>JANVFP010000010.1:0-1487339 GCA_027919835.1 Lentinula raphanica | reverse complement strand
CGCAAACTCATCTTCAATGGTCACGCAAAAGTATCCTGTCCGGGGATCTATATGATCTTTGAATGATTCAAAGGGCAATGGATCATCCGCTTCGTCCGCTTTGAAGAACCTAACGTTGTTGGAGTCATCTGCATCTTCTGCTAGATCCTCTTCGGTTTCCCGACGAGGGGTAGTCCAACCTCCCGGAGGTCTTCGAGACAAACCATCAGGTCCAAAGGTTGCTCCTTTGACATGGATCAAATCGAAAATGGAATTTACGGATATCTTCAATCCAACGGTTGATCGTAGCGTTTGGACCACTACTCGGATTTTCAAGCATTCCTTGAATATAGCTAGCATCCGTTTCCCCGTGAGTTTCCGACATCCATAAAGAAGATAGTGTGTTGCTCGGAGAGCAACCTTCAAACCATAGAGTTCACGCTTAGATTGAGAAAACCGAGCTTTCACGTTCATTATACGGGATGGATCCGAAGTAATTATAGTAAATCTTCGTCTGATCTACAGGATCAATCTGATAGATGTAAAATCCCGTACCCATGTAAGAACTATCCACTGCTAAGTGTGTTTCCCAGTCATATACTATGACTCTTAAGGCTGGTGCATTACGGACTCCGTCTTTCAACAGGTCCATGGCTATGACATGCTCATCCTTCCACTCAAACGGAATATTCGCCGTTAATTTGGTCAAAGGTGAGGCTTTCTTAGCGTAGTTGTGGATGAACATCCGGAGCTGACCAACAGTTCCCAGAAAGGCTCGGACCTGTGTCTTAGAAGAGCACGGAGGCCAAGTCAGAACCGTAGTTGCGATTCTGTCTTCCGGTTTCTGTCCTTCGTACGTGCAACAGTGTCCAACCACTACAGTTTCAGCGCAACACAGGAATGCTTTAGGTCCCGAGAAGGTTCCGCCGCCACTTCAGTCACCCACCTAACTAGGCTACTTAGGCTTAACTTTCATCAAAATCCCATAGCCTACAGAGCTTGATCCTGGGATGTCCCAGGTGTGGGATTCCCAGACATGGGATTCCCAAGTACATGGGTCACCCAGATGGGATACCCAACTGGGATCTCCAAGCCCATTATCTCAGTATGGACTTCCCATTTGGGATATCCACTTGTATGGGAATCCCATCTAGTCTGGGCATCCCATAGTAATTTTATATATGGCAGTCCCATATAATCTGGGAGTCCCAACCTACCACTCATTATGGGAAACCCACCTGAATTGGGAGTCCCATGTCAGTTGGGAATCCCAGTTGACTACTTATTATGGGAAACCCAACTTAGATGGGAGTCCCACATCAGTTGGGAATCCCAGTTAAACACTTATTATGGGAAACCCAACTTAGATGGGAGTCCCACATCAGTTGGGAATCCCAGTTAAACACTTATTATGGGAAACCACCTTAATGGGAGTCCCATATGAGCTGGGAATCCCATGCTGACCACTTAGTATGGGATACCCACCTTTAATGGGAGTCCCATGTCACTTGGGATTCCCAACCCTACCACTCATTATGGGAAACCCACCTGAGTTGGGAGTCCCAACCTACCACTTATTATGGGAATCCCATATAGTTGAGAATCAATCCATATATTGTGTAGAGCTAATCTCATCATATATGGTATGTAATGAACATTATTCCAGTGTATTCTATTTCTAAACTGGAATATCCTTACTGTATTCCATTTCATTTTCCTCACCTCATTAACCATCTCTATGAAGTCAGTGGGTCAATTTCATTCAGCCCTCATGGATAGGTTGAACACTTGTTTCAGTCATTCAAGGCTTCAATTTTTCGTTCCATTACATTGGGTAATCAGATCACTTGTTCATATCATATAATACTGCATACATTTTTGATAATCATACATGACTAGTAACCATAAGTCAGTATTAGGGTCGGACAGCAGGAACTGGCCATGGGGGTCTAGTGTTCCTAGGCGGAAGAGGAGGAGGATGCTCAGCCCGAAGAGGATCTGTTTCCTCATTGTCCTCGTCCTGATATAATGGTGCCATTCTCTGTGCAGGCCGGGGATTGGGCATTGCTGGGTTCTGTGCATCAGCACTCACGCCATTTGTGCCATGAGCCCTAAAGCGTGTGATAGCCTCCTGGTAGGCCTCCGACTGTGCTACTGCGACAATGATATTGCCATCAATATCAGATACAAGTGGATTTTGTCGATGCGATCTAAGGGAAGCTTCCGTTCATCTGCATACATAAAACTTTCTGAGCAAAGCAACTTCGAGCATTGCACAATTCAACCAAAACATACCTTCACTCCAGCGCACCATTTCAAAATATGGCTCTGCATCGTCAGGCTCTTCCTCATTCTTTGAAGCCCGCATGATTTGCGCAATGCGGGGATGAGCTATCTTTCCAAGTCTTCTGAGGCATAGCTGTGAATACTCTTAACCGTGTCCTCGATTCTCTTGTGAGATTTTCCACTGCCGTGGATAAAAGGGACTCCGACTGGCCAATTCATGATACGACATTTAGCCTGGTAAGCCCACGTCAAGAACATGGTAGGTTGAAGCTTTGATGGTACTATATTGACTGAATCATCGTCACCTAGGATGCGTTCTGCAACATACATAGCGCTATCAATTTGTGCATGAGACACAAGAGTAAGGACCTACCTGCATCATAAGCAAAAATTTTGGGAATAACTTTACGATCTCGGTCCCGTAGACACCCCCTTTGGGAGCACACAGTGGTTGGCTAGCTCCCCAAGCTGCTTATCGATGTTGTTATCGACCATCTTCTGAACCCTATGAAATGATGAGGAAAACAACAAAGAATCTAGATGATACTCACTGCACAAGAGAGGCTATTTGTGTTGCTTGGGCGATCATCTGAGTACCATGTGTTGCCTTTACGGTCTCAAGAAGGTCTGTCCCTACCCACGCTATGCTCTCAGTTCTGAATGGACCGCATAGCCACCAATCTCATAACCGGTTTCTCGTTGAATTTTCCTGGACTGAATCTCAACTCAGCGATGACACAAGAAAGAGACTGTGGAAGAACGCACCATTGCTATAATAGGCCGCAGGATCTTAAGGAGCGTCTTTCCCATCCTTCCGGACTGCTTTTTTCGTTCAACAAAATTGTCCATGTTTGCATTATACCACTCGATTTGCTCCTTAAGAGCTTCTTCCCGAGCGTCTTGATCCTTCAACTTGTCCGCTGGGAGTTTCGCTTTGAGATACTTGTCGAACTCCTGGCTAACAAACGTAGACCACTCGCCAAGAAGCACTATAAAAATGCTTCGAATACGTTGAGATAAACAGTAGACTATGTACGCACTTGTTTCAGGCTTCTTTGTTTCACCATTTTTGCCATACCACATTTCGAAAATGTTCCAGAGATTCAGGTCGCGTGTCATAGGAGTTTCGGGATGGAAATACGAGAAAAGGCGCTGAGAGTCGACCTTGTATTCACGAGAAAGATCATGAATAACATTGTCATAGTCGGCACGCAGGCTATCAAGTTTTTTCTTGAGCGTTTTGGGTAACGGACCTCTCTTCTGCCGTCCTTGAACTTCCTCATCGCTCGGTGAATCTTCGCTCCCAGTCAACGATTCTTCATCCTCGATTGACGATCCTTCATCCTCTGCTGATGAAGGTTCATCATCAGAAACGCGCTTGGCCTTCTCTTTGCCCTTCGTGTTACGCCGTCTTTGGGCTCCACGGCGACTGGCAAGATTAATATCGACGTTACGTTCTCCTCCACTTTCGTGTGTGCGTGGCGCCAAAGAGTCATCGTGACTAGGTTTGCCTTTAGAAGAAGCAAAAACAACTTCAGAATCATCGATATCAAAGAGAGAGTTGGGATCGTTTTGGGTATGAACAATGTCTCCAGCAAGCAGAGGAGGCTGAGGCTGGCTAGGACCCGCAAGCGGAGGACGAGAAGGCTGACGCTGACTAGGACCCGCAAGCGGAGGACGAGGAGGCTGATGCTGGCTAGGACCAGCAAGCGGAGGACGAGGAGGCTGAGGTTGGTTGAGGACCAGCAAGCGGAGGACGAGGAGGCTGAGGTTGGTGAGGACCAGCAAGCGGAGGACGAGGAGGTTGAGGCTGAGGCTGGCGAGGACCAGCAATCGAAGGACGGGGCTGGCTAGGACCAGCAGGAGCAGGCTGAGGCTGATCCGGGAAGTCAGACTTGTCGATGTTATCCATTTCATTATGCATCTTGAATGACGACAGGTGCTTCTCGTGGTCTGCAACACTTCGAGGATCAAGCGGCAACTGCTTCCGCATATCATGAAGCATGAGTATTTCTAGTGGAAGCGCTGGCCCGAATCGCTTCTGAAAATGCATTGATACTTCGGGTAGGAGACCTGTCACCACTTCGCGATAGAGGTAAGTTGAACGAAAATAGATGCCGTATACACCTATCATATCATGCTGTTTGAGGTGTTCGTAGATCGCGTCTATATTATCAGGGTCGTTGGGATCTCTCTTGAAGGTTCTGAGTTCTTCTTCTTCAATTTCTTCGGGGGTCAGGGGAAGTCTGTCTTCCTCTGGCAATTCGTCCCTAGGGTGGTAGGGTGAACAAGCCAAAGCCTCCGCCTCGAGATCACATCTTTGATCGATTAATTGAGCGAGATGAGGTTTCAACGCCCAAGCTTTCTCTCGGTAGCTGTCACGTAATTCGCCGACTCTTTGAAGGTGATGTGCAACGATAGCTGCTGTGAGACCGTCGTCCTCCTCCTCCCAATCGTCCGGGGTACTAACTAGAGGATCTTGGCCACTCAGAAACCACTCGTATGGCGCCGCATGCGGGTCAGGAGCTGGGGGTTCGGGAGATTGAGCATCGAGAGATGGCGCGTCAGGAGATGGCGCATAAGGAGATGGCACGTCACGAGAAGCTAGTTCGTGATCAGAACTAACATTGTCTTCGGCTGAGGCAGATGATAGAAGGCCGACAGCAGGCGACTTTGATGGGTTACGAGTGGCGGCTCTTTCAAGCAGATGAGAACGGCTCGCTGAGAGATCTTGTTCACCGAGTTCCTACACAGAGTTCATGAAGAAAGTTCATTCTATCAAGCACAACACTTACCAAAGCATTTGAACGTTTTTTCTTGGACTGCTGCCTTGTCGTCCAACTTCCAGGTGTATTATTGATGTTCTCATTACGATCCTCAACATCTTTCTCAACGTCTTCATCGGCAGTGGAGCGCTTGCGCTTAGAACCCTATACGGCATTAAGCTTTTGAGCACAGAACTTCGAGCAAAGCAACAACACCTACTATTGAAGGTACTTCACTTTCGTTGTTGTTATCCTCCTCTTCCTCATTATTCAATACTGTCTTCAGTCGCTTGCTGCGCTTGCTCGCATTGGTGTTTTGCCGCTTGGTCTTCTGTGAATGCTGAGTGAGTGAGGATGATTCCGCAAAACAAGGGAGTACACATACTCTTGTAGGGTTACTGCCTTGCGCTGTCGACAACGTTAACATCGGCGATATTCCGTTGGTTTGTGATTGCAGTTTACGACTGGCGCGAGTTTGAGGTGGCATCGCTACAACGACCACGATAGGTGTTAAAGATTAAGTTGTGCACAACCATAGACCAACGGATCCACCTCTTGATAACGTGACTGAACCACCTCCATTGTGTTTAGTTTAACGTCATTTCGGACGCGTTCTGAAGTGTCTTCGAGCATTAGAGACTTAGATGTAATACTCAAAGGGAGAGCCCAGGAGGTTGAATTCATTACTGTTCAATTTTCCAAAAGTACAACATATAATATGCCTATGGACGTATCTCGGGAGCTGAATGGCTCAAGAACTGTCGCCTTTCTGCTAACAGGAGGGTTGAAGCTCTCCGCACTTTGTCACTCTCTCGTACAAATTCTACGTCGTTAGGTGAAAGCTCAAGCTCCAGATCCGTGACTCTCTCCGCTTCACCTGAGAATTCCACTACAACAAGTTTGAACCATTTATTTGCATCAGTCTTGCTTCCCTTGAAAAAGTGATGAATCCGCCGCACGAGTTTCCCAATGTGTTCTTGTACTCCTCCAATTACAACCATCAACCTTTTCTCAGTGCTGGGTTTTGGCCGAACGCGGTGTTTCATAACTGTTGTGGTGTCCAAAAAGACATCACCAACTTTAATCTTAGGTTGATCAACCCGTAAGAGTATGTTTCCGTTTGCCGTAGGCGTAGGAATGACATATCTCTCACCAGCTTTGGTTTTGAGAGTGTCGTAAGGACCATCGACAATGTCTACTCGGATAGATATGCCAAGAAGATTTCGGTTACAAAGGAAGTGAGTAGGAGGTGCCACGAAGTTCGGGCCTAACTTGTCGACCTCTATCCAGCTTGTGAGGAGGCTTTTCACGACCGAACGAGTAGGAAACTTACCATGTGTTGGGATTCCACCGCTATCTAGGCCGGGATGCCAGGCGCCAACAAATTCGTATAACTTCGAGACTGCATCGCAATCAATTACGGGAGTGTAAGCTCGAGCAGGAACAGGGTCTGTCAGGGAAATGTCTTTGGTGGGAATATACGTCGTACTCGGCATGAAAAAAGACTGTCGCCAGCTGGGAGGGATAACTTGGTGTAACAGTTGACATGTTCTAGCGAAAAGTAAATGATAGATTGACTGATATGTCAGGGATGCTCACTGTAGTTCACGGACAGAATCATAATCAAGTCTCACTTGAGGGCTTACAATGTTGCCTCGAGCGACATCAAGTTCAACCGTCAGAATAATCCCACTTGCCCGAGGATTCATTTTGAGGTCGACACGATAACGGTTCACATCCCGGACGGTGCCAGTCAGACCATGGTTATGGCCTTGAACAACACGTACACGAGCACCAATCCAGGGTTCAGGGGCTGTCTTCATCCGATGGAGAGAGCGATCGATCCTGAAACGGTCAAAGAAGAATGATTGCCCGTCAAGGTCCAGAGCAAGTTGATCGAGGGTTTTATCTGACCTGCAAAACGCTCAATGTCACTTGGGAGAACCATAAGAGAGCCACTCACTCGACCTCAGCGACCTGGGTGTAATCTAGTTCGAAGGAACAATCGTGCGAAGGGATATACATTAAGATACGAGCGGAACCATGACCGTCAGGCCAAGCCCTTTTAATCACTCCCTCGATTTGCGCATAGAAATCGTGATCGATTCGCCGAACTTTGAGATCCTTCCAGGGAAAGTTATTCGTCGGCATGGGAAGTGAAGAATCAGAAACTGCTGCAGTAACACTGTTGACATCGACCCAGATGCTCTGGCGAAAAGGAACGATAAGGTGATGCAAAAGAACAATGAATAGATTGTTGAGATAACATACCACAGAGTGGGAGGAATCGGGAATCAAACCAAGGACACGACCATCTCTTTCACCAACCAGGCCTTTTGTATCGGTGTGAGTACCCTTCATAACCTTCACATAATCGCCGGGTACGAATCTCTTGACAAGATGATCCATATGCACGACGACAGTCTCGCCGACATTGGTTTCCACCTCGCACTCTCCGATGAAAACCTCAATTATGATGCCTCTCGCAATCTCTCCGTGTAAGTCAAGCTCCTCCCCTACGATAGAAACCGATTCCCCTTCTTCGAAGTGCCAGAGTTCAGGCGTTGGCATACTGCTAAGCCGTTGTAACACGAACGGGTGTTTGCTCTCTATGAAGAGTCGGCGATTGTCCAAGATATGTCGGGCGCCACAGACAACATAGCCGGTGAGAAATATTCGATCATAAGACCTGACTCGAAGAATTGATTGTTGTACTTGAAATAGGAGATTCCATTAGCGGTCCGCCTTTCTATGTCATTCTCATCGAGGTGATCCTCGGTCAAGATATCGAGTTTGGGACGGGGAGGATCTGGTTCGTCCCATTCGCGAACGATACGTGGAACGAGTGCTACGGCGATGTTCAATCGACCTGGAATATGACGAAGCCCCGAACCAATCCCGTGTCGCCGTTATAGAGACCTGGTGATTGTATTTTGACCCAAGTACCAGGAGAGAATATACGGTCATTATGAGGTAGTATCCGCAGACATGCTTTGTGATCTATGGGCTGAACGCAGAATAGAGACGAGACGTAGATGTCCGAGTGCACGGTTAAGAAGTTCATGAGAACGGAGGGCCGATCATGAGGAATCGAAGCTTCGAAGTAAATATGACTACCCAAAGAAGGATTATAGAAGGCACTTCGCACTTCGCGCTGAAGAATTGGCGAGTCCATGACATCGAAGAGGATGTTGTATTCGGAGCCCGACTAAGTTGATACATGAGTACAGGTGGACGTCGATGACACAAGCTCATCTTACCTTGCAATCAGCACGAAAGAGTACCCAATCATCGGGAAGATGAGTAGCCTCAAGCAGAACCGTTTCTACCCAATCTCGGTCTTGATGATTGGTGCGTGTGATTTCCTCGATCGTCTGAGACTCAGACTCCTCGATCAGGGTCTGACTACCGTGAACGTAGGTCTCTTCGAGATGGTCGATGAAGCGAGTCGTAGCTGTTTCAGTTCGGGGCAGAACAAAAGTACTCGTAGAAGATTGTGAGATAGAAGCGTCGCCGGGCATGGAGTATTCAATGAAATCATCTGGACACGACAATTTAGGAAGATTTGAAAATCAAAGCAGGCAGTCCTACCTTCTGAGATATCACTGTCGCGCGCCATCTCTTCTTCTTCATCGTCGATAGCCTCTATATCCAAAAATCGCCGAGCGTACTCTTGTTTGATCCTCGACAATTTGTGAACAGGTTGAGACGAGAACATAAGCGGTGAGCCTCCACGCGTCAAGCAGTCCCGGTCAGATATCAAAGGAGAAGTAAGAGTGGGTACTGTGATGGGTTGTGACATAGGTTCGCCATCATTTTTCGAAGTGTTTTCTACGATGGGCGATGAGAAATATGGATGGACATAGTTAGACCTATCGCATACCTGCAAGGAGGTTGGGATCGGATGTAGTTGGTACGTCGTGATCATCGTGAAATGCGGCGATTCGTGTCAACGTAGATTCTTGTGGGCTCGAAGGATGATATACGAGTTCTTCATCGTCTGAGCCGTATTCTAACCTGATAATGAGAAGAAACATATCAAGCACAACGAAAGGACATACCCGCAAGGGCCTCTAGAGCGCTGTTTGCTGCCATTTGCGAGTCCTGCGAAGCCTGACTACTCCAAAACTGATTCCGAAATCGTTCCCAATCCTTTTCAGATGAAGGACTCTGGAAAAACTCACTAATCGCGTAGCGTCTTTCGTCGTCGTCGTCGTCGTCGTTATAGCGTATATCTGACATTTATATCAGTAAGTAAGACATTTGAAGCATCGGAGAGACATACCTCGGGGGTTGAACACGAAGACGGAGCCCAAAGAAGCCTAGCGACCTCACTGCCATAAGTAACGACGACGAGTAAGAAGAAAGAGAAATTGTTTTCCCACGCGTTTCCCGCCAGGTTGAGCCACAGGTCCGGAAGAAAAACTTCGTTTTTGGAAATATTCTTCCGGATGTAAAGAATATTTCCAAAAACGAAGTTTTCTTCCGGACCTGTGGCTCAACCTGGCGGGAAACGCGTGGGAAAACATTTTCTCCTTGCTTCACGCTAAGTCCTTTGCTCGTCGTCCTGCTCGTCCCCGACAGCCTTCAAACCTTTCGAAGCCTTTTGGACTCTCTCACTACCTCTATACAACGCCCTCACTGCTCAACTTCCTCCTATTGCTGCACGACCTCTTGCTGCCGGCATCTTCAGACGAGTTTCAAGTTTCTACAAGCTTTTCGGGATCATTCAATGTCGACGCGTTCGAGTATCGATGAGCTTATCGGAATCTCCGGTACGTTGTCAGACTTACGACGTGAGTTATGAATGATTGAGTTGCAAGTTAGCGTATACAGAAACGAAACTGTGATCAATACTATCGGAGTCGGAGCAACCACGTTGGATATCGAACGATGCTGGATCTGCTACGTGGAAGTTGTCGGTATTCACAGGTGCGTTAGCCGACTCATTTTGATTGTCAGTATCGAACAATAGTCTATTCTTCTAGACCAAGCAAAGGAACAATGACAAGAAGAGTCTTACGCTTTGCAGTTCAGTGACCTCCCTCTACACTTTCACCATGTCTCGATTGCGGATACCAAAATCTCAACTCGAGAGCAATCCTACTCGACCGCAGACACCTTCACGTTCTCGATACGTGGCTTTCCCAAGCTCGCCGCATTCGAAATCACCCACAAAAAGATCGGCGGCTGTCGTTCTATATGGCCCGCATGGCAGAACACACGCCCAAAGACGATTTCTACCTGTTCCTCGTGGACAAGTGGGCTTCCTTGAAAGACCACTCTTTGATCTCGGCGTAGATAATTCCAATGCGTCGAAGGCCAAGGACACACGCAGTCAAGAACCTGCGGATCCAATCGTTTCTAATATTGTTGAAGCATCTGCGGCTACATCTACGACACATCGCAACAAACGACTTCGACAGGTTACCAATTGGCAGACGCTGGTTATACCTTCACTCGTACCAGTGTATATGAAATATCTTTGCAATTCAGCCAATCTTGCTCAAGAGGTGACGTTAGAGTCTCAAACTTGTGTTTGCATGGGTTCAGGTGAAAGACGGTTAGAGGTTAATGTAGTATCCTTCAACAGTGAGTTTCCTTCGAAATTTGCTCAATTTCGGCTGACTCCTGTTGTTCAGAGGTTCACAGAACTTCCCTGGTCGTCTGTCAATGTAGAACTGCAGCGACTCAACTCATGCGGCTGGGATTGTTCGGTTGTGCTCCGATCTTCCCTACTCTAGCATTCGACATCCGCCTACTCGATTTTGTAACTCGCTTATTTCTCCGCATCTCGCCCAACGTCACTGCTTTCTGTGCTGCAATCGAAGATTTTCTCCGATCGCAAGGTTATCAAATGAGCGGCAAGGTGGGTTAGTTTGGTCTCGTGCTCTGGCCTATGTTCTTACGATTACACTTAGGATCCTCTTCGGCGGCAGTTCTCCAATGCTCTGCGTTGGTACAACGTTCTCCAACAGGCCGCTCAAAGTTCGGTACAGTCGGTGATCGAGAAAACTCGTGCAAATATCCATCCATCAGACACCATTTCACCCCCCGTACCCTCAATAAACGAGACCGCTACTGACTTCGACGTCGAGGAGTTGTTTGGATCACCAAACTCATCCGACGATGAATCGGATGAGTCAGGAGCACCTGCGAAGCGGATTCGCACTGAAGGTGCTATACCACAAACACTCACTCGTCCATCCGAGTACCTTCGGAGTCGTTGTCCCCTCTGCTTTGGAAGTGATATGAAATTCGAAGGAGGGTAAGTCCTTCGACATATGTCCACCTTGAGAATATGCTAAGCATGACATAGTTTTAGTGCTATCGTCTGCCTCGATGCGTGCTTCACGCAGAAACATAACAAGCAAGTACGGGATCCATTGTACGAGCATCCGAAGACGTCATTCATTCCCCAAGACCATGTTGACCATTGGGAAGCGAAGGTGGACTCAATACGGACGAATAAGGCACCTGCTCGACCGGAACAGGAGGATGATAGAATGGAGCCTCATCTCAAAGTTCCGAACTCCGTGCTAGATGCCTGTAACGACAGTTTTACCGCTGCTGATGGTGACAGACAGAAAGCGAGTACCCAGTTTTGACTCCACGGCAGTTATGGGACTCTTGTGTCGGCACGACAACGTGCTGTGGTTAGTGAACATGACCACCCCGGGAGAACGCCAACATTACGCACTAGCCCTTGTCGATATGTTATTCAAGCACCTACCTCCAGACTGGTCTGTTGGCCTGCTATACGACATAGCTTGCCAGCTCGAGCGTAGTTGCGTCAAGTGGGGCTTCCTTAATGAGTATTTCCCCGAATTGGCTTTGGAATTTCGGTCTTCCACGCATTCGGGCATGGCTGGGCTTGTCAGTGCATTTACCATCCTCGTAAATGCATAGGTTTTGGACTATCTGACGGAGAGGGGTGTGAACGCTTTTGGCGATCAGCCCGCTTATTGCATACCTCAGAGTTTGTGGTGTGAGTCGTCGGATGTACAAAATTTTCAAGAGGAATAACTGACAGTACTTCTAGTATTATACGCGGCTTTATACGTTGGATATGCAAATCCATCATATCAATCAAGTCAATCTAGAGGGTATTGCGGGGTTCCTAGTGAGGAAATGGCGACAAGCTCAAGCCCGACGCGATGAGGGAGACAAGGACGTACTCTCTTCGATGCGTGATCCAGAATTTCTTCGCAGTCAATGGCAGCTGCAGGTGGCCTCTGCTACACGCCCTCTCCCACGTATGTATCCCTTGTATCATGTCTCGTGGATTTGTTCATGACATGCATGCATTTGGTTATAGGGCAATCTCAAACCGCAGGAAAGAAAGCGATCGAAAGCACTATACAGCTAAGAAGAGCGCGCGACACTTCGGCTGAAACACTGAAACGTATGGAGGCCATCATAGCGGATCCTCTCTCGGAACCATATGAGATAGCAGAGGCAGAATCAGAGCTGGCGTCAGTAAAGGAGAAGTTAGTCAAACTACAGAACCAACTTCGGGCCTCCGAGTCTCGACTTGGAGTCGAAGGGATGCAGGACTATCGGAGACTGGCTTCAAGCAGTTTTGTGAGGGATCGCATGAATGCCTGTGCGCTAAAGGCTCGTATATGTCAAAGATTACGCGCACGGAAGTTTGAGCGTGATCGTGTTGAGCGCTCTTTTCGTCGACAGACAAACAGTAAGATCCCATCGTTTCTCATCAACTGGTAACTCATGAGAATGTACTTAGCTTCTGAACGCAAGCTACACAATCACACTGAAAGTACTGTCAAACGACGCGATAGTGGGATTGAAGCACTGGTTCGCAAATATAACAACTTATGCAAGTCGATGTCCAACATGATCGCCTCTCAACGAGCACCAGCACATGCTCAGGCTCCGAGACCACTTGTGATGAAGGAGTTGTTCACCCTTGATGTTGATGATGCGGTTTGGGATGATACAGGGCTAACAGAAGACAATGATAACGAACATCCACCACTCTGGCTATCTGATGAAGAAGTTCGAACAGGCATCCGTGGCATTCTGCTACGAGACCGAGCAGATGAGGAGCTTCAGCGGCTCAAGCATGAACTATCCGCATTGGGTAGTTGGTATAATGAGGAATGGGTGGTTCTTCAAACTGCCATGAGCGACACAGAAGGCATGAATAATGAATCGTTTCCGCACCATTGATCTGCTGACCAATTTCGGCAGATGTAACACTGTTATACCAGCTCCGTCGGCGCCGCAAACTCCTTAAGCAAATGTCGGCGCGATGGATGCAAACATTCACAGGTCTTCCATCAGAGGTTGTACCATCTCTTGAAGGTCTGAATGATGAGGAGACAGAAGACGTCCACGAGCAGTCATACGAAGAAGGGAACACTGATGACTTGGATGAAATTGATGATTTGGACAACGATGACTTAGATTTAGCGTTGATAGAGCATATTGATACTCTAGATATTGCAGATGCATACGCTGAACATATAATCTAGAATTGCTCATTTATTAACAATCTCACAATTTGAATCCTTTTTTGTTCCATGAAGTGCTTGAAAATACAAAGAAGCAAGAATATATAGTAACTGAGAATGCTATGTAGATGTAGTATGGCCATGAGCTACTTGTGAATTTTAGAATCCCCTAGACAGGTGTGGGTCTCATACTGGTCCCTGGGATTAAATATTTGGGATTCCCATGCAGAGAAACTCACTTCAGGTGGGACTCTTATATTGAGTGGTTGGTTGGATTCCCAACTGATATGGGACTCCCATTTCAGATGGGTTTCCCATAATAAGTGGTCAGCATGGGATTCCCAGCTCATATGGGACTCCCATTTCAGGTGGGTATCCCATACTAATGTCAGCATGGGATTCCCAGCTCATATGGGACTCCCATTTCAGGTGGGTATCCCATACTAAGTGGTCATCATGGGATTCCCAGCTCATATGGGACTCCCATTTCAGGTGGGTCTCCCATACTAAGTGGTTAGTTGGGATTCCCAACTGATATGGGACTCCCATTTCAGATGGGTTTCCCATAATAAGTGGTCATCATGGGATTCCCAGCTCATATGGGACTCCCATTTCAGGTGGGTTTCCCATAATGAGTAGTGAGTTGGGATTCCCAGCTGATGTGGGACTCCCATGTCATAAGAACTAGCATGGGATGCCCAGACTAGATGGGAGTCCCATGCATTGGAAGTCCCAAGTGGGAGTCCCAGGTGGGAACTCCATACTGAGATAACAGGTATGGAAATCCCATTTGGGTGTCCCAGGTACTTGGAAATCCCATGTCTGGGTGTCCCAGGTACCTGGGAATCCCACATCTGGGATTCCCACACCTGGGATATCCCAGGGATCAAGCTCCTGTAGGCTATGGGATTTTGATGAAAGTTAAGCCTAAGTAGGCCTAGTTAGGTGGGTGACTGAAGTGCCGCCGCAATACCGCATCCGCTGAATGATTCGGTTCACATTTTGGAGATGCTCCCAGACAAATCGTCTGATCAAAGGATTTTCAGGGATAGTTTCGTATCCGCCACCCGGTAATTCATAACGAGTCCCGGGGCCTCTGATAGGAACATCATCGACATAAGGAATAGTGTATTCCGGAATTTCATCTCGCATCATGTAAGTTACATCGTCATGGAATATCGGAACAGAGTTCGTCCAACCCATAGGCAACTTTACGAGACGGTGTGGTCCGTACGGAGTTTGGAATGTCATCAGATCTCGCGAACTAACATCGAGTGGTCGTTCATCATAACCCACATAGATATCCAACAAACCACCACAGGCACGACCCGCAAAATGACGAGCAATATCCGCGGTAGCAGGAGGAATCCCGGAGTGTTGAATGGTCACCTTGTTCAAGGGTTCCAAACTATGTACTAAACGAAGACTCGTTCCATCCTTCTTGACCACACAAAACCATTTTGAACGATAGCTCGAGCAGGATGGTTCATAAACTCCAGCATCAATCTTATCCTTGATGATCTTACAAACCTTTCGAAGATTCCGGGAGGAATTGGAATATTTCGTTCGACCCAGGGCTCATGAGGTATGACCGGAATTTTCACGGGAGGAAAGAAGTCCTCTCGGAAAGTTCCGCCTCGGAAGCTTCCCAAGCAAAACCCATTTCCTGCAACTTCATCATATGATGAACTAGCTTCATTTCCTCGTCCGTAAGGAAACCTTCCGCATGATTTTTCTCGATGATCTCTTTCCGTTCTTGCGTATACCGAATACCCGGCGTGAATTCCGGAGATGAGTTGGTAGATCTGGCAAATCAGCCAAAGGATCCCCGTAAATGTGTCTCCGCACACGGAATTCTTCCGGTAGATCAGCCTTGACAGGGCGAACTTTCACCGCTACAGGCTTATATTTTCGAGAACCGAAGACCGAAACTGGCTGATCTGGCAAAAACACATCATTATATGCGCATATATGCTGATCGATTGTCTCGTTCTTGAGTTCCCAGAGCTTAACACGATGCATCGCAGCCTCCAAATCTTGGGTCATTGAAGACAATTCCGCATCTTTTGTTTGATCTACTTGATCAGGTAGATCTTCCGTGTCATCATATGGACGAGTTAACCCGTGTAAGTCTTTCCACCTAACGTCCTTTGTCATGGACTGGTAAAAGGTCTCTTTCAGGTCCTCAACGGTCGGATCAGCTCTAAATCCTTCCTTCCATGGGTTGATCACACGATTTTGTTGATGATCTACACCTTTGTTCAGGTATAGTGATATGGTTTCGGCAATTCCGGGGTGCGACTTCTCGATCGTTGGCAGACAGCATTGTACATACACGTCCGCTAATTCTTCATCGGAGAAGGTACCTCGTTTCACCTGATTCGACTCTATAATCACTTCCTCCGCTTGAGCATCCCAGTACCCACTAAGAGCGATTTCTACCTCTCCCTGGTCGCTACTCAGATCCCAGAGGTTATTCAAAAATTTGGTTGCGGAACTTTCTCTGCCTCCTCTTGAGTGTCTTCCCGTCTTGATTCGGGTTGCAACTGTTGAGTTGGCTGTGATACTTTTCGTTCCACCACCTTTCTTGGTGCTCTCGGTCCATGTCCTTTCGGATATGTACCCATGGTATACCGTTTTCCAGTATTCGGATCCGTAATCGTAAGTTCCTGATCACCCGATCCAAATGTCTGAATGACACTCTCAGTTAACACATCAAACGGCCGTCCCAACAGTATTTCGAAGGGAGCCTTTTCTTGAACATGTAACTGCAAATACACTGTGACTGGTCCAAATCGAAAGGGCACATTTCGGGCTAAACCTTTGGTCCGCGCGATCCCGCCATGTACATTTTGCATCTGTATGGTGATTCCGGGATCCCAACCTAGACCTAAGCCTAACGCCACGCTCATATCGATTGCGACTATCTGTGATCCTGAGTCCAGGAGGTTCTCTACTTCGAGATCTTCCCGATCATTCACAACAGGCCACACTGCACGGAGACCATTGCCTATGGTAGCAACTATGGTCATATCTCGTCGTTCATCATTCTCATCGACATCACTTAAGAATGATTCTACTGGATCTACTTGAACAAACGCTCCTGCTTTCATCCCATCCCGATCCTCAGATAATCTCTCAAAAGCCCAAGCTTCGGGTAATGCTAGATCATCCACGGAAATGACTTGTTCGTCTTTGGAATCATCATTTGAAAGGGTTTCTGTAGCTAGATCTTGTTGATCAGCCACGTTCAGCAGCATTTTCTTTCGATCTTGCGGAAGTACTCGCTTATTCCGTATCTTTCGTGCTACGATCTGCCTGATCTTCCCCGAAAGCTGTAAAGCTTCGGAAGAAGTCAATTCAATCGTCTTTCGCACTATCCGGTCAGCAAGCTCTTCCTCTAGACCAGGCGTAAACAGTTCATTCTGCAGCCTGTATTTTGGTGCCTTCGAAGATCCCTTAGATTCAGGTATCTTTTCCGGCTTTGGTTGATTTCGAGGGTGAGGTGTAACTTCTCTGGGCTGAACATCATCAAATGGTCTTCTCGGATTTTCCGTACGAGGAGGTGACGGATCGCGGAATCGTACTTGCTTCGATTTCCGTTGATCTGCCTGATCAGGCTCGCGTCCCGAGCCTAAAGCACTCTCATCCGTTAAATCGTCAATGGTCACTGACTGTATCCTTTCCAAAGCAGCTTCCCTCAGTGATTGAGAAGAATCGGGGTCTGATCCAGCAGATCTGTCATGATTAGGCGTAGAATTGTCCGGATTGGACTTCGGTTTTTCGGATGTTTTGTTTTTACTAGGGTTATTTCGATCTATGGGTATATGCACCCCGTCAAAGCGTTTATTCTTGACAGCAGGTATTGCTTTTGGTGAGTTAGGCTTTGGGGCACCCTCATGAGTTGTTGCCTGTTGCTGAGACCGTGTCCTTGGCCCAGAGGTCAACTCAATCATTGGATTCCTCAGTTTCCCGACTCGTTCGTGTACACCGTAGCCACACCATTGCTAGATCTCCCTTGCACCATCTCCGCCAGATTGGCAATGACCATCCAGGCTGGGGATCCGGCCAACTGTTCCGAGTAATCCTCATTGTCCGGGATCATCTCGTTCATCATCGTCGAAACCTCGGGCCACCCTTTGGCCTGACCATATTTCATGATCTTTTGGTATCTACTCTCACTTCCGAAGTTATTCGGTAGCGGAGACCCATCCTTCAACTTAAGACGCTTTGGATCTTGCGGATCACGCATAATCCAACCTTTCCCTAAGAGTTCCAAGAACATTGGACAACTTTGCATCATATGGTTCGGTTCCCGACAAAGGAAACACAGCATCTCAGACCTTTGACCTTGTGCATTATTCGGATTCGTGTTAATGATTCCGCGGGGAGGCCCACTGTTTCCGGGATTACCACTACCAGAAGCGACAGTATGGGGTTGCACCCGTTGCGCAGGTTGAACATTTCCGGTCTTGATGTTAGCCAGCATTTGAGCCAACGTCTCAAGTTCCTCTTTGTAGGTAGCCTTAAGTGCTCCCAAATCTTTGACCAACACACTGTACTGGTCCCTATTTGCAGCTAGTGCTCTTTCCGTTTCCTCGGAAGCCTCTCGTTTCACTTCAACGGGTTTAGCTGGAGACCGGAAGAAATGCGAGAGATCCGGTACTTCTTCTTTGATCACCGGAGGACCACCAATCGGAACGTATACACCTCCTCTTGAGTGGGTTTCCGCATTGAAGACCACGCCATCCCGACTTGTTACCGTCCGGTACAGCGATTCCAAGGGTGGGTGCCTTGCTACGGCCTCTGCTGCTTCCTTGTACTCTACAAACAGATATGGATCATCGACCCGACGTTTCTCTACGCGGAAAGCAGGTACCTGCTGTTGAACCTTACGATTCACAGCTTTCCGTAACTCGTCATCGAATGCTGACAGGAAAAGAGACACCAATTCCGTGTTTCCTATCGCCGGAGGCGGTTTCAACAACTTATTGGCTTCTACCTCCATCAACAAACAATATCCGAGCAACCTATCTCCGTCCCGGACACCCAAAGGAGCATAGTTCTGTACGATCTGCAAGAGCGTATTCTTCGAACCCATTGGTCTCCCTAGAGATGCCGGGAATCTTTCACACAGGGAACGCAGGAAACAGTCCGCGTCCTCCCTTCCCTCCTGCGCGCCGGGAAGATGCTCGAGAGCCTGCTTGGTCTGAAGGGTCATCCAAGAAAAGATCTTTTGCATCTTCACCTTCTCGGAGGTAACTTCCGTAGCCTGGAACGTGTTCAAACAGAACCTCACCCACTCGGGGATCATGCTCGGATTGGCCAAGTCCAGGATCATAGCAGTTTTGTGCGTAAGCGGAAACTTGGTATTGTTATACTCTGCTTGTTCAGCAGGAGTCAGTTCAGGAGGACCAAGCATCCTTATGATGTCGAGTTGATCCTCCGGTCGTTTTTGTTGGGCAGCCGGGTTTGCTGGTGCGTTAGCATTCGCTCCCGCGGCTCCCTGATCATTTCCGTTATGTACTTCGGACATATTGTTGGGTAAAAACAGTCGTATCAAATCAAATGGTTCGGGTTGTAATGTAGGATCTGAACTAGATTGCGGATCTGGTCCAACAGTAGCTGCCTTTTGTCTACCGTTTCCTGGCACTACGTTAGATCTCTTCGTTACTGGTTGTTCCGAAGATGGTCTAGGAGCTCTCCCGTTATCTGGATTGCTAGTACTCACTCTTCCGAGGTTTCTCGGATCGTAAACAGGTACAGAGGGTTTCTTTGCTGCGCGCTTTCGCTGATCTGAAGCTTGTATCGCTGGATCAAAGAAATCTGCTGAGCCCGCGTTCTTCGAAGTCCGAGTAGCTCTTGGAGCTATTTTTAATGATCAAATAAATTCGATCAAAGGCAGTAGTTTTGAGAAATCAAGAAGATCTCTCGAGTTCGACCAAAATATAGATTCCACCCCTCGCGGTGGGCTCCAGATAACGAGGTATAGAGTCGGTTCTTAGTATAATGCCTTATGACAGGTCACTTAGCACGAACACAGAGTACGACTTCACGGATTCGTCAATCAAATTGTATTTATAGCGAGGTGTGGGGCGTTGTCAGAGATTCCGCACTATCTTATATCTCAAGTCGAACGCAGTCTTGTAAGATCTTTTAGATCAGCAATACTGGTCAGCAGAACGAAGTGACACGGATATACCAGTCGTAAGATCTGGACTAAAGGGTTTGTTTTGAGTGGCTTCCACTCGGATAAGGGTTTTTAGGCTCGGAAAGCAACGGGGTACCAGACGTTATGGTAGACCAATCGATTCCGCTCCCGGGTGAAGCAGTACTGATCACTATTCTCAGTAAAACCTCGAAGATCACGCAGATCACCAATCACTACGTGTCAACTTGAACAGAGCCACCAAAACTCTGCACGTTCACTCGGCACAACCTGAGACCAAGTCCTCTGTATCTCCGGAACGGAGTCTACCTTCAACTATCAAGTGACAGACACCAAGTCAAACCACTCAAAAGTCGGGCTTATCGCAATGAAGTAACACACTTAATCTGCAAGGTCCGGTACGGCTTAGAAGCCTTTACTCCCACGTATGGATGAAAAGGATTACCAGTTCAGAGAGATCTGGGCGCGAAACTTATTTCATTTGTGCGGATACAGGTCTTTAAGTACGCTACGAAAGTCCAATACCCGTATTTGTCCTTGATCTAGTAGATCTAGCTATTTCTACGGACGGAGTCCGATAATATACACTTAAATAGTAAAATATGATTGAAACGATACAAACACGCAAGGAAATAGTAAGGAAAACAGAGAAAAAGATGAAACTTGTCCGTATTTTGTCGTACTTTTGCCAGATCTAGAAGACCAAGCAAGTTCCGACCATGGTCTGTGCAGCATCCACATGCTAGGGTGCCTAACTCGTCAGAGTGGCTCCTGCCTGTGTTGCTCAAGTGTTTCCGACGAATTTGCTTCCGCGGAAGGGTAGTGGTCTTCCCAAGTTAATGAGATAGACTCGTAACAGTGGTTGATCTCGCGGATCCGGTAGGTCTGGTCCGTAGCTTTCGAACGGTATGCATATAGCCTGGGGTTCTGGAGCGGACAATGAAGGTAAATGCTTCAGAAGTGTTTTCCGTAGGTTTCCGCGCGTTTCCGTGAGTGCTGGTCAAAGCTGTACATAGCATACGCTATATCCCAGTTTAGAACCTGTACATATGCGTGTTTCCGCTGCGGGTTTCACCCGTACTGCCACGGAAATGCTAGATCATCATGTTTCCGACGGTTTCCGCTACTTTGCGTAGGGTTTCCGTGTGGTAACTCGTCCGGATAGGCTCTCATCGTGTCTGATCTGCTAGATCAAGTGAAATTTCCGTCATCACAGCCAAGTACCAAACTCAGTTGTGCCGATCCGGCAGACCTTGATACTAAGTCGATATTCCCTTGGTGTGCTCGTACCAGTAGTCAGCATTCTTGAAGGATCCCCGACCAAGGGTGCGAGCAATAGCTCTAAGTGGATATTCATGGCTGATCCTGCCAAAGGATCTGTATCCTAGCTTATACTGATACGAGTTTGACTGCTAGTTCGGGCTCACCACAGTCCTTATTGATACTATGCAACGGTCTAAGTTGATCTTTTTGATCATTGCACGCCTGCGCGGAAAAACCGCGCAACAACGGCAAAATTCTTTCATATCTCTTATGAACAAGCACAAGCAACTGGACCTCGGAGGAGACATGGACGAGCTTGAACGCTACTTGGCAGACGGCTGCGTCCAGACCGACAACCCTCTCCAGTGGTGGATGACCAACCGAAAACTGTATCCTAACCTGGCAAGATTAGCTATATCTATCCATTCTATTCCTGGTAAGTAACAATTTCTCTCCGTTTCTTACTACCATGTACTGACTTTATTTCTTAGCTACCTCAGTGGCCGTGGAACGAACATTCTCGCGAGGCCGAATCCTCATCTCACACCTCCGTAACCGCCTTCGAGCTGACACAATTCGCGCCCTTATGTGTTTCGGTGACTGGTCCCGGGAAGATTTTGTTTCGAATGGGGAATTAGTTGGTTATTTGAACTCGAACTCAGATGTTGATGGTGAAGATTTTGGTAACCTAGTTGACGATGAAATTTATGTATTATGATACGTTTGTTATACTCGCTGTATATAGTATCTTATAATGTAGTTGATGTATTCTTTCGAGTTGCAAACCCGACTACTGTCGTCGGGTTAGGCAAGTATTCCGGGTGAGTCGGGTGAGCTGGCTGAACCGGGTGCACCCGGACCCGGATGTACGGTTACGGTTGAGTACCGGGTCCCGGGTCGGGTCGAGCTGAGGGACACCCGACCCGACCCGAACCAATCACTAGCCAGGAATTGAACCTGGGCCTCCTGCCTTTCCGGTGCAGTGCTCTACTGGCACTGAGCTACTGGGCCATATTCAATGGATGTTGAATTTCATAATCCTAACACTCCCCCTGAAACCAACATCTACAGCAACTTTCTGTGCTTCTGTATCAATTTCAGGACCCCTTGATTGCTTAGCAGGCTTATATCATCAAATTGGCAGAAATCACTGCTCTGACTGCAAATCTGTAAGAATGACAATAAACCAGCTGAGCCATGGGATTGAAACTGGGCCTCCTGCCTTTCTGGTGCAGTGCTCTACCACTGAGCTACTGGGCCATATTCAATGGATGTTGGATTTCACAATCCTAATACAACCAGCCCAAATCAACCAGAAAACAAATCTTCATTATTGGCTCTTTACTCAGCATCAAACCCAACCTTGTTAGCTCTCCAGCCCTTGCTGAGATCAGTTATTTTAGAATTGTACTCAGCTTTGGTTTTGGCTCTTTCTCTCTTGTCCTATGTTTCTTGTCTCTGGCCTCTAATTATGGTGTAACAACAACTATCAACAATTCTTTGGAGTCCAGACATTCGGTGTAGACCTTCCTGCCTAGCAGTTTCTACAACATTTGTGTGTATCAATATCAGGGAAGGTGCTTGATGCTCTAGCCCTTGAACCACAGACAATGTCTATGAGCAATTGATCCACACAAACATTAAAGAAGCTGCTAGGCAGGTAAGTCTACACCAAATGTCTGAACTCCAGTGAATTGTTGATGATCATTGTTACACCAGAACCAGAACCAGAAACAAGAAACATGAGACAAGAGTGAGAGAGCCAAAGCCAAAGCTGAGTACAATTCCAAGATAACTAATCTGGGGCCTTTACATGCAAGTATCTAGCCTTTATATACTACTGGAAGTCCATAACCCAATTTGGGTCATTGGAGTTATGCTGACTCATTTGTATTGTTCCTCATTCACATGGGGTGTCTCAACTCTCCTGTCATTCTGAGTCAATATCACTGGACTTGAGCCATATTGAACAGCCTTCTGTTGAACTAGATCAAAAAAGGCTAGTATAAAATCCTGAGAAGGAATAGTTTGGAGGTTATTGGGAACCATGGGTAAATGGCCCTGAATTAGATTAAGAATAGCTAGTATGCAATCCTGATTAGGAATAGTCACCTTGCTTGCAAGGTTAATGAAATTCCATAACCTCTAAGCGCCCGTGCAAATTTCCTTTTACAGCGTCCTTTCTCCGCTCTCTCGCATTTCTCTTTCTATCTCTGTTCTTCAATGAGGTCTTCTTCCTCAAATTTCGGCAATTTCCTTTACAAGAACTCGGCAATGCCCTTTACTGTTCATCTATAGATTCTACACTCGGTTATTCCCTGTTATTCCCTGTTATTCCCTGCCTCCTCTGAGTACACTGCACAGGTCATTGTTCTGAATCTCAGTGAATCTCCTGATCTTTTTGGCACCGGCGACTTCCGAACTTTCACTTTTTTGTTTCTGCTTCAACAGCATGGTCAACTTCATCTACACTGCTGCCTTCTTAGTGCACAAACCAGTTGGCAATTAGAGCAAGTAAGGTGTAGGTCCCCATCGGGGATCGTTAATTCCAATGTTATTGTAAAACCATGGGAAAATGCTCCAGAACTAGATCATCTATGATTACAGCATGTCCAGAAAACCTTGTCACTGCAGGTTTTTTTGACCACCTAAAAAATAAAAGTTACCGAGTCTAAGCAAGGCAAGTAATTGAGTACAAGTGAGGTAAGATATTGGATATCAGGATCAAAATTATTACTGCAGTTCACCTTTCAAAGATTTTCATGTCTGTAGGACCTTCAAGCACATCAAGCACTGGTATCAAGATTCCATCAATGCAAATCATCATATAATTGCCCATTGTGGGCCATAATGAGAAAACAAAAGGCTTGTGAGTGTGATGCACACTTCAAGGGTGACAGTGATCTGGCTTGCTTAGAGTCACTTAGAGTCGCTTGTACTCAGTACCTTTTCTTTTTATTTTATTTTTTGTGCTGACAAAATGATGTGCACTGACAAGGTTTTCCAGATATGCTGTAAGACAATGAGGATTGAGTCAGTGAAAGGAAAAATTCCAGAGTACTTATGGTTAGACCATGGGAAATTAGACTAGAAATAGGTCCAGAACTTGATATATTAGATACAGAGATGAGATAGTGCAGATCCAAGACCATGGGCTTGGTTTAAAGACATATGATCCCAGCTGTGAAAATGCAGAATTAATCAAGAAAAATCCAAAAAGTGTCAAGACAAATGCAATTGGTAGGGGACAGGAGAACATATGTTATGCTTGATAACTTCAACTTGGCACACAGCATTGAATCTTATCCTACAACATGCAAAATTTCTGTGGGGACTCATTGCATGCTTCCCCGCTGGTACTCCTCAGGTGCTTTGTGGAGTTGTAGCACAAATGAGCCAATCTAGATTCTAAATCTTTGATCACATGTGAGTGTTAAAAAAAAGCCAGCTGTCCAAGTTACATGATCATCTGCCCATTGCTCATTCACCTGCCCAAGTTCATACTGCCTATAAGGCAAAGTTCATTTTTACTGCCCTGGCAATTGACCCCGGTGGGATACAAGTTTGACTGTCAGCTCAGTGGACTCACTACAGTCCTTTGATATAAGTAGTTAGTATGCAAGGCTCCAATTGTTAAAATCAGGCCATTGCATGCCTGCACACAGAATGAACGGTGTATTGTCACTGATCAGTCTTACAGGTTATGGGCCAGGGGCCCCACCAATTGCTAAAAAAATTCTAATTAACTTGACTTGAATATTGGATATTGAATATAAAATAAAATATCATCTAACAGTGGATTACCATCTATGTTGTATGTGAAATACATTATACAATCACCCAAAGACCAAAAATTTGGTGGCATGCATATAGCCTGGCAACCAATCGAACATGAAATAAAAGTGGCACTAAGAAATCAGTGATTGGTAGGCTACATGGATGGGATTAGTGAAGAAACCAGAGCCCTCATCTACAGGATGGGTGTTCCGTAATGATTAAGCCAAGGGAATCATTGAATCCTACATCGGTTCGGATCTCCCATCTAAAGAAGGGAATGGTTGTGTGAGTTCGATGCATGGTCTTTAGTGAATTGCATATAGTATTATTCTATACCTACATTTGATTCCTGTATTTTATCTAATACAAGTTTGAACAGCTTCGAGGACGGAGTGGCGTTATACCGGACCATAAGTTCAAACGAGGGTGATGATACCTCGTCATCAGATCCCCCTCCACTCATCGGCGTCGCATCCAAAAGCGCCACGAGCTCCGTATCAACCGGAAGACTGCCCAAAAACGCCAACCCCTCCCTAAGGGCCATCGCCTGGCCTCCACCGGTGGAGAACACGTCGGATCGCTCACCGCAGCAGGGACAGACGAAGCCGGACATGTTTTCGATGAGGCCTAGGACCGGGAGGTTGACGGTGCGTGCGAAGGAGAGGCATTTGAGGGCGTCGGTGAGCGCGACGGCTTGGGGGGTGGTGACGATGATGGAGGAGAGTTTGTTGGGTTTGTTGGGTTTGTTGGGGTGGTTAGGAAGGAGGGGGAGAGGTGTTCGATGAGGGAGAGGTGTTCGTCGGAGGTACCTGAGATGGAAGATGGAGGAGGGGGTTAAAATCAAAGGCAGAGAGAGAACGGGAGGTACCTGGAGGAGTATCAATGATCAAATAATCCAACTCTCCCCATCTCACATCAGCAAGAAACTGCCTAATCATCCCATTCTTCTTCGGACCCCTCCACACGACGGAATCCCCGGGGTTCTTGAGGAGAAAGCCGACGCTCATGCACCCCAGTCGTCGTTCTGAGCCATCGGCGTACACGGGGACCCAGCCGTCTGTGCTCTGGTAGACAGGGTGTCCGGCTAGTCCGAGCATGCGGGGGATGGAAGGCCCGGTGAGGTCGATGTCGAGGATGCCGACTCGGGCGTTGGGGGAGGAGTTGTAGAGGGTGAGAGCGAGTTGGGTGGAGATGGAGGATTTGCCTACGCCGCCTTTACCGGATAAGACGAGGATGATTTTTTTGATGTGTTGCAGGCGTTGGGATATTTTACTCTCGTTGATGTTGAGTGACATTTAGTGGATGAATAAGGCAGCCGATTTTTTTGCCATAGGCACAATGAATATGCCTGCCGGTAGAAGCCGACCTCTTTCCACTTTTCAACCACCTACTTACATGCCTCGAGAGAACAGAAAACGCGGAAAAAAACATAAATCAAAACCATCACAGCCAGTTCCATCCGAACCTGGACCTTCTTGGATTGTCACCGCCCCAACCAACGAAGACTTTAATCCAGAAGCTCCCTTTGGCTATGTCGACGCGGACCTCAACGCTTATTTTCGCAATGTCGACCTACACATCAGAGATTGGCAGGAAGGCAGAGAACAAGTTGAGACCGAGGCGGGTGTTGATCCGAATACAGGTGCGGCCACAACCTCTCCAATCACATCACTTGGTTGATCTTCATTTCTTCTATAGAAAAACACATGTTCTTCCTCGCCGCCCTCGGCGAAATGCGAGGAAAAGAAAAACAACTGGCGACTGATCCTGATTGCTCGTTGGTCCTAGAACGAATAGCGTACTCGATGGATGACTTTGTGCGGAGGGTGTTTTTGGATAGTTTGGCTGGGTCGTGAGTGGACTTTGTTGTCCTCTCTATTTCGATCCCTACTAGTTGAGTTTGCGGTACAACAGATACGAAACCCTAGTCAAACACCGCTTCGCGTCACACGTCTGTCAAACATTGTTCACCGTTGTATCTGATACGGTTGCGCGTGAGGTGAGCTTCGCTGCGTCCCCGTTCAACTCATCTCACCTCCCTGTAAATTTGGGAAATCCAAAGACCACAGCCGTCGTTCCCCCCACCCGTCCAGATTCCGCTCATGATCAAGGCGAGCTTCGGACGGCGACAGAGTTGATCTTGGACGTTTGCAAGGTTTGCTAAAGTCTGTTTCGAAGGGAGGCTCTACAACGACTGATCTCGTATACTTATATAGGAACTCCTCCCGTGCATCAGCAGCCTCCTCACAGACCCATTCGCATCGCACGTCATCCGTGTGTTGTTGGGCTTGCTCTGTCCTTCCTCCTTTTCCTCCTCCTCCGTTTCCGCCGCGGACGAGACGCAGAGAACGACCCAAGGAGGGACGGGGACGGTGCGGTCCAAAAAGAGCGCACGCTGGAAATCACAACAGGGACCTCTGGTGTCTGTCTTCCAAGATATCGACAAGGACACACCACCCCGTGCGCGTGGAATGCTCCCCGCGTTTCGCCAAACGAGCCAAGAAATCATCCAAACGATCCGGAACGAGCTCGGGCCGAACGAAGTCCGCGCGTTGGCTGTGGATCCGGTGGCGTGTCCTTGTTTGTTGGTGAGCGCTCGGTTGAGATTTGTTGGACGTTCAAATGAACGTTGATTTGAACACACACAGATGCTTCTCAACGTCGAGGCCGAGCTCAACATCGCTGATGAACATGGGTCTTTGATGGACAGAATCACGGTCGGAGCTGTTTCTGCGTCTCGTAAGTAACCCCCCCTTTCTCTCTCTCTCTCTCTCTCTTTCCTTCCATTCACTCATCACTCATCAATCAACCCTCACTCCTCCTCATGCAGTCGACAAAAACACCCCATCCCTCACCCCCCTCACCCCATCCGACTACCTCGCCACCCTCTTCCGGGACCCCACCTCCTCCCATCTCCTCGAAACCATCCTCTCCCGGGCCTCTCCCAACCCATTCGGGTTGATCTGGGACGCGTACCTCTGCGGCAAACTCCGCAGGCTGGCGGTACACCCGATCGGGAACTACGTCGTCGCGAGCGCGATAGGAAGGGTGGATCGGGTGCGGTTGGAGGGGTCTATGGGGAGTTGGGGGTGGGAGAGGGGAAGGGAGGGGAGAGGGAGAGGGAGAGGGAGGGGTTTGGGAGAAGATGATCGGTGCGTTTGGTTTGCTATATATGTTTTTGTCCGTGTCCGTTCAATGAGTCTCTTTTGTTCTTTTTTTGGGGGGGGCGTATCACACAGAAACGGCCAGAACAGCCGTCCTCCGCGCGGCGATAGATCGTTCTGTTGCTCTGCGGTGTGCAGAGCAGAGTGCTATCGAGGTTGGTGGGCTTTTTTGTTTTTTTTTGTTTTTTTTATTTGATTTGATTTGATTTGATTGATAAATAGGCCGCGTGCGCTGGGTTGCGTCTCAACCCGGGATCAGACCAAGCCAGGAAATATCTCGTCCCGTGTATGCTTTCTCTCAAACCCCTCAAGACTCGAGATATATCATCGGTGTGTACTGTTACATAATCTGTCATCGCTGGAAATCTTCCATCACCTCCGAGGACTCCTGATAACCGTTGTCCGTTTAGGAGATGAACGAGATGAGCGAGAGACAAGAACCCGGGGAATCCTCATCCTCATCCTCCCTCGCACGCCCAACAACCGTCCAAGGATCTCTCATCCTCCAATCTTTACTCAAGCTCTCCTCTCCGTACAATCAGCCCGTGATAGACAGGTAAGGGAATCCCGAATTCCGAATTCCAAATGCCCCGTTGTTGTTCTTGGTTTTTTACTCCTTTTACTGATCTATCTATCTATCTTCTCTCCCTCTCCCTCTCTCTCTCCCTCTCTCTCTCTCTCTATATATATATATATATATACATGCACACTCCCAGCCTCGCTGCCCTCGACCCATCATCCGAACTCCTCCCACTCGCCCAGAACCCGACAAGCTCCCGCGTGCTCGACGTCTTCCTCGACTCTCCCACCGTCCCTTCCAAATCCAAGCGGGCTTTTGTCCAGAGCTTCATCGGGAGGTATGAGTTACTTGTTGACGACCGGATCGGCAGTAGAGTGGGCGAGAGGTGTTTTGCGTATGCAGATACGTATCTCAAGGTATGGTATTTTAATATTTTAATCCTTCCCACCCAACGGTTGGATATCCATATATCCATATATATCATATATATCATATATATCATACTTATCATACTCCAACACTTTTTTCAACTCTGAATTTTCAATTTCCAGGAAAAAATCGCCCGCTCGGTCCTCCCCCACGAACAAACCCTCGCCGCGTCGTTCTATGGGAAGTTTTTTGTCCGGAAGATGGATTTGGTTCTGTTGAGGCGGCGACCGGAGGAGTGGAAGACGGGTCAGGCGAGGAAGGCGAGGAAGAAGGTGAATATAAATGATATTATTCCTTCCATGACCTCCATGACCTCCATAAAGTCCACGACCTCGACAAAATCCACGCATCCTCCTACTAGCCTCCGCACCGTCGTCGACTCCGACAACGTCCCCGGTGTACCCTCTACGAAACCTCCGTTCACAAAAGCCCCAGAACCTACAGGAGCTACAGGAGGTACAGAAGGTACAGAAGGTACAAAACCCCCAAAACCCACAAAACCCACAGACCCCCCAAACCCCCCAAACCCCGACTCAAAGAAACGAAAGCGCGAAAAAGAAGCCCGGGTCAAAGACGAGATTGACGAGCTGTTCGACGCTGCGGCGGATTCTACGAAGAAGAAGAAAAAGAGGAGGGAGGTTAAGGAGGTGAGGGAGGTGAAGGAGGTGAGGGAGGTGAGGGAGGTGAGGGAGGTGAGGGAGGTGAGGGAGGTGAGGGAGGTTGAGACTGCGACAAATACAACACCACGCAGAGTCACGAAGACAACGACAACGACAAAGACGAGGAGACCATTGGACGAGAAGGACGAGAAGGACGAGAAGTCTGTGGATAGGGAATTGACGGACGTGCTCGAGGCGATTCGGGCTGCGCCTAAATCTGGCAACCCGAAGGTTAGAGATAGAGATAAAGCTAAAGCTCAAGGGCGAGTGAAGCATTAGGAGCATCGGGGTTGCAACGTTGATAGCTCGTTTTTGGTCCAACCGTGTGTAGAGAAAGGGCTTTGAAGGTCGTTAATGTTGTCGCAAATTCAATATTCACTTCTGGGTTTCGGGAAGATGTTCCTTTCTGCCTACTCTGAGCTTTCTGTTAACACGTTCAAGTTACTACACCACTAGACTTGTCCTTCGGAGTCTGAGACGTCCAACGATCCAACGTCTAACGTCTAACCCTCAATTTTGACGACTCAGCCGGTTTAATTTCCAACTTTTACTTTTAGGTGTCGGGACTCGGCGGTTTCGACAGTAGAGTAGAAAGCAGGGGGGGGGAACGATTCACGCAAGGACTGTGCTGTGTCTCCCGTACAGGACTCGGTGCTTTTTCTTTCTATCCTTGGAATTATCCCGCATCATTCATTGAGATACATGAAGCTCACTCAAGCTGAAGAGTCGAGACGACGCCGATAAATCGTTCTATCAAAGTCCCTCTTCCCGTGTCCCTGGAGTGTCTGTGCAGCCAGCAAATTCAGTGTAGAGTCTTCACACTAAAGGTCTGATCTGATTCTCAGACCTCGGTTCCACAGGGTTCCACCCGAAGGAGAGGTTCCCAGAATCCCAGTGTCCACAAGGGGAATAGCCAGGGCCCCAAAATGCTATTCCAGCCTCCAGGATCGGAAGTGCATAGAAGTGCATATGCTCGCGCATCGCCCATTCTGCCCTCTGCTACCAGCTGCTACCTTTCAAATCTTCACATCAAGTCCATCTGAGTTCAATCGTCTCTCCTTCTGACGACGGGCGGTGGTGGGAGGCGACGGGGGGGGGGGGGGGGGGGGGCAACGAGTTGAAGAGAAGAAAGAAAATTCATCAATATGTATTGTGAGCCAGTTCTGCTAGGTTCAGCTCAGGACCTGGGCAGAGATGCATTCAGATTCCATCGTGCTTCTTTGGGCTTCTCTGTGCTTCTCTGTTTCCCCAGATATCTCGCTCCTCAGGGCTTCGAGTCCTTGAGTTGATCCTGGTTTATCGATGATCGATTACTTGCTACGTGTAAGTCAACTTTTCGACATTGTTTGGCAAGAACAGGACCCATGATAATAGGTGGGGATCCCTGATCCAGATTCGGTCAAATTTTGACCTGATTTTGGCTGGAAGCTTGATCCAGATTCGGTCAAAAAGTGCTACCATAGGCGGGAACCCTGAGCAGAGGGTTCGGTCAAATTTCGTCAGATTTGGAGAACTTGAGGGCCCTTGGAGACCCAGGCTTGGGTAGCGCACATTTTGTGTCAACTAGTCAATGTTGGCAGCTAGAAACAGGTTGTGATTCGCTTTTCATAGGTATCTTCACTAACTTAATTTGACTCAATTCTAGATCTCATCCTGCAAGTGGTAGGAAAATTTTTCGAACCCTGAGTCAAAGTTCGGTCAAAAATGGACCTCCCGGGCTATGCCTGAGGCAAATTTCGGTCAAATCCCGACCATTTTGGAGGGTCCGGGATCAGGCCTTCTCACCTATTATCATGGGTCCTGCAAGAACCAAATATCACTCATATTTTTGTTCTGATGATTCTCCTCTAGACTCCCAGGATTGCCGATCCGTTGGAGTCTGGAGAAGAATTCAATGATTCGGTCTTTTCGACAGCCTGTTCATTTATAAGTAAGGCCGCATCCGTTCGTTCCTTTCCCTCATACTGCTGGTTCAGTCCTTCGCGCTTGCACTCTTCAAATTGCTGGCTCACTTGAAAATTTCACATACTTGTGGTCATCTTTATCGCTCTTGCTTCTACTTGTGCTTCAGATATTCCAATCCAACCAAAAACTCATCATTGTAGGTCAAACCAGGAAGGGTTAACGTCGTTTTCGGCAACTGACCGAGCTTTTTGACCAGATTTCTACCTATTTCTACACCAGTCTACACCCCCAGCATGAACATTGTCTGCCTGGTCACGTTGGCTCTGATCTCCGTTACATGCGCTGTTCCTGTGACAAACAATGTGAGTGCTGGACTCTGCTCATTCTCCAGAAGGTCTTACACTATCATTCTCTGTCATAGAAACCCCAGCTCGAGTTGCTTCCAAGTGATGTGACAATCGAATCTCGTGGAAACGCCGTCTCAGCCGTCGCTACGGACATCCTCATGAGATTTCCCTTTACCCCGGAATACTATATCGTGGCCCTCAAGTTTCAACCCCCGGTTGGGGGTGACTGCCGCTGAACGGCTTGAAACTTGCATAGATACCATTGAAACGTATTGGCGCCGTAAGCCTGCTGGACCGCCGACTCGGGTGCGTCCAGCGTCGCACTGCAGATTTTTGGACCACGTTGAGATGCTCGAAGAATGCTCTCCGACAAAAGCCTCCGCCGCTGGCAGTCTACGAGTAGACCACACATTCCGCTACAGCTTCTTCCTCGGGAAACACCAAGAAGAGACGCAGAATCCAAACGACAACGAGCGAGCTCGGAAAGCTATCTGTTAGGAAAACCAGTAGATATGCATGGCGTCGATATGTTTACGTCGGACGCGGTGTCGTGACGAATATACGGGCGAGATCGGTGTATGGGTTTGTTTGTATTCTCGATTTGTCTATTTAAGTCATCTTTCTGTATTATCACTCTTCAACTCGTATCATCACGTTGAAGAGTGAGTATTCTCATTTCCATCGCTATATGCTACCTTACTTATAGTACATTTCTAGCTTACTCCGTATTGGTATAGGTATTTGCTAATAGGAACTCGTATCATCACGTTGAAGACTTACTCTGTATTCGTATAGGCGGCGAGCGAATCTTTTATAGATTCACAGTCAGAAGCGCGAACATCGCCATTTCATTTCTGTATCGAACTTTTTCCGTAATCGCCTTTGCATATCGAACCTCTGCCGTATTCGTCCACGCATATAATCTGTTTCCATGTCGAACTCGAACTCTCTCCCGTCGATTCAGATTTTCGTTGAAACTCGCCAATTGGACAGCGTCTCGAACTTTCTCGCGTTTAGTGACTCTATTGTGAGCATCACCCGTGGTTACGGTCTTGAAGGGTACATCGACGGCAGCATTCCTCGTCCGGCCGGTACCATCGCACCTTTTGTTCTCGCCGCTGGATTGACTCCTGGGCAACCTGTTATTCCGACTCCTACTGCCAATAACTCCAACTCGCCCACTCTTGAAGAATGGGAGCTTCGCAACGCCAGAGTCGCCGCGATTATCTATATGAACATCAAAGATCCTCGCGGCATTGGCCTCAATCCCAACCAGTCGGCGTTGGAGATGTGGAATAAAATTCTCACCAAGTATAATCCCAGGACTAGTGCTGCCCAGACCATCGCTAAAGAGCGTCTCAAGGCTCTCCGCTTCAACGAAGGCGATTGTTTCGATGTGTATTTCAGCAACTTGGAGCGTTTGAAATCCAAGGCCAATGAAGTGGGGTGCTCGATCTCTGATGAGGATCTCGCCTCTCAGTTCCTGACAAGTTTACCTCCGTCGGATGCTTTTGCATGGATTATTCAGAACTACGCTGGAAAACCATACGCCGAGATCTATGCCAGTCTCATCGAGATCCAGCTTCGAAAGGATGTTGTTAGCAATAACGCAGGAAGTTCTCAAGCCGTTCCTACCGCCCTCGCTAATTCCAGTAATCATTGTCAAAATGGCATCCTTCGTTGCGTCAACTGTGGTCGCCGTGGCCATTCGAAGGCTAAATGCTACGCGACCGGCGGCGGTAAACAAGGCGAAGGCCCTCCCACTTGGAGACCTCCTCTCAATATGCCCTCTGCAGCTTCCTCTTCGACCATGCAGCCTGCCACGCTATCCACCGTTGTAGACATGGGATCTGACACCGGCGGTATGGTGTTCTTCCACGCTCTCGCTACTAAAGCTGACGAGTTATCCTTTAGACATCCAGGAGAGGCTTCTCCCATTCTAAAGGGTAACATCAGCGAGAGTAGTGAGGGGAATACCATACCATACCAGTGTAATAGTGTCTTATCCGTGTCCAATGAATCGTCATATTGTTCCCCCACATTCCTCGATAGCGCGGCTTCTGAGAATTGCTTCCGTGACAAGAATCTGTTCGTTTCGTTTACGCCTCGTCAAGCACACGGTCGAATGGCTACAGATGGAGCATCTGGACGTTTCAGCATTGAGGGCTTTGGTACCGTTGAAATCAAAGTGAGGAACAGTGATGGATCAGTCAGGACTCTAAGGATGGCCGTGTTGTATACACCGTCTTTCGCGATGAATCTATTATCAATCCCCACGTTCAATTCAAAAGGGTTTATTGGATCATGGGGGAGTGGTGTTCTCAGCATCAAAGATCCAAAGAGCAGTACCGTCGTAGTGGATGGGAAGATCGCGAGCAGTCTGGGAAGTCACCGATTATATCGAGCCGAAGTGGTTGCCCACACCTCTGGACAACATGTTCTGGCCACTGGCATTTCTGTCGCTGCTGGGGGAAGATTGCTTCGGAAACCTTGCTCTCTCATGATGTGGCATACGCGATTCGGTCACATTAACACCAACGTGATCGCTCTTATGAAACGACAAGAACTAGTTGACGGTCTGGACATAACTGATTCGAGTCTCAACGGCAAATGCAAGCCCTGCCTGCATGCGAAACCCACTCGTCGCCCTTTTGATTCCATTGTAACTCCTGCCACCGAGGTTCTCTTTTCAATCCATCTAGATCTATGGGGTAAAGCTCGTACTATGAGTCTTGGCGGAGCTTGGTACATGATGCTTGCCGTAGATGATGCCACCGGAGTTCCATCTCCATTGTTCTCGGACACGAAAGAGGCTCCTAAGATCCTAATCCTCGTCATTCGATTCGTTGACAAGGCTGAAAAACAAACTGGCAAATTGGTCAAGCATATCCGGATTGATCTAGGAAAGGAGTTCGACAATAAAATAATGGACGACTGGGCGGCGTCTCGAGGCATTATCATAGAGAAGGTTCCTACCAACTCTTCGGCAGCAAATGGCGTTGTCGAACGAGCTAATTGCACAGTCATCGAGGGTGTTTGTTACGACCATCAGAATCGGAGCTCCGCCGGAGCTTCACTCGGAGGTTGGACTTGGAGATTTTCTGAATCTCTCTAAGTCGTTTCCAACAGCATCCACCTTGTCCCTTATTCCGATTCCGCCGGTGCATCGGTTTGAACTAACTTGATTATGATCTTATTGTATTATTCTCTGACAGCTCAGCTGACCTTTATATTGATTTACTTTACAATAGCTTATTGTCTTTCTCACCTCCGATGCTGTAGTACCGAGATGTGTATCGTCTTATTGTACTTTAGATTAGACTGACTATCCGTACAGTATATAAGGAGCCTGTACATACTTACATACCTCAGTTTTAATATCAACTTAGATTACCTCGTTAACGTTAACACTCACCTCTCTCTGACAGCTCAGCTGACCTTTATATTGATTTACTTTACAATAGCTTATTGTCTTTCTCACCTCCAATGCTGTAGTACCGAGATGTGTATTGTCTTATTGTACTTTAGATTAGACTGACTATCCGTACAGTATATAAGGAGCCTGTACATACTTACATACCTCAGTTTTAATATCAACTTGGATTACCTCGTTAACGTTAACACTCACCTCTGTGCTCTCGGTGTCGTCTTGATTGTTGATCATCGCCGACTCCGAACCTCCGTCGGACTTCGTACACGTTGTACTCGTCCTCCTCTGCTCTCTTGGTTGAACACGGTAACGTGGCGAGGGTGTTGCTCAATAACAACACTAACGTTCAACAATCCTCTGTGTCTCTGATTGGAGCTCCGACTCCGTCGGTGGCACGGTCCTAACAGTATATTAAAACTTATCTCGTCAACGTTGCACTGATTCATCTCTATTCCATATGGATCGCACTCAACGAACACTACGGGCTCAAACTCGTGCTGCTCATCGTCCTCGTACCCCTTCTCCCACTCGGGATGAAGAAAATCCTTTTGTCGCAAATGCTCAGGCTTTGACGGCTTTCAACAAATCTATCTCTGCAGTTGGTAACCGGAGACCGCGCATTTCTGCGTTCGGTCCTGCTCCTGTTCCTCTTCCGACGGTTACTACTGAAAACGTTCGCGGTGTTTCGGAATCTACGGAGTATGTCTATCAGACTGCTATTCTGCCTAGTGGTGAACACGTTCGTGTATTAACTCCGAAAGCTAAACGGGTTATCGAAGGTGAACCTGTTCCTCCACTACAACCACCTCCTACTCCGTCTCGTGCAGCTGCTAGACCTACCCAAGTTCCTTCTCTACCTGGACATTTGCAAGGTAGTCATCATTCCAGAGATCCGGAACCTCGACGTGATCCTCCGTCGGATCCGCCGGGCTTTCTGCCAGGTTTCCCTGGTGATGAACCGGATGATGAAGGACCTCCCGATGGCCCGAGACGTGATCCTCCTGAAGGTCCACCTGATGATGGTCCTCCTGAGGGTCCTCCCGGAGGCCCTGGCGACGATCGAGATCCTCCTGACCCACCTCCTAATCCACCTCCGTCGGTTCGAAGTCGCTCTTCGAGCTCTTCTCGTTTGTCAGATAACTTGGCTCTTAATGCCTTGATGTCCTTCAACGAAACTCTTGCGGATTTCACATCGGCCTTACGTCCAAAGGAGTCGGAATCGGACTCTGGAAAGACGAAGGTCAAAGATTCTGAACCATTTGATGGTTCTAACCCCCGAAAACTCAAATCTTTCCTGGTATCTTTGTCTTTGGTATTCATTGATCGTCCGAACTATTTCACTGATCAGCGGAAAATCAATTACGCCTTGTCATACTTGACCGGTGTTGCGCGGTTTTTCTGCGCAGGCGTGCAATGATCAAAAAGATCAACTTAGACCGTTGCATAGTATCAATAAGGACTGTAGTGAGCCCGAACTAGCAGTCAAACTTGTATCAGTATAAGCTAGGATACAGATCCTTTGGCAGGACCAGCCATGAATATCCACTTAGAGCTATTGCTCGCACCCTTGGTCGGGGATCCTTCAAGAATGCTGACTACTGGTACGAGCACACCAAGGGAATATCGACTTAGTATCAAGATCTGCCGGATCGGCACAACTGAGTTTGGTACTTGGCTGTGATAACGGAAATTTCACTTGATCTAGCAGATCAGACACGATGAGAGCCTATCCGGACGAGTTACCACACGGAAGCCCTACGCCAAGTAGCGGAAACCGTCGGAAACATGATGATCTAGTATTTCCGTGGCAGTACGGGTGAAACCCGCAGCGGAAACACGCATATGTTCAAGTTCTAAACTGGGATATAGCGTATGCTATGTACAGCTTTGACCAGCACTCACGGAAATGCGCGGAAACCTACGGAAAACACTTCGGAAGCATTTACCTTCATTGTCTGCTCCAGAACACCAGGCTATATGCATACCGATCGAAAGCTACGAACCAGACCTACTCGATCTGCGAGATCAACCACTGTTACGAGTCTATCTCATTAACCTGGGAAGACCACTACCATTCCGCGGAAGCAAATTCGTCGGAAACACTTGAGCAGCACAGGCAGGAGCCACTCTGACGAGTTAGGCACCCTAGCATGTGGAGGCCGCACAGACCATGGTCGGAACTTGCTTGGTCTTCTAGATCTGGCGAAAGTACGACGAAATACGGACAAGTTTCATCTTTTTCTCTGTTTTCCTTACTATTTCCTTGCGTGTTTGTATCGTTTCAGTCATATTTTACTATTTAAGTGTATATTATCGGACTCCGTCCGTAGAAATAGCTAGATCTACTAGATCAAGGACAAATACGGGTATTGGACTTTTTGTAGTGTACTTAAAGACCTGTATCCGCACAAATGAAACAAGTTTCGCGCCCAGATCTCTCTGAACTGGTAATCCTTTTCATCCATACATGGGAGTAAAGGCTTCTAAGCCGTACCGGACCTTGCAGATTAAGTGTGTTACTTCATCGCGATAAGCCCGACTTTTGAGTGGTTTGACTTGGTGTCTGTCACTTGCTAGTTGAAGGTAGACTCCGTTCCAGAGATACAGAGGACTTGGTCTCAGGTTGTGCCGAGTGAACGGGCAGAGTTTTGGTGGCTCTGTTCAAGTTGACACGTAGTGATTGGTGATCTGCGTGATCTTCGAGGTTTTACTGAGAATAGTGATCAGTACTGCTTCACCCAGGAGCGGAATCGATTGGTCTACCATAACGTCTGGTATCCCGTTGCTTTCCGAGCCTAAAAACCCTTATCCGAGCGGAAGCCGTTCAAAACAAACCCCTTAGTCCAGATCTTACGACTGGTATATCCGTGTCACTTCATTCTGCTGACCAGTATTGCTGATCTAAAAGATCTTACAAGACTGCGTTCGACTTGAGATATAAGATAGTGCGGAATCTCTGACAACGCCCCACACCTCGCTATAAATACAATTTGATTGACGAATCCGTGAAGTCGTACTCTGTGTTCGTGCTAAGTGACCTGTCATAAGGCATTATACTAAGAACCGACTTTATATCTCATTATCTGGAGCCCACCGCGAGGGGTGGAATCTATATTTTGGTCGAACTCGAGAGATCTTCTTGATTTCTCAAAACTACTGCCTTTGATCGAATTTATTTGATCATTAAAAATAGCTCCAAGAGCTACTCGGACTTCGAAGAACGCGGGCTCAGCAGATTTCTTTGATCCAGCGATACAAGCTTCAGATCAGCGAAAGCGCGCAACAAAGAAACCCTCTGTACCTGTTTACGATCCGAGAAACCTCGGAAGAGCGAGTACTAGCAATCCAGATAACGGGAGAGCTCCTAGACCATCTTCGGAACAACCAGTAACGAAGAGATCTAACGTAGTGCCAGGAAACGGTAGACAGAAGGCAGCTACTGTTGGACCAGATCCGCAATCTAGTTCAGATCCTACATTACAACCCGAACCATTTGATTTGATACGACTGTTTTTGCCCAACAATATGTCCGAAGTACATAACGGAAATGATCAGGGAGCCGCGGGAGCGAATGCTAACGCACCAGCAAACCCGGCTGCCCAACAAAAACGACCGGAGGACCAACTCGACATCATAAGGATGCTTGGTCCACCTGAATTAACTCCTGCGGAACAAGCAGAGTATAACAATACCAAGTTTCCGCTTACACACAAAACTGCTATGATCCTGGACTTGGCCAATCCGAGCATGATCCCCGAGTGGGTGAGGTTCTGTTTGAACACGTTCCAGGCTACGGAAGTTACCTCCGAGAAGGTGAAGATGCAAAAGATCTTTTCTTGGATGACCCTTCAGACCAAGCAGGCTCTCGAGCATCTTCCCGGCGCGCAGGAGGGAAGGGAAGACGCGGACTGTTTTCTGCGTTCCCTGTGTGAAAGATTCCCAGCATCTCTAGGGAGACCAATGGGTTCGAAGAATACGCTCTTGCAGATCGTACAGAACTATGCTCCTTTGGGTGTCCGGGACGGAGATAGGTTGCTCGGATATTGTCTGTTGATGGAGGTAGAAGCCAATAAGCTGTTGAAACCGCCTCCGGCAATAGGAAACACGGAACTGGTGTCTCTTTTCCTGTCAGCATTCGATGACGAGTTACGGAAAGCTGTGAATCGTAAGGTTCAACAGCAGGTACCTGCTTTCCGCGTAGAGAAACGTCGGGTCGATGATCCATATCTGTTCATAGAGTACAAGGAAGCAGCAGAGGCCGTAGCAAGGCACCCACCCTTGAAATCGTTGTACCGGACGGTAACAAGTCGGGATGGTGTGGTCTTCAATGCGGAAACCCACTCAAGAGGAGGTGTATACGTTCCGATTGGTGGTCCTCCGGTGATCAAAGAAGAAGTACCGGATCTCTCGCATTTCTTCCGGTCTCCAGCTAAGCCCGTAGAAGTGAAACGAGAGGCTTCCGAGGAAACGGAAAGAGCACTAGCTGCAAACAGGGACCAGTACAGTGTGTTGGTCAAAGATTTGGGAGCACTTAAGGCTACCTACAAAGAGGAACTTGAGACGTTGGCTCAAATGCTGGCTAACATCAAGACAGGAAATGTTCAACCTGCGCAACGGGTGCAGCCCCATGCTGTCACTTCTGGTAGTGGTAATCCCGGAAACAGTGGGCCTCCCCGCGGAATCATTAACACGAATCCGAATAATGCACAAGGTCAAAGGTCTGAGATGTTGTGTTTCCTTTGTCGGGAACTGAACCATATGATGCAAAGTTGTCCAATGTTCTTGGAACTTTTAGGGAAAGGTTGGATTATGCGTGATCCGCAAGATCCAAAACGTCTTAAGTTGAAGGATGGGTCTCCGTTACCGAACAACTTCGGAAGTGAGAGTAGATACCAAAAGATCATGAAATATGGTCAGGCCAAAGGATGGCCCGAGGTTTCGACGATGATGAACGAGATGATCCCGGACAATGAGGATTACTCGGAACAGTTGGCCGGATCCCCAGCTTGGATGGTCATTGCCAATCTGGCGGAGATGGTGCAAGGGAGATCTAGCAATGGTGTGGCTACGGTGTACATGAACGAGTCGGGAAACTGAGGAATCCAATGATTGAGTTGACCTCTGGGCCAAGGACACGGTCTCAGCAACAGGCAACAACTCATGAAGGTGCCCCAAAGCCTAACTCACCAAAAGCAATACCTGCCGTCAAGAATAAACGCTTTGACGGGGTGCATATACCCATAGATCGAAATAACCCTAGTAAAAACAAAACATCTGAAAAACCAAAGTCCAATCCGGACAATTCTACGCCTAATCATGACAGATCTGCTGGATCAGACCCCGATCCTTCTCAATCACTGAGGGAAGCTGCTTTGGAAAGGATACAGTCAGTGACCATTGACGATTTAACGGATGAGAGTGCTTTAGGCTCGCATCCCGAGCCTGATCAGGCAGATCAACGGAAATCGAAGCAAGTATGATTCCGCGATCCGTCACCTCCTCGTACGGAAAATCCGAGAAGGCCATTTGATGATGTTCAGCCCAGAGAAGTTACACCTCACCCTCGAAATCAACCAAAGCCGGAAAAGATACCTGAATCTAAGGGATCTTCGAAGGCACCAAAATACAGGCTGCAGAATGAACTGTTCACGCCTGGTCTAGAGGAAGAGCTTGCTGACCGGATAGTGCGAAAGACGATTGAATTGACTTCTTCCGAAGCTTTACAGCTTTCGGGGAAGATCAGGCAGATCGTAGCACGAAAGATACGGAACAAGCGAGTACTTCCGCAAGATCAAAAGAAAATGCTGCTGAACGTGGCTGATCAACAAGATCTAGCTACGGAAACCCTTTCAAATGATGATTCCGAAGACGAACAAGTCATTTCCGTGGATGATCTAGCATTACCCGAAGCTTGGGCTTTTGAAAGATTATCTGAGGATCGGGATGGGATGAAAGCAGGAGCCTTTGTTCAAGTAGATCCAGTAGAATCATTCTTGAGTGATGTAGACGAGAATGATGAACGACGAGATATGACCATAGTTGCTACCATCGGCAATGGTCTCCGTGCAGTGTGGCCTGTTGTGAATGATCAGGAAGATCTCGAAGTAGAGAACCTCCTGGACTCAGGATCACAGATAGTCGCAATCGATATGAGCGTGGCGTTAGGCTTAGGTCTAGGTTGGGATCCCGGAATCACCATACAGATGCAAAATGTACATGGCGGGATAGCGCGGACCAAAGGTTTAGCCCGAAATGTGCCCTTTCGATTTGGACCAGTCACAGTGTATTTACAGTTACATGTTCAAGAAAAGGCTCCCTTCGAAATACTGTTGGGACGTCCGTTTGATGTGTTAACTGAGAGTGTCATTCAGACTTTTGGATCGGGTGATCAGGAACTTACGATTACGGATCCGAATACTGGAAAACGGTATACCATGGGTACATATCCGAAAGGACATGGACCGAGAGCACCAAGAAAAGTGGTGGAACGAAAAGTATCACAGCCAACTCAACAGTTGCAACCCGAATCAAGACGGGAAGACACTCACGAGGAGGCAGAGAAAGTTCCGCAACCAAATTTTTGAATAACCTCTGGGATCTGAGTAGCGACCAGGGAGAGGTAGAAATCGCTCTTAGTGGGTACTGGGATGCTCAAGCGGAGGAAGTGGTTATAGAGTCGAATCAGGTGAAACGAGGTACCTTCTCAGATGAAGAATTAGCGGACGTGTATGTACAATGCTGTCTGCCAACGATCGAGAAGTCCCACCCCGGAATTGCCGAAACCATATCACTATACCTGAACAAAGGTGTAGATCATCAACAAAATCGTGTGATCAACCCATGGAAGGAAGGATTTAGAGCTGATCCGACCGTTGAGGACCTGAAAGAGACCTTTTACCAGTCCATGACAAAGGATGTTAGGTGGAAAGACTTACACGGGTTAACTCGTCCATATGATAACACGGAAGATCTACCAGATCAAGTAGATCAAACAAAAGATGCGGAATTGTCTTCAATGACCCAAGATTTGGAGGCTGCGATGCATCGTGTTAAGCTCTGGGAACTCAAGAACGAGACAATCGATCAGCATATATGCGCATATAATGATGTGTTTTTGCCAGATCAGCCAGTTTCGGTCTTTGGTTCTCGAAAATATAAGCCTGTAGCGGTGAAAGTTCGCCCTGTCAAGGCTGATCTACCGGAAGAATTCCGTGTGTGGAGACACATTTACGGGGATCCTTTGGCTGATCTGCCAGATCTACCAACTCATCCTCCGGAATTCACGCCGGGTATTCGGTATACGCAAGAACGGAAAGAGATCATCGAGAAAAACCATGCGGAAGGTTTCCTTACGGACGAGGAAATGAAGCTAGTTCATCATATGATGAAGTTGCAGGAAATGGGTTTTGCTTGGGAAGCTTCCGAGGGCGGAACATTCAGAGAGGACTTCTTTCCTCCCGTGAAAATTCCGGTCATACCTCATGAGCCCTGGGTCGAACGAAATATTCCAATTCCTCCCGGAATCTTCGAAAAGGTTTGTAAGATCATCAAGGATAAGATTGATGCTGGAGTTTATGAACCATCTTGCTCGAGCTATCGTTCAAAATGGTTTTGTGTGGTCAAGAAAGATGGAACGAGTCTTCGTTTAGTACATAGTTTGGAACCCTTGAACAAGGTAACCATTCAACACTCTGGGATTCCTCCTGCTACCGCGGATATTGCTCATCATTTTGCGGGTCGTGCCTGTGGTGGTTTGTTGGATATCTATGTGGGTTATGATGAACGACCACTCGATGTCAGTTCGCGAGATCTGATGACCTTCCAAACTCCGTACGGACCACACCGTCTCGTAAAGTTGCCTATGGGTTGGACGAACTCTGTTCCGATATTCCATGACGATGTAACTTACATGATGCGAGATGAAATTCCGGAATATACTATTCCTTACGTCGATGATGTTCCTATCAGAGGCCCCGGGACTCGTTATGAATTACCGGGTGGCGGATACGAAACTATCCCTGAAAATCCTTTGATCAGACGATTTGTCTGGGAGCATCTCCAAAATGTGAACCGAATCATTCAGCGGATGCGGTATTGCGGCGGAACCTTCTCGGGACCTAAAGCATTCCTGTGTTGCGCTGAAACTGTAGTGGTTGGACACCGTTGCACGTACGAAGGACAGAAACCGGAAGATAGAATCGCAACTACGGTTCTGACTTGGCCTCCGTGCTCTTCTAAGACACAGGTCCGAGCCTTTCTGGGAACTGTTGGTCAGCTCCGGATGTTCATTCACAATTACGCTAAGAAAGCCTCACCTTTGACCAAATTAACGGCGAATATTCCGTTTGAGTGGAAGGATGAGCATGTCATAGCCATGGACCTGTTGAAAGACGGGGTCCGTAATGCGCCAGCTTTAAGAGTCATAGTATATGACTGGGAAACACACTTAGCAGTGGATAGTTCTTACATGGGTATGGGATTTTACATCTATCAGATTGATCCTGTAGATCAGACGAAGATTTACTATAATTACTTCGGATCCATCCCGTATAATGAACGTGAAGCTCGGTTTTCTCAATCTAAGCGTGAACTCTATGGTTTGAAGGTTGCTCTCCGAGCAACACACTATCTTCTTTATGGATGTCGGAAACTCACGGTAGAAACGGATGCTAGCTATATTCAAGGAATGCTTGAAAATCCGAGTAGTGGTCCAAACGCTACGATCAACCGTTGGATTGAAGATATCCGTAAATTCCATTTCGATTTGATCCATGTCAAAGGAGCAACTTTTGGACCGGATGGTTTGTCTCGAAGACCTCCGGGAGGTTGGACTACCCCTCGACAGGAAACCGAAGAGGATCTAGCAGAAGATGCAGATGACTCCAACAACGTTAGGTTCTTCAAGGCGGACGAAGCGGATGATCCATTGCCCTTTGAATCATTCAAAGATCATATAGATCCCCGGACAGGATACTTTTGCGAGACCATTGAAGATGAGTTTGCGGAAGATCTTCAAGTTGCCCGGGAGGAAGAGATCCAGCATGCATTCCTCAAAGAACGTTTAGAGGCCTCGGGAATGCCTTTGACCTCTCAATTTCTGCAATATACTGCGATCCCCGACAATGCTACGTGGGGACCTGATCACAAATATCCGATATCCCATAGATCGGATGGCGGAAATCGTCTAGATCAGCAGTTACCGGAAATCCGAGCATGGCTTAAGGACCCGAATGCTGAGCAATTTGCGAAGTTGGACAAGAGACAACGAGCGGAAATGGACCGGAAAACACTGTCCTTTTCAATAGACTCGGAAGGTCGACTGTTCCATCGGAAACCATCCACAGATCAACTGCGTTTAGTGGTTGAACCGGAAAAACGAATGTATCTATTGCACAGTGCTCATGATGCGTTAGGACACAAGGGCACATATGCTACGAAAGACTTCTTAGAAAAGAGGTTTTGGTGGCCTGATCTGGAGAAAGACGTGGAGTGGTATGTGAAAACATGTCAAGCCTGCCAAGATCGACTTAGGTCTTTGGTACGGATCCCTCCAACGGTGACCTTCACGCCATCCTTGTTCCAAAAGATACATATCGATACTATGGTTATGTCTCCGGCCAGTAATGGTTGCAGATATATCGTTCACGGAAGGGATTCATTGTCGAGTTGGTCGGAAGCTAGGGCACTGAGAGTTGAAAATGCGAGATCACTCGCGGAATGGTTCTTTGAAGACATCATATGTAGATGGGGATGTCCGGAAATCGTGGTCTCGGACAATGCACCACAGATGAAGCTTATGTTGAGATGGCTCGAACAGAAATACGGGATCCGTGGAATACAGATATCGCCTTACAATTCACAAGCTAACGGAAAGATTGAACGGGCTCACTTTGATCTGAGACAAGCACTTGCGAAAGCGTGTGCGGGAGATCTGTCAAAATGGTACTACTTCTTGAAACCAATACTTTGGGCTGATCGTATTACTGCACGGAGAGGTTTAGGCTGTTCACCATACTTCGTAGCTACCGGTACGGAACCTCTGCTACCTTTCGATATTGTTGAATCTACATATTTGGTCAATCCACCAAATCGAATACTATCACGGGAAGAGTTACTGGGCTTCCGGGCTCAGGCTCTTTCCAAACATCGTTCCTTCGTCGAGAACATGAAATCACGGATCGACAAGAACAAACGTCGAGAAGCGAGAGTTTTCGAGGAAAAGTACAAGTACACCATTAAGGACTGGGATTTCAAACCGGGAACCCTAGTACAAGTACGGAACACGGCCATCGAGAAGAATTTGGATCGGAAAATGTACCTTCGATATCGTGGACCTATGGTTGTCATCCGGAGGACCCGAGGAGGCGCATATATCATTGCGGAAATGGATGGCACTGTACTTAAAGACAAAGTGGGTGCTTTCCGTGTGATCCCGCATCATGCTCGTTACGAACCAATTGAACTGCCGGAAAATATACATGATCTGATAGATCTGTCGCCCGAGCAGTTAGAATCTATGGTACAGGATGAGGAAGACGAACCTGAGGAAGTGGAGGACTTTATTTTCAGTACTGTCCCTCGAATAAACATTTCCGGTGATGATCAATCGAATTCCGCTGAACCACCACTGGTTCCGCCTGTTGAACAGCTTGATCCGGAGGATCTGAAGGCTGCTGAGTCCGAAGATCAAGAAGAAGAGGCGAATCCGCCCCTACCAAATGGTCCACGACGAAGTGGTCGACGGAAATCTTTCTAAACATGCCTGATCCAACAGATCAGTTAGTTTGGGGGAGTTTCCGCAATGTTTCAACTTATTCTATCTCAATAATCACTCGAGGAATTTAGTTGCCACTGGATTACCTCAAAAACTACCAATGATACTTGACTTGACAAAAGTACAGGTATAAAAATAGGCGACAGGGCAGAATGAACGATGATCTAGATGGTCAGCCTCGATAAGCACTTGCTTAAGGTGCGGAGCGTGGCCCTTGCATTTCGGGATCCTCTAAGTCTGTCTGCGCAATTTTAATTACGGGTGGCAGCGACGGTGGTGCGGAAAACACGTACACCTCTTCAACGTCGGCAGGAGTCATGGTGGTGTCCTCGTCTTTGGGCAGAGGTTCACCAGCCTTCCGAGCAGCCCGGGCGTTGTCGATGATCCGTTGACTAGCCTCCCCACGGTGTGCATAGAAACGAGCTTTCATAACACAGTCGAAGAGTTGGGTCGTATGGAAGTTGATGAAAGCATTGTACTGCTCTTCGGTGTACAATTCAACCTCCGGGTTGTGGGCGAGTCCGATGTTGTGAAGAAGTTGCACAAGATCTTGATGATCTGTATCGTCGGGGGTACCTGTGACAATAATCAGTAACACGAAGATTTGCGGAAGGACTCCGGACTATGCAAAGCAAAAATATCTAACGGAAAATGCGTGATCTAGCAGATCAACGAGTTTCCGTAGAAGTCCGTACGAAAAAGCGGAAAATGGAAGTGGTACTCACTAGTATCCGCGAGTTCCAACGAATACTTCACCCTCTTAATCAGATCTTCACCAACAGCACGAGGCTGGGAGATCGCGGTTACAGCGTGCACAGTGCTATGTGCTTGAGGAGACAGAGCCCGCTCAGTCTCATCACCGTCCGCGGGACCGACATCGCGTTCGGAACGTTTGCGCTTGCTCTTGGTCTTGGAAGACTTCGGAGTGTCATCGTCGTCAACAATGTCGCGCTTTTTGGTTTTGGTCTTAGCCTTCGCAGGAGTAGGATCCTCGACTTCGTCAGCCATCTATGGCACGGGTTAGTCATAGACTTGTCTGATCTACAAGATCAGCCATGTACCGAGACATCCTGATCTGCCAGAGCAGCGGGTTCGTCGTCAGGGGATTTCTTCTTGCTTTTGGAACGAGTAGAGGGCCTGGTAGGAGGAGGAGGAGTCGCTTCCGCGGTCTTCTTCCCCTTCTCGCCTTTTTCACGTTCCTCCTTGGCGTGCTTGATCCTTTCGTCCATACCAATGATATGATCGATGACGAGTTCAGCACGACGAGGCTGGATAAACCGTTAGCTGCTGATCTAACATATCAAGGTACCATACTTACCGGAGGGTCATACCGCGGAACAGGCACACCCATACGCAGTGATTCTTGCATTTCAAAGCGTTGCTCGCGTGGACTATGGAAGTGGCCTCGCATGGGAAGTCCGCGGCCTCGTAAATGGTTAGCAAGTGCGCCTCGAGGACCTTTTGGAGGAGAAGGACCATGTTCTGCAAGATCAGCATCCTAGGACCTTTACTTAGTAAATGAATCTTCGTAAACAGTTGCGGAAACGCACCACCTCCGCCATGAACTTGGCGTCAGCATCGGAAACTGCTGGATCTGCTGGATCAGTCGCAACTTCCTTGCCTTTCGACTTGGATTTCGACGGTCCTTCAGGATCAGCAGGTGGAACACTAGGTCCGCGAGTACTGACAGCAGGAGAACCCTGTCTGCCTTGGTCCTCACGGAGCTTTTGCGACGAAGGTCGTTCAGCTGAATGTAGAAACTGACGATCTCGGCATTCTTCCCTCCCTCTTCAGAGAGTTTAGGAAACTGCTTAGGGATCTCGTCACGGATTGTGCGGTACGCATTCACGGCGGAAAGTAATTCCTCCGCGAGATTGTCGTACGCCCGCAGATATTCCTTGTTCATACACGCAGCGTCGCGGGACACTCGAATGAGCTGACGGAAAATGGTTAACTTTGCTAGATCTAGCAGATCAGACGATTTCCGTACCAGATGAGTGTACGCGCAACGGACATCGTTCAAAAAGATCGTTTTGTTGGACGTGGTGAACTCGACCTTGTCCTTGCTGGAACTGTACTTGGCACCTTGCCAGGCCAGACTCTTGTCATCGCTAACACGAGCAGCCCAGTACTCCGCGTCGACGCACCAGTTGGCAAAGTCAGCTTCAAGCGAGATAGGGAGATTGTGGTACTCGAAGTTGGGAGCCATTTTTCGTTGAGTTGGGAGTTGGATCTCTTAGATCAAGGGCTTTTATACCTTTTCCAATGCTTCGGGTCAGCAGGGGACTGCTGAGCTTTAGTTTGGGGGAGGGGACACACGGTGTTTCAAGAATTTTCGAAATTTCAGAAATTTTCATGAAAATTTTACGAGATCTAAAAGACCTGTGCTCATTGACAGCTTAAGCATGCGTACAACGCAAAGACTTAGATCTAAAACCGACGCAGGTTGCAATTTGAAAAGCCCAATGGATTTAACATGTCATATGAGGCTGCAACCACCAACTTGATAACCGAAGAAATAACCTTGATGAGTCTGATCTAGCGGATCAGACATCAATTCGGGCGGAAAGACAGCGGAAAAGTAATGCAAAAGACTCAGAAAGGACATAGAATGTCTAGGGCAGATACTTAGAAGAACAACATAGGTCAATGAGATACTTATAGGGTTCTATCAGGTAACAGCCAAGGAAAACTTGAGGCATTAACTTAGAGGCTGGCTTAAGGGAAAACTCAGAAGACATTTTAAGAGATATCTCAAGTGTCTTGAAGTTTCAACTTAGGAAGCTTGAAAGAAGGTTCAGACAAGGCAAAAGACAAGATAAGGCCCACATGGGCATTGGCATTCACAGAGGATAGGACTAGTTTACTAGAAACCAAGAAAAAGGAATACTAGATACAGCAATAGGATGAACAAATTTTTGAAGTAGAATTAGTCTGGCTCAAGACGAGAGTCCGATCACTAATCTATGAAGGCGGAAGTCCGGGAATTGTAAAAGTCCATTGCTACACTACTTGCGAGATTTGGGAGCGTTCAAAGAAGCAGGTGGGGCAATCTCAACGGGCGCCTCGTCGTCAGTCTCCACATCGACGTCCTCCTCATCGTCACTGTCATCGTGCTCGGTCACCAAAGCCTGGGCTATGGAGGCCCGAGACGTCCCTTCGTCGACCTCCATCTCCTCCTCGACTGTAGTAGAAGCGGGAGGGGTATGAAACTTGTCCTTCGAAAAGAAATTGCTAGGTGTTGCGGCGGCTGGCCGACGACGAGGTTGACAAGGGGATCCCGGCGAAGCAGGAACAGTAGAAGAAGTAGGATCGGCGGAAGGAAACGGAGTGGATGAGGAAGCGGCCTGAGTAGTGTCAAGTTCCTCAGGACTGGGCAGATTGATACGAAGGAACTCCTCCAATCTCTCGCGATCCGCGGGCGTGGCCAAGTGGTCGGAAAGGTTGCAAGCTGAGTGCCAGCCGAAAAGGGTGGCCAGCCAAGTCATGGTGTCGTAATCTAAAGGGAGATGAGGATTATCGATGGCCCATTGCGAGAGTACGACATTGAAGTCGAAACCGGTGTCTCGGACGGTCCGCATGCTTTGGAGCAGGGCCTGTTGCGCATCTTGGAATAAAGGAGCAAAGGCGGCCTGGAGCTTAGTGATGTGGTCCAACGCCGAGGCATACTGGTCAAGAGAGGCGGCATAACCTGTGGAAGTGTGTAAGGATAAGACGGAGAACGGAAGGACGAACTACGTACCGTCAGGATAGCCCTGCACATGATTGTGAAGTGCTTGAAAGCGATCCCGATGATCCTCCAGAGACAAGCAGCTGGGGCACGACCGATGGGTGCCGTTACACTGATGACAGGCCCCGCTGGGCTTCTCACTGCTCTCACACACCTCTCCGCGGCTGATGCAGGTCAGACAGTTGTTGGTAGAATAGAGAGATTCGGGGGAAGGAAGAGTACGGTTGTTAGCAGTCCACAGATAGCGAGAACTGGCGTAGCCGAAATGGCTTAATCCTTGCAAAGAAAACGTCGTGTCGCCAATGGTGGCAAAAGCTCCGAAGCCTCTCATCTCGTCAGAAAGATGCCACTTTGGTGGACGAAGGAAGGGAAGCTTCGAGCCGCGTTTATTGGTCTCCATAGCCTTAGCAACTAGCTGAGAAAAGGGGGTTTTAACCTTGAAGTGAGGATTAGTGAGGAAGAGTGGGTGAGCGGAAACGTCTATGTCGTCGCCGTGAAAATAATCAGGTTCCCCCTCCTGGATGCAGAGAGGTCCCTCATCTGGCAAGGACGAAGGATCCTCGGGAGGGGGCACCACAGATCCGCCTCGCGATTTCCCAGTAGTCTTCTGGGCTCGTCGTCGTTTGGGGACAGGCTCCGGGAGCAGAGGGTCAGGATTAGCGAAAGCAGGAGACCGGGGGCGCTTAGTAGATCCAGCAGAGGCAGGAGGGTGGAGGACCTCATCCGGTAGTTTGGGCTTGGTTTTGGCCGCCCGAGCAATGCTCTGACGAACCACTAGTACATCGGGGACAGCAGGGCTTTTGAAGACATCAGTCGGTACGGGGTCGTCTTCCGTGTCTCCGTCAGCCACAGACGAGGAGACAGGAAACTTCGCCGGCCTCTTCAAGACCCGTTGAGGTTTGGCTGGGGAAATCGGCGCGACGTCCTCCAAGAGAAGTTCGTCGAAATCGGGAGACGGGGGGCGAAGACGGGGCTTGGAAACAGAAGGAGCCACCGGCTTAGAAACTGCTTTAGGCAGGAAAGCGGGGTCCGGTGTCCGGTAGCAAGGCCTTCCGTGTAGACGGGTGTAAAATCTGGTCGACACGGGACCCTTTGCTGGCAACCGTCAAGATCAACTGTCCCTCGCGAGTCGAAGGATCCAAGGGAAGGGGTACCGCCAGGTCCTCGATAGCGTAACTATCGGGAATGTCCTCCTGCGAATTAGAAGAGAGTTCATGAGGAGGAGGTGGATACGAAGCTGGCGAGGGGGGACGTACCAACAATCGCTCTCGTGTCTTGATGCTCATCCCAGGCCCATCGCGGACTTTGGGGTTGTAAATCCGTTCGGCGTATTCATCGGCGGACAGGTGTTCCTCACAGAATTCGCAGAGGAGAAGCACGAGAACCACCGCGGCAAGAGGACAGTTGCTATGACCGTGCCAGAAAAGCTGGTAATACTCCTTCATGCGAGTCAGCGGCGACAAAAACAATAAAGACTGGAGGATTGACCAACGTACCAGGCTCGCTGAGAAATTGGGAAGATCAGTCAGATCGATTAGACGTCGGTGGATTTCGGTTTTAGCAAGGTGGCCGCGAATAATGCGAGCTAACCGTCGCTGGAGGAAAGCCATGGCTTGATACAGCTGATAGCCTTCGGCAGAAGAGGGAGAGCCAGTCGAGAAGGTTTTGCAGAATTGGGTTAACTGGGTAGGGTAGAAGGAATCTGGACGGATGCCACTCGTATCCTGTTCAGTCAACTCCCGGAAGATGACTTCCTCGGGGTGGGTATACCTTCGAAGGCTGAAAGCAGGGCTAGCGGTGTTGGGGTATTGCCGGAAGCGGTTAACCAACACTGAACATTCCTCGGCCGAAGCCGGAAGGAACAAAGCGTTGGGGTCGTCGGGCGTCCTATCTAGTTCACGGAGGGTAGAGTGAAAAGCAACCCGGTGCACAAGGTCCACATTGAGCGTGTCAACTGGGCGAACGGACAACTTCTTGTGAGGAGGCGGCTCAGGAAAAGCAGAAGATGAAGGAATGGCTTTGGGACGAGGGCGTTGGGAGGTGGAACCCTTCGAAGACGACATCGTGTAGAGGATAGAATGACAATGGGGAGAAGGAAGAAACGAACTTAGAAAATTTTCCAAGTCCGTTGAACCTTTGTCAGCACTTACTAATCCCAGGCCTAGGCATAGGGATAGTATGTAAAATGTTGAAAAGAAGTTGTTTCGAGGAAGTGTGTATGTGATGTGATAGAATTGGAAGCGTGATTTACGTCATGATATCACACTCGGAAATTAAGCGCCGATAACAAACCGAGGACTTAGCGTTTTCGACAAGAGGACAGCGGAGTTGTCGGTACGGGTGCTAAGATCAACGGATCAACTTGATCTGTTAGATCACCGGGTATAATCAAGTCAGAATATTGCGGAAAAGTGATTGATCTGTCGGATCAGCTACAGTACCACTCCTTTCAAGGGATACGAGCCTACACTACCCATAGCGATGACCGGGGACGGTCAGATCTTTAGTTTGGGGGAGATGTTGCGCGGTTTTTCTGCGCAGGCGTGCAATGATCAAAAAGATCAACTTAGACCGTTGCATAGTATCAATAAGGACTGTAGTGAGCCCGAACTAGCAGTCAAACTTGTATCAGTATAAGCTAGGATACAGATCCTTTGGCAGGACCAGCCATGAATATCCACTTAGAGCTATTGCTCGCACCCTTGGTCGGGGATCCTTCAAGAATGCTGACTACTGGTACGAGCACACCAAGGGAATATCGACTTAGTATCAAGATCTGCCGGATCGGCACAACTGAGTTTGGTACTTGGCTGTGATAACGGAAATTTCACTTGATCTAGCAGATCAGACACGATGAGAGCCTATCCGGACGAGTTACCACACGGAAGCCCTACGCCAAGTAGCGGAAACCGTCGGAAACATGATGATCTAGTATTTCCGTGGCAGTACGGGTGAAACCCGCAGCGGAAACACGCATATGTTCAAGTTCTAAACTGGGATATAGCGTATGCTATGTACAGCTTTGACCAGCACTCACGGAAATGCGCGGAAACCTACGGAAAACACTTCGGAAGCATTTACCTTCATTGTCCGCTCCAGAACACCAGGCTATATGCATACCGATCGAAAGCTACGAACCAGACCTACTCGATCCGCGAGATCAACCACTGTTACGAGTCTATCTCATTAACCTGGGAAGACCACTACCATTCCGCGGAAGCAAATTCGTCGGAAACACTTGAGCAGCACAGGCAGGAGCCACTCTGACGAGTTAGGCACCCTAGCATGTGGAGGCCGCACAGACCATGGTCGGAACTTGCTTGGTCTTCTAGATCTGGCGAAAGTACGACGAAATACGGACAAGTTTCATCTTTTTCTCTGTTTTCCTTACTATTTCCTTGCGTGTTTGTATCGTTTCAGTCATATTTTACTATTTAAGTGTATATTATCGGACTCCGTCCGTAGAAATAGCTAGATCTACTAGATCAAGGACAAATACGGGTATTGGACTTTTTGTAGTGTACTTAAAGACCTGTATCCGCACAAATGAAACAAGTTTCGCGCCCAGATCTCTCTGAACTGGTAATCCTTTTCATCCATACATGGGAGTAAAGGCTTCTAAGCCGTACCGGACCTTGCAGATTAAGTGTGTTACTTCATCGCGATAAGCCCGACTTTTGAGTGGTTTGACTTGGTGTCTGTCACTTGCTAGTTGAAGGTAGACTCCGTTCCAGAGATACAGAGGACTTGGTCTCAGGTTGTGCCGAGTGAACGGGCAGAGTTTTGGTGGCTCTGTTCAAGTTGACACGTAGTGATTGGTGATCTGCGTGATCTTCGAGGTTTTACTGAGAATAGTGATCAGTACTGCTTCACCCGGGAGCGGAATCGATTGGTCTACCATAACGTCTGGTATCCCGTTGCTTTCCGAGCCTAAAAACCCTTATCCGAGCGGAAGCCGTTCAAAACAAACCCCTTAGTCCAGATCTTACGACTGGTATATCCGTGTCACTTCATTCTGCTGACCAGTATTGCTGATCTAAAAGATCTTACAAGATTGCGTTCGACTTGAGATATAAGATAGTGCGGAATCTCTGACAACGCCCCACACCTCGCTATAAATACAATTTGATTGACGAATCCGTGAAGTCGTACTCTGTGTTCATGCTAAGTGACCTGTCATAAGGCATTATACTAAGAACCGACTTTATATCTCGTTACCGGCGCCGCTCGTGAATGGTTTGAACCAGACATCTTGGATCCGAATGTCAAAGCTCTACCTGCTTGGACCACGTCATACGCTGCTTTAGTCCAGGAGCTGCAGGAAAACTTTGGTTTGTACGATGCGCAGGGTGAGTCCGAAGATAAACTCGGAACCCTTCGGATGCGCAACGACAATAAGGTCGGAGCATACAATATCAAGTTTAACACTCTGGCTGCTGCCTCCGGTTGGGATGTGAACGCTCTCCGATGGGCGTTGTTGCGCGGTTTTTCCGCGCAGGCGTGCAATGATCAAAAAGATCAACTTAGACCATTGCATAGTATCAATAAGGACTGTAGTGAGCCCGAACTAGCAGTCAAACTTGTATCAGTATAAGCTAGGATACAGATCCTTTGGCAGGATCAGCCATGAATATCCACTTAGAGCTATTGCTCGCACCCTTGGTCGGGGATCCTTCAAGAATGCTGACTACTGGTACGAGCACACCAAGGGAATATCGACTTAGTATTAAGATCTGCCGGATCGGCACAACTGAGTTTGGTACTTGGCTGTGATGACGGAAATTTCACTTGATCTAGCAGATCAGACACGACGAGAGTCTATCCGGACGAGTTACCACACGGAAACCCTACGCAAAGTAGCGGAAACCGTTGGAAACATGATGATCTAGCATTTCCGTGGCAGTACGGGTGAAACCCGCGGCGGAAACACGCATATGTTCAAGTTCTAAACTGGGATATAGCGTATGCTATGTACAGCTTTGACCCGCACTCACGGAAACGCGCAGAAACCTATGGAAAACACTTCTGAAGCATTTATCTTCGTTGTCCGCTCCAGACCACCAGGCTATATGCATACCGTTTGAAAGCTACGGACCAGACCAACCTGATCCGCGAGATCAACCACTGTTACGAGTCTATCTCATTAACTTGGGAAGACCACTACCATTCCGCGGAAGCAAATTCGTCGGAAACACTTGAGCAACACAGGCAGGAGCCACTCTGACGAGTTAGGCACCCTAGCATGTGGAGGCCGCACAGACTATGGTCGGAACTTGCTTGGTCTTCTAGATCTGGCGAAAGTACGACGAAATACAGACAAGTTTCATCTTTTTCTCTGTTTTCTTTACTATTTCCTTGCGTGTTTGTATCGTTTCAGTCATATTTTACTATTTAAGTGTATATTATCGGACTCCGTCTGTAGAAATAGCTAGATCTACTAGATCAAGGACAAATACGGGTATCGGACTTTTCGTAGTGTACTTAAAGACCTGTATCCGCACAAATGAAATAGGTTTCGCGCCCAGATCTCTCTGAACTGGTAATCCTTTTCATCCATATGTGGGAGTAAAGGCTTCTAAGCCGTACCGGACCTTGCAGATTAAGTGTGTTACTTCATCGCGATAAGCCCGACTTTTGAGTGGTTTGACTTGGTGTCTGTCACTTGCTAGTTGAAGGTAGACTCCGTTCCGGAGATACAGAGGACTTGGTCTCAGGTTGTGCCGAGTGAACGTGCAGAGTTTTGGTGGCTCTGTTCAAGTTGACACGTAGTGATTGGTGATCTGCGTGATCTTCGAGGTTTTACTGAGAATAGTGATCAGTACTGCTTCACCCGGGAGCGGAATCGATTGGTCTACCATAATGTCTGGTACCCCATTGCTTTCCGAGCCTAAAAACCCTTATCCGAGTGGAAGCCACTCAAAACAAACCCTTTAGTCCAGATCTTACGACTGGTATATCCGTGTCACTTCATTCTGCTGACCAGTATTGCTGATTTAAAAGATCTTACAAGACTGCGTTTGACTTGAGATATAAGATAGTGCGGAATCTCTGACAACGCCCCACACCTCGCTATAAATACAATTTGATTGACGAATCCGTGAAGTCGTACTCTGTGTTCATGCTAAGTGACCTGTCATAAGGCATTATACTAAGAACCGACTTTATACCTCGTTAGCGTATCAGAAAGGACTAGCACCCCGACTCAAGGACGAAATTGCTCGTATGCCGGAACCTCGGACTCTCTCCGAATATCGGAGAGAAGTGTTACGGTTGGATAACCGTTATTGGCGCAGAGAAGAAGAGAAGAAGCGGGAAAGTCATCGGTTTTCGGAGCCTTCGGACCCAAAGAAAGGAAAGAAGGATGGCAAGAAACCGGTACCGTTTAACTCCTCTCAGAACTCTGGTGCTAATCAGTCCTCTTCGTCCTCTGGTTCGAACTTTAACAATCAAAAGAAGTTCGGTAATTCCAACAACAACAAAGGCAACTCTGGCAACAAGTTTCCAAAGAAATTGATCACAGACAACCTCGGCTCCGACGGCAAGCTCACTCCTGCGGAACGGGAATGTCGTAAGAAGTTTAATCTCTGTCTTTTCTGCGGACAAGGTGGTCATGTCCTTAAGGACTGTCCCCAAAAGAAGTCTAAAGAAAATGCTGCTAAAGGCAGAGCTGGCGTTCTCGAGGATGTAGCTGAAGAAGAAGAGATTCCGGACTCTCCGTCGGAGGAACCGGAAAAATAGTCCGCAACTCCTGTCCCTCTGCACGAAGCAGGAGTTGCGTTGACCTGGTTCGTGCTCTACCAGAGGTGCTAACTCTCAACGCGTCCGCTCTTTCTAATCTCGAGAAATCTTTCATCATACCTCTGTCTGCTAAAACTTCTACTATTACTTCTGATTACATTTCCATCTCTTTTGATTCTTTACTTGATTCCGGTTCTACTGATTGTTTTATTGATACTTCATTTGTTCGCCAAAAAAGAATTCCGACAAAACCTATCCTTACTCTGATCAATCTCCGATTATTTGATGGTTTACTTTCTCCGACTCCGATCTCGGAATACGTTTCGTTATCAGTAGTTTTTCCTTCAAACGAGCAACTACCTCTGGACTTTTATGTCACACCTTTGGATTCTTCTTGTAAAGCAGTTTTAGGATATAGTTTTCTCTCCCGCTGCAATCCGTCGATTGACTGGGTAGCGAAAACAATTACAATCCGAACCACTGATCAAGTTTTATCACAGACGTCTTCTTCTGAGATACCCTCCGACGGATCGGAGGACTCAGAGAATCTTGATCCGACTCGATACCCTCGGTCACCTCCAGATGATCCTCTTCCTACAAGAGCTGGTCGATCTGCCTTCACCTCCCGTTCTCATTTGAAACCTCGTCCTCTTTCGGACAAATTTCCTTTCGAACCATTGTATACTTATCCCTCCGTTGTTCAGATGGCTTCAAAACTGGAATACTCCGGAGTCGATATAGCCTTGGTCAGTGCTACGGTTTTTCATCATGCCTGCAAGATGTCTGGTATGGAACCCCTTCTACTCTACGCTGTACACTCCGAAGTGGCGGCTAGAGCATCTCAACCAGCACCGCCGACGGCGAAGTCGGACTCTAAATCTCCTCCTATTCCTGAAGCTTATTGGGATTTCGCTGATGTCTTCGACGAAGTTGAGTCAGAAGTGCTCCCAGAACATAGGTCTTACGACCTGAAGATTGATCTGGAGGAAGGTGCGGAACCTCCGATCGGAAGAATTTACCCTCTTTCCCCTCGTGAGCTGGAAGCTCTACGAGAATTCATCGACAAACAGTTGGTTAGTGGAGCTATTTGGCCTTCGACTTCTCCTCATGGAGCTCCTGTTCTCTTCGTTCCGAAGAAGGATGGCTCTCTCCGACTCTGCGTCGACTTCCGAGGACTAAACCGCATCACCAAAAAAGATCGGTATCCTCTCCCACTCATTTCCGATTTGCTTGACGCCCCGAAGAAAGCGAAAATCTATATGAAGTTGGATCTCGCTCATGCTTATCATCTCGTTCGGATCGCCGACGGAGACAAATGGAAGACCACGTTCCGAACCCGATATGGTTCTTTTGAATGGCTGGTCATGCCGTTTGGTCTTACCAATGCTCCTGCTGCGTTTCAACGTTTCGTCAATGATATCTTTGCTGACTTACTCGATGTCTGTGTTATAGTCTATCTTGACGATATCCTCATCTACTCCGACGATCCGACGGCGCATGAGGAGCATGTCAAAGAGGTTCTTCGACGTCTTCGCAAACACAAACTTTTCTGCAATCCAGCGAAATGTGAATTCGGAATTGATACGGTTGAATATCTTGGGTATATTCTCTCCCCCAATGGACTTTCCATGGCCGAGGACAAAATCAAGGCTATTATCGATTGGCCGACGCCAAGGAAGGTTAAGGACATCCAGTCCTTCCTAGGTTTTGCGAATTTCTATCGTCGTTTTATTCACAATTACAGTGATATCGTCGTTCCGATGAACCGACTCACTAGGAAGGATACTCCATGGGTCTGGACTTCGGAATGTCAAGATTCCTTCGATACGCTTAAGCACGCTTTCACTCATGCCCCTATTCTTTCTCATTGGGAACCTGATAAACCTCTTATTGTCAAAACAGATGCGTCGGATTATGCTCTAGCAGCTATCCTATCCATCGTCGGCACCGATGGAGAAATTCATCTGGTGGCTTTCCTTTCTTGCACATTCCACTCTGCCGAATTGAACTATGACACTCATGATAAGGAATTGCTAGCTATTTTCGAAGCTTTTAAAGCTTGGCGGCATTACCTTGAAGGTTCGGGCACTCCGATCGACGTCGTTACTGACCACAAGAATCTGGAGTACTTCTCCACTACGAAGATTCTTACCCAACGGCAGGTTCGATGGTCCGAATACCTTCATCAGTTCAACTTCGTTATCCGTTTCCGTCCTGGAAAACTCGGTGCGAAACCTGACGCTATGACTAGACGATGGGACGTCTATCCCAAAGAGGGGGATATCGGCTACGCGCAAGTTAATCCTCACAATTTTAGACCCATATTCACTAATGATCAACTCACCACATCACTTCGTGCTACCTTCCTTGAAGGTCCTGTTCTTCGAGCATCGGTTGTTATGGACTTTGAAGCAGTTCATCAATCGATCCGAGAACATTACTCCTCCGACGGCGAAGCGATGGCGGGATTGAAGTTGGTCGACGATCCTTCTAACCTCCGATGGACTATGGGTTTAGATGGTCTCTTGCGTCTGGATGGTCGAATATACGTTCCAAACTTCGGAGATCTCAGGTTGCAGATCCTCCAATTCTTTCATGATCATCCTCTGTCTGGCCACTTTGGTCAGAATCGGACTCTCGAAGCTGTACGTCGTCAATATACTTGGCCAAAGGTACGAGAATTCGTTAAGGACTATGTTTCGTCTTGTACAATTTGCGGTTGGAATAAACCCCGTCGGCATCGTCCCTACGGACTTCTCAAACCTCTCCCTGTGCCTTCTCGTCCTTGGGATTCAATCTCAATGGATTTCATCGAACAACTTCCCGACTCCGACGGCTACACCGCTATTTTGGTCGTAGTCGACCGTGCTTCCAAACAAGCTATCTTTATTGCCTGTGATGACAAAATCACCTCCGAACAATTGGCACAACTCTTCGTTATTCATGTCTTCTCTAAACACGGTGTTCCGAATCATGTTACCTCCGACCGAGGATCGGAATTCGTTTCGGCGTTTTTCCGAGCTTTAGGTCAAGCTTTGTCGATGGAATTACACTATACATCTGGTTATCATCCGGAAGCTGATGGTCAAACCAAATGAGTAAACCAAACTCTGGAGCAGTACATCCGGATCTATTGTTCTTATCAACAGGATGACTGGTCATCCCTTCTTCTGATTGCGGAATTTGCTTATAACAACGCTCCTAACGCTTCTACTGGTCTTACTCCGTTCTTTGCTAACAAAGGCTACCAACCGAACATCACAGTCCAACCGGAGATCGATATTCGTTCCGACTTAGCCAAGGATTTCGTTGTTAATCTTGATGAGCTTCATACTTTTCTACGTGATGAAATCACTAATGCTCAAAAGAAATACAAGGAACAGGCTGATCGAAAACGAATTCCTCCGCCGGAGTTCTCCGTCGGATCGGAAGTCTTCGTTCTAGCGAAATACATCAAATCCACTCGACCTACAGCGAAGTTTGCAGAGAAGTATCTTGGACCTTTCACAGTTCTTGAGAAGATCGGCTCTCTCTCATACAAGATACAACTCCCCAATTATCTTCGTCGCATTCATCCTGTTTTCCACGTCTCACAACTCGAACCCTCCTATCCGAATCCGATTCCGAATCGGACCCAAACACCTCCACCTCCGATAGAGGTTGAAGGTGAAGTCGAGTATCTCGTTGCTGAAGTACTTGATTCAAAGCTGGACCGTCGGTTCAAACGTTGTCCCCTCCGGTACTTCGTTAGATGGTCTGGTTATGAAGGTACCGATGAAGAGTTCTCTTGGGTTGCTGCAGACGACATTCATGCCGACGAACTCATTCCGGCTTTCCACCTCCGATATCCAGACAAACCCGGACCTTTGACTTAGCTATGTGTTCATTTTATATCATTGATTTTACTTCTGTTTTCATTGTTGTACTAACACTACACTTCGGTGTATTTTATTCAACACTCTCGGTATTTATACTGATTGAGTATAAACGCGATGATAGCAAATTGAGCGTTTGTATTTTTCTTAAATTTTTCTAAGTCAAATCCGACGGATTTCCATCAGACTTATCGTTGTTTTCATTCCCTGTATTTACTTTACTATTACTTTCTCATTGGACTTCATTTCACAATATTCAAGTTCATTATATACAAGGTTGGACTTCAAGAAAAACCAAGAAAATTTATATACAAGTTTTTACTACTAGTCCGAACTTTCCTCTTCATCCGAGGAGTCCACTTGAATGACTTCCATTTTCTTTTTCTTCTCCTTGTCCTGCTCCGACTCCGTTTCCTTTGGCGCATTGTCTTCTCCCACCTGGAAAAACTCCAACAAGTAATCGAGGGTGGCCTCGATAGTCCGAAGGCGGACGTCAGCGTTGTGGGCCTGTCTTGATGACTCCGCCCGGTTTTCCCTCAACATATCCAGGATCTCTTGCTGAGTGTTGGCAAGATCGTTGAAGGTCTCCTTGAGACCCTGGATGTCGTCCTCGAGGTTGGACAACCTCAAGGAGTTGTCGGTCCCTCGGATCGGAGTCTTCGCCTTCCTAGGTTTTGGTTTTCGACCGGGACCGGTACGAGCTGGAACCGCTCCGACGGAACCGGACCACGAGCACTGCACCTTGTTGTCGTGACAAGGTTGGCAGGCGGTGGCGTTCTTCCTCGTTTGCAGAACACAAAACTCATCCCGTTCGAGGCGGTGACACCTCGCACAGGCTGTGTGTTCGTCGGACTCGTTGTCCCCTCCGCTAGGAGCCGGCGAGGCTTCTGAACTGTCGTCATCGTCGCCATCGTCCGGACCTGGGTACTCGTTGTCGCTCGGATCTCCTCCGGTGCCGACATTCTGGCTACGAGTTAGGAAAACGAAAAGGAAAGAAGTTAGTGACTTACCAAGAAAGGAATAAAGGGAAACTCAGGAACATACCTTCGGATTCGGGATGGACCCGCCGATGGCGACTCCGCTGGAGTCGATCTCGTTGTGGTGTTGTGCTAACAAGAAAAACGTCAGTAATCAAACTTAGGAAAGAAGAAATTTTCTGCTTGCCGAAGCATGAGAAAATTGTTGAAGTCGAAGCAACCGAAGTTGCTCCGGCGGCGGTAGCTGATGAGAGCCACCAACCTTGGTGTTCTTTTTGGCTTTACCAGCCCCTTCTTCCTCCGCTCGACGTTTCTTGCCTTCCCGAACTTTCCGTCAGTGGGCTTCGTCTACTCGCTCCTCCGCCTCGCGTTGGAGTCGTTCCTCTTCGGCTCGACGTTCCTCTGCAAGTCGGCGCTCCTCCGCTCGTTGTTCCTCTTCTTCTCTCCGCTGTCTCTCCTCCGCTTCTTGTTTCTCCTCCTCCTCCCGCCGTCGTCGGTTCTGTTCTAGGCGCTCCCGCATCGCTGCAAGTGCCGCCTCATCCGCCTCCGCCTCACGTCGTCGACGTTGTTCGGCAGTTTTGTCACCACGAAGCCGAAGGACTGGTAACCTGACCGAGTCAGGTCCATCGGTGGTGGTGGTGTTGGCGTTGGTGCTGGATCGGAATCGAGACATGAGAGAAATTTTGTTGAAGTCCCCTCTAATCCTGCTCCGCTTTTATACCTTGGATCGGCGCATGGACCATTGTTTAGGGCTGGTCTTTTCGCGTCAAAATTCTAAGACCACCATCAAACCATTTCCTAATCGGGCTGGCCGATTCCAGAGCTCTAGAATCGGACCAACGGAGTCATGTGATCGGATCAACAGGATCATATAATCGTGCTGGATTCCGTCATCGGCTTTCGAGGGCTCAAGCCTAAGAGGGGGATACTGTTACGACCATCAGAATCGGAGCTCCGCCGGAGCTTCACTCGGAGGTTGGACTTGGAGATTTCCTGAATCTCTCTAAGTCGTTTCCAACAGCATCCACCTTGTCCCTTATTCCAATTCCGCCGGTGCATCGGTTTGAACTAACTTGATTATGATCTTATTGTATTATTCTCTGACAGCTCAGCTGACCTTTATATTGATTTACTTTACAATAGCTTATTGTCTTTCTCACCTCCGATGCTGTAGTACCGAGATGTGTATTGTCTTATTGTACTTTAGATTAGACTGACTATCCGTACAGTATATAAGGAGCCTGTACATACTTACATACCTCAGTTTTAATATCAACTTGGATTACCTCGTTAACGTTAACACTCACCTCTGTGCTCTCGGTGTCGTCTTGATCGTTGATCATCGCCGACTCCGAACCTCCGTCGGACTTCGTACACGTTGTACTCGTCCTCCTCTGCTCTCTTGGTTGAACACGGTAACGTGGCGAGGGTGTTGCTCAATAACAACACTAACGTTCAACAATCCTCTGTGTCTCTGATCGGAGCTCCGACTCCGTCGGTGGCACGGTCCTAACAGTGTTCGGGCAATGATTGAGGATTCAGGTCTCGACTGGTGTTTCTGGGCTGAGGCAGCGGAGGCTTTTTGCTATATCACCGGTATGGTTCCGACGTCCCGGGTTCCTGGTGTAGTCCCAATTCAATCTTGGTACCCCGAGCATGCCAAGGTGAACGTATCCCACTTGCGTCGGTGGGGTTGTCGAGTTGTTGCGAAAGATCTAGATCACCGGGAAGGAAAGCTTGGTGATCAAACGTTCGAAGGTTTCTTGGTTGGTTATTGGGATCGTAGAGGCTGGAGGGTATGGGACCCCATTAGGAGACGAATTTTTCCAGTCAGATCAGCCGAATTCAACGAAGGAGTCCCAGATCGCACCGTATCAGAATCAACCAAAACTTTTCCCCTTCCCTTGTCCTCTCCAAACGACACTCCCGACAACAATGATGTTCTTGACCCTGCCTCGATCGAGGACATTCCAGAAGAAGTTATTGACCTTGACAATGGTATTATCCAGCACCAGGATGACGAAGGTATAATTCTTCGGCGGTCATCTCGCAACTCTGCTCCTTCTCAGGCACTGCAACGATCCTGGGAGTATGAGAAAGATGAGCGTAGGGCCCGAGAAAATTGTGAAGACTGGGCTAATAACATGATCTTGGCCAGTGTTGTTAAAGGTGCCGGAAAAACCTCGAACCCCATTCCGAAACGTTACAATCAGGCGATGACTGAACCTGACCTCTGGAGACCTCCGATGCAAAAGGAATTCGACTCGCTCACAGAACGTGGTTGTTGGGAGCTCGTCGACAGGCCTAATGACGCAAAGATCCTCAAGGGCATGTGGGTCTATGATCTCAAGGTCGATGGAAAGGGAGAAATTCTCTCCCGTAAGGCGCGTTGGGTCGCCAGAGGAGATATGCAACGTCCGGGTCTTGACTACGATAAGTCTTGGTCAATGGTCGCTCGTATGGAATCAGCGAGGATTCTCATTGCATGCGCGGCTGCTCTGAGATGGTCTACACGTCAATGGGATTTTTCTTCGGCGTATTTGAATGGGACACTTCCGGAGGAACCGAAAATCTTTATGAACCAAGTCACCGGTTTCACCAGGCAGGGGGAGGAGAGTAAGGTTTGCCTGATGAAAAAGCCTTTGTACGGACTCGCTCAAGCTGGACACATATGGTTCAAGGAACTCCGAACTGAAGCTCATCGTATTGGTTTCAAATCATCCAGAGCTGACCCTTGCATCCGTTCTCGCAAAGATCCCATCTCTGGCGCACATTCCATACACTCTGTTCATACGGATGATATTTGGTCTGCTGCCTCGTCAGACGCAGAAGCTGATAAATCAATGAAAGACTTCAATCGCTGGGACTGGAAGGACGTAAAGGACAAGAGATTCCTGGTCGGGCTCACTCTGAAGTACTTCGAAGATGGAAGCATTGGCATCTCTCAGGCCCCGTTCGTTGAAAACGCACTCAAGTATTTCGGTCTCTGGGATTCTCTTTACCCTATCGACACTCCACTGCCCCCCGAAATATCATGTTGTTCCTCCCATTTCCTACTCTGATGAAGACGCGGAGTTCATGAAAGACAAGCCATACCGCCGAATTCTTGGATGTTGCTGGTGGATAGCCTCGTCGACTCACCCTGACATCGTCTTCGCGTGCTCGAGTCTTTCTTCGGTACAGAATCAACCCACCCAGGAGCATTGGGAATTGTTAATCAAGCTCTGCCGCTACATTAAACATACGATTAATTATGGGATTGTCTGCCGAAAGTTCGACTGCAAGGATTCCATCAAACCAATTGGGTACGTCAACTCGGACTGGGCTAGCAATCCAAGTACTCGACGGTCGGTCTCTGGTTACGTGTTCCTCATCAACGGTTCGCCCGTTTCTTGGTCTTCCAAACCTCAGGCGATCACGGCTTTATCCTCCACGGAAGCTGAATACGTAGCTCTGGCCCGGGGTGTACAACAAGCAGTGTGGCTCAACAGCTGGCTCTCCGAAGTCGAACTTGGCGGGGAGACACCGATGCGTATCCTAAGCGACAGTCTGGGTGCTATTAGCCTTTCTGAAACAACTCGAGAATATGGGATTTCGAAAGCTATCAACGTTCATCTACATTTCATTCGCGATGAAGTCGAGGACAAGAAAGTAGAAATCTATCCAGTCGCATCTGAGGACAACGTTGCCGATCTCATGACTAAATCTTTGTCGAAGGACTTGCACCAGCGTTTTGTTCGGGCCTTGGGTCTTGATTGGTGGTATCGTCGCCAGGGGGAGTGTTAGGAAAACCGGTAGATATGCATGGCATCAATATGTTTACGTCGGACGCGGTGTCGTGACGAATATACGGGCAAGATTGGTGTATGGGTTTCTTTGTATTCTCGATTTGTCTATTTAAGTCATCTTTCTGTATTATCACTCTTCAACTTGTATCATCACATTGAAGAGTGAGTATTCTCATTTCCATCGCTATATGCTACCTTACTTATAGTACATTTCTAGCTTACTCCGTATTTGTATAGGTATTTGCTAATAGGAACTCATATTATCACGTTGAAGACTTACTCCGTATTCGTATAGGCGGTGAGCGAATCTTTTATACTATCGATGCAGTGTTTTGGCGTTTCCGCGAGCTGTTCAGACTGGAACACGAGCAGCTAGGGGGAAAGCTTTCGGCCACTGACAATTTCAAGATCTTCGGTGCTCATATCAACACAGAGTGCAGTTTAGAGTTGAATCCTGAAGGGCGGACAGAGAGTGAAAAGAAGGTGGTGAAAGGTCCGTGCAATTTATGGCTTAGTTTCAGGGAAAATAATGAGTTGTGGGTTACCTGGGCTGGGATGCTAGATAGTACTCAAGATTTCTATGTAATGGAAATCATCTCTCTCCAATCATAAGTATGTACCTGGGCTCAAAGTGATTACGGTAGTACTTAGAAACATTCGCAACTTTGTCTTTCTAGGCAATCCCATTCAAGGACGTGCAGCTGCTTGCGCATCACCCTCAGTGTTCACCGGTAATATCCGTAGTAGTCAATTGCAGTGCCCTACCAACTCCATATGGAATAATCGTCTCTCTTTTTTGGACGACGGAGGCAACGGATTGAAAAGGAGATGAAAATTTGTTCATCAATACTATTTGCAGTGCAAGCTAATTCTGCTAGGTTCTGTTCGGGAATTGGGCAGACTCGGAGTATTTATCCTGTATTTATCTATCCAGACTTCTCCTTGGGTTTATCGATAATCGATTATCTGCTATGTGAACTTGTAAGTCAGATTTCAACGTTTTAACTTGTTTGGATATTTTTGTTCTGATGATCCCCAGGATTGCCGATCCGTTGGAGTCTGGAGAAGAATTCAATGATCCGCTCTTTTCAACAGCCTGTTCATTTATGTATGTATATAAGTATAAGTAAGGCTGCATCTGTTCGTTCCTCCCTCATACTGCTGGTTCAGTCCTTCGCGCTTGCACTCTTCAAATTGCTGGCTCACTTGAAAATTTCACATACTTGTGATCATCTTTATCGCTCTTGCTTATACTTGTGCTTTGGATATTCCAATCCAACCAAAAACTCATCATTGTAGGTCAAACCAGGAAGGGTTAACGTCGTTTTTGGCAACTGACCAAGTTTTTTTCACCAAGCTCCACACCAGCACACCAGTCTACACCCGCTGATTCAGACTCGCCATGAACATCGTCCACCTGGTCATCTTAGCTCTGATCTCCGTTACATGTGCTGTTCCTGTAACAAACAATGTGAGTGCTGGACTCTTGCTTATTCTCCAAAACTTGGTCCGACTTTGTTTTGATTCATTTAATAGAAACCCCCAATTGATGTGATAGTCAAACCTCTAGGCAACGTGGCCTCAGTCGTCACTGTGGTCATTGTGGACGTCACCCTTGTCGGCGCCAGGGTTTGCGCCGCGGCCTTGTCCAGGGATCGTACCCCAATTGATCAAGAACAAGCTCGTTGCGATTTTGTGAACACCGTGAGGGGTCTCGAAAACGAGTCTCCAAAAGCCTCTGCCGATGGAAGTCTACATGCAGACCACACATTCCGCTACAAGTTCTTCCTTGCCAAGGACCAACAAGAAACACAGGATGCATATGACTACAGGCGAGCTCAGCACGCTATCGATCAGGACCCCCGCTAATACAGTCAGAGGTTCAGGTCCCAAAGGGCTAAATTTGGGCAAAATTTTTGACCAGGTCTGATGCAAAGGGCTAAATTTGGACCAAATTTCACTCACATCTGTGGTACACCGGAGGTCAAAAAATGGCAAAAATTTTTGTATGTCTGTTGCCAGACAGCAAAATTTCGAGGTTTGACAGCGCTGAGCAGAAGAATTTGGTGAGTGCCTTGGGTAATATGTTTCTTACTTCTCTACTGCTAAAAACCATGTAGATGAGCTCCGAAAGAGCTTTTTTTGAGCCGTTGTTTAACTCCAAGCCGTTCCGGCTTGGTTCCGAAATTTTTGAATGAATGATACAAAAAGGGCAAAATTTGGGCTCAAAATTTGAGGTCCTGTGAAAAGGGCTAATTTTGGCCATCAACTTGTCCAAAAAAAAGGGCTAAATCAGGTCACCCTTGGCACTGGACCTATAACCGTATTAGCGGGGGTCCTTATCGATCTGGCGTTTCGGAAATTTTCACCCAGCCACGGCGGGCCGCAGTTCGAAGTACACGAGCAGTTAGAGGGTCGGAAGCTTTCGGCCACTGACGATCTCAACATCTTCGTTGTTCATATCAACACAGAGTTCAGTATAGAGATACCAGAGTCTAAAAAGTTGCCAAAGTTTGTGGTGAAAGGCCCGTGCAATTTATGGTTCAGTTTCAGGGAAAATGACGAGTTGTGGGTTGGCTGGGCTCAACAAGAAGATAGGAAGTTGATCTTGGAAACTTTTGCATAGACTCCCAGTAACTTCGTGCCTCTTCGTGCACGACTGGTACTTACATGGAAGTGATTACGATAGAAACATTCGCTTGTATACGACATTTCAGTGACTCTCAAACACTGAGCGCTTGAGCCCCGGCCGTTCAACCTCGTTCCAATGTGCGGCATGTAGATAAAGCTGAAGGCAGAGAAAGGCTTTGTACTACATATCACGACTCCCAAATCATCACAAGATTTTGGAAGAACCTCTCTGTCTACAGCGTTCAGTGTTCTCTGAGCTTTCCGCTAACACTTACACATTACACCACCAGACTTATCCTTCGGAATCTAGACGTCCAACGTCCACATTCAACCTTCATTTCTGACGACTCAGCCATTTAATTTCAGTGTCGGGACTTCGACGGTAGAAAGCAGTAGAAATGAAGGACTGCGCCTGCCATACAGCTTCAGTGCCTTTTCTTTCAAGTTTCTATCCTTGGAATTATCCCGCATCATTCATCGTTCGACGGTGAGATCAACACCCTTCACTACATACAACTCATCAGCAGGATGTCTCTATCGTACTACCAGATTGTACCCTGAAGAACAAACACCTCGTTGAACGTTCCCCATCCTCCCGGGCCAAGTTGACAATGTCCCTAGTAATGTCCCCGGGTCCTCTGCCAATCAGCCAAGAAGCTCACTCAAGCTGAAGAGTTGAGACGACGCCGATAAATCGTTCTATCAATGTCCCTCTTCCCGTGTCCCTGGAGTGTCTGTGCAGCCAGCGATTCAGCGAAAACTTTGAACGCCAATAGGCTTTACGGAAAGGCTCACCCTTGCATCTCCATTGCACTGATGCTCACGAACCGACTGCTCTATCAACGGACACTTCTGTACATGCTCATCCCTCGACTCAAGTCCGCGTGAGGTGATCTTTCCACACTTTCCATTGTTGATATCGGCAATGGTGCAATGCGACCATTCGTACACGTAGAAAAGCATGAGACCACATGTGATAGGGCAAGCCACCAACGTATACACGAGTCCGAATATCACAGACTTTGGCAACACCTCCTTCCATGTTGTCCTCCGTACGGCGACGACTCGCGCGTTTGGTGGGAGTTGAGCTTCCCAAGCTCTGCGTGCTTGTTCTACAGCCTCCCTGCAACAGTCAGGCAGTTGAGGTAGTGTTGGATCATCATGTAACTGGTCAGGTCGCAGTGCGGCAGGAAGCACTTGGGCCAGCTCAACGTCGTGGGTGTGAGGATCGTCGATATTGGTAGTACCAGTGCCAGTGCCCGAGACGGTGCCACCAGTGCCTGGGGTGTGCGAGCCAGTGCCAATGCCAGCGCTAGTGCCAGTGCCAGTGGCGGCAATGTGAACAGCGAGAGTGACGAGGGGAAACAGGGTAGTAAGGAAACGCATTTGGTGTTCAGTGATTTGAGTGTCAGCAAGCAAAACGATGTCACCGGTCCAGCCGGAGATTGGTGTTGAGTAGATGCTAAGGACGAAGATATGAGGGACGAAGGTGTACTTATGTGAGTGTTTTCCAGGAAAATACTTGGCTCCACCTGCAGGCGAGCCCCTCAGGCCTCCTTGAACTTGAGGTCCTGGCACGGGCCACAAGGGAACAGCCTCCGGGGCCCAAAATCTTATTGATAATTCCAGGCAATCCCATTGGAAGTTCAGCTGCTCGCGCATCGCCCTCAGTGCTCACTGCCCTACTGACAATGCAATGTCCTATCAACTCCATATGGAATAACAGTCTCTCTTTTGGACAACGGAGGACGACGGGGGTGACGAATTGAAAAGAGATGAAAAATTTTTTTCATCGATAATATTTGCAGTGCGAGCTGGTTCTGCTAGGTTCAGCTCGGGAACTGGGCAGATGTTTTGAGGGCTTTTCAAGACTTTTCCTTGGGTTTATCAATAATTGATTATTTGCTACGTGAAAGTAAGTCAGCTTTTCAACGTTGTTTGGCAAGAACCAAATATCACCTAATATCACTCATATTTTTGTTCTGATGATTTTCCTCTAGCCTACTCCTAGCTCTGGATAGCTTCCAGGATTGCCGATCCGTTGGAGAAGAATTCGATGATCCGTTCTTTTTCGACAGTCTGTTCATTTATAAGGCCGTATCCGTTCGTTCCTTTCCCTCATACTGCTGGTTCAGTCCTTCGCGCTTGCACTCTTCAAATTGCTGGCTCACTTGAAAAGTTCACATACTTGTGATCATCTTTATCGCTCTTGCTACTACTTGTGCTCCAGATATTCCAATCCAACCGAAAACTTATCGTTGTAGGTCAAACCAGGAAGTGTTAACGTTGTTTTCGGCAACTGACCAAGTCTTTTTCACCAGATTTCTACACCAGTCTACACGCGTTGATCCATACTTGCCATGAACATTGTCTACCTGGTCACCTTGGCTCTGATCTCCATTACATGTGCTGTTCCTGTAACAAACAATGTGAGTGTTGAACTCTGCTAATTCTCCAGAACTTGGTCCGACTTATATCATGATTCATTTGATAGAAACCGCCAACTGATGTGAACCTCGAACCTCGAAGCGACGATGCAGCAGTCGTCGCTGTGGGCATCGTCCTACTCAGCGCCGCGTTTTGCGCTGCGGCCTTTCAACTCGAACATGATCTTGAACGACTCGCGATCATTCAAAGTCAATCCCGTCCAGCTCCAGCTCCGAGTCCACAATGCAAATTTCGAGAAGACGTGCAGACACTCGAAAAAGGGTCTCCAAAAGCCTCCCCCGATGGAAGTCTACGTAAAGACCACAAGTTCCGATCCAGCTTCTTCCTCGGGGAAGGCCAAAAAGAAACTCCGAATGCAAACGACAAAGAGCGAGCTCGGAAAGCTATCAATGCGGTGTTTGGGCGTTTCCTCGGGCAGTTCGAACACGAGCAGCTACTAGGGGGAAAGCTTTCGGCCACTGACAATCTCAAAATCTTCGGTGCTCATATCAACACAGAGTTCAGTCTGGAGTTGAAGCCTGAAGGGCTGACGAAGAGTGAAAAGAGAGTGGTGAAAGGCCCGTGCAATCTATGGTTTAGTTTCAGGGAAAATGACGAGTTGTGGGTTGGCTGGGCTCAACAAGGAGATGATAAGAAAGAGGTAATCCTCGAAGTTTTTCGTCTTCATGCCAATCATTGAGTACGCAGTGGAGTCAATGTAATTACGATAGAGACATCCGCATGTACGACGTACCAGTGACTCTCACGGGTGGAACTAAAAGAATTTTGTGATACCGTGTCTGAGTAGAGACTCTGAAACTGCGCGATCATCATTGCAGTAGAGCAAACAGAGATTGGACTCAAACCAGTCACTCTGGCTGAAACAGTGAAAAGGCCAACAGGAATGGTGCAGAGCAGTACAGAGTGCGTCCAACAACATGCGAGCCGGGGAAGCTATCTCGGTCATGGTGCTTGACAAGCTAGCACTCGAGTTCGAGCCTGTTCGAACCATACGAGCAGAAGGGGAAAAGATTCCGGCCAATCTCGAACTATCTGGTGGTCGTACATAAGTAGCAACACATGTACAGAATTTAGAAAGCAATATAGAGACGGGACGTGACCGGTTGACCAGCCACCGTTGAAGACCATATAATCCATGGGTTAGTATGAGGAATGTTAATGAATGACGAAGAGGTCACGGTGTGGGCTATCTCCAATCGAATATACTGCAATTCACTGGAACTCAAACAGAACGCCATAGATCGTCACAGTGTAGCTTGTTCAGTACAACTGTTTGACGCACTCGTCTGCTCAGACGAGTTGACATACTGACACACATGAATCACGAATGAGGATATAGAATGCGGTTATTGAATTAGGGAGAGGTACAATCGGATGCGATAGGGAAACAAAGCGCGCCTGCTGTACCGCGACCTACGCCAAATTCACTAAGCTATAGTGACGAGTCAAAGGTAAACAAGATAAGTTATAGATTCACGTATCGAGGTTTTCGATACACGCCCTCGAGCCAAAACAGAATTGTCAAACAGACCATGGGTTCTTTTGTCCTTCGTGAGGTCTAATCCTTACACCTGTGCAGTCATCGGCGTATGAGTCGATTGCCCGGTCCACTGTGGCTGCTGTTGTGGGGGATATTGCATCGAAGGTGCAGCGTTACTGTATCCACCTCCCGTCGACATAGGAGTCACCGGTACTGCTTCGCCGCGGGGGGTTAACAGCCCATCCCCGACAGAGGACGTCCAGGTCTTGTTTCCGCGGTTAGCACCGATGAGGGCATAGACAAGGAGAGTGATATTATATCCCATCACTAGAAGAAACAATCAAGAAAAGACTTAACCAGGCGAATCAATGTAACTCACAAACTATCCAAGTCAAGAAAGAGAACGCCTCGATAGCACTGAACTCATGGCATGCAGTGGCTAGGTCGGCTGAGAGAGAGGTAACAAATTCTATCAGCATCGAAAAACGTCTGGACTGATAGGGTATACTCACTGTTAACGTAGTTACAAGAGTTGCCTTCTCCGAACACTGTTTGTTGCTCTTGTGCTGTGAGACCGGCAGCGGCAATCCAGAGAACCCACAGGACGAACACCCAGATGAGCTCGACGAGAACCATCGATGTGAAAGCGCCACGGCGAATAAAATCAATACCAACCCTGTGTAACGGAGAGTGGAATTAATGAGTGAATTCGACGCAAGTGAGAAACTGTAAACGCACATTGCTGGCAAAGTCAGTATAGTCAATGCTGCTGAAGCGATAGCCATAGCCGCAAACACGAAGTAGCCTCCGAGAAACTCCTCAGATAAGGATGTCAAATGTGCGGAAAGCCCAAGGACGATGATGGCGAACACGGTACTCGCGACTACGAAAAAAATAAAATTACTTTCCGTTGGAATAGAAGGAGTATAATGACTCACTGAGTACAGCTAATCGTAAAATAGGAAGGAAGGCCATTTTGTCGTCGGAGAAGGCACGTTTGGGCTCTGAAATCTGAGGACGTTCGCGGAAGACAGAACGGGGGGGAAGTGCTAGTACTTTTTTTCGTGGAGGCTGTCATTTTAAGCGGTCTTGTTTGACCAAAACCCGATCGTATTTGTCCCTGATGTCGGTTGGTAACAAATCAGTAGGCTCCTGTCATTGTCAAAGATTGACAAATTGATGATCCTGTAGAAAATTCCATAAAAGAGATGGTTCAATGAAGACCGATAGGCTAGGGATTTCAATCCCTTGGCGCTTGAGCAGGGATGAGAATTTGAGAAACAGTCAGAGACCCGCAGAAGCTCATGGCTGGATACATACATGGGACAATGGGCAGAACAAGAGCTCAAATTTACAACGTCAATCATAACACAGCCGGGGTGTCAATATCAGTCCAAACTTCAGGTTTAGTGAACTCGAAACTCGAGTTTGCGGACGTACATTTGAATCTTGATAGCGACGTCGATAGGAATCGCTAGCGCTGAGCGCCGTGTGTAAAATGACCTTGACAATGACAGATTGACACCGGTAGGCTAATCACCCTCGTCTCATCTCGTCTCATGCTCACAAGTTACATCTGCTTTGGTACATATGCCGAGGGAGCAACTGGGAGCAACCGTCTGAAACCGTGTCTTGTCGGTCGCAGGACCCGAGACAGTGCTGGAATCTGCTGGAATTTGTCCAAGGCTTTTCAACTGGCTATTAAGCGCTAGTCCGGCCCCAAGTACGCTCCAATAGCAGTCAATAGCTCAACGTCTGAGTCTTGCAAGGATGAAACACGATAGGTCAAGATAAGCTTGGACTTGGGCAAGAAGAGGAGAAAAACCCAACGTTGTGTTCCGACAGGTTCGCCGGCGTCTTGAGGTTTTTTGAGCCTTGAGGCTTGCACGAATTTGCTTGCGGGTCGAGCGGGAATATTGCGAAAAGACATTTGTCGGAAACAACACGGAATGTAGATCCGGATCAGCAAACAGCAGCAAACGTTGTTGTCCTCTGACTACCGTCGACAGCGGGAGCTAGATTATCAGCAGACAGAACGGTTTGAAACAGATACAAGCTTTGCGCACGAAAGAGGAGATAATAATTGAGAGAGAATGGAAGAACGCTTGAGGCAAAAACGTGTTACCACTGCCAGTGTTATCTTCACTCTGTTCTCGAATTCTCGCCAGGGCCAAGACTCGAGGCTGTAAAAATCATGCCATCACTCAGATGAGAGTTCCTGCTGGACTAAGGGAGTTATATCAGTGTACGATCATACTATATCGACAGCCTACAGGATACGTTCGTTGTGAGGGTTTCTAGGGGTTTCTTTTGCCACGCTGTCGCCCTCGTACTGAGCTTGCGCAGCATTACCATTCTCAGGTTTCTAATCATCAAACGCAACCGCAATACACTGCTCGATATCAAGTTCAACGATTGCCCATATCACGCGGTCTTAGCAAGGTTGATGATATACTCCTTCGTCTTGATCTCTGCCTCGTTAAAGAGCTTCAACGCATCGTCGAGTTTGCGCGTCGACTCAACATCTTTCGCCAGAGCTTCTCTGAGTAATGCACCATCAGCAGCTAGGTAGTCCGCCGATAATACATCTTCGCTGAATTCCGTAACGTTCAGACTGCTGACAAGCTCTTCCGGAGCAACTGGGGGTAAAGTAGCGAGCTTGTCAAGAATTCCTCCGGAGATTGTTATGTGATCTGGTTTGAGGGAGACCAGACCGATGACCTTTTGCAGAAGAGAACCACAGTTGTTAGTATTACACACACACACGAGTTCACGATATGAGTGAGAAAAAGGAGACGCCTACCTCTCTCGGGGTAACGATACTGGCAGGCATGACTTTCGTACTTGACCCGAGTTTACCAAAAATCGCCTTCACATCGAAGATGACTTGTGACATAGGATGTTCCTTGCCTGGGACAGCAAACTCGCGCCAGATAGTTGGTTCAAAGTGTACGCGGAGCTCTAGAAATCATTGGAATGGTGAGAGTGAGTCCGAGCGATCGTTCGAGGATTTCTATATGTACCATTGAAATACGGTGCGACATACACGCACTTGGCTTGATGTGCTGCCAATGCTTGTGAGACGTTGAATAAACACGTAGCAAGAGTCTGGATGCCCTCTTTCTGCAGTTGGGCACACGCTACCATGCCTTCTGCGGTGGTAGGAATTTTGATGCAGACGCGAGATCTTTGGGTGCAATCCTCGAATCACGGTGGGCACGATAAATAGTCTGGATAATCGTACCTTGAAATACCGTTTGCTTCAAACAGTCCCACTAATTTTTTGGCATGAACGACGGTCTTCTGTATATCGAACGCAGCTGGAGGCGAGGTTTGCGCGTGTACGTTACCCTTCAGATACGGGTACACCTGCTTGGCCAAAAGGACAGTCTGAGGATAGTCAACATGCTCAGTCATTGTGAATGAACCGTGTACTGGAAGAGTGACATACGAAGAGATCGAGTACGTCCTGCGCGAAGGAATCCGACTCCAAGTCCTGTTTTTCTTTGACTTCTGCAATAGCTGCGCGGAGTAAAGCACTTTGCTCGGTACGCGTCGCCTCCCCGCCAACTATAGCTTGGTTGGAGGTCATGTCGCAAAAGAAAGGAGCTGAGGTTGTCGTGTGCCTTTTGGCAACCTCAGGATCCATGCAGTCGATGTCGACCGTGAGGAGTTGACTGATTTGTGAGAGGAGAGTGGAAGACATGATAGTTCTGCACTGTGTGATGATGGTTGCGGTAAGAAGAACAAGCGTACAATGAATCGATCGATGCGAGATGGGTCGATAACGAATTGTGTGAAATTGGCGAAGGTTCCGTTTGCACTCTTCGGCTTGTAGTACCAGCGCATACGCGCCGAATATCCGAGAGCAGATTTAGCTTGGCCATTCGGGTCAATGGCTCCCATTCGAGGCGTAGAGGTGAGAAGTAGTGGAATAGTGTTGGCTTTTGACAGAATGAACGGGCATTGTTGCACAGACTACAAGGTAACTTTTATAAGTCTCGAAGTTGAAGTTGAAGTTGCCAGGCTGGTCACGGCAAACTGTGACACTCTTGGCTAGTCACCCACGTGATTAGAGCGCGGTGTGACATGTGACACCCCGCAAACTGTCAATTTCGCCCGGATTCAAATCTGTCCTTGGTTCATGTCCATTCAGAAGGATATCTGTGGATATCACCCTCTATCACCATCCACTACTATCGATCCTCATCGCCTCTCCTCTCCCAGCAATGAGCAAGCCGGCGGCAACGAACTTGCTTCCTTTCAGGAACCAACTCCGTTTAACTTGAAAGTTCACATTATTTGTCCACGTCCGAGGAAAGGATTTGATGGCATTTCACTCTCTTCCACTTTCCTCCCACATCTTCCATCTAACTCTGATTGCCAGCTGAAGTCTCTTGCGATTCTCTAGACGCTATCATGGTAGCCGCATAGTGAAGACGAGGTTCAAACGAAGGAATCATGATGCTCAGAGAACTTTGGACTTTGATCTTGCTTTTCCTCTTTTCCTCGTCACTCACAGCGGCTCAGGGAACGATTCCAGGAGTGGAACGGGTTTGGAATGCTGGGATGCCACTTCGGCCAATGGACGCATTGGACACTGGAGATATTCGTTATGTGCTTCCTCGAGAAGCAATGGATCCATCGAATCCACGGATAAATGCTCCCCTAACTTTCTCACTGACAACGGATTCTACGTTCATGTCCAGCACAACTGCTTCGACATCCAGCAGTACTGTACCAACAGGTGGTAGCACGTCAGTGTCGTCCTCGACATCCATGTCAACAAGGAGTGTACCTTCATTCACGCCGACTACAACCTCTACGATGTCATCATCCACAACCACAGCAACAACCACCACTTCTTCATCGTCATCATCGTCCCAGACATCGTCTTCATCTTCATCTACGACGTCTTCGTCTTCAACAACTTCAACATCCTCGACTACATCAATGACGTCCTCATCATCCTCCCAGACAAGCGCAACCAGTACTTCTTCTTTCTCGAGTTCGTCTTCGGCTCCTACTGTACCGCCATCGACATCCAGTTCAAGTTCGACCGTCACTGCGACTTCCTCTCCATCTTCGACAACATCTATGACAGATACGATGACTTCCTCTCAGAGCCATACCACAATGACATCCAGTACCTTAACAGCGTCATCTGGTACAGGCACAACCACAAGTTCGAGTCCCACGTCATCATCTTCATCCAGCGTATCGCTCTCTGTAACGGGAACTAGTTCGACATCAACCTCCTCCACTTCACAATCCTCCACCTCACAATTGTCGAATGGAGGAACAAGCACTGGGATGACCTCGAGTACGACACAAGAACCTTCAAGTACCAGCGGGTCTGAATCTATGAGCCAGACTAGTACCTCAGGAACGATCTTATCTTCTTCTTCCCAGCTTACTGGGACTCCTTCTACAATTGGTACTACTTCCCCTCCGGTCAGCACCGGCTCCTCTTCGCCTACGGCCAGTGAGTCATCTATATCTTCGAATGGCGCTGGATCTGGAACGGGTGGAAGCTCGTCTAATGCTGGTCAAGGAAGTAGCACGTCAGGGTAAGAAACTCGTGGCGATTTTTCTAATAAACGAATATTCATGTCTCAATTAGTTTAACTGCGACCTTGAGTCAAACTTCCCCAGCCTCCTCCTCGAGTTCTTCAGGTGTGATCGGGACTGGGTCGAGTTCAGGGTTGTCTAAGTGAGTACTGTACATTCTTCTAATTATATATTATTTCTAAGCCTGCACGTTGCTTTCTCCCCCTCATATAATACAGACTTTCCAGCCATCTCTCGACCATTCTACCCATCGTCATTCCTCTTGTGTTTCTTATCCTTCTTTTAAGTGCGTTTTACCTCTGTCGTCGCAAGCAGCTCAGAAGAGGCATGAACGTCTTCGGCCAGCGACTGGAATTAGGTGAAACGCCAGAGGCTTGGTGGAGGCTTGGCGAGTCCAATAATGCTACCGTGAGCAATGTTGGCCATGAAGCCAGGACGAATGGGATGCGGAATGACGAGAAGCCACAATCTCAACGTCGAACTCGTGACGCTGACCAGACCGTACCCATTGGCTCCGAGAAGAGGTCAATCTATGCTGTTGCCGCTTCCATTGTAGGACGAGTTGGGGTGCCTCCTAGGAATGATATGCCTCATGACGACGATATTGGTAACACTTTTCCTGATGAGGAGAAGGAAAACTTAACAGACAAATCTGCAAGTGTTAACCGCACTCGAGGTGGTCCGATATCTACGTTGACCGCCTCTGTGGTGAAACACACAAAATTGCCTGTGGGGAAGCGTATTCAAAACAAAAGTGGTGACCTAGTGTTACACAGTTCTGATTATGGTCCACCTTCTCGGTCACCCTCGACTCCCATGTTGTATCCGACTCCTCCCTCCTCTCGTTTTTCGTCTCGCAATCATAGCCCGCTCCCATCATTACCTTTCACTTTCTATCGCGCTTCTCGATCAACGTCGCGTACCCAGTCGATATCTCCTATCCAGGATGTACCGACAACTGCGACGGATACAGATGTCAGTCTAAGTGACCAGCTCTCTTATACAGAGTCTGTGTCGCATAGTAGGCTGGATCCAGACGACTTGGAAGCCGAGGTTCAGATGTCGGGTCAGGAAGGATATATCCCTATCATGCGTACAGCTACTCGTGGGTTGACGGACAGTAGCACTTCGAGTGTCAATGGGATGGAGTATATACCCTTCATGAATCGCGATTCGGATACGGAGTCTTATGCGCAAATGGCTCCGAGGACACCCTCTACTAGGTCCCTTGACTTGACCAGGACGCATACCTCTCAGTCGGAAGATGCATCACCGATTACTCCTCGTTACGCGAACCCTTCTGAGAACTCCTGTGTTTCGCGGGACTCGGGGCATACGCAAGAAACCCGGGATACTCGCGATACAGGGGTTAGCTATGGTACTCAGAGTACTGTCGAGACGACCAGCTCACTTTCGTTCGTGCAACCCAAATTGATACGTCCACCAACCTTGCGAACCGGTGACGGAGTGTCAGGAGGTGGGACGACGGGTGTGCCTTTGGTCACTTCCACGTTTCATTACTCACCTGATCCTGACGACGAGGATGATATTGCGCTGGGCTCAAGTTTGAAGCCTGGACCTGGTTCTGGATACTCATCGAATAATCCTTTCCATCCTTCCAATGCACTTTTCCAGTCTGGTCTTTCGCACACTTTGAATCAGGATTCTGCAAAAGAATCAGAGGACACTTTTACCAAAACTCTGGAATGGCGACGTAGGGCAATGGTGTATGCGGATAATACAGGACAGAGACCTTCGTTGATGGAGGCAGTTGAGGTTTATTTTTCGTCTGGTAACTCGAATACAGATTCAAGCCCGAGTTCACCAGGTGTAGGGTTTTGATTCAAAGGGGTATGGGTTGATCATATAAGTTTTGGTGTTGTTCGTTGGATAGGATATGTACGTAGTGATAAGTAAAAAGACTAAAGTTAACTACAGCCTCATAAAACTGAGTCTTCGGATCCAGCGGAACTCTCGGGTCCCTTCCGATTCAAGTCCGAGATGCAGATATTTTCCCACAAGAATAATTTGTCAAAATGATTTTCAGTGATTTTCGTACTTCTCGCAGGACAAGGACACATCCATGAACGCACCTGGACCGTCTATATCTGCATGGACCTACCACCCAGGACATACTCTAAAGGATGATCATTACGAGCGACTCCTGGGCCCAAACGAGCTTGGGTTCTATTGGGACAGCGTATACCAGGGAACGGCAGATACTCTACAACATGCTATCGTTGAAATATCCCCATCGTCTTCACATTCAGATGTAATGGCTCAATCGAACTTCCTTTCCTTTTCTCGCATGACTAACGCCTGGTTTCCGATAGATCCAGAGCGAAGAGAATGTCCGAGCTGCTTGGATAATACTCAAGAGTCGTTATCCTCTCCTTGGTGCGCGTATCGAAGAGCGTCCGATTTCGCCTGCTACTGCGACATCCCTCTCCAACGCATCACAAGCGGATACTCTCGAGGAAGAGGTATTCTTCGTTGTAGATCCTGCACGTCTATCGTCGAATAATCCTCCGCATGCCCATCCCAAGGAGGTTGTATTTCTCTCTTGTGCCTCTGGCGAAGAAGCCAACGTCCTTGCGGAGGGAATCATGAACGGATTTAGCTGGGCAGATGTACAGACCTGGCAAGAAGGTAGTTCCTTTTCACAAACGGTGCCGGATGCACCGTCAAGACTTCTATCCAACATCCTTCCGGCTTGTATCCTTTTTATCAGGCGGACGGATTGCTCTTCGAAGTTCCATGTGATGATTCAGGCCGCTCATCTGATCACTGATGGAATTGCGAACGCGACCATACTTTCAGAATTCTTGGACGTTCTTTCTCATGGGAAGAATAGAGAACACGAAGTCGACGCGACGCTGGGTAATAAGGAGATGTTGGAGAAACGCCTCAGGTTGAGTGTTTCATCAGAGTCACTTTATCCTGACGAAAGACCCAACTACTCAAGAGCTCGGAGGAGATGGCATAGGGTTTTGGGGAAAATTCTCCTTGAACTGAGGTCCGCCAAAATAAAGGTCGGTCCTTTTCACTCGTATCATCGCGTGAATATCTCTGACTCGTTGTTTACGTGTCCACCTCTGAATATAGGGCGGACATACCCTCCCTCGCATCATTCGACCTTCTACTCCTTACACTCCAGCCAAATCCGCATTCATCACATATGCCTTCAGCCCCGCTCAAACGACCAACATTCTTCGCACATGCAAACAACTCGGCATCACGTTCGGGAACGCACATCCCATCCTGGGACAACTTGCCATCACTCGGGTCTTGCTCCGTAGACGCTTGCTCACGTTGACGAAGAAACGTCGGGGGATTCCACTGTCCACGAATGAGGATATCGATGACGAAGAATGGTCATATCGTCGCCGTCAGCGCATGATGACTGGTGGACCTTTGAATCTCCGACCCTACCTCGACCAGAACTGGTATAGCGAAGGCGGAGCTGGGAATGTCTGTTTAAGTATCAGCTATTTCTTCTTTGCTCTGCCTTTCATGCCTCTGGGAGAATCAGGTGTTCTGGCAGACAGTCTTAGTGATGACTTTGAGGCGGGAACCTTAGCTACCTCGGAAATCAAGATGCCGTCGTATGACGAGATGCTTTCCAAGGAACGCTTTCACATGCGATGCAAGAATATTCGAAAACAATCCCTGGAGGTTTTTCGTCATCCGAGATTCCTGGACGTGCATGCCGCAAGCCTAATTTCTATGCGTGTCAGAAGAAGTCGGACAGCGGCGCTCATGTGTAGAAAAGATATCCCGAGACCTGATTTTGGAGATGATGCACCAATTCCGCCGCTCGTTCAACCTGACGCTGTGGGAGGTGCTGTTATGGGTCATGGAGGATCGAGTTTGGGGAATGTAAGCATCTCTTCTAATAGAATTCACCGATCCGTCTACTTACCCTTGCTCGTATCTCAATCAGTCTGACCATCTAGTCCCACCACGTTATCCCCGCGATAGCGAGTCGACTGCACCTACCCTTCATCTAGTGAAATCCACCACACACCTTCGTTGTCGGCCAACGGAACTCTATCTTGGTGCATCAACCGCTCAAGGGCAGCTTAGTCTTAACATATTCTGGGACGAAAACGTCTATACACGAGACGTTGTAGAAGAGTGGCTGAATGAAGTGAGAGGGGCAACAGAATCGTTCCTGGGCGCAAACGAAGGTGAACAGGGCAATACTCAATCGGGCACAGGTGGAGGAATCATTCCCCCAGTTGTGGTTATGGCGAAACTCTGAATTGCATAGTATGTATGTGGTACAGTACAAAATCTACTAAGAGGAGCGTATCCCGATGGTTTACAAATCTATAAGGCTAGTAGGTATGAAGGCTAGTAGGTATGTTGCGTAGTCGTAGAATGCGTCAATCGTTTGAGAGTATGAAGATGTGGCCTAAAGAGGAAGACATTTGAGTCACTTCAGTATTTGTCTAATTGTGTTTTCGTAGGGATCGTGACGGGGTCCTTTGGTGTCAAGGAATAGATGAGTGAGGCCAGGACCAGAAGAGACCCGATGACTGCACAGATCGTGAAAACTGCCGCCATCAAGCAATGTTTCAATAAAGAAACCGACAATGGCTGCTCTGTGCTGAACAGCACAGAGTAACACGAAGGAACAACAGCCAGTATGAGAAAGAACAGTAGAGGACGCGACTCGACTTCAAGGAAGGCAGAGAGAATAGACAGGAGGGAGAACGTGAAGAAACACACTAGAGCTCGGGAAATCCAAGTCTTGATGGATTGAACACGAATCTTGATTGATATGAATTCCACATCGTGAGGTGCAAGCTTGTGTTTCGAGTCGCATTCTCCTTCTAACCGGGAAGAGCTTGAGGATGACCGCGTCGCAGGACCAAACAGCGCGCTCCTGAATGGAAGAGGGAGACCTTGTGCAGCCAAATAAGGATCCGAAGGCAGGAAAACACTGGACGGACGTTTGGTTATCCTACGAGGTTGCTCTTCGTATTTTTTGACTGTATGCGCAGAAAACCCTTGAGAGCGAAGGTGGGTTTGGGTAGGTAAGAATACATTCAAGTCACCAGAATCGACGCAAGATGATGAAGAGTGACTGATGGCAGATGGACGGCGGGGTTGGGGATACAACGAAGATTTGATCACAGGAAGGCCATTGGAAGGACCGTCGATGTCAGCTACAGATACGTCGTCGTAAGATGTGGTTTGAGGGGTTGTGAGATCGTTTCTACGTTCGTCATCTAGATAACCTTTAGGCAAACCGGGCAATTCGCAATCGCGCGCTTGTGAGGGATGAATAGAGGCAACCTTGAAGGAATCATCATGTACGACCGACCACGAAGGAGAAGGAGAGGTCTCGCGGAATTCAAGTTCAGGCCTACAACTTGTAGAAACCGAGTCTTCGTTGATGAACGCGGTCATATCCACGAGCACTGTTGATCCTGCTGCTGGTCTTGCATTGAGGGCTTCGGGCGATTCATCAGTAACTTCTTGGTCCGAATCCATGTTGATGTCTTGCAGGTCGGGAGCGCTCGCCTTTGCTGGTTCCAAAGCGTCGGATTTGAATGTGGAAATGGCGCGTTTCCTTCGTAAATTTGTGATGGGTAGTTTCCGTTTTGGCGATCGTCGAGAGGTCGGGTTCATGTTTTCTAAAAATGAGATGAGATCAGAGCCAGAAGTGCCGGCATATAGGCGAGATTGAACCTTTGTTGGCGGTGAATGCTCGCTTTTTGGAGCAAGAGAACTCCTGATTTCCATCGACCTGAGCGAGTGCACGCTTCGACGGGACACTCTTCGACGGGACAGGCTTCGATGGATCTTGAACGGGTTCGTTGTGCAAATCGTTTAAGGTGAGATCAGTCAGAGCTTGCTTGAGCGGCACAAAGCAATTAGTCCGTAGGAATGAGATCGCCTCGGGACTGAATCCTCTTCCAGGACAGAAGTTGGAGCCAAGGTAGAGCTCAATCAAATCGCCAGTCGCAATGAACTTATCGAGACCACTATCGCCTCGGCCGAACATGGTCTGGTGATAATCTGGAGTACGAATGATAGCGAGAACCATCTGAGAGAAAGACTCAGCTGGATATCGACGTATCTAGATCTCAAGGGATAGCTCACTGCAACCGTGGTTTCCTCTGTGTCACTGGGACTAATCGTCAGCTTGCCGAAGTCTTCCTTGACCATTGAATCGAGTTTTTGACGTCCAACTGATACGAGCGCATTCTGACGTTTATGGGGTAATGTAGAATTGAGGAACGCTTTTCTGATTTCATTGAATCTTGAGTGAGCTGTGTCTTGAGGAAGAAGTAAAAACAATCTGCGCTGCACTTCCTCGTGAGTCATGGTGTAATCGTTGAGTAGAGATAGATATGAAGAAGACTTGTCGGTTGAGAGTGAAGAAAGTAAGAAAGAGTCTGAGTTGTAAAGTTCGAAAGCGCCGCGACCTGACCGCGACTCGATGTCATTATGTAAGTGTTCAACCGCTCAAGCGCTCAAGCTCAGGTTCCAACTTTTCCAACTACGGTCTGCAAACAAAAATGCTTTGTCCAAGAGGTCTCAAACTCTCGGATGTACAATTGGTGTGTGCGCCAGGGCCCACTTACCTCCCAATTGACAGGGCGTGTTTATGACCTAAGTGTCATTTAAGACCTAAGTGTCCTAGATAGGCACTAGTAGGGTTACCACCCGAGGCAATTTGGGCTCACTGCTCATACCCTCAAACATCTTGGTACTGATCTGTGACTGTGGAACGCTACAAGGACGATTCCATGGGGGATTAGTTCGCGCGAGTTGAGTCCCTCCTCGGCAGAGCTAATCCTAGTCACAGATACCCCCGCGGTACCCCCTTGAGTATTCAGATCTGTACGAAGGGTAGAAGTTTGTTTTTTTTTGCCGATTCAACCCGCCATTAGCCCATTAGCATTAGCAGAGTGTTCGATGAACTTTCACCGCTGCGAGTCAAACTTGTCCTTTTGTCCAAAATGCCAGCGTGCCACCATTGTTGCTTAGGCAGTTCATAAAAGACAAAACATACGAAATTAGGAATCGCCATTGCGATTATTTCCTTTGAATCTCGGATATTGTACCATGTAGGTAATTGAAAAGTGGATAGAGGCGAGACAGATGGAAAACTTCGGAGATGGCGGGTCTGCTTAAAATGGATCTGAGTCCATCCAAGTCTTAGGAGCGCTAGCAACGCTCAACCGTTTTCAAACCTCTTTGCAATCAAAATTGGTGTTTTTAGTAGGTTTCATATCCTATGTCTAGTAGCCGGTGTGTGCATCAGGGCCCACTTACCTCCCAATTGACAGGGCGTGTTACGACCTAAGTGTCATTTAAGACCTAAGTGTTCTAGATAGGCACTAATAGGGTTACCACCCGAGGCAATTTGAGTTCACTGCTCATACCCTCAAACACCTTGGTACTGATCTGTGACTGTGGAACGGTAAAAGGACGATTCCACAGGGGATTAGTTCGCGCGAGTTGAGTCGCTCCTCGGCCGAGCTGGTCCTAGTCACAGATACCTCCCGCGGTACCCCCTTGAGTATTCAGATCCGTACGAAGGGTAGAAAAAATTTTGCACCTGGCGTTTATGTATGTTTCGAAACACGAACGAGAGATGATGCCGAAGCCCTATATATCATGTCTTAATCGCAAGGTCGAGTGTAGATCATTGCTTGGCAAGAGACTGGGAACGGAGATGCGATTTAGCTACAGCGAGTTGGCTGAATAGTACGAGACGTTCAAGTTGCCTAACATGTATGTTTTGATTTCAGTGACACAGCAAGTTTGAGATACAAAGAGGAGCAGACCTCCCGCTTGATACTCCCTCAAGTGTCCAGATCTGGATCAATGGCAGAAGATTTCTTGCGTCTTTGACCGCAGTGCACAGTACGAAGAAGGCAATGCACAGCAATGGTCCAAAGGAGAGGCTGAAGCCTGAGGGACTCTGTTTGCCACCGGCCCTCGTGTTTGACTCGATAAGTCGTCCCGGGTATGCAGCTTGAGCGGCCTTTGGCTAGTTCACATTCTAGTTCTCAACCTGAGATCGAAGCAGACAATCGCGGGTTATAGGAGGAGGTAACAGGCTGGAATAGGTCGTAGAAGGTCAGTGGCGATGATAATCCAGCTTTGACTATTAAGCGCTCAAGCGCCTCTACCCGTGACTGTGCAACGATCTTACGTAATAGAGCAAGACCTCTGCCATGAAACTGATGATTGTACTTGGCCAAACTTTGTACTTGTGCTATGATCTACTCGCTCAATCTCGATTTTTTCCCGGAGCTCAACATGCCTCGCTCACTCTGATTATGATATATGAAGATTCATGTACTTGCAACACACGCTGCTCGTCAGACCACCGATGCCCGAAAGTCATTGGCAAGAAATGCTATTGACTCTCCATCGGATGCTACTTGAGCTTACTACTTGACTTAGTACTCCCGATGCTATTAGAGAGGTGAAAATGCGGAGAGGGAAGCACGGTAAGTCATAATGCAGGTTGACAAGGGTTGACAATGTTCATGTTCACATCTGCGAAGATATCTAGAGTCAAATTTAGAGTCGATTTCTGCTTCGGGGTCTATCATATCCACAGTCTACCTCCACCAACTGATTGGCTCTTGATCTGAATACACTATGCTTGTCGGTGCCTGCCAATGAGGAAAGATGGTTGTGGTGTTTCTTCCATGTAATACACCTCGGATCTGAACGTAGTCTCGACTCTCTAGGCCGAACGCGTCTGCGAAATTTCACAGTCGTTCGACGTTCTGAATCTTCTTTGCCTACAGCTTCTCTGCGGCCAGCAATTCAACCTATTTGTCAGTAATTGATCAGAACATCACACTTCCTGACATATATCCTGCACCTTACTTCGAATGGTCCAAGTTCACAAAGTGTTTTTCCGTTGAATACGTACGTTTAGTCGATTCTTGAAATGCTTCCAGATTTTGAACACGTCTCTTTCCCAGCTAGGAAAGGCTAGAAAAAGTTATCCTGTGCTTTTGTGGCTGCTTTCCAAAACGACCTTCACGATCAGTCTAGACTATTTCATGTCGGGACTTGAGGCCCACAGAGAATTACTGCCTCGCGAAGGAAAAGGTTCCCTCTCGGATTCAATACATCTGCATCGTCACAGGCCTAATATCACATCCTAGCTTTCATCCAAACTTTATCAAGAGTTTTCAGTTCTGATGCATCTGTACTCAAGAATTGAGGAAACTCATGGAACATGGTCCATCAAGGTTGCAAGTATTGTAATGTCATTCGGAATACACTGTTCTGTTTTGGCTGATTTGGCATACAGAGACCGCACATAAAAGCCAGGAGAATTTTAGCTGATCTCTCAAGCCGACCGCTCAAGCAGCATCTGAAGTCTCATCATGATATTCAACTCAAAATGTAAGAAAGCTTCTATCATTCACGACTTTCTAAATTTCGTTGACGATGTCTGTCCCCTCCGTAGTTCTTCTTGGGGCGTTTGCCCTCTTTAGTGGACTCAGCAGTAACATCGATCCAGTCAATGCTCAGAACGGTGTAGCCACCCTTCCGAATTTTGATCTGATGAGCATGAAGTGGATCTGGTCTGCAGAAGGAGCAGTCGCTAACTCCATGCGGGCCTTCCGCAGAACGTTACCTGAAGGAAGGTCGAGGGCGGTCTGCGTCACCTTTGCAATTGCTGCGTAAGTGTTAATCATATCCCCTCCGCCGATCCCAGTGTTCATAATCTCATTTCCACTCTACCAGGGACGATGCATATACTGTCTGGGTTAATGGTGTCGAGATTGGTGACAACTTGCGCAAGGGAGGGGACCCAGCCGGTTCCGCATTCCGCGAGCTGGACATCTACAGCGTATCCCTCAGCCACACCAAGAACGTCATTGCTGTGAATGCATCCAACTACGTCGACGTCTCAGGAGTGATCTTCACCGGTGTTGTGCTGTACGAAGATGGATCACAAGTCTCTTTTGTCTCCGACAACAACTGGGTGACCGCAGGACCTGTCAGTCCTCCTGATAGATTCCAAGAAATCGATTTCGACGACAGCAAGTGGGTGGCCGCTACTATATATGGACCAGTCGGTATAGGTCCTTGGGGCCCCGTGCATCTTGGTCCTTTCACTGGAAAAGTATGTGGTCAATCCGACCAGCCTCATGGTCACGGTCAGGGTCGCCCTCACCACCCCGACTTGAAATGCGCTGCCCTTCTACCTCTCCGTGAGGGCGAAATCAGCCCATACTGGGACTTGCGTCACCAAATCGACTGCGAAATTCTGAGGCTAGAAGAGGCCTTGTTTCTTTGCCAGAAGGAGAAGCGCAAGCTCATCGACCAACTTGTCATCATCATTAAAGAAATATCGAGCGCGGGAGGAACAGATATCTGCAAGGTGGTCACTGAGTCCGGCGGCCAGATCGGTTCGAGCACCCAAATCCCACTCCCTCGACTCTAAACTTCCGATATCCTCGCTTTTTGAAGCGACCCGCGGTCGACAGACTCGATACCTGAGGAGGTTGGTGATACGCCGACGCTTGAATAATCGCTAGTCTTGCGACTCTTATTTTCTTGTTCTGTCTGATTTTATTTCGGATCTTATTTCTCTCCCTGAAACCTCGAACAGCTACATTTGTCTGTCTGTCTTTTGTCGACCAATGCCAGATTCATTCACACCACTGAAATGTTGTGTCCCAGCACCCTCGCAGTGATCATTTTGCAGGTTATGAATGCCCCGCTGCAAAGGGGATTTATGGGTGATGTTCGTAAAGAAGAGAGCCCCGCTTTTGGACGTTTCAGGTAGATGCCCGAAAGTTGAGACTCATTGGGTAGACTGCCATTTCTTCAGACAGTCACCGATGTACATATTGTAGAGATGGAAAGCGGAGGCCGGAGAGGGATTCACGGTAAGTTACAATACTTGCTGACATCGTCTATGTTCACAACTGAGTTGAGATTCAGTGTCAAGTATTTAATATTGAGTCAATTTGCTTCGGCGACGGGAGGCGACGGGGTTTATCCATCTTTGCAGTCTACCCCACGAATGACCGGGAGTTCTTGGTCCTCATGATGATCTGATTTTTGGTTTGCGTGCCTCCTTTCTAGTATACACTACTCTGCTTCAAATCCGAACGTATTTCATAGGCCCCAAGCCCACACTCGTCTGTCAAAGTTCACAGCGGCGCCGTCTTGAATCTTCGCTGGTCGACCTACATACATACAGCTATTTTACAGCCAGGCAATTAATCAGTTCATCAGCGATGAGGTATGTAGTATATCACCGTTTCTGACATACGTCTTGCATTTTACTTCGAATGATTCATAAATGTTCTTCCGTTGAATCTGTTCGTTCAGTCCATTCGCGCTTCCATGTTCTAATCCTGTTTCTATCAAAGAAATCATTACCCAACTAGGCAAAGCTATCATGCCCTTCTGTGGCTGTTCTCAAGACGCGTATAATGATCAATATGCTCATTATATGGGACAGTTGACACCGGGCCTGACGCTCAGCGTCGCGGAGTATATTGATATAGGGATTGTGGGGTCGGATACTGAGACTCGGATCACAGGAATCGGGACTCTCATAGAAATATCATCGGATTACCAGCCAGCAAAAGACACAGTTTCCTCTCAGACATACATTCCCATCATCACGGTTTATGAGAATTGCATTCCAGCTTTCATCCAAACTTCAACTAGAGTTTTCAACCCTGATGCGTATGTCCTGAAGAAACAAAAAAATTCGATTAGAATACAGTGGTCTATCAAAGTGGTGAGCAATGTTGCCTGGAATACACTGTACTTCGACGGATTTGTCATAGGCAAGGTGCGTGTCGAACAAGGATAAAAGCCAGCAAATCCATCGCTGAATACTCAAGCAGCCCCCTACCAGCCTCTAGAGCCCCAGCATGATATTCAACTCAAAACGTAAGAAAAGCTCCTTGTTCAGAACTCTTTCAATTTGATTGACGATGTCAATGACCTCCGTAGTCCTTCTTGGGGCGGTCGCCCTCTTCGGTGGACTCATCGGGAACATCGCTCCAGTTAATGCTCAGAACGGTGTAGCCACCCTTCCGAATCTTGATCTGATGAGCATGAAGTGGATCTGGTCTGCGGAGGGAGCAGTCCCTAGCTCCATGCGAGCGTTCCGCAGAACGTTGCCTGTAGGTCGGTCAAGGGCGGTCTGCGTCACCTTTGCAATTGCTGCGTAAGTGTTAATCCTATCCCCTCCGCTGATCCCAGTGTTCATATTCTTATTCCATTTCACCAGGGACGATGCATATACTGTCTGGGTCAACGGTGTCGAAATTGGCGACAACTTCCGCAAGGGAGGTGACCCAGCCGGTTCCGCATTCCGCGAGCTGGACATCTACAGCGTATCCCTCAGCCACACCAAGAACGTCATAGCTGTGAATGCTTCCAACTACGTCGACGTCTCTGGAGTCATCTTCACTGGTGTTGTGCTTTACGAAGATGGATCACAGACTTCCTTTGTCTCCGACAGCGAATGGGTGACCGCAGGGCCTGTCAGCCCTCCTCCTAGATTCCAAGAAATTGACTTCGATGACAGCAAGTGGGTGGCCGCTACTATATATGGACCAGTTGGCATGGGTCCTTGGGGCCCCGTACATCTTGGGCCTTTCACTGGAAAAGTATGCGGTCTATCCGATGTCCCTCATGGTAACGGTGGTCACCACCACCACCACCCCGACTTGAAATGTGCTGCCCTTTTACCTCTCCGTGAAGGCGAAGTGAGCCCATACTGGGACTTGCGTCACCAGATCGACTGCGAAATTCTGAGGCTGGAAGAGGCCTTGTTTCTCTGCCAGAAGGAGAAGCAGAAGCTCATCGAACGACTTGTCATCATCATCAAAGAAATCGGGACCTTGGGAGGAACAGATATCTGCGCGGTCGTCACTTCGTCCTCCGGCGGAATCGAAATCGGCGGGTCGACTACCCAAATCCGAGTCTGAGCCTCAGATATCCCCACTCTTTGAAACGACCCATCAGAGATACCTGAAGAGATTAGTGCTGCGTCGACGCTTGAATAATTGATGGTCTTGCACCCGTTATCTTCCTCCGAATTCTGCCTCATTTTGTTACAGACCTCATTCCTTTCCTTGAAACAGTTACTTGCCACTACCAATTCTCTCAATCGTTGTTGTTTATTTCCCTCGATATTTACCCCGATGTATTCACTACTTGAAAAGGGACTAGTAATATCGCCCTCGAATTTACCTATTACACAGTCTTCCACTGGAGTGATTTTTACTGAGGCTCACAGAAGCTCGAAGCTTGAAGCTTTGAAGCCTGAACCATCGTGAATGATGCATGAATCATGAAGAGCTACTTATCTACTACTTGGTACGTCTCGAGCACCTCAGGCTTGTAACTTGTTGCCTTCAAATATAACCCGTGTGACGCCACAGACGGTCCGGCCTACTGTTTTCGTTGAATCTCAACAACGGTTCCGAAAGACCATGAGATATGCTTTTTCTATTCCACCACTTGCGACCATCGTCACCACTGACCAGTCTCTTCTCGTAAGCCTTCAATCTAGGAATTCAACTCAACGCCCCGGGCCCGATGACAAGCTTCCAACCTGGAGTTATTTCCAGCTCTTCCTCTTCTGAATTCTTCCACTGTTCATCTGCTCGTCCTTCTCAATGCATGACCTCGGTCATCTGGCAGACGGTGAAGGTTCTGTATGCTATGGATATGATGCAAGTACTTCATTGAAACTCAGACGTATAGAATGCCCGAGCAAGCATATATAAAGCCCCACTGGGTATACGTCTCCGCGCTGGTCCACTGGACATCCCCTGCTTTCCGTGATGTTGAAAATACGCAGTCTGATCGCGACTTTGACCTCCCTGCTGCTGCTGGCTTTCTCCCAGCTCGCGCAAGGACAGGATTCTTCCTCTTCCTCAATCGATAAACCCAACGTATGCATCGTTACACCTGCACCTAAAGGTCATGATTCCGCACCTGCTATCATTGACGCGTTCGAACGTTGTGGACGTCACAATTCCGTGAAATCGCGCGGAAAGGTAGTCTTCACAAATACCACCTACACCGTCTCATCGGTGATGAACACTACTGGTCTGTCCAATCTCGATATTGACCTCCAAGGGACTCTGTCCTGGAATAACTCTGACCTCGGATATTGGCTGAGCAACTCGCTGCCGGTTGGCTATCAGAACATGAGCAGCGCATGGCTGTTTGGTGGTGAAGACATTAGGTGGGACGGCCATGGGCATGGTACGTTGAATGGTAATGGGCAAGTCTGGTATGATTTCAACAATGGGACGAGCAATTACCCTGGACGTCCTCATCAAATCACTATCACTGGAACGAGGGATAGTGTGTTTGAAGGAATCCGATTCATACAAAGTCAGATGTGGTAAGTTCACCTGTCCTCCATCTCGCGAATCTGGTGTAACATTGCGTATAGGACCATGACAGTGATTCATTCAGAGAATGTTCTTCTCGAGAACATATACGTTAACAACACTGATACTGAGCATGGTCCTGGGTTCAATTACTCCCTCATCGTCAATGTAAGCTCGGAGTCGCTTATTATCCAGGCTCAAAGTCTTGACGATCCCGCAGACAGACGGTGCAGACACTGTTTATGCTAACAACATCACTTTCCGTGGCTGGACAGTTGAAAACGGCGATGATTCGATCGCTATGAAAGCAAACAGCACAAATATCTTGATCGAAAACTGCAATTTCTATACAGGACTCGGAGTTGCTATCGGTAGCATCGGTCAATACGGTGCGTCTGGTTTTCCGGTTGCTTCTCTCTTTTGTCTGAGCCACTTTTGACTGTCATCTCTTCAGAGGGCGCCTTCGAGACAATCCAAAACGTTACTGCCCGTAACATTTCTATTGGCCCCGGCATGCCCTTTGGCGCATACGTCAAAACATGGACGGGCATCTCCACCGGTTCCCCGCCCAACGGCGGAGGCGGAGGTCTCGGTTTCGCCTCCAACATCACCTTCACTGACTTCACCCTGCACAATGCCACCGGTATCTTCCTCATCACCCAATGCACATCGTACAACGGCGTGACAGGAATGTGCGACACGTCCAAGTTCAATCTACGAGATATCAGGTTGAAGAGGTGGAGAGGGACCGCGAGTAGTGCCGTCGTGGGGAGTATGCAGTGTAGTGCGGCGAGTCCGTGTACGGGGATTGAGATTGAGGATGTGGAGGATGGGATTGTGGATCCTGTGAATGGGACTAGGCCGGTGAATTATTTGTGTGATAGTGTGGTGGATCCTGTTGGGTTTAACTGCACGGGTCCGCCGTGGATGGAAAGTAACAGACGCTGAATGGTGTTCTGGTGAGTTACAACGCGCATCATCGCACCGAGACCGTACTTGTTCACCATTTGTCCTGAAAAATTTGCGGTAAAATTGATTAGGTCAAAGTCCTTTCGAAGGAAGGAGTTGTCGTCTTTCCAATGTAATGAAAAATCGATACGCGAATTTAACTTGCACCAGCTTGAACAAGAAATGCCTATTACCCTACTCGACAGTAATACGCAGTTGTTACATCGGTAATGTCAAACAATTCTTCTATTCATCCTGGAGAAATTTCGATCTATGATACGACGCTGATCTTTGAATCAACAAATGATTCATGATTCGACAACGACGAACAACGGTTTAATACTGTGTTAACGGACAGGTAAGTATAGAAGTAAACAGAAAATAATTTTATATACCCAAACAATGACCAAAATTTATTTTGACAAAGAAACATTGAGTTAAGCGGGGATTCCCTATCAGGAATGAGGTGCAAGAGGGTGCAAGAGGATGTAGGGAGGAGGAAGCGAGGAGAGTGGGTAGGTGCAAAGGAGGTTGTAACAGAGGAGGAGGAGGGAAGAGAACAGCAGGAAACGAATCTGACTGAAGAAGTCTAAGCAGGGGCGGTTTCAAACCAAAAAGAAGCACGACAAAAGTGTGGGACGGAGGAGAGGAAAATCGAAATGAAATCAAGCGTAAACAATGAAATCCCTCTTTTCGTCTTCCTCCTCTCGTGCTTCACCCCAATACTGACTGAGATCGAACCAGCCTCCATGAGCATGTCCATGTCTATGGGCAGTACTGAATCCAGAAACTCCATGCCCATGTCCATGTCCATGGCCACTTCCAAGCGCTGAAGAAGGCACCGAGTAGTCATGATCGCCTCCTTCCTTCATCCCATCCACACCATCCAACTCATCCACCGACCCATTCATCTCATTCAACCCATCCTTGATTTCTTCACCACCAATTCCACTCAACTCACCCAACAAATACGAAGCCGTATTCGGACCCATATTCGTACTCGCGTCCTGGACAGAAAAATCCAGATACGGCCTCCTAGACGTCTGGGCCATCCGGTGGGTGACAAGGTGGGTGAGCATCACGAAGAGGATGAGGAAGAGAATAAGAAGCGTCCGGGCGGTTTGGGCGCGAAGTCCTAGTGGGGCGCGGTTGGATTCGGTGTTGGCCGCGACAGAGGCTTTGGTCCATCTAAGGTAGAGGTAGAGTCGTTCAGACGCGTTGAAAGGCATTAACAACGACTACATAGTAGCAACTACTCACTGCAGCCTAGCTCCAAGCCTCTCCAAGAACCCAGGTTCCTTCGGTGGCGCGAGGAACGCGATACTGTAGTCGTGCGTGGACGAAGGCGAAGAAGGCGTCACGATGATCGCTGGCAACGGTGACTTTTCGGTCAGGAGCGGTAGAGATAGGTCTGTCATGGAGCAGAGAAAGCAAGAGTTAATGATGTGTTCAGCCGTGAAACAGGTAGAGAGTATTTATTGACGGGGGTGGCGGTGACCTACCGAGAGGTGCTGGAATGAGTGTATAATCCAGGCGCTGCGGTAAGCGGTGAAGACGAGGTGCTAAAAGTCACAGCATCAGCTCTGTGTTAGCTTTGGGTTAGATGAGAATAATGCGATGGTGTAGTTACCAGGTTGACGAGGCATATTGTCTTCGAAAGTAGTAGTAGTCTATGGTGGTTGAGAGTTGAGATCAAGGAGTCCAAAAGCCGTTTAAAAGCGCGCAATTTAGGCTCGTTGAAGAAGCTAACGAAGTCTCTACAACAACAATGATTTGTTTTGTAGATGTGTGAGTGTGTATGTGAGCTACAAGGCAGAAACCCTATAGTCAAAGCCGGATCAAAGAACGTAGATTGTGCAAAAGAGCGTGTGGTGAAGCTAGCGACGATAGGTCGAGATGAGGGAGTCGAAGGAGGTCTGTTGGAGAGAAGAGGTCCAAAAGACGACTGAGGACTGTGGGTGAGAGAGAGAAAGAATAAATCAGAGAAAAGGAACGAGCTTACGAAGGCTTACGACGGGAGAAATTGAGCTGAGAATTTTGGAAACGATGGGAACATTCGATCAATTGATTTACGTAATGGTTTTTTACCCACAAAGGCACCGAGAAAATTCCAAAAATTCCCAGTACTACTTCAAGTACACCAACTACAACAACTGTGTACCGTAGACTACAGACTACGCTTATCCCCCAACAACCCAACCAAACTCCTCCCTAAACACCCCCTCTGCCTCTCCAAGCATCCTACAAACCTTCACAACCTTCTCATCCGACACATTCGCGACAGAAAACCGAATGTATCTGTCTAGCTCATTCAACTTTGACAATGAGTCTGACAAGCCTGAGTTCAACTCCGGCTGGGATTTCATAGAAGAAAAAGAACTTGTTCCCGTTCCCGTTATATCCAGGTCTTTGTCAAAGAAAAATGACCCGGGTAAAACTCTGACTCCGACCTCTTCGACAAGTTTTTGGCAAACGTCCTCGCTTGATTGTGAGGGGAAAGGATGTTGGACGAATGCGTAGTATGCGCCTGCGAAAGAAACAAAGAGGAAGTGTGAGCCTTAGGGATGGTTTCAAATGAAAGTCACCCCGAACGAGGCGAAGAAAAAGTACACCAAGGCATTAAGGGTCAAACTCATATGTAGCACTTACCTTGACTAACAACCTTCCAATTCGGCGCTTCCTTCTCCAATGTATCCTTAAAAAGTCTCTGTCGGGCGTGTATCGCCAGTGAGGTGGATAATATATCAGATTTAAGAGCAGCAAGAACCGAAGTCGTCTCCTCCACTTCTTTCTCCAACGACGAAGTTGACTTCAAAGACGATACCGCTATCATTGATTCTTGTAAGGAAACATCGTGACCACTGAGCGCCGAGTCCAATTTCACCTCAGACTCAGGAGGCTCTCCCGGTGTACCAGGCGTAGTCAAAGGTGGCGATCGCAACTGTCCTTGGCCTTGTGAACCTTGTGCACCAACGACCTCGACAGATCCATCTGCATCCACAAACTCCTTCGCAAGTGCCAACTGTGGAACCCTCGGCGCACAGATCTGCAACGTATCCAACACCTTGCCTATCTCTTTCAACAACTCTGGCGACGCGGTGATCGCACCAAGACGATGGCCCGGGATTCGATAGGATTTGGAGAAGGAGTAGAGGGATATTAGAGTCGAACGCCAGGGAAGGTGTTTATCGATGTCATCTGAAGCTATTAACCCCCCACTTCGATCCTCTGACTCTGCCTCTGACTCGGAATCAGTGGTATCAAAGAGCCCATGCGGTCTTTCCGAAATGGTATCCGATAAGTCATCAGAGCCAACGATGAAATCCCTGTACGTCTCATCCAAAACCAGAGCCAAACCATTCTCCTTCGCGAGCTCTGCGAATTGTGCGATCAAACTAGGAGGATATACGGCTCCTGTTGGATTGTTTGGTGTTACGAGGGCAATCGCGCGGGTCTTTGACGTGATCAACGTCGACGCGAGAGTTGGGGAAGGAAGGAACGATGATTCCGGGGACGTGATCAGTGGAACGGGTGTTATGCCTAGCAGAGTTAGTGTCATTCTGCGAAGAGCAAAGTTTCAGCTTGGTTGATATATAGTATAGCTATAGAACAGCACGATCCACTTACTGATGATTGAAATACCACGGCACAGGAAGAATCACCTCATCACCCGCGTCAGCGATAGCCATGATCGTGGCTACAAACGCAAGGTTGCATCCAGAGGTTATAGCGATATCTTCTGGTGATATATCCACCTTTCTCTTTCCATGCCCATAGTAAATACCTCTCATCTCTCTTGCAAGCACCTCTCTCAGCTTCCATTCACCTTCAGCAGGACAATATCCCCACGCATCTGAACGAGCACTCGTCTCACGCAGGGACTGTTGGAGGATAGGATGTGGGACGGTGCCTGGTACGCCCTGGGACATGTCTAGTACCTCTAGGTTGGGACTCGTGCGTGTAGATTTTGACTTTGGGATCCATTTATACGCTGTTGGGATGGGTGGGGAGATTGTGGATAGGATGGATTTTGAGAATTTGAAAGAGAGTGGCATTTTTGGTGGGAGATTGTTGTTTGCATTTGTATACGTTGTGAACCCTATCAGTCTGAGTCTGTCATATTTGTCCCGTTGTGCAGTATAGACATCGACCCCGTAGCTCAGTGGTAGAGCGTGAGATTCCAGTTGATTACTGCTGTATTTGGAATTTCCTCAAGGTCATCCGTTCAATCCGGGTCGGGGTCATTCCATAAGGTCCATTTGTCTGTTTTTTTTTTTCATTTGCGACGAACGACCTTCGCCTTAGGGCTGAGTCGTGATCTTCATTCACTATCGTTGAGCTAGGCTGTGGAGACGTCAGTATCTTTTGATTTACTCCCAGTGGTTATACAAGGTTCCATTCCAACTTTCAAGTAGTAGTAATACACCTCCGGTCCTCCGCCTAATAATTTACTACTATATTTATGTCGTCTTCTCAGATTAGGAATACACAAACATCATCATCGCATCGACGATGAATCCCTTCAAGTCAAAGGATTCTTACAGCTACTTATGATATGTGTTTTTTTCAAGGTATGATGGGACAGGGGTCGGACTACTTACTACTATCAGTGTGACCGTAGAGGACAAAGAGGGACAAAGTCATCATTCAGTCTTTGTTTTTCAAAATATTGACGAAAACGAAAGACAAAAAAATCTAGATACCTTCGTTCTGAAGCCACAGACTGGCACCGTAGCATAAGGGGATACGATAATGGGGGCATACCAGAACAGACCAAACGGTGAGCTCTACAGAGATGAAAGAAAAATCCACTTTCCGCGCCGCATTGTCCTTTCTACATACTCACGCGATTATGATGTGTCAGGTAACCTACCTTCTCCTGCAGCATGCAGTTATAGCCAGTTATTCAAACTTCAAAGGACGTATCGATTGATGAACAAATGTTTGACAAGGAAATCAGAATAGAACAAAGGCCAGCGTAATGTGACGATTGCATTTTCAACTTCACATTTCAGTTGCAATCCTGACGGTCTGACCTCCCATGTCCCCATCTTTTTCCTGAGAAAAGGGACATTTCATTTCCGTACATCCCAGCGACGATGGTAACACAGTCAAACGAAGCAAAATCCAATCACGATTCGGGATAATTTTGAAGGACAGGTATGTGGTTTTTGCCTTTAAAAGCACAGACTGGCACAGGCGAATGCGATATTGGGGGCATACCAGAACAGAATGAAGAGTAAATTCTGCAGAGATGAACAGATCGACTTTCCGCGTTCACCTTTCTAGCTATTCACGCGATTATGATGTGTCAGGTAACCTGCCTGCTCCTGCATGTAGATAATTGATTGACAATCGATTGACAAGGAAATCAGAATAGAACAAAAGTCAGCGTAATGTGGGGAGGACGAGAAAGATCATGGCGATCGAAATTCATCGGGAAGGAGAGGAAAGGATCAGGACAAAAACCTACATTGACGGGAAGACAAGACAGACCGGCTTACGAACCCTGTTGTAATGGACTGCATTGATACGGGGGCTCTAGCAGCGCATCGTTGTGAGAGAGCGAACAACTGGACCAGCTCTAGAAATCCAGAACCAACACTTGGCTCGCCATATAACTGGTACTAGTACTTACTTTGGACAAGTGTGACATAACTCCTAACCGCGAACCATTGGAGTCCAGGCAAGCCGCAGAATTGATAAAAACGGGTGGATTGACGTTGCGAATGGACTTTAACCTTTCGATTCCATCTACTTCAACCATACTTACTTTCTCGAAAATGAGGCTGAGCCAGACTAGGCTTTCTTCAAAGTCCGAGACGTCGAGGTCTTCTGCATGAAACGGACGCAATTCCATCCTACCTGACATGTTCTATTCTGGAGTCTACCCAGTTGCATATATCTTGATTTGGGTGTTCTTCTAGCCTCGAGGTTGATGGCTTCACAGGAGGTTCATGTGCAAGGACTTTGTCATTGGTCACCTGGTAATTCTCCGTGAGAAACTCGGAGGTTGTTTGTCTATCTTTGTTTGTCTTCGCGGTCTCAGTTGGCTTACATACGCAGCATATATACAAAGGTACAGAACGACGTCAGCCTTCGTCATAACTCCCATCCTCTCCTTTTTTTTCCAAACGCCTAGACTCAACGTCACTACACTCAGCGAAGAGAGAGTGCGTCACTTTCTATTCAAGGTGAGTTCTCGATTCCGACAATTATCGCTTAGATTTTTTAAACTGCAAAGTGGGAGTCTTGCTCAACGTTTAGAACGATGACGACACCACTTAATTCATTTTGATCTTCGTTGAGCTTGTTGAGCTTGTCATCGTTTCCGTTGTTGTCATTGTTGTCGTCGAATAATTATCTGCTCTACGTTATGGTGCTGCATGTGCAGGTGCAATGAGGATGCGTGCGATGATAACAACAACAATATTATCTCTCATCTCACTCTTCGATGGAATCAATCGTGCAGAGACTAACTCGCGTTGCAGACCAACCTTCCTGAGCTTCGCTTACCATGGTCCAAAAACCAAAGAGTACAACGGCCTCACCCCCTCCATCTACCTCTTCGTCTTCATCAAAACAGCCACCATCCATGCAGCGTCAAAATCGTTCTGACTTTGACCTCGAACCGAATCCTTTCGAACAAAGTTTCGCACCGAGATCAGCTAACCACTCCAACGTTCGAGGCGAACGAGTAGGGAAGGATAAACCTGAGAGAAACATTAAAGACAGCAAGCGAGAACAAGATCTCGGTCCTCTCTCGAACGAATCAATATCTAAATCAAACTCATCAGTTGACCGCGATGCTGCAGACGACCGCGAGCACCATTCGCACAGCCGGACTGCATCTCGCGCTTCCGGTGGGTCTAATTCCAATGGCAGTCTTTCACCACGACCTATGCTTCCTCCACTCGCTGCCATAAACTCACCCGCTGACCAATCAACTCCGTTTGGCCATCCTTGGACTGCAGCCGGGTTCAATTCGAGTCTTAGAAGTGGTCCCTTGAGCCCTGCTATGCTTACAGGGCCGCAGGATCCCAATGCACCCTCATCTAACCTTTCCAATCCCCTATCAACTCTCGCCCCTTCAGGACTTCAATTTGATCCTTCTTCTTTCCGTACCGGTCTCACTCCACGTACCGGTCTTACTCCCAGAACGGGATTGACTCCGGCGTTGAATGGCTTGAGTGGTGGCACGGGCCTTACACCACTTGTCGGAGGACCTGTGTCCTTCCCTGCCTCTCCCGGTACTGCTGCGTTTCTTGCGCTGATGCATAACGGCGGTATGAACAATTTGAATGGTGTCAACACCATGGGTCCAGGTGGAACTATCACACCCAACACACTCAGCGCCATCACCGGAGTCCTGAACAATCCTCAAAACCAGGGCCAGGCCCAATCAGGCCAAGGCCAGCAGAACCAATACACCAACCCACCTACTGTTCCTTCCCATCTCCATCACTCGCACACTCACACCAACAACGAAAACGCTAATCCCCATAGCTCCGCATATCTCGAGAGCGCTAACAGCGCCGCTTCGACAGCGGCCAATGGTCTCTTTCTCCTAAGTCAAGCACATCAGGAGCTCACGAAAAGAGAGGAAGAACAAGCCAGAGCTAACTCTGCACAAGCACATGGCAACGGTGTCAACGGGAACACCAATGGTGCAGTCGGGAAGCGTGGCACGAAACGAAAAAATTCCGAAGCCAGCAATGGCAACGTCGGTACCCGGTCATCGAAGCGAAACAAGTCCACAGGTGGTAGACGAAAGCAAGCGAGTCCGGAGTATGATGAGTTTGAGGGCATGGATGATGGAGACGAGGACGAGGAGGAAAGCGTGAAGGAGGTTCCTCAACAGATTACGACGGCAGGGAGAGGAAGAAACAAGAAGCCAGAGACAGAGGAAGAGAAGAGGAAGAATTTCTTGGAGAGGAACCGGCAAGGTAAGCATGAACGCTTCTTTGACGTAGATGGCGTCTCCGTCCTTATCGTTATATGAAAACATTTGCTCATCCTCAACTCAGCTGCACTCAAATGTCGTCAACGGAAAAAAGCCTGGCTGGCTCAACTGCAAGCCAAAGTCGAATACCTCACACAAGAAAACGAACGGTTGACGTCCGCGCTTGTGTCTTCGAGAGAAGAAATATCCCGTCTGTCGGCACTAGTGGGTGGAGCCGGTATAAGCGGTGTGGGTGTAGGAGGCGCACCTGTGGCTGCAGGAGCAGGCTTGATAAACCTAGGTAAGCGGCGCTTCTCGCGATTTAGAAGTGCTCGGTGGACTTGAAATAAACTGATTTTTACCTTATCAAGGTGCTGTACCCTCTGTGTCTCAAGCTGCAGGACAGGGTGTCCCAATCAGTATGGGCATGTCTGCTTCTGGCAAGGTCGGAGGACCCATCGCTCAGGCTGTCAGCGCGGGGACTGCCAAGCAGACAGGCGGGTATGGGTATTGATGACGCACACCAACCTCCCTGGCACATCCAGGTTCACGGCTCGTAGAGTTTCTTCTATCTTCAATCATCACTGTCACAAATAACCTGCCCTCATCACAACCCCCTCATGCCCCTCTTCCCGAAATTCCTCTTGTTCTGTTCATCAGGCTTCATCAGGCTTCTTCATTCCTATGTTCAGGCTGTCCATGAAACGTCCCCCTTGATTATACACGGTGATACACGATCGATGTCCGCTTCTTATATGCAGTGTCTCTTTTTCCTGTCCACAACGCTGTCGTAACTCTTCAGCAGTTGTTGGGTCTCACGAGTTGGGTTTCTGGTGTTTTTTATGATCTTCTCTTTCTTATTCTCCAAGCTTCACGCTTCGAGATGGGTGAATATGCGATATGCGATCAATATGTTTGTTGATACACGGACGTGGTCTTTTTTGTGTTTCTTGGCCTTTGACTCCCTTTTCCTGCTTCTTTTTCCTCTTTCTCATGATCACAGTAGAGTAAAATATGAACGCTTTACTCGTCCCCATCCCCTCTCCTCTCTTACTCCCGAGATGTCTCTTTGTAGTTTGTGTAGTTTTAACCGATCGTCCTGATATGCCTCGGACACACTGTTTTTCTGCGAAAAATCCGAAAATGTGTATGTAGTATTTTACAAGAAATTATAAGTAGTGACAGAATTATTATCGACATTATTACTGCGTATAAGAGAGCGTCGAGCAAGGGTCAGTTGTAGCTTCAACCGCTGGCAAAGCAAAGCAGGAATGCGAAGTACATAAATTGAATTGTACAGGAGACGATACTAAGCTGGTAAACCGAACCTCCTCATCCCATTGTACTCATCTTACCCACTACTTTCAAGTTCCTCAACTTCCTGTATCCTCCCCTCAAGCAAACCAGCAAACGTATCCAATCCCAACAACACTCCAACGTCAAGCCCTTGCCCGGGAACGAAACGGGTATGTGCGAAATCAATAAGAGAAATAGTATACGGAGCAGACGGCTTTCGCTTTGGTTTCTCGCGAGAAGGCTGCGAGGGTTTGGAGAATTGTTGTCGTGAGCCGTTCGAGTTGGAATTCTTCTTCGAGGCTTCGGATGGGTCAGGATATGATGTATCGTCGAAAGCTTCGTCTTGGTCTTCTTCTTCTTCACTGGTCGTGTCTTGGTCTTCTTCATCATCCTCGCTATAATACTCCTCGTCATCCTCATCCCCAGAACCTCGCTCCATCCTCTCCCTGATCATCCTCTCCTTCTCCCTCATCCACTCAACACCCTCCTGTGCCCTCTCCTGATCGCCTTCCCAGACGACTAACAAGCTCCCTCCGACCATGCGGATCTCGATCTCCTTCATGATCGTATGGAGGTGCTTGACGGAGGTATGGATTGCGTGTAAGATCGGGAGTAGAGTGGAGGAAGGGAGACCGAGGTCTGTGCGAGGTAAAGGTGGGGTTTTTGGCACGTCGAATGCGGAGCTTGGGATATCTAAGAAGGACGAGGAGGTGGGGGCAATTGGGAGTCCACCGAATATTGGGGTGACTGAGCCGGATGTAGAGGTGGATCCACTGAGTGTAGGTGGAACAGAGAGTGAAATTGATTCTCCGAGAACGGGGAAGACTCTCCTGATCCCTTCGGGAAGTTGTTCTTTTTGAAGAGATTTACCGTATGCTTTGGTGGTGATAACTGGTGCTAGTGAGGTTGCATCTGAGATGGAGACAGATGGTTGAGGATGGACCTGTGATGTACATACATCAAGATCAAGTTGATTAATTATACAGTAATAGAATGAGAACCAAGGAACGATCGAAAACATCAAAACGGAACATTGACAAAACCCACTCACTTGAAAACCGGTCAACCGTACGCCGCATTCACCACTCGTCGTCTCTCTCGCTGTTTGGAGCATCCTGGCCTTCTTGTCTTCGGTACAAGATGAATCAAGTGCATCGTACAACACAGTGCCGAGCTTGAGATCGAGAATGTTGGGTTTGTGGAAAGGATGGAGGAGATTCGAGAGGACTAGGAGTTGCTTGGGAGGTATTTCTTCATCCGATAGATTGAGATGAGGGCCTTCGTTGTTGGCGTTGGCGTTTAGAGAATCGACATCGATACTGCCTTCCGTCAGTGTCCCATAGAATTGCGGTACGAATCTGCTGAGTCGTTTGAGATTTCCTAGAGCGCGTATGGTGTGTTCGTCTAGTGTAGTAGTCGTAGTAGTCATAGTCGTAGCGTCGCCTCTGAGGGCTTCTGATGCCCTCATCGTGTCCATAGCCCGGGCCTGTTCCATCATGGAATAGAACTCATACTCTAATGGTAAACATGGTTTGATCAGAAGTGATCCATCTTCGTTGGGATGGATAGAATCTGTATGTCCTCCTACTTGAGAGAAAGACGAGGACATGGTAGGTGATGAAATTTGGAAAGTGAGGGTTGTAGTTGAAATGTGAAGAAGAACAATCGCGAGGATTTCGAGACAGACTCTGTGACGTTGGGTTGGGATTTAAAGATCAACAATTGCGAAGACCATAGAGATAACACAAGGGACGAAGGAAGAGATACATTGTAAGCTGGACAGTCGGAAAACAAAAAGCAAATTTCCGACAACCTGTGAATATGACCCCGACCCGGATTGAACGGATGACCTTGAGGAAACACCAGTTTAACTGGAATCTCACGCTCTACCACTGAGCTACGGGGTCTTGTTGAAACAGCTCTACACCGTCAACTCATTCTGTAATGAGCAATGCTGTAGACGAAATCATGCATAGCGAAACACAACGACAGCGAAAACACCGAGAGTATTATACATACACAACGAGATATGCAGGAAAGCAAGTTCAAACAAATCGAAAACAAATCAGAGATTATAAAAAAACCGGGGAATCATATATAAAGTATACAGGACATATCCAGAGAGTTATGGAGAAATTTATAGGAGAGTTCTCAAAGGAATGAGGGGGGTACCCATAGGAAAACATACCCAGAATCAAGATTAGAGAAGGGAAAAGAGGAGACATAACACTCATGTGGCCGCGTCACGATGGGAAGCCAATCAACTGGTGATCACTTTCTAGTCGGAGTCCTCGACGTAACGCTTCACCATCCCAATTAATCCAAACGTGCCCGCTTCTGCTTTCCATGCTGCTTGACATCCCCATCCCCATCCTCCCCCTCCTCATCTTCTCCATGACCACGCACCGAGAACCCGAGTCCCTCAAGCCCACCATACACCAAATCCGACACCTTCCTCGTCTTCCTCACACTACCCTCACTCACATTCCGCCCTATCCCTCCGGAGGGCGTACGATACGCATACCCAATCGAATCCGCCCCGCTCAAACTCATACCCAACATCTTTCGTTTATCCGAGACAGAGGTCGGACACGTCAGCGTGGATGCCAGTCCGAGTTGTTGTTGGCCTAGTTGTTTCTTTCTAGGTGAACGACGCAAGACTCCTTTGACCATTTTGGATACTCCGAATTCATCTACGTCTGCGCGGCCGGAGCCCGCTTCCGCCTCAACGTCTTCGTCGATGTTTCCTAGATCTTGACCGAACCCGTGTCCATATCCATGTCCGTGTCCATGTCCATGTGTGGTCTTCGACGAGAGCGAAGGGTTCACGAAAACGTAGTCCAGATCAGAATGATCTCCAGGCTCCTGACTGACACTACGCTTCCGTTTTGAGCCTGAGCGCTGAGTCTCTGAATCATCCAAAACCGAGTTCGAGTTCTCCTTACTTCTCTCATCGTGTCGAGATGAATATGAATAAGAGGCCGAACGAGACGACCGGTGAGTCTTGGACGACTTGGGCTTGGGCTTTTCTTCTGTTTCTCGTGGGTGCTGTCTTTTTGGAGTAGGGACATAGTTCTTCCCATTCTTGACAGCCCAGTCAACGTCAATGATCCTAATTGTCAAAGAAAAAAACAACAATCCTGAAATTAGAGGAACCAAAAAACCAACGCGGAAGACATACCGCTCCCTCAACCTTGTATTGTCTGGCACAAACAATGCAGCATGTCGATAAAGCGAAAGCGCCGTCGCGAGATCATTCCTTCAAAGGACAAAATGTAAATCAGCGCCGTCGTCTCAGAAAAGAAAAAGAAACGCTAAAAGGGCTGACTTACTTCGCAGTATACCCCCTAGCAAGATCCACATATATCTTTCCCATCTTCTTCCTCTCAGCAACCGACATCAACTCGACCGCTTTTGGATCCTCGTTTGAGCTCAACAATCCTTCAGCTGCAGCCGTAAGAGAAGGCCCAGGTTCATTGCCCAAACTCAAACCATGCGCAGAAGATGAGAGCGACAACGACTCCGCCGTCGGTGTTGGTTCCGATCTTGATACTGACAAGGATGAGGAGGAGGAAGTTGACGCTGTGAACATTGAGGAAGAGCCTTCAGCAGCACTGGGCCCCGCAGAAGCAGAAGTTGAGGCGGATGCAGATGAAGAAGCAACACTAGCCAACTGGGCTTCCAAGTGAGCGATATGTTCTTTATACTTCCTCTCTAATTCGTCCATCTTCTTCTTCTTCTCCTTGTCATCCTCTTGGTCGTCCTGATGTGCGCTCCGGGGTATCGGTTGGACCTCGTAGTCGACCGAGTCCACTTTCATTGGCGAAGAATCTGAGGTGTGATGCCCAACTCCGAGATGCCCCTCGTCAACTTCCATCGCTTCAACGTCTCGCAACTCCGTCTCAACCTCCGCTTCTTCCACTCCAACTTCTATGATTTCTTCGTCTCGAGTATCCTGGTCTACGACTGGGTTCATATTCATGTCCACACTTGTGGGATCTAGGCCATGAGATGTCGACGAAGACGAATTCGAAGGCGTAACACGCTGTTGTGCTTCCTGTATCTTCTTCTCCCTCTCCTCCTCCTCTAACCTCCTCTGCGCCTCTTTCTCTTCCAACCTTCTCTTCACTTCCGCCTCAACGGCCTTATTGATCCTTTCATTCAGATCTGCATCGTCGATACCACTCCCTCTGCCTGCGATGCTTCCAACCCCATTACCACCCAGTCCAAACCCACTCAATCTTGAGTGGCCGCCAGCTCCATATGAGGGTATCCTTGACCCAGGGGCTGGGATATGTGATGTAGACACACGTCGACTCTGTATCGACGTTCTTCTTGTAAGACCTGTTGATGCAACTGCTTCCTTTTCTCTAACAGGCTCGACAGGCGCCGGCTTCTCTCGCTCGTTCACAACGGTCTTGGTTTCAATGTTTTTCGTCCTCGAAGCAAAGCTTGATTCGAACGGTCAGCAAACAAATCGTGAAGAAGATTGAGGGCAAACTCATAGTCATTCATGTACTCACTTTAATGTATTCAGCACGTCCGAGCGAAACTTGACGCCCGGTGCAAGATTGCACAGTAATATTGTCTTTCCCAGAGCTTTGCCTCCTAGTGAAGCAGAGAGCAGCCGAGTCAGGTTGGAATCACGATAAGGTATCCGGGACTAATAGGAACAGACAGTGAGCACAGAGAACAAAGCAGAGGCAGGTACATGTCAAAAGAGCATTTCATCGAAGACGTTGAAGAGCGAGACGTACAGCACCAGTATTAAGGGCATGTACAACCTGCCCGAGCGTCGAAAGAGACTTGTTGATTGCTGCCGATTCCGCGAGACGAGTGGGATTAGCGAGCGAATTTCCCGTATGCTAGAAATCAAGATAGGTAAGTTCATACCGCATGAGGCCCATACTATTCGGTGCACCTTGTTATTCTCTGATCCGGCCAAGTCAACCAGGTTTATCTTGCCATTGTACGCTATTGAAGATATTAAAAAAAGCTATCATGGACGAATCACCAATGAATGTACTCATTTCTCTGGTGTCGCAGGTTGGTGCAGTGACGACTTCGATTTCGATTGACAACATGGCATGCGAGCGGGAAGAAGCACGGTTGAGAAGCGTAGCGCCTGTCGTGCGATTTTGGGAGGCCGTACTTCAAGGAAGACACGTAGGCAAGGGGAAAGGTTGACATAGACGACGAGACGTACCGAAATACATTCTTCCAGTCTTCAAATGACTTGATAGGAACTCTCGTCAATCCCACTACAAACGTCTCGCCTTTTGCATTCGTCCTAATCGGCAGCTTCTCGTGGGCACGCTGTGACACCAGCAAGTCGAACGCATCGTCCTTGTACAGTTCCAAGTAACTCATATGAACCTCGAAACTCGCGATTCTCCCACTATCTTTGCCTTCCTCGCTCATATCAAACAGCACCCTGACCGATCTCGGTATTATACCAGGCTCGCTAGACGATCCTTCCATGGTATGGGTTTTGCCAGACGATGTCGGCCCATAAGCGAGGATGGTTAACGTGTGTCCTTTCAACAAAGGCGGTAGATGTGGTGATACAGCCGTGTCGAAGAGTTGTAGTTGGGTAGTCTCTGGACCAAATGCCGTATGGAAGGCTGTTTGTGAGTTTTGGATCTGGGTTGTGCCAGTCTTCATTCCAGTGGAGGAAACCGAAACCCAGGACGTGAACGGAATCGGACGGGCAGCAGTCAAATTATGGCCAGCGGGAATAGGGACGATAGAGATAGCATCGTCAGTTTGTTCGTTGAGTAGAGGAGGACGTATGCGAGCAACGATCTGTACAGGTTGTGTACTCATCGTTGGGCATGTACTTAGGTTGCAGCTTCAAGTTGAACTCGATGATTTTCGAACTAGCTCGACCATGTGATCGTGGCTCTATGTCACGTTTCTCACGGTGCCTTTTATTTGGCGCCCATACTCGAACTCCATCATTCTTCCGCTCCCAGCACAAGTTGAGCACAAGCGTCTGGCTCTCCAAATACTCTAACCCTGCCTGCACACGATACGCATAATTGAAGAAGAATATGCGTGGTAACGCAATTAAGAAAACTGACAGTCCTCGCTCTCAAGATGTCTACGGTTTCCCGAAATTATAGTAACGTCGACCTCTCAAGAAACTGTCTGATATCTCCAGCTCCCCCAACTCTGTCGGTAAGCCTCTGTTCTTTTCCTAGTGCCTCGCTGGTTCAATCATCATGCTCATGCAGTGCATCTTACTACCCTAGTTAATGTCCAATATGGGCCCTCAATCTCATATGTCCTGTTGAACTCTTTTGAATACATCAGCCTGCACAACGAAGCCTCGGAATGCCTCGCTGTCTGAACAGAATATGGAATTCATCATCTCATAGGACGAGGCCACTCGTTCTTGGATCATACCAGATTCCTCATCACAGTACCTTGACTGAGGTCGCGCCTATCTGCTCTGGATCCACGATGGCTTCCATCAAGATCTTGGGATAGTTGCAGAACCACCGTCTAGGCTGCGATTGATGGACGAAGACAAATGAAGATAGGTAAGACTACGCTTACAATGTATCGCATTAATCATTGAGCTACAGTCAGGCCATCAGTCCGTCATGGCAGAAGATTCGTAAGTTCTGGTCGCTCTCTTCATGTGGATCTTTTGATATTCAAGTAGGAATTCCAACACAACTTCTGTTCTCTGAATCGTCTATCAATCCACCCCACCGTGGAGTCGTCCTAAACTTTCCTGTGCTTCTCTGTAATCACCTCAATCTTCCATTGTCGATGACTTAGGGTGCTGAACTGATTGACAAACTTACCCTCGTTCAAAATCGTCTCCATCGCAGTTACGCCTCCGTTTGCACTCCGGGGGAGCAACATAGAAGTCACGCAATAGCCTTTAGACGACATAACTGGTGCCTCGATCCAACTGTCAGACACATCCGGGCAAAATTGTCATGAGCGTGTGCATAAGACATCGGTACCGTTGAACGCTGTCGATAGCAGGCAGACTTCGATAGAGCAGGACGGAAGCAGAAAGACAGAAGGGTTGCCAGAGCCAGTTGGTTGCTACTGAAGAAGAAAATTCTTACTGTTAGAATCTACCACGAAACCACATAATTTTTTGCTGTTTCACTCATTCACATCTGCCACATAGACGAGATTGAACCATAGAGCACTTCTCGTTCCTCGCTCTCATTGTCCCGATCGCTGCATTCACCAAATATTATTCAGAAATGTACAGTAATTCTATCGACCCAGCGCAATTTTGAGGCACTTAGCAGGCGAGCCGCGACACGACGGGACGCGAACATGGTATCCAGAAAAACATGAAACGAAGAACAAAAAAAGAAAACTTAGTAATTCATGGAAGAAAACTCTCAGACTCTCCCGACGGGAAATGAATGGACTCTGTCTGCCCAGTGCCAATATTGAACTTTGTACTACAGGAATTGTCGCAATGGGAGCTTCTGATGGATTTGGATCTTTCTGGATCCCTCGCCACTGACCGGTGCGTTATAAAACAAGCGAATGAAAGATTTCAAACCAAGCTTCTGGTTAAAGCACAACCCCCACCGCCCACGTACGTCGTACTACTTTGCTGGCAAAGTTGTACCCAAGTCTTCCAACTCAAGGATACCTCGTCATCTCCGCTTCACCTTCAATCAAAATTCATACGGTCTGAGAGACCATATACTCACCTTCTTACACTTGCTTTATTCATCCTGCCTACCATGCGCCTTCTCGTGGCCAATTCCTACATCCTTTTCGGTCTCTTTGTCGTCGGCGGTGCCCGCCCCACGGGGCCTGCCAATTCGATTCCTGCCAATCTAGTCCATTCGTCTGCCAATTCGGTCCTTCCTTCCGCCGAACTATCTCCTTCGTCCCCCAGCCCAGCTCCACCCGCCAATCCAGCTGCTTTGGTGCCCGCCAGTCCATATGTGCGGCGCACTGTTCATGCGGAGGTGCGTGCAGATCAACGTGTCAGGACCAAAACAAAATTTTGCTTTGCTTACTATTACTATCCTTTCCTCTTTGGTTTGAGCAGGATATTGGTCGAAAAGTGACAGTACCTTCCCCCAAGGATGTCCTTTCATCTGCGGTTCGTGTCATTTGATTGATAGAAAAAGAAGACTCATTGTTCACCTGTCGAATTTCAGGACTTCCGTGCTGAATATTTTGTGATAAGTGGCCAAGGTCAACTAGTTCCCCAACCATCCTTTGATATAAGTCTTGTCAGACCTAGCTCAAAATGGTTTGAACTCTACTTTGTTGAACCCGCGCCGCTCCGCGAAGCGTCGAGCAGTAGGGGCCATCCGGTTGGGGACTCAGGTCATGCGTATGTTAAAAGCCTCCTCCTCCTTTCGGTACAGCAGGCAGGGGTGATCCTTAACGAAGGGGATATCTTTTGGTTCCCGCACAATGAGAATTACGACACAATCACGGCTGCAGTGGCAAAAGAGAAAGGTTTTACTGCCAAATGTAAACTGTCACACACTTACGAGGATCCGGTCCATGGATTCAGAGGAGTCGATTCCATAACGCTCATTGTTGAACCTTGTCCTGGAGGATGTAAAAGTCCCACCGGCTACGTGAAGGAGCTCCAGAGGGACGAACCCAGGCCACTAGATCTATTGAAGACGCCGAGCGGAAAAGATGTAATGCGCGAATGTAGGGCTTGGCAGAAAAAGGAGTTCACATTCATTTAGCGTGAGTGTTCAAAGTTCACACATGAAGAACAGCTCAAGACTCACCATTTGCATTCTGTCTTGATTTCAACAGTCACGAAATTGCCCCACAAATGCTAGCTCTGGCACGGGGGAGACTCGGGAGCAATGAGATCAGATAAAGAGGACGTACTTGGGAGTGGAGGAGAGGAAGCGAAGCGTCGCCAGGTCGTATATTGTAGCGGAGGTGAAAGGCGCAAAGAAAAGACTCTGCAATCACGGATGGTATCGAGTCAAATGAAGATGGAGAAGAGGGGAAGGAAGGTTCCAGGGTTGGTGACCAGGGTTGGTGAACGATCAGTTCCCTCGAAGGACGTATTGTACTCGGTATCTGTATTTCCGATATGCACTGTGAATCGCGATTGAGCTTGATCAACTTGGACCGAGTACAATGTGTTTTGGAAGACGATGAAATTTCGAAAAGTTCTCAGCTTTGATACACATTGAGAGACGACAACTCAAGACAAGGTGATGATGAAGGAGAAGACGATATGGCAGAAGAGTCCCTTGGCATGAAAACTCGTGTACTTACAATAGAGTATCTGCCTGCTATGCAGGACCGGGAGTACATATACTATATCCAGGTTTCTGCAGGTCTGCTCAGGAACCGAAGCACTGCCCAGCGCCACACGATGATCCGCATCGAGGAGTGCCAGTGTCTACCAGTGTCTACCTTGGAACATCTCGGGACCTCTCGGAACCAACTTCTCTTGGATGGATTGCGCACCAGCTGGCCTGCTTGATTGTCAACTCGGTGCAAGTTTCAGCAAATAGGACGGGACATACGAGAACTTGGCCATGATCAAGTTCTTAGTAAGTAGGCTGAAGTCGTACAAAATGGGAAAAAAAAGTAAATGGCTAAAAATCCAAAGTAGGAAATGTCGACCATGCACTTGCGCCTTTTTTCTTGGATTACACCATCAATTGTCAGATAAGTAAGAGCGTTATATAAACCGAGACCAGGATGATTGGAACTCAGCTTCTGGTTAACGCACATCCCCCACTGCCCACGTACTACTTTGCTGGCAAAGTCGTACCCAACTTGTCTTCCAACTCAAGGATACCTCGTCATCTTCGTCTCACCTTCAATCAAATTTCATACGGTCTCAGAGACCATATACTCACCTTGTTACACTTGCTTTGTTCATTCTGCCTACCATGCGCTTTATCGTGGCCAGTTCCTATATTCTGCTCAGTCTCTTTGTCGTCGGCAGTGCCCGTCCCACGGGGCATGCCAATCCGTCGCCACCCGCCAATTTCGCTCATTCGTCTGCCAATTCAGTCCCTTCGTCCCCCGGTTCAGGTTCTTCGTCCCCCGAATTATTTCCTTTGTCCGCAAGCCCAGCTCCTGCCGCAAATCCAGCTCCGCCTGCCAATCCAGCTCCTCCCGCAAATCCAGCTGCTTTGGTGCACGGCACACGGGTCATACGTCGGTGAGGATCAACGTATCAGTTCTGAAAGTTTGCCTTGCTAACCATTGCCATCCTCTCCTCTTCTATCTGAGCAGTATCTCGGTGAAAATGTGGTAGCTTCCATCCACGATGTCCGTTTGGCTACGGTTCGTGTCATTTCATGAATGATCAGGGAGCCTCATCATTCACCTGTTGAATTCAAGGAGTTCTTTCATGCCGATCGTTTCGTGATCAGAAAAGGGGAACTAGTTGCAGTATCGGCGTCCTTTGCAGCGAGTCAGAGCGGAAGATGGTTCCATTTTCATCTTGATATCGCGCCGCTCAAGGCAGCGTCGAGCAACGGGGACCATCCAGTTGAACCACGCTTCTACTCAAGTCACGCGTATATAAAAACCCTTATCCTCCTTCTAACAGAGCATGCACTGGTTCGTCGTGGCATTGTTCTCAAAGACGGGGATTCCTTTTCCTTCGATGAAGGTGAGCTCGGGAATATCTGGGCTATAGTGCCCAAAGAGAATGGTTTTAGTTTCGAAGGTTACGATCATCAGTGGCGACGCATATTTACAGGCGTTGTTGAACCATGTACTGCGGGATGCGAAAGGCCCACTGGCTACGTGGAGCTCCTGGTTCAAGGAGAGACACCTAACAGGATTAATCTGTTGGAAGAGCGGCCGACGAGCGGACGAATAAATGTAATGAAGAGATGTAGGATTTATGGAAAGACGGTGATGGCCAAGCCCATGCGATCGACCTTCTTTATCCGTAACGCGTGAGTGTTCTGTTCACACATGACGAACGGTTCAAGACTCACCAGTTCGCATTCTGTTTTGATTTCAGTGAAGAAATCGACCCAGAAATGCCAGCTCTGGCACCACTGGGGGAGATGCAATGAGGACGAATAAAGAGAATAAACAGTCAGGAGTCGAGATGAAGCGTTGGATATTGTAGCAGAGGTGAAAGACGCAAAGAAGAGACACTGGGATTCAAGAAGAAGAGAGGAAGGAAGTATCAAGGGGCGGTAAACGATTAGTTTCTCTCGGAAGGATGCATTGTATTCAGTACCTGTATTTCCGATATGCACTACGATTGAGATCGATCAATTTGGACCTAATACGGTTTGTCGAAGACGATGAGATACTGCCAGTGAAAAGGCGGTCTGCGACACACCTTGAGAGACGATAAGCCTACAAGGCAAAAATACATTCAACTGCTTATTCTTCGACTTGGACGAACTCTGCCAAAAGAACAGTTGAACCTCGAAGAAGACGAGCGGGTCGTGCCTGTTCGTGCACATGCGCCGAGCATTCTTAAGTTGCAACAGCAATCATGACGAATGGTAAGTCAATGCATGAGTTGAGTAGGAGTTGAGATTGCACGAGAATAGATCCTGCGATAGAATTACGGATGATACATGTGAGTGTAAATCAAGCAAAGATGTTACTTTTAGTTAACCCCAGCAGTTCACGATTCGCGTTCGTCGAACGTACGAAGCGCCCGAGCACGAACGAGGGCAAAACACCGACACAAACGATGCCTGCGTGATGGGAAAGACTCTATACTCGTTGACGCCAACGAACGAGCGAAGCAAAACGATTCGTCAAACTACTCTCCGCCTTCCTACTTCGAGTCAACGACGAAAAGCCTATACGACTCGCTCACTTTCTCCCAATCCAACACATCCCAAAACTTCTTCAACCACTCCTCCTTACCCCAAATCCCATACCCAGCACTCATCCACGCATGTTCATGCACGGACACACAGAACAACGGGTACAGCGTCTCGCCGAACGTGAGCACCTGGGAACGCGAGAGGGATCTCGGGCGGGCGAGAGCCGCAGACGAGCCTGGTGGAGGGTCGCTGACGAGCTCTCGGAGAGCGTTGGTGTTGCTTGTCGGTGTGGATGGTTGGGCGCTGAATCGAGCGATGAGGTCGTCGTCTGAGGAGGAGACGGAGGAGGTAGTGTGGAGAGAGCGAGTATGAGGTGGGTTGGGGGGTTGGGATGAAGAAGAAGACGAGACGGCAGAAGCGGGCGAGGCAGGTGCAGTTCCAGGCGGAGTTCGTCGTGGTGTCGGATTTGGAGTGGTCGTCGTCGAACCTTCCTGAGCCTGAGCCTCATATTCCCTTCTCTGCAATTCCTCCTTCCACTGTTCAAAATACGCATCGTCCTCCGCTAACGGAAGGCCCCTGTCCCACTGACTCATTTTCACCCCGACATCGAGTTCATCTTTACCTAGTTCCAGACCTTTGACATGTGCCATATAGGTCTGACTCCTCATCAGAAGCGAACCAGGTCCATAGGTAGGTATCACGGCTGTGTTACCTGCTGCGTCGGTGACGAACCAGACGTAGCCAGAGGTGAACAGGCCCATGGCCGCGGCGGAGAAGGCGGACTTGAGCTGAGCGAGAGTGCCATGCTGTGAGCGGATTGTGCTCTCGAGTCGTGTAGAGATGAGGTGTTCGTGTGAGGCGTGCGGAGGTACGGGCGGTTTCTGGATTGAGAATACTGGAATTAGAATGTGCACGAGGAATGAGGAAGGATGAGCAATACCCACCAATTGCTCAAGGAAAAAGTGGTTATTGAGTGCCAGACTCGCATAGTTAAACGCCAGGACGCGTGAACGGTCTGGAGAGGCTGAAATAATGGTCTGTACGACGGATTGACCTTCCATGTCGGTTCCTAGTGACAACAAACACTAAGCACCAGTTCTTCATTGCTCATTTGTTGAAACAGCATCTTACCTCTGACCTCTTCGTTCAGCCTATCCAAAAGACCTTTCTGATACTCCAACCCAACGACGCGAAGCGCATCTGGTGGTAGAAAGTCTCCTAGACCTTTATTGACATCGTATGGCAGTCCTTTCACCGTATGAAGAGTTCGTGCACCAGACGTGGTACAAGCCACAAGAGATTTTGACGCAGAGGCGGCCTTTATGCGTGACAAAGGCCCTCTGAAACGATGCATTGGAGGCTTCAAGGGCAAGAGAATGAAGGAGACACAGAGAAGGCCGACTGAAATTATTCTGGAAGACGCCGGTTCACAAAAAAATCACGGCCTCGGAGTTGTATGGGCGCTTATTTCCAGAAATTTGCCCACGCGCCACGTCGCTTGCTCAGTTTCAACCGCCATGGCACCCAAATTATCCACCGCCCAATCTTCTTCTGCAGCCTCCAGCAAACCTACCAAGGCCACACCACAATCACCCCTTCCTTCATCTTTCTCAGCTCTATTCAAAGCCTATACTCAAAATACATCCTCTCGACTTAAATTCATCGATGCATTCCTTGTCTTCTTAATGGCCTCTGGCATACTACAATTCGTGTACTGTGTCCTGGTCACGAACTTTCCGTTCAATGCGTTCCTGGCAGGGTGAGCATCGTATGATTGGTTTGACGGTTTGTCTTGTTCTGCGGTGAGGGGATGGGATCGCGCTTGCGCAGTCATTCTTCGAGTTGCTAGTAATGCTTTCATGTCGTGCCGCTCTCTTTCACGCGTTATTCGAGTTTTTCTCTTCTGATTCTGATGATGGACTGTTTCTGGTGATAGATTCTCAAGTACTGTCGGTCAATTCGTCTTGACCGCCTCGCTAAGGCAACAAGTCAACCCAGAGAACAAGTTGGAGTTCAAGGAGGTCTCACATGAACGGTTAGTCTTTTGATTTCAATTATTTTACATACTTCCATGCACGTATTGCATCTTTCGAAAGCATCCTCCCTTGTCCGTGCGCACTATCGTGTTCGTCGAGACTTAATATTTCATTTGATGTTCTGCCGCCTTCAGTTTCAGTTCACTGACTCTTTCTTTTGATCGCATCCCCCCACCACATGAATCATCCTTCCCGCATATACACGCACACCACACCACAACAGAGCATTCGCAGATTTTGTTGTCGGCTCAATTGTTCTACACTTCTTTGTGTACAACTTCCTAGGATGAGCTACGTCCCGAGTCTTGAATACATTTTGTCAGACTGGAATCAGGCAATACCTCGGAGACTCAGAGGGGCTAGAATTCATTGTGCTTCATGCGTGAAGATTTCCACCCGCTCATGAGATCTGCGTAAGTATTTTGATGATGAACGGCCTCACTACTCTTTTGGAAACCTCAGTCGCGTATGAGAGTTGACGTTGAGGTTGTACATTGCTTGCATTAATACATATCTAAAAATTGACACAGAGGAAAGATTATTGGAGAATAGATATGATCGTAGGATGACGTTCATCTTCTCCGCTCAAATGAGGATGAGCGCTGTAGGTCGATAAGCCCAACATGGATCATTGGATGTGAGAAGGCAGATGTGTACGTGAGCGAAGATGGACATGCGGATTGCACATGTTCAGCATATAGATTTTGATATGGTAAACAAGCCACGTACCCCAAAGAACACAACTGCAAAGTCGAATGCATATTCCCCTGTGAGCCAACGATGTGAGTGTCATTGCATGCAAGATGATAGGGAAGACAAAGCAGGATAGATGCCAGCTCTTGACCAGCCAGATATTTGTTGACCAGAGTACGATAGATGAGGGTAGTCAATCAAGCACAACGAACCTAGCTCGAGGTATGATCGTAGTAGCTCTACAATTTCAAGAACATTAGACCAAGCAGCGAATGAGGATACTGAAGAAGACGCACGACGGATATCTTTATTGGGAACTTGAGATAAGGCGGGTCTAAAGTCAAAGGAGCGAAAACATGAGTGCAAATCGAGCAAGAGATATACGCTGGACCCCGCACGTTAACCCAGTCGTCCTCTTGACGCCTGCGAGGAAAGCACTAATCAATAGTGCGTCAAAGCCCAAGTGTACTATAGAGCATATAAACAAATTGAAAGCGCGATATCGTAGAATGGACGAATAGCACACCTAGTTTGCCAAACATTGAGATTGTGGAAGATGAGGAGAAGGTTACACGCTTACGGGCGCTTAGCAACGGACGATTCTCGGACAACCGGAGCAGAAGTCCGAAAATAAGCGCCAGGAACAGCCGAAAAACCCCAGTCTGTGTCTGAAAAAGGAAATCGACGTCACCTCGGTCCTTTTGATCCTTTGTTGTCGAATTTCGCGACTAGAAAAGAGGAGCCAAGTTTTTTCGATTTCCTCGTGAGCTCTCTCTTGGAATCCTAAATTTTCACTCTAGACTGTTCTCGGATCTTCTCCAAATCCAATTCTCAAATTCCCCACAAGCTCAAATTTCAAATACCTAGCAACTACCTCATCACCATCATCGCAGTCTCGCCCTTTCTTCACTTCGGAACTCACTACCATGGCATCTACCTCAGCTTACTCGTACTTGCATAAATCCCCACAAGATGTTCTGAATGACATTGATTTCCAGTTAACTCTCGAACCAGCCCTATTGACGAATCTCACCAAGGCATTTCTGGAGGAGATCAATGTCGGACTGGGAAGATATGGCGAAGATATGGCTATGGTGTGAGCAAGGCCCAGTCACAGACTACTATTCACGACGATTGATCTTATATATGTCCCTTCAGCCCGTCATTCGTCACTGGAGTTCCGGATGGAAGCGAAACTGGGTGATTACTCCGTGATCATTGCTACAGGCGAACTGATTTAACCTAATGACTCGACATGCATAGCACATTCCTTGCTCTCGATTTAGGAGGAACCAATCTACGTGTCTGTGAAGTCGTCCTCAACGGTGACAAAACTTTCCGTCTTCGACAGCAAAAATACAAGGTATCGGATCAACTAAAGACTGGCGAAGCCACTGTATTATTTGGTATGTACCATCTCTCAAGCCTCCCTTCTCATCACAGTATATCTGAACCATCTCCGACAATGACAACAGACTACCTCGCCGACTCTGTCGATGCCTTTCTCACCACACACCCTCCCGAATCACCTCTCTCTCCAGATGCAGAAGTCCCAGATGTCCTGCCTCTCGGATTAACCTTTTCATTCCCCGTCGAACAAACAGCCCTTGGTTCCGGTACCATTCTTACCTGGACCAAGGGGTTCTCCGCTAAGAACGCGATTGGTAATGACGTGGTCAAGCTTTTACAGGATGCGTTCGATAGGAAACACATGCATGTGAAATGTGTGGCGTTGGTTAATGATGTGAGTATGGACTCTGTTATTGGTGGTGCATGCTGCTCAACGACAACATATTATGCACTAGACTGTAGGTGCGCTGCTTTCCAGAGCGTACACATCCGGTGGATGCATACTTGGTGCAATCTTCGGTACCGGGACTAATGGGGCATACCTCGAGGAAGTTGGTATGTTTGGTTCTCCCTACCTTCCTCTTCTATCGTTCACCATCTATCGTTCACCCTCACTCATCATCCGAACAAACATCCAACAGCCAAAATCCCAAAGCTAGCCAACAATCCCGCAGCCGCAAAAGGCGGTTACATGGTTGTCAACACCGAGTGGGGTGCATTCAACAACAAGGTACCATCCCAACTTTCACCTTGCTTCAACAACGTTACTCACCCTTTTTGGCACACACTGCTCTACAGCGTACCCAACTCCCATTTACCCCGTTCGACTCCGTCCTCGACCGTACCTCCATCAATCCGCGTTTCCAGGCGTTCGAGAAATTCATCTCAGGCATGTACCTCGGCGAAATAACCCGACATGTCCTTCTTTCCCTCATCGACGCTGCACCACGCCCGATGCTGTTCGGTGGAAAGGCGACGAAGGTGGTGAACGAGCAGTGGGGGCTTGATACGAGTGTGATGAGCGAGGTGGAGGAAGCTTGGGAGACAAGGGTTGTTGAAGAACAAGAGAAAGTTATCAAAGAAGTTAATTCGAACGGCACGGAACCTCGTTCGTTCCCTGGAGAAATAGGAGAAAACCCTAACCTCTGGGATGGGGATGATCATGATATCTTGCCCCGGTGGGATATCCTCTCGACTCCAGAGGGTTTGGCTCAGTTGAGTTCGAAGGTCATGGGGAAACTGGAGAGAGTACGAAAGGTGTTAGTGAGTAAGTTGGAGTATGCGGATGGCGATGTGTCGTTACGAGATGCTGCTGTGAGTTTTTTCCCGTGTTACTCTTCTTTGGTTATGTTCGAGTTCAGATTGACCACGGCCGAAACTTTTTTCCCTCTTTCCGTTCTTCATACTAGATCGTCCGTTGGGCATGTCACCTCGTCGCTCGTAGGGCTGCGCTTCTTTCGGGTGTGGCTGTTGCTGCGATTCTGCTGCAGACTGGGAGAGCTGGTTTTGTTCAGGATGTTCATTCGGATTCTTCATTGAACACGCCAAACGATGTTCCTAAGGTTAATGGCGCGAATGGTATTCATGTCACAGACTCGGTCACAAATGGTACCTCAAAGAACGCCGCCAAGGAAGAGTTCGAAGAGAGAATCGGTGTGGGTGTAGATGGAAGGTAAATATCTTTCGAATCTGCTCCTATCGTATCAGAATTCTTGCTCATTATCATATCCTCTCCTCTTTTCTATCTGCTGTATTGCCAAACCCTAACTCTAACTTTACGCTGATCCTGATTCATCTTCCTCCTGAAGCTTGATCCAATTCTACCCACACTTTGAGCGCACAATGCGCGAGTCTCTACGGTCCATCGTCGGCGCAGACGTCGAACGTCGAGTCGAGATTGGTTTAGCGAAGGATGGGAGCGGTGTCGGCGGTAAGTATATCAATCAACCAATTCTCTCTTGCTTTTACTTCTTATTCTTTCGTATCTTTCTCATCGGTCTGATTTCATGTGTGCCTAGCTGCCCTCTGTGCTTTACAAGCCCTGAAACAAGAATCTTGACGGGGGGTGTCGTAACGATAACTGAAGATGCGAAGGTGAAGGTGTATCAACATCAACACGACTCGGAAATCATTAGATGTATCACGGTGGAAGTCTTCTTTGTTGTTGTAAGTTATCGCTATCGGGAACACAATGGACTTTCTGCATTGGTTCTGGATTCCACATATTCTTCGATGACCATCCTACTACTATCTTATCGTATTATTCGCGTTTCTCGCTAGTTGCGTATCCTTGTTGTAAGTGCGGTTTTGTACACATACATTTATGAATTATGTACTTCCTGGCAGTCGCAGATCCGACACCAAAGCACTCTGTCACGCAGCTTGATCGACGTTGTTCGAGCTACAATCTAGTCACGGCTCACGCCGCACTCACTAGCTACTCTACTGGGACGCGGCGATGTCAATGGCTTGCGCTTAACTCAATGTGGTAGACCCTGGTAGACTCCAGCCCGCGTTAGTAGCAGGGCTTCGAAGCTCAGGCCGTCCTCCGAAGAGCGAATATCGAAGCACAAATGACGCTTTGTTCTGACAAAACATGATGCTATGTTCAATCGCGTCGAAAGCTACCAAAAGGGGTTGCAGGGCTGAAGAGATAAGGACAGCATAGAACGACGAAGAACAACGAAGAACTTGTTACACCCTGTTACACCACGGTGTTGGAGCGCGTCCGAGTCGGATAAGGAGGAGATTTGGATTGCACTGTACCTCAGGTGCACTACTTCAAAGTCTAAAACGAGCTCTGAACGAGTACTCGAGCTCAAGCTCAAGCTTCGAGGACTATCGCCGACAAATTTAGATTATCTTATGTACGAACTGAAGTGTACTTACTGCACTTCGACGGTTGAGAGAGGTATCGAATTTAGCGCTGAAAACTTTCCGATATACCATCATATCAACGCGGGAAATTTTATCTCCAGCGATTCGGTTCCGATCTGCGATGGTAGAATGTTGAAAAAGTTGATTGAACATGGATATTTCTCCATAGATTTCTCTCTTTCTTACCCTCATCCTGCTCCCTACGGGTAGGCTTTACACCCTCCACGAAGCCCAAAAAGATTTTGGCAAGACACATCCAACATAGCAGAAGCCATGGAAACGACACCGTTGCCCAAACTTCAGCTCTTTCTGACCTCGCTGACCCAGTTGTCAGAACCGGTGACGGGAATGGTCATCTATCCGTTCATCACCAAGGCTGTTCGGCGGACTGGGATCACAGCAGGGGATGAGAAGAAAACAGGTTATTACGCTGGTGTTCTTGTGCGTTATCTCACCCTTATCCTAGTAGTCAAAATCAGGCATGTTGAAACGACGTCTTTCAGGAAAGTACTTTCTTCCTAGCCGAGAGTATCTCTGTGTATCCCATAGGACGCGCTTCTGATTTCTATGGACGCAAGCCTCTCCTCCTGATCGGACCTCTGGGATTATCGCTCGCCATGTTATGCTTCGGACTTTCAGAAACATTCTGGGGTATGGTATTAGCCAGAGCGGCGATGGGCGTTTTCAACGGGAACATCGGTGTGTAACCCACAATCCAGAGAATTTGAGAATAATCGATTAACCTTGTTTGAACCACGGTAGGTGTCTCCAAGACCGTGATGGCCGAAGTACGTTGAGATTCTTTACGACAGAATGCGCGAGCTTACACATATTCCTTTGAAATCGTACAGAGCACCGATGAAACCAATAGAGCTGACGCTTTCACGCTCATGCCGATTGTGTATACAATAGGGATCACTGTTGGGTAAGTGATTATCTTGCGGTAAGTTTGGCTTCAGTCGTTCACATACGGTTATCTGCATACAGACCCGCAATTGGTGGCATACTCGCTGATCCAGCTGCACGATGGCCTCACGTCTTTGGAAAGTTTGCGTTCTTTCAACAATACCCTTGGTTCCTTGCCTGTTTCGCTGCGGGAACGATCGCCTTCGCTGCCTTTCTATTATCCTGCTGGGGTCTTAAAGAGGTACGACCACATATGTAATTCATCATTATCATTGCGTTGGGTGCTGATCAGTGTCATCATGAACGCTAGACTCTACCAAGAAAAGTGAAGCCGAAAAAACTTGCAGAATCATCGCCACTGCTCAACGGTTCCTCAGACGAAACAGCACCATCATATGGCTCCGTTGATGAACCGTCAGAATCTCCTTTATCCGTTGAAGCCCCTCCTTCCACCATCGATCTACTCAGAGATCCCAGGATGATGATCTCCCTGCTCGGCATGGGATTCCTCGCTTTTACTGATATGTCGTATCAGGTTCTCATACCTCTGATATATACCACTTCGGTTCCTGTTGGTGGCTTGGGCCTCTCTCCGTACCAAGTCGGTCTCATCATGGGTATCTTTGGCTTTGCGAACGGTATCTGGAACTGGGCCGTGTTGACGAAATTCTTGAAGAAGATCGGACCCAAGAGGACATTCGTTATCGGCTATTCCTTCTTCCTAGTGCACTTTGCGCTACTATGGGTGATTCGTGACGTCGCAGCGTTCTCCGGAGGGATGACTCCATTTGTCTGGGCACTTCTTGTCTTCCAGCTCTTTGTCTCGACCGTGATTGTCACGGCTTTCAGTGAGTTGCTACTGATTGAGATCTCGAGTTTCTCATATTAAATGACATCCGTTCTCTGTAGACGCAATGCACCTACTCATCGTGTTGAACGCTCCCTTGAACGCTTTAGGTTCAGTAAACGGGTTAGCACAAGTGGTGTCCTCCGGTACCAGAGGGCTTGCGCCATTCTTCGCTTCGTCGCTGTATTCGTACTCGCTGGAATCTCGTATTGCTGGAGGACATCTAGTGGAGATAGTACTCATGGGAGTTACTGTTGTCGGTATATCTTGCACTTTTCGCTTGTCTCGCTACTAGGAGGGGCTCGAGAATCTCCTGGTCCAGGCTTGTGATGGTGCGATATACAACAGGGACTTTCTAGATGATCCTGATTCATAGGACATAGCCCTTAGCAAAAGGTAACAAACTGTCAAAATAGAGGTCTGCCTTGACATGCTAGTGTCAAGAAGCTGGTGAATGTATTAAATCTATTCTACCACAAAGAGGCTTTCTTTCCCTCATCGTCGACGATACTCTACGCTAAATTCTAAGAATTCAATTGGTTCTGTAGCCTGTTGTTCAGTGTCGGACATACGGCGCGTGACGTCATACCAAAACGCGCTCATAACAACGCGTTTCTCTCCAGCTCCTGCTGGATTCATTGGAGTATTGACAGGTATTGACGTAGGTGACGCTAAACTTCATTTCTCTTTGGTTTATAACTTGGAGCTGGATCCCGTTCTCCTCTTATTTCTTCCTACCCATCAGAACACAAAAAATGCCTCTTTTCTCCACTCGTCGCCATCCTCGCACACATTCCACTTCCTCCAGCTCACGTCGACGAGAGCGTTATTATCATCGTCGTGATCCCGATCATGTTGCTGCTGGCTACAGTAAATACATTCTTTCAATCAACTTCAGCCTAGGGGAGTCGACTCACTGATCTGATCTTTGATTCTCGTACACAGAAGCAGCACTTGCGAATCCCAATACTACCAGTGCAGGCCGTAAACATGCTAAACATGAACTTCGAGCAATGGTGAGTTCGGAACAGCACTGCATGTGTATAAAACTAACTCTTTGATTTGAATGCCTTTCGTAAATAGGGCCGAAGTACTCATGTCCCGTTCATGACCAAGGTCAAGCGCACGTTCGGGATTCGCAGTACTCCCCGACGCAAGCGCGAGCAGGAAAAGTATTATGAACGAGAGCATCGACATATTTGACATCTGCCAATTGATTGTTGGAAATCCAGTGAAGCAGACATTGTAGTAACGTACGAAAGACATCTCAAGGACAGTTGTGGTCTCACTAAGCACTGCATACCTTTGTATATACCCTGTACGATTGTACTATACTCAAGCTGGATCGACTGTTTCATGATCAAACTCATGCATATAAATATATTGAGTACAGCGCTTTGATTCACTTTACTCCCTCCCCCTCTGAGCCTTCGAACATCTGGAGGTCGCTTCCCCTGCAAACGCTGGATCTTCCTCGTATCCGCTCTAGCTCTATCTTCTTTGTCCCATCCACTACTGCCTCATATGGGTCGTCATCATTAGATGTTATTTGAGTCACGACGGTCTCTCTCTTTCTGGAATGCAGAACACAACACTGTCAATATCAATCGTCAGTCGCGTGTGCGTCGAGGACTCACTAATAGCACTGTCAGGTAATGGCCCTTGTGTGGGTGACTCCTCGTTGGACGGTCTTTTTCTCTCTGGAATGCAGAATACAATACTGTCAGTCACAGCCGTCAGTCACATCTGCAACGAGAACTCACTAGCACTGTGATCAGTGGTGACTTGCAGCTGTGGCCCTTGTGTAGATGGCGGCGTCACGATGAGTTGCTTGTTATGCGCCTCGGCCTCTGAGAACACAATCTTCAAATAAGCCAGACACTTTCCCATTCCCGCTTCTCCTCTTGTCTCTTGCAACACCTTCCCCGTGTAGATACTTCTGACGTGGAAAGAAGGCGAATGCGATATGCCCTCTAATCGGCCGAGGGGATAAGGTATGTCGTTTTTTCCACCTGTGCGCACGTAGCCGTAATAATCGGCTAGATGCCTGTCCGTGGAATCGTAGATAACGACATGAAAGTGAAAACCCGCGTCTTTTGCAACCGAAGCCCACACATCGTTGTAGTTCGAGACGAAGTGTACAAAGGCATCCTTGATGATATCCTGAGCTAAGATGCCTGACTGCTGCAGCAGAAGGAGGACAATGCTTTTCGCGTATGGTGTAGCCGAGTAGAGTGGTTGGGGTTTCAGATCTTGGTTGGGCATTGACCATGAGCTTTCTACGTCACTTGTGAGTAGCTCGATTCCAATCCACGGTTTTCCTTCGAGAATGTGCGGTCGCCTACTAGCATATCTGCCACGTTCTTCACGTGGCAAACGTTTGTCTTGCATGGGTAACGCCTGTATATCACCGTCAACCACTTCGTATGTATTGGTTTTGGTGAAGATATCCTTGAAGCTGAGAGGTGAGCAATGACTCCGCTGGCTCACTAAGTTGACACGTACCGTAAGATCAAAGATTTCTTTCTGGCTGAGAACTTTATATCGCGATTCAGCTGAGTTGGCAGACTCGGACGCAGCGCCTGTATTGGTGTATGCAGTAATTGAACTTTTCGTGGACGCAGCGCCTGGAATCGTATACGCAGTGACTGAGCTTTTCGTGGACGCAGCGCCTGAATTCGTAGACGGGGCACTAGAATCAGTGCCACCAGGTCCTGTAGGACGAGCACCACCGACAACGGATAGACCAAGCAGAACGCAGGTACCGGGGATGATGAAGCGCATAGTTGGATAGAGCAAGTCTGAACAGGCAAGGGAGAAGATCTCTGGCGCTGTATGAGCAGGATCGAAGAGGATCGAAGGCAAAAACGAAGTTGAGATAAGAGACTCGAGTACGACTTTGCCAGCAAAGTGGTACTACTGGTACGTGGGAGGTGGGGGGTTGTTACAAGAAATTTAGAGCTGAGTTTGAAACCTTTTGAAACGCTGCGACGATTGATTGTTATCTTCCATAATCCATCAAAAAAGCTATACTGTCTTGCCATTGCCCAATATCAACGCCCATCGGACGGCGGACGGTCGGAAGATTTCGAGTGCAGGAAGACAAGGACAACCATCTCCGAGAGAAGTGACAGAGGCAATTTTGGATGCGAACTGGAAAACCCAACGACTACGTCGTCGGTGTTAGAGTTCAAGGCAAATAGATGGGCATTAAACAACTTGTGGATGGCGGCGCATCATCTCTTCAAGTGCACTCAAACTGTGGGTAGAATTCGATCAGCCTCAGGATACTAAGTATGTAGTCAGATGAATAAGCCACCGACACATCTCTCATCGACTGGACGAATTGCATGCATATCAGAGAAATAAACACGCTACGTACAATGCTTCGATTCAAAGAGAAGATTGATTACTCCCCTATCTCAACTCCTCCTCCTCCTCCCTCTTCCATACGGTGCACCACTGACCTCCTCGATTCCACTTCAATCCTTGTCATCGCCAGAGCTGCTCCGGAACCACATTCTATCTCTGTCCTCGAGACCTCAGGCCTCATCCACCGCAGACCCATATGAATCCTGATACAGGACGACGTCGGATGTCGGAGTGTATTAAGCATGATGTCCTTGGCTCTAGAATGCGACGCTGTCAGTCTCAACCAACACACGTCCACTGATTACTCACTGGCAGCTGCCCTTGTATAGGTAGCTCGTCGTGTGCCCGGCGGGCCCCAGAGAACGTAGATTTTAGGAACTCGTAGCATTGCTTTATTGCACCTTTCACTCCCGACGCTGGCTCCAATGATAACTCACCGTTGAATTCTTCAATTTGCACAAGATACAAACGCGACGAGGCGGTCAAGGTGGCAGAGGGACGAGTTTTGCCTAATGCCACAGGGTCGATGTGCGCATGAGAAACAGCGAGGCATGCACCAGAGCCACTGTAAATGCTGACTTGAGCTCCAATACCGTACACTATTGGGATTGCAGCCTCTGCATCATGAAGATTGAAGGTGAAGTGGACACAGCCTGGGCCGTTAATCGTCACCGATGACAGGACTCCTGACTGCTGGAGTAGAAGGAGGATAGTGCTTTGCGCGTACGGCGTAGTTGAGACGGAGGGCGATGGAGGACTCGGAAGTTGCTTGACAGAGTCTGGCCAAGCGGCAGGCATCAAGTTGACTTTGACCCATGGTCCCTCGCAAATACCATTCGGTCGTTTGGTCATCTCATCGATTTCAACCCCTTCCGTGGATATTCCCTCTAGAACACCCCCACTGTGCACTTTGAATGTACTAAATTTGGTGAGGAAATCCTTGATTTCGAGAGAGGTGAGCAATGACTTCATTGAGTGACTGAGTTGACACGTACCACAGGATCAAGGATTTCCTGCTCATTCAGAACTCTTGACAATTCTGATACGGCTGAACTGGACGCAGCACCTCTGGTCGACGCAGCACTTGAACCAGTGCCCCGACGTCTTGCGGGATGCGCACCACCAACAACAAAGAGACCAAGCAGAACGCAGATACTGCCCGATATGAAGCGCATAGTTGGATGAAGAAGATTATTGAACGCAGATAAGTTGGGACAGTGATTGTTGAGTCGAGAACCTCAAATACGACTTTGCCAGCAAAGTAGTACGTGGGCGATGGGGGATATATCGATAAACTTTAACGAGAAGCTGGGTTGTCAGATTTCTTGGAGCGTGGTTTATGAATTTGCATTGGTCGGAGTCGTATGACGAGTCGTATATGAGCTTATATGAGGTTGTATGAGGTCGTATGATACATAGTATCCAAGAACGATCCATACAAGTCCATGCAGTGACACAGCCCTGTTCGGTTTGGAACTGATGAGGCATTTTAGTTTCGTTTAGGAATAACCCTGGAATAACCTTGAATAACCCGCATAAGCTCCTACTCGTACTTCATCGCAAAGTGATAGCGGTTCTTACCTCCAGCGAGGTTTGAACACATTGTCAGCTCCTGCAGTCTTGACCGTTCAAGAGTTCTCGGTTTGAATCCATTCGATTCCAAATGCGGCGCCATCGTAGCAATACCAGATCCATCGGAATACCGAATTTGGCAGCCCAAAAGCCACTATATCCTGGCCGTCGTTGAAAGGAAAGTCATTCTGCAGAGCAGTTGCTATCTTTTTCCGCAGTGGTAGGGTAAGATGAACTTCGCTTACCGTGGGATAATCATAAGCATTCCTTTGGCGCCGTTTTGGCGCCCATTGATAATAATATCATCGCCGTACATTATTGCTGCATCTCAAAGTCGCCCCCCCCCGGTCCCACCCTTAGCATCCTTTGTCTCTGATATTTTAGTTTTAGTTTCCGCATATTGTGTGTAGCCCACCCCCGCGGGTTCGGGACCCATCCAACGTTCATGCCGTGCGGTATGTCCCGCCGCAGACTCAGTGCTCATTGACATCCCTCATCGACTCAATGAACTGCATACATATATCAGAAAAAAATGAACACCCTGAATACAATGTCTGGGTTCAAAGAGAGGATTGACCACTCCCCCATCTCGAGTCCTCCTCCTCCTCCTCTTCTTGTTCCTCTTCTTCCTTCTCCTCCTCCTCTACCCCATACAGCATACCTCCGACCGCCTCAAGACCGCCTCAATCCTTGTCATCGCCAGAACTGCTCCAGCACCACGTCCTAGCTCTATCCTCATCCACTGCTGACCCATATGAGTCCTGATACGGGACGACATCGGATGTCGGAGGTACTAAGCATGATGTCCTTGGCTCTAGAATGCGATGCTGTCAGTCTCAACCAACACATGTACAGTGAGTACTCACTGGCAGCTGCCCTTGTGTAGGTAGCTCGTTGTGTTCCTGGTGGGCCTCGGAGAACACAGAAGTTAAAAACTCGCCGCATTGCTTTATGACACCTGTCACTCCCGCTGGCGTCAATGTTAACTCGCCTTCATAAGCGTTGAACAGCTTCGAGGCGGTCAACATGCCAAAGGGACAAGGTTGACGTGATGCAGAAAAGATGTACACATGAGAAACAGAGAGACATCTATCCTTGGAACTGTATATGCTGACTTGAGCTCCAATACCGCCATCTTTTGGAATTGAAGCCTCTACATAGTGAAGATTGGAGGTGAAGTGGACACAGCCTTCCTTGATGATCGCCGATGATAGGACTCCTGACTGCTGCAGTAGAAGGAGGATACTGCTTTGCACGTATGGCGTAGCTGAGAGGTAGGGCGATGAAGGTCTCGAAAGTTGCTTGGCAGAGTCTGGCCAACTGGCCCCCGGAGTCAAGATGATTTTGACCCATGGGAGTCCCATGCAAACTTCCGGTTCTCCAGTCATTTCATCAACATTCCCTGTTGATATTCCCTTCAGAACACCGTTGTGCACTTTGAATGTACTAAACATGGTGAGGATATGCTTGATATCAAAAGAGGTGAACAATAACTTCATTGAGTCACTGAGTTGACTCCACGTACCACAGGGTTTTCCTGCTCGCTCGGAACTCTTGATTGTGGTCCGGCTGAACTGGTAGACCCAGCACCAGTGCCACGTTCCATGGGACGTGCACCACCAACAACGAAGAGACCAAGCAGAACGCAGATACTGCCCGCGATAAAGCGCATGGTTGGATGATGATCAATATTGAACGCAGAAATTCAGAAGAGTGATTGTTGAGTCAAGAAGCTGAAGTACGACTTTGCCAGCAAAGTAGTACGTGGACGGCGGTGGGAGACAAAACTTTTACCAGAAGCTGGAGTGTCAAAAATTTTGGAGCTTGGTTTATAATTGTCAGACCTTGTCGGACTCCTAATAATATCCTATGGCATATCAAGCTCGTAACCAGTGTCTGAAACGATTGACAAATGAGATGTTGAGATCCTGGAGACAGGCTAGAGTTGCGACGACGCGATTGTAGGCCCATCAGTATTTTCCGAAATTTCATATTCGCCACAACGACCTGCAGTTTGAGCGGTCACGTGCTGTATTACCTAACTCTTCCACGGCCTACCGACCATCGTGCCGCTTCGCTAAGTTCACGCTCATCGCTCCCTTCGACTTCGTCGCTGTCGCGCAAGTTGCGGCTCAGTCCATTTAGCACTATCTAATCCATGTACATAGTCACCTCGTTACTATCTTTGAATGTACGTGGCATTGTCCGCCTACGCTTTTCCCCCACAGCTGCTCCTCCCACTTTGTCCACCTCATTGAACATGCGCTTCAAGATTTTACCTAGTTTCGGGTGGACGCCTTGCGAGCTCTTGGCCATCTTTGCAAGTGCCGTGAAAAGACCTTCTGTGTTCTCAACAGAAACTGATGAAAAGAACATCTGATGATAGATTGAATCAGTCGCGTGCATGTCATACATACAAAAGTGACATGTGGAATGATGGAAAAAGAGCCACTCACACGGTTGCTTTCCTCCCCTTCGTCCTCACTACAGAAGGGTGAAGACCTCTCATGAGCTACAGTAGCTGGGCTGCTCCGAGTAGCATGCTGCTCAAAGTCTCCTTCACGATTATTCATCGAGGAGATACAATCTTCTTCTCCCTCGCCGCTGGAGGAACTATTTCCCAAATCCGGTATCTCCACGATGGACTCCATACCGGGAATAGTGTAGAACGGTGCAAGATGGTTCCGACGCAAAGCACGAAAGAAGGGGAGGTTACGAAGTGGTAAGTTATCGGTTTGTCGATTCACCTCTCTCACAAGATGCTTGCAGAGAAGCCATCGACTTATGAGGAAACTTGGGCAGCTGCAAGTCATGGTCTTGAGGTTCGTATGGTATTCACCTCGGGGACGTAGTCGATCAGCTTCTATGTCTGCAAGTAGCTCGGCCTTTGTGTTTGACCTCAGAGTTTTGTCCTTTAGGCAAGCAAGCTCCCTTTCCATCGACCTCTGTTCGTCGGATTTGCTCATATTCTCCCAATCTCGTTTTAGGTTCTCCTGCCATTTAGCCAAGGGATGTGGGCGGCCAGCGCGACGCCGGCCAAGGATATAATGAATCTTTCGCCGAATTCGTGGGAGCAGATTGGTGAGAACGACATGCACCAGAAGGTCGAGGCGCGGACGATTAAATTGATGTAAGTCGCGTCTTTTGAGCGCCCTCCACGTACTTTCCACCATCATCGTAGTCTTGATACGTGGAATAGCATCACAGGATGCACGCGCCCACAAGACCCACTGCTTTGGGGAGTACCACCGGTTCCAGAAGTACGCCCAGGCTTGCGAAAGATCATGTGCACGGCAATAATCGTACACTTCTCGCGCAGCATATTCATGGATTTCTTCCGCAGAAAGATGTGTTGGTGTAACGCTGGGTATATTGAGTGGAATGGAAGGGTGCATATGGAGATGACGGCGCCACATTTCTATCAACGGGGTACGATTTTGGGATGGGCAGAATTCAGGTAAGTCACTTCGGATATCTTTTAAGGATGGTGGAGCCGGCCAAATATTAGTTTTAGTTTCGCCATCTTTCAGGATGAATAGAGGGGCACGACAGTGCTGTGTAAGTGGAGGTGAATGAGTGGAATCGACACCAGAACGAGGTATGGACACGGCTTCTGCTTTCATTGTTTTGAGGTTGATCTTTATCTTTAGCGTTTCGTCTGGTTCTGGGACCTCGGCATCAGATAGATGGACTCCATCCTTGACGGCTCCCATCGTTACTCCCGGTGCCCATGTTGGGTCAATGAAGTCGAATCGACGGTGTGCAATACGAGGATCGTAGGCGGCAGGAGGTTTGTTCTCGCCGAGCCGCTTTTCTATGTATCTAATACCGTGCCAGTAGCACAGCTGATGTTTTGCATCTGGGATCTCGATACGGAAAGCATTGATTTCAGTGACGTCCTTGTCACTCAAGGTGAATTTGATGTTCGGACATCGTTTCGCAAGCCACCGGACAAAGTCGCGAAGTAAGAGTTCCTTGACTCCTTCGCCTGCAGCATCGGTGAGAGTATTCAGCTGGAAGGCAAGTGGTATCGCTTGACCATTCAATTCTCCCACAATAGCAAAGAGTTCGTAACCAAGGGCATTGGTTTTCCCTAAGAATAATTCAGTAAGTTCCATTCTGCCTGAACTATCATTGTACTCACATGTTGAATCCATCAGAATTTCTTCGATTTGAGATCCTATACCATCAAGAATTTCCGTGAAGGCAAAAGCAATACTCGATGCACCATCGCGCTGAGTAATGGGTATGACTTCGATTTTGTCGTTCTCGGAGAGCTGAAGTAACTGTAACGCAGACTTGACTTGATCCTGATCCAGGTGCCAGTGGTCTTTGTTGATGCGAGTCCATTCGGCTTGAATTTGCTTCTCGGTAAGTTCAGTATCAGGATCTTGCTCAAGTATGTAGTCCCAGATCTGACCATGACTGTTATTTTCCAGCAATATGCAGGCAAAATCTGAATTACCTTTGAAGGTGAGTGATGTCTCATATTCTCAATGATCTTCCGGTCAGCAGGCGAAATGGATATACTGACATATTCGGGATGAGATTTGTGTGTGAGGCGAATTCGTGCTTCCTCAGGATGGCCGTCCCTCATGGTGATATTGAGCCATCCTCCACAGGGGTATCGCTGCATTTTGTCGCGTGAACGTTGCTTCTTCACGTCTGGATGAACTTTTGACTTTGCTTGTTCAGCATCAAACTGTGAGCAAAAAAACTGGAAAGTCTTGATCGCACTATCTGTCTGACTTTTGCTTGTTCGTTTATAGCTGAAAAGTCTGAGTGAATGCTCATCAACATTGATAGAGAACTCACATGAAGTGGAAATTGGTTTCATTCCAGATCGTGCGTGCTATCTGACGCGCTACCTTCCCTACTTCCAAGATCTCTTCTTTCGTGTCTTTCTCTCCTTCTGATGTCTCCAGCTCACTGTCCTCGTTCTTCTCCTCAGCATCCAGTAGCATCTCCAAACACAGCTGCTCAAGATCAACAACATAGTTGCAATGTATGTCACCTTTTTTTGCTTCGGAGGCAATCTTGATGAATCTGACCCAATTCACGCGTCTTTGAGCTTCTAAATCTTCATCTGTAGATGCTGAAGTGTCCGCTGTTTGCTTTGACGCATCACCTTCGCGTTTTCTTCGTGCTCTTGCCATATCGCGTGCATAGCATGCTTGACATTTTTTCAAATAGGCCAGATTTCTGCCCTGGGGAAATGAGCTGATCTCTCCTGTGTATGAGCAGTGTGAGCATTTCCTAAAGCTATTGGTATCTGCTGCTCCATTAGCACCATATTATTCTTGCTGATTTCTCATACCTTGCACTGGCATTGCAGTAGCCATTATTGTTGGGCGTCATTTCTAGCGCTGAGCATACTATTTTGATCATGGCATTTTTTTGACTATCAAAGCATCCCAAGTTTGCATTGCATCTATATACATGTATATCTATCCCTAAATACCACCATTGATGCTAAATGGACTGAGCCGCAACTTGCGCGACAGCGACGAAGTCGAAGGGAGCGATGAGCGTGAACTTAGCGAAGCGGCACGATGGTCGGTAGGCCGTGGAAGAGTTAGGTAATACAGCACGTGACCGCTCAAACTGCAGGTCGTTGTGGCGAATATGAAAATTCTGGTTTGAACTTTTTGGGGCTTGCCGAGGCTTGCAGCAACCCAAAAAGGCCGAACAGTTGCAGGACCCCTGGCAGCCCACCAAAATGTTTGCGCCCTTGAAGCTCCTCGAAGGCTCAAGCGCTCACTCTTTTACCTGAACCAAAAATCAACCAAAAATTGCCAGTTTTACCCGAATTTCACCCAGGGCTTCCTGAAGACCCCATGGCCATTTTTACCCGATTATAGGTCCAGAGGTAGTATGAGCGCTTAAGGGCGCTTAAACATTTAGAAAATTTGTATGTGGCTCATGAGCTCTCTTTGACATCGTTCAGAGGTTGTAGGGCTCACCTGGAGTGCAATATCAGTGCATGCGATGGATTCATCCCATGCCCTCCTCTTGCCAACCATTTTTACCTGAACATATTGTCAAAGTACTCAGAAATGCTCGGGTTTACCCGAATATTTGTGCAGAGATTTCAAAATTTTTTGATCATTTTTACCCGAATGGGGCGCTGACTTGGTCTCAATCTGTCTCAATTTACACCCCATTTTTACCCGAACGCGAACAGAGGTTTTGGTGGGCTGCCGGGGGTCCTACAGTCGCCAGTAACCAGCAGAGCGAATTTTCCTGCCAGCTCATGGGAGCAAATTATATTGATCAATTCTATCATTCAATTCCTCCTTCGGAGCACAATTTTTGTATACATGTATTGATATATCATACAACATCAGGAATGCAGGGAACTGGCAGACCATTGAAAGTTTGCTCGAAAAAGCTCCATCAGTGCGCCAGAAATTACCGGGTTTGCTGATGGGCGATTGTCCGTCGGAGGAAACAAAGGGCTTAGGGAAGCAATGACACGTTAACTTTTGAGGGAATTTCAGTTGCGGTGAGCTGTAACTTGATCATCGACGATGAATGAGGTTGCGATTGTAAGAGATTGTAAGTCGAGACATGAGAGAATCGCAGACAAAGAGAGCGTCCAGAATTTGCGAGAAAGAGCCAAAGATCATGTCACGTAGCGATACTTCAAGTTGCACCAGCTTGCACCAGACTTCAAGCACCTACTTGCACCGCCTTCAATCCGAAAGTCTGTCTACTTAATAACGCTTCACTCTGCTTCACTTTTCGAATTTGCTCCTTGATCCCGCATGTACGTGCCATCGTATTGCCTGAATTTTGCGTTGACGAGCAGCCTATCAAGTCCTTGAACAGCCTTCAACCGGTGTCCAAGTTTTGGAGAATTAACAAGATCGACTCCAGATTCAATTGGCGCGCAGGATCACTTGGCAGTGCTCGGCTCCATCTCGAAATTAACCTCATCCTTCTTGCAGCCTGAATCGAAGACAAGGCCATTCTTTCATTCTCCTTCACAAGTTCGAACTCATGGTCATCATATTCTTCAATCCGGCAAGATGGGAAATTAGAATAAGTACTAGGCTTATCGGCCAGCTATCTGCTATCTTCTTAGTTCTCCAAGTATCGTGACTATGCCTCATGCCTACGAAATTCAATTCTGTCAAGAACTTTTCCTTGATATCTACCTCCCATGGAGTCTGTTCTCGACGTTTTCGATGGGCTCGACTCGTTCTCCTTCGAACGTGGTATGATCCTCTTTCTCCTGTTGACAGTTGCAGCAGTCGTTGCATTCAAATCAAAGAGTTCCGACTCTTCCGAGTCTACGTTCTCTCAATCTTCTCGGTCGAAAGCCAACATCGTTAGTACATCTTCTGAAAAGAGCAAGCTCAAGGAACGGGAATGGGGAGGTTGGTTATCCAAAAGACTCGAGTATCATTGCCTAGTCTCAAGATGTTGATTCGCCACTACTGCCAGATTGGCCGCCTGTCTCCTTCTCGTATCCAGCCGTTACCTCCACTACGAATCCTATGGAGTTGAAACCGATCCCATATCGTCCTTTCAAATGGGGAGCGTATCAGTATGTGTTCTCGTTCTTGTGTGCTGACACAACTTGTTCAGTCCAAGTCTCTCTCAGCGTCACAATGGGTATCCGGGATATGCCCTGGGACGAGTGGATAGAGGTCAGGATCGTTTTGTAACATGTGAAGACTCTGTTCGACCTGATGACCACTGTGGACAGGCCGATAATCAAATGCAGTCTTATTATTACATCAAGAAGCACCGTATCGCTACACGGGGTACCAATGTCGTTCAAGTCCTCCCCGATAGGCCTGGGATCGTCAAGTCCGCTAGTCAAAGCGGTTCGTCAATCTCTCCAGTTAGTTTTATCTGTCCACCGACCGTACTCTTTCTCATAGCTGTCGAACTCGTCCATGAACTCGCTGATTATCTGAGCAAACGATATCCTGATGCTTACTCAGTGTCGCGCAACGCATCTGGGGGTATCTCTAGTGTTACGATCATCTCAGTGAATGAGACGCTCAGTCTTCCGCCCGCTTTGGCGATAAAAGGTTCGTCAAGTTTGGCATTGAGGCAAGTGAGCATCGAAGAAGCGGAGCACGCGATGAAGGTTTCAGCGTTACTGTGAGTGATCCTGTATCAGTTTAAACGTATGTGTGCTGGAACATACTTGAAAGGGTTCAAGATGACCTAGCTCTCATGGTCGAAGGTTCGTATTGTCTTTTCAAAACGATACTTAGTGAGTAGCGCTGACTGGAATCCCCTACAATATAGGCACCGATGGTAGATACTACTTCCAGGGTGGTGCTATTTGTGTTCCAGGTCAGCGGCAAGATATTTTTTTATGGCCGGGTGCCTATTGTATATTGACATTCTCTACTTAGGATTCTGGAGGATGCGGGATAAGATTGGGTTGCCGCTGGAAGATATCCACATTCAAGGACACGTACCGCAATGTTTGTTGTTCCCTTTGATGCCTTTTGATGCCTCCACTTCCTCCTGACAACCTACGAACAGACGAAACAAGGCTACATCACAGCATGGATCGTTACTTCAAACGCATGGCCGTAGACAAACCTATCATCCGCAACAACTATTTCTTCCAAGTCATACCTCCCAAAGATATCCGCCAACCTACCGACATCAACTCCCAATCCTCTGCCGAACCCATCGTAACAAACGACCATATCGTCGACCCAGAGGAGCTCGCCTGGTCCACAACCACCAACGGCTCTGAAGAAACCTTTCACCACGGGCACCCAATCAACCCTGACGAACGTCCTCTTGTTGCTGCCGAAAACCTCCGTTTGCGTACCGAACGCCAGACTCTACGCAGGCTTCCACTCTCCGGCGCCATCGTGTTCACGATCCGGACGTATTTGTTTCCGGTCGAAGAACTCGCGAAGGAGCCAGGGATTCCGGCGAGGATGGCAAGTGCTATGAGGAGCTGGCCGGAGGATGTGAGGAGGTATAAGGGAAATGGGTTGTATGAGAAGGTGATGTTAGAATATCTGGATAAAGCTGCGGAAGAACAGCTGAGAGCGGGAGGTGAAGAATTGATGAAGGAGACCGGGAGAGGGTATCCATTTTGATTGGATAGTAATAGAACTTGTGACATGTTGAGAACAACTAACAAGATGTTCATCATTTCTGTGAGCCGAAGATTTGGACGACTACCCAGACTTTTACAGATAGATTTCAGCCTGGACTTGTGATCTGTGCACGTAGAATCTACATGTAGTACGATATCAGGAGCGGTATAATTACAGTAAGAACACAACTGCTGTATCGATAGTGTGTGGTGAAATATCTGAGCCAGAGAATCTCGTACCGTTGCGTGTGGTAGAAATCGTGTAATGCTTGTCATCTCTCGAAATCTAGGTGCCCGGACTAAGAACGCCGTTTACGACTAGTCCTACTCCCAGAATCATCTGTCGCCAAAGTCTCACTATTGCTGATCCTTTCGAGCCGACTTGCAAACTTGTCAAAAAGACCCCGGTTGAGCTCCTTTGATCGTTCAAGCTCTTCTTCCAAAGTCAAGCGAAGATACTCGTAACGTAGACCTTTAGGAAACTTCGAGAGGTACTTGGCTATAACCATGTCCCAGGGTATGTCGTAACCATTGTTCTTCAAGGTCGTAAGAGATGATGACCACTGGCGATTGAACTTTTCAATTTGCATATCATGAATCCGGGAATTGTAGAGATCATCCAGAATCTTCAAGCATGCTTTTCGACCAGGAGCGACGTAATAGGCAGCCTTGAGAGTAGCGTAGATCATTCGAGCGGTACGGCGTTCGCCACATTCATCGATGATGGGTGGTAGCCGTCCTCGAGCTTCATCCGATAGGCGGGCTGTTAGAATAGATGACACCCATCCGTCCATCTGATCCCATCTCAAACGCGCCTCAATCTCTTGCTGGCTCGGTGGTACAGAAAGGCCGGGACGATACAGCGGTGTATTCCATTTCGTTCGAGGCTGACCCGGTGGTGGCTCGTCACAGATATGACCGAGGACGAAACCATCCGCGACCGCTTGGAAGACACCTTCGTACCACTTTGACCATGACTTCTTGTCCCTTAAGGCATCGGTCCTTCTGATGGTCGCCAGGAATGTTGCATGGATAGATGAATAATTCACCTTGACCTTTGACTCCCTGTCTGATTGAACATGATTGTATGCATGATGAAGCGGCGGGTTTGGTGCGTTGGGAGGATGATGGTAGTGAGGATAGCGACCGACCGGGAGATACAACGACTCTTGAGGATACCCATGTGGGACGACAGAACTAGCTTGGACTACATGAGAAGCAGGAGTTGGTGGTGGTGGTGGAAGCACGATGATGCTGGAGATAGGAGAAGTTTGAGCCGCGTCTCTAGTCTGCACAGAATTTGAAGAATGCCTTGTATAAGGTTCCTGCATGGTATGGGACGAAGTCAAACTTAGTTCGCGATTGGATAAGTTGTGGTTCAAAGACGAGGGTGTATACGGTGAATTGACATAGTTTGAAGGAGCATGAGTGGATGCAGGTGGATGATATGAAGTATGATATGGAACAGATCTACTGGATGTATCCGAGGCAAAAGCCGATACCAAAGGAGGAGGAGGTTGAGGAGGACGACCACCGTGGGGAAGATTCTGAGAAGACGGAGGATAATTGTAATTGGGAAGAGCTTGTTGATGCCAAGGATTACACACAGATTGAGGCGACTGGGTAAAAGAAGGAAGAGAAGGTAATGTCGGTGCAGCTTGAATAAAGTGACGATCTTGATAAAGAAAGCCATGTTGAGAGGATATGATCGATGAAGAAAGAGGCGAAACGAGATGACTTTGTTCCCCCATGTTGGACAAGAAGCCATGATTGACTGAAGGATGCGTATATGGAGTTGCTGGGAAAGTATGATTGACCGAAGGATGCATATATGGAGTTGTTGGGAAAGTATGAGATGACATAGAGGTCGGCGGCAGACGGTAAGGGATCTGTTGAGGCTGAAACCATGGCGTTTCTCGATGAGCAAGGCTTGCTGTTAGAGACATGTCTGTATCAAGTTCGAGTGATCGAAAACTTCGTGATTGACGACCGTCACTGGCTAGCCGTATCTTGTAGTTTACGATAAGTCTTTGTGTAGATGGTGGAACGAAACAGAATAAACGAAGTCATGTGAACGCGTTCACCTCTTCGACTCGACCTGACTCGACGAACCTCTTCGTTACATAAACTATCAGACGGCTAGCCAGGCTAGCCAGGCTAACTCGACTTCTAAGTTCTCCAACTTAAACACAGTAAGGCTTTGTTCACGAACATTTCATGCTGATTTCTGCTAACTCTGGGGAAATTCAGTCTCAGGCTGCCATTCATCGATGATCTGGGTCCTGTATCTCGATTATCGCTAGCCTCGCTTCGTCGGAAGACACAATCGTTCTCCCGATCTTTTTGAAGAGGTACTTCAGCTGAGTTGAGCTGACGCAGGCTGCCACCTAGGTGCGAAAAGACCCAAAAACAACTTCAAGTTGCAGCATGTGCTCGGAACTTAGAGGGGACACGCATTGCCTGGTATCACTTCTCGGGTTGCTGGCTCGAATGGCCACAAATGAGAATGAATTAAGATTCGGAGCGAGTATGAGGATAACAAGACGCACGTCCACACCTCTCGTCTTCCGATGCCTTGCTTGTCACTCCAACCAAGGTGCTCAAACCGCTACTGTGCCATACTTCTCGTTCCTTCCCAAAACCTCTGACATCGTTGAATGCTCTGGAGAGGAATCGCGAGACCTCTTCAATCCCTCTAGGGTCTAGTTTACCGCCTTCCTCAGTCCGCTCTCTGTCTTCATTGCCTCGTTATTTTCTTTCGCCCTGTCCTACTCACGCTCACGGCTTTTTTCTCCATCCAGCCACCATCTCACGTATATCTCAACGCTCACTTCCGGTCAGATTTTCATTGACGGCGTCTGTTTTTTAGGACAGAAAGGGAAAGATTGGTGGATGAGCCAGTCCACGGCAGGACGCGTAAGTACGCGATACGTTGTTCCTTTGTTGTTACCTTTGTCGTTCCCTTCTTCTCTCTCATCGCTGTTATTCACGAATCACCCCGCAGTCGTTATTTATACACACAAATCGAGCCGCCTTTCCTTTCCCTACCTGCCATACTTACACTCAGATCAACAATGCAGATAAGGCTCTCCAGGCCCGCCTCCTTACAAACTCTCATCAATGAGCTTTCCTGCTTTGGTGCCACACCTTCATCGGTTGCACTATGTCTCTCTCGCTGACCATCTCCATCCCAGGAATTGCTGTCTAGTCTAGGAACTAGAAAAAGGGAAGATGAGGACAGGCAGCATAGGATTAGGAGGAGGAGGAGGAGAAGGAGGAGGAAGAGGAGGAAGAGGAGGAGGAAGAAGAAGAAGAGAGGTGCGGATTGGTCAATTACTAACCCGGACGCCTTGGAGTTCTAAGACTATGATCAAGTTTGGGTAAGTCAATAATTATTGCTTTGTACCGGTGACAAAGTATTCTATTGACCTCTACTTGAAGCCCTCAAACAAATCAGGCAAGCCAAGCTGGCTTGTTACAACCTTTGCACTCGAAATCATGAAGTCAATGCGCTTCTCGACCTCTTTGACAAATTCTTTCTCCTCTACTGAGCTTTGGGCAGGAAGGTGAATGCGGCCGATAGCTTTCTTCAACGCCACAATGGCGACTGCGTTCGCCTTGTAGAACGTGTGGAGTTGAGGGAATAGAATCGATGGCGTCGGATTCGCTGGTATAGCATGCAACCCTTTTGAAAGCTGATCGACCACTTCTTCGATTGACGTCGCCAGTGTCTGTACCTCGGACACTCAGTTCGACTAGACAAGGACGAAAGAATGCGAAAGAGAGGACAGACCATGGGATCCGGATCAGGTCGCGGTAGAATTTGGGGCCGCTTCTGAACAGGGTAAGAGGTAAAGGAGAAGAAACCATGAGTTAAACACGCATCCAACCCAAAGTAAGTACAACAACCCACATGTGGCTGAGGAAGATTGCGATGCAAGTGATTTCCTTGGTGTATGTCCGCACGAGTCAAATCATTCGATGCTTCGTTTCTCCGACTCAGGTCTTGTTCCAGGGAAATGAACAGCCTGGCACTGCGACTACCATCTACATTGATACCAGCAGCAGAAGAATGAGAAGAAAGATCATCATGGACCCGGGCCTTTGGACCATCTCTAGCTCCGACCATGGCCCTCAATGACGCCGAATCAGAAGAACAAATCGGAACACTACTTGATTCCAGTACCAATTCGTCTCGATCGAAAGGGGTCGGCGCAGCGAGGAGTCCTGGAGAAATGGTGGATGCGAGAAGAACGAGAATCATCCCGAATGGGAGGACGTGTATAAGACGAGTCATCACTGTAGGATACTAGTGGATGGTTGGCTTATTTGCGATCGTTGGCAACGTGAAAGAAGGTTACGACGGGTGGGGGGAGACCAGCTCTAAAGGGGGATGGGGATTGACCTCGTGGTTTTATGCGATACATCATCCAGAGATATTTCTGATTGGTTGCAAATCAGCTGGGCTGAGAGAGGCGGTAGCTGAAACTTGAACGATGTTCTGCGCCTGTTCTGCGGTAATGATCCTTCCTCAGGATTCATTAACCGTGCCGCTTGATTTCAGACAGACCATCATGATCACTGATTCGTGACATTTGTCACTACTAGTCCATCCTGGCAGAATGCAGATGCTTCGAAGGATGTGCTCCAAGGTCGTCCACTGATCACAATCATTGTCTAGGACCTCCAGGAGGCCCTATCAATGTACTGGGAGGGTTCATCTTGAGGATGGCATAGAAAGACGGAAGAGGTCCGAAGCACAGTTTCACGCCTCCTCCGACGCATGCTCTCACACGCAGTCGGAGGGCTCAGCGAAACAGCGAGCGCTCACTGCTTTTGGCGGCTGTGGCGGGACTCGAGAGCCACTTCAACAGAATTTATATCTGACGCGTTTGCACAGGCCTACGTACTAGTACGTAGAACATGACAAAAATTTCAGAATAGTAATCAAGAGCTCAGCGAGTTTGAAGTCTGCATTGAACTGCAGGTTCATGAATTGCAGTGACTAGCGTCTACATACTTACAGCTATAAGCTGGTAAGTACATCATTTTCCTTGGTGTGTGACTTTTCATTCGCTCAAATTGAATGCCGCAAGTCGTCGTTGTCTGGACAGTGATAAACCTATAACTATGTTCATGCAGGAGACGTAGACCGATATCTACATGCGAGAGGGAAAACAGAGGGAAAAAGATGAAGCTAGATTGATGGATAAATTGAGTAGTCTAATATATGTGAGTATGCAGATGTGTTGTCCATGTAACAGTGAGAATCGGTTGTTCTGATCTGTTTCTGGAGAATGGGATCATAAGTAAAAAATCATTGAGGTTCCGTTGGACCGTTGCAAGATCCATCTTTCGTGTTGTTGACGTTGAGTTGGGAATGACCAGCAGGAGGTGCACATAGAATCCCCCCACCTACACGAATCTGAGACTCATCCATCTCCAGCCAACCCAACCATGACCTTCCTACTCTTCGTCTTCCTCGCCCTAAGATGCGAACCAACCAGACCCTCGGGAGGTGTGAATCCAAGCGCAGTCTTCAGACCGCTCTCTTTTTCGCCTGCTCCAAGGGCCGCCGCCGCCGCGGGCGACACGGTGCTCTGGTTGGGTTCGATGCCTCCACCAGCAGAACTATCTCCGTAGATGATGTCGATGCCTCCATCAGGACCAGTTTCTACCTCGTACCCAGATCCAGCCCAGCCACCGTTGCCTCCTGGTGAAGGGGGAGGCATCGTAGCGTCAGGGAACACGTTGATGGCGGGAGTGTCAGGTGCGTTGGCGTAGACCACAGGCTGGGTCGATTCGTAACAGACGATACCAAGTTGACGAGTGTAGTGTTGTACGGCGGCGTGGAAGGCAGTTTTGCGGGCACAACGGAGACCCCAGTCTTGCCAAGTGCTATGGATGGACAGCAGTGATTAGCAAGCGAACGTCGTCCGAAGAGGAAGGTACCCTTACCCATTGTGGCCAATTCCTATGGTGACTTCTAAGTATCTCTGGAAATTGATGCTTTGTAACATGATTGCTGTACTGGGTACAAACCAGCGATTTTGCTCCGTTTGCAACCAGTTATTCAACGATTTTTCGAGAGCGTCGAGTTTCGCGATGGGAGTCCGCCAGTGAAGTTGAAGAGTGACGTTCTCGTACATCTGGCCGGAACGACGTACGTTGGTGCTAGAGGAACAAAAAACGACATTTAGTGTCATAAACTGGCCCAGATTTTGAACGTTACACTAACATGAATTTCGAGAAAAGTTGGCTGTTGAAATAGTATGTCTCCGTTCCATCAACTCGTGCGAATACTGTGGCAAACAAGCCCATCTTCTTAACCACAAGAATCTCATCGTCAATGAAGCATCGGTCACCGGTGTCATAAGGGCTAGCGCGAAAACACGGTATTGAGTCACGGATGGCCAACAAGAAAAAGAATTGCAAAAGAAGACTCACTGCGTAACGAATAAGAACATGATCGCGTCAAAGGCACTACTGGCACTCGTTTTGAAAATGAAACTCGCGCCGATACCCAAAGTATACACACTGCTCAGCGAGTCCCCAATCTGTACTCCGAACACAGATAGACTGATGAAGAATATGACGACCAGTGCGAAGAACAGCAAAATCTGATCCAGACTCTTCAGTGCTATCCCAACATCCCGCATAGACCGAGCGAGGAACCGACGCTCCTTATACACCTTGAGCAACGTAGTCTTGATTTCAGCCCGACTCAGATCCCCATTATTGTCCTTGTCGAACACCCGGAAAGCAGCTTGCGCCGTCGTCGTATCAGGAAACGCAGGGTAAAAATCCGATGGGAGGAGATACGTCCTTCCTTGTCCTATCGGTCGGAACTTGAGATAAATCGCTCTCGCAAGTCTTTTAGCCTCAGCACTCGATCCGACGTGTCCCAAACCTATCGCGCCACCACCACCGTTGGCGATTTGATCAGAATCTCCGCCGATATTTCGCGCATCATGGAGTACAGCAGATTTGAGAACCTTGGCCGCCGCAGCGAGGGTATCTCCTGCTCCATGATTGGAGTCAATAGAGGGACGAGGGGAGGCAGTGTTCAATTCCGAGCCGGGGGATAACGATGGGGAGTGATACGACCGCCGGTTTCCGAAGGAGAGATACCTGCAGGGGAGGCTGCTCGGTTCATGATGAATGGAGCCGAAGTAGCGGGAGTCATGGGGCGACTGGTATCTGGTGAAGCAGAGTTGGGGGAGAATCCTCGAGGAGATGTGGTAGAAGTGAATACACCTAGTTCGTGATCCCCTGCTCCAGCAGGGACACCAGAACGACGATTGCTTTTGTCCTTGCCTTTGTTTGAGAACCCAAAAGTACTACCCAGAGTAGACTTTCTGGACGGGTTCCCAACCATGGTGCGATCGTCGAAGTCGTTGTCTGCATCTGCGCCATAGCCGTCGTCATCCGTACGGTGCGAATACTGACGCGAAGAAGAGAAGCCCTTGTGATGCGTGCTTTTGCCAAAACCGAAGCTTGCTTTTTCTAGTACGGGAGTACTCCATGCCCAACCGCTGGACCTGTTGGACTGCCTGCCAAAACGATCGTGCTTCGGCCTGTAATTCCGTAACTGCTCGATAACCTTGAGTGCCTGTTGAACTTCATCGAGACGTTCTTTGAACGCCGTACGATGGAACGCGAACGCAATCATATGCGAAAGCATCTTCTGTGCGCATATCACCAAGACAAAGAAGAACAAGAATTCCACCACCTCATAGAGGCGCTCTGTGTAACTAGCGTGACTCTGGCTCGAATCCTCAGTGTCATAGAGATTGAAGATATGCCCGAATATGATAACCCAACTAGCCCAAGCACTAGCCGCGTACAAAACCGGTTTGAAGGTGTTTTTGACGGAGTTGTAGAGTTCTACGCGAGATTTGAATACCTCGGAAACATGACCCCATGCAGCGGCGATTATGAAAGTGGCAAGAGTCGGAACGAGATCGACGATGACGGCAAGGTACCAGGACAAGAGAAGATTAGCAGCAGCCCAGAAAAGCCATGCCTGAACATTCTGCTCGACATATTTTCGGTGAGAGGTAGGATTGTCGTTGTACCAGTAGAAATGAATTAGTATCCCGGGAGTGACGAGAATCCCGGCAACGAGTGTGGAGCCGAGGAGGGAGGAAAAGAGTAGAGTGATAATTCTTTTGAATCCCCAACCCGTTCTTTTAGGTTTAACACCCATCTGCTGTTCGAACTTGGCTTCCTCGTCTACCAAATCATCTTCGCCGCTCCAGTCATAGTCGCTTTCATCTTCCTCGTCGTCGGTGCCAGCGAGCGAAATCGCGTCTGCTGGACTGTTTGTGCCGGAACGATTAAAATCTCTCGAAGGTATTTCTTCTAGTTTCAGATTAGCTCTGTTCGCGGCTAGAGAGACATCACCGGAAACGACTGGGATGGGCTCCAAGTCAATCGACTCGGGATAGTGAACTTTGTGTTTCGTGTCACGAAGTTCCCCTTCCCACTTGGCATCTCCGGTCGCGTGCCGGTCACCTTCGAGGTGAACTTCGTCTGACATGTTAGGCTGAGATCTATACGCTGGACTTGGAGGATAATGCGAGTAAGGATGATTGGGATTCAAGAGCAACTCTTGGCCGGTCAAACTTGTCGTGCTAGCTTCTGGTCTGTATGGTGGCGAGGCAACGTCGTGGTCGTGATCGTCCAGAGAGGATGTTGAAAGGTAGTTGCGGGGATTGTGAGAATTAGGCGCCAAGTGGCATTGGGTATTGAGATCGTTGGAGGTAATTTCAGGCCTCTTGCCCGCAGCAGTGGACGATGTAGGAGAAGAGTTGGAGTCCGAATTCCTCCCAGCCATTTGTTGATTCTCCGCTGACCCTGTGATTTCTCGTCTGCCTCAATGCCTTTTCCCAATCTAGTTTGTCGCTGTTCCGAAATCAATCCGGGTTCTTTAGGATGCCTTGTTATAACTTATCAGCTCTCAGCAAGTCCTATATACATCGCGGTCGCCCCCCATTCAATCAATCAACAGTCAGTCAAATGTCGGAAAGTTGGAGCAACTTGAGAAGCGAAACAAGAAATTAATTGTGCTTACCGGGCTCCACAATGAACTCCTATTGACTTTCTAGGTATGTGGTTGATTCGCTTCCCCCCTCTTTCTTTGAGGGACTGAGTAGAGCACTTGAGAGTAGGTGAGAGAGACGAGATACACGTCTGCAAAGGTATGTTGGAAAAACAACGACGAGAAAATTTCTTGTGGCGGGTTGGCAACGCCGAGCCGGACGAGAGCCACTTTAGGAGGTGGCAAAAATGTGCCTGTGACATCATGATCACCCTCTTTTAGCGCCACAACACCTGCACCGGTGCACCAGGGTGCACCTCCAGCCTCCAGGCTCCAAACTTCAAAGTCCAATCTCCTCCATGGCATGTTTTGACAAACTTGGCAGTGAAAATATTCCCTTCTTCTGATATCCGGAAGCAACATAACGAAACATCAATGTCCCACTCCAAGACGCTGAAGATACCGTAACTTTCACAACTTCCAGCAAAAAGCGTGGTTCGACCCGGTCTCGAACCGGGGACCTCCTGTGACAACTCTAGTACGTTGTGAGACAGACGTGATAACCACTACACCACCGAACCCTTGTTAGTTGATAATGCATGAAATACTCAACTCGCCCTCCAAACTTAATTCGACGAAGTTCTACGTACATCTACATGGACTAAACTCAAACGAGGTTTATCGAGGTTTATAGTAAGCTAAACATCTCAATAACTGCATCCTGATTCCTTGAAGAATCAGAATCAGTGGAGGTGAGGATCACATCGTCCCATTGCGAAAACAACGATGGATATTCGTTGAGGTCACTCGAACCAGAGAAAATCACAACGATCATCCGCTCGTGAGAGTGTTCAGAAGAAAGGCATTATCAAGTAAGGAGACATCTAACAGAGTGTGTCGTTTACATGAGGTTGAGATCACCGAATTTCTCCTTGTAACCTGGGTTTTGCGCGTGAGCAATTGCGAAACAGGAAGACGATGGGAACAAGACCGACCGGGTACACTCCATTTGCCTTTCTTCATCATCGTCTCGACGGTCTCTATTATACGTGGGTGGGCTTCGCCAATGTCCATAACCTGGGTGAAACCATTAAGATTGCGTCCTGGGGTTCTTATTGAGAGTTTACTTACCGTCAAATCCTGGAATGGACGTGCTTCCTCAATGTTCTTCAGAGTTGCCTGCAAATCTTTCAACTCCACGTCAATCTTCTCTTCTGTCTCCTTAGCCTTGGCGACCTATAACACGCAACACGCATATCGACCCAAACTGAGTCATGGTCAAAAGTACCACGTTCGATGAAAGACTTACAGCCTTTGCCTCAAAAGCCTCAATCGCTTTGATATGTTCGCTGACATCGTATGAAACAGGTTTGAAGTCCTTGAATAGCTTCTCAGCCTCGTCCACGATAGCTTTGTTCTTCAAGACAGAGCGGTAGTGGGCAAAGTCAACCGTAGTCGGTTGACTTGAGTAGGTAGCCTGTGCACGTTGGGCTTCACCGTGGCGCTTACGGAAAGCCTGAAGGGAAGCAATGGTCTCTGTCAACGTTGCGTCCGTCAGCGCAGATCATGATTCCAGGGTGTTATGAGACGCACCTTTCCCTAGACCCAGGGAAGTGTAGATGCGTGTAAAGTCCTAATAACAACCACGTATTTCTGAATATGCTTGCATCGGTCCTGCTGAAAAGCGTGTACTCACAACCACCGCCGCGGCTGTTTTTGATGCCATATCCTATGTACAAAAAGAATCCTATCAGTTTTAATCTTCCTTACGCCGTAGAAGTCAACCAATACGAACTTAGAGAGAAGAAAACAAATGGCGATGTTGAGAGGTGGGTGAAATATTGGAAGAGTCGGCAACTGCCGAAAACTACTTTTCCGTGAATTCCCGCGCACGCCTGTTATGGAATGTCAAAGCTGTACTTAGATTTTCTCCGACTTTTCTTATCGTCTTCCAGCATCTATCTACACCCAATTCACGCTCGCGTTTTCCACGTCTTCAAGGTCCGCCCATATGCTACAATAATGTGGCCCCGAATGGAAAACTTCCTCCCAGCTCCCGATGGCATTGGCACTGATTTCCATGTTCGATATACGAAAAGATGCGTAGACTCATCCAGAGGCATGATCCATCGACGCCCGCCGGTTAAAATTTGCTGCCCAGTGTGAAAAAGCGTGAGTTTTGCAAGGAGATCATCGCCTTTCATGCACAGCTCAGCCTCTAAGTGATCCGACGGGTTCATCCCCCTCAAACCTCACAGGCTCTCCCAGTACAATTCTAACCTATTCTAACCCAACAGATTCACCTCCTACGGCTTGTCGACTCCCTCGTCTCTACCACCATCAGCCTTTCTAGATCCCAGCGAAGAATCTGAGTTTCAGAAACTAGCTGCGGACATATCGAACTCGCTGATAATGTCCTCAATTTGGTGTCTTGCTCGACCTTTCCTCCTCCTTGCTTCCCTGCTACACGTCTGTAGCCACGTCTCAGGATTCTCTGTGGCGATCCAGTCAGACAGCATCACTGGTGTTGCCTTTGATGTTTTTTGGATACGAAACTCTACGGATCCGACAGTCTATTCTCTTGAGCGACAATGGATGAGGCCAACAACGGGTGAATACGAAGGAGGTGGATTCATCGCAAATGTTAGCGGCACGCAAGGGGAGTCGTTGGATACGCAGTCGGCTTCGCTTACTGTCGCGGAATTTGGGTATGTACTGAGCATATTGGACGGACAATTGCTAATATCAATTCACTTTTGTGCTTGATTGCAGGACGTTCATCATGTATGGTGTGGTCTTAGAGTAGGTTCTTCATATTTTTTAAAACTTTCTCAAAGGTTTCTGACACGCGAAAACGATTCGTAGCTCTACGACCACAAGTACATTCTACACCAGTCCATCGTTCACCGTCTTGAGCCCTGGTCAAGCTTCGGAAACTACACTGGTGACCACTGAAGTAATGTACGTACAGTATACTCAAACTTTTATCCGTTGACCTCAATAATGATATTCGATCAATCAGATATTTAGGAACATCCTTCTCAGTGCCCCCAATTGCAACCTCGGCTACTAGTTCCGCTGGATCCCTGACTGAGGCGACGACGACCGCTCTATCAAGCTCAAATCCATCAGCATCTGCAGGTTCTGCCAACTCTGAAACATCTAGGTAAACAACTTGCCTGGCTATCATCATATCCAATATCTCATACTTACTTGAAGCAGTCACTCTTCGAATCATGCTGCTATCATAGGCGCCGTCGTGGGAGCCATCTTGGGCGCGCTCATCTTTGGAGCCTGTTTCGTCTTCTACCGACGCCGACGTCAAACCAAACAAGCCCAGAAAGACAACACGACTGGTGCACAGACCAGGAGCGATAGTGCAAAGCAGATGGCTAGCACTGGAGTGCCCCCTTCTTGGCTCTTGAATCATGCTCCCTCAAGCACGGATGTTCCATTCTCTGATTACCAGCCTGCACCTGCAATGACCTACGCCCCGTTACGTTCCGATGCCATGCGAAGCAGTGACATGAGCTGGGCTACCAGTCAGGCAAAGTCGACGGTGTACCCTCAGTCTGCGACAACTGTGTATTCCCAGTCTTCGACGACGTATATGACTCCGAGCTCTCCAGTCACATCTTCGATTGACTATAGGGGATCGATCATGGCACAGTATTACCATGATGCGCCGACAGCACCGCCGGGGTCGATTTTGGAGAGTACTGTTAATGGTTGTGGTATTGGAATTCCGGAGGCACCTCCAGATTATGATCAAGCGCATTTCGTCCTGACCCCGACCCCGGCTCGTCGTCCAGAGCAATGACCTACTTTCTAGCTATTTCTATTTATTCCTCGACCTGAATCATTTTGTGACGATTCCATACCTTTTAATTTACCTATGTGCTTCCAAAATATGACTGTCCTTCAAATTTTCGCAAAGTTCAAACTGGATTACTACGTACACAAGTATCTTGCGGTTCGCATATTTAGTGTTCTCCAAACATGTTCTGCTCTCTGTTTCGTACAACACAAAGCTATCATAGATCATGTTTTGAGCAATGTGCACGTTCAAGTGTCTTGTTCACGCTGGGCTCCGGCAAGAGATCATTTTGATAAGTCCCTGAACGAGACCGTCCAACGGAGTACCGAGGTTCTTGGATCCTTAATATTATTAGTTAGTAGTCATTGCAGGTACATTACGGAGTTCAGTTCAGTATCATTGAAATCCTTAAGGGCTTGGTTCATCAAGATTTCGAAAGTTGTCAGACGGTTGGCTCTCAGCTATATGGATACTGTGGAATCTGCATGCTTGTAGCCTGGCTAGCCGTCTGTAGTACCCCAAAAAAGAGTACATCAACTCGTTCGTGTATACAGGATGCTTGCGAACGGAGACTTGAAAGTGTGTGACTTAGTCGTGAAATACAATTGAATTCCCATTGGGCGCCTATTTGAACTCAAACTTGGCACCCAACCAACACCCAACTTTGGCCTGTGGTGGTAGTCGAATCTCTCGTCCTACTCGACGTAAAATAACAAGTGGTGAAGATCGAGCTCGAACCCCACGTACTATCTTTCTTCTCCTCTTCAAAAAGTTTGGATCCATCATCGAGGCTATTCATCCAAACGCGTGTACGATCTTTGAAGAACCAACATGACTTCCGCCGACCTTTCTTCGATCCTCTCCGCGTCCAAAGATCTGACAAAGCATCTCTTGAACTCTAAACCACCCGATCTGCCTTCTGTGAATCTTTCTCTGGAGCAGATTGAGGCTCAATCACGGAGACTAGTGTCAAAGCACAACGCGTCCGGAGATGCGGATAGGGCGTACGTCTTGCCGCGGTTGAATGAAACCTCCTGCTCTTCCCTCTCTAACTTGATTTAACAGAAACTTCCTTCTTGCACAGGCTTCGGTGGATGGCTCCGCCTTGAGCCAATCTATAGCCCATCTCAATGCTTCAACTACATTTTCTTCCTCCACTCTACAACCACTACAAGATACCGACGTTTCCTCCTTCCTCCGACACGCGCATGAACAAAATCTCATCACTACGATCGAAAACGGGAGAAAGGAGACCCAGGAAAGTTTTTACCGTATGCTGGAAGACAGAACAGCCAGAGACTGGGAGGAGAAGAAAAAGAGGTTATTCGAGCAATTGGGAGCATCTGTACCCGTGTCTGCCAACCTTGCGGCGTCGACCATGGGAATGTCTACTTCAGTGATGAAGAAACAAACTTCGGCCTCTGCCCCTCTATCCCTCCAAATGCACACCAAAATGCTCGCGTATGACCGTACAGTCGTTGCCCTCAATTCAGCACGACTCGGAGGGACGTCATACCCGATCGTCCATGCTCTCATCGATGCGGCAAATGAAAACAGCCAGATAGCTTTCATGTTCACAGTTCTCGCCAAAATCACACAAGAGCCACCGTCGTTACCGCCTGTAGAACACGCGTCTGCTCATATACTCAACTCTCCCGTCTATGAGCGAAAATATGCCAAAGCATATCTCAGTTCACCCACTCCTCAGCTTGCGTTACGAAAACAAATAGCTACAGGGGCGCGTCAAGCTTTAGAGGAACAATATTTCTTGATCATCCAGCGGACTGTTCACTCTCACCCATCTGAGGCACAGTTGGGAGGTGATCCATCCACTGCAAATCTCATTCGAGCCTTTTGTGCAGTGAGATTCTACCGACAAGGAGAATGGTTATCGGGATTGGAGCTGATTCGAGGGAGTCCGGTTTGGGCACAGGCTTTCTTCCTTGTCCGCGTTGGGGAAGTTTCAGAGGCTTTACAAGTCCTCATGCGCGTCAGAGACGCCGTGGATGCACGGGAACCAGGCTTCATCGATGCTTTCCGCATTTGGGCTGAATCTGCTGAACGAGCCCTTCCTCGTTTGATACGGGATCAGCTTGCTGGAGTGTATAACGCGCACATGTTACAGGCACAAACGACCGATCCATTCAAACTTGCTTTGTATAAACTCATCGCACGACTCGATGTTACACGGCGCAGTATACCCAACGTCACTACTACAACAGAAGACTGGTTATGGATGCAGTTTGCCATGGTTGATGAGAGTTCTAGCGATGAGAATGACGACGGCTCGCTGGCGTCTCTGACCAAAGTTCTGCTGGCCTATGGTGAGCGGCACTTTGAACCTGCCGCAGGAAGCGATGGGCAAAAATCGGGGCTTTGGGCCAGTGTCTTGCTGATGTGTGGACAATTCGAAAGGGTGAGCCGTCTTCTCCATCTTCTTTCTCGTCTGCTGTTCTCACCATGGGTTGATTCTATCATTCTACAGGCTGTTGCATCCCTATGGGATCATGACTCAACAGGGAGCCTACAGGTCGAAGCAGTACACCTTGCCGTCGCCCTTGCATACCATGGACTGTTGAGAGTATCGAGTAAGGCAGAAGGGAGTGACGTTAATATATGTGAGATTCTTTTTTATACTCCTCTTCTATCCGTGTACGATTATATTCATGTTAGTGACACTTTCCCCTCCCACTGCTGGAACCCAACATACACCCTCAATCAATCTGCATACCCTCATATGGAGGTACATTAGACAATTTGTCAAGATGGACGCGAAAGAAGGGTTGCAGGTACTGCTCTGTTCTTCTCAATATCCGGTCAAATATCTCAACGTGTGCTACAGTATGTCTACATCCTCCCACTCTCTGCGGATCAACCTTCGCCTCCTGGCGTGGGCCACGAGCAACTTGAAGCAGCATGGGAGCTTGTAAGAAAGATCATAGTGATGGCAAATGGAGGACCGATGTGGGAAGAACTTGTTGGCGGCGTCAGGGGAGATGGAACACGATTCGTAAGTATATCGATCTGGCTTTTTATTTCTCCTATTCGCTGATTTGAGGAAAATCTCTGGCTAGCCTGGAGTCATCCCTACACATCTACCTCTGCTTCGATTGTCTCCGTCGGCCGATTCCTTCTTGTCGAATCAATCGCTCTCTTCATCCTCTTCACACAGACCTACCTCTCTCGGGACCTTTGACTATAAATCACAGATTCTCCTTCCCACTGCCTCTTCTCTACTCTCCAATGATCGTCTGCCGGAGGCAATTAAATTGTACGATCTAGCAGGTGAATATGACACCGTTGTAGGCTGCCTCGCTCAAGCGCTTGGTAACCTAGTCGCGTCCGGAAGCACGACTTTGAGCTTTGGCTCAGGCGGGGGAATGGCTTGGTCCGCTAGTGACCAGCAGGAACGCGCGAAGGAGCTAGAAAGGACTGCTCGGGAAATACTCACGGTTTACGAGCGCCTCGGTCGGGGCACTGGGCTGAGTGTATCTGGGTCGAGTAATGGGACTAATACAGGCGGCAAAGACCGCGATGCGTGTGTCAAACTACTGAAAATATTAGAGGCAGGCGAGAGAGGGCGGGACGGACACGTTGACAGGGCTCTGGAAATACTTGAATCAACTTCGTTGATTCCACTGGAGGTCAATGTTGCAAGTAGGAAAGAAGGAGATGTTGACGTTATGAAGGTAACAAGGAAAGCGGAAGAATTTACACAACAACACGAAGCATTGCAGAGGTGTCTACCGGTTTACCTTGTTATGTGTATGGATGCGCTCTCTGGCGTTGCATCTAGAATAAAATCAGGTTCGTATCTGGCTCTGTTTATGCTTGGATCTACCTTACGCGTACATTCATTTATCAGGGGTTGGGGCATACGGAGGTGAAGCACAAAAGCATGCTACACTTGCGGTTCTACGCAAGAAGAGTCGCGCTTTGATGGTGTTTGCTGGCCTACTGAAATATCGAATGAGCTCTGAAGTATATGGTTATCTTGCGAGAGGAGATGTCGAAGTCGCTCTGTGACCCGCTCTTGTAGTCTTTCACCCCCAAAAACTCATCTTTAGCCGTATGGTAGTGTTGGAAAGTGGGCTATTCTGCCCAAATTGCATCGCACTGATAGCAGAGTATTATACCCTTAGTTCATATTTGCAGCCTCCCCAGCGTTGTCTTCCATGATCCATCATGATCAAGAATTTATACCTTCGAGTTCACTACTTAGTAGGTACTGACCTCCTTCAACAGCCTTCAACTTGATCTTCAGGCATCTTCCAGACTCCAGTTCCAGCATCGATTCTTCTCTCATCTTGCTCAGGCTCGCACCGTTGGATAATCAACTACATTCATATCATCAAATGCGTCGGGGAACCGCCGGTGTTCATATTCCATCGCATCAGAATGCTCATAAAATTATAGGTTTCACCTGGCCAGACCTGGCCTAGCGGACTGATCTCAACTCTTCAAGAAGCACGCAGGATTTCTTGGTTTCTCATCCAACTCTCTACGCTCTTTCACCCCTCACACTGGACAAATAACCACCCTCCTTGCTTTCATCAGCAGCCAAGCATTCTGGAAGCAATGACGCTAGGTTTTGTGACATTGTGAGTCCTTGACTGTCGAGAATTACAGCAAATTCACTCACGTACTACGTTTTTCTCCTAAGTTTGGCACTTTGCTGTATCAAATGGACGAACGGCCTGCAAATCACCATGGAAGACACTATTATTCTCGGCCAAGCCACAACTATCAACTATGTGTCAGGATCGAATGATCCCTCTCAATGGCTTCTCCGCAATGTCTATGCCAATGGAACCACACAAATAGGCGGGGTACAATCTGGAACAGGCTCAGTGAGCTTTTCTTTCCAGTTGGCAGGGTAAGTGTTGGAGTGTTTTCATGACTCGTGCATCTCCTCATATTCGTCCGATTTTCTAGACCGCATTTCCTTCAAGCAGTAGCGTAGTATGTGACTGGACATACTTTTGAGTAAGCTCTCAACGAACTGATCATTCGAAAGCAACGAGACTACATCAACGGCCACCTCCCAGCCGTTTTACACCGGAAATTTGTTTACGCCTGTGAATGCGTCTTCAACCACCTCTTCGTGAGCAAAACATCTTGACTCATTTATCGTAACTCGATTCGAATCCGCCATAGTTCAACTACCGATAGTTCGACCACTGTCGCCAGTGCCGCACCGAGGTCCGTTCTCCTGGCTGAACAAAACCTTCCTCTTTTGCTCATCTCGTATCTACATACAGCGCATCGTGTCCCACGGCTTCTCCTGTTCCATCCACGTCCTCTGCAGAAACTTCATCTTCGAGCTCAGATTCATCTAACGCAGGAGCTATCGCTGGGGAAGTCATCGGAGCACTAGGATTCCTCGCCGCATTGATTTTCTTTGGTCTATGGTTCCGATTGTACAGGCAGCAATACAAAAAACCGAACTATGGTCAAACCTTCATCCAGACTACTGGTCCTAGCGACGGCAACGGTCTTGGTGTCGTCCTCACTCCCGTCGTTGTGACGCCACATAATGGCCAGGCTGCACCAACGCAGCGTATTGCGTCGTGGGTGAGGAGGTTGTACAGGCCATCAAAATATCTTGACGAGGAAGATATGAAGGAAGTCAGCCTTGGACGAGATACGGATACCACAAGATCCATGAGGTAAAGCGTGAAGTGTCGGATTGAACTGGTTTAGGTCTTAATTTCTGTTGTTGTGCACCTGGCAAATTTGGTAGATATTCTGGTCTAGGGAGGAGTTTCATCTAGTTTCATAAGCATCAATCGAAATTACCTCTGCCTGGTCTCTTCCCTTTTCTGCAAAGGAGAATCATGGCGGCACAAAATCGGACCATCGTTTCTGGGCCGTTGGCTAGCGTCGGGCGACACTAGCAGGGTCGACCCACTCTGTGACCTTTCTTGAGGCTAACCAGCAATCCTGATTTTTCATGCTCCAGCCTTGGGCCTTGGGTAACTGGTTATTAGGTCGTGTTGTAGGCGTTGGGCGAAAGATTTGAAACGAGAAAGCAATACAATAAATCAATTGTGCACAGCCTGTGAGTACCTACTACCAAGTGGCAAATGGCAAAACCAACTCGAACATATTTATGTAATCTCCACCACAAATAGTTTTACTCTTGCGTCTCGACAAAGTCCTCCCAGAGTCCCAACCGCGACGTCCTGAGAAATCCGTGAATCTTGGTCAGTCGTAATCCCTTGTTGAAACATGGAAAGTGTCTAACTTCCTCTCGTCTGTTACTATTAGTACCTCTCGCCGCCCTGCTCAACAACCCCACGTGAAATGTTCATTAGAATTGGCTTCACACTCCTCTTCCTTGTCACTATGGCACAAGTGATCTCATCTTTAAAAGTATGTATCTTCAATTTCTAAAGGTACTACTGGGCATGAGCTGATTCAGACTGAATTCATTCACTTCTTGAAATTCTTTTCACTTGGAACCCTGAAGCATGACTCTGTAGTGCCTTACCGTGGTAATTACCGAGTTCAAAAGAACACTGGCAGTAAAAAGGGTGGCAAAAAGTCTTCCACAGCCAAAAAACTCGAAGTGAGTTGTAGAAGTTCACCTCTTTCAATGCCATTTCTGTAGGCATAATTTGGGTATGGACAAATGCTAATATTCTCGATAGCCCTCTCACCCTCCGCCCTCCCAAAAACAAATCCAGATCAAATCCGCGAGAGACAGTGACCCAATATATGTCTCCTTCAATTCCGAGCCGGATTATCACTGGCCAGGGAATGATGCCCCCGAGGACGACGCTATTGTCTTCGAGATCACAACCATTTTAGGAGAAGAACGAGAAAGACGGGGAATCGAGCGAGGGTTTCACATTGTGTGGAACGACACACTTGCTCCAGGAACGACGCTAGAGCTCAACCAGCATAGCCTATTCTACTGGGGTCCAGGAATGGACTGCGAATTTCCCCAACAGAACCCATCCTCATATTACATATGCGAACTGATGTATGAGCCACCGAATCCGGCCATGGATGTTGACGAAACTATCCTATTGGCTGCTGTGTTCATCTGGCGCAACACCCCGCCTAATATCGGAAATCCTGTTTTCGAAAAGCACTATAACGCTGATCTACGACAACATGTCCGCTTTTACCGTCCCCGCCGCGAGGGCGACTGAGGACGAACGAGTGCGGTCCACCAAATGACGGGTATATCGAGATACAGTATTATTGTAACCTATTATAAGTCGTACTACTAGTGAATGAATTGCAACAAAAGGCTCAGTCAGAAAGAGAAAGGAAGGAAGGCGGTTTCAGCGTTCAATACTAGTCTCGCAAAGGTAGACAACATATACCTCTTGCAGTGCCAACACTTTGCGTCGAAGTATATACAGTTCAATACATAGTACCAGGTAAATCTATCATCCTGTATCAAGAGAAGAGCTCATAGGGGAACTTGTTTCTCAGTACAGTGGGCTCACTTGCTCAAAATGGGAAAAATACTCGACTTTCCTCCAACTCCATTATACAACGACGACGATTTCGTATTAAATGAAATACAACAGTGCTAGTAAGGACAGGCGACCCGCCGGGCGAATCATCTTGTCATGCACGCCAGAGTTTCTACTGGAGGGACAGTACGAAAGGGGAGCGCGCGCAGTCGTTCCCTGGATAAAAATATTTGTCGCCATGAAACCATAACTTAGGAATAATCCTCTGTTTAAATTTTCAACATGAAATGTAAACGAACATGAGCCAGTAACAAAGCCCACGAGTCAAACCTCCACACTAAAACTTGTAACTTGAGGCAAGTAGCTCCCCCCAGCTAAATCTGCTATAAACACATCGTCGTAAGCATGACTACCGTTGTAGCCACCAAAAACCCATAAGCGTGAGTCTGCGAGGATAGCAGAGTGATATCCCCGTGGGGAAGGAGCAAATCCTGCGGTCGGACGATGCTCGTATTGGAGGTTGACTGCATAGAGAAAGGGGAATGTCAGTTCACAGGAAGAAATTGGAGAATAGTTCGGAACATCACCAAGGTTGAAGAATCGAATATCATTGATATATTCACCTCCGTTGTGGCCACCTTGGATGAAGAGGTATGAGCCAACCTGAGTAGAAGTATGCGCAAGCCGTTTGTGCGATTCTGGTAGGTCGAGCAGGATCCATTCAAGTGTATCTAAAGTATGAGCATTAGTGTCAAAGGCATACCACCAGAAACAAGAAAGAGACAAAGAGTGGGCGATGGAACGAGCTTACCCAAGTTCAAGCACCAGATTTCCGCAAAGCAGTCCTTCCCATCGCTCCCTCCAACCACTATCATCATGTTCCCAACCAAATTAGCTGTATGATACCCTCGAGGGGTAGGTATACTACCAGGACTATATGTGTTGTGCCCTCCTCGACCACCGTAATGATAATCTTCGGAACCGGGAGCGCTGTCCCTACCGCGGACGTTCATCCTCTCCCATATCATCTTCGATACGTCCAATGTCCAAACATCATTCAAGGCCGTCATCCCATTGCCACCTCCGAACACCCAAATCCTACCATTGTAGTACACTGCGGTATGTGCACGTCGCGGAGCAGGAGTTTCGCCGTATATAATAGAAGATACAGGGCTCGAGCTGCCGTTAGTGTCAGGATTGTTGTGAGCGTTTCCACCTGAACCTGGAGGGCCTGGTGCACTTCCAATGACTTGACCTGTAGCAGGATCTCTGATGGCACCACTGACGGCAGGCTTCGTCCATTTACGAGTGACGGTATCAAGGATATAAACGGCATCACTATAAGAAGCGGATTGACCGCCACCAAAAACATAGATCTTCCGATCAACAAGCGTCGCAGTATGTGCACGAGAGGGCGGTGGGAGTTCGCCAGTTGTATCAGGATGTGACCATTGCATTGTTTCTGTCATGGTTGCTTTCAGTATCGGGGGAGAATCAGACTAGATGAAAGGAGGGACGTAAATACACACCAACGTCAAAACAATAAATATCCCTCGAAGTCTCCTTATCATCGCAGCCACCGAAGACCCATGCAGTTGTGTCCACGAGGGTTACGGTATGCCCTCGCATGGTCCTTGTCGGGCAGGCACCATACACTGGTGCCCTAGACCAATACATGATGGTACTCGACGCGATCGGAACGTCTTTTTCATGCAAGTGAGCCAAGCGTGGAGTTGAGCGGGAGGCAGTCAATGTTGATGTTGATGCTGTACGACCCAACGATGTCGTCCGGCTCGTTGAGGACGCGCCGGTTGCAGAGCGGCGGGAACTTGAACCTGAAGCAGAGCTGCCCGTTTTTCTTGAGGAACCTGATCTTCTGCTACTGCTACTTTTCCCTTCTCGTGCGTTCCCACCGAATGAAGTAGTACTGGACGCGTTCGAGTGTGACGAGCCGCCGCCTGCAAAGTATGGTGAATTTGGACTATGATGGCTATGATGATGTATAGGTGGCAGAGGCGAATCTGGCGTAGTGGGCGTAAAGGGACCGTGCTCTGGGACATCGTTGAGAGGCGTCTTCACCATGTTACTGAGGTTTGGGGTAGCTGATCCTGGTGCTGAGGTTGGATTTGCTGAAGCGTCGTTTGGAACTGAAGATATTTCAGATATAGAGCGAATCGATCTAGTTTCTGAGGACACAGATGAGCCAGAGCTGCCTTCTGGAGTTCGACGTGGTGGTAGCTCTGAAGCACGAGTGGTGGACGACAAATTATTATATGCCATGATGAAAGTGTTAAATAAAAAGGTCCGTGCGCATTGCTTCCATTCATTATTTTGGGATTCAAATTCTTTCAATTCTTCACCTTGTCAACCACAATTCATTCCAGTCAGCTTTGAACGGACTTTGTCTGCAAAGATACACAAGAGATCTTTGGCCATCTAGCCCACAAAATTACTACACAGACGTGTGCCAATAAATATCCAGCACCCTTTTGCCTGGAACAAAGTAAGATTCCGACAGATCAGCCGGTCTCCGATAAGTTCTCTCACTGTTCTTAGTATTACCAAGTTGAATTGGGCCGCCATATATAAAAAGTTCGTGATTACAAACTTCTCGTTCCTTTCTTACCCCCAGCTCTCTCACTCTGCAAGATGTCTGTTGCTCCTACGTTTGACCCCAAGAACATGCCTTTCAGGCGTTTAGGTCCTAGCGGCCTAAGAGTCCCTTTGTTCTCTTTCGGAGGATGTATGTCCATCATGCCCTATAATCAGAGAAATTGATAGATGATAGATCGATGATCATGATTTAGGGCTCACTTTGGGTAAATCGGTGACTGGAGACCCATGCAAGGCTGGTTTTCTGGCATTGTAGTGTACCAGCACTGGCTCATTCATTGTCTCGAATGTAGGAAATCATGAAAGTCGCATTCGAAAATGGAATCAACATGTTCGATACTGCAGAGGTTCGTATGACATCCAATTGAACAATGATTGTGAGCACCGGCTGACTGTCTTCAGGCTTACCATGCGGGAAAGTCCGAGGAAGAGATGTGGGTGCCAGTTCATTTTCTGTGTGTATGATGAGGGCTCAGGATTGTGTGCACAGGGGACGCGTCATCAAGGAACTTGGCTGGAATCGCACCGACATTGTTATCACTACCAAGTTGTTCTGGGGACCAAGAGCAGGCCCCAATGGTAGTGGTCTCTCTCGCAAGCAGTACGGTCTCCCTATTCACGCTCTTAATTGTCTGTTTTACATTCTTCTTTCACAGCATTATCGAAGGGACTCAGGAAAGTCTTGCCCGTCTGCAGCTGGATTATGTCGATGTAATTTTTGCTCACAGGGTAATCTAATCTTCTGACCTTTCTCAAGCCTTTCTAACGCATCGGAGCAGGCTGACCCCAATGTCCCTATGGAAGAGGGTCTGTAGTGTTCATGATGTTGTACCACACACCACAGATGACTCACTTGGATTCATTCAGTCGTCCGGGCATTCAACTTTGTCATCGAGAAAGGCTGGGTGTGTTCAACTTCTTCCCGTATCATATTCACACCACACTAATCTTGATAACTTATTTTTGCTATCTGGCAGGCATTCTACTGGGTACATAATCACTTTGTCATGAGCGTTCTCACCTTACTCCTACATGACCGTTCTCTGTAGGCAACATCTGAATGGTCCGCAGAACAAATCGAAGAAGCATATCGTAAGTACTCGATTCAGTCTTGACGTTCAAATGTTCAGAATCATTGATATCGTGTGTTCTGAATCTGCTATACAGATGTTGCTGACAAACTTCATCTTATTCCTCCCATTGCCGAGCAATGCCAACACAAGTGCGTCTCTCTATCGATATCTACAATTCGCATGTCAAATCGACGCTCTATCCTTAGCATGTTCCATCGTGAACGTCCTGAGAAGGAATACGCGTACGTCCATCTGGTCTTTCTTTGCACACGCAATCGTATGATAACTGACCCCGTGCCTTCACTTAATCTAGCAAAATCTATTCGTCCTACAACATTGGTACCACCGTATGGTCAGCTCTAGCCGGTGGTCTTCTCACAGGCAAATACAACGACGGTATACCCGCGGGCTCGAGACTCGATGTCGAAAAGAATTTCTTCTCCAGTACGGTCAAGCAATTGCAAAGTCCTGAAGGACAAGAGAAGATCAGGAAAGTTAGAGAGCTTAGCAAGTTGGCTGAAGAAGGTACTATATCTCTTCCCAACTTGTATAAATTCATGCAGCTCTGACACTGTCTATGGCAGAACTCCATACTACACCTTCTGTTCTTGCTCTAGCCTGGGTCGCGCGTAACCCTAACACCTCTACTGTTATTCTTGGTGCTACGAAACCGGAGCAGCTACTAGAGAATCTCAAAGCAATCGAAATAATCCCAAAATTGACTCCTGAGATTTTGGAGAAGATTGAAGCGATCTTAGGGAACAAGCCTGAACCTATTGTAAGATTGCAATTTCTTGTTCCCCATTATTACTTTTCTGATAAGGCATAATTCATAGAATAACTACGGCAGACCCCCCCTCGACAAGTTTGGAAAGCTATAAGAGAGAACTAGTACAGTCCTAGGAAGAAGGAAATGTTGAAAAATGAAATGTAATCATGTATATAAGAAAATCGCAACGTGCTCAGTGCCGTCCGACTGAACAAGACTGAACTAACTCATCTCGCTCACGTCTTACGGCATCGATCCCTTTCACCTCAAATGCAATCTACTACATCATCGTCTTTCCAACGACCTCAGCAGCATGGCAGCTTGCACTACCGAAAGTACTTCTACGTTGGACAGACATACAGTACAACTTCCCCCTCGATTACTCACGGCCAAATCTACGTCGAACACCTCATTCCGGCGTGTGTGACGCAGAAATATCCACTGGTGATGATTCCCGGATATGGAATGACTGGTGTACATTGGCTTACTAGCAGCAATAGCGTGAGTTTAGGATGGGCAGATTGGTTCTTGACAAAGGGTTTTGAGGTTGGTGATTCCACGGGTTCATGAACTATGATCGGTTGAGATCCTGCTACTCAATCCTTCTATGTATCGATCCACTGCCATATAGGTCTATATCATAGACGAACCCTCCAGAGGTCGTTCCCCCCACCAAAAATCTATCGATGGCCCTCTACACACCGTTGACACGATCACCATGCAGCAGCGGTTCACCTCCCCAGCACAATACGACCTCTGGCCTTCCGCCAAACTGCACACCCAGTGGCCTGGGAGTGGTGCCGCAGGAGATGAATTTTTCGATCAATTCTACTCCTCGATGATGCCTAGCCTGTCTAATCCTGTGGAACTCAGCGAGAAGACGAGGGATGCGGGTGTTAAACTGCTTGATATAATTGGTGTGAGTGGCAACGTTTGTCACGATCCCTGAGGGTGACTCGAGGAACATCATAATTTCTGTTTGATGCAGCGGCCTGTTATTCTGATAGCTCATTCTCAAGGCACCCAATTCGGTTGGCTCCTCGCGGACGCTCGTCCCTTACTTGTCCGAGCTATCGTGAATCTTGATCCAGGAGGACCTCCTTTCTTCGAATCCGCAATATTTTCTTCTTCTGGTAACAAAGCCTCCTCAAGTTCTACCGTGACGTCAGAACGACAACCTCAGAAGTTCACCCCCGCACGACCTTACGGTCTCACCGAAATCCCTATCACGTATTCTCCTCCCATATCCTCACCATCGGAATTGACTCAACAAGTCATCGATGATTCTTCGCCGTATTTCATTCATGTCCAGGAAGTAGACCCTGCGCACAAGATGGTCAACTTGGAGGATATACCAGAGCTGGTGGTCACCGCCGAGGCGAGCTATCACAGTATGTATGATCATTGCACCGTAGAATACTTGAGACGAGCTGGAGTCCCAGTCGAGCATGTCAAGTTGGAAGAAGTGGGTCTGCGAGGGAACGGGCATATGATGTTCATAGAGAAAAACGCGCTCGAGATCGTTGAGAAGGTGGTGGGACCATGGATAGAAAGGTTGAAATGAAAAATCAAGTTCTAGATTGGCGGGTACATAGGTCATGACTAGGCTGAGGATACTTGTAACTGGAGCGGTATTATGTAGATATCTGCATACGAAAACAAATGATAGACAAGCGTGGAGTAAGAAAGCATACATTGACTTAATGGGATTTGTTTGAGAGAATACAATTCATGGATTTGTGAAAGTGATTGCCAGAGGATGTTGGGGCATTCCAGGGGCCTTCACATAACAGCAATGGTAGGCCCGACTCCACCTCCCAGCTTTTCTACCTCTGTCGCGACATGATTGTGCATTTGATAACTGTTCATCTCGTTGACTTTGAAAAAAATCTCAGTATCAGCAATTCTCAAAACATCGGCGACATCGCACTCACTCGTCAGCTTTCCCTCTGCAGCAGCCAATGATGCATCGTGGGGTGTCAGACTGGTGAAACCAATCCTTTCGTTCAAGTTTTCTGTCGCTCTAGCAGACGCAGTCTGTACCCTGGTGGCCCTAGGCTTGCGAATGGTCTGATACATGGCCAATCCGGCTGTGACGTCTGTGGTGAAGTTGTATTTCTCCGAAAAGATGATTCCTAGTGCTGCAGCGTCTTCGATTGCTTGGCAGGCTCCTTGAGACCTTTGTTTACAGAGCTTCAATAATGATAGCGGGAATGCAAGAAAGGATTCCACTAACTGATGAGGCATCATGGGATGGGCAGCATCTCCAAGGATGCAAGTGTTGCCTTTAAACCATTGCTGAAAGACATTGGTTGAGATGAAACGGGCACGAGAATGAATAAATACTAACCTTGTAAGGCTGGTGAACGTAGAGCCGCCATGGCATTCGGTCCACCGAGTTCTTCAGCAAGTTCAAGCAGTCCGGGTCTAGTTCGTCATACTTTCCAGCGATCACATCTGACACAGGCACCTCTTCAAAGACAAAGCCCTCTTCGTGGTGTTTGGTCAATTCGGTGGGCATGAAACCTATCAATCGTTCAAGAGATAGTGTATTCGTAGTCAGGAAAGGGACTTGCAATAGAATGAAACGATCTCTCCGCCGGAACAGGGCGACATCACAATCTTGTAGTATTTAGATCGACCGTTCTTTCCTTGCATGCCACCCCAGAACTGACTGTTTCGTGTCTCCTCAGAATGCAAGGGAGTCGAGAGGAGCAGTAAGATACCCACATAGCTGGTTCATAGGAATACTTCACTAGTCCGAGTTCATCAACGACTGACTTCTTGACGTTGAGTCGATAGCATGTTTGGGGAGCTGAGGTCATGTCTGGTACGACTCCAATCTGGCCTCGGACAACAGACTGTCAAGATAATACTTTGGATCAGAGCCAGTAGTACGAAGGGTAGACCAACATACTCGGATACCGTCTGCACCAATGATCAGGTCTGCCTTGACTGTAACACCGTTCTTGAATGTAACAGTTCCTGCTTCGTAGTCAACTGACTCGCAACTATGTAGGGAGCAAGAATGATGAGAGAGTCGCGGATAGGTCTTGCGCATAGAACATACATATGGTCTATTTTCACTGTGCATGGCGTTCCTTTGCCTTCGGACGATGTTGCGGCCTTGAGCAAGGTAGCATGCATGTCTTGTCTATGCAGCATGTTATAAACGTTTCCCCATTCTTTCTCGTAGTTGTCCAAGTTGTATTGGTTCAGAATCTTTCCGGTTTCCCAATCGCGCATAACAAGCTTCATCTAAACAAACGGTAATCTTAGCTGTCGAAGGCCAAGTTAACGAGCAAGGAGACGTACGAGGATTACAGGTTTCATGTCTGGAATATCTACATCCCATTCTCGTAGCCATTGGGTTCCATTGGCAGCACACGAGATGGATGCACCGACTTCTACGTTGAAATCGCGACGTTCATAGATTTCCACTAGAGTATCATTCACATCATCAGATGAGAAATCGACGAGCGTCAGATTGACTTACCAAGATGACCAGCACGACGCAAAGCGACGGCAGCAGAGAGACCTCCAAGGCCTCCACCAACTATTGCGACTCGGAGTTGTTTGAAGTTGGGGTTAGTTGAAGATACCATTCTGAAGATATAGAGGCGCGGAGACTGAGAGGAGTAGTTGATAGAGAGAAGAAGGTTGGATTGTTGAGTGGGATTTGCATGTTTAAGTAGTAAATGGTCGCCGCTCGTTAGAATACTTAGTGAGTGTAGACTTCCAAGCCTGGCTCGGCCGCGGGTGCCCGCGGTTGGAGCCCGCGTGCGAAGCATGGTTAAGGCTGTTAGGCGCCCAGACTCACGCTGGACCTGCATGACGGGGTGAGGGAAACGTACATAGTCATATTCCTTTCCTTCTCACTTCGACAGATTCAACAGATTCAACAGCGGAAGAGGTTCCCAAGAATATCAAAGGTTATCCGGAATACATCGCACAAGTACAACGCCACATTGGACCTTGGTACTATGAGCACTGGTACTGCTCGATAATCGATTTCAGCTCGTTTTCATGGTCTCTCCTACCATGAATTCATCAATGGGGTTTCCAGTATAGCCGTAAGGCTGCATGCAGAAGTTGAGATACATACATACCTTTCTGACCTCATCAAGCTGTCCTTTCCTCGCAAGGTACGCCGCACCAGAATCCGCCCATACCTGATATCTTCGAATCTTTCCCTCATCGTCAAAATCCAACATATACGCAAAAGTCTCATCCCAGCTTTGTCTCGTCTTCGTCCATATGAATGTTGCCTTGCCTTTACAAGCAACCTTCCCAGCTTCCGTGTCGACCGTGAATTCCGAAAACTCCATTTTCTCGTACGAGAGCAGTGTAGCTATTGTTCCAAAGTACGACCGTACACCGTCTAGGCCTTCAAAAGACTGGCCAAGAAATGGGGCCAAGGCCCTTTCGCCGTGTTCAGTGGCTGAGACTTGTTCAGTAGTGCTGAAATAGGATAAGATAGTGCCCACATCCTTGTGTTGAGCGAATGCATCACAGAAGGCGGTGGCTAATGCAAGAAGTTGAGAACGAGACCACATCAATTGAGAGATGAAGGTAGAAAGAACCTGAGGTGTGATCTGGTGTGATTCAAATCACTCATGCAGACATAACTGGTTACTGAAGACGTCACGCAGTATGAACGTCATACAACTGACAGCGCTGAGCGACATGTAGCAGAAAAAGCAGATCGGAAAACAGTATTACCAACATATATGCATCTACATAAGTTACAATGTCAGAGCAAATAAAATCATAGACGAATGAAGGATATAATGAGAAGGGACCATCATAGTATTCATGAGTAGAGTGTGGCAATGGGCTGACAACGTTCAGTCCTCTTCATCCTCTGCCTCGCTTTCTGCCTTGGCCTTCTTCGTGCTTCTTGGCTTTTTCGCAGGTTTCTGAGCGCTCTTTGAGGCAGGTTTCTGAGGACAACATTAGAAAATTGGATAGGGTTAGTGACCAAGGGAAAGCAACAACATACCTTGCGTTTCTTGCTAGAACCTTCATCCTGATCCTCTTCAGGATCTTCATCCTCAGCCTATCGAATAGCTTAGAACAGAGTGAAGTATTAAATTTCCAATGACAAACCTTCTTTGCCGCCTTCTTTGATGCAGGTTTCTCGGTCTTCTTGGCTGGCTTTTTCTTTGGAGCAGGTTTCTCTTCTTCTTCTTCCTCGTCACTGCCTTTCTCTACCTCAGCAATCTCCTTCGAAAAGTCCTCCTCAGAGCCTGAATCGTCCTTCTGTATTGCAGCATCCATGAATATACCTACATCCCAGAAGCCAGTGGAATCCCACCTTTTTGGTTACACGTTTCTTTGGCGCAGCCTTCTTTGCTTTTGGTTCGCCCTCGTCACCAGCCGCTTTCTAGGAATACGAAATGAATTGGCATCATGAGTCAGGACAGTTACAAAAAAGATATGTCAGACGACGTACCTTCGCCCGAGGTTTCTTTTCCGCCTTCTTGGGTTCTTCATCACCTTCTTCATCATCTGCCTTCTAAAACATAGATTCGAATCAATCACCCTGATGCACACACAAAAGACACCCACCTTCGCTTTCGCTTTCGTGGCCCTGGCCTTCTTAGGCTTTTCCTCCCCATCCTCGTCAGCTTTCTTCTTCGTAGTACGAGCTTTTTTCTTTGGTTTCTCATCATCCTCTTCTCCATCCTCGTCTCCATCAGCCTTCTTCGCAGTTTCGGGGATGTCTTCCTCTGCGACCTTCCCCTCCTCCCACGCCTTGATCACCTTCTGTTGGTCTTCGGGACGGAGTTCTTCAAAGCCGTCCACGTCAGAGGCGTCTGGGTGTTCATTCTTCACATTCGATAGCACTTTTGAGGTAACGCAGCCCCAGTGTCTCCACGCGCTGAGCACATCATCATCCGTGAGCAAAACATCGGTCTTCGCCGAGAAAAACGCGCTCACAAGCTTTGTTTGCCTTGAAATTCAACTGTTGTTCCAAAGCGAAGGCAACCTTTGGTAAGAACGCTGCCTGCGCAGCCAGTTAGCAAATATAAGCCTAAAAAGGTGAGTTGTTGCCTACCAGCGCAAGGTTTTGGACCTAGATGAGGATACCATTGGTAACAACAGCAGTCAACATAACATCAAGAGATGGCCGAAGTGAAAGTTACTCACCCTTGCATTTAGCACGGTTGCTTGAGGCATATTCGAGACGATATCCTGGCATAGTAAACGTGTGTGAGTCTCAAGATGGGGGAAAAAAGGAAGAAAGAAAGTCTGACGCGACTTGATTGTGTCCACTCACAAATCTCGTTGAAAGTCCGCCTGGCGCACAGACCAACAATGGTCACGATCATGTATTACGTCATCACATACATTTATAGACGCTAAGCGCTCTGGCCTTGAGGTCGAAGAGGATCCAGCTTTTTCCTTGTATACAAAGGTACAAATTCATATTCAAGAAAACATACAGTAGATATACTACGATCTACATGTGCAAGTAGATGACCGTACAAATAGATTTTAGGATTATATACCATAGATGTGAAATATGTAGTGAAGTCAAGCAGACTCAAGTCGCAAACGGCGTGTCGGATTTTCCATGAAACGCTTGCCATAGCGCTTGCGCATTCTCCTCGAACGTATGAGGACTCGGTTGCTCTGCGCTTTTTGTAACGCTCCCAAGTACGGCGAAGATATCCTCTCCCAGAAAATCATAACCAGAGTACTCGTCAATGCTATGATTCCTACCGGTCGACCATGCATTAATGTCGAGAGATATCTGCGAGGGTAGCTCAGTATATCCTTCCTGTGGTGGCATCAAATGCTCAAAGGGTGGCAGCATGGGTTTCCCTTGAGGAACCAGTGAGGGATCACCGCGGAATGTGGATAGGGGGTGGACAGTGTCAATAGGTGTTGGAGGGAGGCTGACATCGTTTGACATGGGGGTGCGGATGCTGGACGTGCGCATGAGATTGGTGAATTGTTGATGCTCATAACGCTCGTCATCAGTATCGTGGTCGAGGGAGGCGTGATAACCTGCAGTCCACGAGCGATCATCTAAACGTTGACGAGAGGACGATGCCACAAGACTCGGTTCCTCTATTCTCTTTCTCTTTAGACCTGCAGATCTACAGATGAATCAATACAAATGCACAATGAGGAGTTGCTATGTAAAGGACTTACAACGAGTCCTCCTGCAGCAAGTCTTGCTGCTTTCGTTGGGGAACTTGTAAAGCTTCTATTGCTAAAGGGCCTCCGTAAAGCTTGATCCGAACGACAGCAAGGAGGCCCGATACAATTTCTTTACACTTCCTCGAAGCAGGAAATATAACTTCCATTCCTTCGAGACTTTTGATAGCCTTTTCAGCATCGGATATGATGGTAGAGAACAGTTCGGGTTGATTTACGTATGCGGTTGAACGCAGCAAAAGCACGGCACTCAACTTTGGCAAAATGAATCATCAGATGGATGGATAGGATAATCAAAAGCAAACCTACTGTGATGTACTGTACCGCAAATGCAAGATGATGGGAGGCCGGAAGCATCTGTGGGCATCGTGGCTTCATACAGGTGAATCTTCCAAAAGTGTGCAACTTACCTCTTGAGTGATTTCACCTATTCTTATGCCTATTGATCACGTTGTCAAACAAAAAGCAAGCCGTCAATGACTGTAGAACATACAAGAACGGGCTGCAGTCAAGCACCGAGTCCACGAAGTATGATCACTAGGTGATGTTAGACGATCCGGGATGAACGGTCGATCTTTGTGGAAAAAGTGTTTTGAGACCAAGTAAGAGAACAACAACCAGAGGTACTCACGAAGATTGATTTTCGCTGAATTATACACAAAGTGAGCGATGAGGCATAAGGTGAACATTTGTGGATTCGAGCTGTCGTTCGCTGCGAACTTGACTTCGGGTGGAAGATCACGCTGCCAGGCGTCCAATCTCGAGTCAAGATCCATGACGATGCTAAGCAGCCTTTCACTCTTTGCGTCTTCAACCTTGACAGATTGGACGAATCGCATGATCTTGCCTGCGATGACATATATTCCAAGGAGCCTACAGGTGTGCACGCGTCAGCATTTTGCCATATACATACCCTTACAACGTTGGAGGCTCACGCGACAAACCCAGTCATATACGACTTTCGAGTTGGGATTGAGTGTGTTTGCAAAGTGCCATCGCGGAGCGCAGCTAATTGTGCATCGTCCAGTTCGGATGCTGGAATGACACGTTATACTTAAGAGGAAACAGATAGGGCAAAGGGAAAGGCACGTACGCATGTCAACATCATAGTCATCTTCATGTGTCCCACTCGGTCTACCGAGCGAGATGGACAGCACACGATCCAATCCATATACGCACCACCATACTCGCTTTCGATACTCGCGCTCAAAGGGTGTCAAAGGAAGGCGTCGACCAGAGAGCTGTTGAAATTAGGGTTTAACGCTTATGGTGAAAGTCAGACATAGTTAGTGTGCTCACATGCAGACCAAGATCCTGAGCCCGTCGAACTGCGCCTCCAACGTTGATCCAGCTTTGCGCTAAGGCTGCGGAGAAATTCAATACAAAAAGAAAGTAATCGGACAGCAAAAGACTCACTATTCCAGGTTGCATTGCAGATTGCCATTATAGATAGACATTGCACGCTGATTGAATGATAAATTTCAATAGAAGCCAAACACAGCTTGAAACGACTGACTGTTCGATCTGTGAAGAACCGGTTCCCATCCAGAAAAGCAATTGTGCCTTTTCATAAAAGCTAAAAGTTACGCTCAATAACGTTTCCAGATGAGAAACAGCCTGGAGCTTACTCAAAACCCTTGAATTCATTCCCTTCATCTTGCACAATCTTCGGCCTGCCTTTCTCGATCAAACAGGCACCGCACGCAAACACAGCGAACAAGGCCGAGAGAAAACCGTGATCTTTGCTCGGGTTTCCTTTCGCTTGTTGTTCCATCACCTTCATGTATTGATCTACAAATGTCTGTTGGTGAAGGATAGGGAAAGTGTGGTGGATTTTAGCAAAGTAGGTCGCGACTAGCTCGTCTGCGAGCTCGGGCGACGGATATCGTATCTGCTCAGGAAGCGGCCTATCGGCACCGTTAGTACTGTCCTCCAAAGGAGCAAAGTACATACAAAGCTGCCTGTTTGCGGAATGTTTTGTTCAGTGAGAAGAATGGGAGTTGGATTTCAGTCCTAGCTGATAGTGCTGACCCAGGCGATGCATCCGCTACATCGTGATTTTGAAGAGATGCTAGAGCATCTGCTAACATGTAAGAAGCCGCGCCACCAGTATATCTACGGATGTACAAATCAACTGGGCTATCAATGATGGTGATAAACCCTCGAGAACGCACCTGAGATGACCGTAGCTGTCTTTCGAAAGATGTGAATATCGGTCAGACCACTTCTCTGGCCCATAGGATGAGCTGTCTTCCACAGCATCATCCCCTGGTGCAGTGAAGCTTGATTCGGGGATATCATTGACACAAAGTTCTTTGATCGCATTTGATGCTCTGTACGATGCAGAGGATGAGGGACGGTCCTCGGAAGATGGAGAATGTGATCTAGGGGAATGGAGGTTGGATAAGGTAGAGCTAGGTTCTAAGCGGAAGCTAGCAGATTGATCCAGGATCAGACACGAGGATGATGGAAAAGAGGGCATGTTACACACGGAAAGTTGGAAACTGAAGATTGTTTGTTTGTTTTGAGCCAAAGTTCGAAAGCTTGAGTCATAGGAAGCAGCTTTTGGATCGCCTCTTCGACCTTGATAAGTCGTAATTCTACGCTGTTGCTTTGCCTAGATATGATATAAGATACTTGTCCTTTTTGGTTAGATGATGAAAAAGGATCGCACTGTCGAGCTGAAGCAGCGTTATCGTTGATATCTTTGACTAAGTATATGAGAAACTTGAAAGAAAAGAGGAGTAAGAGTCGACGCACAACTGCAGACTTTGCCTGACGAGACGCAGTACGAGCATGGTTCCTAATCATACTGGATGAGTATTTTCCGGATGTGCCAATGGATTGAAGACCCACTTGTCCATTACATTTGACCTAGAATGTCACTCGTTATCTTCAATTCACTAGCGATGAACAAGATTAACTCACCTTCCGTTTCCGACACACCTCACATGCTCGCCACACTCTTGCCCTGGCCTGAACTTTGCGACTGCGGCAGCAATGAAGCAGATGGTGAGTCTTGTGAGTAGCCAGAAGAACGGCAAGGCATATCACCTGGTATCTGCCTTTCCTTCACCTGTTTGTTCAGTGAGGTCGGACATGTCTGCCGCGGGAGACAAAAAGGAAGACGGAAGACTTCCGGTGGGAAAAACGGAAAATCCGTTCGAGCTCTCACTGCCACAGTTTCCATTTATGGTAATCAGTCAGACGACTAATTGCACTTCCATCGTACTACAATTGCAAGGATACAAGTACACCTTCCCACATAATCCGATATCTGAGAATCACAGGTGTTGGTTCATGATGATCACCTTCAAGTCGTCACCCTTTCGAACAGTTTCGAGCGCCTCACTGCTGCGAGACAGTGGAAAAACTGCAGTGATGAGCGGTTTCAGGTTGATCTTGCCACTCGCCACCAGGTCAATTGCTGTTTGAAAGCAACCTGCAGTGTATCGGACGGTGCCTAACACGTCTAACTCTTTTGCCACAACTTCCACAGTTGGGAAAGAGTTAATGGTACGCCCTAGCCCAGCTTGTACATCTTCACGAATGGATTCAATGAATGAGAGAGCATAAACGAAGGGTGCCAACTTACAAGTTCCGCCTGGATGCGTGAAGGCAACACCGGCATGCATGCAAGGCTCCGCACCAGAAGCTTCCACAGCGATATCCACTCCCCATGGATCGATATTGGCATCCTGCATGACTTTGGCTTTGAACCCAGCGGTCCAATCTGGGTAATCTTGGCCTTCCTCCTTCGGTGGGGAAACAAAGCCATAATCAGCCCACGTGCTTTTCGCAAAATCAACACGCTTCTGTAAAATATCGATGGCAATAATCTTGGAAACTCCATAGGCTCGTGCAGTAGCCATTACTAGAGCGCCTAGAGGTCCACATCCACTATGAGTCTCAGAAGTCAGTCGTTCTGGTGTTCACAACACTCACGGAATGGTCATGCACTTACAATACCGCTACCGTCTGCCCTGCTGCAAACTTGGCACGTTTGGCTAACTGGACGCAAGTCGAATTTCGAACGCACTTGCTACATTCTATATCGTACCTGGACCGCGATAGCAAGGGGCTGTATACACCCCGCCTCCTCCCATGATATAGAGTCGGGAATCTTGATGACAAAATCAGATTCACAGACATAATACTGCTGTAAAGCTTTGAAGGAGTGAGGATGATTTACGGTGTCGACAGGCAGTTCACTTACTCCCTGGGGTAGGTTCCATGCCTGCTTGTCTGAATTGACGACAAACGTTTGTCTTTCCAATCTTGCAGTTATGACATCTGATGCACATCCGTCGTCGACCGGTAAGTAGATCATAGTATAAGGTCTGTATAGAGACACCAACCTTCTGCAGTACATAGTTGGTTCAATGCATACTCTATCACCGATAGCGATATCCGTCACATTGACGCCCACTTGAACTACTGTTCCAGCGGATTCGTGACCAAGAATATTGGGTTTCTTCATCAAAGCCTTCCCAAATCCAAAATGATTATAGAGATGCAGCTGGAGTTATCGTTTAGTAGTGACATGTCAGATAGCACAATGCAAAACATACATCGCTGCCACATATTCCTGTGGATTCCACTTTCACCATTACATCTTCACGACCAACGGAAGGAAGTGGAACGCTCTGAATCTCGACAGATAGAGCTTTGGTGAGAACACAGGCATGGTTATCGGTTTGGGACATGATAGCAGCAGAACGAAATGTTATCCAGTTTCTTGAATCTTCATGGCGGGAGGCAGAAGAACCGGTCTTACCGTCTAAAAATGCCGCAACGGTTAAATTCAGATCCGCGGATGCATCCGACCAGTCACATTTTCCTTCTGGTACTTCATTCAACACCGTTCACGCGATTCGTACAATGATATCTTATTCAGTTTGGTACTATCATCATTGCCATGTCTCCATCTAGCTATGATCCCACTTCCCCCGACGAACAAGAAATCACTCTTCCTTCTGCTGCTCGAATTACACTCGGTAGCAATGCCTCACTCCAGCCTCCATTAACTCGTCGAGGAACAGGTCCTGGGATGATTGCATTCTTGCCTCCATCTTCGGCCTATGTACCTAATCGAGAGCAGACCTTGGATCCAGAACCTGTGCAAAAGTGGGCTGAAGAAGGGTTCGCAGTTCTCGGAATAACTTGCGATGGTAAAGGATGGTCGGTCAAAGATTCTTTGACGAAAGGGATCGATGCTCTGTTGTCTTTGAAAGAGCTCGATACTAGAGACAAGTTCGCCATCTACGGTGAGCTACATGCAATCCGTGCCGCTGTTGATCACAACTGTTAATCCGAGCCCGAGCCCAGTATATGATCCAGATATTCTTTCAGAGGTACTCACACAGGTCCAAGAATTGCAGGACAGCCGTTTAGCATGTATCGTGGCGGTCGGAGAGCCTGAATCAATCTCATCAATTCCCATGTACATACACCTCCCTCCAACAGCCACTCGACCCGAAGCCACCAACATCATATCTCAAACATTTGCCCGATCGCCGTACTTCCTCCTTCCCCAATCTGCTGATTATGTACACGGTGAAGCGACGCTTGCCCACAGTCGTGTGTTGGTGTTTCTACGTAAGATTTTGGGAGGTCCTGTGTTCGATCTCGAAGCTATTTGGGAAGAACATACATATTTCGAGTTCGACCTTCGGAGTGTTGCTAAAACTATGGGAACGATGGTGGTAGGTCGATCGACTCTGCTATCGATATGAAATCATCACTCAGGATTGTATTATAGGCTGAACCATATGTGAACAACGTACCTACTGTACGAGAGGACTCTCTTTTCCTGGTAGTGTTCATGTATACGTTTAACAATCTCACAGATGACAGGTGGTGTCGGACGAAAAGCTCTTACCGCATTCTACAGAGACCATTTTATCTTCGCGTGCGCAATCTTCACTTAGCGTACGTCCCGCTACCGGAACCGTACTGATCACCTCACAGAAATCCTGCTGATACGACTATGATACCGATTTCCAGAACGATTGGCAGCGATCGTGTCGTCGGTGTGTCCTTTTGTTACTCGATTTTGCAGAGTATATTCAAGAGACGATCCTCGTGTGTTGCATGTCCTTCTTATCTTGCCCAGATGAATTCATCTTCAAGTTTACTCACGACAAAATGATCGATTGGCTTCTTCCCGGAGTCCCACCTACAGGAAAAGTTCTAGAGATCCCTATGATGGGTGTTATCAACATTCGCGGGGACCGCCTATATCATGGCAAGTATTTTTCTCGCCATAATTCCTTTCTGTAGAGGTTTATTCGAGCTCCCCCTGGACTAGAACACATCTGGTGGGACCAAGCAACGGCGCTTCTGCAAGCAGGACTTTTACCGAAGCAAGTGCCATATCCTACTCCAGATGGACCGAAAAGGCTGCGTCTGCCAGTCTCCGGGGCAGGAAGCGCTCAGATGCTGCTCAATGAGATGGGTGTGAAGAGTAACGAGATGCTGGAGTCTAGCTGGGGTGTTCGAGATGCTTTGTGATCACAACCGTGACAGTAGACAAAAACTTGAAGGATATTCTATCTCGACACTCGGGTCCTCTGGAACATCTCCGTGCATCTTCGTTTGAGCGAACATCGATCAAGTGCGAATATGCTTCAGCTTCTCCAATTCGTTTGAGTTCCACATCGCCAGAGCCACTATATCAGCGCCCAAATTCATGAAATCAACTATCAGAAAGAGCCGCCAGTCAATACGAAGAATGATGGATGATGGATGAAGATGAAATCTTACATCCTTGTTCGAACCGAGCTTGAACTTGTTCAGCAGAAGTGCAGAACATGCCTGCATACTTACCGGCTGCTTTCGAAGCACGAAGCACACGTTCGATGGCCTCCTGAACCTCTGGAATCTTGGAGTGCTCTAAAGCGGGGTAACCCATAGAAGAGCACAGATCATTGGGCCTAGGGCGGATGAAACAGTCTATATCATGAGCGAGTGATTCGATGCATATGATGTTTCACCCGTACCCGACAAAGAGCATATCTGCGCAGAGAATTAGTCATATCACTTGGCGGAGGAGAGAATGTTCTGATTCAGATGAGATACCTATTCCGTCGACCTTTGCAATGTCTTCACAGTTTTCTAGACCTTCCACAGTTTCGATCTGAACAGCAATGAAAGTGTTTCTATTCGCAGTAGCGATATACTCATCCATTGCCTGACCAAATGCTGCAGGCGCAAATGGCGAGCCTACTCCACGTATTCCGGAGATGGAATCTGGCGATTTCTGGGCATGAGGAATAGGGAACTTGGCATAGGACACCAGCCTTCGGGCTTCTTCGGCTGTGGACATCATGGGACACAATATTCCATGAGCTGATATCGATATCAGACATCATATATTCTAGATGTTTAGTCAGAGGATTACCTCCGGTATCTAGTGTTCGTTTGACAATCCAGTTTTCTGGAGCAGGGATTCTGACTATTGGCGAAACGCCTTGCGCGGCGATAGCTCCAACGGACGCATGCATATCTGCGTCTGCGATGTTTCCATGTTCACAGTCGACTAGAACGAACTGTAGACGATGATGAGTTGGGGGTAGGATGAAATAAGATGCAATAACTTCGGAAGCTGGTTGACATACATCGTAACCCATCTGTGCCATCATACGTGCTAAACTAGCACCGGGAAACATAAGCCTGGAATTTGAATTTAGATACTTTCCATCGACGGTTCGACCAATATACGAAGCTCCCAAATATCACCCACCAGCTGCCAACCACCGGTCGATGGAGTTTCCTAGCGTCGGACATCACTTTGCGCAGCCCCAAGGAGGTCTCAGTATTAGAGGGCAAGGGCTCAAGAGACGAAGACATGACTCGTTCCATTGAAGAGAAAGGAAACATCTTGAAAAGGGGGGTCGAACGGAGCGGATACCCGAAAGGTACCGCAGTGTATATGTGGAGTTTTATGCGGCAGGGACCTTATTGGTTGATCTATGAGCAGAGTTCTCGAGACAATGTAGTGTGCGCACATAAGAATTGCGACAAGTTTTTCTCCAATGTCATGTCTGGTTGTTCCCTGCGATATGCATTCATGTTCTCCTGCCTCCAAGGATATGTCGTTCTCTCCAGCTGCTGGTAAGTTCATCCCTGTCGAATGGAGTTGTCACGAAGAAAGGCGACTGGTCAAGAAGATTGACGTTCGTTGCATGGTATGTTACGTCCCGCCTCGAGAAAAAATCCCGATTTCAATTTTGTTTTTTTTGCCAGCCTGCCTTGATTGTCGTTCGTATCAATGCTCTTCTCCCTCAGAACGAAGCAAGAAACTCACCTATTTTGCGATCAGCTTTTCATTTTGAACTTCCTCGTGGGTGTCATTCAAGCAGAGATTGCCGTTATGTCCATCATTGATTGAGCGTTTTATGTAGGACGTGCGAAATCTATCATTGATGAGAGACTCTTTGTATTCATTGTGCTTCTTAACCTTCACCACCATCAGCGAGGAAACTTGGCCAATGCCCGCCTCAAAGGGCTACAGACTGACTTGAACCTCAATGATACCCAATACGCGACCTGCATCTCTGTTTTGTTCGCTGGGTATATCTTCGTCAGTGTATTTTTGCTCAAGTTTCTATACGTTGTTTTTCATTCTCCTCTCTAGATGCAAGTACCCAGCAACCTTGTCATGAATGCAATTTCAAGACCTAGACTATTTATGGCCGCAGTAGTTGGCCTTTGGGGGGCCATCTCAGCTCTCACATCTGTAATTTCTCCCGCCTACCAGGATTATTGTCTTCTGACTCGCATATAATAAGCTCTGCAACAACTTCACCCATCTTGTCGCATGTCGATTTTTTCTCGGATTCGTTGGTGAGTGTCCCAAGCGCGCGTCTTCTTCTTCCATCTTCCATTAATCCTGCATCCCGTTTCAGAGGCCGCCTTTTACCCTTCTGCAGTGTATTACCTCTCTAGATGGTACACGCGCCAGGAAGTTGGCCTTAGAATAGCATTGTGAGCGCAATATCTCTTCTAAACATGAATCGCAAGACTCAGAAGAGTTTGTACAAGCTTGAATGCTGGAAACATGTTGGCTCAAGGTACTTCGCGCGCTTGTTCATATCCAGATGTTATAATTGCATCTCACACCTTCCATAGGTCTCGGAGGTTTGTTGGCCGCAGGCATACTAGCAGGAATGGAAGGTGTCAAAGGTATCCGCGGTTGGAGATGGGTGAGTTTGCATGAGTTCCCTGATCTATGCCTTCCTGACTATGGATTAAGCTTTATATCATCGAGGGTAGTATCACGTTTGCCTTCGGACTGTTATTGCCATTCATCCTTGCCGACTATCCTGCCAGGTGAGTGCACATTCTATGTAAGAGATCGTCTCCTCATGCTCGTTCTTCGTTAGCACAAAATGGTTATCTAATCGTGAACGGATCATCGCGCAAGGTCGTTTGGTTACGGACGTTGGTCTGATCGATAATCCAGAAGATTTGGAAAAATCTGGCTTTGGAGCCTTACGAGGTGTCTGGCTAGCGCTATCAGACGTCAAAGTATGGACTCTGGCGTCAGTCTCTTTGCAACAATCTCGTTATGATACAATCTGATTCTGATTCTTCGTTGTGGCTAGTTTCATGTATCTCACCTACATCATGGGATTGTCATTCGCGGCCTATATGCCAACGATTACTGCGACACTTGGATTTTCGACAACGATTACTTTACTCGTTACATTTCCGCCTTGGGCCTTTGCGACCATGTATGCTCTGGTGAATTCATGGCATTCAGATCGGACAGGCGAAAAATTCTGGCACATAGCAGGAGCGTATGGTTTTGCTATACTTGGTTATGTTGTCGCTTTGACCGGTACGGGATGTATAGTACTCCCCGTTTCATACTCTAATACATGCTGTCTGCAGCGACCACAGTTGCTGGAAAATATATCTCATTATTCGGAATGTGTATGGGGTATAGCGGTGTGTATTTCCGCTCTTTGACTAATATTCTATTCATACAACTGACACGGCATGTGCAGGGGGAATCATTACACTGGGCTGGATCAGTACCTCAATACCACGTCCACCCGTCAAGCGCGCAGCGTCCATCGCTTTCATTAATGCTTTCGCCAATATTGGACAAGTACGACACATTCTGTCCGGTGTTTCTCTCGTCCTGACACAGCCTTCAGATCCCGACTTCATATTTATGGCCAACAAAATGGGGAAAACGCTACTGGCAGTCCTTCACTACTGAGATATGCTTATTGGTTCTCAGCTTAACGATTGCTTTTGGTCAATATAATTCTTGTCATCTTTTGTCCCCCAATGTCGTTCACTGATCATCTTCACAGCCTACCGACAATACCTAAAATCCCAAAACCGAAAATTAGAACAAGGCGAGGCCGAAGCCTATGCAACCGACGAGCGTACCGTTAAACAGAGCGCAGAGTGGGTTTTAGCCGATGGTTGTGTTATAACGCTTATATCTTTTCCTAGCCTCGTTCATGTTTCTATCCAGCAAGAGGAAGCGCTTGTTCATTCGTTCAGGTATATCTATTGATGGAGATGTTCTCGTATCCGCGTTTGTACTCTAGAACATCGGATATCCGCGTGTGTATACCTAGGTTGGACGGGACCTCAGAAAGTTCCTCCCGGTCCAAGAAACAAATATCATGGCAATACTTGCTCAAGATCTCTCGATTGGCGAATGACACTGCAGGCCACTACTCGACCACCGTAAACGCCTGAGCTCAATACCCTCCAATACAGCAGTCGATCAGTGCAGGGCCGTTTTGAGAAGGTTCCGCCGATTCATATCGCCAGCTCATCCCAGCGAAGGCATTTGACTCTTGAGAGTTCGTATGTTCTAAGCTTCATATACTCACACACTACCTATAGAGCAAGCTTTGCTTGAACATTGCTTTGCCTTTTGGGTTGAGCAAATAACCCGTATCTCTTCGTTCCCCACTAGAACGTTCTACGATCTCAAGGAAGTAGGGGTCTCGTTGCTCAAGAACTGCCTCTCTGGCATTCAGAAGCATGAAGCACGAACCTCACATTGGTGCACAGTCACTACGCAGAGTGTACAGTGTGTTCTTTGATATGTGTTTCAGCTAAATGAACGAACGAGCTGGAGGGTAATTGACTAGCTACTACGAGGAGGGTCGGGTCAAATCGTTGCAGTAGCTCCGCACAGCGTGAGTATTCCACGTGTGCGCTCATGTGGCGTCATCACGCCTCGATATGGAGCGCTTCACTGATTTGTACCAAGTTCTCCAGGTGGTGAATGCTCCTTGCTCCTCTACGTCTGGTCCCATGATCAGGACCTATACATTTCGATACAGTTGAAGGTTTGGTGCGAGTGGTTGGCCAATTGTTTTTGTACGTTTTCCTTTGCTTACAATGCCTCCGCTGATTTTTCATGCATGTTCGCCAATTTTACGCCTAAAGTTGCTGTTGCAACTCGATGTATAGACTATCTGCTATCCCCAACAGGCAAGTCAGAAAACCGAGATCGATGTTTAACAAACTGTGAATGTCCTCATCCTCAGGTCATCAAATTCGAAGCTACCACTGTGGCGGAACCATGAAGCCAAGTCATCGTTCCTACGCTGTGCTTTGGCAAACACAGATAACTATCCTAGTACATACAGAATGCTTTCTATTAATCCTTGGTTCCCACTACTCGACTGTTCGAATGTCAACAACCGCAACCATTCCGCGAGGCTAGTGATCGCGGCCATTCGAAGGCCAGCCGCATTGTTATAGTGTCTTTTTTACCATGGGCATATATAAGAGGGACGATGGGCAAGGTAGGAATAATTTCAGCGAAAACGCTCACGGTTTTATTTCACAGCTATCCAGTATGGCCCTAGTATTCCCTGGCTACGATACCGGCTACGATGCCTACAATCCTCATTCACTGTCTCGCCGTCCATCTATGTATGGAGGTAGTTCTTATGCTTACGATCACGGAGGGTATCATCATGATGGGGTAAGGCCATAACAGCATTTGACATTCCTCTTTGATGGTGCAACTGACAACAACGTTTTTCGCACTTAGTATAACAGCATGTATGGTGCACCCTATTCCATGGGTGCCGTGACGCCTATGATGGGCTGTAAGCTTTCTCATATTCCTGCCCGCCTGCTGTGACGAACTCACTTCTTAACGTTGATTTTCCGGTCAACCAGCAGCTTATGACGATATGTCTATGAGGGAATCTTACTACCCTGATATCAGACGACCAGTTTCGGCCATGAGCGTTCGACCTCGTCGGCATTCCGCAGTATCAGCGATGTCACACGTACCTCTCCCTCCCCCCTTGGATGCCTTTCGACGTGCTAGCTCGATTCACATCAAATTCAAACGCCGGGGCAGCCTGATGGCGGGAATTTCTCTCGCTGAAGCCCAAGGGTATGCAAGGTTATCTAACAACGACTATTACTCGCTTCATGATCTGCATGCGGATCGAAGGCATACGATTTTCTTGAAGATAAGAGTAAGTCGAGCGATATCAGTGAGCTTTCCGCGTTTAGTAATCATGTTTTCGACTTTTAGTGGGCTGGTTATAACTCTCTAACATACGAGATTCCGTTGGAAGCCTCGTATGATGATCGAATCAATCTTCAAACACTAGCGAGACGTATATCCAGAGCCTGTGTTCATTATCTTCAGGTCAGCTCAGTTCTTAACTTCGAGAAGCAATTATTCTAACACCGGCGGTGTGCAGGCCAACAGAATACCTATACCCTGGGATCGGGTAGATCTTCATCATATCGAGGAGATATCTTACGGCGTCTGGCAACCCATGTTAACATCGAGGTGACTACCGCCATAGCTAAAAAAATTGTAGTAGAGTGGTCCTTGACCCGACACCGAATCATAATTTTCGCCTTCTCCGTCACCCCGGGCGTTGGATATTGACATGGGCTGAGCCAATGCTATTCCATACAGGATCGTCTGGAGGATCACTCCAGCAGGCTGTACTATTTTTCATCCTTCACATTATCTTGGGTCGCACTTGAACTTTTCGGTCTTATGCTTCTTTGGCACGGTATCAGGGCATACCAACCATTATATATAAACCAATTATTTATATTCGCTGTTCATCATGTCTTATCAAGAGATGATCATTGACTGGCGTCTGCGTAGTACTCCGCGGTCTCCTCACAATACAGGTTCAGCCGTTCGAAAAATCAGAGCAAAAACAACTTGATATTAAAATACACTCACAAAACTTCATGCTGCCCTTCGAGTCCCTATCAACCGATTCTCCGAGCTACCTACTAAGTAAGAATGCAAAAACTTGTCTACGTCTTTGTTTTCTTTCAAGCGGGGATTACGGTTCTCTCTTCTATCAGACTTCATCATGATACAAAGATGCTGCGTGTTCTATCGAAGTATTTTGGTTGAGCCCTTGTGCACGTAGAAGATTCGGGATCCCCTCTCGATTTCCACCGGACCTTGACCGAGTCCTTATCATCTTGACAATTGCTCTACAGTACTCCGCTCATCATTGCCTCCTCGAAGTGGTAGTAAGTTCATCTTAGCATCATTTTTCACACTAGCTTTGACTGCTGTAGGCCATTTCCTAGAGTTTCCCACTATTCCTAAGGTATGTATACTTTCTTGCTAATGTCTCCCACTGCAATCTGTGCATTGCCTAACTCCTAAAACCTGAAGCCTCTTGTGAACTCGAAGTACTTCCGTTGCAAGAACTCATTTTATCACCCATCCATGATGACCAAGAAACCAAGAGCCAAGAAATGGTAACCGTAGTCGAGACGTGGCACACCACATTAATCATTGCAATTGCATTGTGGATGACTCCATGAATTTGAATGTTGCACACCAAGAATGAAAAAATAAATAAATGAGGTGTACAATGTAGGTTCAACAAAACATTCATTCATTCATTATTAATATACAGACTCAGGCTTTGTATCCAGATACATTGGCTTCAAAATTGTCATCATAAGTATGTTCCTGGTGCCAAAATTAGAGCTCTGTACCATGGACACTGGACGTTGTGTTGGAGAACAAGTGTCAATTTTGGTCTATGAGCTGTGAAGCGTGAGAGTATAGGGGTCACATTGTATCTGAGATCTGACTGGAGGCTCGAGTCATATCGGACTGCAGCATCACGGTGGTGGTAAGGTGACTACATAGCCTTATAAAAAGACCTTTGACAAGGGAAAATCATTACATTCATGGTCTTAGTCCACAGCTACCCAGTATGGCATCAACATTCTTTGCCAGATGACTAGTAAGTACTACAATTATGGGCCTCCAAGTCCTTCATTGCCTTGTCATTCATCTACTACATATAGAATCTAAGTCCAGGCTTCAGCAGCATGTGCAGCAGCTGACCTCCATCAGGAAAAATGTATCTAAGCCCAGGTTGCCTAGAAATGCCTGGAGACACCCCCAAAATCATCACAGGCAGTTGAAAGACTTTGAAATTATTTCAAGTCAAGCTAGTGTCTTCAGGCTTACCTAAGTTGCTTTGAAAATCTTTGGAAACCTTTGAGTATCTCTGGGAAGCCTGGGCTTTTGGGAGTGTCTCTAGACTCTCTGAGCTGAAGGTATTTTCCTGATGTCATTCCAAGTTCATGGACAGCTGTAAGCTATTTTCATTAATTGTGAGACATAATGATTCCCCACTTATGTTGATTGTTTTGCCTACTTGCAGCTGTTGATAATATGATCACAGCACTGGTAAGAGGCTTTCTTCTATTTACAAATCCCCAATGTCACTATTTGAAAAAAATTTGTTCCTACTGCTCACCATTGCTGTTTACCAGCAGCCATAGCCATGACTTAGGCTCACTGGCATACTACCCTACTATCTGATATCTTGCAATGACAATGTGCATACCTTTTTAAGCTTATTAGTTTGATTCTATGCAGATATCAACTTCTATAGGGCTTATTAGCCACACCTTCAATTAAAAATAATTTGAGTCAAGGTTCGGAGCTACTTAAGCCCAGATCTGACTCAGAATTCTACTCAAGAATTCAATGCATACATTTCTAAGTTCCAAATTCAAGCTTAAAAATGTAATGGTTTGAGTTTGAGTCAAAAAGTTTTCAAAATATATTGCTGATAAGCTCTTATGACAGTGACTGTGTACATCCAACCACTTGCTCCCGGGGCCTCCCCCAGGAATGTATATTCTAAGCTAGCTCAAAGTATATCACATTCATCATTTAGACATCAGGGCTGCATGACTGTGGCAGGTATTTCTCAAGCAGAAGCTCAAAATTGTCTACGGTTATCAAAAAAGTCATCTAAGTTATAACTTATTACTACACTCTGTATGATTTGCATGCAGATCCAATGCAAATGATATCAAGATCAATGTAAGTTGAATGGCAAAGATTAACACAGACAAGATCCTAATACACTGATCAATGTTTTCCAACTTTTTTATTGGACTGCCAGCTATGGTGCTCTAAAACACAAGATTTCATTGGAGGACTTGAGGCAATTGAATCAATCTTGGAATTCAAACACTTCCAAGCACTGAGATGCATGTCCTTAGTTTGTGTCCAATATTTTGAAGTTGGTAAAGTGGACCTCTGTGCATGATTGATCACATTATCTGGCAACCCATGTTGAATCTAAGGTGCATACAGTCTCCTACCACTGTAGAGCCTAATGGTCCTTGACATAATGTGGTAACATACATGACATCAGGAAAAATATTCTCATCTCTAGAGTCCCCAGAGATACCCCCCAATCCCTAGGTAGTCTCAGAGAGCCTAGAGTATCTGAGTTCTTTGAGGCTTCTAAAAATTCTCTGGGCGCTTTCTGGTGCTTTCTGGTGCTTTCTGGTGCTTTCAGATGCTTTCAGGATCTTTCAGGATCTCTAGGATGTTTTTTGATCTTTCAAAGTTCACAAAAATCTCTGAGCAGCCTAGGAATTGGGGGGTATCTCTGGGGACTCTCAAGATGAGAATATTTTTCCTGATGTGAAAACATTCACTGTCCAGTGTCAATCAGTTTTGGACAACAACTGTTCAAGTTATTGGCATCAGAACATGGTCCTGCTGGATAGTGCTGTTCAGCAGCCCCAGCACCTCTTGAAATATCCCTTCCAGACAGTTGCTATTTTGTGCTATACTCAACTGAGTGCCGGCATAGTTTAAGAGGTCTGGCCACAAGAATGTCATAGTGACTGACTTCTTCATACCTCTATTTCTGTTGACTGCTGGATAGTGCAATACAACAGCTGGGAGTGCTGGGAAGTTCACCCAGGTTTTGCTGACAGGCTTGGTTGAGCTAGCAATAACTTATTAGTAGTATGTCAGGCTTTGTCAATTAGTCCATTCAACAGGTTTTGGTCTCTTCATCTTAATTTGATTCACTTTTGAGTCTGACATTTCATCATGGTATTAAGAGAATATAATGCATATCTAAGTTTCTGATTATGCACATGCCACTGTAATTTCTCATTACTGTCTATATGTTCATCAGTGAGCTACATACAAGAACAACAAGAACAACAAGAACAATAGCAACAACTAGTAGCATTTGTATACCATATTCAAATGCACTCCAGACACTGAATCAGTCTATCCTGTATAACAAACAAATCACAGTTGCAAACTGCTCCAGATCTACTCATTACAAGATTTGCCACAATTTTCAAAGCTAACTTTCACCTATCAAGCAAAGGTGTAACAGACTACAGTTTGTAACAATTGTATCTTTCAAGTTCCTCATCCTTCTTCTCTTTCAATCAAAGATTATGCTCCAACTATGAAGCAAAGATTCTATAATATATGGAGACTTGTTATAGACCAAAAACAAGGAAATAAATGTAAACAGAACTCTGGTGAACTGGGACCTCCATCAAAGTCTTCCCTTTTTGGGCTTAACCTTTCAGAATATAAATCATGGGTGTTGAATGAGTGTTTTGGTTATATGTTCACAGCACATACTGTCTTCAACTCTTCGTTATCAAGTGACACAACAAATCATAATAAATATCATCATCACCTCGGGAGATGGACATTGTCTCACTGATTCTCCAATGGATCTGCACTTGGCTGTTCAATAGGGCATTAGAAAATACCAACTTCCAACATGTATCAACCAATCATGATAGTTGCTGCCCATCATGTCTTTTTGTAAAGATAACTTGTTACTATACTAAGTACAGACTGGTGCCTGCATAGTAGGCTGTCAGCTAAGTACAAATTGAATTCTTTTCACAAAATGTATCAGGTATTTGGGCATACTTTTTGAAATCAACACAAAGGCTACCAGGACCCCTGATAATATGGTGGGATGACTTATGTCAGTTCGCACAATTTTGACCCTCAAAATGGGTGCTCACCCAGATTTTGGTTCGCACAACAATGGCCGCCGCAGGCGGAGCTTCAGCCCAGTTCGCACAATATATCGGCGGATTTGGGCAACTTTTGCGGCAATTTTGGGGGTAGTACAGGCTGACATAGAGCGGCACTCGGCACATAGCACATCGGGCCGAAATTTCTGAACCTACCCTTGGGTTCGCACAATTTTTGGTGGAATTTTTTCGAAAACGGTTCGCACAAAAATGCCCAAATCATACCGATTTAGGATAAGGGTCCTTGGCCTATTATCAGGGGTCCTAGGCTACCTCACTCTACACTGAGATAAAATACATCATCAGGAAAAATACCTCAGCTCCAAAGACTCTAGAGACACCCCCAAAAGCCCTGAGATCTTTGAAGTGCTCCAGAGAATCTGAAAGCACTTTGAGGATGCCTGGAGAAACTCAAAGTGCTTTCAAAATCTCTGGTGTCTCCAGGCTTTGGGGGGGTGTCTCAGAAGACTTCAGAGCCAGGAACATTTTTCCTGATGATCCACCTGCACCTCTCAAAACAGAACTTTCATGTTACAATTTCCTTGAATTTTGAAAACCTATCAGATGCCCTTATAGATGCAGTGACTTGGGAAAAACTGTGGCCATGTGTTCATATCTTTCTTCTTCCTATACAAGGGGGATTACAGTGCTCTGTAGCATTATAATATAAAAATAGAATGCACAAATGGATTATACATAGCTCCACTGATAGTGGGGTGCCAAATAGGAATATATATAATATCAGAAGTATTTTGGTGAAACACTTGAGCCTTGAGTACATAGAAGATTCCCAAGTTGGTGTCAACAATCTTGAATAGACATTCACCAGCAGCCACCAATGGCAGTCCTGATCTAAGGCATTGCCCTGCACCGAATGCTCCGATTCTTGCCTTCTCAGTATGATCTTCTCTTGAATCAATGAATTATACACAGCTTCTTGTTTTGTTTGATCATTTTGGAACAACATCATGATGACTCTCGGGCTCCGTCTTCTACCCAACTTCGAGTCTGACTTACAGCCACTGTGACCTTGGCAGTGATCTCACATTATCTGTGCCATGTCTACTATCTGTGAATTACCCAACTTGGTGTATTCCACTTATTCATTCCCCGGGGCCCCCCATGCTGAATATTTTATCTATTCATCAACAGTACCAATTTGCTTAGTATTAATTTTATTGATTTTCAAGGCTGTCAGGTAGTAGGTACTACATTCTGCTATTGTGTCAACCTACCATCTGTAGTCTGCCTGTCCATTGTACTCTACCCCTCCATAAACAAGGTGCTGATGCTGGAATTGTATGGTTGTAGCATCAGGAATAGTGAAGTAAATACTAAAACAGTATACCTGAGATGCAGTGTTTTGGAACAATTCAAGATTCAATGTTTACAGATTCAGATCTTGATATGATATGTAGCTTCGTAATGGTCATTTTGTCTTCAGATTCTGGCATCCATGGTACCTGGCGCCAATTGTTCCTCCGCCGGTCAACTCTATTAGCAATAGAGCTAAAGCCCGAGTAAATCGCAGGAATGAATTCAAAAGCAGAAAAGTCTGTATGGATACTATGATTCTCCGAGTCGGAATTTGTATGACATGTAGGTGATGGACGCTGGTCAGTGTGTTGGAACAAGTGTCGATTATGGTCTATGAGCTGTGAAACATGAACTTCAAGATGAATTGAAGAGGTCACTCTTCAAAATTTAATAAGTTCTCAATGAGATCTGAGCTCAGGTGTGTCAAATTGGTGGACTGCTGCGAGAGTGGCACGACCGTTCAACTACTGGTGGTAGAGCTATATAAGAGAACCTACAGGGGAATATTACATCTACAGCCCCGCTATTTCACAGCTACTAGACTCTAGTTAGTATGTCGGAAGTTACACCACTGATAACTCCTGGCTATGACAATTCCTCATTGAACGAACTTGCCCAACCTACTCATAACCATGATCCTCTTTTGACATTGTCTCCGATGAGTCGTCTGAATTCATCGACTACTCACAGAGGTAGTATCTCAAGTAACAATGACAGGGTAAGACCTGAATTATATTATCTGTAAATGTGCCATTATCGAACTTGTAACAAACATCTTCATAGGTTCCTCGTCCCGCTGAGTCCACTGGCGATATGCACAGTAGCCAGCCTCTTTCCAATTCCGAGCGTACATCGTCCAGCATGATGTCAAGTGGCAGCTGTAAGGTTCCCTTTATTCTTGGTCTATGTCAGCACTCTTCAATGATGATTGTTTGGCCCACCGCCGGCAGCAGCTGTTGGTATTACCCAGATTCCAAACAACTCATATCCAGACCCCCGTGTCATCCAACATCATGTCTCGACCATGCCAACGAGCAGTGTTCAACTTCAACAGCATTCTCAGACTGCAGTAGCGACTATCCAGAGAGGTAGTTCCCGGGCCTTGAGTCACAGTGATAGGGTAAGATATTGAACTCATTCAACCTCTATCATAGATAGTGCAACTAATTGAAATGTTTTTCTCTGCTCATTTTGATTCTTAGTCCAACAGCATACACGGTACTACTGGCAGCCGACCCCCTTCCGAATCCAATCATACTATGACGCCGCCGCATAATTTGATGGGCAATTGTAAGCTTTCCCTCATGATTCCTGGTCTCATGCTAGGATATTCCCCACCGATGTTAATTGTAACACTCTCCAGCAGCTGTTGGTAATACGCGGACCACAAGAGAAACAAATTCAAACCTCGGTGTCACTGGGATCCAACGCGGTGCCTCGACCAGGCCAACCAGCGGCTCCCAACCTCAACAGCTGCATTCTGCAGTAGCTACTACTCACAGAGGTAATTCCCGGGCCTCCAGTCACGGTGATGGGGTAAGGCCTTGATGGCATTTGTTGTTCCTCTACTATGATAGTGAAACTAACAATGTCCCTCAGTCTAGCCACTACATACACAGTGTGCAATCCCATTCCGAATGCAGGAATACCGATAGTGCGACGCCGCCGCCGCATGGTACGATGGGCAGCTGTAAGTATTCTTGATATCATGCTAGGATATTCCCCACCGATGTTGATTGTCTGGCCCTTCGGCAGCTGTTAATAATATGACCACAGCTTTGACGCCCGTACCATACCACCCTCAGGCTCACCAACAGCGTGCCTTGGACATGCCAGTGAGCTATCAATCTCGACAACATTCTGGAGCGTCAACGCCCTTGCACATTTCCCTTTCTTCACCTGTGATACACCGTAAGTTGATTCCCAGTCATAAGCTACTGGGATGAACTACTCTCCACTAACTGTTTGGCTCACCAGCAGCTTATCATGGCTCCACAACCACACCATACTACCCTCAGGCCTCGATCACGCACATTAGCATTCAGAGTCCACAGCAATCTGTGGAAATATACACTTCTACAGGATTGTACAATCAACCCTTTGCTCCCTTCAGGGATGTAGATCCACAAGCTAGTTCGATCCACATCAAATTCAAACGTTGGGGCTGTCTCAAGTCAAGTATTTCTCTAGCAGAAGCCCAAGATTGTCCAAGATTATCGAACAACAATCCGAGTCGTTACTCTCTTCATGATCTGCATACAAATCAAGGGTTGGTACTAATGGAGATAACTGTAGGTCGAACAGCGGCAAAAGATAACGAGCTACTACTTACACATTGAATGATATGTGGACTTTAGTGGGTTGGCTATTGCCCTCGAAGATACGAGATTCCAATAAAGGCCTCGAAAAACAATCGAATCGATCTTCAATCGCTTGCGAGACGTATATCAAGAGCCTGTAATGAATATTTTCAGGTCAGTCAAGTCTCAACCTCAGTGAGAACCAGTAATGTCCTTCTAACATCGTTATACAGACCAATAGAATACCTATCCCTTTGGATCGGGTAAAACTGCATCACATCGAGGAAATTTCCTATGGCATCTGGCAACCCAAGTTGACTTCGAAGTGATTACAGTCTACTACCACTGTGAATATAGACTGGTCCTTGATTCCAGATGGCAAAATACCATTTTAATTACCATCGGTCAATCATCATATCATCATCATCATCATGGATCATGGATAATGGCTACCGTCAGTTGAGGCTGGAGTTCGCTGATAGGAAGTCGTTCCGGTTCTGCTTCTATTTCTCTGCTATTTTGGGTCGCACTCGAGTTGAGCGTTTAGCCTTAGTATGCTTCATATAGAAAGATCAAAAGAAAAAAATATGTACCGTTGCTTTGGTTGTTCACTATTTTCAGATATGTAGTCGTCTGAAGTCGTATGAAGAGATCATAACGCCGAAAGACTCGAAGTGAAACTGAGAATGAGGGAACACGCGGCACGGTAAGGGGGATTAGTAGAATCCGTGAACATCCGACAAAACGGTGACATACATTTCAATCCTCGATAAACGTTCGATACTCTTATGCGACGATTCGATCTTCTGTGTGACGACTTGGGAAGAGATACCATTGCTATCGGTCCTGATCGAACTTGCTTCGTTTGGTGGGCAAAACACCGATGAATCCGCCTGTTCCGTTGTGGGACCCCGCCTTCATGGCGTACTTTGCCCTTCCTTCCTGCATTAGGTGATAATTTAGCAATGCCTGCCTACCTGATGTCCTGCGGTGGTATAGTGGCCGGTCTTCTTCATGCACATGCTTAATGCACCCAAATCGTTCTGGTACAACGGCAGTTGACATCTGTCTGTTCAGTAGAGCCTGCAGAGCGAAAGGTTTAGATACGTTCGCTGAATCACTTTGCTCTATTGAGCCACTGTAAGTCGTTTCGAGTTGGGGACTTTCAGCGGACGGCACTACATCATAGCCCGATGCTGTACAGTGTCGTTTCAAGTGCATTTTATCCAACCATCGAAGCCGGTCCTATCCTACATCACGAACGGATTACACTTACAAACCGCCCCTCTCACCACAAAACTCGCCACACTTCCCAAAACTAACCCACCTATCAAGCAAAACTGCGTAACTGTCGCAGCAACATCCACATCTTCCTTCTTCCCTTTCAAACGAGGATTATGCTCCAACGACGGAGCAGACATCATACAGAGACTCGAGATGTATCCGTTCGATGCACCGAACAGGAACAGGATAAGCATAAACAAAAAATCGGAATTGATCACTGGTGTCGAGGTCAGAGTGGGATCGGACGAGTTGGGATTCAGAATCGGAGGTCGTTGGATGTTGCACATCAAGAATAGGAAAATGAATAACGTTCGGGAGAGGGAAAGTGCCAAAAGGCGCTTGGAGGACCAAATGAGTAACTTGGGGAATGAGCAGATGTATCGCCCGAAGAAGTCTCCCAGCCCAAAGACGAGGAAATGTATGGAGGTGAACAGTAGTGGGTGGACTGAGGGGTTCGTTGGGAGGACCGAGGATGTGATTGGAGGAAAGACGGTCTGCATTCAAGACATAGCAAGATGGAAAGGGAAAGTGATGAGGGAATGTTGAAAAAATCGGAGTTACAGTCAGAAAGGCTCCTTCGTAGTTTCATGCACATACCAAAGTCACCATGAAAACATAAGCAACTGCAATTTCATACAACACATTGGCTTTCGCTACTTTCCAGATTCTGTGTTTCTCAGTAAACATTTGAGACGGGCCTGCAGACACCAACATTCGACTCCGTTCATCGATGTCTGGTCCGAGATCTGACGAGTCGAATCCATTTCCCGTCGTTCTCGTTCCCTGTTGTTTCTGAGACTCCAAAGAACCTGCCACAGCACGATATACCGGCAGCGAGACCAGCCACTTGTGAGCAGCTATCGAAAATAACAGAAAAATCGTCGAGAGTCCGAAGAATATAAACGCGGAACGTTCTTCTGCATCTTTCTCCATCGCACTGACCGACTCGGAGCCTGATGATGTATGCACGGACACCGCCGCACTGAAAACTTGTACCGCACTGACCACGACGGCTACGGCTGCTTGCCCGGCTAGCATAGCCTGAACTGCTTGGGGCCCGAATAAGGACGCGACAGCGATTACCGCATTCTGCAGGTAGGATCCGAAGGAGGCTTGGGCGACGCCGTTCAGAAGGACGAATGTGAAGAAGAGTCCAGGAGATATTGTGATGAATGTGCTGAGGGTAAGGAGCAAAGTGAGGACGGTTAGACCGTATAGGGAGTTTGTCGTTCGAATGGAAGGAGGTGACTGAGGGTCCATCAAGAATCACCAATGACTAAGTAGCGTTATGATACACACCTGCTTGGATGTTGCAGTGGCATGAGCAAGACATAGGAAGTTAGATAGGGTGAAGGTTATTGAGAGATATGATGAGAAAGTAGATTGTAGAGATGATCCAGCAAGCCTCGAGAGGAAATATGGGATAGCAGTTATCAAAGCTAGGTATGGTCGTATTGAGTTTGTGAGGAGACGCATAATGAATGAAAGAGAAGAACAGACCATTCCAAGGTAGCAAAACAGCACATCCTAGAACGAAATTGAACCATCGAATTCGGAGATCGACAGTCACAACATTAGTCGGTAAATTTGAGTCCTCATCAGCTTCCTCATTATCATGTTCGGCGTTGAGCTCGAGGGCAGAATCGTTATTGGGGCCGTCTTGAGGAAGCTGAGGAATCGAGTGGTAGAGTGCCTCTGGTGATGAGCGAGACATGAAAAAGGCAAGTTGTAAGCGCTCGTCCCTTATTCCTCCTTATTCAAACTTTCAATAAGCGCTCGCAAGTGTTTACCACCCGAGCAAGTACTCTGCAGCGTTCTCAAATCGCTCTGTGTCCACATAGATCATCGTGTAACATCAGCGTTGATTAGATATTGTAAGGTAATTTTCAAAGTCAAAGCTCCTTCGGAATAACTTGGTTCTGTTCTCCATCCTTCAGCACCAAGTTCACCAACCTCAACCTCTTCTTCTCCTCCTTCCTCTTCTTCATCTTAATCTTTCTCTCTAACCTCTCCTCTCCACCTCTCTGGACCCACCTCATCTTCCGATCTTCCTTCTTATCCTCTTCCAACGTTTGCCTCCACCTAAACGCTGCTTCGGCTCTAGCTTCTCCCTGCGTTCGACCTTTGAGATCCTGCAATTCTTCCTGGATGTACTCGTTCAACAATGCTCGTTTGGCGACGCGGACTTGTTGCCAGCGTTTCATCTTTTTCGCACGAGAGTGGGGGTTGGAGAGTTCTTTGTAAAGAAATTGCTCGAGAGGTGGTTGGATGCTACCAAAGTTGGCGGTGAAAGTCTTGCTGTAGGGTGAGTTGCGGTTGTATAGAGAGCGGAGATACTCCTTTTCCGTAGGTACTCGAGGAGGTAATCCTCGTAACGTCGGACTGAAGGGAGGGGGTTTGTACGTGACTTTCAAGACCTCGCCCTCGGAAGTGTCGAGCGGTGTAGCTTAAGAGAATTGGGATTGGGATAGAGACCAAAGTGAAGGGATCGAAAGTACATACCGTCAGCGTGAATGACCGGCTGTGGTTTTGGCCATGGGATAAGTATACGCTCGCCTACACGTTCTGGTATAATTGGAACTGTTTTGGTAGCGAATCGTTCCCATTGCCATCTGTGTACATACGAGTTCCATACAGGGGAAGCTGTGCCAAGACGTTTGGCGAAGACACTTTGAAACAGGTTAGTTGACGCGTCTGGAACGACAAGGACAGCTACATACGGAACGACCTTTCTCTCTGTTTCTCCTGCTCTTAACGGAAGCTCATGTTCTCCCAAGTATAACTGACACCGGGAATAGTGATAATTCTTGTCTTGTCGTCCGCTTTCTTCTGGAGTAGACTAGGAGTGAGAGTAAGAACAAAGATCCTAGAAGTTTTCGAGCCTGAATTCAACTCACATCATGTCTCATTCCCTTCACATAAACCCTATTCCTAAACTTGTTAACCGCCACAACTTCGTGCAACAGCACCTCTTTTCCATCCTTCCCTGTCGTCCCTCCTCTCCTTCGTCCCAGCAGCCGGACTTGGTCCCCAGGTACAATGTTCCACCATTTGATCCTGTCCTTCTCCGGTACGATCTTCTTACTGAAGTTCACTAAACTTGGCTTTTTCAAAAGCCCTTTTAGAACTCTGGATGCAGGAAGCAGATGTCTAAAAGAGGTCGTCCATGGACTTCTAGTAACTGCGTTGACGATTTCATGTTTGGTGAGCCTGTGGAGAGGCATTGGCTATGTTGCCAATGTCAGACTTTAGTGAAAGGCGGGTGGACACTGGAAAGAGGGCGCGCGGAAAAATTTGAAATAAGCGCCATGCCAGCGCTTAGCTTTACCAAGACCAGGCTGGAGGTCAAAGAAGAGCAGAGGTCAAGAAGAGGTGGTTGCCTCATCATACCTGCATGTCTACGATTACTGTGACCAAGGTACTTGTCACACTGCTATAGACTATTATGAAAGTAAATGTGTATTCAAGCTGTGAATTTAAGTATTGTGCAAATTGTTCCTCATTGAAGTCATTCTCATAAAAACTCCAACCCTATCCCAACCTGTATGCCCTTCCGTGTCCCATCACTCTTACTCGCAACCAATGGAAGACCGAAATTCACTTCCATCCTTATAGGGTCGAATTTATATATCAGTCCAACACCAGCAGATATCGATGGTTTTGAAACGGTGTTTTGGATGTTTTCGACGAACGTACGGGCTAGGTATCGCGAAAGGCCTAGTCAGAAAAATACACATCATTCCCAGAAGGAAGAATCACACTTACACTTATCAATGCCGTCCAAACGACCAGCATTTAGGAAAATATGTGTCTTGAGCGGCCAATGTCCTTTTCTAGGAATGTCGGATATGACGCTCAAGCCAGCGGACCAGTACAAGTCGCCACCTAAGGAGTCCGCTGGAGAACATAACAGTGATGTGAGAAATGTGAGTGGAAAGACACTGAGAGAAAAAAAAACGTACACCCGTCTCGCGGTCCCAAACCTGCAAACCTCATCGAGCGCACAGACAGCGGGCCTCCGAGTTGGAATCGGTCTGAGAAAAGACTCGGAGCTTGTGTAAAATTCCATAGTACGCCTGAACAAGCTGACAAGGCGACTGTCTACAGAAGAACACCAAGATATATGTCAGGTACTCCCGAGAGCAAGTCAAACGAATCTACTTACCACCCCAGGTAGAACCGATCTCGAAATATGATTCTCTGTCTCTGCTTTGAAGTACGACGCGTCTCCACCCAGACCAAGACCTGCGAGTTCTTGGAAGATTTTGGTATGGAAACCACGCGTGCCAGTTATTCGGTCATCGCGGTTGTCGAATGTGTATGTATATGTTAAAGATGATTTTGAGGTCTGACCCGCAGCTTCGCGGATGCTGCGAGAGAAAGCGAAGTGAGCACACGAAGGGGAAGCGTGCAAAAAGAAGGTAGAAATGATGACGTTCGTCACCGAGGTATCCCTCAGTATCAGAACTCCAACTCACCTGATAGACGCGGTCGGCAAGAGATTTCCAATATTCCTCAAAACAGCCTGGTACGCGACTTCGTGCAATCCACCCGATATCTCTCCATGCTAGAAGTCAAATCAACAGTGAGCTCTTTTAGTTGTACGCGAAGATTATCTGCTAACCTAAAGCTCACCCTAACAAGCGCTTTGATACCCCTCAGACTTTCGGAACAGCTTGCAAAGGTGGAATAATCTCTGGACAATCCGAATGCACCAATCTCGGCATATGTGTTGAGGTCGGGGGTTATTGGTAAGGAGAATAATGCGTTGAATGATTTTCGGGTGGTTGTACCCAAGGACATGCTGGCTTCGAAGGTTTCTGCTCCTCCAAAGACATTGCGGACACGACCGATTGCACTCTAAAAACACCAAATGGTATGAATCAGTATCGTCAGCAACAGATGGAAACTGAGTAGACCCACCGCACTGCCTTCGTTATTCCCTAGTTCTGTGGAAGTCTTCAGATAGAACCTTCCCTTTTCACGCGTCTTGAAGACAACGTCCACAGCCTCTGGTGGAAACAACTCATCCTTGGAACGTTCTATGTTGGCGGAAACAGAATGAAAGATATCCGCACGCTGTAAGAGGTCGGATATATGTCTTGTAGCGTGTAAAACAGATTGGACATCTTGTGGAACCTCTCCTGAATCGGGAGAGAGGATAGGATTAATCAAGAAGCCTAAGAACGAAGGTCGGGTTTTATGTGCTCCTTCGACGCGTACAGAAGCGATACGGAGAGGTGCTAAGAGACTGGAATTAATCTGTACGAGTATATATGGATTAGTCGAATGGTTGATGCCTGCAATGATCGACGTACCAAGTCTGCCAGATGGAGAGTCGCTGACTCGTAGTCTCCGCGTAACTTCTTAGCTGCACGTTTTTCCTGCCATTTTCTGAGTTTTTGGACTTCGATAGGTTCTTTGTCGAGTGGTGAAGAGGAGTTTTGCAGTGGTGGTTTTAGAGACCAAAGTTTGTCACCATTAGAGGTCATTTGCAGAGGAAGGCAAGACTTATTTCGCTTGTTCCGGAAGAGACACGAAAGTCTCCCACGCTCACAGACCTCTCAACGTTGGACCTTTTACCTCTTTCTTCTTCTTTTCTGTTCTTTCACTCTGGCTATATCTCTCTCATAGCTGAACCTGGCTCATCAGCGTTTTAACAATGCCGGATCCTCAGATTTTCAAGGTCAGAGTTCATCAGCCACCAATTTATCACCAAACCTCATGTATCTCGCAATATTCAGGCCACATACAGTGGAATTCCCGTATACGAGATGCAAGTGCTTTGATTGAACGCTTTTTGAAAGATTTTTGACGCGATTTTACACGACTTTCGTTGATGATACACGTATCTATAGGATGTGCAAAGGGGTAGCTGTGATGCGAAGACGTGCTGACGCATGGTTGAACGCGACACAAATCCTCAAAGTTGCCGGGTTCGATAAGCCTCAACGAACACGCGTGCTGGAGCGCGAAGTACAAAAAGGTGAACACGAAAAGGTGCAGGGTGGGTATGGGAAATACCAAGGTATGCCGTGTCTGTTCTCAAAGATAGATGACTGATGGCGAGTTTGGCGTCTGTCTATGAAAGGTACTTGGATTCCTCTAGAGCGAGGACTCTCATTAGCTAAACAATACAACTGCGATGCCCTCCTTCGACCTATCATTGACTTCCAGCCTGCTTCGAAAAGCCCTCCACTCGCACCTAAACACCTTGTTACAGGGACCGCTCCGCGTCCCGCGCGACGTGCCGGCGGAGACGGATCAGGTGCCCCCGTTAACACACGGTCCTCCCGTCGTCAAGCGCATCAGGAAATCGACCAGGCTTCGGAAGGGCAGGAGACGTTGTCCGTTGTCGGGACAGAGGATGGATCGATGTCACCCTCCCCGTCAGAGGGTTCATCGAGCTCCCGCACGCCGTCGCCGATAAACAGTCCCCCGTATTCCTCGAATGGCGTTGAGTCTTCGAGGAAGAGGCGAAGAGAAATCGACAATCGATTCGACGAGTATGATGATCTCATTCCCAATGATGCTCGTGCATACGGAGACCAAATTCTCGAATATTTTATATCTGACACGAACCAAATCCCGGAAATCCTCATTAATCCTCCTATCGACTTCGACCCCAATATGGCCATTGATGATGATGGACATACATCTTTGCACTGGGCTTGTGCAATGGGACGACTACGGATCGTCAAACTTTTACTCACTGCCGGAGCAGACATTTTCAAGGTGAACAAAGCCGGTCAAACTCCGCTCATGCGGAGCGTCATGTTCGCCAACAACTACGATGTTCGAAAATTCCCAGAATTATACGAATTGCTGCATCGTTCTACCCTAAATATCGACAACTACAATCGCACGGTGTTTCATCATGTCGTCGATGTTGCCATGTCGAAAGGGAAGACCCACGCCGCGAGATATTACATGGAGACTATACTCACTCGATTAGCGGATTACCCAAGAGAGCTTGCAGACGTGATCAATTTCCAAGACGAAGATGGCGAAACCGCGTTGACGATGGCAGCCAGGTGCCGGAGTAAACGACTCGTCAAGTTACTCATCGACCACGGGGCAGATCCCAAGATCATGAACAACGACGGTAAAAGCACGGAGGACTATATTCTCGAAGATGAACGGTTCAGGTCTTCGCCTGTTCCTGCCTCTCGCGCAATGTCGATGTCTTTCCGAAACGCGCAGGCCGCTTACCCTTCAAATAATTCGACCACCTACTCGCTAGCCACGCCATTCAGTGAACACCGACCACCTCTCCATCACTCCGTCGCAGGACAGCGGGCTAGCACTCGATGCGTGAACGATATGACGAGCATGCTCGATAGTCTCGCTGCTTCTTTTGATCAAGAGCTGCGGGAAAAAGAACGCGATACGACTCAAGCGCATGCGTTACTCAGCAATATTCAAGGGGAGATTCTAGAGTCTCAACGCGCTGTGGGACATTTACAAAGAGTAGCAGAAGGAATGGGGGGTACGAGACAGAGTCTTACTGGATTAGAGAAGGAGCTGAATGATAAGATGGGAAAAAGGTGTAGGATGGGCTGGGAGAAATGGGTTTATGATGAGGAAATGAGGGAAACGAGGATACGGAATGCTTCTGGTGGTCGTTTGGAGCTGACGCCTGAAACGGCCACCTTCAGCGTCGAGGGTGTGCCCCCAGCGGAAGGAGAACCTCTTTCGCAGGATACCAATGGCGCAATCACATCGAACGATAGGTTCCTCGAGGAAACCGTCTCCGATTTAGTCGTACTGCATGATAATATACCGACAGATCCAGAAGCCTTACAACGCGCCTGCGACGAGTTACGTGAAGAACTGGGGGCCCATAGGAAGAGGAGGAAAGTGGTCTTTGACAGCCTGGTGGAGTTTCAAGCTGAGGCTGGGACAAAGGGTAGGATGAAGGACTATCGAAGGTTGATTGGGGCAGGGTGCGGGGGTATACCCTCGTCTGAAGTCGACGGAGTTTTAGGGATGCTCCTTGAGGTTCGTGAATGTTTCGTAGGTTCGTCCGTATCTAACTGATTGTTTGTAATGCAGACACTGGAGTCAGAGGACCCCTCGAGTAAGACCAAAACACCTCAGGGCTAGGTGAAGGAGTGGTTAACAGGTTCTCCAAGCTAGCTGCTAGGATCAGATGAAACCAGATGGAAGATTGCACACCGAGTATGTATAAGTTATTGATTCTTCCTGGACCTTTTTTAGCTTGCTTTCGAGAAAATGCATGTCGCCCTTGTTTTGTATTACTTATTACTTATACTGCCTTTGTACAATGATGATCAGTGATTGCGTTGTGTATGAAGCTAATTATGACCGGTCGACCAATAACTCTTCCATGATACGGTACCACCTTCAAGGTACCCCTTCCGCCACCGCTTAGGAGAAGTGTGGCGCAATCCACGACGCGAATATCATGTGATCAACTGGATCTACGCCACGTGTTTTGGTGGCTTTGCACTTGGAGTTGAACATGCGAAGTTCATTTTCCTTCTCTTCTCTCGACGACTCGGACTCGGATCTAGACGAATTTCGCGTTCCTCATATGGCGCCAAAATGCGAGCCACTTTGCTCCTTCAGCGATAGGTTCTCCGTCTTCGCCTTCCACTTACGTTCTTCACGCACTAAACTAGTTTTTTGTCTTTTGTTTCCGTCCATCAATCAACCGCAGGCTGTATTTCACCACTTTCCCTCATCCTACGCCGACTCCTAGTACTCTGAACCGTATAGCCTCAGAATCTAGCTATCGTCCACGCGTCAGACCGAGACCAAGAGGATTTCCTGCCACTTCGCCGGATGAGGAGGCATCATATTACTGGTTCACAATAGATGACCAGCTGCTCTATCTCTCCTTCTTCCAGGATTGGGGACCTCTCAATATTGCCATGGTCTACAAGGCGTGCATCCTGATCCATGAATTGCTCGAGGTATGAAAGTTACCCATGTCGATTCATGTTTTTCTCATGGCCACCGCAGGATAAGGAACTCGCCACACGTCGACTGGTGTTATACTCATCCAATGACCCAAGGAAAAAGGCAAACGCCGCCCTTCTGATGGCTCTTTATGTTGTATGTTCGCTATGCGAGAGCCATGCCACTGCGGAGACTGATCACACGACTTTCCATCTAGATGATAGTCCAACGCCGCGCGCCTTGGGAGGCTTTCCACCCAATCGCAGAGGTCGAATTCATGCCATTCAGAGACGCAGGACGTGGTCCATCCGACTTCAATCTCAATATACAAGATTGCCTATGGGGAATCTGGAAAGCCATGCAGAACGGATTATGCGACATGAATGAATTCGACATTGAGGACTATGAGTTTTACGAGAAGGTTGAGAATGGAGACTGGAACTGGATCACGCCCAATTTCATTGCGTTCGCCTCTCCCGTCGACCAGAACTGGATCAAACGCCAAAAGGAAGCCGCGAAGGATGATTCAGGGTCGCCCACTTCATTATCCACGTCAACCAACAGCAATTTCGCTTTACAGGGAAAGCTTCCGACACCGTTTCTCAACTGCCTAGACTACTTCGAGAAACGAAACATCAAGCTGGTCGTCCGCTTGAACAACCAGCTCTACGATCGCGCCACCTTTTTGGACAGAGGGATTGACCATATGGAGCTCTATTTTGACGATGGAACCAACCCTACGGACGAGATCGTCAGAACATTCTTAGATGTCGCAGACCGGGTGATAGAAGAAGGAGGGGTCGTTGCTGTTCATGTACGTGATCATTTCTGATTGACATCGACATTGCTTCTCGGTATTCTGAACCCCGCTTCCCAGTGTAAAGCAGGACTCGGTCGTACGGCTACTCTTATCGGTGCCTACCTCGTTTGGAAATATGGCTTCACGGCAAACGAAGCCATCGCGTTCATGCGAATCGTCCGACCAGGAAGTGTCGTGGGCCCTCAACAGCAATATCTGTACCTGAAGCAACTCGAATGGTCGAAATGGGCTGCGATCGATGAGGCACGTAAGATCCAGGCTGCGGCAGTGGCAGTTACAGCTGCACCACCCACACTCGCTCTCGTCACCCCAGCGACTCCACCTGCAGATACAGACGAAGAACAACAACAACCCCCCATCCGTCCCTCGACTCCCACAGAATCCACCATGTCCTCCCTCCCACCCGTCACACCCAGCCGCCACGTTGCCGCTGCCGCTGCCAAAGCGAGGGAGATCGCTCCTCCCGGTCAACCACGGAAAACTCCAAACGCCAAACGCTCGGCTCCTGCACACGATTCCGATGATGAGGACGATGTGTTGGGTATGCGTTCAGGTTCAGACTCCGATTCTGATGAGATGAATGATGTGCTGCCTTCGTTGCATACCATCGTTCCGGCTCCAGCTCCATCGGCGCGTCTTCGCGCTCGTGCCGGTTCGACTTCGAAGGCGACGACAGCTGGGAAGGGGAAGATGGGAGCTGCGAGAGGTATCACGGCCTCGGAACAACGTCCGACGAGAGTGACGCGGTCGACGGCTGGTGCTGCGATTATTCGAAAGGCGGGTACGACTGCCCATACGGGCCCTGCAGCCAAAGCCGGAGCTGCCGGAGCTTCTGTCGTTGGGTCTCCTACGAAGGTGACTACAGGTCAGAGACCGAACAAGATCCCACGACTTGCGATGGGCAAGTCTACGATTGGTCTTGCAGCTAAAGCAGCTGCCGCTGCTAAAGAGATACCTAAACCGGTCCCATTACCTACGCGCTCCAATTCCAAACCGAACCCTCCTCCTCCGTCTCCGAACCCTTCCCGTCTTCCGACTCTCATCCCGGCTCGTACCCGTCTGGTCACTCATCATTCCAATTCGACGTCTGATGCTACCGCTGCTGCGCTTTTGAATAGCAAAAAGGGTTCGGCGGTTTCTAATGTGAAGGCGAAGGAGGGTCCTGGTGCTGGTGCTGGTGCACCTGCATGGATGGCGACGGGTAAAGCGGCGGGGGTGGTCGTTACTAATACTCATGGGACAGGTAATAAAACTGAGTCGAGGCCTGGGTTGAGGAGTAGTGTGAGGAGGAGAAGGAGTAGTTTTTCTTCGGCGGACGTTGTCGCATGAAGGAAGGAAGGAAGGTTTATATCTCAAGTGTGTCTCGCATTTTTTTCTATTTTATTCGATGTATTGGCTGGCATGTACTTTTATTATTATATCTCCACATCATCGTAATCTCGGTTTTCAAGCTCTTATTTTCATTTCCGTATCTGTTTTCATACTAGCTACATACTTTGCATAGTACTTGCATAGCATCGCAATCACCCCCCATTCCCCCTACACCTCAACGTATCTCAACCTTTGTTCCCAGTTTTGTTCCATAAACCCTTGTCATTGCTGTGGATTCTAGTTCTACATTTAAATTCAAGTGATATATGACCTACATATTGTGACCAAAAAGACCAGTTCCCAGTTCCTACGCCTTCGCCCGAGCAGAGTATTTATGCACACACTCAAAGAACCATCTCACATCCTCTGGATCCACACCGGGTGTTATCCCATGACCCAAATTCGCAATCCACGCCCCGACCTCGCCATTGTTACCCTTCTTGAACTCATCACACATCCGTTTCACAGCGCTCTCGATAGCTTCCCTGCCTCCATACAGCACATTCGGGTCCATGTTACCCTGTAATGCGACTTTCCCCTTGACGATTTCCCGAGCGACTGAAGGGTCGATGCACCAGTCTAAGCCCAACACGTCGTACCCCGAATCCTTCGCGAGCTCGTCCAATGCGTAGTTTGCGCCTTTGGCGAAGAGCGTGAGGGGAACCTGGGGAATGTTTTGGGTTGAGAGGCTTGCGCGGACGCGGCTGGAGATGTGTTTGAGAGTAGGAAGAGAGAAGAGGGAAAAGTCGTGTGGGGAAAGTTCGCCTGCCCAAGAGTCGAATACCTGGAGCAACTGCGAGTGAGAGTAGCATCAATGAAACAAATCTTCGTAGCGCGTAGTATGTATATACCATACCTGAGCCCCTGCTTTGACCTGACCTACCAAAAAGTCGACGCATACATCCGCTATTCGCAACAGCAACGCTTTCGACTCTTCTGGGTATTTAAACAACCACGTCTTCGCCTTCGTGAACGTTTTCGATCCCCCACCCTCGATCATATACGCGAAAAGCGTCCAGGGAGCACCACAGAACCCAATCAGCGGAACCTCGCCATCCAACCCGATCCGAGTCTGTGTGATGGCTTGGAAGACATAACCTAGTTCCTTGTCTACATCGACGGTTTGGTTTAGTTTGGAAACATCATCAGGCGTGTTGAGTGGATCAGGGAACGATGGTCCGGGGTTCATGAGGACCTCCATTCCCATGGCCTGAGGGATAACGAGGATGTCGCTGAAGATGATCGAGGCGTCGATTAAGCCGGAATACCGACGGATAGGCTGGAGTGTGATCTCGGTCGCGAGTTCAGGAGTACGACAGATTTCGAAGAATTCGTGGTTAGCACGGAGGGCACGGAATTCTGGGATGGGGATGAGTGAAAGAGGATGGGGTTAGACAATGGACGCGTACCTGGTAGATATCTGCCAGCCTGCCTCATAATCCAGACTGGAGCTCGTTCTGTCTTTTCGCCTCTAGCTGCTCGCAACAAGAGGTCATTGCGGAGAGGAGGGAGTTCGACCATGGTAAAGGTCAGAAATTCGTGAGCACTGGTGGAAAGTTGTGAGTACTGGCAGACGTGGACGTTGACGCGAACGTGGAAAGAGAAAGAGTTTTGAGTTTTTTTCGCGAGTCGCGAATCGATTGCCGGTTATTGCCGTTGCCGGTTAGTGCATTTGCCGGACGGCTAACTCCTATTCCCGAGTAAGCGCCCAGAACTTCACTCTCACCTTAACTTATGCCAGCTACGAATCCAAATCAGCTCGTTGAGGAGTATGTACGTGCTCTATAGCTAACAGTCTCCTTTACAAGCTATGCTCTTGATACAGGTTCAAAAAATCTGGGAATTTCGACAGACTCCGTCGAGAACTCTTTGCAGAATTTCAGAAAGGTGTAAGTCCCTCTCCAACTCCAAGTGCATCCATCTTCCACTCTGACAGCGACACCACACAGGATCATATCCCTTCTTTCGACAAGAAGACCCAGGATGTGGTCCAACAGCGTTTTGCTTCCATGAAAACACGGTCGTTCCTCAGTACTAGGTTCAACAAAGACGAAACGAATCTTCGAACAGAGTTGTTGCAGGAAATACAGCGGTGAGCAGCTCATACTTTTCATACGTTGCTAGTATACACTGATCCAGCTCAATGCCTTTGATAATGTAGTTATCCATACGTTGAAACCACCGTGAACGATATGCCCACATTCTCAGATCAAACATTCAATGACAATCTGACAGAGTCCATCATGCGCATCCTGAAGGAAGAACCCAACGAGAATACAACCAATCGGGACGTGACAGAGAAAGAGAAAGAGATCAATGGAAAGCTGGATTTACCCAGAGATTCTGGATCTGGACACTCGGAACAACGGAGGGAAGAGGAAGCCGCAGATGACTCGTCTGTTGACAAAAAGGAGGAAGAGGAAGTGTTGAAAGCCACGATAATTCAGGATGCTGATGCTGGTCCGACTGTGGTCAATGGTGAGATGGAGCCCTCATTAAGAGTCATTGTAAATTCTCATGCCCTTACGCATGCGTAGGCCTCAAACAACACCCACACCCCTCACCTCAACCTTCCGTCAACGATACCGTTTCCAAAGAACCCGGGACCACAATGGCCAACCATGCCTCGCTCACCCCACCATCATTAACGAGACGATCATCTTCGAATCTATCTTCCCTATCCTCAGTATCCTCTCGTTCGCCGTCACTCTTAGCCGAGGTAACCCATGACGCGGACGAACCGACGACGACAGCGCGTGTGCCGGATGATGATATATCTCTATCTCTATCTCAATCTGGACCTGAGCCTGTGGCTGTGGCGGACGTTCCCAAGGACAAGGACTACTCGGAAAGTAGTCGTATGGATATGGTTCAGGACGGAGACGACTCTATCAGACGCGTAGAAACAGAACCTATACCTCAGCAAGGAAGTGAAGACAATCCAGACGTTGTAATCACATAACTCGCCATCTTTTCATACTCACTCATGCTCAAGAGTAATTCGGAATCTATCCAACTCGGGTCATATTATCTTCTCATCCAGAATCCTAATTCAGAAGCCTTTCGTCTCCTGTCTACGCTTCTACGCTGTGCTGTTCACTGACTCGGGCGATCTCTCGAAAAAGAAAAAACGCAAAAGAGCGCGGTCTTCGTGCGTTCTCTGAGGATTTCTCGGCTCAAAACAGTTTTCGTTCAGATTCAGAACGAAGTTTCGGCTTTCTATACAGCTTTCTACGCACTTTCGTCTTGATATCCACTCCGAGCTCGACTTTTGGAATCTGAAAAAAAGCCCGTATGAACTTGGGGCATTGCCACTGTCGTTCGAATCTGTGTGCCATGTTATCATTCATTCATTCATCGACGGATCAATCTGGATTACTTCTTACGATTTTTACAATCTCTCTGATTCTGAACCTGCTCGCACTGCCCAAGCATGCGTTACTATGCGTTACTATGTGTTCCCTCCTGGCTCCCTCGCGCTCTCTCCTGCTCTCCTGGTTTCAGGCTCACTGCCAACCTATGTCAAACTATCAAAAGCGGGTTTGAACTTCACCAATTTGAACGTTGAACCTTGGGTAAGTTCTGGAGTCTTACGTTCAAAACTTCAGTACTTAAGTACTTAAGCTTCACCAACAGTATCCTGCCGCCTGCAGGTTACCGTTGTCGAGCAATCGTTTGACATCAGTTCAAACTCCGGATAGGATATAGCTCGGAGGATACAGTTCAACGCGCCAGGAGTTTTTGAGACTCGAGCATTTGAGGTGGACTATGTGTGTACAGAACATAATCGGTTGAATGTGGACGAAATGCACCATAGACGATACAGTTCTATGTTCAAGCCAAGATTGGACACGCGGTTCGAATCAGAATCGCATTCGATTACACATCAAAGTGTCGGACGGGAACGACTCGAAGGTTTCAAACAACGCCTGATCGTAGAAAACACAGAGCAACTCGTCGACGACGGTTTCGGAGCAGCAACCAGTCTCAAATCTCTGCACCTTTCAGCAAGATCGTGGATGGACAGGATCTTACTGTAAGCTTCGTTCCTAGTTGCCGCCTCCATATCATCATCATCTTCCATCCCCCCCATCCCCATCCGATCGCTCGCCGCCAGAGGCTGCTTCCTCTGAGTCATGAAGAGTGTGCAGGCCACGGTCAACGATTGACTGATCCTTGCTTCGTGTCGAGAACAAAATTGCGCGAGTTCATCCCGCCGTTTCTGTTTGTTGAGGAATGGGAATGAGCCACGAGCGTGATGAGGTTCGTCGGTGGACAGTGGTTCGGATAGCGTTCGAAGATATTGGATGGTGAACTGTCCTCCGAAGTGAACTGTCAGGGCACCATGATAGACAAGATGGGGAAAGAGAAACGGCCGAACCTTGGGGCTGTACGAATCCTGGAATATGAGCGAAAACGAGCGACATATTAGAATTCAGAAACGTTCAGTGATCTCATATAAACTAAAAAAGAAAACTTGAACCCACTTGCGGAATAACACGACCTGTGCAAACTTGCCAGATCAGAAAGGGGTCGTGGAACGACTTGTCGTCATGATAGTCTGGCCAATTCCTCGTCCTCAGGGTAATATCAACCCCTCTACCGTGACTTCCACCAGCGCCAGCGCCAGTAGAAGTCGGATTCCCAGCAGGGACGGGGACATGGTCAGGCCCCTGCCAGTGACCGTCGCGAGCGAGTCCAACCGCATCCACCGATACTAATCGCGAACCATCGACCCCGGGCTGAGGATCTCGATCAGGACTCTCACTACTATCTCCCAGCGCCGAATCCGAGTCACGTCCCAGTGGCAGCCGATTCAAGGAGCTCGGAGCAGCAAGGACCTCGGGAGAAACGGTGCATGCAAGAACCGCGAAGAGTATTCCAAGTGATGGGAGGCCTAGGAGTATCAAACGAGTCATAACTGGTAATAGGATGTAGCCTTATGAAGTTAGAATCTGAATTTGCAGAGCGTAGACGTTAGGTATACCTAGAAGAACTTCGGTTGAATGGTTGTTGGTACAAAAGCTAAGATTTTTTGCGAGGCCAGCTCTGAGGAGAAGGAAGGAAGGAGGAATGATTTATCATTTTTTGCGGCTTTTTGTTCTCCTGTACCTCTAAGTCGTCGGTCTTGATCTGGTTTGATAGGCAAGTTGGTCCCTGTTGATCCCCATTGGTAATGATAACTGTTGAGATCCGCTTGGCATGAGTTGCACTGCGTCATAAATGAATCTTCATGCTCGTCGCTCGAGTTGTTATCATGGTCTTGCAGCGCCTTGCAGCGCCTCAAAAGGCCTCAAAGCGCCATCATGAGTTGAAGCTAGTGTCGCCGTTAGTTCTTTCAGTGACTTGCTCCTTCATCTCTTGAGAGCTTCTCCACAATGCACATGGTTTTCCGTTGCAGAGAATTCAGATATCAGCGATTTCGATTGGAGCCTATTGGAGCTTGTGGAGAAGGTCGGACACTGAAGAGATGAGGTTACGAGCTGTTACGAGGTATATATCCTGTGGAGGATGTATATGTCTTTGTCTTGGCTTTCGATTCGATAGGGATTTCTGCTTGTTGGATAGCTTATTTTGGACTGATATGATCCATCTGGATTCTCTCTTACCGTCGACGAGGCTGTCCTAGATCGTCTTGGATTGTAAGAGCGAACAACCGATAGGGTTTGCTCACGAATGAGTAAACAGTGAACGTATCGATGACCGCGCCGATCCGACTTAGCAAGTTGGCGACTCAGAGCTGGCTGAGCCCCCGTCTCGAGCGACGGTGCGCAGACTCAAATACATGGCTAGATTTGTGCATTTTTCAACTATCTCCTGCCTTCTCGCATTCGCTCGAAACTTCTTCCATGAAGCGTCGTTTTGAGAAATTGGATCGACGTGAAGGCTAATGAATGATCTTGGTGTCGTGGAAGCTGTGCAGCAAATGACAAACTGGACGTTTGTGTTTGTGATTGTACGTTCTTCTATTCTTTCGCTTGTTGTATGATTTCGTTCGAGTGCACAGAATGTTATTTTATACGCATGGATATCTCGATACAAGAAGAACGTACCCATGTACCAGCTTAATCAGCATTGGACGTTGGATGAACTATCCTCGGCTTCTTCGAAATCTCAGCTGCTAAACATTCAGACCCATCCTCGACACCTTTTTGCACCACAAAAGCACTCATTAGTTCCAGGAGGCCTCGACTTGACGTTCCTACGTTTTTGCTTCGGCAACGGAGTTCCAGCATGATAATCCACGGTCATTTCAGTCCCCTTTGGTATATTTTCCAGCGCGAAAAACACAAGATGCGGGATATTTTGTTCGGGAAGGGTGTCCCAGACAGCGGTATAAACAGCTAGATTGGAATGACAGGAATGACTACGTCGTTACTTTGAGCGATAGGAAAGTGAGCTGAATAACTTGGATATCTTACTTCAAGAATCGCGTCCAATTGCCGCAGTTCCTCGCGTCAATGCTGTATAATTGCGAGTTTGGATCCAATTCTTCATCGGGTGGAGGGTCTCTTCCATCTAGATCGAACACATATGTTCCGTGGTTTCCTTGAAGTCTATTAGCGGTCTGCCGATGAACTATCTCACTGCGGGAAAAGCAAAGCAAGCTTAATTAGTTGTAAGACATTCACACTTCGTACATACCCAGTATAGCATCCTAACACGGTTCCTTTTTAATATCTTGGGTCGTGCACCGAACTCCCCATCCCCTCTTCGAACTTTTGCTATGCTCTTTCGTCTTATCCTGGTCCTCATCTTTGTCAGTTTCACTATCCGTGTCCTCTGGCTCAGTCTTGAAAATCTCTATGGGCACAGTCCTCGGTCGTTGAGCAACCCGATTGCTACATTCATAGAGAGTACAGCTGCAGTATTGATTACACTCGATTACTTCGATTCCGGACGCGAGTGGGTTGTAACGAGATGAAAACTTGAACAGACCCTAAGTATGGTGTGGGTAGGATATGGTAAGCACAATCAGACGACTTCAAGGAAACAGAAAATTATGATACCTCTGCTGTATACGCATTGATGTTTTTGCCATCCTTATCCACTAGCTCAGAGATACCTTGACAATCGCATACGTTTGCAACACTGCATACTTTATACGGGACCGGCGTAGTTTCCTATGTGGAATTCAAAGGAGTTGGCAAGTAGCGAAAGCTCAAGTTTTACTTTGTTCACCCACAATTGCTTTACCCTTTCCTTTATCCTTTTTCTTTAACGGTTTGATATCCGGATCGGTACCTCCAAATAACATCTCTATATCCGTATCTTCGTGCATATCCAAATCCTGTTCTGCGTCTTTCACACAGTCGCACCTGAGAAACGCCTGTGCGTCCGGAGGTTCAAAAAGCTCTTGCAAGGATGTTGTAGTTCGGCTATGATCGAAGCAGAATTAGATATCAGGCTTAATTATTGCTAGAGGTAGAGACAATGCTGGAAAACAACTTACGATTCCAGATATCTGAACGTGATTTTCCTGTTTTCAGAATCAAAGCCAAGATCAAAGGGGTCATCTTCATCATCGACCTCATTCACGAATGTGATTGGCGCAGCGCCACCTTGCGCGGCAGCTGCTTGTGTCCAGGAGAGGGAAAGAAGTTGCAGGCGGCTAGAGGACATAGAGTGGGCGTTAATCGCCGCGCCGGTGATATCTTGATCAAGTGGGTGCTTCACTGGCTGAAAGTTAGCGGTACTCGACGGCCTCGAATACTCAGGCTCGGATGCAACGGAGTTTCCGTGTGTGTCTGAGCTGGAAATGGACGGTGTGAGATTGACCAGGGTAGAAGTTGTGGAGGTAGTAGACGGTGAATATATGGTGGGATTGGTGGGCGTGGCAAAGAGAGATCTTGAGGAAGAAGATGGAATAGACGACTCCAAGAGTGATGAACCAGGAGTAGGCGTGTCTAGTCTCGAGAAAAACGTCATTGTTCGAGAAGTATACGCTGTTGATGAAGTCCTTGCTGCTAAGTGCATTGTTGGCATTGTTGTTACCAAGTGTGACTGGGTCGAGGGGGGGAAAGTGGTGGGAGTCTGCGCATGTTTTTTGGAACGTCCAGGGGTATTCGAGGATAACGATGAAGATGGAGCCCGTGTCACTTGTTTAGTCTTTGATCGAGTTGTAGGTGTGGTCGGATGCGGGGGAGTTCTCTGCAATTCAATTCGTTAGCGGATACAGAGAAATCAGTCTAATGATAATTACTCGTTTGGCAGAGCCCTGCGCACGAAGAGTCATTGAAACGTACTGCGATTTGTTGGCCGTATTCATATGCGAGCGCGATGTTCCTGGAAGAGCAGAGGGAGTTCTGGAGCTCGAAGCCCGCTTGAAAGTTCGGGGAGTAGACCTCCGAGTTCGACTATTGCTTGTTTCTGAACGGCTCCTTTGGACACTTCCATCTCCCGAGTCCTCATCATCCTCATTGTCGTCCTCATTGTCGTCGTACTCATCATCGTCATCGTCGCCCTTATCATCGTCACCCTCCTCACCGTCATCGTCATCCTCCTCACCGTCACCGTCACCGTCCTCACCGTCATCGTCGCCCTCATCATCGTCATCGTCATTGTCGCTATCGGCATCGCTGTCCTCACTATCATCGTCGTCGTCGTCGTCGCTATATTCCGCTAGTATCCTTCTGGCACGTTCCTTTCCGTAAGCCTTGATCAATAGCGCCTCCATCTTGTTCTGAAGTTCCTCTCCTAGATCAGGAACAACTCCAGCAGCCTTGCCTTTCTTCATTCGTCCCTCGATAATTGCTAATTTCTCGTCGAATAGTTGTGCATGATATCGCGTATTGGAGTTCAGTATATTGTTGTCTGACCACATTTCGATTTCTAATGCGGAATGGGCTGTAATATCTGTGGCGTTGACAGTCTCCATAAGGTGATTGACCTTGTGTTTACGAGCCTTTTCCCATTCACGGATTTCACTCGCTCTTAGAGGAGAGTAGGGGTCGCCTTTGCGGTGAAATGTATTTGTCGTGCCATCTGAACGCGACCAGCCGGGCCAACGAGCTTCATAGCTACAATGTAGATCCGTCAAGTTGAACCGTGATGGACAGGTGAGAGTACTTACTGAATTTCATCCCCATTCGCTACCTCGACACCGACAACCTTCACGGGCCAATCTTGTTCTGGGTCGATCTCATCCTGCCAGTCTTCTCTTTCGGCTTCAGACGATTCATATATGTTCTCAGAGTCGCTGTCAGGGCCTTCATCTGCTTCTGCTGGTTGGGCCGACTCTCGAGGCAGCTCCTGAGGCGACTCTCGAGCTTGTTGAGGCTTTACTTTGTCACCATCTGAACCTGAGCTCTCGTAGTCTGATAACATGGGATGGTGGGAGGACGTTCACAGTAGAAAAAACAGCTCTACTTCAAAGTAGAGGTAGAGGTAGAGGTAGAGATTTAGGTAGAGTTTGTATTCCTCTACTTCGTGTCAGTCCCGAAAGGTAGAGCCCCGATAAAGTAGAGGTCTACCTTGCTGCAAAAAGTAGAGGTCTGTATAGGTCTACCTTTCCCCGGACTACCCGGTCATGACCGAGTGATCACATGTCTCCGCCGCCGGGACACGCGCAGCGGCATCGTGATCTGAATCATCGCGGATGCCACTCATGTACCGTCTTCGTTTTCCCCACTACCACCGTACATCCAGCCAAATCGTACATTCACAAGGATGATCCCATTCGCGCGTATATTCGCGGCTCTCAACCATCCGCTATATTCAAACATATCATTCACCGTTCTTGATCGCTTCATACGATTTGTTGGTCATTTGAAGCGAGAGATCTGCCTGGGGATGCAAGATTGTACCGTTCCTCCTACCTCCCTACCTGATCATATCCTGGCTTTCTTAGCCCATGCACTGGAATTAGAGTCAGCTACTGTAGCTAGCCTCTGGTCAAGTCTATCTCAGTACATTTGGCATCTTCCTACGCCCCATATCAGCCAAGATGAACGTCTTTTGTTTGACGAACATGGGTCGAGAATTACTCAGAAGCATCTCCGAATTGGTGCGCTATTCAATATTCACTAAAGCATCCATGTTTATGTCTTCCAACAGCATATTTCATGTTCTACCCTCCATGTACAACTTGTCCGCACTGCAATGCTGTACTCACCAATATCTCGCGTGTATCTGCAACATTCTTCACCAGAGAGGGTCCTTTCCCTGCGTACTCTACATCTCTAAGATGCAAATCCGGTGCTTTAACATGCTTCACTTTGCTGCGAAAGTTGATTATTGATCATCTTTGTTGTCTAGCAACGTGTAATATTCGGTTCTACCTTAATTACAGCGTTCAACTCAAGTCAGAAATGCGGGTGTACTACGATGAAGCAGTCCCACAGGTTGTCCATTTGGAGGAAAGTACGTTCATCGAAACAGCTCTTTCGGAGCTCTTTACCGCTTGCACACTCTTCGCATGGGTTTCTGCCCAGAACTCTGCGCTAATCTACAATCACGCTCTTTCTCTGTATGGTAATAAGGAGGTGCACGAAAGCCATTTCATGCTCACACCCACCCGAGTCCGCCGAGCCTTTGTTCTGATTTCGCTTCTCAAAGACTGGAGGCAGCAAGGTCGTACACTGGTCATGCGAAATGATGGCGAATTGGACTCCAGACTCAAAGATCTCATATGCGAGCGGAACGATCGCATGATTACGGAAGGGCAGCCAGAACGGTTGCACGCCTGTGATACCTGCGAAAAACTTATTCCGACTGACCTCCCGAACTCTTATCAAGGACTTCGTAAGTTTCTTATTGACGCTAGATATGCTGTCATTTTGAATGCTGTCTCTAGGATCTCTTCGTGCTGTGGTAACAGATGGGACTGCAGTGGGTCACTGGTGCTGTAAAGTCCATAATTGCTCGATACCGCTTGAGAACAATCGTCACCAATTTTGCCCTTTGCATATGGACCAACAACGGATCTGTGTTTTCACTGACTGTGATCTCCCTGCCCGCAATGGTTACCGCACATGCGCCGATCCCGATCACTCAAATTATGAAGACTATCGGAACTCTCAAGCAAAAGCCTTCTTCGTTCTTCGCCAACGTCTACAACGTGCCGGGGTACAACAGCCTCAATCATCATTTTCCTCTGTTTCGAAAGAAGATTCCGGCGACCTTATAGATGACGCTGACGATCCAGTACACAAGTCAGAAAAGGGCAACCGGCCCTCAAGAGCGCTCTTTTCTCGCCGTCGTACTCACAATGAACAGTTAGTTGTTTGTACCTGTGGAATCATTGCTGCCCGTGCTACCATGTATGGTGCCGAATCTATTTCGGGTGTAAAGGTAAGACCTCGTTTGATATTATGTGCTCGGATTCATTCCTAATCTCATAGTTTTAGGATTTTATCAAGTCCGTCTATCCAAATCCCCAAGACCTCCCCGATGTGATATTCTATGATAACAACTGTCACTTACAGAGCCATCTCCAGGCTCAAGGTGACAGTTTCTTCCAAGGCACTATGCTGCCTGTTGACGTCTTCCATTTTAAATCAAAACACAAGGAAAGTGACGAATTTTGCCAAAAACACTGTAACCCTTCGCAATGGACAGAGCTGGTCGGGGAAGATGGTAAATGGGTCTTCAATTCTTCCGCAGCTGAGCAGAGTAACGTATGGATCGGTGGCTACCAGGCCATCTTACGAGACATGCTAGCCCATAACTTCAACTTCTTCCTGGATGAAATGATCAAAAGAAGGAATGAAGTTTTCGTTGCAAAGCTGAGGCAGGAAAGTAAAGCACCTTATCATATTCCTCCATATCCCTTATGAATCTTGCTCTATACATATCATCTATGTTGATAAATTCTCTGTATGGTTACCGCTCAGAACTACATATATATCTGTGCTTCGCTCATGTTTGAAAATTCAAATATTCTCGAGTTCAGATGGGTAAACGTGGGATCTTCTTTCTTTTTGCATGATAGTTTCTGCGGGTATGCCGAGTCCCGAAGCCTTACCAAGATTTTGTTCTCTTTCTCATGCCACCACCAGTTCCACCTTACATACACGATGGTTTTTGCGCACGGGTGTCGGCCAGTCATAGACTATAAAAGAATTGTTTGATGGTATGGGTTATGAGGAAGGATGGATGATGCATCGCAGCCAGCAGATGCCCAGCCCCTCCTTAGGCAAGGCTCTGCTGGCTGGCAATGGATATCCTGTCTTGCCAGTAGAGCGGGCAAAGCCTTTGCATTGTTGTACAGTACATACCAGGTGTGTCCGATCTCAGAGCACTGAGACATGCTTACTCATTAGTTTTTCAGCACCACTACATAACATGACTGATGGAGCGAACCCCGTTGCCTCGAGCACACCTATTGAAAAGTCAACACGAGACTTTGAATCCCTCGATGGTGATGACAAGGAATCCACAGAATGCACAAACCAAGCAACGACGAGTCAACCCCTCCAATTTTTACGAGCCAATGGGATCAACGCCTTCTGGGTCTACAAGGAACCAATCAAATTTGCCTTTTATAAACAATTGGCGGCCCAATTTGCAGTCTTACTGTAGCCATATCCACTGACATCGTGAGTGTCGGCGACGGAGGGACTGCCTGACCTGTAGGTTTTGATCCCCTGGTTGCGTTTTGTCTGCTTGAGAAACCATATCAAACAATAGGTATACGCATCGGGATACGCATTGGGATACGCATTGGGATACGCATCGGGATACACGAACATATTGCTCTTTCCATTGGCCAAATCGGGCGCAACCTGTTCGAGCAATCTGACGAACCAACCTTTCCCCTCGGTGTTCGAGAGCCAGTTGCCGATGTACTTCCAGGAAACGAGTAACGGATCGTTGAAGTTGAGTGCTGAGGAAATGATCTACACGTTCTGGATTGGTGTAAACGATCTGGGAGAGAGTGCACTCCTTACTGGGGACGATGCCGCGTCTTTGGTGGACGTGGGCAACTGGGTCAAGGTCCTGTAGGACAGCGGGGTGAGGAACTTTATTGTTGTCTGAACGGTACCGCACCGCTCAACGTCACAGGATGCATCAACTCGTGCATGTTCCAGGTGAACAAACCGGATAGTGGTGCTTGTACGTTGGTGAATGGGACAGATCGGGATAGCTACCTCTGGTATGTTTCCGTGGAGAAAGTTAACCGGGGCTGATGGCTCTTTCTTGTGCAGGTACGGTACGATGAACTCCATCTGAGTGAGCAGGCGGACCGGATTGTGGTGAGGGTGATGGCTTTGGTGATGGAGGGAAAGACGAGCAAATGCGCCACATGGTTGAGTTAGATCCATCACCTCTTCGCTATTATGTCGCGGTTTCTTGGCAAGCCATTCGCGTTCTTCTGCTTCAGATAGCTTCCTTTGCGAGACACTCTTGTTCCTCTCCCTACGTAGTAACATATTTATCTTAACGTTATCGTTGACCATCTCTATCTCAAACACAGTCACCGACACACATACCTCGCGCTTAGAAGAACCCAGTGCCCTGGGATACCAACATGGAAACACAGAGCAGCATAGTCTACATTATGTGCATTGCCAGTCCAAAGGAATACATTCCAATACAAGTTCGATACTCTAACATGGTACGTAGATATTGATACATCAGCTAATCTAATTCAATAACTTCTTGTTCTTCCTTGACGTTCGATAGGCCAGTTTTTGTTTTTTTGGTATCATTGTATGAAGGTACTGATCCTCCATGGAGCTCCTTCACAGCTTGCACGTATGCTTTCCAGGTACTGTTTGGATCATTCCGAAATCTTGCTTTGAGTTCTGACGTTCCTGCAGCCCAGGCAGCCCGAGCCAAAGACTTTGTTTTATTGGTCGTAGTTGGAAAAACGTCGCTGTGCTTTGTACCCTTCCTCTCCAAGCGCATGAACCCATCATGCATTCCCTGATAAAGCTTCCATGGCCAAGCACCATGACGTGAATTTGGTAAAGTCAGATCAATGACTTCAGTCCTTTCTTCGGGCTTAATCAGTTTTGCTTTCTTTGGTGCAGGGGTTGGAGTGGATGGGCGTGAATCAGGAGTAATGCGAGATGGAAGATCAGGGGAGTTGGAGAGCTCTCGAATGGACGGAAGCGTAGGAGTAGCAGTAGGAGTGTGTTGATGAGATGAACTCGCAACTAAAGTTGTGCCAGTGTGTCGAATATGAGATGGAGTTGATGGCCAAGACAGGATCGGTGTGTCACCATCATCGTCAAATTTTCGTTTACGTGGATTCCTTCGATTGAGTTCCTCGGTTTCTGCTTCCTTCATACCTTCAGCTATACCACAACTCGGAGCTCGCACAAGAATAATTTCTCCGTCATGAACAAACCGCTTATTACTGCTCTCTTCCAACACCCAAGTCTTCACATTTGGATCAAAGATCCTCACTAGTCTTCCGCCGGCAGCTCCTAACGCTTCGCGGATTGCGGGAGAGCAGCCATCGATGCAGAAAAAAGGGTACGTTGGGTTCTCCACAGTGAGCATATCCATAACGCCATTTTCATCCCAGAACTTGATACGGACATTCTTTCGAACATCGTTGGCATAGCTCTCCTGATTTTGTAGGATGCGCGCACGCTCGTGATGGTCAATACGAGCCTGATCTCGGCGCTCATAGTGAAGCTGTTGCAGCGGACGAGTGTGAGTATACATGGGCGTGCTGCCTGTAGATGATGAGGGAGTTGGACCTGCTTTTGTGAACGGTTTGTGCCCTGCTTCTTTGCATGCCGTTGAGAATTCATGCTGATACATAGCGCAGCAACCCTTGCAGAGCTTGAAACTGCAGTTGTCGTTACTCTTCAAACCTGTCTTTCCAAAGCAGCCACGACCAACACAGGATTTTCGGAGGGTGCCCTTAACAAAACGTTGTTCGGTTTGCCCAATCTTCCAGGAGAATTGCTCAGCCAATGAAAGGTCAGGTTCAGCCTCTAGAGCACCCAAATCAGCGTCAACAAGGGGGTGAGCCTCTCTGGGAATGGTATCTTGTGAGCCAGGCAAAGAACCAGCAGAGGTAGAGGTAGCGTCAGGAGCGCAAGTGAGATCAAGAGTAGGCAAGGGAGGGGAAGCAGGTGTAGGCACTATTGGTCGTTCTGTTCATAGAGCAGTCATTGAATATTGAAACGTGAGTCTCAATCGAACAATCACACCTTTTAGTTGTCGAATCAACTCATCGTGTAAGACCTCGATCTGCAATACTACGTTTGCTTCCATTTCTTGTTCTTCTTCTGCTAGATCCAAACGCTGAGCAAACTGTAGTGCCTCCTCCTCAGAGAAAACTCGGTCTGGAATTGTAATCTCCATGGGTTCACTGAAATCAAAAAGGGTATCGAGTTCAGCTCTAGCTCGTTTGGCAGGAGAGTGTCCTTGGTTTGGACGGTCAAGCATGCGAGTCGGCGATGGTGGAAAAGCAGTGAATGGTTGCATCTCGGTACACTGTTCAATCAAAGACTGCATTGACATTTTTGATTTTCGAGTGGGACTGAACACCGGTAACACTCCACGGACCTCATGCCGGATGAGCTCGTCCACTTGATATGGCGGTATATCAGTGCGCCAGGTCACGAAATGTGTATCCCAAAGCTGTGCTTCATTCGCGCACTGTCAAAAATAATTAAGAAGAAATTTGAGCAAGGTAGAATTGAGACATACAGATTCATACCAGTGCCCTCGATGGTGGGCATAGTTAGAGCCAGTGCAGAGATACACTTTGACAGGATTCGGGCAATTGTATCGGTTGCATTGTTGGAACAGGGGCTTGATATTGGAAGGCTTTCGTCGAAAGGCTCGACGAACAGATTGGCGTTTCGAAGGGGCTGGCATGAGAAATGAGATAACTGAAAAACAATATGACCGGATGCTTAAATACTTCAGAATGTGGCCCTTGGCCACAGCGTTTAGCCTTTTTGAGGAGATTACACTGTGCTCAGACTTCATTGTATCACTGATCAGGCTACAGAGGAACTGGCAACGCGTACTACTCACAAACGCGTCACAGTGGACATGATCATGTGACGTGAACCGTGCCTCTGATCAAGCCGAAAGGCCGGTGAGAGGCCGGCAGAGCACCTGCAAAGTAGAGATTGCTAGCTCTACTTCTGCTTTTGAGCTCTACCTTCAGAAACAAGGGAAAGCTCTACTTTTATAAAGAGGTCTGACATAACCTCTACCTCTACCTCTACCTCTACCTCTACTTTATTAAGTGGAGCCCTGTTTTCGCTACTGTGGAAGCTCTGGATGGTGGTGGCATAGGCGCTTGAATAAGTTGGCTAAAACTAGAAGCGCCTGTCACAGCCACACATGTAATAATATTCCCAGATCTGAGATATTCCCTTTGGTCTGGAAAACCAAACTACTCATACAAGTGTATCATATGTCGGACAAGGAGTCTACAGGCAACTACAAGAAAGTTACAGAGAGCAAGAAAAACCACTGCAGCCAGAAAGGAAACAAAACATTTGTAAGTTTTCAGACCTGCCAAATCGGAAAGCAACGAAGCGCAGCGTCTCTACGTCTGCATAAAAATGATTTAAATGTCAAATATACCAGTAAAGTCAATGTATGGTGTTCGTTGATTTAGAAATATTCATCAGAGGATTGGATAAGGGAAACTGCTTTTGGTGAGCGAGGCTTGATGTTACATTTGAACGGCTTTGGATGGCTAGAAGCGGAGTGAGTAAAGACGAAGTAGAAATTCTGAGAGATCATGCCTGATTGTCCCACTTGTTCGATCATTCACTGGTTCAACGACGACACCCCTCTCAACACACTTGCTGATGTCGAGCACAGCGAGGGATGTTACACATGAAGCGAACACAGTGGTGTCTGCAAAGTGCATGCCTATCATAGGAATGCAACGTTAGTGAAGTAGAGGAAAATAGAGCCAAAGCGCGTACCCGGACAAATGCTAGAATATGAATCAAGAGAAGTACTCTAGTCAGGCATGCTCAAACACCCAGAAGGCTCATCTATACTCACCGCCTCCCAAAACCGAAGCAAGATTCTCGAGGATGGGGTTCTACCTGTCTGCCCAAACCCTCTGCTGCAAGAGCATCGGCAAGATATCGCTCGGGCTTGAATTCAAACGGGTTGTGGTATACGCGTGGATCATGCATGAGTTTCCTAGAACCAATTAAGGTCATTCAGACGTGGAACGACTCAGTGAAGGCTTACCAGAGATTTGGAATGAGCAAAGACCCTTTCGGAATGAGATGACCGTCATAGACATCATTTTGGGCCGCACGATGAGGGACAGCTTCCCATTCACGTTAGTATCGCGTGAGTCTTGGACTATAAGCTCAACAACATACCCAAGGGGGTAACAACGTTCCATCTGAAAACCTCTTTGACGAGTGCATCTACATATGGCAAATGCTGGCGATCCGCAAATGTGGGGAGCCTATCATTGCCCACTACAGCGTCGATCTCAGCTTGAGCTTTACGGGCGACTTCGGGATATCTGTAAAGAGCGGTTCAGTTAAGCTGAACTTGATAAGTCGAACATCTACTCACAGTGTCATTGCAAGAAAGAAGGCGTAGATAGCGCTGACCTAGGTGCAATTGTCAGAGGCTTTCTCGTGAACGAAAGGTTGCAAAGAGCGAACCGTGGTGTCTGCCGCACCTTTGTTGAGAGAGATCGTGAATACAGATTCATATCAAACAGGAAACATTTACACACCACTATACAGTGAAGCTGCAGACCATTTAAGATCGAATTCTTCCTCTTCGGTGAGTGACTTGCTTTCGAGCATTGACGCAGTGAAAGAGATTTTTGCCGTTCCAGCATTCTACAAAGCAAGTGACTTCTAGATAAATGAAACCAACAAAGAGATGATTCGAAGCCGTACAATTTGCTGCTTGACGAAATTATGGGGTTGTTCGACCATTTCGACGAGAGTGGCTGCCCATTGTTTGGCTTGTCGCTTGAAGTCTGCCCCAGGCATCCAGTCCGGTACATGTTTGACTACAAGGAAAGAGTATCAGTAAAGGAGAACCGAACTTGACAGAGGGAGGGTAGTTCGTGCTTACGAGCAGGGATGCAGTCAACCAAGAATTGACCAGTAGACGTCGCAAGGGAGAATTGCTCAGTAGCCGCATTGGCTAGCGTAACAAAGGGATCGTCTTTATGTTCTTGCACTTCATATCCATGCGAGATACGAAGGACCACGGAACCGGCTAACCTATGTAACAGTTATGAAATAAGCACCCAACTGTTTTCGGGAACGAATAACAATCCCAGCCTAAGATCGACTCAAGTCTTACCTTCTGACATGTGCCTGCAGGTCATCCGGTTCCGCAAGTACCTTCCTCAAAAACTTCTTCGACTCGAGTTCTTGTGCAGGGAAATACTGTCGCATTATTGCTTGCGATCCAATAAGATTGTGAAATAATTTCCGGAACCTCTTGAATCGATCGCCATAGGGGAGGAGTACAAGCGTGTTCTTCCAACCACAGAGCTCGCCGCCCATCTGTAAAACAGGCCTATCGGAGTAGATCGAAGAGCGTTTGTCCAGTAAATCGACAGCGACTTTTGTAGAGTTCAAAATGATCAAAGGTTGTCCGAGGACTATGAATCGTTTAATTCAAGATTCTCAGATGAGATGAAGCAAAACAGGTTCACCCGTCACTGAACAAATATCTCCTAAGAGGAAAAAAAAATCAATCACCCCAACAGAACATATAGATCGACGATTGAGGCTGACCAAAAGCGTCGCCCCATTGAGCGAATGTCTCCCACTCTTTTTCAGTAGGCATATCGAGAATGTTGCCAACCAGTGGCAAGCCCTTGGGACCAGGAGGGAGCGACAAAGGCGGAGGCTTCGAACTATTGAAGATGCGTCGCAGAATGGCGAGACTTGCAACGACGAAGCACAAGTCAACTATAACGAAAAGGCTCAAGCCCATGTTGTCAGGGTGAGGATTTAAACGAGAGAAAGAGCAAAGGGAATGTGATGAAGAGACGTCGAACTTGGGATCGACGCAGTGAGTTGAGAGAACCCTGGCTTTATACGCGAGGGTCTTTGAGCTACAGAGCGGGAAGGAACGAAGAGGATTTAGATTGGGAAGAGTGAGAAAGAAAAAAGGCGTATATTAAAGCAAGCATAGCGACTAGTGATTAATCCGAGGTCGGAGTTCTTTCCAAACAGTCAAACTCCAAACCAAGCCAATCGAAAAAACGTTAATGAATCTTGATGATGACACTTTCGCAGATGGAAGCTTTGAACCTTCTCGATTGCCGCTCAAGGCGCGTAATAATCGTCAAGCAGAATATCGAAATCCAAATTAGAGACTAGTCGCGTAGTTAGAGGGTTTGAAAAAAAACGAAGAGACAACCGTTAGTTTCCATCGGTTGGGACCCCGGCTGAGCCAGGAGAGACTTCTAGTTCAGCGGAACAGAGAGAGGCAATTGGTATAAACAGACGTTTCATCACTCGCCGCTTTTGAAGTTCAGTTACGTATAAAGTATACTTGGGCAGCCGAAAGGAAAGACGACGTTGAACGACGTCAACGCATAGTACAGTGTTCACTGAGAAGAGACCTAGGGCGGGCCAGCGTGGTCATCGTAGGATATGTCGAGCGAACGAAGTCTTCCTGGATTCTTTCGCGAGTCCAACGGCGAACTCAGGTCAAAGAAGGAAAATGCGTGGAAATGATTTGCAGAAATACACGAGGCCAACCTCGAGGCCGCTTACGCAAGCATCTTCGGAAGGTCAAGGCCGTTGATCCGTGGGACCGAGAAAGCGCCCGTTGACGTGGCGCTTAAACTACTTAACGGGTAGATAGGGGTGGATCATTCTTTCTCTCTGCTGGCAGTGACAACGAGCAGCGATAGCGCAGACGTTCAAAAAGTTCCAGTTCGGAGCTGACATCGCGCGGGGTCCCGAGGAGAGTTTGCGTAGCGCGTATCGTAAGCTTCGATCTTAATACTCTTGCCTGGACGTGGATGTAGTACAACTTGGCCTGACCACCGGGTAGGTACCTAGATCAATTATCTCAAACCCTACACGAACGAGGACATAGTTAATGAGCAAGAGTGACGAGAGATGTCTACTTTTGCTACGTGCCTACCCCACCACGACCTCAGGGGAGAACGCTTTCGAGGGACGTTCGAACCTCCGAATAACATTCATATCGCCTCACAAGTATCCTCCGATTTCACAACGTCAGTGATATCAGACTAGTCAGTAGATACATCAGAAGATCCGAGAAGCCATCGATAGCCACATACTTCGAGATCTTTTCCCTTCGTCGCCTTGTCTCGCACCAGTTCTTGAGTGGTGTCAATTTTGATGGAAATGTTCGTTTGCTAGAAAAACACACAGGTTAATGTCAAAGACTGAATCTCGAATGAAAGATAGTCCGACGAGTACATTGGGCGCCATCGTCATGTTCCTCCTCGCAGGACGAAATTTGTTGGAGAATGTTTGTAATGAGAAGGAGACATTGGCGCCGTCATCGTCGTCCAATCCTCTTTCGGTAAATCAGTCGGGGCCAGCGAGTAAGCACGTTGGTGGAATTTACCTGATACTTTTACGGGCATTGAGCGTTGCTAGTAAGGAGTTTGAATACACTTTTTGCGAGAGCTTGTCAGATATTTCGCAGATATGAAGACGCAGCGGGTACGAACATCTTCCCAGACTGAAGTAGAAGGCAACGTAGATCAAGGTCTTCCCCCAAATCAAGATCTATCACAGGGCATTCAAAATCAGCACGCAGATTTTCCAAACAGCGGGTCCGAAAGCAGCGGGAACGATGCAGAGAATGGACTTACAGACAGCAACGATGCCACTGCACAGATACTGGTCAGCAGACCGGTGCTGACAGTGAACATGATCTACCACGCTTCCCAATGAGGCAAAGAACCCAATACAATTCCGCAATACACACCAATTTGCTTATCATCGTGTCCGACCTGTTAGACAAGAACAGCATGATCGTCGTATCAGCAGTGATGGCAAGCAGAACACACGCATGCAGCACGGAATACCACAGATGCCGACGCGTGTCAGCGGGACTGACTGCAACTCACTTTTTGAACCCTGTCCTAGAACGATGCAGAAAGTAAAATAGACCTGCTGCAATCAGCACGTCGGCGACAGCACCGAGGACGTTGACTGTCATTGAAAGGCTCTACGATGCATGGAGAGATCAACCATCAAGAATGAATGGGTAGGCATTGTACGATTAGCACCTTGAGCTGCGTCAAATCCTCCCAGGTTACGAGTTTTAGACTGCCGGGAAATATTAACTTTCGGGGCCGTTCATTGTACCGGGGTTTACCACTCACGAAGAGATAGTGAAGGCTGACGGGGATAGTGATGACTGGCGTGAGCTATGGATAACTACATAGAGTGTGCAAGACTCACCAACAGAGCATGCTAGCTGATATTGAGCTAAAACCGAAACAAGGTATGGCGTCCGATTGGTCAATCACTCACCGAACTCTCCTAGCACGAACAGAACCTACGATTTAAATGTACCGTTAGTGTCGAACGGAAGGCTCGAGATGGTATTGACTACTTACGATGAGCAGAGTGAGGGGCTTGTTCTGGTTGCTCACTGGTACGAAACATTTGAGCATAATACGGAGCGAGGATGCGGTAGTAATTGGTCGCACTTTTCCACACACGCAAGGTCAAGAAACTGGTTGGAAAATATCGGCCACATGCATAATCCACGTATCGAAAATCATACCTTTGTACAAGGAATCCAATCAGACCCTAGATGCGGATGTGAGTATGATTGAGGGCAACCAGTATAGTAAATGGTTAACTTGCGTTGAACAAAACCTCAAGCTGCGGTAGTGTGAAACGCTTAGTCCGCCTTCCAGTGAAAGTCTGCTCACCAGTATACTCCTGAGAATTTGGATGAGTTACATTCGTTATGAGCAACACTCAGAATCCACTCACCAGACCAAATTCGTTTGCTCTTCGACATTGTTGAAATTTGAGACCACGTAGAAATATACTGAAAGCATATTTTAAAAAAGGCAAATTCGAGTAGTAGAAGGTCGAGTTCGGACTTGCCTGTGTGTGATATCAAGGCTTGGTGTATGCTGTCGAAAAGCCAAACGGTCGCTACCTGTGGAACAAACATACTTTAGAATTCATCCTCGGTCGTCCTTGTGTTGTCTCTAAGCTCACCAAACACCGGATATACCACAAATCCTGCATACGGAGTTAAAATGAGAATTGGTTGAATCCAGGAAGATGACAAGTCTGACCCCGGGATAACGACTGAAATAGAACCAGGTTTGGACGCAAGAGACTGACGAAACAATAGAGTCAGTCATGAAACTATCGAGAGGATATATACAAACGACATTTACCTCCGTACAAGCTGAAAACACAGTACAAGTGAGTCCTGGATATACGCCAGTATATGCCGAGAGCACTTTCCTAGCGGCGCATATAACACCAATAAAAGCCGCGCCCATCCTAGAAGGACTGTAGTCAGTTCAGAGCCATGTCATAGGACAGCAGATACCAACGTATTGTCTACAGCAATGTGCGGTTCTTCGGTTTCAGTCATTCTTTGGAGAAAGAGTAGAGCAAAAAACGTGAAGTTTTGGAATTAAGTGATGGGTGCCTCTATCCATGATTGCGCGCTGAGGGTGGCCTTTAAAAGCGCGGCCGTATACGACAACGGTAGAAGCTCATGGCACAAGGAAATCATAGTCTATGTAATCGAAGTAGTGAGCTTGGAATTTTCCTCAGTTTCGTAGCCATGCAGAGTAGGGTGAGATAGCATACTGACCTTGCTCTGACTTTCAGAGAATTCCATATCCCAACGGTAGTAGGAGGTCTTAAGGCTCGAAGAAGGTTCAACAAGAGCTTGGCCGAAGAGTTTTGAGGGAATCGATGATAACGTTGATTAAAGCCTGAGCGATGCCAGAGGTCGCCTCACTGGGCCTATCTACTCACCATTCATTGGCTTTGTGGAGGAGAATGGATAAGCCTGAAGATGTATGCTTGACGCGCTCAGACATCGCTGCTGACATCCCTACCGTCACGGAAGAAAACCAACTCGGCGGTCGCGTCGTGTCGTGCTCGGACACGTCTTGAGTGCTTCCTGAAGTATGAGTATAATGACAAGAACCAGGCCCACAATTGTGTTTGCCTGTTTCTAGATGAATGGTATCGAGAGGCTGAATATAAGCTAAACTCGGAGAAGGAGATACTATTTGACAAGAAGAGTGCCATGGTAGAGATGTACATTCGCCCCGAGGATAACTGTACTCGTCACGGAGAGCGTGTCTTCATGGCAGATGGAGAGAGAACATGCGAGCTTCGACTGAGCAGGTCTGCATAGCGTGTCAAGTTTTCAAAGAGGAGAGGGAGTAACTAGACTTCCTGTACCGAGCATTCTGTCTTGAGTCTCACTCGCACTGTTTCGGAGGCTATGCGAGGAGTTGGCGAAAGTGAAGCTCTGTAGCCGTTCGAAGGTTTTGTCTTCATTTGTACGAGTAAGTTATGCGCTCAACGTCTTTGATCCTATAGCATTCCGCGGAGAGACGCACAAGGGCTAGAGATAGGAACGACAGAGTTGAGAGAATGTGATGAACACACTTCAAGCTGAAGTTCTTCGGAATTTACCCCGCGGTAACTGAGAGGCGCTCGTAGTTGGCGGCCTCAGCTCCGGGCGGACCGCCCAACTCAACTCATCATTCGACCACGACCACGAGCAGAATTCAGAAACACAGCTCACCTTCCCGCAATCTTTCCGACTCATAAGCAGACGATCTGGCGTACGCAACTTGCAGATTGCTGCATGCATGGGCTATCATGAACTTGGCTATCATGAACTTGGCTATCATGAACTTGGCTATCATGAACTTGATCAATAGCAACGGAATAGCAGTGTTACTATGACTTCGGCTCATTGCTTGAGCATGGTCAATACCATTCAATCATGCTAATTCACTGCATTGGATAGGCTGTGATCTTCAAGTTCTCGAGCTGAAATGACATCCATATAATCTGTCAGCAGCCACTGACAGGCGGAACGTATCTTTCTTTCGAACTTCCATTCTATTGCTCTGCGAGCTTTTTCTTTCTATCCTGCTGGAGCAGATCTTTGTTGTTGTTCGCCCATTCGTATATGGATACAATGGTAGCCACTAGTGCGCATTCTCTCGTGATATTCTAGGTCATTTCACTGATTTTTCCCTCCATAGCTGGTACTTCAGGACTGGAAGGATCGGACAATATCGTTCATGGGACACACGCAGAGCTTGTCCTGTTTCTGGTGTTGAATATCTGGCCTTCGCATTTCGGACTTCCTATTCTTCTTGCGATTGTGCTATTCTCAAGACGCGTGCAACGCCATCCTACTTTCATTAACCTATTGGTCGTCTTCATGATAGTGGGAGTGTGAGTAGACTAGGCCCTCGTCTAAATATCCAACCACAATGGCTCACTAGTTATCATCAGCTCGTCCAGTCTGCTGTACGCAAATCTTTCGGAAATTGGTCATCATGACGATGTTGACAACACACAGTGTCTACGCTGGAGAAGCCTCAGGTCCAGAGCCATCGCACGCATTGTGCCTCACACAGGCGTCACTGCTATATGGGATGCCAGGCATGTACGTCCAGATGCTTTCGGAATATCATATTTTCTCCAAGGGCTGATCCCGAATCCGGCTGCCAGTACATCAACCGCAGTGTTCACTCTCGTGTTTCAGGTAAGTATTTACTGTCCTAGCATCAAGCTTTCGTTTAATCTAGCCGTTCTACTTAGATGTTCACTACAATCAGAGCGGCATTTCACAATCAATCATACAGACAGAATGAACACGTCTTGCGGGTATGGATGGTGCGTATCATTCGGAATCACGATGAAATGTTTCACATAGCATAATTTAGATGATAATTGCTCCATATGCGATCTGGATTGTGTTCATCATTGCTACGGTTCTTGTGAGCTCTATGCGGCATGATCAATCAAATTCTCTCCTGATCGTCATTCGTCAGGTCGGCATTAACGATCCAGCGAATGTATCCCGGGACCGCCGCTTTTTCTACTGTTCTGTGAAGTCTGAAGGACTGTAAGCACGGCGATGACCACTCGGACACTGACGTTCATATCATGCTCATCCACTGCTACTTTCCTCCAAGGACTGACACTTTGACCATGTTCGCTGCGATAGTGTTGTTTGCTACGCTCATTCTGGAAGGTCAGACCCCGAATCCTCTATTAAAAAAGAATACTCAAACATCTGCAGCTTGGACCATCGTGCTTTTCTACAAACGATGGGCTCATACAACCAAGGGAAATGCTTCGTTTACAGCATGTGAACTCAACCTTTCGATGCGCATCTTTGGCTTTGGTATCTATGTTCTGATTGCCATGAGGTACGGACCACAGAAAATTTCAATCCTCACTAATCATTCAATGGTTCCATTCGTTTATTACAGCTTAAGCCTATTGTCTATGAGCTCGCCTGAAAGTCCAGTACCTGATTTGATCATCGCGTCAGGTAAAGTCGTCTCTCTTTCCCTGGACTCGAAAGAAAGCTGATTTGTTCCAATCCAGCTGCGACAGTAGTAATCTTGATTTTTGGGACACAACGAGTGAGTGTTTGCAGTTGAAAAGTGTCAATGGGATCTTGATCATTTCCACAAAGGATTTCCGTCGAGCGATGTGTTTCTGGCGGAGAGACTATAACATCAACGACATGATTGATGCGACTTCTGAAAATCCTTCTGAAGTCTGCAGGAAGACTACGAATGGAAATTAGCCAATATGAACAGGCTTGTGTACGTACAATATGGATTCGTGAATACTGAAGATCAGTTGCACGAATCATTTTCCAGACAACTTGACCTTGTACCCAGCTCATTCGAACATAGGGTTTTGGAAATTTTGTCCAGTCTTTATTCAGGTTAGTAGCAAAGCCGATACAGCATAGCGAGCACAATCTTGAGAACATTCGGAATGTTAACGGTGCTTCAGTACGGTGAGTCGTGACACCGAGACTCGCTTTGAATCCTTCCAAAATCTGCGGCAATCATCACGACAGCGCCGAAGACATTGACTGTCATCGAAAGCCAATCTACGCTGTACGGTACAGACGATCAGGAAACATTCCCTTTCTAGAGCATTTATTGTAGGGGGCATCATCACTCACATGTGACATCTTATACCCCTCCCCCCTGCCTAGCAACTGATGAATCACTGATTCCTTCCATCAACAGCCATACTAACTGGTCCGAGTCTAGCACATCCACTAAGTCTCATTTAAGGGCTCAATACTTCGTTTCTTCGAACTTTCAACTGCGAGGCGCTCAACTCCCAATCACCTTAGGCGCTCGGACCACCAAATTCGACTTGACACTCAGCACTCCGCCGTTAAACGAACAGAACGTTGCGTGTGTTACTCTATTTTTTTCTGCGAACCGATCGATCTCAGTTGCGCGGTATGAAGTCTATGTGGAGGTTCGTATTATTTATGTTCATATTCCTTTCATGCTTGATGATCTTTTCGAGCTGAGCTGACATCCAGATAATCTGCCAACAGCCACAGACGAAGACGTATCTATTCTCCAAGCTTCTATTCTAGTATTGCTCTACGAGCCTTTTCTTTCCACCCTTCTGCAGTAAGTTTCTGTAGTCATTCACCCATTCGTATATCTAAATCATGGCTATGGTAGGAGTCTCTAGTACGTATTCTCTCTAAATGTTCTAGGTTATCCCACTGATATCTCCTCACATAGCTAATTCGTCAGGGCTCGAAGTATCAGAGAATATCATTCATGGGACACATGCAGAGCTTGTCCTGTTTCTGGTGCTGAATATGTGGCCTTCTCATTTCGGACTTCCTGTTCTTCTTGCGATCGTACTATTCTCAAGACGCGTGCAACGACATCCTACATTCATTAACCTCTTGGTTGTTTTCATGATAGTGGGGATGTGAGTAGACCTCATCATTATTCGAAAATCCAAGCGCACTGGCTCACTGGCCCACTACTTTGTCAATAGTTCATCCAGTTTGCTGTACGCCATGTTTTTTTTTCCCGAAAAATCAGTCACCATAACGATGTTAACAATGCACTCGATAGTGTTTATGCTGGAAGAGCCTCAGGTGCAGAACCATCGCACACGTTATGTCTCACGCAGGCGTCACTGTTGTATGGGATGCCCGGCATGTACGTCCAGATGCTTTGGAGTATGATATCTCGTGTTCAACCGCTAACTTTGAATCTGGCTGTCAGTGCATCAGCCGCAGTGTTCACTCTCATGTTCCAGGTAAGTATCTGCTATTCCAAATTGCACATCGGACTTTCGTTCGACTCAGTTGTACTAGATTTTCATAGCAATCAGAGCGGCGTTCTACAATTATCCATACAGAGAAGTTGAACACATCATGCGCTCAAGGATGGTGTGTATCATCTCGTATCATTCGCATCGCAGTGATCAGGCTATTTACATCACCAGATGATTATTGCTCCGTATGCAGTCTGGATTGTGTTCATCATCGCTACGGTTCTTGTACGCTTTCTGCAGCATAATCGCTCAGAATGTCTCCTGATCGTCATTCGCTAGGCGGGCATTAGAGAACCAGCAAAAGTCTCCCGGGATCGCCGTTTCTTCTACTGTTCTGTGAACATTAGAGCCCTGTAAGTAAGCACGGTAATAACCACTCAGACACTGATGTTCACATCATGCTACCAACTGCTGCTTCAGAAACAGAACTGTCACCATATTCGCCGCGATAGTATTGTTTGCTACATTGATCCTTGAAGGTCATTCGCCGATTTCTCTCTTTCCGATAGGAATGCTCAATCATCTACAGCCTGGACCATCGTGCTTTTCTACAAACGATGGGCCACAATTGAGCGAAATGCTCGCAAGTTGTCTACAGCATTCAACATCGATTTTTCGGTGCGCATCCTCGGCTTTGGTGTCTATGTCCTGATCGCCATGAGGTGCAGTCACAATTGTTCATCAGTGGCCCGTACTGATCATCTAATGGCTTTATTCGCTTACAGTTTGAGCTTGTTGGCCATAGAATCGCCCAAAAGTCCGGTACCCGATCTGGTTATAGCGTCAGGTAGAGTTTTTCCTGTTCGCCTGAATTCGTGAAGAAATCTAATTGTTTTAATGCAGCTGCGACAGTGGTGATCTTGGTATTTGGATCACAACGAGTGAGTGCTTCCGGCTGAAGAGCGACAAGAACAAGATACTGATTACTTCCACACTCAAGGACTTCCGTCGAGCGTTGTGTTTCTGGCGGAGAGAACATGTCATCGACACCGACTCTATCATGAATGATACTTCCGAAAATCATCCCGAAGTCTGTTAGAAGAGGACGAATGAAAATCAGTCAATATGAACAGGCTTGTGTACAATATGCATTCGTGAAGACTGAACACAAATCATCTAGACTAAATTACCTCGTGTCCAAGCTCATTAGCATCCACTACGCCCCGCAATTCGTGTCCAATCTCTGACCAGGTCATCAGAGTCGACACCAGCTATATTGAGGACGTTCTGGAAAACATGTGGAAGATCAGGAGCGGTTATTCAGAACGATACTATTGAGGGATCTAGAGAACTTAGTCGATACTCAAGTTTGCCTTGTGCCGGAGTTATGTCTCGAGAGCGACTACCTCGCGAGAGCTCTGTCCCATCACCACTTCAAGCTTCAGCGAATGAGTCATTGAGGCAACTTGAGGAAACCAGCCGAATTGATGTTTACAAACAATCTCATCGCGATTAAGCGCCAGAGGCACTGACTCTGAACTTTCAAGTAGAAATATTCCCTTGCTTGACGAGGGCTCTGGTAGAATATGTCCTAATATGTCAGATAAGAACAGTCTCAAGAAATAGAAGAAAAATCAGGCAAGCAGTCATAGCCGAGGTCTGGATTCCTCCTAACTTCTTCCCAGTCCACCACCAGCTTCAACACAAATTGAAACTTCAGCTGCGTTCACAGACGCTCACGTTCTCTCACATTGCACGAACTTCGAAATCCGCAATGAAAATGCTTTAACGCCGTCTCTGCCGGCCAGTCCCCGACTCGAATGAAACTGAGCACAGAAGGAGGACAAGTAACATCAATTCATGGTAATATACACGGAAATTCACTGCAAGCTATCGTACGTAGAAGTTCATTGCGTGTTATTGTAGTATGTACAGAGAGTTTGACTGCGAGGCTATCGTACAGAGATTTTGACTGCGAGCTATCGTACAAGACGTTGATTCCAGACTATGGTATAGAGAGTTTGAGTGCGAGATATGGTTCAAGACGTTGACTGCAACCAGACGTACAGAGGGAAAAGATCAATTTGCAGCGGATGGTTGAGTGATTTGATCAGAAGAACGAGGAGCAAGGAGCCAAACAAAACGGATGTCGATGCCACGGCACGCGAACGATATAAGTCTGTCGTTGAAAGAGCACATCGTGTCGTATTTCGGATGGGAAGGGTCGACTTTCAATATGAAAGATATGACATTGTCGATCGAGCCTCTTCGGAGTAAGCCGCTTTGATGCTGAGCAATGCTTTAGAGAACGGGATGCACGATAAAGATATGTCACTGACCAGGGTCACGTCGTTGTGAGTGAAGTAAACGTCCTCAAGAAATGTGTGCAAATTTTCAAGCAGGACCGCAGCTACGAGAGGTGAGCTTGAATCACTTGGAGGGAGGTAGTAGGTAGAGCGCATGATGCTTTTCAACATCTTTCCGACGATAGGGTTGCCTTCCCACTCGGGGACCGTTCGCCAACTGAGCGCAGATTGAGTTCTGGCGATGGCATCCTCGACACTGTCAAAGTTTTAATTAGAGAGCGTTTATGAAGATTGGGATACGTACGATAACAATTTCTGTTCAATGGCTGGAACAAGGGTTTGAAACATTTTGAATATTGCTCGGCGTTCACGATGCGCGACAACAACACCGGCATGTTTCGTATCCGGTTGAAACAACAATGATTCGATCGAAGGTCCATCTTTTCGGTAACGCATGTACCATGAGTTAGATTCGATGATATGTGGGAGGCCGTTCGATGGCTGTTTGACGAAGTTCACCTTCAAACATGCATCGTCGCCTACCCATCGGAACCGACGAATGCTGACCCCAGACGAGATAGATACAAGGTGTTTCGGCGTAGGACAGTGGGAAATAGAGAAACCTCGATTGATCCATTTTTGTTGAAGAGGAAGTGAACGAGTGTGAGTCAAGCGATTGTTGTAGGCATAAGAAGTATGTTCGATGAGAGTAAGTTTAGGGAAGAGGCAGTACGCAGCGCGATCAGTTATGACATTCATGACACAAGCTACGGCAAACATCAGCGAAAGATTTGAGGGAAAGAGGTACAACGTACTGGAGTGAAAACCAAGCACAGCTCCCATGATGGAGCCTCGTACTGCAATTACTTGTACAACACGATCGTTCCGAACAAAATCCCAGATCGCGGTGAACATGCGGGTAGGATAATCATCGGAATGGAGAACGACTGAATTCGTACTTGGTTTGCGAACTCTGTTCCAGTCATCGCGGAAAGTGTAAAGTTGATCGTTCCGAGGACGAAAGCGGAAGTCTTTCGACATCAACCAGTTTGCAACGGTGACCGCCTGAGATAAAAAGCAGTATGTGTCGAGGTCAGTTTTGTTCGTGTCTGTATCATAAACTTCTCGATTGAAGAATTGGAGAGCGGCGGAACCACTGATGACGAGTCCCGTGTTAGCCTTCAGACAGATTATTCAGGTTGTGACGACAGATGATAGGAATGTTGTTACCTGAAGTTCACGGAATTCGCAGATTTCATCCGAGTCAAAGAACGGACAGAGGATGCGTTTGATGGTGTATGCCCGGCGAAGAAGGTCGGTAACATACAAGTCGCCAGTATGGCAAGTCAAGCGCATGTTGAGGAGGTCTTCGACATCCAGGTAAGCAATGATTTGTTCAATCACTGGAGTTTTCCTTCAGGTTTTCAGTAGGAATGAATGTTTGGTTCGATATATCAGAGACGTACAGTTTATCGAGCAAGCCAAGCATCAGTGCGATGTAAATATGCAGGTGAAAGAGTGGGTGGGAGGCGGCAGGAAGTGATAGTCAAGAAATAAATACATTATAAGTACAGAGTGAAATCAAAAAACGTCTAACAGGATATGGTTAGGTTTGAGGCAAAGGAGGTCGTGTGCGAGCAATAACCAATAAAAGGTACACATCTCAGTGTATCTTGATCAAAAAGCCAGAGACACTATGAATCGATCGGAGCGGTTTGTTGAGGTATTTACAGAGGGCGTATGATCTTCCATTTCCAACGACCGGTTCTGGGAGAGTTAGAATTTGGAAATGGTTGCAGGATAAATGGCAAATTTTCAATTTGAAAGCGAATATCAGGCATCTGACGGTACACATTCACTGGTATAGGACAGACATAACGAGGACTGCGACAGATATCGTACAAAATTTTCTTGCGTATGAAGACAGGGTTAGAGAGGGTTGGAAAGAAGGAGTATAGAGAGGTTAATATGGTACAGAGAGTATGACTGCTTGATATCGTACAGATAAAGGGCAACTGCGATACTTATCGTACAAACTTTGAACATATATTCTTGATTCATTCGTGCTTCGTCGGCCATCTAACACATCGTGAGGAAGAGAGGTTGGTAAATGACAACCGTACTTACTAATCTTGTTCCATATCGTCCGACTCTGTCATCTGTCGTTGTTTCTCCAGTTGACGGGCAGACATATCTGCGTTGCGCTTTGGCTGTTTTCGAGTCGCAGATGATTTGCTGATCTTATGAGGAGGTGCTCCGGAAGATTGGTCGGCTTCGGTAGTCAGGGGGTGTTTCTTGGATGAAGACGAAGCTGAAGCCGAAGTCAAGTCTGCTTGGAGTTGCGCCATTCGCTGTTGAGCCGCCTGTTGTTGTGACTGTTTTCGTTCGATTTCCTTAGCAAGCTTTTCTGAGGCAAGCGCGATAGAGCGAGTTCGGTATTCTTCTGCGAGTTTGTTAGCTAGTTCATCTTGCTGCATCTGGCGCAGTTTCAGGACAGCATATTGGTGAACCAGAACGCGAAAGTCAGCTTCTTCGGTTGGAAGCACACGCATTTTCACGATGTGCATTGAAGCGTGACGTGCTGGGCGATCGACGGGCATATTCGTGTCGCGTTTAGCGTAAGTCATATCCCACCTGGACAGACGATGTAGTTAGCAATGAATAAAACGAAGAACGTGATGACGTACATGAAGGGCTGTATATCGACCGCGACGATGGTGTCAACCGGGAGCGTATCGTTGTATCGGATAGGATGAATGAGTTCGCCTTGGATGTCGTAGAAGTCGGGAATGTTAATTTTGATGCCGGAGAGGTTGTGATTGCGCGCGAGTTTCTTGTAGTATCCTTCGGGGTCAGGCATATGTCCCAAACGGATTGCAGACAATTCGGCATCTGCCAATGATTTCAGTCAATGTACAATATTTGAATACGCATGGGATACATACAGTTAGGTAGAGGTGGAACGGCAAATGCAGCAAGATTTTGGTCTTGACGTCTGCGAAGCAGTTCCCCTGTTTAGATATATTAGAATAGCACTGTCAGTCAGGCAGAATGAAGTGTACAAACTTGGGGTGGGCAGCATTCCATCTGATATGAGTACGTTAGAATATGAATGTGAATCATAAGATGTATGACATACTATGAAGGTCGGCAGCAGTGATCGAAGTGGTGCCGGAAACACCGCGAGGGACATTGCTGAAGATAGGGCCAGAAACGATGGGCAAGCAATGCTCATCGACTGCCTGTCGTACCCAGCCGTTGTTGTCGACTCCTGCAGGATAGAGTGTGCCTATGTTTACCGTTAGCAAGCTGAAAATGTAAGTACAACATCGCGCTTACGATCTCGATCTTCGGCTTGGTTAAGGTAGATACCAAACAGAAGTTGAAGGAAACCAACGAGACGTTGAAAACGAGTATACGCCTTCAGGACGACAGTGATTTCATCGGAGGTGTATGGTGCGCGACCGATGCGGGGTACAGGTGCTAAGAATGTTCGCAGTTTTCCCCGGCGAAAGTTATCGATAGATATCTGCAAGTTAATGTGAATCGAGGGGACATGGAGGGCTATAACAAAGTACATACCTCCCCGTTGAAAGGTGCCATATCAAAATACGGACCGACCTTATGACTGCCGACAGTACCTCCGAAGTTGGAGAGGCGACCGACTACCGAGAAGGATGGTACTAACCCTTCGGCATCGATGACCCCGAGAGCGTTATCGGTTCGGAATGGAGCCTTTTTGATGACATGTGGGAAGTCCTTCGATGCGTTTGGGATGTGTGTAGAGGGAATATCGGTGAAAAACTTGATGGAAGCGACAAGAGGCGAATATCGAGCCAAGAGGATGTCTGCGACTTGATTGACGGAGTCGAGGATGTTGTCCGTATTCGAAAAAAGCATGTCATCAATTGAGAGACGGTCACCGTCGTTCGAATCATTGCCTTCGGAGTTGGTGTCGTCGTCGTTGTCTAAGGTGGTAGGGTCGATAGAATCTGTTGAGTTAATTGGTTAATACGTTGACTTACAGAATAGTAAGGTATCGAACCATTGTACACATCGGTGTCGTTGTTCGAGGACATCGTTTGATCAGTAGAAGACATCGAAGAAGACGCGACCGAAAATTTCCTGAGAATGCTTATAACTTGGAGGACGAACAACGGTGGCATGGGAGAGACCGGATATGAACCGACAGTTAGTACCGATCAAAGTTGTGTATAGTGCTCTGAAATTTTTGTATCCGTTTTGAAATCTATAGATCAACGCCAACGCGGTTAAGCACGACGAAAGACAACGAAAAAGAAAGCGTACATGTCGTGAGATGGCGGTTATTGGGTCATCTGTTTGACTGCAAGGAATTGCGAGGAATTGCGCATTGGAGAGTCTGAAAATAAAATGTTGAAGGTGGTCGCAGACTGAGCAATTTGCGCCATACAGGGGAGGTCACAGTTTCGGTAACAATTGAGCGGTCGGAATGCAGATCAGGTCAGCGTTTGTAAACAGTCGTCAACTGGACGATGTTGTGCTGTGTTGTCGGCTACGGTGTAGGCAGAGTCTCATTTGAGCGGAAGCAAATGCAAGGAAACGGAAGAAAGATTGTGTGATGGGTCGGTCATCGACAGTCGCGAGTTCTGAATGAACTGCAGCAGGCTCTTCACAAACTGGCGAGTTCGGTAAGAACTACAGCACAGTTTTGTGGTTTGATCCAGCTGAAGTGTTGATGAACGGTGGTAAGTTGTGGCTGGTCTGTAGATCAGGGCAGTGTTTGTAAATATTGGTAAACTCTATGAAGTTGTGTTGTATTTGCTACTGTGGCGTAGACTGAGTCTCGATTGTGCGGACGCAAAGCAAAGGCAGTAGATTAGGACGGAGGTTTCCTGAGTGGGGGTGGGCTTAGTGAAAAAGCCGAGGTTACCGCAACAAGACGGGCAATGGCGCACGCATCAGGACAGCAGATCGTGTGATCTATCTCAGGCAAGTACACAAAGCCGACACCGTGGACAGAGCGCGCAAAAGCGGACGTGAATGAAGTATGCTGGACTGACGCGAAGCATTTGGATACGGTTTCGTAGGGTTGAGGTGCATACGAGGGGGGATCGTTGATGAACTGGTAGTCGTACATCGGTCCACGCTGAGGCTGAGAACGGGACAAAGACTAAGATGTTCCGTGGCTCAAAGTTGCCGGCAGAGTCAATGTAATCCTAACCAATTATGTTTATCTGGGCCTGATCGAATTGAGGTGAAGTGGGTACATAGCAAGCAGCAATGGCAAGTGTACGAAGGACACCGGAACCACACCAATGCTCCGAAGCCGCAGTGGGAGACAACGGGGAGATATCGAATACGCTGTATGAACTTCTATTTCAATGGTGTAAATATAAGTTTAGTAGATGTAAATGTTTGAGAAGAACGAAACTCACGATATAGGTTTGCACGTTACATTAACGTACAGCTCAGCAGTGTTGAAGGTGTATGCCAAAGACATGGAAAGGACGTGTGTAAGTGTAGTAACTGGGATTAGAGTCAGCCATTGCTGAAGGTGATCGTAACAAGTGACGTGGAGACAGACCATGATGACACCAATGTCGCACGAATAAATATAGTCGAAGATGTTATGGACCGCAGGGAGTCGATAAAGACAGAGGTGCAGGAGGTCCACGTGGAAGATATGCCTTCAGTTGGAGTCGGGCGTTGCAGCCTGTTTGTACTATGAATCTGTTGAGGGTAGATTCAAGCACTTGTCAGAAGTCATGGAGGTCCCGCACAGATAGTTGTGGAAGCCGCGAGTCATTTTGAGACTTCAGCTAAGCTCTTCTGCGAACACCGGGCTGAAAGTATAAACACAAAGTCGCGGCATGTTTTACAGGAAAGGATGTACAGCAACATCTGCAGAGGCCGAAGCCTGAACACATATCGTACACATGGTCGGAACCACGTGTAGCATCAGAGACCGTATTCAATGAAGAAGCAGCATGGCGACAACAATGGGATCGGGTGGCGTTAGATATGGCGAGAACGGGATGTGATCCAACGCGTGACTGTAAATTAGGTTAGAGTGCGACTGGTGAGCGAGACTGTAGTGTACGAACCAACACATGGAGGAGGGCTGGCAATAGGTGCGATTCGAGACATATGGGCGGTGAAGCGACGATGAGAAGGCGTGTATTGTGATGGAGGTAATGAAGAATACGCGCTAACAAAGAACACCAGAAGCACCAAGCCGACACCCTGGATAGAGCGCGCAAAAGCGAAGGTGTACAGGTTCAAAGTTTGCACATGTCGTAGGGAATACAGGAGGTCGGTGCGCTTGTCAGAGGCCCGTTCACATTGCAAGAACACAAGCGACATTCCGTTTGAATCCAGCACAATCCAAGAGGGTGGACACGGAGATAGGAATGCGTCGGAGTGGGAGCAGACGAGTGGTATGTTGTAGAGGAAGAATCGGCTGGAGGGAATAGTGTTGACGTTAGTCGACAACACAACAAGAGAGAATTGTGAGATACATACCTCATTTCATTCTTCGTCAACTCCTCTTCATATCGTCAGTTGCCCTTGCGGCATCATTCGTGCTCAGCTATGGCAGCAATTGTCTTCATGTCATCACCGTCATTATAAGATATATTCCGTAGTCACGTGTAGTAATGTAGAAGATATTCGTGGACGAAAAGTAGACGAATTCATTCTTGCTGTGGTGTCAAAGGGATGCCAGAGAGGTAGACGATGACGTGGAGGTAGAAGATGAGGTGGAAGTGGAAGATGAGGTGAACGCCGGTAAACGTTGAAAATGATCGTGGGAATTGATAAAAGCACCGTTGATTCTGCCAGATACTCAGCCCAGCTGTCGGTCAATTCATCGAGGATAACACAGCGCGTGAATGGTACACAGGAGGAGGAAGGGCCGATGATAGGTGTCGTCTGGCTCTTGTGTGCGGGATCGAATAAGGGGGTTGCCGTTGACGTGTGTGATGTTGAAAAATTAATGCTGGAGTTGCGCAAACAAAGAACACCACAAACACCAATTTCTGTAAGCTATCCAAAGATAGATCAAGTTGCGATCCACGAGTGGTAACTGCTTGCACAGGTGATGAAGACAATACGGCTTCCACGACGCATAACCGGCAGGTACGCGCGCAAGCCACCGATATCGATGTGGTCGGTATCGAAATTGACGCGAACGAGCCTCCTATTGACCATTGAATCCGGCTGTTCGTAGATTTCGTTCTGTACAAAGTGTCCGTATTGTTTGCCTTTCAGAATGGCAACTACGTTGATATCGACAGTTTCAACCGTTGGAGTCGAGGCAATTTGAGCAGGCGATTGAACACGACCGTTGAGCGATAGCGTCATCTTCAACATATGCGAAATGTTAGGCATGCTCAACAACAGCGGACGCATCGGAAGCGACGAAGAATTCGATAGACTGAGGGTCCAGGGAGACCATCCTCGGACATGAATGCTCGGGATTGAGTTCGAAGAAATTTTACATTGGCAGAAGGAGGTGCTAGGAGAGCGGAAGGGGAGGTCGGGTGAACTACATATCACAGTGAGATGAATGAGAATCAGAAGAAGTGAAGATCGCATACCAGTGTCAGCCTTCACTTGGTTGCTGTTGTCCTGGCCAGCGAATCCGACGACAACGAAGTCCACTTCGAGTTTCTTGTCCGTGTTGACACCAATCAGCAGAGGGAACCCATGACGCGTGGTGACAATTTCGTTGAGAAAGTGTGTCGATTTGAGTACGAAAGCAAAACAACATTCGAGTTACTGTAATACAGCGTTGACGAAAACAGTGAAAGTCACATAGTTCTTGTTGGCTTCTGAATCGTACACGTATTTTAGTAGTTTGGCGACGGCCTCATAATCCGTTTTGAGTTCGAAAGTGTAGCTTCTGTTTTGGAGGACAAGGCGAACTTCAGCACTGTTGGTGACGAAAACGTTGTGAACAACACAGAATTCGGCAGTAGGATTAGAGCGGAGAGGATGGCAGTTGGCGGTCGATGGAACACCGTGGCTAGCCCAACAACCGTACGCGTTGTCCACTTTTTACGCTGCTCTCCTCCAGCTTCGCAAGGGGCGTGGCGATTTTGACGGAATTTGGACCGGAAAGGTGAGGAACCACGGAAGAGAGGTAGAATGTCAAACAAAGTATGCAGGAAGCTGATGGATCTCCGACAAAAGTGGTAAAACCGTCCACGGTTCAATCTTGGGTGTTCTGGCAGTCTCCTTCAGATCTGGTGGGATAGGACCAATCGCAGACGAACACAGCATCAAAGTAATTGTCCCTCGGGCCTCTATGCCTCTGAACCGATTGCATGCAGATTGTACATCAGCATGGAAAGCCTCGGGAACACCGGCGTTGGTTTATCTTGCAAGAATATGTGGTAGCACCGTGGTGTGGAAAGTACGATATGCGGCAGAACCCCCCTGTAACAACATATGAGTTAACGAATAATGGGAAGGAGGATGAATACGCGTACGAATTGTTCAAACATTCCGAGCATGACTGCAGCAACCGCATCACCGTCAACTTCGTATAATCCAACGCCTTTTAGAATAGTGCTATTTGCGTCTTTCGCTCTGTCTGCTTATATTGTCGGGGTCCATCTCATAACTTGACCCAGCCCCCATTTCCATCCTATCCGTTCCCCGAGGACATATGTATTTAAACTTTGCGGTACGATTGCTTCGACGTCGTCTGACGGCCTGAGATGAGGACTTGAACAGAGAAGGACATATAGGTATGCAGAAATGACGCGACGGCCTGTGATAGATAGCTTAGTGTGAGGACTAACATAAGGAAAAAGAGACAGACTTATGAAGCTGAGTCCAGCGTTATGCCCGTAGATAGCAGCTGAATGACTGGCGTGAGTGAGAATCCGCAGGGCAAGTTCAAGTGGGAATTGGAGACCGGGGAAGAGGTTGATGAGGTGTTCCGCGAACATTGGATGTGGTGCCCTCATAAAAGGATAATCCACCCGTGCTAGAGACTGGTCAAAATTTTCGTCGGAGCTCTCGTGTCCTGCTCTCCGTCTTCCCTTCCCAGAAGTTGTACATTGTCATCTTTGACCAAGTCTGTATCTACATATACCAGTCGACACTCCATACGAACAGTGGAAGTATCCCGTGTATACGCCCTCGTTTCTGTGGGGGTGATGAAGCTGTTAAGTATCTGTGTCAGTAACGTGTCGGTTGTCAATGTTAATTGCAAGAACTAACTCACGAGACATGTGGTGCTTGACGGAGAACGGGAAGGAACAACGGAGCACAGTGTCGGAACTGAGGATTTGAGACGACGCAGAGACGACGAAATGTTGTGAAAGGAGAGCAAGAAAACGGCTACAACAACCGAAAAGTGCTACGTCGTTCTGGTCGTTATTTTATGCAGTCTGACAGTGAGTTTCGGTGGAAGAAAGTAAAAATTGTTCACGTGCAGTATATCCGAGCGCTTACGGTCAAGATGTAACTAGTCACTATTATCTCATCCAGCCACCATTATCTCATCCAGCAAGGAAGATTGATATACCGAACGTGTTCTTCACCAGCAACCCGCGCGCTTTTCTTGGATTTCATCCATTCCACCTCTATCGCTCTCGCCCGTCAGCGATCCTTTCTCATTTCCGGAATTCACTAGTCCAGGCGCTTCATCTTCCTCTGCAAATCGACGGCCCACGGAGCATCTCTCTACATCCCCTGATCTTGCTGTAGAACACTCTTTGCCTCTATCATCTGCTATCAATAGATTCCCCTGTTCTCGAAGGCATACATTTTCCCATAGCCTTATTCGTCCAAGACACCCGTCATCGCTGACAAGGCTCAAAGCCAAACTCAGCTCTCCCACCAGATCTCGCAAGGTTCTTTCGAAAAAGCTTATCACCTCCCCCTCTCAGCCGGCTACTCCTCAACTCACATCAACTAATAATGTCCATATCTACACTCCTCCCTCCTTATTCGAGGTCACGATACCTTTTGAGAATGAAGGGCTGGATACTTGCTTGCCTGTGCAGTCGATTCTCAAGCGGAAAGGACGGTCTTATTCTTCACCTTTACCGATCTCCGTTCTAGATTACATTCCCGCCGACTCAGAGGATATCTTCGTTCCAATCACACCTCCCTCCATCAATTTATTCGATGGTCTCTTACCGACGGAGTTGAAGCTCAAGGTTCTGCTGTCGCTTGCAGTCATTCACGAGAATGACCAGCGGAAGATGACTGAACATGACGATTGGAGTGTGACGAAGTCGATCTCCTCTAAGAATAGATGGTTAGGGAGAGACAAAGCTAGCCGGGAGTTGGTTAAACTGAGTAGAGTAAGTGGTTCTTCGGTGTATGGATTCCTCAATGCTAACCGTACACATCCAGGTATCTAAGACTTGGAGAGACCTCGTATACGATGGACAACTATGGTCTAATTTTGATCTTCGCTCGTTCCCAAATGCACCAAGGACTCTTCTCTAGACCTCTCTGGGCATGTCCATATCAGCCCGGCCACTCTTCGAGATATCACCGATAATATGTGTCTTTTACCCCTTCCTCCTGCATATCCGGCACTCCCAGCCACCCAGTTAACCTCGTTGAACTTGCAAGGATGCAGCGCTCTCTCGACTCGCTCTCTTCATTATCTCCTTGTGCGATCACCCGGATTGCGACAAGTCTGCTTCAGAGGTTTACACTGCGTTACCAACACGACCTGCGATATCATTGCAATGTATTGTCCTCGTTCTGTGTATATGCGAACGACATTCATGACACCCAATCCTTCACTTCCCTCGCGCCATCGGTTTGATTGATCTTCGCATTTGCGATGGCTACACAGATTCAACGTTGAGTGTCATCTTCATCGATACAATGACCCTGGATTCTCTCCAGTCACTTTCATAGTTGCAGTCTCCCTCAGAACTTTGCCCATCTTCTGCAAAGTCGTGACAGCGCCCGCAGCTTCACAGTAATCATGGAAAACACTGAGCAATGTTAGCCAAGGTTTCGAAGATATTCCACACCCTCTCCACATTCAGGACCTCATCCTTTACAAACGTGCCACAGAGAGCGACAATGACATCTTTCTCTGTGACACCTGTCTCCCGTTCAACTCGACTCCGATCATCCTTGGGACTTACCACCATGTCTTGCCAGTTGCCCATAACGCCGCAGCATATGTGCGAACAATCGGTGTACCGACGCAATTTCGCTCGTCGTGGTCGAGGGAGAAGACTGTGGATGGATGTTGCGCCGATGGATTGAAATCTAGTTTGAGCATGATGCTTTAGTTTCATCGCTCGATGTTTTTAGCCACTCCATGATTTTTTCATTGGTTTGACTTTAGGATGTTGCAGAATGGCAGTAAGTCCAAGAATTCGGAGTCCAATGAACATCATCACAGTCATGAATAGAAATGTAACATTTGCCTGAAAAGCAACATTGTGCTAAAGTATACGTCTACGTTTTGTTATTTCACTATTCTTATCCACTGAAGAGTGTGCTCGCTTTGAAGACTTGCTTTTGTCGTTGGCAACAAAATTTAATTTGAAATCAAGATGACTATCGAGGTTGAGATTAGCTTCTGCATCTTGCACAGTAACTTCAGGACCGGGTCGGAAACCCCATTTAACTAAAGTATTTTGCTCTATTTGCTGAAAATGACGGTGCTCAAACCACAAATTCCAAGGAAGTGGTGGTTCATTCAATTGCTGTATAGTCACAGGTGTTGTAATGAATAATCCTTCCCTTGATGTTGCACGAGATGCTGCAACATATGCATAATATTGACCCTTATGTAAGTCACATAAAAGTGTAGGCATTGATTTTCCCTGGGCAAATATTGCTGTTGAAGCAAATCCTGCCTGTAGGGGTAGTTGCTGTCTGTGAAGTATGACTTGTAATTTTTCACCAGATTCATCAACAATAGAAGTGGTACATTTCCATTTACAGCTTTCTATAGGAAAATAATGTGGGGGAAGATTAGACAAATGTATGTCGGAATCGGGAAACTCTACTAATGCAGAAGTACAGTAAGTCAGACCATTATCGTCAATGCTGGTATTTAATTGTCTCAGAAATCCTGAAGCACCATTTGTGATTCCAAGTTCTGTTGATAAATTTACATGCCGTAGAACTACAGGCATCCCGATATATGCTTGAAATGATCCAGGAAGTGGTTTATCAAGTTTGGAAGAAGATGTATCTAGCTTCAACAGTTGTTGCTGAATTTCTACAGAGGGAAATATATAATCTGAAGAGTGACAGTCATTTGGATTTACTGGAACATAATGATCATGAGCAATACAAACTACCTGTTGTGGCCCATTTTCTACAGAACAAATAGCAGAAACCTTCCAATCATTTAATGACTGGCGGTATGCATTAGTATGAACTAGAGCTATTGCACTGTAAGAACAACTGTCATTCATTTGTATGCCATCTGGTTGACTGAATGATTTTATAACACGAGTATTGAATAACTTGACATCTTCCATATTACATTCTCTAGTACGAAGATGTGTAACAGCTGTGGCATAATCAGGATCAGAAGACATCCTGTTTTGAATAGATAGATTGATAACAGTATCCACAGATTTCCATGCTAATCGGCCAAGTCGTTTCATAATGTCATTGTCATTTTTAGGAGGAATATTTGACAAAGGAGTATACAAAGGAGTTCCACCAACAGGAGGATATTGAAAAAAGTCTCCAGCAAAAATAATGTTGATATCTCCAAAAAAGGAATTGTGATTTTCTTTACAATACCGCAAAGCAGCATCGATTTCTGCAATCAAAGATTGATCTACAAGAGAAACTTCATCTATTAAAAGTAGTAACACATCTTTCCATTCTTCTCTTAGCTGTTGTTGATTCTTGATTGAAACCAGGACACTTAAATCCTCCATAGAATCACCTGGAAGGCGGCCTCCTTTTCCCTTATTATTTTTTCTAATTTTTATTCCTAGACCAGAGTGCACAGTAGTTCCATTTATAAGTTTAGCTGCAGTTCCAGTTGGTGCCATGAATCTTATTGTATGTTTTAGTCCAAAATGGGACATGAGCTCTTGGACTGCATGCACAACATGACTTTTACCTGTTCCTCCAGGTCCAGAAAGTAACATTCGAAGAGGTGGCTTGCCCTCCCAACTTGCTGAATGAAAAACATCTCGGTTCAATAATGATGATGCAATTATATGATATGCATGTAGTTGTTGTTCATTCAGAGTAAATTTATCAGATATATTTTTCATCAATGTTGAAATTGTTACAGACTCTGGACCACTTTGTTGAATGTTATGACAGTGATTTTGATATTGAACGTAATTTACTTGTAAATGCAAATTATTTGATTCAGAAATAGGTAATAAATTAAGATTTTCAGTCTGTATGTTTACATTACTTCGTTGACGACGTTGTGTAATGATGGATGTTGTGAGAACTTTCATTTCTTTAATCCAAGACGAAACAGATGATTTTGAACAAATAGGTAAGTTACTGTATTTTGTATTCTCTTTCTGTAAATTACTGACCATTTCATTAGACATTGGCATTAACCATTGTGCAGTAGTTAAATTAATCTTTGTTAACATTAACTGTATTGACTGTTGACTAGTTGCCACTTTATTATCATCTGAAATTATATAATCATAGTCATCTACATCTATATCATGAAGATTCTGTGCAGCTTGTTCTGTAGATAGAACAGAAGATTGTGTCATTGCAGCAACTTTAAGTAAGCGTTCATGGTCACGTTGATCTTGACACTCATGTATTTCTTCCCAATTTGATACAATCTGTTGTGCAGTACAACATAAGGTAAAAGACTCATATTCTTCATCTACAGATTTATGTTCTGAAATGAGAGGATTATTAACTGAAAATGGCTTGAAATGACTCAGGACAAAAAGCTTATATTGTGAGGAATTTTTACGAGGAACATAAGTACCAATCATTAAAGGAACAAATTCTTCTCCCACATCACCTTGTTCTATAAATGTATGTCTTATGATTTCATGTGTGTCTGTAAGAGGATGTTCCCTATGAAGTGAATAACGACATAGAACTCCATTACGACTTTGTGAAGTATGCTCTGTAGTTGTTTTTGATTTCAGTTGTACTGCAAAAAATCTAATAAAGTCATAAAAATTGATGTCTGATAAATCATTTGATCGAAACCAATAATCCTGAACTTGTGATGTCATACGAAGACTTCCTTTTTGATCAAAATTTATATGCATATTGATATCTCTATCTTCTGAGTTATTATAATCTGATATTATTTTATGTGGATAACATTGATGAACCCAATGAATTAAATTTCCAGATGGCATAGGTATCGTAGAATGAGATCTGATGTAGTCAGGTTGTCCTCGTAAATATCGAACAGCTTGCTGTGCATGCACTTGTTGTTTTCGACCTAAGTGAGTTACACATCGATGAATCAAAGATTTTGCATCTGCAGTGCTTTCAGAACTTACATCAGATTTACTAAAAGATGCGACTGCTTTACTAAGAATTGATAATAATTGATCTGTTTTTAAAGGCATTTTTGTAATGTAATCAGATATATAGAACATGGCTGCTTTTCCAGCTCTTCCAGATAATATACATTTCAAATCATGGTTATGTCGAGTATGAACAAGAAGAAATGGATTATGACCATTCACATCTTTTTCTAACCGAGAAAATATAATTGAATTAGATTCTTTGTCAAAAGAAGATTCTGTAACAATGTCATGTGGATATCCAAATCTGCAACTACTTCCAGGCTTGCGACCCTTGATACATACAGCCCCACAAACATGTCGTTGCAAATGTTCACCAACAACTTTGTGATTGTCATTCATTTCCATCTTCCACTGACAAACTGATTCAGGATAAAAATGATCATTTTCATCACGCAATGGAGGATGAGGAGGCATTTCAATTCTTGGTTCATAATTATTATCATGATTATATTCAATATCAGGAAGATGGTGGTGAATCAAATTAGAGAAAAAAGATAGAAACTGCTGTTCATAATGTTGTAAGTGTTGTAATTTATCATGAATCTCAGATGGATTTAAACCACCATATAAAAATATAATAAAATGTCCATGAAAGCTACCTCTGTCTGTAAGCTCAGGTGTACCGTAGAATGCTCGAATCTTACCCAAAATACCACCTTCTGCTGTAGAAGTTCCCTGTTCAAAATCCCACCCAAACAAATCTTCAAATGTTCTTCTAATCATGAAGTCAAAGAAATCTGATGCTGCAACAGGATCTTTTGCAACACGATAAGCTCGTTCTATCCTTTTTGGAGGCATTTGTGGAAACTGCTGTGAAAGATCTACATTTGAATCACCAAAGAAGGCCTGAAAAATAGGACTGTGTACAGCAGATGGATTTAATGTCAAGAATAAATGTGCCATGCCAAAGTAACCAAAATAACTTCGAATATCATTTCGTACACTTACTTTTGCAGCTTGTGATCCTGGTACATGAGCAGCAACAGTGTTGACTTCACTTAGTAAACGAAATGCATCATGTTGTTCTGGTGTGAAGGTTACATGACTATGTTCTTCACGTATTATGTTTGCTAATTCAGATAATGTTTTAGGTGAAACTGACAATAATGCAGGAGCAATATGAGAAAACCGAGAAGATTTCACAGTGAAGCTTGCAAACAAGTGTGCTGTTCTGCGTTGCAATATATTCAATGCTACAAAAATATAATAATGATGATATCGAAATGCTCTTCCACACTGATCCAAGAGATGTGCTGCATGAGATTTCATTGATACTTGTGGTGATCGACGACTATCTTCAAAACCCCCAATACCTAAAGGGAACAATGTAGGGAACATGCCAGGAAAAAGATCTTTATTGTTATATTCAGCTATAGGATCTGCACCATAATGTAGACTAACAGGATCTGAATTTGACTTTGAATTTGAATGTGAAGCAATATGTGTCAGAGCAGATGCTATAGCAAATCTTGCGGGAATGCCATCACGTTCTGGATCAACTATACCAGATCGTTCAATGAGGACATCAGAATTTGTTTCTTTTCTCAAAAGATCTGCAGGATGTTGGTCAAATCCACTGGTCTCAATATCATGCAATATATCTGGTGAACTGTTATGATCATATACAATCCGGTCTTCAAATCCAGGAAGAATACCATAAGTGGGATAAGAATCAAAGGCAACCTGATTGAAAGGCATATTGACATATAAACAATTATGTTGTGTGAAATAAGTCAACAACCGACGAATAACAGGAGCGCGAACTATAAATTGAGGAAGCTTATTTAACTCAGCTTTTTCCAACTTACGGGGACCAACAAAAATTACTGATATCATTTGATTGAGATCTGCAGGCATCCAGGGTAAAGATTTGGCATGAGTGACGATATCTAAAGGATGAGCACATGCATTTCCATGTAGTTGTAAAGGGTCTCCAAGTGATGCTGAATTATACAATCGTGTAACATGTGCTGTAGTACGATATAACGCACATGCCATTTCCTCAATCCAAGTAACATCTTGTAAATCTGGAGGCAATTCACCTCTGAACAAATGATTATTCAATGATAGTCTTGGAATCTTATTTTTTGACAATGCACTTTTACATTCTTGACATAAATAGATTTCAAAATCTGTACACTGGACATCAACTGGTCGTATGCCCTCTGGTTGAATCAACAACCCATCAAGCTGAGGAGAAATGTATGTTAACCGTGACTTCGATACATGTTTCAATATGTATGGATCTGTACAACGTAAAGGACATAATGAAGGCGCATCTTTGATCTTCACAAACATCCCTCTCCGATGATGATCCTCAGAACCACATGAAATACATACTGCGGGAGGTTCGTACTGTATGTTACGCCGATATCGCTCAGCACACTTCAACATTGTTGTCTCACTCACAGGTTGAGGCCATATAGAACGAGCATTCTGAAGATCAGTGGAGATTTGCTCAGCCTTTGCAATGCGAGCTTCACGACGGCGAAAACGGGTACGGTTATTGACAGTGTCAAGATTAGATTGATTGCATTCTGTAATCAAAGTATTGACTTGATTGAGAAAGCACAACGGATAGCCTTGACGATGAAGAATAGCAAAAATGCATTGAACAGCATCAACAATTTCTGCTTCACTTACATGTATTCTTTCACCAAGTACATGATCAATCAACTGTCGATCCTGCATCGCATACCACACACCAAAATCTCGCTGAAAACATTTTGCAAATAGATGATCAATTCGTTGAGAAGAAAGGCGAACACTACCAGGAATATAATACAACGTTGAATTTTCAGTGTTACGTTCCATAATATGCAAACATTGTCGAAGGTGGCTCACAACGTCTACAGATGAAGCTGAGAACAATGCAGCAATAGGTCGAACCATCTCTTTCATCATCAAAAGATGTGATGGTCGGTCCGCAGCATCCAAGACTGGATATGACAATGAAAGAGCTCGTTGGACAGATTGTGGAAAAGGTGCCAAAAAAAATGAAGCTATTTCGTTATAATACAAGGTTTCAGAATGAGGAATCAGTGGTAATCGATCATAACATGCCCGGATAATACCGTCAATGACAGTAGATTTGCGAGTATGACTGGTGACAGGAGCAGATGAAAGTTCGGAGACGGTAAGAGCACTGAGGTTTAGTCGATGACGATCATCATTGAAAGACGACATCCAAGACGGTGAATTTTTTGACATTTGAACATATAACTGAGCAAAGGATGACATTCTGCAGAAAGACCACACGTCAACACAAAGGCGACAAATCCGGTGAGGAATTCAGAAGACGAACGACTTTTATGACAGTTCACTGTCCGACCAATCGCACAACCGCAACCACTTAGCTCCGAAAAACCACCTGACAAAACACTGCACGCGGAAGACGTCCAAGCGCTGAAAAATTATCGTGCATATTGAATTTGTATGGTTGGAAGAACACCTTTGAGCGTGTTGCGTTCGACGTCAGCGACGAAAGGATCGTATAAGTTGAACGTTGAAGAGATAAACAGAAATTTGGTGGATACGGAACGAAACACGACATGATCATGTGGTCAGCGACGGTCAATAGGCTAAACTCGGATTTATTGATGGAGATTTGTAAGCCAAAAAACACGACAGATAACGCTTACAAGGCCCTTCTCTCCGTTTCTCTTCGAGTCGGGGACACTCATCCGAGGTCTTGCAGCTGCTCTCAATAGCAGTGGCAGGTTTAAGAAAAAGGTATGGTTTTGGAGTCAGCCTGAAGCACTGTAAATACCGAACCGTCCGACTCAATTACAATCTCAGGATCCAGAGTTCGCAGTAGACCATCTTGTAATCGGTGCTGGTAAGGGATACTACACCTCTGCGTGACTCTCAATACCATGCTCATGATCACAGGTGTTGTGGGACTCGCAATTGCTCAGAGATTGTGTACAAAGTTCCCCTCAAAGTCGACGTACGTGATAGAACGGCATGCTCGAGCAGGAGAAGAAACAAGGTGTCCGTCCAAAGGCCGTTTCCGAATTCATGCTCTGCTGAAGATTGACTGTATTCTGTGTTTAGTTCTAGGAATTCCGAAGTTATCCATTCCGGTAAAGCCAATTCCCATTTGAACATGGCGAAACACTCCTCATGGATCCATAGGTATCTACTATCCAGCGGATTCCCTCAAAACTCAGATGTGCCTCCGTGGACGTGAGCTAATGTACCGGCGGTGTCGTGCGCTGGATATACCCCACCGCAAGACCGGTAAACTCATCGTTGCCAAAGCCAATCAACGTGCCTACATTGAAAACCTCCATCTCAAGGCTCAGAAACTACAATGGCCTCTTCCTTTCACTAAAGACGCTGTATCTTCTCCAGTCCTTCCCACACAGCTTATTTCTGGAGACGAAGCTCGTGCTATGGAACCGAATCTTTCTAAGGATATCTCAGCGGCATTATGGTGTCCTGAAACTGGAATCGTGGACTCTCATTCGTTCATGGAAAGCCTGGAAAAGGACATCTCGGAAACTGACGGGAGCGACCTAGTATACGCGACACGCGTGGTACGGGTAGACCCTTGTAGCAACGGAAGCTTTGATGGAACTTCTGGTGGACTGGGAGGATGGTTGCTCCAAACAGTCACTGGAGACAAAATAGTCGATAGTGACGCTATTTTGGCCCGAACGGTCATCAATGCATCGGGTTTATCTGGACCTTTCATTCTCAACTCTTTGCTCCCGCCAGAGCAACGCATCCCGATGTACTATGGTAAAGGTTCTTACGCATCATACAAGGGTCCTGGGGTTTCGGGAATATCGCATCTCATATATCCTTGTCCCGATACAGGACCTAACTCTCATGCATTTGCTTCATTGGGGACACATCTTACTCTGGACTTGGATGGAAAGATCAAATTTGGACCAGACATCGAATACCTCTCACCCCCGACGTCCAGCGAGTCAGAAGAAAACATGGATTATTGGAATCAGCATTTGGTTCCCGATGATTCCAAACTTGAAGAGATACATCTTGCAGTCAAGCAATACCTTCCAGGAATCACACTGGAAGGCCTACAACCTGATTATGTAGGGATTAGACCCAAACTGATACCACCGGGGCAGGATTCCAGGATTTCGTCTTCCGAACTGATTACCCTTGTAACTTTGGAGGCAATGGGGTGGTAGGAGAGAACCCGATGATAAGTCTTTTAGGTATAGAGAGTCCCGGATTGACTTCTAGTCTAGCGATTGCAGAATATGTTGTAGATGGTCTATTCCGTAGTAGTAAGCCTATACAATGAGATTCGTTCATACATAGGCCTTTACTTGTCACGCTCCTCGAGAGATGGTTTTGGGCTCCCATGCGTTGATCTTTGGTGCAACGGTGTTGTATGTCTTGAATGCTCCGCGAGTTCCGGTCAAGTTTTCCACCCATGGCTGTAAAAGGCGTGTAAATATATGAAGCCGTGAACATCGAGACTCCGCAACGCACTGTTTGCCAAGGAGGGGTCAAGTTCTTGACAACTGGGTCATGCGTCGGAGGGTCTTTTCGAATATGATGGATCCAGGAGTGCCATTCAGGCGGTACTTGAGAGGCATGATATTCGTGCTGATCAAGAATGTGTCAAAAAAAACTGCAGAGTTCGAAACAAAATTGAGATTGACTTGAGCGTAATCGACCCATCGCTGACGACCTACGAAATTGGCTTCAGTTCTAGTCTGACGAAAGAAACAACAAACGCACCAGGTATCTCTTCCTCCCCATTCATGTTCTCAAAGTAGCGGTTTCCAAACCTTGACGAAAAACGGTTGTATTGGCGTTCTCGGAACGATGCGGAAATATGAAAGCAACATACTGGTCAGTGCCGACCAGCACACCAGATTTGGCATCCCCAATATACTGCATCTGTCTCCACCATTCCCTTAGTCCCACTCGGCGAATGTTGCGAATTGTACGATGTAATGAGACCATGATGGTCAAGTGTAAAGAGTTCCGAAAGATGTATTACCTCTTTAGGTAGTCGTCGGCGAGCCACCGGCGCCAGAGCTTCGACGAACTTCAACAGTTACATTTGAGGCTCGATAGCGATGTTGGTGGGGTAAATTAAAATAAATAATTATTTCCTAAAAAGGAAGGAGGAGAAAGAAAGAAAGAGGAAAGTGAGAGCTATACTCAATTTTCTACCAAGGTTGCTACATCTACAGCTCACTACTACTGCAAGGTGTGATACAAACTGGTAGTTGACTGCTGAACCAAGTGTAGTGCCGTCGATGTTACTCACAAAGAATTCACCTTGAAATTCCATATTTGGAATGCTATTTCTCGGATACCGAGGTATCCGGTTGGCCGCTTTTTGCCGAGGTTGGATAGCGTTCCCTAAATGGAATAAATCAGCATTTTTTTCTAAGCGCCGCTGCGCGGCGGCTGCAGTGAGGACTGCTCAGCTCGAGAACCACAAAAATGAGTCCATTTTAAATGCATGTTGTCTTACAGGAGATCATCCATTGTCTTTTTCAGAGGCTGATAATGTTTTGAGCTGTGTGAGACTGAGCACTGAGGACTCTCTCCACTTGGGGAGATGGAGATTGAACAAGAAAGATCTTGAGGGTGGTATGTATTTAACAAAGAGATGGGAGCTAAAATGGTGTAGTTGAGTAGCAATTCTAGCAGAAGATGAGCTCATACAAGGGTAGAGGAGAGGCATAGTCAACTATATTCTGCAACTGTGGTCAAGTGGCAAGTGCACGCAGCAGCTCGAAGCTCGAAGCGAGTCGGCAATGCGGCAGCTCGGAAAACACAGTACTGTGGGAAGGACCTTCCTTGTATGTGGTGATTACTAAATATTTTGCTATCCGCTATCGCTATTTCCCACCAGCATCAGTATCGAGCCACATTTGGCTCGATAGCGATGTTGGTGGGGTAAATTAAAATAAATAATTATTTCCTAAAAAGGAAGGAGGAGAAAGAAAGAAAGAGGAAAGTGAGAGCTATACTCAATTTTCTACCAAGGTTGCTACATCTACAGCTCACTACTACTGCAAGGTGTGATACAAACTGGTAGTTGACTGCTGAACCAAGTGTAGTGCCGTCGATGTTACTCACAAAGAATTCACCTTGAAATTCCATATTTGGAATGCTATTTCTCGGATACCGAGGTATCCGGTTGGCCGCTTTTTGCCGAGGTTGGATAGCGTTCCCTAAATGGAATAAATCAGCATTTTTTTCTAAGCGCCGCTGCGCGGCGGCTGCAGTGAGGACTGCTCAGCTCGAGAACCACAAAAATGAGTCCATTTTAAATGCATGTTGTCTTACAGGAGATCATCCATTGTCTTTTTCAGAGGCTGATAATGTTTTGAGCTGTGTGAGACTGAGCACTGAGGCCCAGTGAAAACTGGACAAGCGCAATCCGGCGCAGCTCGGCGTGTTTTGGCTGTATTTGGGTTCCGTACGGTTTCGCCTACACGAAACCCAAATGCGCCTATTTTGTCCGTATAGCATGTTCTTTGGGTGCGATTTAGGCGTCGCTGGGTTAGCAAAATTTCTATCAAAATTCTTGAGAGTGTTTCAAGGTGCTTATCAGCCTGATTCCGCGCTTGTGGCTGTATTTCTGTAGAAACTGTGCCTGTACATTGCTTCCTTTATTCACACATATTACAGGAAATTTCAGGTTGATTTAGGTGCAGATGAGCGGAAAAAGGTGCATGGAAGCTCTGTTAGGTGCATAGACTACTACTGAAGCTAGAAGGATGCAATGAAACTCATATGTTGTATCATCGATGTGACCCAATCCTTCCTTGAATCTGCTCATGACCTGCATATATGATACCCTGAATCAATGAAAATACCCGTCAGATCACTGGGCGTGAACACAAGATGACAATCACGTACCTCGAAGAACAGCGTGCTGAGAAAAAACGAATGATTGTCAGTCATCTCACATTCTGAGGATAGTACTATGACACTCACTTCGTTCCCGGAAATTTCATGTATATGCGTTTTGGTGACCATACGTGATTGGGTACAAGAAGAGGTGAATGTCAGTGATTTTAATGTAACGAATAAATGCACCATATGACTCACATCATCGTCACTGAATAGATTGTCTTGTCGCTCAATCGTAGCGTCCTGTTGATTCCCATCGTGAGCTGGTGTCTGAGGTTGGGAAGTCTTTGAGTTGTTCGTGTAGTATGATCGTGGACTTGATGAGTGACAATAAGATACATAGAATAATTATGAGTTACAGCGTGAACTCACCGCTAACTTGCGATACCCTGCAACACCCCCAAGTTGACCGTTGCACAATGTTGCAGGCCAAGCTTGTGAGCTTCAATTCGGTGGGGATCGAGTCGAGGTTGAGAACGTGTATACAAATCAGACAATCGAGTATACAAACCAGACAATCGAGACACGCACTAATTTCTAGTTTATCTTGCGATGTACGTTGAAGATCCTTGGAGTGTGTGTAGCGCCGCAACAGATTGACAATATGACGGACCTAGTAGAGGCTAGAAGGAGCGAGCAGACTGAGGAATTGGAGCCTCGGAGCTGGGAGAATTGTTGCATGAGCAAAGTGTTGATAGACTGGTGGGGAGAGGGAAGGACAAAATCGTTGTTCGCATACATCTGGTCGGTTTAAATGTTTTTCAAGTTTCCATATGACGTCGGCAAGTCCTTCGACAAGATTATTCCGTCAGAGTCAGTCAGAAACGTCATTCAGAGACCTGAACGAGAGAGAAACTGAGAGAGAACTTGAGAGAAGTTGTAGAGAAAAAGGTCGTGGACCGAAATCAACCCAAATTAGCAAATTTCAGCGGTTCTGGGCTTTTTCACACCGAAACGCGCATGTCCAGTTTCCACTGGGACTGAGGACTCTCTCCACTTGGGGAGATGGAGATTGAACAAGAAAGATCTTGAGGGTGGTATGTATTTAACAAAGAGATGGGAGCTAAAATGGTGTAGTTGAGTAGCAATTCTAGCAGAAGATGAGCTCATACAAGGGTAGAGGAGAGGCATAGTCAACTATATTCTGCAACTGTGGTCAAGTGGCAAGTGCACGCAGCAGCTCGAAGCTCGAAGCGAGTCGGCAATGCGGCAGCTCGGAAAACACAGTACTGTGGGAAGGACCTTCCTTGTATGTGGTGATTACTAAATATTTTGCTATCCGCTATCGCTATTTCCCACCAGCATCAGTATCGAGCCACATTTGGCTCGATAGCGATGTTGGTGGGGTAAATTAAAATAAATAATTATTTCCTAAAAAGGAAGGAGGAGAAAGAAAGAAAGAGGAAAGTGAGAGCTATACTCAATTTTCTACCAAGGTTGCTACATCTACAGCTCACTACTACTGCAAGGTGTGATACAAACTGGTAGTTGACTGCTGAACCAAGTGTAGTGCCGTCGATGTTACTCACAAAGAATTCACCTTGAAATTCCATATTTGGAATGCTATTTCTCGGATACCGAGGTATCCGGTTGGCCGCTTTTTGCCGAGGTTGGATAGCGTTCCCTAAATGGAATAAATCAGCATTTTTTTCTAAGCGCCGCTGCGCGGCGGCTGCAGTGAGGACTGCTCAGCTCGAGAACCACAAAAATGAGTCCATTTTAAATGCATGTTGTCTTACAGGAGATCATCCATTGTCTTTTTCAGAGGCTGATAATGTTTTGAGCTGTGTGAGACTGAGCACTGAGGCCCAGTGAAAACTGGACAAGCGCAATCCGGCGCAGCTCGGCGTGTTTTGGCTGTATTTGGGTTCCGTACGGTTTCGCCTACACGAAACCCAAATGCGCCTATTTTGTCCGTATAGCATGTTCTTTGGGTGCGATTTAGGCGTCGCTGGGTTAGCAAAATTTCTATCAAAATTCTTGAGAGTGTTTCAAGGTGCTTATCAGCCTGATTCCGCGCTTGTGGCTGTATTTCTGTAGAAACTGTGCCTGTACATTGCTTCCTTTATTCACACATATTACAGGAAATTTCAGGTTGATTTAGGTGCAGATGAGCGGAAAAAGGTGCATGGAAGCTCTGTTAGGTGCATAGACTACTACTGAAGCTAGAAGGATGCAATGAAACTCATATGTTGTATCATCGATGTGACCCAATCCTTCCTTGAATCTGCTCATGACCTGCATATATGATACCCTGAATCAATGAAAATACCCGTCAGATCACTGGGCGTGAACACAAGATGACAATCACGTACCTCGAAGAACAGCGTGCTGAGAAAAAACGAATGATTGTCAGTCATCTCACATTCTGAGGATAGTACTATGACACTCACTTCGTTCCCGGAAATTTCATGTATATGCGTTTTGGTGACCATACGTGATTGGGTACAAGAAGAGGTGAATGTCAGTGATTTTAATGTAACGAATAAATGCACCATATGACTCACATCATCGTCACTGAATAGATTGTCTTGTCGCTCAATCGTAGCGTCCTGTTGATTCCCATCGTGAGCTGGTGTCTGAGGTTGGGAAGTCTTTGAGTTGTTCGTGTAGTATGATCGTGGACTTGATGAGTGACAATAAGATACATAGAATAATTATGAGTTACAGCGTGAACTCACCGCTAACTTGCGATACCCTGCAACACCCCCAAGTTGACCGTTGCACAATGTTGCAGGCCAAGCTTGTGAGCTTCAATTCGGTGGGGATCGAGTCGAGGTTGAGAACGTGTATACAAATCAGACAATCGAGTATACAAACCAGACAATCGAGACACGCACTAATTTCTAGTTTATCTTGCGATGTACGTTGAAGATCCTTGGAGTGTGTGTAGCGCCGCAACAGATTGACAATATGACGGACCTAGTAGAGGCTAGAAGGAGCGAGCAGACTGAGGAATTGGAGCCTCGGAGCTGGGAGAATTGTTGCATGAGCAAAGTGTTGATAGACTGGTGGGGAGAGGGAAGGACAAAATCGTTGTTCGCATACATCTGGTCGGTTTAAATGTTTTTCAAGTTTCCATATGACGTCGGCAAGTCCTTCGACAAGATTATTCCGTCAGAGTCAGTCAGAAACGTCATTCAGAGACCTGAACGAGAGAGAAACTGAGAGAGAACTTGAGAGAAGTTGTAGAGAAAAAGGTCGTGGACCGAAATCAACCCAAATTAGCAAATTTCAGCGGTTCTGGGCTTTTTCACACCGAAACGCGCATGTCCAGTTTCCACTGGGACTGAGGACTCTCTCCACTTGGGGAGATGGAGATTGAACAAGAAAGATCTTGAGGGTGGTATGTATTTAACAAAGAGATGGGAGCTAAAATGGTGTAGTTGAGTAGCAATTCTAGCAGAAGATGAGCTCATACAAGGGTAGAGGAGAGGCATAGTCAACTATATTCTGCAACTGTGGTCAAGTGGCAAGTGCACGCAGCAGCTCGAAGCTCGAAGCGAGTCGGCAATGCGGCAGCTCGGAAAACACAGTACTGTGGGAAGGACCTTCCTTGTATGTGGTGATTACTAAATATTTTGCTATCCGCTATCGCTATTTCCCACCAGCATCAGTATCGAGCCACATTTGGCTCGATAGCGATGTTGGTGGGGTAAATTAAAATAAATAATTATTTCCTAAAAAGGAAGGAGGAGAAAGAAAGAAAGAGGAAAGTGAGAGCTATACTCAATTTTCTACCAAGGTTGCTACATCTACAGCTCACTACTACTGCAAGGTGTGATACAAACTGGTAGTTGACTGCTGAACCAAGTGTAGTGCCGTCGATGTTACTCACAAAGAATTCACCTTGAAATTCCATATTTGGAATGCTATTTCTCGGATACCGAGGTATCCGGTTGGCCGCTTTTTGCCGAGGTTGGATAGCGTTCCCTAAATGGAATAAATCAGCATTTTTTTCTAAGCGCCGCTGCGCGGCGGCTGCAGTGAGGACTGCTCAGCTCGAGAACCACAAAAATGAGTCCATTTTAAATGCATGTTGTCTTACAGGAGATCATCCATTGTCTTTTTCAGAGGCTGATAATGTTTTGAGCTGTGTGAGACTGAGCACTGAGGCCCAGTGAAAACTGGACAAGCGCAATCCGGCGCAGCTCGGCGTGTTTTGGCTGTATTTGGGTTCCGTACGGTTTCGCCTACACGAAACCCAAATGCGCCTATTTTGTCCGTATAGCATGTTCTTTGGGTGCGATTTAGGCGTCGCTGGGTTAGCAAAATTTCTATCAAAATTCTTGAGAGTGTTTCAAGGTGCTTATCAGCCTGATTCCGCGCTTGTGGCTGTATTTCTGTAGAAACTGTGCCTGTACATTGCTTCCTTTATTCACACATATTACAGGAAATTTCAGGTTGATTTAGGTGCAGATGAGCGGAAAAAGGTGCATGGAAGCTCTGTTAGGTGCATAGACTACTACTGAAGCTAGAAGGATGCAATGAAACTCATATGTTGTATCATCGATGTGACCCAATCCTTCCTTGAATCTGCTCATGACCTGCATATATGATACCCTGAATCAATGAAAATACCCGTCAGATCACTGGGCGTGAACACAAGATGACAATCACGTACCTCGAAGAACAGCGTGCTGAGAAAAAACGAATGATTGTCAGTCATCTCACATTCTGAGGATAGTACTATGACACTCACTTCGTTCCCGGAAATTTCATGTATATGCGTTTTGGTGACCATACGTGATTGGGTACAAGAAGAGGTGAATGTCAGTGATTTTAATGTAACGAATAAATGCACCATATGACTCACATCATCGTCACTGAATAGATTGTCTTGTCGCTCAATCGTAGCGTCCTGTTGATTCCCATCGTGAGCTGGTGTCTGAGGTTGGGAAGTCTTTGAGTTGTTCGTGTAGTATGATCGTGGACTTGATGAGTGACAATAAGATACATAGAATAATTATGAGTTACAGCGTGAACTCACCGCTAACTTGCGATACCCTGCAACACCCCCAAGTTGACCGTTGCACAATGTTGCAGGCCAAGCTTGTGAGCTTCAATTCGGTGGGGATCGAGTCGAGGTTGAGAACGTGTATACAAATCAGACAATCGAGTATACAAACCAGACAATCGAGACACGCACTAATTTCTAGTTTATCTTGCGATGTACGTTGAAGATCCTTGGAGTGTGTGTAGCGCCGCAACAGATTGACAATATGACGGACCTAGTAGAGGCTAGAAGGAGCGAGCAGACTGAGGAATTGGAGCCTCGGAGCTGGGAGAATTGTTGCATGAGCAAAGTGTTGATAGACTGGTGGGGAGAGGGAAGGACAAAATCGTTGTTCGCATACATCTGGTCGGTTTAAATGTTTTTCAAGTTTCCATATGACGTCGGCAAGTCCTTCGACAAGATTATTCCGTCAGAGTCAGTCAGAAACGTCATTCAGAGACCTGAACGAGAGAGAAACTGAGAGAGAACTTGAGAGAAGTTGTAGAGAAAAAGGTCGTGGACCGAAATCAACCCAAATTAGCAAATTTCAGCGGTTCTGGGCTTTTTCACACCGAAACGCGCATGTCCAGTTTCCACTGGGACTGAGGACTCTCTCCACTTGGGGAGATGGAGATTGAACAAGAAAGATCTTGAGGGTGGTATGTATTTAACAAAGAGATGGGAGCTAAAATGGTGTAGTTGAGTAGCAATTCTAGCAGAAGATGAGCTCATACAAGGGTAGAGGAGAGGCATAGTCAACTATATTCTGCAACTGTGGTCAAGTGGCAAGTGCACGCAGCAGCTCGAAGCTCGAAGCGAGTCGGCAATGCGGCAGCTCGGAAAACACAGTACTGTGGGAAGGACCTTCCTTGTATGTGGTGATTACTAAATATTTTGCTATCCGCTATCGCTATTTCCCACCAGCATCAGTATCGAGCCACATTTGACAGTATTATCATGTTCCAAGTAGAAAGCAACTGATACATCATAACTAGAAGGACATCTGCACATCGAAAGGAACACAGTGACAAATAGAAAAAACAGAGAACATCGAAGATAATAATGAATAGGTGAAAAAACACAAGAATAAATGTCCCATAGCATAGAGACTAGAACCAAAAACTATAGATCCAAAATGCGGGTCCAGGATGTAGTACCAACGCTACATCCTTGACGACGCTCAATCAGCGTACAGTACATGCTTGTCCGTCCCTTCCATCCACGCTCTCAACTGACTGTCGTTATCCAATGCAATAAACACATTGCTCACGCTGTCACGGAATTTCAGATTACTGACTTCTCCTCCCAGCCGTGTTTGTACTTTGTCCATGAGCTCTGAATGGGTCACGAGCGGATGGACACGTATGGCGATAAGGTCATCAGCAACACGGTCAAAGATTTTGATTTTGACAAACGCTGTCTGTGGATTGGCGGCTGATATGGGTGGGTTGTTTGCGTTGGAGTGGGAACGTGCTCTGCCTCCTGTGGGTGCATTTGTTGAACGGACAGAAGATATTGACGGTGAAGATGCGTTGTGACTTTTCCCACCAGAATGTCTGTATGAGTATTCGCTGTCGCGTCGAGGATCTAGGTTGGGTGAATTTGATCGGGAGTGGGAGGCGTAAGGTGATGGTGTGCGGTTGAACGATGAGGTAGAACCGTTGCGCTGGTGATTCTGAGAGTGAGCATGCAGGCGAAGGTTATTGTCGTCTGTCCGTGCGTAAGGGTGTCGATCGTATGTCCGCCGATGTGAAGATTGACCTTCATCTTCCCCATACTCCGAATTTTCACTTCTCCTATCATCCTCCAGTTTCATCTTTCCCAGTGTGTCCCGGACCTCATCATACTCAGCATCATTCGGATATTGGTCATCATCCTCAGTTGCGAACAGCGCCTCTATCTCTTCCATCCTTGGCTCCGTCTCGTTCTCAACATCGCCAGGTTTGAGGGAGAGAAACTCTCTGACAACAGCATGTTCCAAGATATATTTGGCACCGGCCCTGTTTAATTCGCAAAGGCTATGCAGATAATCATTGAGTTCTGCTCTTCGAGTCGCTGTGAGCTGGTCATTGACATTCTGGGCCGGTCCTGGCATATAAGGTAACATTCGTGGATGTGGAGGTTCTCGGCCAGCCTCTCGTGGAAAGGTGTTTAGTAACGAAACCTGAAAGTCGTAAAAATCGTTGTACACTCGAAACAGGATGAGTTGTTTCGCGTTTGGTAATGAATCTTGGCCTGGTGGAGGATAAGGTTGAAATATCGCGTTAACTCGAAACCAGTACTCCTCCATTTCATAGTGGAAAGAAACTGCTTCAGCATACAACAGTATGCCTTCGGGAAGAGAGTCTATGGGTTCGGGACCAGAGGAAACCGATGGCGCCGATTGTTTGCGCGCGGGAGAATCCTCAATGAGGGTTGGGTCGGATGGAGGGGGAAGTGATGATTGTGTATGTACGAAGGGACTGTTCGGGACAGCAGGAGCATCAATAACACCTAAAGCAATGCTATTTTGCTTGTAGTTAAACATCGCTCGTTTCCAATCCTCAACTTTGGGTAGATCTCCACGATCCATAAGAGCATTCACATCGGGAACTGCTCTCCCTGTGGTCGGATCGTGGATTTCCACGAAAGAAACAGGAATGAGGCCTGGGCGACCTAATTTTCCGATTGGCTTGGCGACGAACCATTCACGATTAGACTGTGCGACGACAGTTATAGCATCGCCACGTTTAGCGTCGAGCTCGTCGGCTCGCTCAGCTTCGAAATCGTGTAGGACGATGGCGTAGAAGACCTGTGACTTCGTAGGGCTTTTAGGTGTCAAAGGAACCTCCGAAGCACGCGCCCCGCCGTTAGGGATGTTGATATTACCTAGACTGGTGCCTTGTGAGATGCGGGAGCTACGTTTAGGTAAGTTCGGGTCCAGCCTCATTGCGAAGGAGCAAGCAACTTACGAAACGGAAGTCTTGTTGAATTCTTCGAACAATGCTCTCGGGACCAGCCCCTTGCGCTCGATATTGGGTTGTGCGCCTCATACCATGACCCACTATCATCTACATCTCTCAACACATAGAAGAAGTCTCCTTTCTTGAAGGATAGCTCTTGAGGAGCTTGAGGTCGGTAGTCCGCAGTTGCCCTGATGACCTTCTGCGGTGGTGTGATTGCAGAGGCTGGTTTAGAGACAGATGGTAGGGGGAGTGGTGTAGAAATCTGATTTCGCAGTGAATCTTTGTTTCCATTCAGAGATTTTCTGATGGATTTCATGGCAGTTGTAGAAAAAGAGAGAGATCGTCGTAAGTCGTGAAGGGAGTAGAAGGCTGAGTTGGAACAAAGAAAGAGCACTGAATGGAGAATTTGATTGTGACGCGGAAGTCACGTTGTGACTTGCTTCGAAAAATTGAAGTCTTCCTCGGAGGAGTGGCACAAGCTCGGAGTCGAAGAAGTTAGAACTTTTTCTCTCCAATGTTTTTTCAAGCTCTATCAAGAATTATCGATATGTTCATCTACACGCGAGTCATTCATATAATCAACACCATGACGTTGTACGTCCTGTCAAGTCCTGTCTGCCCACAATCAGTCATTCGAATGTCTGTGGGAAGTTGCAACTTGGATCTCGCGCTGAAATTCGTTTCACAACAAATTTCGAACAGCGCTAAACAGCGAAACATATGGCGCCGCTGCTGTGTTCTGCCCAATGGCAGTACTCCGAACATATCCGAGCCCGTACCCAGCGCATCGTTTAGCTCCAGTACACGCTCTCTAACGAGATGCCCGTCTAACACGTACACGTATGAGATTTCAATCTGTATCTTGCAAGCGTTCAATCACCTTGCATTTGAGTGTCATGAAAAAGTTACGGCGAAGGTACTTATAGCACAGAACTCACAGTGGATATAGATTGGATAAAACAGCCGCTGTGGCTTCAAGGTTCATTCGTCCGTTACAGTCGGTGCCTCATGCAAACCTTGGATGAGTGGCAGATAGTTGATAAAACGAGCTATTCGAGTCGGTTCCAATGAGAGAAGAAGGAGGAAGATTTGAGAAGATTTGGGGCGGGTGACATCTTGTGACATCCCGCCGTCGGGAAGGGCGGAACACCAAATATTTGCTTAGTAATACACCCAATTCTTCCTCCTGCTGAAAGACAAAGGTCCACTGTACCACTGAACAACTACGTCGCTTGCCATGGCGGCACGAAAACTACAAAGTGAGGCTCTGCGCAAGCAATAGCTATGTCAGATTCTGATGCTCTGCTACAGCCGAGATTGACCGAACGCTGAAGAAGGTCGGGGAAGGCGTGGAGTACTTCGAGAGCGTATACGACAAAATGCAGGCCTCTTCAAATCAAACGCAGAAAGAGAAACTGGAGCTGGATTTGAAGACTCAAATTAAGAAGCTGCAGAGAATGCGCGACCAGATAAAGACTTGGGTTGCCAGTAATGACATCAAGGACAAGTCCGCACTGGTGGAAAACCGCAAGCTGATCGAAACGGTGAGCGTCGAGCGTGCTTGAATCGCGTGTACTCCGTTCAGTGGCCTTTACCGCACTATCTTCTGACGCGTTGTGTGTTCCTTATACTCATGCACTCATCATTGTTCAACAGCAAATGGAGAAGTTCAAAGCTTGCGAAAAGGAAATGAAGACAAAAGCATTTTCCAAGGAGGGCTTGACACAGGCTACCAAGCTAGATCCGAAAGAGCAAGAGAAGGAAGAGATTATGGCTTGGTTACAGACCAAAGTGGAAGAGTTGCAGATGCAGATAGAGCAGGCCGAGGCGGAAATCGAGTCGTTACAGGGTTCAGGCAAGAAGCGGGGGAAATCAACGAGTTCTGCTGGGCGTACAGAAGAGCTGGAGCATCTGAATGAGCGACGGAAATGGCATATAAGTCGCCTCGAGATTGTCCTTCGACTGTTGAACAATGGATCTTTGGTCACGGAAAGAGCGGTCGCTCTGAAGGACGACGTTGCTTATTTCGTGGAAAGCAACACGGTATGTGCTGCAAGAACTGTATGAGACAAACACTCATGAGATATTCACAGGAAGAAGATTTCGATGAATACGAAGGGATATATGATGAACTCAACCTCGACGAGGAAGAGGAGAAATTCCGTGGACTAGTACATGATGACGAGGATAGCGACGAATCTGACGACGTCAGCGAAGGTGTGTGTTCAATTGTCAAGATGCTCCCAGAATTCTGACCCACAATCATGCTTCTCACAGATCTGCCTCAACGGACACCAAGCAAGAAACATGATGATGAGAGCACGACAAGTAGTCGACGGGATAGTAGTCCAGTGTTGAAGAAGGCAGCAACTACACTAAGAAGTGCGTTTCTTTTCCCGTCGTTCATGTGCAGTTTCTCTAACTTCACTGCACTTTGCAGAGGCTTCTGTCGATGGTAACGTTGTGTTTGTCGAATCTGCAACTACAGTCAATTCACTATGCCTTCAGCAAAATCACAGCCGATAACGAGCATACTCAAGCCACCCGTTCCACATCCAGTTTCAACGCCCTCAGCACCAGCACCACGGCCTGCAGCAACGTTGACTCCTATAGGGTATGCCGCAGCAGCAGCAGCGGCACTTGCACCGGCACCTGCTCCTGCCACAACAACTGCACCATCAACAACTACAGGTTCGAGTACAACAGCTGCACCACCATCGCTACCGGCGTCTTCTTCACAAGCATCGCAAGATCAATCATCAGTTGTGACTTCGTCCCCGAGCTTGACACATCCTTCGGTTACAAGCCCGATGCTGTCTTCAGCAGCGTCCGTGTCACAACAATTCGACGGATCATTCTATTCAAGCCAAGAGTCGCCAGCAATATCAGAGGCCGTGATCAGTTCTGTGGGTGCACCAGTGGCAACGTCATCACCGCAGCGAGCATCTGCTGCACGGAAAGGTTTGGTCCTCTCTTTCTTCATTTTGGTGGCGTCTTTATCGTTCTCTAGAGTCAATATCCTCTTCTCCTACGAAAGTCACAAATGCTAGTGTATGTGTCTATCATTCTCCCTCTTACCATAACTAACCCATGTCTATCCTTGTACAGACGACTGCTCCAAGTGATGTGATTCCGCCATCACAATCGCAAAGTAATGGAGCCCTGCAAGCACCAGCACCCAACGCTGGCCCTTCACCATTGCCGCAACAAATACAGCAGTACTCGCTGAACCCCTCAGGTGTACCCTCAACAAGTTCACCGGCACCTCAATTGGCACAAGCGCCACAGTTCCCTCCAGGAGTGAAAGTTGTTAATGAGCAATCGCTACATGTGCCACAACAGATTGCCCCAGCAGCAAGACCGCCTTCAGCTGCACAGCAAGCGTCTCGGGCTGTCCCTGGCTCGTTGTCGGATCTTGTGGTGTCCTTCGAGAATGCGAAGCAGAAAGGTTCGGTTGCTCATTTGAATATTCTGGTCTTGTGTGCTCATTTAGTCTTAGCTGTGCATCGTATGAACAACATAGATCAAGTTCACAAGTTACTTGATGGGGGCTTGGCGAATCTCCCTCTACCCCAGGATACAGAGAGGTGAGAGATTCATCTTCTATGATCTTCTGAGATGATTGACCACAAGGTGAATATGATTATTTCTCTTAGGCCGAAATACTATGTGCCGCGGAATCCTTTCAACACGCCCTCGTACTATCCTCAGACGCCCAGTCGCCTGTTGAACACACCGGCAATATTCGCACAACTGGACGTCGAGACGCTTTTCTACGTGTTTTACTACCTGCCGGGAACTTACCAACAGTCAGTTGATTGCTTGTTTGCCGTCTATCTTAGACTGACTACTGTCGCAACCCAGGTTCCTTGCAGCCAAGGAACTCAAGCGTCAATCGTGGCGATTCCACGTCAAATACCTGACATGGTTCCAACGCCATTCTGAACCGCAGGCAATCACAGAGGAGTATGAGCAGGGAGTATACGTTTACTTCGATTGGGAAGGCTCATGGTGTCAGCGGAAGAAGGCAGATTTCCGATTCGAATATCGATATCTGTCTGAAGACTAAGGACATTCATTCATCCACATTTTTGACTGGTGCACATACATACATACGTTGCACGGTGCACTCGTTTCCGACTGTTGCATCTCTCTTCCCAACCCAAACATCAACGGGTTTTGTGTACTTGTACGCACTATGATAGCGCATATCAACGTTCAATGATGCATTGAAATTTTAGTATTCATATTTACCAACGATAGGCGAACTTGAGGATCATAGGGATGCGAGGAGTATCATTAGTATATTATGCAGACATAGATTACTCTAGTTTGACAACAGCCCCGAGAGCCTCGAAGGCTTTTTGCATCTTCTCCGCGTCCTCCTTGGGTAGATTTTCCTTCAGAACTTGTGGTAGCGACTCGACGAATTTCTTGGCCTGCGGGTGGTAAACAAATCTAAGAGATTGAGCATTATAGAGGGGAAAGAGTTGACTAACGTCAATAAGAGTGAGAGTAGGGTTCATGGCTTTGACTTCACGGATAACCTTGGGTTTGGAGGTAGCGTCGAAGGACTCAAGTTTTACTGTGAAGATGGTCTTTTCTTTGGGCGCCTCCTGCATCATGATGTTCAATTCAGGAAGGAAGTGACAAGCACTAGTGATATACGCACCGCAGCAGGTTCATCCGTTGCAGTAGAGGCAGCAGCAGCAGGAGCCGCAGAGACAGCGGGCATAGCAAGTTCTTGAATATTCAGTCTAGACTAATTCCAGACATCAAAAGCGCATAGCACCGGAAACAACACAATCACGCACTTTGAGAAGAGAAACTAAGTCTGCAGCCTGTAACAATGTTAGGCCTGATATGTCGTCTACGATACGGTTTATAGTAGCGTCTGATGACTTGGCTGGCGGAGGTGGGGGAGAGGATGTGCTTTTAGCGGTAGCAGCAGCAGCTGTGGCCATATGTCTTGACGGGAACGCTGTCCTTGATGATCTGTTCGTGCAAGTAAGTAAGAATTCGCTGGGAAGGAGGAGCGACTTGCGAAGCAAAAGATGCAGGTCGACAAATTGTACGGAAGACACCGGAACAGCGAATCTGTTTTGACATTAACCAGGAGCTCAAGGAAGACGTTGAAGAGCACGTACAGCTTGAGCCATTTTGTCAAGAAACAACCAAACCGCGTCGAATGAAAAGGTGGAAGAATGAAAGCAAGTCGCGTCTAATTTCCGAAAAGCTGAAGTAAGCAGAGCGTACTGTCTTTTCTGGGCGTCTAAATTCTCTTTTGTCAGAAACACGATGGCAGGACCGCAACCTTTGACTTCTGATGATCTCAAAGCAAAGCTCGATTCATTTGACTCAATCCCTCTGTTCATGAGGTCTCTGCCCGATGAAGATCCTGCGGAAAACAATAGCTTGGCAGCGTTACAAAGTCTCGTGCATGAAGGAACACCGGATGGTTAGTGTGATTTGTTACTTTTTCGGTTTACACCAAAGGTTCCATGCGAATATCAGAAATCGCGGAGAACTTCAAGGAACAAGGAAACGATTATTTCAAGGGTAAACGATTCCGCGATGCGATAGGATTCTACACGCAAGGTATAGACGCGAAACCCGATAACCCTTCTCTGTTGGAAGCATTGCTATGTAATCGAGCGGCATGTAACTTGGAACTCAGTAAGTGTTCCTATACCACAGCAATCTCTACGGCTGATGGACATGGGTTTGAGAGAACTACGGATCCGTCCTGCGAGACTGTTCAAAGGCCCTTAGCCTGAATCCAAAATCATCGAAAGCGTACTATCGATCAGCATTGGCTCTTATCGCACTAGAGAGGCTGAGCGAAGCAATCGACTGCTGTACGCGCTGTCTAGACTATGACAAGGATAACAAGGGTGTTCAGGGTGTTCTTGAACGCGCTACGAAGTTGAAAGAAGCAAATGACAAGAAGGAATTCGAACGCCAGGAGAAGCTACGAAAGGAGAAGTTGGCCCAGGCAAAACTGAACAATGCTTTCAAGGTAGTTCTGGTTTCCATATCTCCGACCGCGATCTGACGGTATCGTATGAAAGGAACGACATATATTTGTGCTACCAAAACCCGATGGGTCTCAAAATCCTTACGTCCCACATTTCGATTCCGAAGACCCTTCCGGCGACTCCCTCATCTTCCCTGTCTTCTTTCTCTATCCACAATACGCCACCTCAGATGTCATTCCAGAATACGTCGAAGACACACCCTTTTCTGCACATCTGGAAAACATGTTTGGCTCGACCGTTCCTCCTCTAGAATGGGACATGAAGCGGCAGTATAGAGTTGGAAATCTTGTAGTATACGCGATGACACGAGGGAAGAGACTATTGAAAGTGGGCAAGAAGATGTCGTTGAGGGATGTGTTCAATGCGTCGAAGGAGAAAGAGGGAGAGACTCCGGATGGGTTGGAGTTGAAGGATAATTGTCTGACCTTTGTGGTTCTGCCGAAAGGAGAGGAGGAAGCAAAATGGGTGGAGGAATTCAAGGCTACACGGTGAGATGCCTTTGAACCCGTCTGTGTATCTATTAGAATATCTATCAAACCATTCATGAGAAACAAAAAACACTAAGAACTGAGCGTAGTGATCTATGATATCGCTTTAAGCGCTGGCCGGGACCTGGCGCTTATTTCCTTACCGTGCGTGAATCTTGCTGAACCCGCAACACACTACCCAAAAATTCGTTCAGGTCGTATCAAGCCGTCTGGTGAGTCTAACACTCTGTTTCATGCGCTAAAAGGATGCTGTGGTCATAATGGAGGAGATCTGGGAAGGAAATGCCGCTGGGTTAGACGGAAAACGATGGATGGGGTGTCGAAGGATTGGATGTAGTTTGGGACGAGATTGTTGATTCGGGCTTTTACTTCGTTAGGGCCTACCTCAAGATGTCCATCAACAACAAGATCCTCCGTACCGCCAATGCACCATTAACGCCCCCAGATGAGACGGAAATCAGCGTCGCTCAGGCTATCATCGACCTCGAGAACAATGTTCCCGAACTGAAGGCTGAGCTTCGGCCTCTTCAGATCTCCGCTGCCCGTGAAGTTGACGTTCGAGGTGGCAAAAAGGCCATTGTGATATTTGTGCCGGTTCCCCAGTTGAAAGCCTTCCACAAAGTGCAGCAGAGGTGCGTAGCTTCTGGTTTCAAGTCTCTCACTAGTGTCGGGGATGCTTAGTTTTATTGTAACCGCATATGGCAGGCTCACTCGTGAACTGGAGAAAAAATTCTCCGACCGACATGTCGTGTTCGTTGCTCAGCGCAGGATGCTACGCAAACCCACCCGGAATTCTCGCGTCCAACAAAAGCGACCTCGCAGCCGTACCTTGACTGATGTCCACGAAAAGATCCTGGAAGATCTGGTTTTCCCCACTGAGATTGTCGGAAAGCGTACCCGAGTTGCTGTTGATGGCTCCAAGTTACTAAAAGTGTATGTGTTTATAGTCTTGTTCCACTATTGCTATGACTGACGCGGGTCTCATAACACACAGCTTCCTTGACTCGAAGGACGCAAATGTATTGGAGTATAAGCTCGACTCGTTCTCATCGGTGTACCGCCGTCTGACAGGAAAAGATGTTGTGTTCGAATTCCCTGTAGTTGCACAAGAGTAGGCGGATCATGGTTAATTATACAACAACTATGAGCCATATGATATGCTTTCTCCACAAATACACATATGAAGCATGCATCTCGCGGTGATTCGGCTCGATGAGTTTTTCTGATTGTCTTGTATATACAACGTCCCGACTGTTGACCACTTGGACTCGGAGGACCTTATTTGGAAATGAGACGGCTGAGTCAGCAGCCGAGCCGTTCCGTCGAGATGTTACCGAGTCACGTGCTATTGCCGATTTAGATATACTCTCGGCAACTGCCTAATTGAACCTGTTAAACCGTTCTTGGTGGTTATTCTCGTCTTTCTTTTATCCTCCAGCCCTCGCGGCCGCTGGGCCCTTTCTCTTTTCTCTCTTCTTGTGCTGTCTTCTGCTCATAATTTCTAACTCTCCCCCGTCTACTTCCTCTCTCTCGCTCCGTCTACTTCTTGAGGGGCTTTCACGATGGCTTATTATCAGGATATGTCGCGGTCAAGATACGACCAAGGCATAGACAGCAAGATTGTTCTAATGGGAAACTCTGGTGCGCTCTGCAGACTGAAAGTCCTCAATATTTTGTTAAAATCTCATCGTTCTACTCAGGCGTCGGAAAAACAAGCCTCCTGCACCGCTATACCCAAAACAAATTTGATCCCAAGAATACCACTTCCACCAGTGGGGCATTCTTCGTTACCAAGAAAGTCAATGTTCAAGGCCTTAAAGTCCGTCTACAGCTTTGGGACACCGCTGGACAAGAAAGATTTCGCAGTATGGTGAGTTTCTATATGAAACATATCGAAACGCGTCGCCCCCACTCATCAACTTGGCTTATTTCAGGCTCCCATGTATTATAGAGGTTCGTCAAGGTTCCACACTCTCAATCTTCGCAGCTGAGATACAATCCGGACTTTGTTCAGGCGCGAATGCGGCTCTTGTTCTGTACGACATCACCAACGCTTCCACGTTTGAAGATGTGAGGGGTTGGCTGGAAGGTGTGTAGGACTCTTCGGTTCCTTCTCTTTCGTTCCTAATCCTTTGCAATCAGAACTCAAGAAAAATTGTCCTCCCGAGTTAATAATCTACATAGTTGGATCTAAGGCGGATTTGCATGGTTATAGGCAGGTTACGCCTGATTTCGCAAGACTTTCGCTACATAACTGGTTTCCACCACCGCGGCCGGCCACTCCGCCTCCGCCTCCCCAACCGTCTACTCTTTCCTATATCAGACCCAGATTCACCTCCTTCCCCGGCCTTCGTTCTCCACCTGTCAGTCCGCCAACTTCCTCACCGCCGAAAGACTCGTTACCGTACTTAGACCCTCCGACCAGAAACTCAGGGCTTAATAGCAGCAAATCCGCTGCACCGGCACGATCGCGAAATAATACCCCTGCCTCCCTTGTGCGCTCAAATACCACCGCGATCCCACCGCGATACGGTTCTCATTTTGGGCGACAAGCTGGGGGATATAACGAACTCCATGACTCATGTAGTAATAGCATTGAAGAGGAGGAAGATGAACAAGAGGATGAGCAAGAGTGGGGGTTGACTAAAGATATGGAATTGTTCGAAGTTTCTGCCAAGGATGACTTCGGTGAGTCCCCGGTCCTTCTTTACGGAAAGCCTACCTTTCCTTACTCATTTACTTGGCGCGATGTACGCCCTATATTCGCAGGCATCCATACGCTCTTCGACCATTTGATTACAGCTATCATCCAGCGAAGGGATGTGATCGAAAAGGAAAATGAAATAAAGAAACGGGATAGCGTCTTCCTGTCGTCAGTTGCAACACCCACCTGGTCTGCTCAAGCAGAGGAAGAGGAAGCACGCGAGAAAGCACGAAATTCCCCTAGGTGGAGCTGCTGTTGAAATCTACTCCGCGCAGGTCGCCTCCCTTACCCCCTCCTCGCCCTCTCTTTTTTGTCTCCCCAGTTATAGGTCGCTCGTTATCTTTCCTTCTGCCATTAATTATCATATTACTTATGGGTATGTACATATCTATGCGTAGTTCACGTCTAGTCTCAATGTTTTGCATTCTTATTACACCAGCAATTATCATTTCTCTGTTGTCTCTCCTCATGTCCCCTCAGCCTCGAAATATACTTTCTCACTTTCTCCATTATTCTCTCCTCATTTCATGTATTGTACCTGTGCACACTATTAAAAACGATTTCGTGAGCTAATCGAGTAGATTTCAGGAGATGATTTGACTGCAAGCTGGAAACCCAATACTGAAGATCAGTGCAACTTCTGCTCTGTTTCGTGAGCCAACCGGTTTTGAGAAGTCTCCACCTCTGCTAAGAGTGATTGAAAGTTAGCTCAACATAAGTATTTACTCAACGGAAACCAAGGTTCAAGAGTGGCACCGATAGTATTGATTCCGCGGATGGTTAAACCAGCAATGGCAGCGGCGCCTTTACAACATGGGATCTCAAATAGAGACAAAGACAGGTAGCAGGAAGTTGGGGAACATATCGATTTCTGAGAGATGTTCTATGATGGATATAAGTACTAGTACTTATCATGTTTTGTACTTACGGCGCGGTACCGATGGTCATAAAGTTATGATCACGGGCGGCCTGTCATCCGTATTTGTCTCTCTCTCATCTGCTCTTCCACCACCAAATCTCCAACACCCATGTCCCTCGTTCCCCCAGATCCCGCTTCCGATAGACTAGAGCCAGTCGACCCCGAAGTATGCACTGCAGAACATTGTTTCCATGTTTTCGATACGTTATATTGTGCACTTACACCCTCGGCGAAGCCCATTGTGCCTTCATTCCCTGACGAGAAATAGTGCCATAATTTCCATTGTCGTTTCTACATTTTAAAGTTCTAACAGTAGTTCGTATCTAGCCCTTTGTTCGTTACGTGGACCATTCACCGTCCACCACGTTCGCCCAGACTGCGCGGGTGCATTGGTACCTTCGAACCTCAGCCCCTTCATGAAGGTTTGGCAGAATACTCGCTTACGAGCGCCTTCAGAGATCATCGATTTCACAAGATCTCGAAATCGGAACTTCAGTTTCTCGAATGCGGGTACGTCTCTCCTAGAACCTCGAATGACTGTTTCGGTAGCAGCTCAAATCTCTTCTCGCTGTTACTTGATGTGATCATCAGAGTATCGCTTCTGACAGATTTCGAGGACGCAGACTCATATCTTGATTGGACAGTTGGCGTCCACGGCATTCATATCTCTTTTCCTCATCCATCTACACTGAACAGCTCTTCGTCTGGTGCTCCCTCACCTCTCTCATCATCGTCCTTTCTTCCTCGGTTCACCTCGAAACCAACCTTTTCTGCGACATATCTACCCGAGGTCATGCCCGAACAAGGATGGGATAAGATCGATGCGGTTGATAGTGCAATCGAGAAAGCTGGCTGGAACGGCACTGTCACGGAGGATATTCGTAGAAGCGTCAAGTTGAGGAGATACCAGAGTCGTAAACATAAAGTTACCTGGGATGAATACGTTGCCTGGCGTAACGAACATGGATCAGAGTATAAGATCTGATCAGGACTCATAGAGGTTTAAAGTGACATTTCCTTCCCTTCTTGTAACAGAACATATTTGCATAGCTATCTGGATTTTTGGTCGCCCCGGTATAATATTTATTGCATACATAGTAGCATCTCTCAAAGCTCTGTTAGTAAATATAATCGATGCTTCAAATGGGGTAGTATTTGAACTCATCACGCTCTATTTTGTTCTATGAATCAAGATATTTGTCGCTGAAGGTAAGTACGAGATTTTCGCGGGGCTGTACGAAACCCATATCTCCGCAGATAAGCTTCAGCATCACTCGAAAACAGCATTTCGCGTAAAACGCGTAAACGATGGCCAGGACCTCCCCACGGCCCTTTGAACTGCCCTTCCAGTCGCGTCCATGCCGTCCGCATGAGCTCGACATCATGATTACTAGTCCTGTCAAAAGCGACCATGATCCAATATATCATGTTCCACGAGGGTGGGATGGGATCCGTCAGACCAATGTAGGTGTCGAAGATGGCCTGTAAATTGCTGATCGTCCATTTCTTGTCCGGGGGAACATGCTCACTTCGCGAACGGCGAGTATGGTGAATGCCATGGCGGGCGAAACCAAGAAAAAGCGAGCGAAAGCTAATGTAGAGAGCGCCATAGGTGGTGTATTGGATCTCTCCGTCCTCATCACGCACGAGGGGTGCGCCTGGTTCCATGTTGAGAGACGAGAGCATCTCCATCAACACGGTATAGGTCCTCGTGAGGTTCCCGTTCCAAGCCATGAGCTGGATCATTGTGCCATATGTTATCACGTTTGGCATCATCGTCGGGGATATGTCGATACATTCGTCTTGTAGATTTTTTCTAATGGGGTCGATTATTTCTTCATCTTCGGGAAGTATATTATGTCGGAGAACTCTGTAGATATCTTCGGCCCAATCAAGCCTGCAGTTACGTCCATAAGCCCATATACAGGCGTTGATCCCATCTAAGCCGAGCTCCAGACCCTGTTGTCGCATTTTGACCAATGTCGAACGGACACCGGGCAGTTGATTGGTGTAAGTGAAATACACCAAGAGGGAGAGATGGGTGATACGATCAGGAGAAAGTCCTGAAGCACGAAGCATTGCCGTTGCACGCCCAATGGCTCGACCGTAGAGAGTTTCCGAGGCGATACTGAGCAGGATGTTGTAAGTATAAATGTCTGGTTTAAGAGGCAGGGGAGGGATATCGAGTGGAGGATAATCGGACATGGAAAATGAAGAACCAGGTGGTTCGCCAGATACCATATCATCGAAGATATGCAGAGCAAGGTGAAAGTCCTTTGCTTTAGATCCTCTCCAACCTGTACCGGCATTCGAGATCAGCGCATTCCACTCGAAGGTCTGAAGTATGCCACCGTGTTTGCGGATAGTGTATAGTATGGAAAGCAAGCGAAGGAATTGTGTCCTGGTTCTCGGACGATTTTGGGAAAGGAGACGACAGAGACGATGCAGATGTGCGAAGGGAATGGGAGGAGTGCCATAAGACTGATTCTTCGGGGAAGGCATAGTGAGGAGTGTAGAATATGCACTCCATGCATCTTCTACGTTGGTGGTAGTCGCAATAACATGACATAAATGATAATAGACGTCTTCTTCGGACATGAGCTGGTGAGATGCATCCTTTGCGAGGACTCGTTGGTTTCCTATTCCTTTGTAATCCAATATCTTCGTAGTGGTATCGGACGAAGGGAGTTTTTCGTAAGAGGTGCCGCGTTTGAACTTTCCACCGTACAGAGGCTGTATCGAAGACTGATATTTTCCTGTGGTGTAGGGTAATGCCTGTCGAACATACAGATCTTTTTCGTTCTTTAGCGTTTTCTGTATTTTCCTCTCTCGCTCTAACATGACCTGGATCAAGTTCATCTTGGAATCTTCCGTGGCAGTTTGCTTGGTCTTCTCGTTCTCTGAAGCATCTCTTCCATGGGCCTTGGTGTTCTGCGGCACAGTGTCTGTTTTCACAGTACCGCTGGACGCGTGAACGCCAAAAGGTATTCCGAGTACGCCTCCGTCCTCCGAGTTGTGCGACATGTGAGAAACGGTCGACATGTAGGAAAGACGGTTCTGGCGTCTGTGTAGAGTGAAAACAGCTTGATGTGGACGTTGACATTGTTCTAGACAGAGACGGTAAGTCAAACTGAGAATGGGGCCCAGTGAAGACGCTCTGAGCATCAATCCAGGAAAGTGCAGTCATCCTATAGAAGTACGAGATTTAGTTTGGGCTGGGCTAGGTTCGTTTTCACAACATGAGAGCTCACCGCGACTGGCACCTTAACGAATACGACGACCTCTGTTATAGAGGAATTCACGCAGCGGCTCCTAACGCCAGCCTTACACTGTCGCTCACTGCAATTGGCTGGAGAGAAGGAAATAATTTTGTTCCCATCACTGGATCTCATGACTCAGCACCTTTACTAAGAATCACTTGCACAAAAAATTCAAAGCTTCAAGTCGTCTACAATGTACTGTACATAGCGGCAAAGATGATGTAGCATCACCTAGTATCACCCATTGAGAATTGTGGAGGCATGAGATCGTAGATCAACATAGTGTGTGGGTGTACATGGTACATATAGCCTACTAAGAAATAGCGTAAGGAAAAGCAACCACTCATGCCCGAGCCTTGAGAGTTCCGAGGAAGGCAGCTTTTTCCTCGAAGGTTTGGAATGAACCGTGCTATCAAAGCACATGTCAGTGGTTAAGCTGTACACCCATATATTTGGACATACCCCGAATTTCGACGAAGTATCGATGAATTTGAGCTGAACTTTCTCGAGATCCCGACGAGATGTGTGAACCATGAGGGATTTACGGATAGTAATCACACGCTTCTTGGTACCAGGGATGGAACCCTTGAGCATGAGGAAATCGTTCTTCACGATACCATAGTGAGGGAAACCACCCATAGGTGTGATTTGTTTTTTGGTGACGTCGGACTCCGTGGTTGCGTTACCCTCATCAGAGCCAGAGCCAATACGGTACACCTTCTTGTTGATTTCGGTACGGTGGTGGTAACCGTCTAAGAAAGTATCGTGAGCAAAAGGCGTAGCAAGCAGGAGGAGCTTTATACGCACTTTGACCAGCACGGGCTACCGAGAACATGACCTTGGAAGGATGCCATGCACCGATACAAGCAACTTTCCTGAGACCCTTGTGCGTCTTTCTCGGCAACTTCTTGGTTCCCCATCGGTGAGTGACACCCTCGAATCCGTGACCCTTGGTTACGGCAATGACATCCACACACTCGTCTTGCTCGAAAACAGAGCCAACTTCCACAGGCTTCTCAAACAGACCATGAGCGAACTCGACCTTGTCCGCAATCGATCCACCGTTGACCTGGATCTCCATCAGGTGCGCCTTCTTTTGTGATAGACCGGTCTTGCGAATCTGAGTGTGGGCAAGGACACGGACGACGGTGCAGTATTTACGAATACGCTCGAGTTCACGGGCGATGGACTTTCCACCGTCCTCGGCGTGTTTCTTGGCGTAGCGGGTGAAAGCCTTCTTCTTCGAGCGGTACCAGTTTTTGTAGAACCGCCGTTTGACTTCGTCAGAAAGATGCGAAGCCCAGACTGTGGTAAGGGTACGGAGTCCACGGGGAGTTTCGACGTAGCCGACAACACCGACGACCATCATTGGTGGTGTTTCGATGATGGTGACGGCTTCCACAACTTCACGTTTGTGCATCTCTGGAAACGATGATTCAACACGAATTTCGAACCGCTAGTGAAATGTACGCACTGGATCCAGGACGGTCAAGATCACGGACGACATGGGTCATACCAGCCTTGTAACCCATGACAGCGGTCAAGTGAACTGGTTTCTTGGGGTCATCCTGGCACACAACTCATAAATATCCCTGATCACCTCTGCACGCTTCAGAACCTCATACCTTGGGGAAGGACTTGACCTTTCCACGATGGCGAGCAGCACGTTTGCGTGGCAGGAATCCTAATGAGCCGTGGCGGGGGGCCTCATACTACAAGGGAAGGAAAGATCTTGTAAGTGCATGATCTAGAGACGATGATCAGAACTGAAAATTACCTTACGGTGACTGCGTTATAGGCATAGGTGCTTGTTAGTACGAGTAGCGTCGACACTGATCGCGAAAAGCACTCACGACATCTTGAATTTTTCTTGAAGGTGAGTTAACGGCCTCGCGTACGATGAAGAGGATCGAGTGAAAATCCAACTGTATAGTTGTTCTCACGGGTGTATTCACGTGACTCTATTGCCAGAATGGACACTTCATCGATTGTTGTGATATCACGATTGATACATACAATATCGTTACCTTCATCTCCATCTTTGGAGTTTTCGAAGCAGCTTCGAAAATTGAACCACATCCAGCTTACTGTACTTATGAGCCAGTACGCCCAAATTCTTTCGAGTGAAGCTTGGTATTCAATCTCAATTGCGCAGTACAATGTTCCCAGGGGCTGAAAGAAACATATGCTGAAAAGGTGGAAAAAGCTGTAGAGTTAACACTCGACAACACTGTTGAGTACTAATGGACCAGAACATATCCCTCTCCCTCTATACATCTCCATGATCACCTCTCGGTTTCGCCCCACAGAGGAGGAATTATCTTTGGCTGACAAGATCCTGTTCAAGGCGCATGAAGGTCGGCTGAAGCGTGAACACGACAAGGCTGCAGCCAACTTGGATGCCGAATCAGCAGTAAAACTGTTCCTAACGACTCAACTTTCTCCACAAGTTCTTTCGGTTATATGGAGTGAAGCAGATACTGGAGAGAAAGGCTGGTTATCGAGGTACGTCCGAGAGCTTTTGATCTCCCCAAGAACCCCTCTTTAACATGTTGGCTTGGCAGACAAGAACTTACCGTTGCACTGAGGTTGATTGGTTGGGCACAATCTGGAGAGAATGCTCTAAATCGCGAGCTTTTGGAGAAGGGTGAACTCTGAGCATCTTTCAAGATTCGCTGTGATCTAACACGAAAGTTACAGTTAGCCCACTCGCGGCTTTGACCGGACTCGAACCGCAAATCCCTCCTAAAGATTCTGCCTCTACAAGCGCTCCAGCATTACCTCCTAAAGCCTCAGTATTTCCAGCGACACCTGCGATATCTGATTCTGCAACGCTTCGGAACCTTGCTCATACAAACAAAGGTTGGAGGTTTCCATTATGGTTGAACAACACTTTGACTGCAAACCCAGTGCCACCAAATTCCCCCGCCGTTCCGGGACCGTCAACTAGCACATCTCTACCAAACACTCCCTTTGTTTCTTCCAGTGCCCGTGTTACCAGAGCTGATCTGGACACCTGGAACGTACCTTCCCCTTTTATCTTCCACTGCTACAAAACCTTTGAGCAGAACGATCGTTCGCAAAGCGGTTTTCTCGACGCCGAGACAGAAGCATTGCCATTATTTCGCAAGGCCCGACTGTCTGATGCACAACTATCGAGTATATGGTAACTACGATTTCATGAAGTAAGCCTTGTCTATCTCTCATGATCAAATCACAGGCATCTTTTGGGAGTCGACCGTTCGGGTCAATTCTCCAGAGATAATTTTGTAGGCGGCCTCTTCCTTGTTTATCGTGCACTTGCTGGTCTGGATATACCGGAAACTGTTCCGGAGTCCTTTACAACGCTGTTTTCAACTCCATCTGTACCCAACGGTATGACTTAGTTGGTGAACATGATGAGACGCTGACAAAAGATAAAGATCCATTTAATCAAACAACATCCTCGTCAATGTCGAGTTCAGACGAGGCGGATGAACTCGGTGGGCTGTATGCCCAAATCAGGACCCTCCAAGATACCCTAATCACAGTAGGTCAGGAAAACGAAGACCTACGTTCCTCGGTGCAAACCCTAACACGACTATCGCGGCAACAAACCATCTCTCAGAATCGCATGTCGCGTAACGTGGATGGCAATCTGGTTGAACTTGCACGACTGCGAGCGCAGTTGCAGGAAAAGGACGATGAAATATCCCGTCTCCGAGATTCCTCGAATATTGTCGAAGAACTCAGCAGGGAAAACACAGTCTTCCGCTTACAGATTGAAGAACTGACGTCACATCTTGAACTTTACCAAGGTGACGTCGCAGCACAGAAGCTAGTTGCTGAAGAGGCCATTAGGGAATCCGAACGACTTCGAGAACAACTCCATGAACTTCGAGAAGCATCCACCCAAGTGCCCTCAGTCACCGGCGACGATGAGTTACAAAATATGATAAACGAGGACCTATCTCGCGAGAATCGTGAACTGAGGAATCAAGCGAGGGAGCTGCGGGAGTCTTTGTCCCAGCTTCGAACCCCCAGTGATGAACAGGAGTCTTTAAAGGAAACCGCTCGGGCGTTGACGAGGGAGAATAGACGTTTGCAACGTCGTGTGCAGGAAATGGAAAGTGCGTCTAGTGGCAGGACTGCACAAGCTGATGAGATGAGGAGAAGGATAGAACAGCTGAGTAGGGATAATGCGCACCTGCGACTGCAATCACTTCAGGCGCAGAGAGGGCCAGCTCGACAGAACACCGCTGATCTACCCCCTCCATCTTACGATGATGTTATCCGCTGATAGTACCATTCGTGAACTATCGGCCGTTGGACGGATCTCCACGTTCAAGTATCTTTGTCATTTGTACTTCTAGTGGTGAACTGGAATGTGTGCTTGACACTGCCCGTGTTCATTGACATTAGAGCTTTAAAGGTTGTCTCATAGCACGATGGACTCAGGAATCATGTACTGTATGTATGTCTATCAACATTCCAAATGTCTATAAATCACTTCGGTGTAAATCCCGTCTGACTAGGTATTCTCCCAATCATCAAAGTTTTTGCCTTGAGCAACGTGATGAGCCATGATCCTACAATAATCCCCCATAGAATGTTGAAATAGCCCAAGCCTCTCGACTAGAAGATCCATTCGAGTCAGCAATCCAGGCTGAGTCGACTATGTACATCACAGGCCGACACTCACCTTTCCGTTTGTAATCATAATCATCTCCATACACCCTGTGTACTTTGCACTCCTCCTCGATGCCATGAGATCACACGTCGATGCACGCTCTGAGAGATCGAGGTAAACCATGACATTCTTGGCAACCTTTGGAGTGTGGAAGAATGCTGCCTTGGCCGCGCCTTTCTGTTCCTTCCAGTCGATGATATCACCAAAGGCAAAGACATTGGGATATGCAGGAAGCTGGAACGTAGGTAGAATTTTGACATGGCCCGTGGATGAAAGCAGATCCGAGGGAAGGTAGGACGTGTTAGGACGATTGCCCCAAGTAGGTACCTAACATAGGAAAAATATTCGGTATGGAGTCGAGATGACGTCGAGAACAAGAGCTTACAACAAGATCAGGGTTGAGTTTCTTCCCTTGCTCCGTAACAAATCCGCCTTCGGGGACTTGACTTGTTGAAACATCTGAGGAGTTCGAAGCTGTAATAGCATCGCCTAATAGAACGGTGACTCCCCGGTCTTCAACTGCTTTTTGCACCGCGATTCGATATTTATCTGGATAAGTGTCATTGAGCAGAAGCCGTTCGCGATGGATGATTGATACAGGTTTTGACTAAGGAATGGTAAGAGGGTCATGTCGAGTTTTGAATATAGAGGCATCCGAGAAATGGTGACGCACGGGAAAGATATCTTTTAGTTCACCAGCAAGCTCTAAACACGTCAGGGTCAGGATTGCAATCTGATAAGCTAAGTAGAAAGAAACCAACCTAAGCCGAGAGATCCACCACCGACAAGTAGGATATCCTTTGCGGCGGAGAATTCGGCTCGTCGAGCCATGATATGTTCTTCAATGGCACTACGGCTTTCTGTCGGGAAACCCAAAGGACGAGGCCAGCTCGAGCCAGTAGCGAGAACAAGAACATCATACGCCACGATTTCGCCGTTATCCAAGATTAACTCTCCTCCCTTTCCATCGTCCCCAAACTTGACACTAGTCACAGATCCATGAACAAACGACCCATTTCCGGCGAATTTGTTTCGGAAGGTGTGATTACCATATGGATGGACTGCTTTATTCAAAAGATCATCAGCGTCGGAAACGACCAGACGAAGAGCAGAGATGAGATGCATATGTGAAGGCCGAGCATCGACAAGGACGACGGTATGTTTTTCGGGGTCGATGCTCGTTGAGAGAGCGTTCAGCAGTGCGAGACCGCCAATTCCTCCTCCGACGATTACAATCGTGATCTTCTCGCTGTCACTCTTCTTGCTGGACATTGCTGAGGGATGAGGATTGCCTGGAGAGGGAGCCCGATTTCTGCAATGGTCTTTAAATACACAAGTGCAGTTCTGTCAGAACTGAGAAGGGATGATGCCACCAAGATGGCACCGAGTAAGAATGCAGATGCTTACAAGAAAGTGTATGGGCTGTGATAATCGAGGGTTGTTCGTATCTAGCAGATCAAGATCGTATGTTATCCAGGGTAAAGTGTTGCGCTATAGTATCACCGAATGACTGATCATTCAGGATAATGCCTTCGGGCTCGAGCTATGTAAGAAAGCCTCGACCGCAGACGAGTTTGTGAGTTCGGGATAAGTATGATTCCAGGTTTCTCCATGTTGCATTGATCAATGATGTCGACCATAGTAAACCAAGCCAAGCTGTGAGCTTTTATGTAAATGAAAGGACAGTTAACTGATTGGATTATTGACCGAGTTATGAGCAGCATATGAGGTCTTTGGTTCGGGATGTCATGTCGTGCGTAGACAGGCGTAGACTGGCATAGAAGCAAGAGATGAGCGAGATGCGTGACCAGAACGAATGCCGTAAAGACGCGCCTGTCACAGCGTGACAGTGTTGTCGTCACAAATTTCTGTTTACTCTCCTCGACATCCACCGCTATTTGGCTATCAAGGATTTCGACGCTCAGCAACAAGACAGGCTTTCCCAAACTCGAGCTCTTGTTTAGCTAGGAATGTCAGTCTCGCCACCACCTCTTCTTCATAAACGGCCAACGAGAACCTATGGTCGCCCAAAACAAACCGTCGAGGACCCTGCTTCGGTGCAGGTTCATCACGGATCTCGCTTCGTATCAAACGACAAATCTCTTTCAAGAATAACCTCTGACACGCCCAGCGAGACTTTCTCAACTCTTGGACTTCTAAAATCGTCGTCTGCTGACGCAGCAGATGATGGGAATACCACCGACGACGATGAAGACAGCAAGGACGCGTCATCTGGTTATGCGTGGAGCTGGAAAGCAGAGATGAAAAAGATAGATGCAAGCGAGGATGAAGAAGAGGGCAGCTCGTCGAAGGACTTGGCAATGTCAGGTGGACTTCCGGATGAAGGGTCCAAGCCCTCTCACTCTGGGCCTTTGTCTTCTAAACAAGGGGATCCCGAGATATCACACTCCATAGCCTCTCCGTCTCCAGAAACAGAGCCTTCACACTCTCCAAAGCACTTTTCTGGCTCACTACCTACTCTGACACCATCGGCTTTTGGACCGTCCCAGAAGACATTAGCATCTCCCTCTCCCTCTCCGTCCGTCCTTCGAAAACGCGTCTCCAAACGTACAAAAGTCATAGACTCAGACGCTGAGAGTGACCTCGAATTAGCCAAAAGCTCGAACCCATCTTCACCTGTGAAGCATCCAATCAACACACCTCAAACTCGTTCTTCGACTACTCCTCCTACGTCTGACTCAGAGCACGAAATGACTCGAAGAGCCAAACCCTCTTCCAAAGGCAAAGCGAGTGCAGTTTCAAACCCTCTGGTCCTTCAGCCTGCGGCTGATATAGACGTGCCGAAGGCTCGTCGAAGGCGCTCACAAACCAGCAAGGTCAAGGTATGTTGTGATTCGAGTTCTTGTTAACATCGGCTTGAGCATATGTCATGTATAGGCACCGACAAAGAAAGAACTCGAGGAAACTATTTTGGATCGTCAACGAATGAACGCTGAGAAACAGGTCTCAATTCCTCGCGCTCAACGTAGTCACAAATTAACGTTTAGTAATCTCTTGAGCACAGTGTAGGTCAAACACTCATCTGTTGCATAAGGCTGCATTAATGGATTTGAAATTAGTGCTGGAAAATCGTCTTATTACAAGTCGGTACCTTTGAAAGGGGAAGATTCGATGGATCCAATTTCGGATTTCTCGTCTTCACCTAGTCATGCCCTTCATGCGGTGGTCCAAGACAACTCAGATCGAACAGTGACCAAACCCTCTTTCAATTCCGTTCCAGAACTTCCGGAAGCCGCTGATTCGGATGATGAGCAACTCGTAGACATGGACCAGCTACTCAAGGAAACCCAAGCCAAGAGCCTCAAGGAAAAGAAATTGCAAATTATACAGCAGCAGGAGCAGCGGCGCATAACGGTGGATAACGATGACGATGACTTGGAGGTTGTGGATAATCCCAATACTAGCATTAAAGTGGCCATCAAAGAAGAGGCTGCAGCTCGAAAATCTGGCCGATCCAGCCTCAACACCAGCCGTCGTGTCATGCAAAAATACGCTGGGATACCTAGTTCACGTCGCACCAATCCTTCACAAGCTCGCACGCAACAAGAGTGGAACAAGGAATTGAAGGAGAAAATCGATGCCAGCAACGCGCGCCGCATTCAGGAGAAGAGCGAAGAATGGGTTAGGAGGGGAGGAAGACCACTGGAATCGGAGCTCCAGGTGTCCGAGCGACACGGTCTGGACTATTATGCTCAGAAAGCGCTGGAGAACTCTGAGAAGGTGAAGGAAAGTGAAGAGAGGGAAGTTGTCCGTGACGAAGATGATGAGGAAGATGAAGAATGGTCTCCTTCGTTGCGAGGGTCTGCAAGCCCTGCTCCCGACGAGCATGATGAGCGTGATGCTGGTGATAGATTTGATGAAAACGAACCAGAGGACGAAGCCGGACTTGAAGACCAGGACATCACTATGGTCAATGAAGACACCATGGATGACGACCCTCCAAACCAAGAAGACCTTCCTCGTCGACGGTCTAGGCGAGGTATTGTGAACTCCGACACTGAGGAGGATGAGAATGATGAGAATACCAATACACGGCATCCTTCTCTGGGCACAATCCTGGTGCAGGATTCCATGATTCTAGATGAAGACTCTGACAGATCAATTCCGGCTCCTCACATAACCCATCGTCATTCCGATTCTTCCTGTGAGGGAGGTGCTACCGAGGACGAAGGTGACAAGGAGAACAACGACCGCCTCATGTACGATAGGAGTGAAGACAAAGAGAATACCGCTGTTGTTCGACATAAACCCGGCGGTGGTAGTCCTTCATTAGGACGTCACGGTTCTCTCTTCAATCTTGAAGAAGGCCTGTCGAGTCGTCTTTCCGTTTCCTCGGATGGTTATGCTACAGATGAAGACAAGGAAACTTCTCGAAGCCCTCTGAAGACCCTCAGCGTCGCTGGAATCGAGCCACTCAGACCGTCGTCTGTCCCCTTTGCAACTAGGCTTCAGCGAGCGAGTTCAGCTGCGTCTGGCCCCCAACCTGCTCCTGAAGCATCACTGAATCTTGCTCCAGGAGTTGTTCATGAAGGCGACATAAACGGGTTTTCCCAATTCTCTGATGATGGAGAGGGTTTCCAGCCAAACAAACTGGAGCCGGGCTTTTCTAGTTTCTTGGACCTCGAAAGTCAAAAACCTTCAAGTTCATCCCGCCCGGCTCTGGGAAGCTTGCAAGAACCGATTAAAGTCAGTTGCGATCACTTGGTCTTTTTGAAAGCGCCTACTGAATTCTGCATTTTGTCCCTAGTCAAGCAATATCTTCGCGAAGCTCCGCAAAAATACTACGCTCGGCCTGACTCAGGATGTTGGTTTACAACCCGCTCTGGAAGTTGATGCAAGTCTCGCGCGGAAAGCTGACAAAGTCTTCGAAATGGAGCAAGACGTGCGCCTTGAAAAGATGAACGAGTCCACCAGCAAAAAGCCAGAACTATACATAAATGATCAAGGGTGCGCTATGAATTCAGTTCGCAGTTGCAGAGGTTGATCATTAAGCATCCGAATAGATTCCTTACCCAAACCCGCCCCGATGGCAATGCAGAAGTTTATCGCCCTCCGCCCACTCCCTCGCAGCCGTTTTCGCAGCTTACCACACAGGTGAACCCGACCCAGAATACCACCCGGCAGCCATTCCGTGAGCTGTCGATGTCTCAGGCCGATTTCGCAGAAGAAACTCCGACACAAACTCACCGACTGCATCGACTCAGAAAACGAGATGGGTCTCGTTCGCCTTCTCGGAGTATGGCTCGTCCGACGATCTTTAATAGACATGCAACATCTCCTTCTCTCCCTAGCCCGACAAGAGTTTTGACAAAACATCGAAACCCTGATCCAAAGATTCCCAAAACCAAACGAAGATTGGAAAAATCGGAATTTATCGAAGGCGAAGCACAAGAGAGCGATGAAGATGAAATGTTCGGTTTCAGAAAGGCCGAGGAGGATGAAGAAGACGGAGACCATCTGGATCGTACACTCGAGACGTTAGTAGATGATCAGGAGATGGATCAGTCCCAGATTGCAGAAGATAAGGTTATGGAGAAATATCAGTGAGTGTCTTGCTCACTACCAGACATATACCCTAACTCATAAACTCCCAGGGAACACCGTCAGGCGGATGACGTACGAGACGAAGAATTGGCTCAACAAGTCGTGGATGGTCAACGTCGATATGGAAAAAGAAATAGGAAAGGTGCTGGACTTGATGACAGCAGTGATGATGAAGAAGAAGACGAGAAAAATCGCAGGATTCGTAGGAAAATGAAGGAACCTGAGCTTCGAGGAGATATCAAATCATTGGGTACGTGAGGCAATTGGGGATTTCTATCCGCTGCGACTGAGACTGCTTTCATAGCCGGACAAGATGAGACTCGGGCGTTTGCTCAACAGTACGAAGCTGGCATCAAGGACGATGGGGATCCTGAGCTGGCGTACTTATTAGGGGATGGCAACAATGATATCACCATGACAGGACCTAACTATGGTCAGGACGATGATGACAATGACGAGAACGAGAACGATGAGAACGACGAGCATATCATTGATAGAAGCGAGGTCGTGCGCCAGCTACGAGAAGCGGCTAGAAACGGCGAGGTTTGAGTTTCCATGAATAGATTTGTTGATATAATACTGATGATGGGGTTTCGTCCAGGATGACGGTCCCGCTTTGGATCCAAATGATCTTTCGTTCGTCGATGCAGATATCGACGATGACGATAACGACATTCCACGTGTGCGACAAGTGCGCGCAAGAGGGAGTCGGAATCAGAGAACTACTGCAGATTCCTTTGAAGAATTCGGGTTTTCACAGGTATGTCCCTTTGGGTGTGTGAGCATCGGCTCAATCTAATTCGTCGCTGCTTACTAGAACAAGAAATCGGCATTGATGATAAACGAGCATGGGCGCCAACAAGCGGAAGCATTCGTTAAACAGGAAACCCGCCTTCGAAGATTGGGAGGGAGGTCGGGTATCGGAGGAATTTCAGTGCTTGGGAATAGAACCCATTCGAATTCCCGGGCGGACTTGAAGAAGCGTAATAATCCAGTGGTCCCGAGCAAGCCTGGCCCTCAGCCACTTAAAGCCGCTCCCAGCATGCTGAAAAGCCTCGATCGCAGAGAACAATTCCAGTAGTACTAAACTTGTCGTTCATTTTTTCCTGTTATTTCACTCTTTGATTTGTTGTCATCTTGCTTTCTTAATTATACAAACGCATGGACTGTAACTTACAAGTAAATATCCAATGTAAACGTGTAGGATTCAAGCACTCAGCAAAGGATATATCGTGTAAAGATGGAGCAGGTAAAATCTTGAAGATAGGGTACATCGAGGGACAGGGGTAAGATGGATCACAAATCGAACGAGAATTCAACGAAAGCGTCCCGCATGCACTATCTATATCCGCCAACCCGCACACGAGACTGGGTATAAGGAGATATGGGAACAGAACAGAAGACGAAGACCCAATATCGTATCAATAGAATTGCTTCCCAACAGATCTGCCAAACCGTAACCAGGGAGCTTTGGCCGGTCTGGGTTGAGAGATTGTATATGTTCGTGAAGCCTGACGCGAATGAGAGGCGCTCCTTCGTTTTCTTGTGGTAGTTTGTATCTAGAGAGGTGGCGATGAGATTGAGAAAAAGGATTGATACGTCTGGAGGTTGCGCACCTTATGCCGAAGTAGAATGAGTTTTGCCATGTTCGCAGGGGGTCCGCTTTCTCGAAAAGGATTGCCTTCATAAGACAAAGATCAATGATTGACGAGCGGGTTAGGAGACAAAGATACGAACGAGCAGCGACAGCGGCTAAACTTGATTCATGAGCATCAAGGGAATCGTCCAGAGCCATAATAGAAGCCAAGACAGAGGGGCCTGCGCCGACGTAGATGATCAAGAGGGCAACGAGGAGGGTGCTGAATGCAAAGGCGAGCATTTTCAATCAACTCCGAGTACTGGCGCTGGCAGCCAGCAGCCAGGAAAACACCTCTGGGGAAGAATCAGCGCGAAGGAAGAAAGACAAGATGTTGGGGGATTAATACATTAATTTCCATCACGTAATTCTTACCTGTCTCAGCAACCATTTGATAATCAAATTATGTAATCACTCCTTTGGAACGTACACGTGATTTTGATGGCGCAACATGTCCTTGCGCTCCGCCGCCACCATCTCTTTCATTGGTTTAACTTGCAAAGCTTTTCTCAACTCTGGACTCTGCAAAATATCCATTAACGGTCTTCAGTATCTTACCCAAGAACTAGATAATCCTCATAGGAGTCATGACCGAGGAATACTCACTAGTCAGTTTCTTCAAACTCCCGGAGAGCAAGGAATTCATAATACCTCAACTGTCTTTCAGTATCGAACCACATATCTACGTGCGTCTCGACTCGCAGTCCCTTAATGAACTGCCCCCCTCACTATGAGTTTCAAGACTCGATGATCCGGTCACCTGGGGCATACTTCCCATGAAGTACTACCTTCGCAGTTCACGCTTCACCCGCTGGACGCTTGGTGCCTCGGATATTATGTTTACTAACCCGTATGCATTTGTCCCTTCATTCAACACGTCTGCTGATTTTCTTACATGTCAGCGTAGGTTATTCTCGACCTTCTTTCGATACGGCCAAGTGCTCGAGACCTTTCGTGGAAAAGGCATATATCAACCAGCTGTAGAGAACGCAATAGAGAAATTAAATCAAGGGTGTTGGGCACGTTCTATCCTGCTCAACTTAGCGCGATTCGTGCTCATCCTCTCATCCAGGTTCATCTCTTCGGAGAAGGAAAGGTTAACCAACCAGGCACCTATCGTAAGGACGAGAACGGATTTGCGATATTACCTCGCTTCAAATGGGGAGTGTAAGTTACTCTTGAAACATACATCGCATGCGACCTGACCGGATCCGGCAGTGGTCGTATACTATCATCCACAGACCACCCTCCGATAGTCATACCAATGTGGATAACTGGTTTCGACAAGCTCATGCCTGAAGGCAGAGCCTTTCCTTTCAAATACTTCCCTCGCATAGGAGCTCGTCTGAGCGTTACCTTTGGCAAGCCCCTTCCTTTCGATCAACTTCGCTCGATACAAAACCGTGTTGCGTCCGAGAGGAAACCAGAACAAACACAGATAGAGTTTGACGCGAGGATACGGACAGAAATAACGAATACTGTTCATCAGGAAATATTAGATCTGGGTAGACGTGTTTCAGGAGCCTCATTGGAAAGTCCTCACTAGAATAACATCGGTCAAAGGTGTTGCATGAAACTGTGTATTTAGGAGGACTGTGAAGCCCGAAGACGCGTGGACGAGCGAAAGAGCTGTACGGGAGACACAGTGGACTGAGGATGCACTCAATGAGGTGGTGACAAAGATACGAAACGGTTTATGGCTCCGTCAATTGCATCGCTATGAATATGATACTATGGCTCGGTCTGATGGAGCACACTATTCCATGCATGCAGTACGGCTATGCTACCGAATCAAAATTCGAAGGTGATCCAGTATCTCAACACTGCACATTGTGATTGGACACTGTGGCTTCCCATTGCGATTCAGGCAGGCTCTCAACAGCTCTTGACAGCTCTTAACAAGATGCTGTACAGATAAGGGCGTGTGGGCAAGCACCATTAGGCGCCGTGATTCTGCTTCTCAACTCCCACCGTCGTTTCCTTTTCCCTGTGTTCTTTTAACCCTCACAATCCAACAAAAGTCATTCACAATCGTAGGTTCCTATCTCTAGCTCCAGTCTTGATATCCTCGATTGTTCGGTAGTGACTTTTGAGTTGCCACACGCTCAGTGGGTTCAAACTGATCAGTATTTCTTTCTGGTCTTCAACAGTGATTCATCTCATTGAACACTCTGAATTGAGCTCATAAGTGAGTAATCGATCGTTGATTACTTTCCGTGAGCGACGTTTTGATTATTTTGCCACAAAATCTCCAGTGAATTGTGTGGCGTCCTCCTGCTGCTCAACTAATGATTTCCGAAAGCAAAGTTCTTGGAACATCAGTATCACCCAATAGCACCTCGCTCTGCCCAACGAGCTCCTTCTATACATCGCTGATTATATTGCATATTCCCCCACACCGCCACGTTACCCACCTTCTATATCCCCGTTCAGATGTGTCTCGCCTGAATTATTTGCGCTCTCTCTAGCCGATTGGCGGCTGCGTCAAGTTTGTATACCGTTCCTCTTTGCAAACATCAAGATAAGGAAGTACGTTCCATGTAAAAGGGCTCTTTCACTGTTTCATCACTGACCGTTCGAAGAATCTTGGTTTTAGACGGTCCTCTTTCTGCCACAGGAACTAAGATCATGGTTCAAATTATGTCTCGACTGGAGCGACTTTTTTATGTCGAGGTGAAGGATTGTCAGAAGAGGACACCCCAGTTGTTTATTTCAATACTCGCACATCCTATCGTCAACTCGGTCTTGGTCCATGAGTTACCTCTACAGTCAATGCAGAAGGGTGATTTGTCAAAGGTGACTCTCAATGACAAGACACTACGTTCTAGGATTCCTCTGGATTTCATGAAATGTCTGCGCCATGGAATGAGGGTGGCGAATCTCTTGCTCTTCAGCTCGGAAATACTTGGAACCCTGAACCTCGGGACTGTTTCAGGACTGGAAACAATCCATGTGGGCATGGATAGGGATTCCATCTCTTTGTTTTGGACGGTACTCTTGTCAACTCCTTCAAATATCAAGGAGGTCTGGTTCTTTGACAAAAAGGGGCTTCACGATGTTGGTTAAACACCTCCGTTCATGGAATCTTTTATCGAAGAATCTAAAAGACAGGGTCTCAACGAATCTTTCAACATCATGGCTGTCGGTTTGGGGGGAGCCACTGGCCACTCGCATCAATGGGATATCGTGAACCTCTCTTTCAAGAGCACCACTTCTCTTCTATCAACACTTGCACTTGCTGCTTCTTTGTTTCCCAAACTTGAAGTTCTTACGCTTAATCTGTCTGAGCATGAGGGGACATATGATATTGTGGGTTATTAGTCTCCACTCACATACTCACCCATATTGATTTCCTCTGGCTCAGGCTGACTTTGTGTTGGTAGTTGCCCACTTCTCATTCCTCAAAACGATATACCTGCTCGATGTCTTGTGGCGGCTCGAATTTAAATCCAGAACCAAGTCTTGTATTCCAACGGTTGGCTCATACGATCCTACAGATGCTCTCGAATTCAAGTTGATTTCTGATGCTGGAGTCAAGTTATCACTTTTGGCAAAGCAAGTCAGAACTCTGGATTCATTTTTCATATACGATGCTGAACTTTCCTTGGATGGCTTCATGTGCTCAATAGCAATCGGGATGTTGGTAGAATGATTCAACAACCATGATCATGTTGTAGATACACAAGAGCCAATCATTACGTTCCTACTGAGCAGTACCGATCGAGGGACTAAGTATCGATTTGCGCGAGTAGACTTTAGACCTATCATGAAACAGGGGGCAAATGAGGATTCCACCGAAAAAAGTTACTGGCCAGCGATGTCGGCTCGTTCATGCTTATGCTCTTTGGCCCTGACTATCACCTCCGCCGCATGAATTACATCCTTGAATTGACCATTTGAGCTACAGAATGCAGTCAACTGCTTGCAATTACTGTCAAACAGTGATGATAGCGATCAACAACTCGCCAGTGGTACACCATTCTCGATTCCCCATTAAAAATCGAGCTTTTCAGAAGACAGCATGTGGTGGTAGGTGCACATGCTAAGAGACCGAAGCACCCAAGTCCTCGCAATAATTTTGAATCTCGTGCTAGCTAGGAGTAGATGCTCGTACTGATTTTGCAACAGATACATTGTAAGTGACAGTTAGAAGACCTCCAAAGCTAATAAACTAGGAGGAAGCATTCGGGTTTCTAATGATATTTTACGGCTCAAAAACGTATCCCGTTCAACTGTTCCACAAACTTCCCGGTCGCTATTCAACACATGCAACCACCCTCGAAGAGCCCAGTGGTCTTGAGTATCATGTGTATAGCCCATATCATCGAAATGAATTGCGTCTAAACTTCGAATGTCTCTCGCTAATCGTGACGCGTACCACAGCGTTCCAGTTTCGACCCGAGCATATAGAACATCGATCGTGTTCGCCGGATCGACTGGACGAACGAGTGGAAAGAATTCATCGCTTCTGAAATTGAGTATCCTGGAAGGTTCTACTAGGGACAACGTTCTGAGGCGCGAGAACTGTCCCAGCACCGTTGCAACGTCACTCTAAGGATTGACAAAGATTAGAGCATATCAAAGAGGGGGTTCGCAAACATACAAAGTGATATGTAGCCTTCGGACCATAAGAACAATCAGGACCGAGAGTGAGAGCCTCGAGTTTGGGGAACGAAGAGGCAACGAGTGTGAGTATTTCAACGAGAGAGGTATTGAAGACGCTCAGAGTGAGTCCCATGACATACCACCGTCGAGAAGATAGGGGAATAGTTCTTCGAAGACCAATCTTTGTGATTTTGAAGGACTGTGTGAGGTTCATTTGTTGAGATGTCTCGACGAAAGAAGATATGAAAGGGGGTGTACGACGGTCCAGATGACGTTGACGGAAATCATGGAGCCAAAGCTCGTTCAATGTTGGATGATTCAACGAAAGGTTGGGCAACCAGGAAAATGAGGCAGGGATGAAACCCACGATTTTTATCTTCGTCAACTGAGGAAAAGTCCTGAGTTTGAATTTGGCGCTAGCAAGTATTTTGGAGTTATCAAGCTGTAGCTCCATCACCCGCATGCCATGGTTGAGGCATTTTTCGAATTCTGGATCGAACACAGAAGATAGAGAGGTTCGATGATCAAGTATAACCTTGGACAAATCCAAATCGTGCATGGACTCGTGAGGTAAATCATGTACTAGAACAGATATAACGTTGGGGTGCGCAAGTATTGCTCTGAGAAGAACAGCTCTATTGAATCTGTCCCAACAATTTTGTAGCTCGACATAGGAAAGTCGTTCGAATCGGGGCAGAAGCTGAGATAGAATTTGATCTCTTGTTTCCAAAGAGAGAGGAGGGTCGTACATGTCGTCTAGAAGCAACATTCTGTGAAAGTTGATCAATGGATATGATATACTTATCTCAATTTGTAGTATGACTGTTCAACGTACTCTGTGAATCTAGAGAAGAGCGCAAGATTCTCCTCCAGTTTTTGAGCATCCTTAAGACAACTCACTCGTATATTTGCGAAGAGTAAAGGAAGACAAACTTGGCGTAGCCGCCAATTGGCTACCGAGAGCGCAAGGAGTTCGGGTGAAGCACGCCTGAGCAGAGAATGAGAAGGCAAGTCCGGTCGTACGGCTGTATATGCAATATACTCGATGATGGAGTGAAGTAGCTCGTTGGGCAGTTGCATATTGGCTTTAGGAGAAGGAGAAGGAAGACAAAACAAGCTGAGCAAGAGCACAAAATTTAGTATATTCACACGAGTCAAAGCGTTCGATACGAGCACTGCTCAGGTCTCAATGACAACACTAACTCAGCTCTGTGGATGGTCCAATTGTGGGCAGTGAGCACTGAAGAAGCCACTGTGATGGTGACATATGTAGGGTCAGTGGAAGTTATGCCAGCTCTAATCGCAGACTAAGAGACAGAAGTGTCCAAGTCCTGACGTTAAAATTGGAGTCTAATACTTGGCAATAGATACATCAAGTTTCAGAGACATCCATTGCTAATAAACCAGGAGGAAGCATTCGGGTCTCCAGCAAAACTGCATCACCAAAGCCGTGTGTAATTCGTCGAAGTGTTCCACCAACATCCCGATTGCTATTCAATACATGCAACCACCCAAGAAGACACCAGCTTTCTTGACCATCATGTGAAAAGCCTGATTCGTTGACATAGATTGTGTCTAAGGTTTTGATTTCTTTTGCTATTCGTGAAGCATACCACAATAACCCAGTTTCTGCGCGGGCATAAAGAACGTCGACTACACTTGAGGAATCGACTGGACGAATAGGTGTAAAGTATTTGTCGTTTCCAAAGTTGAGTATCCTGAGGGGATCTTCTAAAGACAAGCTTCTCAGGCACAAGAACTGCCGCAAAACGGTTGCAATGTCAATCTACCAATGGAAGTCAGAGCGAACCTGAGGATGTGGGAATGAAAAAAACGAACAAAGTGATATGTGGCCTTCGGAGCATGTGCAAGACCACTAAGAGGACAAAGAGTGAGGGCTTCCAGTTTAGGGAATGAAGAGACAACAGGTCTGAGTATGTCAATGAGAGAGGTGCTGGCAATGCTCAAAGTGAGCCCCATGACGTAACTCCCTTGCAAGAATTGGGCACCAGTTCGACATAGACCAATCTCCTTCACTTTGAGAAATTTTTGGAGATTTAATCGTTGAGATTCTTTGAGAAAGGAAGATATGAAAGGAGGTGTATGCCGAGTGAGATCGCCTTTGTGCACATCAGAAAGCCAGAGCTCATTCAAGGTTGAATGGTTCGACGAAAGGACGGACAGCCAGTCATATGAGGCAGGAAGAAAATCCGTGATTTCAATTTTCGTCAATCCAGGAAAAGTTTTGAGTTCAAATCCGGGGGTAAGTATTTCGCTTCGAAAAAGGTGTAGCTCCATCACCCTCATTCCATGGTCCAGGCAGCTTTCGAAATGTGCATCGGAGGTAGAAGAGTACAGCGGATGGCCATCGAGGATCACCTTTGACAAATCCAGATCGTGCATGGACTCGGGAGGTAAGTCGTGGACCAAGACCGACGTAACTTTGGGGTGCGCGAGTATTGCTCTGTACAGAACTGTTTTGTCCGAACAACGAAGCTCGACATGGCGAAGGTGTTGGAATTGAGGCAAGATTCGGCAAAGCATTTGTTCTCCTGTTTCGGAGAGGGAAGCCGGATGGTCGAACTTTTCGTCAAGAAGCAAAAATCTGTGAACCTTGAAAGTCAGTCCATGAATGGAGACAGAATTAATCGATGTACTTCGTGTATTTCGAGAAAAGAACAACATGCTCCTTCAGCTTTCTGACATTCTTGGAGTATCCCATTCTGATATATGCGAAGAGAAAAGGAAGACAAACTCGACGTAGGCTCCAATTGGCTACAGAGAGTGCAAGAAGTTCTGGCGAAGTATACATGAATGTGAGAGAATGGGAAGGTGGATTCGGGAGTATGGGATCATATGCGATATACTCAACAATGAAGCGAAGCAGATCGTTGGGCAATCGCATATGTGGAGAGGAAGAAGAGAATCAGTGCCAAATCGCAGAAGGTGGCAATGGTAGGACCCTGAGGTACACCGTACAGTGGCACTGGCAGGACTGTGGCAGCAGCCTCGTGACCATTTTTGGTATATTCACACGAGGCAAAGCGTTCGATACGAGCACTCAAACGGTACTTAGTACTATCATTACCCTAGTGTTGCAAATGCCAGTAGTTTTGCAAAATTCATTTCAGCTCGTTTCTTTGACTTGTGCTCTTAATTATACATCGGGATTTCAAAAATCATATCTCACAAGCAATATCCGAAAGTTCCGCTGAGCTGAATCCATGAAATTGTGAATTCGGAAGGGAATTATGTTTTTTGTAGAACTACTGGTTTTGGTGATTTTCCAACTCGGCAATGATATTACAACCCAAAGACCTTGTTTTACTTCTCTACAAAGTAGATAGCAAGGTTCAGAATATCCTATGCTATACTATATTCTGAGCCGGTAGTTGTCTGGTTAATGTGTGTTGATTCCGAAGTACTTTTGTAAAGAATTTTGCAACACTAGGGTAATGATAGTATGCACCTCACCTGACGATGCTAAACGTCAGAGAAGAGAACAACTTGCTGGGTCAGTCTCTCAGACACAGCTCTTGGATGGGCTGAATCAAAAGCATGAGCAACAACATAGTTTTTCATTCGGTCAACTTCTATATAGATTTCAAAATTGAAATGTGACATAGCTGTCAGTAATCACTACAATCCTTTCTATATCAGCAAGCTTGTCTTGCATGAGTCTGCCTACGGGAGACTAACAATCCTTTAAGTGTTGGAACTCTACTCGTCTTCTATAGCACTTTTGTGTCTCTTAGTCTGCAGCTAGAACCGGCATGTCTACTACCGCTAATTTTACATATGATGGTACTTTAAGTAGTGGATGAAACTCGAAAGTCGCAAGAAGAGATTGACAATGATGTGATTGAGAACGCAAACAGAAAAAGGAGAACATGGGCCCGGCAGCGGGTGATAACTTTGACTGGCATAGATACATCAAGATTCAGAAACATCCATTGCTAATAAACCAAGAGGAAGCATTCGGGTCTCTAACAAAATTTCACGACCAAGACAGCGTGGGCTCCGCTGAATTGTCCCACCAACATCTCGATTGCCATTCAAAACATCCAACCAACCTCGAAGACACCAGCGTTCTCGACTATCATCTGTATAACCTGATTCGTCGATAAGGATTGCGTCCAAACTTCTCATGTCTTTCGCTATTTGTGACGCGTACCACAATAACCCAGTTTCTGCGCGAGAGCAAATGACATCGAGCATATTCGAAGAATCGACTGGACGAATAGGTAGAAAGGATTCGTCGTTCCCAAAGTCGAGTAACCTAAAGATCTTTCTCAAAGACAATGTCCTCAGGCATAAGAACTGCCGCAATACGGTTGCAATGTCATGATAATTCTGTATTGATGGAGATTAGAGCGAACGTGAGTATGTAGGAGAAGAAGAACGAACGAAGTGATGTGCGGCCTGCGGACCATGACGATTACGAGGACAGAGAGTGAGGGCTTCCAGTTTGGGGAACGAAGTGACAACAAGTGTGAGTATGTCAAGGAGAGAGGTACTGGCAACGGCCAAAGTGAGCCTCATGACATAACACCCCTGCGAGAATTGAGTACTGGTCCTACGTATACCAATCTCCCTCACTTTGAGGGATTTTTGGAGGTTCAATCGTTGAGATTCTGTGAGAAAGGAAGATATGAAAGGAGGTGTATGACGAGTAAAATCGCGTTTGCAACCAGAGAGCTGAGAGAGCTGGAGCTCATTCAAAGTTGGATGGGTCGACGAAAGGACGGACAACCAGGAAAACGAGGCAGGAAGAAAGCCTATGATCTCTATTTTGGTCAATCCAGGAAAAGTCATAAGCTCGAATTCGGGGGCAAGTATTTCGCTTTCATAAAGCTGTAGCTCCATCACCCTCATGCCATGTTTCAGACAGTTCTCGAAATGTGCATCGGAGGGAGGGGAGAACAAATTCTGCTCATTGAGGATCACCTTTGACAAATCCGAGTCGTGCATGGACTCGTGAGGTAGTTGATGGACCAGGACCGATGTAATCTTGGGGTGCGCGAGTATTGCTCTAAATAGGTTTGTTATAGTTGGACAGTAACAGAGTTCAACATGGCAAAGTTGCTCAAGTTGAGGCAAAATCTGTAATAGTATCTGTTCTCCTGTTTCCGAAAAGGAAACCCGATAGTGGGACTTCACATCGAGAAATAAAATTCTGTGAACCGTGAAAATCAGTCCGTGAATGGAGTTCGAATAATCGTTTATATCAACGTACTTCGTGTATTTGGAGAGAAGCACAAGATGCTCCTTCAGCTTTTCTACATCCCTGGTATATCTGATTTCGATGTTTGCGAAGAGCAGAGGAAGACAAACTCGACGTAGCCGCCAATTGGTTTCAGAGAGCGCAAGAAGCTCTGGTGAAGTATACTTGAACAGAGAATGGGAAGTTGAGAGTGGAAATATGGGAGTATATGCGATATAGTCGATGATTAAGTGAACTAGTTCGTTGGGTAGTGGTAAGGGCAACTGCATATCGAAGTTGGGAGAAGGAAACTGAGGAAAATCAAAAAGTTTTAAAAAAGACAATCGGGGTGTTTGTATACTCACACGAGGCAAAGCGTGCCATGATCCATCTGATTAGAGGGTAAACCGCCTTCAAGCTCATTAGTCTGACTCTCACGTAGTTTGGCCTCTGAGATAGTCTTGTCACCTCTAGATACTTAGGCTGAAGCAATATACGAGGAGTATCAACACGGCATCGACAACCGTTGAATTCGAAATATCTGTGATTCTGCCATAATGATGCGAAATCTCGCGAAATCTATACGAAACCCAACTCGTTACTCTATTGATCCTCTATGTATCGTGCACTACTTGAGTCTAGTGCTCCTCATTGTACCCCTCGTCTCCAAAACCTGCGTTGCCGAAGTTGTTCTGCTTGGTTCGATCGCGCTTTTCAACGCACTCTCAATCTCTTCTTGCAACCTCTGATTTTCGTCCACTAAAACACCATAGACTTTCACCAGTCTCTGCAGCTCCGTGGAAAGTCCACTCGTGGGCAGCGAAGAAGCCGCTGTGGTGGTGGTGACGTGTGTAGGGGTAGCGAAAGTCACGCCGGTCGTGGTTGCAGCAGCGTAGAGCGAAGAAACAGGCGTAGCGGCTACTGAGGATGACTCTGAAGATGCCGCTCCGACTTTGTGTGCGCTTCCACCGAAGCTGGATTCTTTATAGACATCGGCGATGCTTGTTCTTGAGAGCATCAACCCGATTTCTGGTTGTTGAGGATAGAACCAGGAAGAAAGCGCCTATAGAAAAAGGATTACGCGGAATGAGCAATATATCTGAGGTGAAAAGATAACCCCAGAACGTACAACCATGATATACAACGCGACTAACATCACTCCTTCCGCCCAATTTGTCTTTGAGTCTTCGGTGACATAGTTGAGCAAAAAGCATGAGCCAATGAGGACGGCCACTTCGAAGAGATCAAAGAGCAAAGACATGGGCCGCCCCATAGCCCAACCTAACAGCACCAACACAGGAGCCCAGAACATCACGAATTGGATAGCATCATCGACATGGCGAGAACTCGCCATGGTATGAGCGACATGATGACCAAACAATGTGTTACGAACGAAATTGACAATGGAGACCACTGCGTCGGCAGAGAATGAGACTAGTGGAAGGAGGACAAGGCCGAACCATCTACAAAGGAATATCAATTAGCTTGCAGGTTGATCATCAGGAGATTCTTGTACGTACTCTTCTGAGTAACTGAATTTCCTCCTCATAGGTTCGATACTTTCCACAAGGATCTCAGCGGTGACCGCCATCAATGTCACAGCGAAGAGCGACACGATTACAGAGAGCGAAAAGTTGGCAGTAGGAGTCTCTTCCTCCAGCTCCTGTGCAAGCCGCTTCATCTCTTCCGGAGCATCGCTGCGCTCATGTAACGAACCTTCCCCTGCGCGTGGCTTGTGGAGGAAGAAACGAGAAGCGATGTAGCTGTCGTCAAGTCCTCAATAACATGTCATAAGAATAGGTACAGGATATCTACTCACACTGCCAGAAGAATGATGGCCATTCCACGACTGATCTTCAGGAATTCGCCTCGCATGTAATCGCTGACAACGCCAGTGTTAATGCCCACGGTGGCAGACATGTCATCCGTGAAAATGCCTCTGTCCAAGGCAGTGAAGAACGCTATCGGTAGAAGGAAGGCGAGAACACTGTTTTCAAGAGATAAGAAAATGATCAGATTAGCAGCAGAACGAACGCGTACCCCATAGTGAGTAGAGAGTGATTTAGGCCAGTGATATGAGGATGGAGCTCCTGAGCGGCTACACGAGCTCCACCAACGATGAACGAGACTCCCGGAATCAAGAGCAATCGAAGGACGACAACGCCTGTAAGTCAATTCTCAGTAAGCGATGGAATCAGTGAGATACGTGCGTGGAACGGACCAATGATGGAGGATTGCAAAAGCCGCAGTCTAAAAATAATCTATGTATCAGCCTCATCTGCGTCGGCGATGGTGGGTGAGCACACGTACTCCCAATTGACCAAAAGCCACAGAGCTAAGATGGCCTCCACCGCACTTGAGCAATATTTTGAGTCAAGAGTCTTTTCAGCTATAGGATGACCACGTACTTGTTAAGACTGATCAGAATCAAGTCCCCGATATCTGGACCGCAATACAACGCCAGGTTCTCAGCACCAAAGTCGAGGAGCTTGATGATGGGAATCAAGGAGAGGAAAGACACTGTACAGTGGGTCATGAGCAAAACAACGAGATCAGTGGTCAAGAATATCACGCACAGAAAAAGGAAGTAACATGAGATATCAGGTCCAGGAAATGCAAAATCCAGAGAATGGGGACAACGAGGATGAAGATGTTGACCCAAGAGCAGAAAATGATGGCTTCGAGGCTACTTATCCAGCCTATTTCATACGCCCGAATTCTCTGCCATATCGTGGTCTTCTTTCTACTAATCGAGGCTGTTGTAGAGCTCGAGAACCTACTCCTGGCGGACTCGGAGTATTCGTAGGGGAGAGATGGCACTTGCCAATGGGCATATTTATCCTCTTCTGCTCTTTCTGGAGTCCAAGCATTTCGCATTCCACCATTTTCAAGCACCCCCAGGTCGATATTTTGTAAAGGAGGATCTGATGGCCGTTGAGGATATGAATTCGCTGAATGAGTAGTATCCATTTATGAAAATTCAATCGCCAATATGGTGAGACCAGCTCGACCAGGAGAAGACAGATGGGCGCACAGCGCAAAAGGAAGATGGGAAATCAATTCGAGAGTGGTTGGATAATCTCCGTGCGTTATATACCTTGCATAGCCATCTACACAGGTTCCGCAGGGTCGCATCAAATCATTCTATGGGTAGAGTTTCGCACAGGCAGTTTCAGGTCTCCTTCAAGGTGATCCATGAAGACTTCAGATAATAGGTTTTGATTATTTCTGCCCGTAACATGTATGAGGGAGAAATCGTGCTTCGAGTCTCGAGAGGTCTTGAGTTTGGAAAGCCAAGTTTGAAGTCACTAGTTAGTCACCGGAATGAATTGAAATCCACTCAATACACGTGACTCGCTGGCTTACTTTTTCTCCTCTACCTTCACCTTCTACTCATACATAGCTCAGTTTAAACGATGTCGATGTAAGTTATATGTGCAGCATGCTCAGCCTATTCTGATGATTATTTGTAGACCAAAAACTTCATGGGCTGATGACGTTGATGAACTTGGTATGTCCGTCTGTTCAAGGATTATCGATGCTTCTTCACCTTGTCGGTGTAGTTTCAGGCGGGCAAGAAGACGAGAATGTCAGGACAATGGTGGAGTATAGCGTGAATGAGCAAGGCAAGAAGGTCAAGGTACGTGACCACATTGTATCCAAAGCCATACCTTACCAAACACGATCCAAGATTACTCGCAAAATCAAACGAACACTCCAAAAATCTGTCGTAGAACACCAGGTCGCAGAACGTCAAAAATGGGCCAAATTTGGTGCCGAGAAAGGGAATGCTCGAGGACCTGACAGAGCGACAACTACCGTGGGCGAAAACGTCTATCTAACATTATCGGCAGGGAACAAGGTGCATTTTATTTTTGTACATCAGCGAGTAGCTCTTGATCTCTCGTCACGCTTCATCCAGGCTGCCGAGGCTGAGCAACAGGAAGAGAAAAAACCGATCAAATCCACGACAGGCGGAAAGGTCGTTTGTAGGCTATGTAAAGGAGACCACTTTACTGCAAAATGTCCCTACAAGGATACTTTGGGCCCATTGGAAGGTTCCGGAGGTATGTCTGCATAATATTTAGACAAGCATGATATCTCACTCGATGTTAGACACTGGGGCAGGACCGGACGATGACACGATCCCTCCTCCCGATGTGGCACCAGGAGCAGGTCCAACCGGCTCGAAGTATATCCCACCTTCACTCCGCGCAGGGGCTCGAGGAGCAGGAGAAACGATGCGTGGACCCGGAGGTGGAAGCAGAGACGATTTACCAACACTGCGTGTCACAAATATATCAGAAGATACTCAAGAAGCTGATCTTCGAGATTTGTTCGGACACTTTGGTCGTGTTGCTAGGGTTTATGTTGGTCGGGATCGTGAAACTGGCGCAGGGAAAGGATTTGCGTTCGTGAGTTTCGAAGACAGGGCAGTCGCACAGAAGGCCATGGAGAAGGTCAACGGGAAGGGATATGATAATCTCATTCTCAGTGTACAATGGAGTCGTAAGTTACTCGTTCCTCAACTCGATGCCATACTGATAGTTATCACTCATCCATAGAGCCAAGAACAGATCCAAAGTAATCCTTTCTTCGTATGCTTGGTTTACTGAACCTATTGTCATATGTGTATCATGTACACTACTAACCATGCTGTTTCCTCATGCTGTCATGCAAAGATTATTCTACCACTGCGGTTTCGTTAATCGAAGCAAAACAACCACCAGCATCCAACATTTCAGCAATTTCTGTCTGGCCATCATAAAACCAGGTAGTCAGTGCCTATTCATCATGAATTAAGATTACAGTTCGGAGTCAATCCATTCAGCACGTACGATCATTGAATAAAACGAGACCATTGCGAATCCCTCTAGCCAATTCGTTTTCGCATCTGCAGTCACGTAGTTCACCAGAAACATTGCACCAATCAGAACGGCAACTTCAAAGATATCTGGTTCCAAATATCCCCAGTTCAGAAAACTCAAGAGGCAGACAATCGTTCGAAGACACGCACCGAACAATAGCGACATCGGTTTATTCGACCACCATCCCAATAATACGATGAACGGCATCCAGAATAATATGAATTGTATGGAAAGATCGATTGCGCGAGCTTTGGCAAGAGTCGCGGGAGGAGTTTTCCTGCCCAGAAGATGTTCAAATATGTATCGCAAGAAATATCCAATGGCCACAAATCCATCGGCAGCGAAGGATCTAAGTAGTAAGAATCATCGTATCAATGAAGCCACAGTGATTTGGAGTAAGAAAGTCAGCCTACACGATCGGTAGTAGGATTAGACCAAACCATCTGCGCGCCGTCAGTGAGTTTTTTATTGAAGCGAACACAGTGTACGCACTCTTCTCGAATCCCCTTCTCTTCACGGACGAACTCTATACTATCCACAAGCTATTTACGGTCGATCGAGGTGAGTCATCTCCAATCCTGACCACTTATGTGTGTGTGTTGAACGTACCCATTCCGCAGTGGAGGCCATGAGTGCAATGGTTATAGCGAGCATACCAAGGCAGACCCATTGACTGACTTCAGGTTCGCCGTTTTTTAGATATTCTTCCTCGTCAAGCAAAGCTAGCGGCGCATCAGGGTGCTCGGCTAGAGTATCATTTTCTCCAGGTGGGTCGTGCAGATACACGCGAGAGGCCACATATCTAGAAATTAAGTCAGTGATATTTCGGAAGACCCGAGCGAATCTGGAAGTGAAGGACTGACACTGCCAGCAGAATGACGGCGAGACCTCGACTAACATCTAGGAAGGTGTGACGTGTGTCATCGTTCACGATGTATGAAGGTCCATCGGGAATTGCTTCTGTTCCGCGATCCAGAGCGGTAAAGACAGCAGCAGGAAGGAGCAGCGAGAGAACTCTACCAAGCGCAAAAGGAAAAAATGGAACCTGTCTCTTTCAGATAGTATTGCATACTTGACAGGAGGCTTACCCCATGACGAGTAACGAATGGTTGACTTGGGTGAGGTGCGGATGCAAGTCCTGGTGCAAAACCCGCGCTCCTCCGACAATGAATGACGTTCCAGGGATAAGCAGAAGATGAAGGATAATGACGCCTGATAGGTGGGAAGAAGAGGGATTCCAGCTTCAGATGAAATAGGAACTCCATTCGTTCGATACAAACCTACGATGGTAGCTTGTAAAAGCCTCAATCTGAATGATGTTCGATATGTTAGAGTCAAGTTCCGTATCAGACAATCTCCGTCCTTACTCGCATCTTTTGAGTAGAATGATAGCCAGAGTAGCTTCCACTGCACTGTAAGCGAAGAGTTATGATAACTTCCTAGATTGAGCTATCGGATCATCTGCCTCACTTGTTCAATGTGACCACAACGAGGTCTCCAATGTCTGCTCAAGATCAGTAAGGAAAGCCTTGGCGCGTGCCGTACTGACCCACCTCTCCCCAGATAGAACGCCATTTGCTCTCCTCCATAGTCGAACAGTTTCTCTAAAGGAATGATTGCGAGCAAGCATACTTGGGCATTTTGTTAGCTTGTGGCTTGGAAGTTGGATATAGCACGGACGTACGCGCAAACGTCGTAGGGAATGAGAAGACGTTCTGACCATTGTTAACGTTGCTGAAGTGAGCTCCCCATGAGATTGGCAGTACGACGATGAATATGTTAACCCCTGTCAAAAGGATTGTCAAAGTCAACTCACGATCACCGCCGTATACTTACAGGACGACAGCGCAATAGCCTTGACACTTTCAACAAATCCGACTTTACGTTTGCCTTTTCGCAAGAAACGGGCCATGAAACGTTCAAACCCGCCCTTTCCAGCGTCCATGAGACCGCTCATACGCCCAGGGGATATAGGTGTGTGGATCTGGTTCGTTACAGACGGCACATGTCTTGCTTGCTCCTCATCCGTGGTGCGTATAGTAGTAGTTCGATGTCGTGTCAACGTACTCTTCTCGCTCATTGCTGCGAGAAATTCTTGTGGACACCGGTGATCGCGTTGAAGAAGAACTGTGGTGCTGTTGCCACTGACCGTTGTACTCGAAGAATGACGAGGATGTAGAGTTAGTGTAGTGAGTCGGATCCCAGCGCTGCAGCTTATACGCAGCGAAACCACCTAGACTGTCAGAGAGGTTGGACGAAGAGCAGTAGAACCCAAAGAAATAAAAGCGAATAGTAGAATAGCTAGTCTCGGAGCGCTCATTTCTCCATACATGAGGACGCAACGCTGGAATATCATCTCTGCCGTGATCGTCGACGGTCTTGGTGATGGTGGTGTAAGGCTGTGTGAAAGACCCCAATTAAGAGCCAAGAGAGCCAAGCGTACCGCATCTTTTGAAGTATACGGGAAGCCCGGAGGGAGAGGGAAGAAGTTGGAAAAATCAAGGAATGATCATTGACAGATGGAGGATGTGTTTGCAACAGGCGTATTGACAAAGGCCCTGTAACAGCTTCTATTTTTTCATCGTAGTACATTCGTTACATGTGGAACTTTCGAAAGCCCAGCACAACTCTCTAATATCATAGAAGACAGCAAATGACACGCACAACATATGAAAGTGAAGATGACGTACTAGTACATAGCGGAGAAGACGTTCAGAACAAACTTATCAGAATTTTCATGAGTCGTTACTTGTGACGCACTAGCCGGCAACGACGAACGACAGTTCCATTATCGTCGTCGTCGCCATCACTAGTCCCCGACGACGTTGAGTTGGAGATTGGGGTAGCTCCAGACGCGACCGATGAAGCGTAATCCCGATACGCAGATTGAAGCAACAGGACAAAGGCCTGGCCTTCCGGACTCGCCGAGTTCGCCGCGCTAGGTGTGTCGAAGGTCTCCGGGTCGACGGTGTTGCGAAGCCAGCCGTTTGAGTCTATGCTGTTTTGGATCAACGTGAAGACTTTGTCGGCATACGGTATCAAGGAAGTATCTTTCGTATACACCGCCATCCTGTATGTCACAGAAGCTAAGAGGGCCGTCCCGGACGAATCTGCAAACGAGCTAGGATCATCGATGGTGTTGAGCAGTGTGCCATTGTCGGCCTGTATGGGAAACGAGGTGAGATGTCATACATCATGATTTTTCATTTTCCTACCTGATACTGCCAAGCGGTGGATATGATCTCTTGAATCCACTGTGCCAAGTTGGAACTTGAGTCTTCGAAATCACTAGCCACGGGTGAATGAACAATGGTCTCGAGCACCCTGAGCATACCGGCAGCTGCCCAGCCATTGCCTGATGATCGATAGTGAGTGCTGTATACGGTATTGACACATCCTATACCATACCAGTTGCCCAGTGCCTATTGCGCTGTGAGATTTAATCATCGACTTGCAAACAAAACTGAGACGTACGTTGCGTCCTGCCAGCTGCCCAAAGCAATGTGTCTCCATAAACCGTTATCATCTCTTAAGACATCTCGGTACAGAGAAATCTGTTCGTAGGCAGTTTGTAACAAAGATGTCCCATTGTCGCCTCCTTGCAATGCACCGTAGTAAGCAATGAAAGGAGGAGCCATGTATATGAAATCGGCCCTGTAGTAGCATGAGTATTGACGCTGAATGAGTCAGGAGGAGGTGATCCAAACCATAGTTGAGCTTGATCACTTCGTTGAGATATAGCGCCTGAGTCTGAGGAATCATGAGATTTGGCGATGACATGAAAAAAGGGATGAGACAAACCTGTACGAGGGGCAACGTTGAGGAGGTAATCCAGTTGGCCGCTGGCAGCGGTACCGTAGGACATGTCCGAGCTATCAGTCCAGTTTGCTAACAAGACAGCTACTCCGATCGACGCAGGATCTCCTACTGCACCATCGTTGGCAACAAGAGCGAGAGAGTCGCCAGGTTTCGCGTTTACAGTGCTAGTTCGGATAATGGAACTCAATGGTCAATGAATGAATGAAAGTTGATCGTGGACGCACTCAGTGGCAATCTTGAGGACGTCAGATGCATCGTCGGAAGAGTCTAGAACGTGCGGGGGAGGAATCGAACTGGCATTGAAAACTGAAAGAGAGGGCCATTCGAGTTCCGTCAGTGCCTCAGCGGCCGTCCCAAGCTCCCAACTGTTGAGAAAGAAATTTTTTTTTTTCAGGAGACCAGGAGCTGATTTGAAAGCCAGGCGTACCTCTGCGAGGCGATCGCGATCAGGTTTGTGCGAACCTGTTGAATCACATCATCACTGAAGCCAGCATGGAGAGTCGAGATTGCCTCGAGTGAGGAGAGGATGAGACCCAGGGAGGAGAGAACAGGTGCCATGGAGAGAAGAGGGCAACTTCGTTCTATATGCAACAAAGACGTAACTTCTAGGCACGTTTTATACCTTCTTGATGTCCTTCCCGTTCCCCACTGCTAAACAGGGGAACTCAGATAGTTGTATCACTTCGAATGGGGTTTCTGCGTCATCAATGTTTTTGACCAATGTCAACTTTGAGAACATGGGCGAAGAATCGTGGAAAGGTCAAACCATCAGATGAATTCGGTCGAAATTCAAGGAAAACCGTAAAAGGGGAATCTGGGCGCCTAATCGCCGTAATCATTAGCGATCTTCGCTTTCTCACGCGATGCGCAGCACTATAACTCTTCAACGGAGCAAAACGGAGCCTGGCTCTTTTTACCGACCGGCTTGTCATTTCCAATTCTATCTTCTCTCTCACCGTCTATGATGTTCCCCAATTATATGATGCGTTGTCGGCTATGTCCAAAAAGCCATTCTATCACGTTTCTCCTAGCGCATGGGGATGTTTTCGCGCTATCCTACGAGTTCCCCGGCAGCTGTACACTCAAATAGCTATCATTATATCGTCGTTGGTGGTACGTGCACAAGACTCTGCGATCTCTCTGTCATTCTGGAAAATCATGACTGATTTTGTTTGGACATAGGTGGAACTGCCGGATGCGTCCTTGCCTCACGTCTCAGTGAAGATCCCGGAACAACCGTCCTTCTCCTCGAACGCGGACCAGTTGTCAATAGCTGGGTCTCTCGTGTTCCCCTGATATCCAGTAATTTCCAAGATCAGAAAGCGCCGGTTTACAAATGGCAGTCCACGCCAATGCAAGGGCTAGGTGGGAAATCTCTTGATCTCGCAGCGGGGAAAGCTCTCGGTGGTACGACCAAAGTCAACGGTCTAATTTACTCAAGGTCCACACCTGGAGAGTATAATGCGTGGCAAGAGGCTGGACATAAGAATTGGAGCTGGGAGGATGTCCAGCCTTATTTTAGGAAGAGCGAACGTACTCTTTCTCATGGTCCAGACGATGATCGTAACACAACAGGTAGTCCATTATTCGATTGACTTAGGAGCATTCGTTGAATTCATCTGCAGGACCATGGGCGAATCGCCGTATCGAGAAGGAGCAATTCAATATTGTACAGAGGTTAGCTTTTGTTCTATCATATCTGTTGACCCAGAGTATACTTACATCCCGTCAAGAAATATCAATGCGACCACCGAATTCAACATCCAGCGCGTCGCAAAAGCCAACGACCCTTCTTCACCAACTGTCTCCTGTACCCCACAAGATGCAACGATTGACTCCCATGGTCATCGATGTTCTGCAGAGGAAGCATTCCTCCCGAAATCCCTTGCCTCTAGTCGCCAAAATCTCACTATCTGCACCGGAGCTGTCGTAACTTCGCTTGACATTCGTCCAACAGAAAATGGTCGTCTACGGGCTTTTGGAGTCCGTCTTGAGTCCGATTCAGGGCATGGTGACCATGTGTATTCGGTCTCTGCTACGAGAGAAGTAATACTTTGCGCGGGAGCCATCGTCTCGCCTCAGCTTCTGTTGTTGAGGTAAGGACTTGTACTTGTCAGAAAGTACCCCCCTTACTCTGGTACTCACACGACCTCAGTGGGATAGGACCGAAAGAACATCTGGAACAATTTCACATTCCTGTCTTGAAGCATCTTCCAGGCGTGGGTCAACATCTGGTAAAACCTCTTTCAACAATGTCTTGACTTTCATCAGTCTCACTGTACTTGATTATCCAACAGCAGGATCACATCTCTGTTCCACTCCTGTTCAAGGTCCCTCTGAAAGACTCGGTCGAAGGAACATTGATAGGAAGCCCGTTACGAGCAATGTCTGAATTCTTCAAGTACACCCTTTTCGGAAAAGGACTGCTATCCCAACAGGTACAACAGTACAACATCACTCTCCCATCGAGGCTATTAGACGAAACCTCGCGAATACCCCCAGAGACTTCGAATACCCAGCTCAATGCTCACGACCCTCGAAATATACCCGATGTTGAGGTTATGTTCCTCCCAGTCAATCCAACAAGTCGTTCGTTTGAAGGTTTAGCCATATCATTCGGAATCTTCTCGTATCTGTGCACGGTATTACGGCCTCACTCGTATGGCTCCATCCGTCTATCATCCACAAACCCTCGAGACCGGCCTCTCTGCGACTTGGGTATGTTCAACGATCCAGCGGACCGTTTACCCCTTAGAAAAGCTCTAAGGCTGGCTCTCGCACTAGCAGAACAAGTGCGTAAAACTGGATACCCTTTGGAAGATCTTTCAGTCCCAGATGATACCACAGACGAAACACTGGATAGGTTCTCGAACGAAAACATCATGTCGACCTTTCATTATTCGTCCTCGTGTAGGATGGATAAGGAAGAGAATCTGGGTGTGGTTGATGATGAGCTGAGGGTGTATGGTGTGGATGGGTTGAGGATAGCAGACGCTAGTGTTTTCCCGCAGGTTCCAGCGTGTCATATACAAGCCCCGGTGGTTATGGTCGCTGAGAGGTGTGCGGATTTCATTCGTGCAGGCAGAAAATCATAATGCGATATACATGCTGATTTTTCTCATACCAATGACAAGACTATGGGCATCAATGGAGGTTGTGAGTTGCTTTTTGCGTCGTGTCTAAGAGGTGCTGGTAATTGGCAGCAGTAAGATCTAGCAGCGAAAACCGCGTCTTCCGGCGGAAGACTCTGGACATTGCAGATGCCTTCAGCATCGACTATTTCGTGCACGATGAGATTGAGTACGACCATGAGTGGATTGGACCTGCGTACGCAATGCGCATCGAGTAAAATGCGTTCAACGCTCCCTATCCGCCTCAACAACATAGAAATCACCCTCCGTGCGTGAAGCATGCTTGAGCAAATCTCTTCCAGACTCCTCTTCTTCCTCAGCATCCAGTAAATCTAAATCTTCATCATGAATCCCTTCTACATCTCCATCCCCCAAGAACGGCCGGCCATCCACAAGCTCAATCCCGGTCGTATCCACCAATTTCACCGCCTCTACAAGCTTAACAAGTTCTTCCAGCTCCTTTTTCAGCTTCACGTTTTCCTGAGAACCCTCTTCAGGAGGAATCAAAGCAGATAGTTCGTGTAGTGATTTGAAAGTAGAAGGGGAGAGTTCCGGTTGGGGATAGGATGATAGAAGGTCATTGACGGACCATAGGGGTTTGATTGGGAGTCCTAAAGAGTCTACTTGATGTTCTGTGTTTGTTCGTGATACACTTTTGAGCGTTCTAGCTGGATATAAGGCAGGAGTTCGCCACGGAAGACAGCGACGAAGAGGCAACCTAAACATTCAGGAAAGGTTGCGGAGTTTCAAATTTTCGGACCGCCCTTTCTCTTTTCGACGCGTTCCAAACTTCACAAAGTTTTCTCCAACTCGACATGTTCTGGACTTCCATAACTCGCTCTGCCAGACAACCTTCCAACCTCGTAGAGACTATTCGAAAACTTCTCCCAGAACGCTTGCCGCCATCTCTCGTCTCTCGTCCTGGCAACTTGTATGAAATCCTGTCACGGACACCTTCAGGCGGTGTTGGGAAGCACGTACACCAGCTTCGATGGTCTCAGAAGAGTATACCGGATTGTTATTGGGTCGTGACGAGGTCGCAATTCAAGTGTGAAGGCAAACATGGGAAAGCTTGGGGGAAGTTGGTTTGGAAAGGTATTTCTTCAGATTTTTTTTGCGACCAAAGCTGGATTTACGGTGTGTCTTTTATTTTAGGTCGCGTAGTAAGCGAGAAGGAAGAAAGGATAAGAGGTTCTTTGAAGTACACTTGGGCAGAAGGTCAATCAAAGGCAACACAATCACCACCTAAAGCTGTACGTGCTCGCATCAGTTACTGCCTAATTGCATTACGATTGACGATCGCTGTTAGACATCATAGAGACATTCGACCTAGTTTCCAGCACCTTGTTATACACTATCCTGCTAGTAATATTGAGCTACACAAACCCTCGGACTACGATGCCCAACCCCACGCAAACCTTCTCCAGTCATGAACGATTCGTTAAGTGTGGCAATTGATCATGCTACATCGCCCCTAGGCGCGCCAGGAAGACGTGGAGCCAAATCCTTAGCCTGAGTGGTCTGCCTTCGTTTGCGGTGTTCCGCTAATCTCACTGAGGACGGACGTTGGAAGAAGACAGCAAACTACGTGGAAAGTCGAACTCAACTGGAAAATATATCTCTGTGCAACGTGAATTTCTGATGTGTGGCGGGAGGCGTTTGGGGTGTGGGAGGAGAAAGAGACCCTGGTGACTTTGGTTTGGGTGATGATGATGATGATTTATTCGTTCCCGACTCTTCCTTCTGTTTATCATTGTCCTTTTTATCATCTGTCTTCTGCTCCTTTGCCTTTTCTTTTTCCTTCTCTGCTTTCCGCTTCTGTTTCTCCTCCCACTCTTCTTTCACCTTGGCAATTTCATCAGGGCTAAGATTTGGCTTTGGCGCGCCGCTAGCACCGTCCTTGGTGTCATTGACTAGGCTGGCGAACCCAGGATCTGTCAGGTGGCTGTCGCATGCGTAGAGGAAGTCGATGGTGTTGATGGTAGCTAGCACCTGCGTATGGGTGGCTCGGGTCGTCAGTGTGCCTTGTGTGTTAGGTTCAGAAGGAAGGAGTGAGCACCGTAGTCGTAGGTTTGAAGCAAATCCAGCAAGCTTTTGGAGTTCCGGTAGTTCTCTTGTAATATAAATTGGTGAATGACATGGAAGTAAGGGTGAGAAACTCTTTTGAATGTCTTTTTTCTCACTCAATGATGAACGATTCAGCTGTTCTCTTGTGAACCTCCAAAAAAACTTTTTTCTTCGGAAAGATGAACGATAAGATGCGAGAACGTCCGAAGAGAGAGTCGCGTGAAGAATAATCCCATCGGAAGAATCGGAAAGTCCCGGTTGCAGTTGGATTTTCTTGGGTTTATAAGTTTGGCCTTCTGACCATTCTTTAGTCCAAAGAATCGCCTCTCTTCTCTTGATTATCATGTCTGATACTGTCGGTAAACCCATCAAATGCAAGGCCGCTATCTGCTGGGGCGCTGGAGAGCCTCTGAAGGTCGAAGAAGTTGAGGTGGCTCCTCCTCAAGCTCATGAAGTCCGAATTCGTATCCTCTATACAGGTTAGTAGCTGTGCGATTGATTCATCGTGTTGCACCGGGAGCTCACAGAGAGTTATCAGGTATCTGTCATACAGACGAATACACTCGCAGTGGCAAAGATCCAGAGGTGAAGCCATTTATCTCTTTATCTGATTTCCTATATCGAGATGGTCTTCTATCTAGGGCTTGTTCCCCGTTATCCTTGGTCACGAAGGTGGAGGAGTAGTGAGTTCAAACATATTTTCTTTCTCGATCTTTACCGATCTATCACCAAGGTTGAATCTATCGGTGAAGGCGTCACAAGCGTCGCGGTTGGGGATCATGTCATTCCTCTTTACACCGCTGGTAAGTTCCACTCCTCTGATCACTTGATTATGGTTGGCTTGAATGACAACATGTATTTCGTCAGAGTGCAAAGAATGCAAATTCTGCAAAAGCGGCAAAACAAACTTATGTGGCAAAGGTGTGTATAGTAGCAGCAAAGTTCGGCGCATCACTCTGTAATCATAATTCTCGACATAGTCCGAGCCACGCAAGGAAAAGGTCTTATGCCCGACAACACCAGTCGTTTCACAAAGGACGGTCAACCCATTCACCACTTCGTTCGTGTCCTTTACTGTATGCTCAAAGGCAGGGATTAATCGCAAAGTGCACAGATGGGAACATCTACCTTCTCGCAATATACCGTCGTCGCTGATGTTTCTGTGGTGGCCGTTGACAAAAAAGCTCCTCTGGAGAAGGTATGTCTTCTTGGATGCGGTATCACTACTGCTTGGGGCGCTGTGGTCAAACAACCTGGAATTAGTATGTGTGATCCTTTCCAATCCCTTTCAAAAACCTCGAAATTAACAGATTGTTTCCCTTCCGTTCTCAGAAGGATCATCGGTCGCCGTCTTTGGATGTGGCGCAATTGGTCTGGGAGTCATCGCTACTTCTGCTCTTGTCGGTGCTAGTAGCATCATCGCCGTTGATACCAACCCAGGAAAAGAGGCATGGGCGAAGAAGATGGGTGCCACTCAGTTTGTCAACCCTTCCACTCTACCAGAAGGCAAGAAGATTCAAGACCATCTTGTTGAAATAACCGATGGCGGACTTGATTTCACATTTGATGCTACTGGCAATGTCTGTTATACCACTCTTTTGTCTCTTGTCTCGGAATACGTATTCAACCCTTTTCCCCTTGCTTGCTGTTTAGGTCCACGTCATGCGGGCAGCTCTTGAAGCCTGTCACAAGGGATGGGGTGTGTCTACTATCATCGGTGTTGCTGCCGCCGGACAGGAGATTTCCACACGACCGTGAGTGGATGTGGTTTCGAAGAATCCATCGTCCGGGGTTGATCTCATAGATAACATAGATTCCAACTAGTCACCGGGCGTGTATGGCGTGGAACTGCATTCGGTGGCGTTAAAGGGAGAACAGAAATTCCTGGTCTGGTCGAAGGTACGGAGGCTTTATCTCTCCAGATAACTATAGGCATGAGCTCACTGGGGGCTCAACAGATTATCTCAACGGAAAGGTCAAGATTGACGAGTATGTCACTCATCACAGAAAGTTCTTGGAAATTAACGAGGGTTTTAATGATATGCATGTGCGCAAAGCTCTTCCTCTCCATTGTTCATCCTTGGCTTGACATTCGTCTCATTCAGGCTGGGGACTGTATCCGTTGCGTTGTGGACATGACCGTGCTTTGAACATTAGGATTAGTACCAAGAACCAAGAACTGTAACAATATTGTATACTTATCCAAACCCTGTATGTATATACTCGTAAGTATGAAGCATCCTCATGCATACGCGACGTTTTCAAACCCCTCTATCTACCATAACCCGTTCGTCTCTGCCCAAGATTGCACGCCACAGTACTCGTAACGCTGCATTCACTTCTCGTCTTCGAACCCCACTTCTTTTCCACAAGAACCGTATGAATCCAACAGCACAAAACAGAAACGACACGTCCAGACACAACCGTCTTAGGACAATCATCGAAGGGGATCTGTGTTCGTTTCCAGCGAAGAAACGAGCTAGCCGCTTCAAGTATTCGATAGCGCGGGCAACAGGGTTCAAAACTAAAGACCACATCCCTAGGTCATCAAGGTCCCATCCGACAAGCGATTCATGTGGCGAGGTTCCCCGTCCGATACCCCAAGTCGGTGTACCTCTCGGACTCGTATTGAGATGCGACCTCGAAGGAAGAGTCGATATCGACTCCAGCATCTCCAACCGTTCCGTCACCGCCGCCACCTGAGACTGCACACTCTCCAGCGCACGTTCCATAGCCAGAGCCGAAGCCGGTCTGACGACACCATATTGTCCCAGCGGAAGAGACTGCGGCTGATGCCGATACTGAGCGGTCGGGAAAAGACTCTGAGGCGGGGACCTCATCTCTCCATGAGTTGAGTCGGAGAAGCCTACGTAAGAACTACCGGCTGGGTAAAGCGAGGATGGGATGGAGGAAGGTGATGGTTCAGCGAACGCGGAGGGGGTTTCAAAACCGGGCAGAGGCTGGATAGCGGGTATGGTGTGGTTGGGAGGTGGGGACATGGCTAGAGAGCCGGCCATGGGTGTACGATAACGGTGTGAGGAAAGTGAGGACTGTGGACGGTTGAGTTGGGATGCACCGAGAGTTTGTTCTGGGCGGATAAGGAGTTCGTTGGCTTGGTCTTGCCTCTCTGCGTCTTCGTCCTCGTCCTCGTCTTCCCCGTCATCATCAGATTCCAGAGGCTCTCGTCCTTTTTGAGACGACCGATTGGAAGACTGGGCCTGGCTAGCATGTATAAAACTTGACCCTGGTAGTTCTTGGTCATCGGAAGAGCCAGAAGAATCTGACTCTAATGAGTGTGCACTTGATGATCCTTGGAATAATATTATGCGTCGTCTTGATGAGAGTGTAATCGAGCTTACTGTTGATCACGATATGAGATGCGTCCCCGTTATATGATTCGAGTTCATTAACAAGATTTCTGGCCATCGTTTTGTCAGAATACCTCCGCAGGACCTTTATAATCACCTGCGTTAACTTGGCTTCATACAAGCTAGAGTGTACGCACCTTGAGTAAGGCGTCAACATATAGCCATTTGGCCTCGTACGAACTCAAATCCTTATGTTTTGCCCAAGCATCCCTGATGACTTTTGTTGGTGCTGAACGAGATACGGAGCCAACGCCACACTCACCACTTTGCTCGTCCAAGCATGTCCCATATCCCAGGTCTTGGTGGCTTGACATTTCCAGCGGTTGCTACAAATTCATCATCGAAAGATGTTTCTAATTGTTGAAAGGGCCCGGAGTAAACACACCTTGCTTGTACAAACTGGCAAAGATAAGCTAGATATTCAGAACCAAGAGCCTTCGTCTGAGCTGAACACAGCGTACCTATACATAGTAAGTTTCTCTTCATAGTCGGTTTGTATCTGTAGGAATTCATCCTCAAATTCGTGATTTTACTTTGAAAGCGACTGTAGTTTAACGAACTGGACCAGTTTGGGGTAATCCTTGGACAATTTCAACGGCACGGTCGAACTGAGCATCCAGAAGAGACATCATGAAGTGAAAGTGGTTGATGAGGGGAATGAAGAGTCGAAAGTTTTTGAAAGACGAAGTTCAATGTTCATGCGTGTTGAGCGGAACCCAAGTAAGATTCGCGCGCGGGGCATTGCCATCCGGCTTTTTTACATACACGTGAAATTGCCCCATGCAAAGTTCAAACTCTCTGGTCAACTTCTGGTCCTTTACTTTCTAGCTCTAACTACACCATGCAATAGAGTCATTCATCGTATGAGTACAGCTATCACTCCTAATTAATAGAGCTGAAAGTACAGACAGCTTTCTGTGAATACTGTACAGAAGTAATGCAATGATAGGGGCTGTATCATTATGACTCCCCAAAACAGTGAGGAGTCTTGATGTTGGATTTCGTGTACTTCCACCAATGTAAATCTGTTACAGGGGCTTGCTGGTTTGCCATCTCTGTGGGCCAGCGCTGAATGAGAGTGTCAAGTAAGATGTCCATTAAGCAGATCCATATACATTTAGACCAGGGTTCAGCCATTCGAACGTAGCAACGCCCTCATAGCTTGTCTCCCCCTTCTTCCCGCCAGAAATTGAACCCGTCCATCTTTGGTAGACAGCCATGCTCGGATTGACCCCAGTTGGTACCAGGTTGAATTCATATTCGGTCCCATCGTCAATAACATAGCTCAAAGTCCAACTAGAAGGTGCAATCGTGTCCTCCGCACCAACCATCTCACCAACAGGTCTTATGATGCTCACATCCGTAGTCCTCGACCCAGCGACGGAACACTGATTCTGCAGCACAGCCTGGTCGGTGGCGAGGTATCCTGTGTTGAATGTGATGGATGAATTGAGGGGCGTCGCTGAGACGTAGGAAAGGGTGTATGGACCGATTTCTGCGAAGCCGAAATACCAAGAGGAGATGAACTCGTTCAAGGCGAGGGGCATCCAGTTCTGATCGTGGTATCCGTTACCAGTGAACTGCAGTCGCGTTCCATTGATAGTGACGTCGACATCTACGCTCCCACCTATGTGACATGGGGTTGATGATCGCGCGTTTGAGTTCAAGTAGAATTTTGGAAAGGAAACATGAACCTGAAACTCACCGGGAATAGAGACTGCCCAGCCAAGTTGATCAAAGAAAACTTGCTCGTTATTGCTCAAGGTATGATTGGGTTTGGCATGGCCGAAATAAGGGCTGTCAGTGACGTTACATCCATAATGGTTTTCACGGTTGCTTTTGAACTTCATCGAACCAGAGATTCCGTACGGAGCATCGGGAGCATCGAAAGTCACGGCCATTGTCTTCATGTCAGAAGAGAGTTCGAAAGCACCGACTGTGCCCCAAGTTCCCGTAACAGCGTTGCCTGCCCCTTCTGAGATGTCTCCAGAAGCAGCCGGGACAGTGAGACTGAAGTCAGTGCCGTTTTGAAAGAATCCATTGATGGTGATGTAGTATTCGGGCAGGGTAGAATGATTTAGATCAGCGAGGACCGAGTAGCCTGCCGATTCACAGAGTCAGAGTTGTTTGAAATGGGAACAGCTTTTCTTGGGACAGATTAAAGCGTACACACCTTGGTAGAATAGGAATTGCAGGACGGGTCCGGGCGATCCAGGTGTTTCAGGAGTGCCAACAGCGCTCCCCCACCACCATTCTACGGCGGTGTTGGTCAGGTTGGGGTGGATGTATTGTCCGTCGAAAGAGGCAGCGTAAGCCGTAGTAGAAAGTACCGCTTTGAGATCGATATGATTACCGACGAAACGAGAATTCGGAGAGAATCAACTCACCTGAGGCGGTTAGCAACGAAAGAGTTCTTGGCAATGAGAGCATCACGAAAAAGATATGTAGGAGGAGAAAGAACGCGCAAAGTGAGATTGGGGAACAGAAAGTTCACTGCAATCTGTAGGCTGTTTTACAACCTCTTTAAATACACCCCCTAGGTTACGCGTCTTCTGCCATGTTCACAGAGTCTTCTTGGGTTGTTATCCCCGGAGCAGATGATTGCTAGGAAGATCGTATGATTGTAGACATATTACCTTGAATGGCTTCTTGATTGCAGATTGAAAGCCGCCTGTGGCGGAATTGGTGAGGGGGCGGATCTGAGTATGAAAAAAAAAACCTGTGTCGGGCGTTCAAAACCGTAAAGTCGCAGTCAGAGTTAGTACCATTTGCATATCGAAGAAAGCAGAAGACAGCTTTTTCTCGCGAGCGGAAGCGCCTCACCATAAGCCGCAGTGGTCTCTTTATCGGAAGTACTGAAAGACCTACTACAGAACCTCATGGGTGCTTAAAGTGTTCCGGACATATTGGTGTTTTCTTGAGGCAAGAGGAAATTTTCTTGACACCTTCGAACGATGATCCGCGCGTATCTTTTGAGTTGCGGGGTTATCGACCATCTCGCACATCTGGTGCAGGGGATGCACATTATTATCGTATCCGGTAGGCCAGTTTCCGAGCTTGTGAAGTTGCAATTAGCGGAAAGCGACTGATCTCGGAATCACGGAATCATGGAAATCCATGCTGTTTTCTGAGCCATGCTGGGTCTTCGGAGTTCACTTTGAATTTTGAAGAATGGTCGGTTAATCATAAGCAAGCTCAATAACTATGAAGCCCAGTCGAAGCTCTTGTTCCCGCTACCCTTTAGGGTAAGGGTTTTATCCGTCCGGAGGATTTTTCCCTTGGCTGAGATTTACATGACCCGGACCGTTTCTTCCTCCGTCCCGGTCTTTCCGTTTCATCCTTTTTGCTCTCGTCGTTCGATGTTTCCGTTGAGTTGTCCCGACTCCCATTCAATTGACCTTGGAAGGGCTACCTTTGGTTGAACCTGTAGGGACCGGGTAGCGGGCTGTGCCGCTAGTCGGCCCTACTGGTTATTTGAATGGGCTCGAGGTTTCAATGAAGATGAGAGAAGATGATTACTTAATACGGGAAACTGGGTCACGCAGAATCCAGATTACTAATCACTACTAAGACTGATTACGAAATCAATCCTCTTTCTCTATGCAACTTCAAGTTTCCGTGCATCTTCGCAACCTTCGCTGTGGTAGGCTCCGACCGTTTCATCCATCGCTCCGACGTTACTCCAGCCGAAGAACAGGAAATTCCGAGAATGTAGCTTAGCTCGCACACAAGATTGGCAGTCTACTCATGAAAATCTCAATCGAGTATTCTGCATTATACAGTAACATACGTCGGTCCTTGAAGTTGGCCAGAGACTGGTGACTCTGCAAGTCGGAGCAAACGAACAGTGTATGTGTCCATATATTCATTCAGCGCGATTCTAGATTGATGTTGGATTCTGGTGTACATACCTACAGGCAAATATGCCCATGATAGCCCATGAAAAGCCACGACCACTGTTCAACCTTCAATTATAGCTGTTCCGGTACCTCATGTTGGTTTCTGATTCAAGAATATTGCACTGCATGAGACAGCCGATTCAATTTTCTGCTAATTCAGAGATGCCTCAAAGCTGACTATGCCTCCGAATGATCCCTTGTTTTTCCAAATTTCGGTCTGCCCTCGAATCGGCTTTGAATTCTCATTCAATTCCATCCACAAAACATGGGATGATGGGTACCCAAGATTTTCTATTGTAAACTGTTCAAGGCATATGAACATCAAGATGATCAGTAGTAATGAACAGGAGATGCAACATGATAGAGAGCAACAACTGATTGAGCTTCTCTTAGCTACAGCCTGACCACCACTCATATCTGGGGCACTTCCCTGCTCTACTTGAAGAAACATGACCATCTGGCGGGAGTTACACATATGCTTGGGTCTGATTCTGGAATCGATGTTGTTCCAAGTTATACCTCTGTGCATACATACATTCAGAGTCTTCATTCTTAGCATTACATTCCAACCAATTTATTTGTGTGCCCAAAAGTTCTAATCAGACCGAGCTTCAAGAAAGAGCAGCGAATTGTCGACGTCACCCATATCGCGGAGTCCGGCCCGGCTAGAAGTTTTTACGACTTAACCAAGTCGAAGTCACGGTTAACGTTCATCCTCGACGTTATCCTCAAGTCTTCTTATTTCTCCCAGAACATCTACCTTACACGCTGCTAATATCACCCAATAAATACCTCTTTTCGCTTTAAAGAGTCTTGAAGATTTGCTGAAGTCTCCATTCGGTGTGTATCGTCCTCGAAAAACTTTTTGCGATGCTCACTCTTACAAAGAAAGATACATGAATAAAAACCCTTTCGTTCCGCAATCTGCATATACTCCTCCTTTGCCTCCAGGACCTCCTCCTCCTCAGCCTGCCCAACCAGATTATTCTGCATACTGGGCTGCTGTACAACAGCAGCAGCAACAGCACCAACAACCTGCAGCAGGATCGTATCCTCCTCAGCAATGGTCAGCCCAACCTCGGCCTACCCCAGAACAAAATGCTCTATATGCTAATTACGGATACGGTCCGCAAAACCAATGGCAAAGGCAGCAGCAGCAACAACAACAACAATATCACGCGCCGCCTCCTGTAGTCCAACCTCCACCTCCTCCACCTCAGGCTGCCGCAGGATACAATCCTTACCAGCCTGGCGTGAACTATGCCCAACCATACATACCGCAAGCTCCACAGGCAATGTCGCAAGCACCCTACAACCCCATGGCCAGACCGATCCAAGTTCCCTCCCAACCCATGTTCAACCCTCACCTTCCTCCCCAGCCTACCGCGCCAATGCAGCAGCAGCAGCAACGGCACATCAACCATGCTTCTCCTCAGCATCAGCCTCCAGCTAAACGCCAGCGATTCGACGGACCTTCTCATAATCAACAAATGCAGCAGCAACGTCAAAATGGTCCGCAACAGTCGTTCCAACCACCTCTCCCACCTAATCAACCGTCCGGCGGTTTCTCAGGTGGACGTGGAGGAGGTCCTGGTTCGAATCAGATGCTCGGTGGTAGAGGGAGAGGTGGCAGTATAGGGAACATGGCACGCGGCAGAGGCGGTTCGATGAACACAGGTCGAGGTGGAGGAATGGGTAATAGAAATCTTAGGGGCGGCGGCGCTAGCTTTAATGCTGGGCCGAACAACGCTGGACGTGGTGGTGGTGGCGGCGGGCCCGGTTTGAGAGGTCACAACTCTCGAGGCCATCTCGGTTCAAACAAAGACTTTCACAATAGACGCGGAGGAGGTTCGTTTAACGCTGGAGGCGGTGGGTCGTTTCCACATCAAAGTGTCTCCTTTCGTGGACGTGGGTACAATCATTCGAATCGCCTTCAGCGGCATGATGGAAGCAATACAAATCTATCTACGAAAGAAGCAAACGCACCGGGCACTGTCTCTGGTAAGAAAGATGAGAACAGGCGGACTCTCACTGATTTCAAGATGGTCGGATTGGAGATCCCGGAGCTCTCATGGAGCTGGGGTATACGGGAAAAACAAGGCGATGACACTCATATCGAGGACATCGATCCATCGTCTCAGGTGACGGTTAAAACGGAAGAGGAGGAGACATCGGTCATGGCTTCGAATGATACGATTGAAAGTGATACAAAGACTGAGCCTGACAGCTCTCATGCAGCTCTCGAAGCTGAGCACAGGGATTCTGATACAGACCCTAAGGCTATTGACAACAGCCATTCTCCTCATGCCCGTGTCCGCATCTATTTCCACACACCCGTTTCCTCGGATGATTCCCATCCTATTGTTCCTAACTCTTTCTCTCTTGGTACCGTTCCTTCTGATTCCAGAAAGGGAAAACGCAAGAAGTTGGATGACGACGAGGATGGCGAGGGCGAGGATGGACGCCGGCCTGCTCCGCATATAAGCGATGATCGTTCAAGTGTCGCAGCTAGCGTCACACATAGCGTGGCTGAGAGCGGAAGCGAAGCAGACTGGCTTATGGCTGCTATCACTGATGGTGAACAAACACAGCCAGAAGCTGATGTCGATGTCGATGCTGATGTCGATGTTGATGCCGAGGGAGACGACGACGATGATGAGCGCTTGCATGTTAGCGAGATTGTTGAGTATCACGAGAATATGTCCGAGATGGGCGAGGGCGATGATCACGATCAAGCTGGTGAGTGGCTTTTGTTTTCACGTTCGATTGCCAGTGTATTGTGTGAATGAAGCTTCCTTATGGGAGACTACCATGGCGCACGCAACTGACTCTCTTACAAAAGTTCCTGGAGGGAAAGATGAAAGCGCCGCTTCAGAAGTTGATACATTATCTGCTCTCGTCGATGTCCCTCCTGTTGTCTTTTCAGAGAACAGCGATGAAACACACGATGAAAAACACGAAGGAACGATTGCACATACACAGTCTGCTCCTGATGTTACTCATGATCCTTCTCATGTCAATTCTCCTTCTTCCGTTCATGAGCCTGATAGCCATTCTGATGTACCCATTACCGCGTCTGTGTTTGAAACTATCTTCCATGACTTTGTTCCTCACGCTTCTCCTTCTTCCACAGTGACGAAAACATTGAACCTACTGAAAACGCTGTTCCTCAGGTTCCGGCCATCACAGAACAGGCAGAAAATTCTTCCTTACCTCACAAGGACTTGAAGCCCGACCCAGAAGCGTCAGAACAGGGTGGACAAGAGCATTTACCCGAGCCTCCCGCCTCCCCCGTGTCCAACACTCTATTATCCACCTCCTCTTCATCAACTTATGGTGACTCTAACTCTCATGCCTCTGATAAGGGCAAATCCGCTTCGCAACTACCTTCCGCAAATCGCCTCTCTATATCTTATGCCAGCGGAAACCGGCGCATGGTAGTCGACGCAGAGGTTGTCGAAGAAATGGAAATATATCGTGCCGAGGGTCGTATCGAGACCAAAATCAAGGTGCAGCGGAATCCGGATAACTCAATACAGGGCATACTGGTTTGTCGTTTTTCTTCCATGTCCTTCTTCTCTGTCTCATCCCCTTTTATTTTTTGAATTCGTAGGTGGAAGGCTTGTCGGACGCTACAAAATCATACGTTCCTATTCCCTTCCATGAAAAGACGGATACGGACGCTCCGGATCCAACCATCCCTCCGTTCGCCAACGACATGACATCCACGAGTTATACTTTGATTGCTTATTTGGACACAAAACGCCCCCTTTCTGAACCTAGATGGGTCAGAACGGGTGATATACAGGATTGGCTGAGGAGCATGTTTGGTCGCATGTTCTGGGTAGCTGGTGATGCTGCCGATGGATGGGAAAAGAAGATCACAATTGCGGATCCAGATCCAGTAAGTCCCTGGTTTGAGAGATAACCGCTTGTGGCTTGAATCAGCTAACTCATATTTCTTAGCCGCCAACTATCTGGACTGTTCTAGATGGATGGGCACAGAATTCTCCTGTGGGAGTACCCACCGAACGACAACGCTTCTTGAAGACCCACATGTCAGAAACCGAAAATATCCTAGAAATACTCTTACGTCTCGTCCGTGGCGAACGAGCGACAGCCTTCTTCTCCGCGCCCACGATCTCCGCCCCGTCAGTCTCAGGGCCACTTCTCTCTGCTCTCTCTCAAGCTACCGCCCATGGATCTCAACAGACACATGTGTCGCTCGCGGTTCTTGCTATGTTCCAAATGAGCGTCGAATACGCTACGAAAGCTGTGGGTGAAAATGGGAAGAAGGAAGTGGATGATCGGATGGGTGAAATCATTCGTTGTCTGCCTTCTCATCTGATTTACAAAAGCTTGGATGGAATATTTAAAGAGTGGCGTGTAGAAAAGAAGGGTCGATGAACTTCAATTGTCTACATTCTATTGATTGCTGTGTCTTGAGTACTCATAGCACAACTGCAGTTCATCTTTGATACCTAATATCAGCTGTATATTGACATCCTTGAATTGCGTACTATCGTATGATTTGGGGTAATACTACACAAACTGTTCACAATGTGGTTCTTTACTCTGCCATCTGCACATCCTCGTCTCCGGTTGTTGCTGGGGCAGGGGCAGCAGCAGGTACATCTTTAGGTACCATTGTGTCAAGGAATGGTTGTATAACTTCGCCCTCTAAGATACGGAAGCTAACGCCAGTCTTCTTCTCATGCATACTTGGAGCTCCCACAATACCGATCGACGTGTTGTTCACATTCAGGTCTTTGTCTTGTTGTAATGTTTCTCGTAGAGCATGGAGACCATGCGTGATGAGTTCTTCAAGTGAACCTAAACCGAGAAGTTGAGTAGTTATTTTCGATACTAGATTAACATGCAACGTACAATCCGCGAAACTTTCATAATGCTTCTCCAGATATGTTTTGGCGCTCTGACTCCTCGCTCCAATCGACATTGCATAGTATTCGTACGAGTTCCCAGATGGCGAGAATTCATATAGATGAGGACCAGATTGATCCTGCCCTATTACAAGGAACCCAACACCGTATGGACGTCTTCCGTATTCTTGCGTGTTCACCTGTGCCTCTGAGATGTTACATGTGAGATACAAAGGCGGGAGCTCAGAATACAAGATCAATCTCACTGTCGGCAATCGCAGAAACAAGGCGATTCACGGGGATCGGACGATTGAAAGCCATCTTTGAGGACATCGCCTGCTGCCGCATGAAGTTACTAAGATATCTGATTGAGCAGAATGAATTGAAAGATGAGCCAAATACCAATACCTAAGAACACGCGCATCGGAAGTCAAGCCAGCAATCGCAATCCCGACATGATCATCTATCCTGAACATCTTCTGTTGATACGATGCAAGTTCTCCTGTGGACCTCTGGCAGTTCATGAGCGCCAGATACGTATACGAAAGCATAGCATGACGGACTTTGAGGGCAAGGAGGATTGAATGCGTCTTTGAACGCAAGCCTACAGCCGCTGAACCTTGCTTAACAGCCTCGAGAGCATACTCGACCTGGTGAAGACGGCCTTGGGGTGAAAAAACAGTGTTATCGGAATCATAGGTGTTACGAAACTAATGCTTTCGTTGAGCGACACGTCAGTAAAGTGTAGATATTATCTTCGTACCATGATTGAAGAAGGGGGAATGAAGAAAGCAGGAAGACAAGTATCAAAACGATCCAGGTGACGCGTCTACCACTGATGCGTCTCTGGCGCTTAAAGCTTGGGATACCGGGCCGGAGAGAGTGCTTTAGCGCTCGATCAATGTTCAATGCTACAGAACCTTGCAGAGCTCGTCGCTGAATTCGATTATATCTTAGGGCGGTTGTATTATCGAGGTTCGAACCAGTTGATATACATACTTTATTAACTTGTAAGTGGGGGTGATTCAAAGTACATTACGATATAATATCACTCTACTTGTACTTTTCAGACCTAGTTCTTCGTTCCTCCTTTGAGCCGCTGCATATGCAAAGCTCTCCAAGCTTTTGCTGCTGCTCCCGGCCTGCGGAGAGTCAAAAGGACATGGATCATGGCACTTAGAACCATCACACTTCCTGCCTGATGAGCCGCTGCCAGAGGAACGGGAACCAAGTGAAGGAGGGTCGTGATGCCTAACAATAGCTGCACGTTAACCATCGCGAATGCAGCGGTTACTGCAGTCCGTGTCAACGGTGGCAAGATTGCACGCATACTCCTCGCTCTGAGGAATAAGATAGATGTGCCAAGGTACGAGGTCATGGCCTATCGTGTCGAAGATTAGATATGTGTTCTTCTCGATCGAGAGAATATAGAAAAACTCACCAGTACACGATGATCAAACTGAACTGTGGTGGGATTTTCGAAAATATTCCTCCACCATTTGTCTGATCCGTCTGCACGTTTAGCATAAGCTGGAGACATAAGCTCGTCTTTGGGAGGAGCCAAACGACCGCCCATGAGAGGAAACTCGTTATACAGTAACCCGGCATCAAGCCCAGCCACAAACGCGCCTATGACAGTCAAAACAGGGAAAAGAGGCGAGATAATGAAAGCAACACACCAGATAACGCAGTCAAAAAGACGAGTCCAGTCAATACCCATGATCGAGCTTTGAATCTCATAACAGCAGGAGAATTCAGTGCCTCATTGAACGCCGACGTTGTGAGACCCATCCATTTGGCACCTGTTGCATATTTCCATTCCTTGATTATAGCCAAACCCGAACTGAACATTCCAGCATAGAGCAAGAGAGCAAGGCCTAAATGCGCCGCGAGACGATATTGCGAGACGCGAGGAACTGCTCCGGGTGTCTCCATCAACGCGTCATCTAAGCCAGATTTGACCATGTACCATCCGAGACCACCTTGTGCACCAATCAACAGAGCCAACCCACTAAGTCTGATCGCCAGAGGTTTTGAGATGCGCTTTTTGACCGCAAAGTACACCAGAGGACCAACGAATGCAACACCGATCAGGCGGCCGAGGACGCGGTGACCCCATTCCATGTAGAAGATACGTTTGAAATCCTGGAGTTGGAAGGAGTGGTTCAATCTAAGTAAGCAATCAATGTTGGATGGTATTTGGACCCAAATCCTGCAACGCACAATTTAAATTCCGGTGTTGCCTTGTACTTTTCAAACTCTTCCTCCCATTGAGCTTGGGTGAGAGGCGGTAGTATTCCCGAGACAGGTTTCCATTCTGTAATACTGAGACCAGACTCAGTCAAACGCGTAACACCACCAACGACTATGATTGCAAAAACGAGAGTAGAAGAGGCCATCAGCCATATTCCGACCGACTTTGGGGCTAGCGTAGGTAGCTCTTTCGAGCTTTCAGATTGAGACTTGTTAGTTGAAAAGAACCGTCTTTCTGCAGCAAGGGCGTCCTTTTGAGTATTCTGAATGGCATTTCGAGTAGAGGAGTACGAGAAGCTGCGCTGGGACTTGAGCTGAAACGAAGAACGGAAGGAAGCGAAAGGCGTAGGTGTGTGTAACGATAGGGAGGAACTGTTGACGACGCCGCGAGACCATAGCGCTCTGGACCATCGAGAGGATACTTTGAAGGAATTTTGAGCCCTCAGGCAAGACGGCAGCATAGCTACCTGGTAGTACAGGTCCAAAAACATTCCAGGCGACCGAGACTGGTTCTACATTCACCGGGCCGGATCTTCCGCCCGCGCTGACCAATGACAGAGGGACGGACTGTCAGTCCACTGCATTCTTCATTCTAGACCGTCATGTCATTCCTCTCTCTTTCTCGACGCTGTCTACCAAAGACCATCCAGATTCGTCCATTCTCCGCCACTTCGTATGTATCAAATGCAGGCACACAATCAACTCAAGGAGAACAGCATATACGGGCGAAATTGACTGAGAAGTTTAATCCAACCACATTGCAAGTACAGGATGTTTCGGGTGCGAGCGGCTGGGGGTTTATCCTCGCGTTTCTTCTTTGGTGCTCAGATGTCGTATGTTGCAGGTGGTTGCGGCGATTTTTACGCAATAACAATTGCAAGTGAAGCCTTTAAGGGTTTACCTATGGTCAAACAACATAGACTTGTTACGGAGACATTGAAGAAAGAGATAGCAGGTATTCATGGGTTGCAAGTATGTCGCGTCCTTCATATAACGATCTTCTGCTGATATAAGATATAGATACAGACTCGTGTAGAATGATAATGCTCAGAGTCATATCATTCTATCACTCAGGACAACGTCTGGCGCCACCGGGCTTCACTGAACCGCTATCAATCATGGATCCATTTACAGAGTCAAAAGTGACTATGATAACGAATAGGACCGATAAGTCTCAATTCGCTCAACATGTTCTAGTACAGTCGGCTGATTGTGACGACTTCCGAACTGGTCGAAAAGGAACCTAGATGTCAGACATCAGACCACTTTCAAAAGCTTGATGAGTGTGATAGATTCCCGGTTATAGAGGTTTCGATATGGATCGTCCATAACCTGTTGACAGAATGATAATTGTCCTCAGATACGAATGAGGAACGAGCAAGTCACCTCGTGCCAAGTGAATTTCTTCTTCAACATACCAAAGAACCGTTTGTCAGCCTGCTCGTTGAGGATCAGCGAATGAACTATCCGACATGTAGATCATAACAACCTTGCGCTAAGTTTGGAGAACACGATTGAGTTCATGTTCATTCAACGGAAATAGGACGTGCGTACGCGTTTTTTATAGCAAAAGAAGACTTGGGTCTTATCCGTGGCAAGAGAATCAAGTGTCCGGACCAGCAGCGGGAACGCTGGTTCAAAATACACACAATCTGCTGCCAGTATCACGTCTGGAGATGACATCGCGGTGGGTATGGATGTCCCCCTAGTGCAATGTGACGGATCATCCACTTGTGTTACTACTTACGGGAGAACAAGAGAAGAAGGAAAGAACGTACCAGTTTAGTTCGGCTACCTCGCAATTGCATTGCAGGCGATTCAAAGATAGATTCTGTTGCATGATGTCGAGGAGAGACCTGGGCATCGACACCGCCTTAGCGTCATATTGAACACTTTGAATGAACGACACATATGAAGGGGCCCTACGCTTGATCAGTGATCCACACTCTGCCTGCACCCAACTTGGCTGCAATCAAACCGACGAGTCCGGTTCCACTGCCAAGTTCTACAACGCGTTTACCCTGCATGAAGTCTGATCCTTGTTTGATGAGATAGTTGGAAAGGATCTACGAAGGTTTGAGAGACATCAGCAACGGGTTGACTGAGGTGATGAAACAGGATGAACCTGTCCAGCAGGCCAAACGATGCCCCCACAACCAGGAGATGCATCTACTTGTAGGTTGATAGAGATCGGTCCACTGTTGCTTGAAAATTCCAAACAGAGTGATTTGCCGTTCATCGAATAATGCTGTCCGGGGAGAACAGAGAGCAGTTCCGACTTGGCTAGGTCTCGCGTACCCATGTTTTCTTCGCCGACGCGGAAAAATTTGAAAGGGTCGGTGATATTATCTTCTTCTTCGTCGTCATTCGGGATATGCTCATCATCGGAGTGCTGTGCAAGCTGCATCGATTCCCGAGGGAAGGTCGGAAATAAAAACTGAAAGGCGATGTCAGCTCTGGATTGAGGCAGTGCCGAACCAGGCCATCAATTGGCATCGACCATCATGATTCGGTTCCTCCGGAATTATTTCACAGGGCACATTCCGTCCAAGCTGACTGTTCTCAGTTCTGCCAGTGCCCAGTCGAGGTTCATAATATCAAATCATGATTGTTGCGGCACAGATTTGTTTCATTGTGCATATCACAGCAAGACTGTTGCTGCTGTATTATAATAACCCGTGCTGTTCAAGCCTGAGTGACATCCTGCCCCCCACTCGGATTCAAAGCCCTCTAGACGTGATAAGTAATGGCTCTGGTAGATCGACAGATATCAAACGCATTCCGATTTCCTTCAATGTTTTCTACCTTGTCCCATCGACCTACGAAATCATATCCCTCAAATAGTACCCATAGTCTGGCATCTTCTTCCATGTCCTCGTTTCAAACGAGTTATAGTACTTCAAGCACGAAATCCTCGGAGATCTCTGAGGCATCGGGTTCCACTGCCAAAGCCACTACAGCAGCCAGGCCTAATAGCTTGCCCAGCCCAGCTACTACTGCTAGGACTCGAAACTCCATCTTGTCTGATACCCACAGTGATTGGTAAATAGCCTCTTCATGAATATAATTTCGTTCGATAGTTCTGATCAAATTTGTAGTACCCTCTTCTATCGAGCACATCCACGACGCAGATCCAAAGCTGGAGAAGCAATCAGACCCCTTCCCCAGGTTCCTCAACTACCTGTGAGGCCACTTCCTCATCCAACTGGAGTGCGAAAGTTGCCTCCAATACCTCATTGGCCACAGGAAGCTACACAGTCCACACGTCGATCTTCCACCTCCCATCAGCTAACAACCCTCGAAACGAATTCGTCGATGCGGCATAATAGACCATCTCTGTTCATGAGGGATTCGAGCTTTGAGCCCGAGATTGACTGGGATGTGATAATGGTGGAGATTGTACGCGGGGATGGCAAAGGGGATAGTGAACACGAATTCTATTATTCAGATGACGCGGAGAGCATCTACACGGATTGGGTGTATGATGAATAGGTACTGAGATGGGGATGAGTTCGAGTTTCGACAGGCGGGAGCACTGGCATTAATTCTGGTTTTCGGACGCACTTACATGCATTATCATTGGTTTAATTTATGGTCATGGTTGTTGTTGCATGCTGTATTGTTATTATGTATTATGTTCGTCCACATCATAGCTCTTGGTACACGTTTTGTATATTGTTCATGATATTTTGTAGTGTTCTATGGCCCAGAGTGAATGCGCCATTGAGATCTTGTCATAGCGCTGTTTTGAGAAGTATCAGCAACTGCCATCAAGGTTTCATGTACAGGCATACAGATATTTACCGCCTTGAATGAGTTGAAGACAGCAATGATTGTTGTACTTACGATATGTATGGTGACGGAGGAGTTCTAAACATCGGAGAACTGGTGGAAGATGTGCATGAAGACTAACTGCAGAGTTTCAGCAGAAGCATATTCGAACAATTCAGAGCTAAAATCAAACTTTGAAACAATGAAAAGAAAATTAGAAACTCGGAGAGGAAAAGTCCTTCGAGTACTACTTAAACCGATACTTACACTGCCTATAGCAAGCTGTCGCAGCCAGCTTACAGCTCTTGAAGTACAGTTTTTCGTAAATCTATGCTGGCCAGCAAAAAGGATGCTGAACAATGATTGTTAAACGTTGAACGGTAGACGGTACTATGTAATGCTCACTCAACTTCGAAGTTCATCCAATACTTAAATAATTTGGGGTGAGTGGAAAACATCAACATGGGAAACAAACAAGATCAATCAATTCAATTCGGGCATTCTGAATAGGAGCTTTCGCTTGGCTTTTTTCCCGCTCGTTCACTGTTCGTCATGTCCAACTCAGAAAAGTATACAGCTACATTTCGTTGGTGAGCTTCCTGCGAAGCTACTCAAAGTTTAGTATAGTCGTCCTAACCCTCGCCCAGGCCATATACCGAGCCAAGCGTCGTCATTGTTACCGGAAGCTTTGACGAGGTTCGTAGTTTCGAAAAAAGTTCCTTCAAATTGTCCTCTGAAACCTCAACGGACCCTTCTGTAGTGGTCCCAATCAGTTCGGTTGCAGAAAAGAGAGGATGGTTTCCAGGGCACGGCTGAAATCAACTGGAACGAGAAAATTGCCTACAAGTTCGTCGTTGACGGTCAATGGGTCGTGAACAGCCAGGAACCTACAGAGGCCGACAATTCGGGTAACGTTAATAACGTTTTCACCGCGCCAGAAAAGCCTTCAGAAGCTTCTCGCCCAAACGGAACCCTCGAAGAGTCTAAATCAGCCCCGGAAAATGCAGTCGGTAAGCCTACGACACCGGGTACCCCCAGTATCCTTCCTCAGGTCGTTTCAGATTTGGCGACAATCATGGCTGCAACAGATGGAACATCTTCGGCGTTGGGGTATGTCGCTTCTGGTGTAGGAGCCGCTATTCAAGGTGTAATAGGAATAGATCCCATCAACCCGGACCAGGTGAGTCAACTCATGCTCATGTGTCTTTCCGTATCCTCATTTTTTTCGTTACAGATGTCTGTCAAATCACCTATATCGCCCTATCCGCCAACTCCCAACGCCGTTGTAGCCGCAACCGAAGAGCCAAGTCCTCCTGTCGCTCCAACTGACGGAGCTCCTGCCGCAGTGACTCAGGACGCGGTGGAAAGTACTTCAGTTCCTGATGCTGAAGCTGCTACTTTGACAGTAGAGCCCTCTACTCATACTCCCGTCGATGCAGTCCCGTTATCTCCGCAAGATTCGTCCGTTAATTCGGTCCCTCCCACCGAGGCCGAGGTCATTCCTTCTACTCACACGCCGATTGTTCCCTCGACTGAACCACCTGCTGAGGCTATCCCGGTTGCTTCACCAACGGACGCAGCTATCTCCCCAAGCCCCTCCACTGAGGCTTCCACACATGGACCTGTTGTTGCCCCCGCTTCCGTTGACACACCTGCTGCAGAGCCCGTGACGTCCGTTGCTGCAACCGAAAATGATGTGCCTGCGCCTGCTCCATCGACACAGGCAGAGACACAGAGTGCACTCCCTGCTGAGCCCACAACTCCCACTAAAAAGTCTCACCAGACGAATGGGACTGGGAACGAGACAGCTTCGACTCCTACAGTCGAATCTCCTGTTCCTAGACCGAGTACATCTTCCATTCTTTCCACACCTTCAAAAAGGAGTTCTCGGATTCTTAGTTTCCCATCCAGAGGCTCGCCCACCCCGGATTCTTCTCCATCCTCCAAATTCGAGAGTCCTTCTACTCGTGCAAAGCGTAAATCCATCTTCGGAAAGATGAGTATCAAAAACCTATTTGGAAAGGAAAAGGAAAAGGAGAAGGAAAAATAATTCCTCATCTCTTCTACTTTATTCTTCTGTTCTTGTTTGGAGAAAATACCTTCCTCTCATGCTTATGTTCCTTTTTAACGGCTTAACTTAGACGATACCTTTTTCTTGGATTCACCTTTCTCCATCTCTCATCTCAAGTAGATTTCTCCACTTTCGCATTTGTATTCATATATTCGTAACGATCTTTCCGGCCACATCTTGATTTTTTCATCGTGTATATCGATTCTCTTCTTTATACCTTTCCATCCTCTATAACGCTATATGATAATAATGATACGAGTTGATGACTCCTGACCACAAATGACAATGTGTTCGTTCATCCAAAGATTTCCAGTACGATTCCTAGAGACATACGCTGTTCGTCAAACACATCACTATACGTTGAGGATATCACTCACCCGCCCCGATCGTTTCACCTCCACGGCGCAACAGAATCCTGCCCATGTCTTTGTTCGTAGAGAACGACTCTAAAGGGATTGGGCGCGCAACAGAGGGCCCGGACAGCGATTGCGTGCGCAAGGTGATTTGAACCTCCGCAGAAATTCCCTTGGTCAAGACACTAAGGCACTGTCAACCAGGGCGACAACTAGGACTGCACAGCGAGTACACATACCGAGGTTTTTTCTTAATCACATTCCCTGACGCTCGATCAAGAATGGCTATCAGATTCGACACTGTCGCGGGAACGTCACGAGAATGGTGAAAGAGCTCGATCTTTTGAAAAGGACACGATTAATGAATTTTGCGTTCTGAGTAGTCCTGTTTTAAGCAGAATTTAACTTACAGACGCTCCGCATGTTATAGGAACCTGAATTTCGAAGACAATGATACGTGCAGTGAACGTGGTCGCTAACGGGACCAGGTTCGTTGGTGGGCAGAGGACGTTGCCGATGTTCAAATGAACGGCGTCGATGGAAGTGAGGTATAGTGTGGCATTCATGCCAGCAGCGGCCCACGGAACACTCTCTTCTTTGACTTCAATCACTGTAGAGATAGTTGAGTTTGTCGTATATGAAGGAATCAGCTGGCATACGTTTAACAGCAGCAGTTTCATCTCCAGGGAGAACCCTCAGACGATCTCCCACTTGTACTACCCCTCCGCAGAGCCGACCTGAGACGGCGATGCCGGAGCTTGAACCTTTGAAAACATTGGATACGGGGATCCGCAAAGGAGCGTAAATATCACGCGCTGGTGGTTCCAGATGATCTGCAAGTTCAGGAGCAACGGTTAACGGTGACAACGCGAGTTAGTATCGATTATTTACCCAGATGGTCAGCCAATGTGGGCCCATTGTACCATTGTCTAAGCTCTTGAGCTGCTTCCCCTTCCAATGTAACTAGATTGACGCCCTGCATCGCAGCAACTGGTGCAAATCTGGTTTTTGAAGGATGAAAGCCAGACTGGACGAGGAATGGACGTAAAAAGTCACAGATTTCGTCGTAACGGCTCTTGCTCCATTGTACCTATGAGGATTCTTGTGATAAGGCAAACTCTTGTGTAACACGGAACCCTGGTCTCACCTGATCAAGCTTGTTCACAGCGACGACTACCTGGGAAACACCCAGACTTCGAACGAGAAGAACGTGTTCTCGGGTTTGACCTCCACGGTCGAACCCCGCTTCGAATTCGCCGGTTGCAGCGTCAACCACAAGGAGTGCACAATCTGCTTGAGATGCTCCAGATATCATATTCGGTATGAAATCTTTGTGGCCAGGTGCATCCAGTATTGTAATATGTCTATGTGATGTAGACATAGATTGTAGGGCGATGTCCATCGTTATACCTCTGTAAGACGTCATGAAGTAATCTGTGAGGTTCGGTGTGGAACGAAGACCATACCGTTCCCGTTCCTCTGCGGTCCCATCTAAATTCCAAGCCCAACTGAAACTACTTTTCCCCGCCTTGTTGCTCCCTCTCTCATTTGCTAATCGTGTTTTTCATCCAGTCTTCCGAGTTCATATAACATTCTCCCCATCAATGTCGATTTACCGGCATCAACATGACCTGGGCAAGAGCAGATCAAAATGTGTCCATGGCTTCGTCAACCTCAGCCTTACCTATAACAACAAGACTCACTTCCTTCTTCCTCTCTTTTCCCTCGGCTTCTATAGCCTTTTTTGCCTCTTCAAGAAGCTTTTCGCGAGCAAAACTCGCCTTTGGTACCTCTTCGACGACCACCTCAGTTTGTTCCCCAGTCAGATTGAGTGCGGAAAGGTCAAGCATGCGTTGATCCACCCCGATCCCTTTCGCAGGAGTAGAAGTACCGGACTTCATCCCCATCTTGGTGTTACTGGCAACACCTTTCTTGCCTTTTGGAGCAGGCGAAGCTGTACGAGATTGAGCAGCAGACTGAGATTGTACCAAACGTTTTTGTGCTTTTTCTCGTTCCTTGGCAGCTACATAATACAACAAGAACAAATGATCAATAAAATAGTCAGCCACCAAACACCAGTCAAACAAGTGAATAATCAAGCTTTAGAAGAAGTGGAGGCTCTCTTGAGACCGGTGGAAGAGGGGATGTCCTTTCGGTCCTTGCGATGTGATAGAGACGTCCCACGACGGGCATTCAACACGATGTCATCAGGACTAGGACCATCGAAAGCAAAGGAACTCGCGCTCGTTGAGGTGCTCAGAGTGGGAGGTACACGTCTCCGTTCGTGATAAGACCGCATCATATCTGGTGTCGACTTGCCCTGCGTCGTCTCTGAGATGCTCTGCTTCCCTTTTGAACCCCTATGGCTGCTCCCGGCATTCACTTGAGGGAAATTTATCAGATCAACATCGACGAGGACGGAAGCGAAGGCGGACGGTGACGCACTCGACCGACTGGATCTGGGTAAGAACATTGTTGGGACGATGATGACTTCGGGTTCGGGCTCTGAGTTTGAAACCGCGGATTGGGAAAACTCCGAGTTCTTTCCTGTGCTTTTTGGCTTTGAGCGCGAGCTTGGAAGGTGGTTTGGTCACGCTGCCACTGGCACTTGAGCTTGCGCTAGATGAGACACCCTTGATGTAGTTTGGAGCGGCTAGGGGCACGACAAACGGAGCCTCCTTACTTTGAACTCGAGTTGGGTCGGTCAGACTGTACAGAGTCTGGTAAGAGGTCGTTATAGCAGTCGTAACGGAAGAACCATTCGCGATCGGAGTCAAGTATTCTGTGTGTTCAGGGGTAGATGGTTAGGAGGAGGAGGTTTCACGCGGGTAGTTCTTAATATTGCTTTCTGCGCTTCAGCTTTTTCCGCCTCGGCTTTTGTGCTGCTGCTGCCTTTTGCGCTTCGACTTTTGAGCCTTTGCCTGTGCTAACAAGGCGAGCTTTGAGGGTGGACGAGTAGATTGTGGAGTAGAGATATCCGAGGACGCTCCTCCTGCAACCTTAGATGTCGTAGGACCTGCCAGTCGAGTTGGTGTTCCAGGCTGAGAAGGCTCCGTGGGAGTTTTCTGTACCGGGGGCAATCTTGCCTGGCGTGACGAAGCGAGTTCTCGGTCCAAAGCCTCGAGCTCCAGTGCTGCATCAACAGCTTTTCGTACATCCAGTGATGTTAGAGATGGTGCAGACGTAGAAAAAGATGAGACAGTGTTATTTCTCGGGAGGTCACTAGCAGAAGAAGCCGCTGACAGTGATAGCTTCGATGGCGAATGATGTCCAGGAGAAGGAGCTGGTAACGCCGTAGAGGTGGAAGACGATGACGACGATGATACGGTGGATGACTGTCGATAAGACTCCGGTCGTTTGGCTGGATATGCTTTGATAGAGCCTGTATCCTCAGTGCTCAAAGAAGCAGAGCTTCTGGTACGAGTGCTCGCTCGACTGCTGGCTAGCTGTGCTAACTTTGACTGTTTTGCAGGTGGTGCGGAGGTACTGGACTGTGCCTGTTTCACCGGAGATGACTGCTTCAGAGGTTTCGGAGGAGGTACCGGGGGAACGACTGAGGACTGGGAGTCTGGAATATCAGGTATAGTATCGATAGGTGGAAGGGGCTCGCTTGGTGGACGAGGAGAGGGTGATTGTCGATACGACCCAGAAGATGTTATTGAAGGAGCTGGCTCGTACATCGAAAGCCGATGTATAGCAGAGCCAGACGGAGAGACAGGGATCAGATTTGGATCCAAAGGATGACGTGCTGGGTTTTTCAAGTATCCGCCGTCTACAGACCATGCTATTAAGAGAGAGCTGTCGAACATGCAATAAATCGAACTCACCGATCAAACTTCCGTAAGAAGAATCAGTAAACGTACTGACCGTACGCGGAGGAGGAAGATAGCCGGGACGAGGTGTATAAGGCGAAAGCTCCGTTCGTTCAGTCCGTTCACTAATGGTACTCAAACGACGAAGACTCTCCGCATCGACATTCGAAACGTCTTGCTCCTCCGCGGCCTCTATAACAATCTGTTCCGGCTCCTCTTGCAATCTCTGTTGTTCCCAATCCTGTTGTCTTTGTTGAGCGAGATGAATCAAGGGCATTCGCGACCGTCCGCTGTTCTCAAGCTCGTTTGGGTCCCCGCCGTATTTTTGCATCCCAGAGTAATGATGCGCTGGCGGAGAAAGCGTTCTATCCAGTCCTACATCGAAAAGCGAATTATCAGCGCAGGACTTGAAGCGCCGATACCAACAGGAGATGGTTGGGAAGCATGCACCTTCTCATAGATCTTTTGCGACTCGCGTGGAGATGTACAAGAAACGATGGAAGGGCTGAGGCCACCAGGGAAGGGGGAAGGGATGAAGTATAAAGGACGAGAGCGAAGCTCACCTTGACGTTCTTTCGCTGCCCGACGTTTCTCTTGTTGATCTAGGCAGCTCAGTAAGTTTGGAACTCATGAGAGCGATATGAAGATCCACGCACCGAGACACCACTGCATCGACTCTGAGATATCAAAGTTGTAATACCATATTGTGTCTTTGATCTCGCTGTCGGGTAAACCAGAAATTTCTTCTTCTCCAATCACATTTCGGATCTCCTCGAGGACATCGTTCATTTGCACTAGGTATATGATAAGACTCTGGTCTCTGGGTGGTTCAGATGTTGCATACGTTGCTGCTCTGCAGTCATTTCCTCTTCATCGACCCCATCGGATAGCGCATCGTCATCTAGCTCATCTGAGTTGTATGTTAGAGAAATAGATTCTGCATAGCTGCCAAGATTATCGTACCAGCGATGTTCAAGTTCTTCACGTATCTGTGACGGGACATTCTATGTGGAGGCACAAGTCAAATTGCAAATGAGGGTTGGACTTGAGATTATTGTGGTAATTACGTAAGCCCGTTGCTCTTCCTTTCTCAAAATGTTTTCCGCAATTCGTTCTGCTGCATCTTCTCGTGCTGCTGCTCGTGTACGTCTTCAATAAATGCATGTCACTACCTTTTAGCTGACGACTGCTGTCTAGGCTTTCTCTACCAGCGTTTCCCGTGCAGATGTCGCGAAACTTACACTCGTTGGACGTTTGGGACGCGATCCTGAGGTGAAGCAGACGAAGAATGATAACGAATACGTTACGTGCGTCTTTTGGCTCAATTTTCTACTATAAACTAATCACCTCTTCTGCAGCTATGTCGTCGCGACCTCGACATTCAACCCTGGCCCTGCGGACGCGAATGGAGGTATACCTCAAAACTCATTTTCACTTTGCGCTTCTGCTTACAAGCTCCTATCCTTAAGAGAGACCACCACCGAGAACAAGCTGGCACCGTGTTCTTTCTTTCCAAGAGCACTCCAACAGATACCTTCAAACGCTGAAAAAGGGTACTCTTGTGTATGTGGAGGCAGGATATGAGTTAAGAGAGCCCGAGGCTGATGCTGACCCCACAACACCTGCTGGGCAGCGCCAAATCTTCCTTCGACACGGTGAGTCGACCGTGTTTTGGCTTTGAAGTACTTTCAAGCTGACGAAAACACGTTTGTACTTACAGAAACCATTCGCGTCCTCTCTCATCCTAAATCCTCTGAATCGGAAGAGGCATGAAGAGTCAAGACACCATGGCAACATTTCCTGTCCGAAAACCAACCCTGTTATTCTACCCTACTTATGTCAATAGTTGTCTCAGAGAATATGATATTGAGATCCATTCAAGGCGCGAGGGTCGGTATTCATTGACAAGTTCGCGGGTTTTGCATCGTCTACTCCATCTGACTAGTGGACATACTCGTCTTCATCTTCGTGTCTCTCATACGGGGTCTCCGGACGTCTGCTCGTGAATTCGCTTGATTCGGGAAGCCAATCCTGATTAAAAGAGATATCAGACAGACAGTCACTAGTGTCTACAATGGCTTGACGTACACTTTCAGTTCTTGGAGGTACACTTGGAATTGGCATGTGGGGTGTGCCCATTGAGGGTCCAGCAGTATCTCCAGTACTGTTCCTCAATAGTTTCGTTAGGTAGTCACGTACGGTGGTTGAAACAAGCTGCGTAACTGTGAACTTCAATTCAGAGAGGAGGAGAGGGTATGGATACCGACGTTGTGATCATCTTGTGAGGAGCCTGAATAACATCCAGCGACAGCGATTGGACAACATGGCGCGTTCTGTTGACCATGATGGAGCATCAGCTAGTATCCAGATCATAACTCTTCGTACCTCCAGCCAGATAGGGAACGCTACAAGTAAACGCGAAAATCATTCAGTCACGCGACGACGAACGCCACGAAATTCCTTGGAACCACAAACTTTTCAACAAAAAACTTACCACCACCCTGTATCCTCGGTAACTCTCCCGAAAGCCCAAGCTGCTTCGGTGTCTTCCCCATCGCACTCATACCCTTCTCAACATAATAACTCGAATGACCAGTCCGACGTACTGCGCTAATCATACCCTCCAAACAGGTCCAACTGTCCAGGCTGACGTCTCCGATACCTGATAGATGACCTAGATCTCCGACTGTACATGAGAATAGTGTGTGTCCTGCGATGGTTTGGATAGAGATGACGAGGCCTTTGCCTTTTGAGTGGCGTGAGCTAGCACGAAAACGTTTGCGGATGGAGAGACCCTGTGGGGTGAGTCGTTAAGTGGTTTGTTGATGAACGATGAAGGCAATCTGTACCCACAAGAGTGACCGCATCCGACGCTGAGAAGGATGGAAACCTGTAGTTACTCTCTTCGCGTAGAACTTGGTTGGCTAAATCTGCATCGGTAGGCATTCGAGTCCGTTCGTGTAATCCACTGAACATATGAAGTCGTGCTAGTATATGTAGATTGGTTTATCCTCCTATGCTCCCTAATTGTTGAGCTTGAAAGAGTTCGTAGAATTGTCGTGATTATGAAGAAGAATGAGGAAGTGGGAATGAAGACAAGCTTTCAGGGCCCGGGGCTCCTACTTGGACGTAATGTTGAACAATCAACCACTCCGATGAATCAGCTGAAGGGCAACTGGCGTCAAATAAGGCGTGGGTCGCCGATGTTCTTGTAGACGCTGAAGAAGGATCATTGTCGACGTCGTGGAAGAGAACGTGAAAGGTTGTAACAAGAGATGATCTACAAATTTCCCTTTTTTGCATCCGTTGATGATAGCTTTCACTCCGGGCTCCCTTCGGTCTCTTGCATAATTGCATCTATCAACGTGAATCTCTTTCTTTTGTTCATCTATCATGGAGTTCTTCAATGATGTCGGGGCAGATCCTCTTAAACCTTCTCTCTTCGAGCTCGTCGCCCAAGAACAGCTTCGGGACTTACTACAACCAGCTCTGAAATATGTATTGGCTGTAAGTGCATCTATACGTCCTCAAACAAAGTAGCTCAACGTTGATCTAGGTGTTTGCCCAACGATATCCACGATATCTCTTGCGTATAGTCAATAGACATGAAGAGTTCTACGCTTTCATTATGCTGCTCGTGGAAAGGCATTACCTGCAAAGGCATGGTTCGTCTTGACTGCCAACCAGAATGTGATTATTCCTTCCAACTCACTAACTTCAGGTGCCTCGTTTTCCGAGAATTTCTATGGGCTTAAACGGAGACGAAGACCGTACATCGAACCAGAACGAGCGAAAGCTGCGACGGGAGGGATATTAGAGGCAGAGCAACTGGGAAGTCGGGAAATACGGCGCTCGCTGATCTTTCTGGTGCGTCAGATTCAATGTAATGTTGCTCGTTCGGGTACAATATTTATCCTTAGGTTGGCCTACCTTACCTGAGAGCCAAAGCACAGGACTACTACGAAGAGCTAGGAGGTGGTGCTAGCTCCGACATTATCGAAGAAGGGATGGGCACTCGCCAACTGAGCGCACTGACAGAGCAGAGCTTCAAAGGCTGGCTACGCCGGTCCTTCAAGGCAATATATCCATGGCTCAATACATCCTTTGAAGTGTGGTTGCTCGTGTGCAACGTCGCATACCTGTTTGATCAGACACCCTTCTATAGACCGTGGTTATCATGGATTGGTGTAGATTTGCGCCGACTTGGTCTTGAAGACTACGTACGCTTTTCTTGTTGTTCAGCAGTATCATCTGATAGTGAAACCATGGCCAGCGAGCGGCAAGTTTAGCTGCAAGAGCAAGAATACCTCGACCTGAACCAAGAAGTATCCTAGCCCAGATTCGTCGCCTGATTTCATCTTCTCCGCGACTTCTCTTGGATTCTCTCCGTCTGCTTCTCCCAACTGCCATCTTCTTCATCAAGTTCCTTGAATGGTGGTATTCTCCCAACTCTCCAGCTCGTTCACTTTCTGTGTCACCTTTAGGACCTGCCGTTCCTCCTCCGAGCCTACTTCCACCGCATCCCAAGGGGATAGGATTTGACCCACGGATGTATGGAATCTGTCCATTGTGCCATAAGGAGATCAACAACGCGACTAGCATGCCTTCAGGATATGTTTTTTGTTATCGCTGCGCATATGACCATGTAGAGAAACACGGGGAATGTCCAGTGACTTTGTTGCCCGCAAAAGTATGGCAGTTGAGAAAGATACTAGTATGACGACGCACGTTCGTCGGTGGCAGTCGGTTGTGGACCATCGATGGATGGATAATCGTACACTGGCAGAGGAAGGCTTCCTGTATAGGTCGTAGTATGAACAAAAAGCAGGTAGCTGATTGTCGATTTATACAGTTCAAGATACATATTATTTTTTTGAATCTCAGAGGATAGACACCGAAACGGGCGCCTCGTTCCTTTTTTAGACACGTGCGCGGGAAGATATCTTCGTTTTTCTTTCGACTCTGAAAGTTTCCGATTCTTTCTACAGTTTCATGGATAAGCCATATAACTCTCCCTCATAACAGGCGAAAGTCTCGCCTTTCTACCTTTTCTCTTTCTACTTTGACAACGCGTTAGCATGAAGGCAAGTCCAATCTCTCATCAGCTTAACCGCTGGGTGTTTGATGCAGGTTCCGTCGATACTATAGTTCGGAAAGCATATCCAGTCTCATCAAGTTCCAGGATGGTCCCCGTACTATCTAGATTACAAGTTCCTGAAGAAAATCATCTCATCCCTCGAGGCAAAGCGACCAGCCTCCGAATCTGCTGCTCTCGCGCTCGGCACTCGTCCAGGAGACATTCTGACACAGCCGGTCTCAGCTACTACAATCTCTGCCTCCCGAGAAGCTACGCCTGGTGTTCCACCTATTTTCTCTGCCTCAGACCACGATGAGGATCGCGGACCCGAATTTCAAGCCCATAAAGCTGCTTTCTTCTTCAAACTCGAGCGAGAACTAGAGAAAGTGCGCACGCGTTGTATCTCTTGGTTCCTTATCGATCTTGATCATCAATGAACCTAGATCAACGCGTTCTATCTCCAGAAAGAGGCCGAGTTGAAGCTTCGGCTGGAGACCCTTTTATCGAAGAGAAGGGCTGCTGCAATGCGAGGGTTACCGGATACGGCGGATGGTACTATCCAGAACCATGTCGAGTGGAATGCGGTCGAAGAAGGTTTTCGTCTCTTGGAACGCGATCTAGGCAAGCTACAGGTACGGTCATAATTCCGGGACATTTATCAAGTATGAACTTCGTTCGCAGGGATTCGTTGAGATTAATGCGACCGGTTTTCGCAAGATCCTAAAGAAGTTTGATAAGAGGTCCAAGTCGACCACTAAGGAGCTCTATCTCAGTCGACAGGTCGATGTGCAACCTGTGTTCAACAGAGAGGTTCATCTTTCCTATGTCCTTCAATCATTTTTCACTCATGTTTGTCATCATAGCTACTATCAGAGCTTTCCGACACTGTTGCGAGCTGTCTCCTGAATTTGACTGATCTCTCGTCAGATACAAAGTTTGAAGGTCGGGCGGCGCACGACATCTTCACCCAACAAATCTTGACCGAGCGGGTTTTCGTCGGACCTCTTCATGACCTTGAAAAGAACTTACGGAAAGCAGTCGCAAGCGCAGACCAGAGCGCTATTGTTGACTGTGTGCATTATTCCGAGGTACTCGTCGGAGACGAAAGGAGGAACACCACGCGTATACTCTGGAGCGTCATTGTCGAAGCACCTCCCGATCTAGCAGACCTCATACTGTCATCATTATCTTCTCCATTCGATTTTGACTATGTTGACGATATCAATGGCCGCACTTGCCTCCACGAAGCGGCTATTGCTGGAGCCCTACGACTTGTGAGACTCTGCATTGACAAGCATGTCCCTGTGGATAAAGTCGATGCATACGGACGCAACGCACTCCATTACGCCGCGATGAATGGTCATTCGACCGTCTGCCAAAGTCTATTGGAGACAAACGTCTCCCTGAATCGTCTCGACATTGACAACTATAATCCCCTTGTCTACGCCACATTGCGAGGAAGTGTTGATTGTGTGAAGGTGCTCCTGGACCACGGAGATGCTTCTCCCCAGCCTACGACACCTAATGGTGACTTGATCCCCCTTTCGTTAGCTTCGCAGTCCGGACACGTCGACGTCGTTCAACTTTTGCTGGAACATGGTGCAGAATGTATAGCCAACAGTAACGGAGAGTATCCCATCCACCTTGCTGCGCGCGCAGGGCATGTCGATGTGTGTAAATTGCTCATCAATCACGTAGGATGGGACGTTCCAGACAAGTATCACGAGTGGACACCTCTCTTCCACGCAGCACGGTACGGTAACGATGAATGTGTGCGTGTCTTGATTGGCGCTGGAGCGCGTGTCAATATCGTGGATGAGCTAGTTCACCGTGCTGTTCATTATGCTGCTTGGTATGGGCATTATCAGAGTCTTTCGTACCTGCTTGAAGCTTCCTCTCGCGTGCCAGTTGTCCCAGAGAGTACGAGAGTAACAGAACGGTCGCCTGGGTCTGATGATCCTATGTCTGTGGAATCAGAAATCGACCTTATACCCTCCTTGTCGCTCCCTCCGCCTATTATGCCTCATCGCGTTTATGGGCATAATTATTTGGACAGAAGCCACCTCGTGCAAGTCTCTCTCGGTCACTCTACGGGGAAACACAAAGATTTTTCTGGTGTTCGACTTCACCATCGCCTCATAAGTCCTGCCTTCAGAGATGAATATCTTCTTACGACTGCGCCGTTGAAACTTGTTATGACCACCGCACCCCAAGTCACGTCAGCACCTTACAGCATATCACTCCCACCTCGAGACGAAAAAGGTGTTTTCATATTCCAAACGCCCAGTCTTGACAGTCTGTCGTTGGAATTTTCGGTGTATCCAAGTTTTGGGACGAAGACAATTGGTTGTGCAGTCGCATTGCCGTCGCTGTTCACAGGGATTGAGAATAATCAGGCATTCACTCTGCCTATCCTGGATCAAAGATTACACGTCGTCGGAGAGGTACCTTTGTTCATCTCTGAAAATACTGGTTTAGCTCACACTCAATTCCCCCCTCCCTCGTATCTAGGTTTCCTTCGAAATCAATATCATCAGCTCCTTCGATGGTGTCACCTTGGAAGTCGGCGGTGATGTCGAAACCTATTGGAAATCCACAGGAATGTCTATCATACCCCATTCCCTCTCGCCTTGGCCTCAACGTTCAAACCTCATTGGCTCCGCTCAAACATCGCCCTCCACACACTCTCTTTCCACTAACAGCAGCCAGGCATCCACGATCTCGTCCCTACGCGGGAAATTCCTCACCGTCGTGATTCAAGTCACTCGAGATCTTCAACCTGTGGTATACACCGACTGGTTATTGCCTGATCCAGATTTCGACCTGAGCGTGTGTGATGTGACTCTGGAACAATTTGAATCGCTCGCCAGACGTTCGGGAAAAAATCTCATCAGCGAGTCGAGTTTGTCATCGTCAAGTAATTGGCCGGCGCTGGTGTCCGAGGCGATGATATCCTTGGTCCAGCTTTTGAAGGTAACGAATGTTACTTTTGACAGAAACAAACAGAACGTTATCGTACTAACGGAATGATTTGCACTAGATTCTCCCTTCCAATATAGGCTTATGTCTTGAAGTTGTATATCCTTCACGTGCGATACGAGAAGAGTTGAATCTCTCACGGCGCTTGGACCTCAATCAAGTCGTAGACTCCGTTCTGAGAACGATCTACCATGGACACAGTCCCCAGGACAATCGAAATAACCGCCGACGAATCATGTTCACCTCGTTCTCTCCAGATATTTGTGCTGCTCTCAATTGGAAACAACCAAATTGTGAGTCCACTTTACCCGATTGGAAGATTTTACGAACCAGTTTCAAAATCAAATTCTAGATGCTGTTTTTCTTGCGTCCCATTGTGGAAGAAAAGTCAATCGTATCCCTCGTCCGATTGTTATCGATTCAGGCGATACACAGGATAGAAGGTTAACGAGTCTTGGAGCAACTGTTGAATTTGCTCGTATGAATAACTTGCTGGGGGTATTTATTGATGCCACACTTTTGGTCTGTTCGCATATATTTTTTCACTCGTTCGTTGATTACTGAATGCCACGACATAGATTCAGGTTCCTTCTTTGGTCCACAGCGTTCGAAATGCTGGCCTTTTGGTTGGCATAACAGAAACTGCAGAAGAACCCCTGAATGGTCACAGCGAAGGTGTTGATGCTTTCTTGCGTGAGGGTGTGATAACATTCACCAATCCCTCCATTTGAGATACCCAATCTATAGGGACATGCTAAGTACATTAAATCTTTAGGTATTCAGGCGTGTATGCTAGATATGATAGGCTAGGAATTGTAATGCTCTCATAGTGACTGCTGGAACAGTGCAGCATACCCCCCATTCAGTGCCACCAACTGGTCATGAGAGCCGAATTCAGATATACTCTGCACATTGCACAGAAAGGAGTGAGTCACATTCGTGCAAGCTAAACTGGAAACAGAAACACTGACCCCGTTTTCCATCATGGCGATCCGATCTGCTCTGCGCGCAATCGACAATTGATGCGTAATGAAGATGACAGTGCGCCGTCTGGGATACCGCGACAAGCTGTGTATTGTATCGAAAATTTCACTCTGAGCTTTGGCGTCCAATGACGAAGTCTGCCAGGTAAAGTTTGTCATGAGAATGGAGCTTGTGGAGGTGATTTTATTCTTTGTTGACTTACAGGCTCGTCAAAGACTAACAAGTCAACGTTGGCGTCGGCAGCCCGCATGAAAGCACGAGCGATTGCTATCCTTTGCCACTAATTAATATCGGACTCGAAATGAGTAAAGCAACCCTTGTTAAATATGACTAGGAAAGGCATACCTCGCCCATAGAAAGACCATGAGTCTGAGCAGCTGTCGGAACGCGGCCTACGTATGATATCGATCCGAACGCGGGACTCTCTAGAATGGTTTGAAGCCCTCGAGGCAAACTATCCACTATCCCCTGAGCCCGAGCAAGTTCGAGCGCGCTTTCAATGGTATCTTTCGAAGCCATGTTAGCCACCGATCCGATGCCAACATTCTCCTTGACTGTCGAGTTGAATTTTGAGAATCCTTGCAATACCGCTGATAGGTGCTGATGGTATTCATTTGGATCATAGCGGCGCAGGTCATGGCCATTGACCATTAACGACCCTTTGTCAAAGTCGACGATTCGCAAAATGATATTTGCAAGCGTCGATTTTCCTGGTATACGATCAGTGAAGGGTTGTCGTTGTGAAATCTGTACGAGTATTCACCCGAACCATTGTATCCAACGATCGCTAACGTTTCTCCGGCGTGTAAGGTGAAACTTACGTCCTTTAAGGCAGGCTCACTGCATCCCGGATATGTATACGAGAGATGCCTACATAGGCCATGAATAAAATGACCTGAACGCGTCATCATCTGGTATGCAAAACGTACCTCGCTTGAATGCTAATACCACCCCCTAACGGGGATTGATACTTGATCTTATCCTGATGCTCGGGTCGTAGCTTGGGCTTCAACTCTGTACTGGCACACCAAGCAGCCATGAGAAACACGGATTGAAAAGCCATTTTGATCATGGTAGCCAGGCTCCTGGTGTTATAGATAACCGAATGGATCGAGCTGCGATATAGTGACAAGGAGCCCAATGAGGTAGAGGAACTCTGCAGCAGGAGCAAAAAAGGCACCTGGATGACGTGACGTTGATCAGTATTGACTTAGAGATATGCAGTAACAAGAAGGGGGGCAAACATTCTGAACAGTCCGAAGAAAACCAGATAAAGTCGTCAAACCCGTTGCGAACGAGAACTGCCATGGCTGTCGTGCTGCTTCCGATTCGTGGACCGTCCTCCACGCACTAGCCCAATTGGACAAAATCCAGTCCTGCAAGCCGAAAAGGTGAACTTCTGGCCGATAGCTATCGCTGAAAGCCATGCTCCGCATTCGTTCCCGTTTGTTATCGGCATGGGTCTCCCGCGGATCCGGAGTAGATGGGTCGTTGAGTCGATGTTGTGACGATAATGTCAATAGGGAATGAGGTAAGATTAGCGGGAAGAATGTCGAGCAAAGTGACAAAAGTAGCACGTAGATGTGTGTATAGCTTCTTGTCACCGAGAGGATGAGAAACATATGGGATAGTATTTCCACCACGAGAGAGAAGATCGAGAGGACATCGAGGGGTGACAGTGAGCCAAAACCATTCCCGTTGAACGACCGAGCGAAGAGATCTGATTCATGGAGTAGGTCCCGAGTTGAAGGGTCGGTAAGTGTTGGGCAGTCTAGATGTACGCGTTGCTGTAATTGTTGGTATTCCACCAGAAATTTAGCGGAATCCATAACTATATTCTCGTTGTGAACCCTACATATACAGATCTCAGTATCACATCTGAGGAAGACTTAAACGACCTACGCGTAAGAATCAAAAAGGCTTTCTAGGTATCTTCTTGCAAGTTCGGAACCTGCCAATCGCAAAAGTTTCAACCATTTGAACGTTCCGGAGGCGAACTGAAGATGAATCTGATAAGTAGGGAAAATTGAGATGGTACATTTGCTTCAACAGTGATACTTTGAGCGCTTCGTACCTCATCTATGATGAGCGCCTATTGGCGAAGAGAGTCTTTTCAATTCGGTTTTTCAATTCGAACTTCGATGAATACTTTACCTGAGAGTATCCGCGGAATGCAGGAAATAAGCTACGCGTTAGCTGGGCGGATAGCATGAACATGGTGCGGTTAGGATGACCGCTATAGAGACGTTTCAACTGAGAATAGATCGTGAGAGGGGGCATACCACGAATGAAATGACATGCATACCAATCCTGAGGTGTAGGTTTGTAGCAAACGGTACGCTAGACGTGCATTGCGAATTGTCAGAGGCCTCATTGCACCGGGGACCAGGAGCTCCTTGCTATCAGATGAGGCTCTGGAAGCTAGCCAGATATCAAATGCAGAGTTCAAGCCGTCGAGATCTTCGCATTTTCTGTGCTGAAGCAGGCAATTCTGTGGAGAATACCAGAAAGGCAGATAGAAAAGCAGCGGGTTCAGCCGAGAGGGTGGGGTGTATATGCTTGAGGAGGTAGAGCATAGTGGACTCATGTATATAGACGGTTGGAAGGGATAATCAAGGTCGAGCTCTACTCCAAAGGGGGGAGCCTTTTGTGATTTGCAGGATATGAAGTTATTATACTTATATACTGGCACAGCTATAGCTCCGGGGAAGTAACATATCCGTTGACTGCCAAACTTGCGGTCCATAACGACATCTTGAAAGACATAGGAAGAAAAGAGAATGCTGTGAAGGGACAGAAGTGGAAATTTTAGCCCAACGTCGGGGATGCGCCATTGCGCTATAAGATCGGAGGATGTTAATTTTGGAGCGGAAAGAGATTTTGTTCAGTTTTCCTTTTCAGGAGGTGGAAATGAAGGAGACGGTAGACCAGTACGTTCGGCAAGTTCCGGCAAGCATTTCGGTAAAACTTGGAAAAACGGAAACCCCGGGCCGGAGAATGAGAAAATCTCTTGTGTGAAGTTTTTGTCTTCAACACATCGGATCCTTTTTATTCGACCAATCTTTTCAACTCATGGACCCTTCTCATAGCGATCTACTTGCTCAAAGTTTGGCCAAGCTGGAGGCATCTCAAAAGCAATCCAACGGTAAGGTGGATCCAAGCCATTCCGAAGGGACTTCTGTCCCTATTCATACTCCTCGTATCCACGATGGCTATGGCTTTCGTCCCCCGTCTGGAGTAGCTACCCCTCTCATTGCTTCTGCTTCTGCTGCCTCGGAAAGTCTCGTTCCAGATTCTCATGGTCTCGGTTGGCCGGGTAAGAGCATGTTCCTGTCGTTCATGGTCCATATTCTAACAATTCCAACCCCAATTCTCTCAAGCTAAATCGACTTATTCACGACTCACAGCAACACCTGAAGAGAAAGCTGCAAGAGAGCAGAGACTAACAGAAGCTGTTCGGACAATTTTGGATTGCATAGGCGAAGATCCGAACCGAGAGGGCTTACTGAAGACACCTGAACGTTATGCGAAGGCTGTCCTGTGGATGACAAAAGGGTATGAAGATCGTCTGGCAGGTGCTCGTTAACTCCTGAACATTGTTCACCATGGATTTAACACCATCATTATCACAGATGTTATAAATGATGCAGTCTTTGCGGAAGATCACGACGAAATGGTTCTCGTACGTGACATCGACATCTCCAGTCTATGTGAACACCATCTGGTCCCTTTCACCGGAAAGGTTGGTCGCAGCAGCAGTTGTCCTCGAGCAGCTTTTGATTCAACCCCTCCAGATTGCAATCGCTTATATTCCCAACAAGCTGGTTCTTGGTCTTTCAAAGCTCGCACGGATTGCCGAAACATTCAGTCGTCGCCTCCAAGTTCAAGAGCGGCTCACAAAGCAAGTTGCGATCGCCATACAAGAAGCAATAAAGCCCCGTGGTGTCGCAGTAGTTATGGAGGCTACGTACGACTAACACTGCCCAATTCCATTCTGATCTTGTTCTCACCTTGTTTTTCTAGACATCTTTGCATGACGATGCGGGGCGTTCAGAAACCCGGATCTATTACGACCACCTCTTGTATGCTGGGATGTTTCCGCACCCAGCAGAAGACAAGAGAGGAATTCCTCACTTTGATCAAACGGTGATGCATTGAGAGAGCAGTGACGAGATAGACCACTAGACTCATACGATTCAACTCGAAACGGATAACGCTAACACTCATGGATCTTCATGGTAATTTATCTCAACATATGTAATGTATACTAGTGGTGTGTGGAAGGATAATACACTTTTTTTGGAATAATGTAGAACAAAATACAAAGCCGCTCGTTGAACTATGCTACAGGGTTCTCAATCCTTTTTCCCTAGTCGATCTCCAGCTTGAGGGCTGATAGGCAGTGTCTTCTTTGCCATATTGGCAGATTCGCCGATATAACGAGTGCGATTCAGTCTGGGCCGCTTACTTGTGGATTGCTCGAGCGCCTGGCTAGACATGTCAGGCGCGTCTTTCTCGCGATCTACGAAATATACTTGAGTTTCGAGCGAAAATGTGAGTAGAGTACACATGCATACCATTAAACGGTCTTTTTCTGGAATCCCTTTCGTCTTTCCGAGATTGACCATGGTAGGACGACGACCGGGAACTGGTTTCCTTGTTATCACTGATCCTTGAACGTAGGCTGCCACTTTCAGTGGGGGCAACATTGGGTCCCGTCGAAGTACTATCTCGACGGCTTGAGTTGAGGTCGTTCTTGGCGTTACTCCTTACTTCGGATGAAGACATGGCTCTAGGAGCAGAAGGCGCGTTGGGAGGGAGTTTCGAAGTATTTCGCAAGGGTCCGTCGAGACGTTCGTTACGTTTTGTGTCACTCTGAGGACCTTCAGGTGGACGTTTACTATCAGCCTATAAGAGACTAAGTCAATAACACAGGAGGGGATGAGGATGAACTGGCACAGACCTTGTCTATAGCATCAGAACGGTTATCCGAGTTCTCCCCGTCTCGTCTGCGCCGATCTGAGTCGCGAACACGGTCAATTTTGTCACGATCGTTCTTGTCGCCCGGGCGCCTGGAACGCTCTTCACGGTGAGCGTCTTTACGCGAGGCTCGCTTGGAACCACGATCGGGCTGAGAATACGACCATTAGCGTGACTGTATGAAAGTGGAATTATGAAGCTCACATCTTCCTCGGCACCTCTTCTGCGCTTTCCAAGTCCATCATCAGAGTTCCTATGCCTGAGTTCAGGTCGAGATGTACGGCTGTCTGTGGTCGGAGCAAGAGTGCTACTTTCAGAAGTGCGGCCATCCCGATCCTTCCTAGCGTCACGAGCATGATCCTTTCCGTCTCTCCGATGCCGGTCTCCATGTCGGTCTCGATCCTTTTCCCTGTCACGGTCGCGATCTCCTCTGTCTCTCTCTTTATCACCGTGGCGGTCCCGACGTGATTCACGATCACGGTCACTGTCCCCAGCGGTCGTGCGATCCCTACCACTACGATCACTTCTGTTATGTGTCAGACTGTCGCGTCGAGTAGGACCATGGTCGCGTTCCCGTTTATCAGCAGATGACTCCGTTTTTTCCCGTTCAGACCGAGATCGACCAGTACTAGTCCGACTCTCTGTACTGTGTTCACGTGTGCCGGGACGAGTCGCTGGTGAGACCGAACGATGCCGAGGTGAAGGAGCAGCAGACTCATTGGCACCACGCGGTGATCGTCCGCTTTTGTCTTCGTTTTTGTCTGCACGACTTTGAGCGGCGGTCACCCGCAGTTCTTGCGCGGAAGGCTTTTGACTAGGTTCAGATGGAGGAGGCATGGCAGGGAGCGCTTGAGGGGTTGGCTCTTCAGCGAGCCGTTCTGTTCGAGGTGGTGGCTGGAGTACGTCTCTCAAGAGACCTTTATCTTTTTGTTCGACACGTAACGCGGTGCTTTCCTTCGGCTCGTCCTTCTTTTCCGAGACGGCGGCAGGTTCAACGGTGTGTTTGTCCGTGGGAGGTGCAGGAGATGCAGGATTGGAGGTGTCGGGCCTGACTCTTTTCACCACCGGAGGGCGAAGACTATTACAGTATCAGAAAGTGGAGGAGAGAAATTGATGCAAGGACGAACCTTTCGATTGCTGACCCAGGACCATTCGCCAGCTGTGCGCGAGGTGCGGAAGGTGTTGGAATGGACAAATTGGATAGAGGAGGCCGTTTGATATCATTGCTGGGGGTAGTTTGAGCACTCGGCCCAATAGGTGGAGCAGTTGAACGAGGTCTATCAATGCTTGGCCCAGTAGGTCTGGGAGAGGCGATCGCAGAGGGCTAGAAAAAGCGTTGAGAAGCCGAGCTTAAGTGTAAAGCCGGACACATACCTTGCTAACAACCTTCGATGGCATCCAAAGTTGTTCGCGTTTCTTCAAGCTCGCGGAATATCTATAGAAAGTGAGAGGGCTAAACGATGCGGACGGTATCACGACACTTACGCTCGTCCTAGAATCTTGAGATCACCTCGTTCTTCCTTCTCCAAGAATTGATCTATAACCTTATCAAGTTGAGGCCCAGTTTCTTGCGAAACAGAAGAGAGCGGGAAGAAGGGTAAGATCTCCTTGAGCACGATGATAGCATTGTAGACATGCATGAACTCTCCGGTTTGGATACATTCTATGAATGCCTGTGGATCATTGAATTAGATGGCCAATGAAGTTGAGAAACATAGAATGATTACCAGTGAGATCTTTTTATGCCACTTTCGAACAATCTTCTGGAACACGCTCCATTTGAGAGCATTCTCACTAGGCATAGGATAGCGATATTGACTCTGGAAGCCCGTATGCAGAACTGTCTTGCCCCCAACCTTCGATCGATTGTCTTGGTTGTATGTCTGCTCTTCAGAATGCCACTTGTGAAGGTCCGAAAGCACGCCTAGGAGAAAACGACCTACAAGAAGATGAGGGAATGAACTTTTTAGCAACAAGGGTTTCACTCACCGTAATTACGGGCCTCATATTCGCTGCATGAGAACAATATAACCTTGATCTGGTCACCAAGGATCTAGCGGATGCAACGTCAAGCGTTTGGCAATCTTCAAAAGCATGGTAAAATACCTTGTCGTAACATGCAAGTGTATGAAATCCTGGGGTTGCTTGGGTATGCAGAACCTTGATGAATTGGGCACAGAAATCGGCATCCATAGGAGAAAGTAGACTGCGCGGATGGATGCAGTGTTCAATGAACGTGTCTAGAAGCAAATGAGCCTGAAATTGCTTCTGTGTTGCACCGGTCACTGAGAAGAATGATGAGTATCAGTGATGTATGTATGAGAACAATGGTAGGTATACCAGTAGTGAACCAATGTGCCTTTTCGCGCGCCAGTCGTTTCACGGTGAAAGCGCGTGATATAGTTTGCTCTTTGAATTCTTCAACCAAGGTTGAGGCAAAGTTATTGAACCTATCCCGTCTGTTTCTATGCGAGGAAGCCAATAATCTTCGGGAACGATCCGAGGATTTGTCACAAGCGGAATATTTGCTGTCCTCCTGGCGACTAAGACTGCGCAGAGCAGCCGTCTCCTCGTCATATCTTGATGCAGGAGGCGAGAGATCATATGTAGAGAGTTGCCAGAACGTGACATAGAAACCTGGCCTAGAAGGGATGTCAGATTGGATTGCGTTCTCGAAGAGGCACTCGAGCTTACCCTAAAACATCATAGGCAGACTTCGGTAGCATTTTCTGCACGTCGTCGAAGAGACACTCTAACTGAGGAAGCCAGGGGCTCTTAACATGATTATTAGTATTCGGGGCCAGAGGGAGAGCAGAAGAAGACACGTACTTCCGGTGCCGCTGGAACGGTAGAACTGGTGTCGACCTCCATTGAAACGTCCTCGGATGTGGGAAGAGCATCTGACGCAGTTTTAGTTTCGGAAGGATGTTCCTTGGTCGAGTTGGGAATGGGCGATGCTATTCGAGATTGTGTTATGGATGGTTCCCGTTTGGCCGTTAGAGCTGCCTTCAGACGCTTTTCAGCCTCTTCATTGGCAAGTCGTTGTTGCTCTTGCATCTTCAAGGCCGACTCCTGGAAAGCATTGATTAGTAACGATACGGATAACGAGATATGACTGCTAACCAAAAGCTGGGCATGAAGCACTGGACGTATGATTTGCATGCACATTGGCGCACAGATGCCATATTTCTCACACAGATCGCGGAGGGGAGGAAGCACTTTAGTAGCATAGTCTTGCGGAGACAGGACAAGTGGTGTAGTAAGAAGCTCCAGGTATTGCAGCAAGACACCGTGTGTCTGAATTGAATGTGAGTCACTCAAAAGCAACAGCAACTGGATCATATCCCACTCACTGTGTCATATAAGCCTGCTAACGACTTGATGTGTGCATCCTTCGCTAGAAAAACGGAAGATTGTCGTTGCTGTGCCACTTGTATAAGTAAAGGCAGCGCCAAGGACGTGTCAATTAGACCTTGACCAAGTCTTTGTATGGATGCCCTGGAGCCTTCGGAGGGATCCATTCGAGCTCCTCGGGTGGAGGAGGCGATCGCTTCGATGCGAAGAGCGGGTCCACCTGCCATCGCCTGGATTTGTGAATCAGACAAGCTAGGCAAAGGCTCTATATCGGCCATCTTCCATATGAGCTCTCGGAGAACAACTATTTCTGTTGTTTGACCGTTTTGAAGCTGATGGACAATATATGACAAGATTGGACCCATGCTTGCATTGTATCTGCGGAATAGCATGCCAGTGAAAGAAGCAAGGCCTTTGAAAACAGTCAAAGAGGTGAAAACGGAAGAAAATTTTAGGGCTCACTTTGTAACCAATCTGAAGTGTTGACACCATCTTCTTTTACTCGCTCTTTGTTGGGGTTGGCGAGTGCATCCAAGATGACGAATGTCAGCACATCGAATCCCATGTTGGTGAGAGAGCGCAAGACCTGGATGACCACAGAGGCGAGGTTATCGTAGGCCATAATTTGGTTGACGGCATTCGTGAATATGATGCAAGGATTGGAGTGTGCCAACTTCGCAACGGGACCTGCAAGCGACTCGATCGTTTTGAGGGAAAGACGTCGAAGGATACCTTTCGACTCTCTCTCTGCCTGCACACGACGGATACGGAGTTCTGGATGACTTTTGTATGTCTCCGACCTCCACTCCCCGTAAAGTTTCCAGCGGGTGTTGGTATCAAACAGCCGGACTACGTTCCATACCTCTACAGTGCAAACCGCATTCCCGCGAATCAATGAGATAGCCGGGAGCAGGTATTGGCGGGTCATTCGATACCAGAACTGTCGAATAGGATTATTGGGATCAGGTTCACCGATGGTTTTTTTGGTTAATGAATCAGTCGGAACCTGCAGAAGAGAAGACAATAGATAAATTAACATTATATTCAATATGAAGACGACGGACAGCCTCACGGTTGTAAGTAGTTGCTGACGGCCAAGCTTCACAAACTTGGTGAGAAACAACGGATCGCGAGATATATGTAACCCGATAAACCGCAAAAGCGGCTCGACGACGTCTACTAGATCGTCTAAAGTGTTACAAATAGGTACCTGTTCATTCCAATCCGGGAAGAAGAATACAAAGTCCACTGTACTTGTACTGGGGGGAGTAGGAGCCATAAGCGTGAGTACAGGCTTGCGACTAGGGGGCGGGGATAAGCCTGTCCCGCTATATCGTGCGCGAGCCTGCGTGAAGTCGGGATTGCGCTCCTTGGTGTCGATGAGTGAATCATAAAGTTGAGACACAGAGAATTTCATGATGCGGATCATAAGGTCCGCTATCTCTGGCTGAGCATCTACAAGCCATGGGAACCTTGAAAGAATAGCAATGGAGGGTTTCATGGCTCCTATGGAGAGAAGAGCTAGTAGGAGACCAGTCTTCTGATTTTGGGCTTTTGTAGGTTCGACCGCTTTCTTCGTCTCAGTTGTGGGAGCTACCTTTGGCTTGATCGACGAGAAAGCCGAAGTAGTGCTTGATTCTAGAGGCATCGCCATAGCGAGCTGGCTCATTTTGGCTGATGATATCCGCAAATCAACGTTCTTCAAGTACGCGGTGCGGACTTCCTCCATTTCCGACTCAACGGGAGACAGCTGCATTCATACCGTGAGTTTTCGATATGACGAATTGAGCAGAAGAGAAGACGCACGTGAGGATATAAGTCTTCTAAAGCAACGAAACCTTCGCGGATGAGAATGGCCGATGTAAGATAAAGGGATTTCGGTGTTTCGGGGGCGTCGATCGATTGATAGTAGTTCAACTTGAATCCCAGAATTTGTGCCAGAACACGAGAACCACCGACCGCGTCTTCTGAGGGGAGAGGCCTCGGGTTCACCAGATCGAGAATCTCGTCAAGGGTCTGTCCTTTGAATCTCCCTAGTAATGGATTCGGGGGTATAGGCAGTTCGTCGTGTCGCACGGGGGATGAGCGCGCCCAAGGTGAGAACGATAGTAACGCCAGAAAGAAAGTATAGTGGGAGGCGAGATTCACAGACATGACGTCGAGTATAATGTCCAATGCCTTGTTTGGGTCCAGGTCGAAAAACCCGATCAGACTGATGATTTTCTCCCAGCAAGCACGCGCACGATTGGATATGGAGTCGTACGATTCCGGTGGCCGTCCAGTTGACGGCAAATGACCAATCCCGAGCGCGCTTGTGAGTTCGACAGTTAGTTTACTGTAACCTTCAGACTGTTCTCGGAGAAGGTTGAACTTGTTTTGTTTGTAACTGGACAGAAAAAAACAAGACTCAGAAATGACAAGTCGAGGAAAGGAGTCAACATTCGAACGCACAATAGACCAGTTCGCGTCCTAATCTCTTTCTTATCAACATTGAGCTTGTTCATAAGACCAACGCCTTCCAAAATTGCGGTGTCCAATCGTTCGCGGCATATGTTTGGATTTATGATACCAAAATCCTGGAAACATGGACTATCAGAGCTTAACACAAACTATTCCAAAAAAACATACAAGAAGCCTTTTTGCAATTGTGACCATGGTAGCTTTATCCGTCTCGGCATTCTGTTGAACTTTGTGGGCTCTCCCAATAACAGCCGATGTCTTGTCTGAGTTCAGTCTCTCATAGTTAGCAACAGTCGCTTTGGCATCTGCTAAGAATTCATCCAGCTCCACGTCCATAGCCCATATCAAGTCAATGAGATGTTCTCCGAAGATGGCAGCATTTGACGTTGTGGCAGAAGATGAAGTAGAAGGCAAATTGTCCAGTACCGAACGTATGAACGTGACGAGGGCGTCAGCAGATAGAGCCTGCTTGGGAGCCCATGTATTGAGGGTAGACGAAATTAAAGTGCTGTATGTGGTCTCGAGGACGTTGTGGCATTCTGCGTCGGCAGGATTACAATGAGGCGCAATGAGCATGTTGCGACTGTGGCACCATGAGTTTTTCGCCCTCTAATGAAACGTTTGACACGCACCACTCATCCTCTCCACCAGACCTCCATACATCAATGTAAGCACGTACGGTGCTCACAACGTCCATTGGGGTGAAAGCAGGAAAAAGAGTTATGCGACGACTGACAAGAACCACATCAATTACATAAAGCATGGGTAAGCGCCTGCTACCGCTTTAGGCGGCTGTTGGGCGGCTGGAAGCTGCAGTCAGGCCTGCAGCTCACCGCAGTTGATTTGACATTGGCTACTGCACTGATACTTAGTGAAGATGACGAACATGAGCGTTATCATGTCACAACGATGAGTATTTGTTTAGATCAAATAGTACATTTCGCAAGGCAAGCACCAAAAATACAACTAAAATAGGCTTTTCATAGAGCGCCATGACCACCAGTTGATCCAAATCCTCCAGCGCCACGAAGAGTCTCATCGAGGTCCTAAATATCAAAACATGAGTCAGGTCGTGTACCAAGCTGAGTTGGAACATCACACACCTGAACTTCTAATATCTCTGGCGTATGGATTTTTTCAATGATCAGTTGCGCTATCCGGTCGCCTTCCTCAACTGATGATGGGGCATTCTCAAACAAGCCTATGTATCATGTAGCTGGACGACTCACCCTCAAAGTCTTTGTCTGACAAGTTGAAGAGGAGAACGAAAACGATACCACGATAATCTGCATCTATCACTCCGGCTCCGGTGTCAATCATGAACTTGGAAGCTAGGACGCGTATAAGAGCAGATCAGTTCAATTCAAGCAACACTCACCTAGCCCACTTCGTGGAGCGACGCGTCCATAATGACCTGCAGGAACAGCGATGGAGATTTGCGTGTCAACCAATGCTTTTCCGTGAGCTGGAATGGTTTTCTTTTCAGCACTTCATCGTCAAGTCAGTACGAGGCGGCTGCATGGAATCAGCATTCCGTACCTATACAGATCATAGCCAGCGGAAAGAGCAGACCCTCTCGACGGAATTTTAGCTTTTTCTGAGTGACGTTTGATGAGAAGCTGAGAAATGGGTGCCACTGGCGTTTCGAGTTCGGTAGACATTCTGCGTTTCTTGTTTTGTTGAGCGTCGGAAGAGCACATGAATGGTGTTGTGTTGTAAAGGACAAAGTTTGAGCGACGCGCTTCGTTTATTTGGAAAGCGTGTCAACTCCGATTGGAACTCCGAATCTTTGTCGCGATCACGTTGCTTCCCTAAGCTTTAACCGTCGACTCATCCTGCTTCACACCGTACAGTCATAGCCAAGGCAGCTATGTTAATGCTGCACCAATGGCTTCAATAACCTCGTATTTTCAACGAAAACCGAGGAAGGAGAATGTTCCGACTAAACGGAAGCAAAATGCCACAGAGCGGCCGGCGGGGTCCTCGAAGAAGCCTAAAGTAGACTCTGCTCCTACTACTCGACATCAGCTTTCCGAAAGGACCAGGTCCTTGAATAAAGACAGTTTCAATGCTGCTTCTGCATCGTCTTCTAGTGCAGGCACGGTTGGCCGAGCAACACCTCCTCAGCGTGCATATGCCACTCCAAAGTCATTGGCCAAGCCTTCTAGTTCTCGCATCCATGGCGGCCCTAACGAAATAATAGACCTCACGGTTGGACCTTCCAGCGCTGGCGAGCTGGAATCAAATACAGAAACGAATCCTTTCCTCCTTCCGACTCCCAAACCAATCAATTCGAACATGATACGATTGACTGCCGCATCCAGCATTCTTCCTCCTACACCGTACAGCTCGATCCGATTGAACTCCCTCCGTGTACTTAATTCGCAAGCCTTGTCAGCTACACCTTCACAATCTCTTGCTCGACAGGCTTCTACTCTGACCATTAATCCTACGACCCCGACACGCCCTACCAAAGGCTACCTAGAAGTCGTACCCGAGACTCCTGGATCTCCTTCGATACGGCAACTCAAGGCCGCTTCGAGCGAGCTGCCTGGTCTATCACAGATCCCAAGCTCTCAAAGTCAAGATGTCGACATCGATCTCTTTTCTCATAAGACAGGCGTGTCATCAGGACTCCCTCGAGAGACGGTCGATGAACTCAGTGATCCGTTCCAGGTCCCAACCTCACAAAGCCAAGAAGTGGAGATCGATTTTACGACCAAGAACGAAGATGCACTGATTGGAGCTATCACCAAAGACATAACCGAAGTTCCGACCTCACAGACTCAGGAAGTAGAGGTCGATCTTTCTGCATACGGAAGGCACGATGTAGAACAGCTTCCTTCCGATGACTCGATAGTTCCTTGTTCCCAGTCTCAGGATATAGAAGGGATTTTCCTCGCGGTGGTCTCTCCGCGTAGAAAACGTGTGTTACGCGAAATTGAGGAAGGAAAACGAATGGTAGCCGCAACTGAGAGTTTGTCGGGATTGGTATCGCAATTCCAGTCGGAGCATATACGAAATCCGTACGTTCTAAGGCGCTTCCAGTTCTCTGTATTCCCTTCGGAACTGATGTGCATTGCATATTTTACAGTCAACTCAGCTCGGATTTGGGGCTGTCAGACCAGTCTGGAGAATTAGAAGGAGATATCGCGAATACCACTGTGAGAGCGTACGTGACTGGTTCTCAATTGATTTGCGCATATTCATATACATTCCAGTGAGGATATCTCTTTCGAAATTACTAAAGACAACTTCTCCAAGCCTGAGGCCCAGCAACATACAGACTCGGATCAGGTAATAGTGCCTATCGATGAGGAAGATATCCAGAGTCTGTTCGATAGCCAAGAACTACACAATGTGGTGCACGACGCGAGTGCCCATGCCGTCAATGCCCATCAACATCATGATGAGGCAACCGTCCTTCCTCCAAAGCCTTCCCAAGCGTCTTCTGTGACGGAATCCGATTCAGGAGATGATCAGTGGATGCTACAAGCACAACAACTTCCCCATTCTGGAATCGTCACTCATACAGACGAAGGCGATGGTGCATTTGACAGGCTTCCTTCGAGTCAGCCTGAAGTACAGTCATGGCAGACGGACGTTTCGTCGTATCCATTCCCTCAGGCAGCGTTAGATTTTCTCGATATGTTGGAGGAAGGACCAGATTAAGCACACTTTAATGACAGTGATACATGATAGAAAAAAATTGTACAAAGCTGAAAATTCATAGATGAAAATTTCCTCGGAGCTTTCAAGAATATAAGATCGAAAGCCCGCGGATGCGCGGGCCTGTTCCGACGTTTGCGCTATCTTACTTCGATACCACCATCATGCCTGGACGCCTTCAAGACAGAGTCAATTTCTACCTGCTCACCGTTATCGAATTACTATTGCTGACTATCCTGATTCCACAGGTAGCACTCATCACTGGCGCAGGCTCGTATGTGATCTGACCTTTTCGGTCTTTCAACATTTCTCATCGCATACTTTTATTGTTGAATCCAGAGGAATCGGCCTAGAATCATCTGTCCTCTTCGCCCAGGAAGGTGCTCACATCATTCTCTGTGATATCAACATCGATGGAGCAAAGAAAGGAGCGGAGATCATCGCACAGAGATATCCCAAAGTCAAAGCTATCGCGATCAAATGCGATGTGAGCAAGGAACAAGATATCAAGGATGCTGTGGATGCCACTGTGAAGGAATTTGGGAGGTTAGATGTCATGGTGCGTTTGTCATCCATGTATCTTTCTTGCAGTGATTTATAGGCGTTATCCGATCTAGTTCAACAACGCAGGTGAAGGAAGACTAGACCTCGTTCTACCCAACGTCACGCAATCTCGGAACTTACATCCGTCACTCAGGTATAATGCATCCGAGGACGACAATGCACTCAATACCGAGGAACGTATCTGGGACCTTACAATGCAGATCAATCTCAAGGGCGTCTGGTGGGGATGTAAATACGCAATCTTAGCCATGAGACAGAACCCAACCGATGCCTCGAAGGGTTTACACACCGGTGGAAGCATCATCAACACCGCAAGCTTTGTCGCGTTGATGGGTGCTGCGACTCCACAGCTAGCTTGTTCGTGCTCGATCCATGTTGATACTAATCACTCACTCTCAGCTCTTTTGATGAACAGATACCGCATCCAAGGTATATTTCCTTTCAAATTCCGCGATAAGGTTCATACTGAGAGTCTACTATGCAGGGTGCCGTGCTCGCTATGACGCGCGAACTGGCTATGGTTCATGCGAGAGAAGGCATACGTTTGAATTCCCTTTGCCCGTAAGTCGAAGATAACCCACCTTCTCGATAACATCTAGCCCTAACGCAACATTTTACAGTGGTCCACTCAAAACTCGTCAGTTATACGTCTTGTCCATTGTTGGGATCTAGTTGACTGACTTGGCCTTCAAGCGTTGCTGATGGACTTCCTGAACACAGAGGAGAAGAGGCAACGTCGGATGGTGCATATTCCGATGGGGAGATTTGGGGAAGCCATTGAGCAAGCCAAAGCAGCCCTGTTTTGTGAGTTCCCTAAATATTCAAAGAATTTCTGATCACTAACTGGCTCTCATCAGTGGCAAGTGATGATAGCAGTTACATGACGGTAGGTCTTAGAGTTCCCTTGATATCTGTACCGTGACGGTGAATCCTAACCACATGTACTAGGGAACCGATTTCACTGTTGATGGGGGACTTTCATCGGCATATGTGACCGCAACCGGGGAGCCAGTATTGCCCCCTCCATCGAGCTTGGTCCATAGTTGAAGCGCTCAGATATATCATGATATCGATTATAGACGTAGGATCTAGGAGGGCGATTTTTTTTGTTTATACATAGACACAAGCATTGATCGTCGTTTGACTCAGTTGCACCTTCCTGTGAGGATGAGGTTCGCTACAACCTCGACCTGGTATGTAGTACTAGCCTTTCCGACGGGTGGTAGTAGGTGGTGGTCTGCCACTGGTCACTGGGCTCATTGAACAGGATATTCTTACCAACCCCGGAGCTACATGTCGGTCTCTCACGGTGCGTTCTGAAGACTCTCTCAGACGTGCGCTGATTGTTGACTCTCTATGTTTCATGTTTGTGCAATGTACAGCGTGTTTTCACGGGGAAAGCTAATTTTGCCTCATACTCGAGATAGTACTATTGGGTGCGATTTTAATTGATATATGGGTTCAATGTGGTAGGGCTGCAGGCCGCTGCAGGTGTCTATCATACCAGATACGGATCGATTGCAGTTCTTGGCAGTTCCAGAAACCCTTGGAGATAGACAGAGACGAAACTGGACGAAACTGGAGGTGCGTATCGTCCTTTTGCATCTCGTATCATCAACGTCCTAAAAATGGCTGTCCTGAGCTTGTTTCAACTCATTGTATGAGGTTCCACAGGTGACAGGAGTCTACACACGAACAGGCACGAACCTTTCTGTGATAATCAAGGATGATGATCAGGTTCAACTCGAGTTATCATAGGTTATCATCCTGTCCCGTCGCATCTTTCGAGTTGTGAGATCTTGAGAGGTTGTGAGTTTGTGTGTCGGGTAATAATATGGTATGGTGGTTTTCGTTCGCATATGAACTGTGTGGCACTTCATTTTAACTTGTTCTGCCTGTCAGCCTTGGTCAAGCTTGAGGCTCGTCGTTGGAAGCAACGTTGAAAGGGCTCCAGGATAAATCATGGCAGTACCGTACTACGATGTGTCCATCGCACTGCTGCCGTGAGTTACCTGCTCACTGCTGATCGAACAGTATCGAACTGGATTCGGCCTCACGCATGAGCGTCTTTTGCTCAGAAGAGAAGCGAACGACAGACGAGATATCAGATCATTACTCCTTAAAGGCCAAACATAGGATTTTGGACCAGCGTTTTCGAACTGGCTGAGATGGATTGGTATCATTTGATATCACTGGCAGTATCCAGAAAATCTACAATCACCGCCGTTGCACTAGGTAAGTATGTTGCTCTCCACTGCCTCAACTCTTGAATGTCATCATGCGAGGATGAGCTCCTGCGATCCAATCTGTGGCAACACCGAATTTTGCCGTCTCTGAGCGTTTATATTAAACATCCCTGGCATGTTCGCGCCTTATTCGATCTCTCACCGCTGGTCGGTTTCAGCTCCCTCAAAACTTACATAGCAGTCTCCTGCTTCTATCACTCCACGCACAAACAAAGCCTATCACCTATACGATGCATCTATTGCCCCGGCCTTTCCTCTTCGTGGGCATTCTGCTCCTCAGTGGAAAGACAAATGCCATGCCCGTTAATCCTGTATGTGATTTCATCTATTGGAAATTATGAGTCATTTAGCTCATTTCATTTGGTCTCAATGATCCTAGGATGGATTGGTCGCTGGCTCTTCGAGTGCCAGCAATCACTGCGGCCGTGGTTGGACATTAGACAAGCCATCGTCTGCATTTCCACTTCCGGAGTCAGGCATACAATGCAGATCTTACTACCATTCCACGTCCACCCTTGATCATATGGAGCTTGACGATCGCCTAGCGAAGTCCAAGGGGGACAATCCTGTCGATCATGATGACCGAATGGCACACACTATCAAAACTCTGTTGTCGACGGAAATCTGGTCCCAGCTCCCACACAAATATTCCCATATATCCTCTCTTGACCCCGACTATTACTTTTCCCAGCTCAGATGTCACAAACAAGAGGCATGGATCGTCATAGGAGTCAATCCTGCTGGCAAGGCCAGCTTTGCTATTCAGTTAAATGAAAGGTCTTTGGATAGTGGTTCAGTTTTTGTCTCTGTCGAACCCAGACCTGAAGAATTCTTCCGCTTTGCAGAGGGGAAATACTGGGTTTGTTCTCTTTCTGCTTTATCACTGCACTGGCAGGTGGCTGATTTGAGGAAACAGGTTCATGGCTCGGAAGAGTCCAAGATGCCTTTACCTAATATTGACAAAAACGATGTAAAGACGTCGAGGAACGATAAAGGTGAATACACACTCTATGTTGAGTTGCCTTGCCAGCTGGAAGGAAAGGAAGCCGGACAGGAGGACCGGTGCCATACCAAGCTTCATATTCTCTAAAGTATTGAATCGGTGTAGAGGCTGTAAACTTCATGTAGTAGAGGCCAACAGGACTTTCGCGTTCAAACCACTGCAACTGTTCAAACTTATGTAACACATTGACGAAACAATAACCTCAAGGTTCTGGCTTGACATACTCAGGAGGGACATCCCCTGACATCTCCCAAATGACAAGTGTATGAGTTGTATATCAGAAAAGACTGACTCCGATAAGACCAGCACCCGGAGTGCACCACTAGCCTGAGTGCTTGTCAGGAAGCATGCGATATGATCACCTTGCCACCAATCGCCGTGTCCTAGTATCGGAGTATCCTCTCACATAAGTACAACAAGTTGAACTGATAAGCGGTGGAAGATTCGAGGTGAGGGATACAGGTGGTGGTTGGCCATGATAAAGCTTACAGTAACTTCGTTGACCGTTGCTGGACTCTGTAGCCTGCCAGATTCCAGAAGCAGCAGTCTTAATAAGCGCTCAATAGGCGTCAAATCATACTGGCCTCAGTGGCCTTGCAGTTGACTTTGGAACTTCTCCAACTTGGTCTCCCACGGCCCATGATTGACAAAATCTGTTGACATGGTTCGCAAATAGTTCGCAAACCTAACTCCTTTCCAACGGGCAAAAAATATCACTCCAAGCACAAGGACCTGACTTTGAAGCTGTGTAAGACTGTCTTAGTTTTTTTACATGTGACTGACTCGGGTTGAAAGTTGAAATTGAAAGTTGAAACGACACACACTGCAGTGCTTGTGCCTTGGCTATCGGCATCAATCAGCAGCAAAGCCAGCAAATCTTCAACCGGTTTCCCCTATAGGGTGGCTCGTAGATGTAAGTTTGTAACAATGGTCTCCTCCAATCCGTTTGTGATAAAAGAAAGTCTCTACTAAGTTCTAACAAACCCCAATCCTTACCGCTGGTCGGTTTCGTCGTCTCTCAAAGCTCTACCGCGATTTTTTCTATCACTCCACACACAAAACAGCCAACACTCAGAGCCACCCCTTGCTCATAGTAACGATGCAGCTCCTTCGGCCTTTTCTCTTCATCGGCATTCTGCTCTTTGCAAAGACAAGTGCCATGCCCATTTCTTCAGGTTCTCAGGCTCTGACGAGCCAGCACAGGGTGCGGGATTTCTGTGTTGTTACTTGTATCAAATTATGAGCATTTCAGCTGATTCTATGATACCGGTGTCTTCTAGGATGCAGGTGCTGGTCCGAGCGCCAGTCATCACCCTGACCGCTCAGCAGCTTATGCGCCGCCACATCCAATGCGCAGAACACCATTTCCAGTGGAAGGGAGTATCAAGGTAGAATGTACCGCACGTTATCACCCGCCTAGTGGAAGCAAGAAGCGGGGCCCTAATAGGGAACAAATGTTGACTGCTATCCAAACCGTATGGTCGCCGTCATTCTGGTTCGAAGCAGCGAAATTTTCCCAACCTCTGCCATCCCCTGATCAATATCTCTCCGGAGAGTTCGACCACCAATTATTCCCATATCCCGAGGAAGAGTATCTCCAAGTCGTAGTTCATGCCGCCGGAATGACTCTTCACGTCATCCTTTTCGAAGGAGATGCTTTAGACAAAGGTTATGGTGTCATATTCGATCCCGTTAAGGCATATTTTCATTTTGGAGAGGGCAGATATTGGGTCCGTTTTCCGTTCATCAATTGCTTTTTCAAGTGGCTGATTTGAGGAAATTCAAACAGTTTGATGACTCGAAGAATCCCGAAAAAATCCCCTTTCCTGCCACCCCAGCCTGGAAGTTTTGGGAGTTCAAAGAAGATGGTGGACTCGATTCTCAGAGGGACGAGGTGGGTGAATTCCATGTGAAAGTATGAGTGTTCTAGCTGATCTCATTTGTACCGGTGTCTTCTAGGATGTGGGTGCTATTCGGAGCGGTTATGGTGGCAACCGCTTAGTAGCAGTGATCACGCCTCCAGGGTTCAGAACACTGTTTCCAGCGGGGAAAGATGGTGAGGTAGAATGTTTCTGGCGCTATTATCCACCTGGTGGCAAGAGTTCTCAGAAGATAGCGCCTGACGAAGAAAAAATTCTAACTGCTCTCCGAACCGTATGGTCGCCGAAATTTTGGTTTAATACAGGGGGAGACCGGGTTAAAAGTTTCGAACCTCTGTTATCCCCTGATTCATATCTCTCCATGGAATTCGACAAAGACTACTTGCTAGTTGTAGCAACTCATGCCGGCATGACTCTTCATGTCATAGTCTTCGAAGGAGGAATGTTGGACAGGGGTTATGTCCACTTCGAACCCGATAAGATGGCACTTATTCAGTTTGGAGAGGACAGATATTGGGTCTGTTTTTCATTCATTGGTTGCTTTTTTCACATGGCTGATTCGAAGAAACAGCCTCCTGGAAAATCCAAGATGTTCTTTCCTCCCCTTCAATCCCAGAAGGTGTCGACGGACAAAGATGGTGTAGTACATATCGATTTTCAGAGGGACAGGAATGATTGCTTGGCAGTAAGACTGCGACCTTGGACGCAAAAACCGTCTGGGTCTAGTCAGTGGTTTCGAAGTCATCCGAAGAAGGGGAGCTCATAAAATCATAGCACATGCCATTGTCCTCAATGCCGCAGTATGGCAGCTTGTTGGGAATTTTGTATATGTACTCTCTAATGTACTGATACTATGTAAGTATGGAAAGGATCTTTCAGGTTATCCTACAGACTGATGACGAGAGATAGAAGAAGATATGAGGCAGCGGCCATCATCATTAACCTGTTGCGTGACACTCTTCGATAGCCTTGCCTTCGGTTATTGGTATGATCTGCACAAACAGTCTTCGATAAGTATGATAGGAATCAAAAGATCAAAGAAGTACTACATAGGGAGTATTCAAGATGGATAAGGCACTTAGGTCCGAAATCGACAACGCGGCGCTCGCCACTATGTAAGGGTGACTGTTCATCATGTAAATGACACTGTACAGTGGCCAAATTATGATCTCCAATCATCTCGAAGTCGAAGAGTGGCGGAGCTCATTGCTCCGCACTACCATGCCGATGAAGCAGGGGCCCGCATACGGTTGGTAGAGTTGTAGCAATTGAGGAATGATGATGAGGGAATGCGGCAGCCGTCAAGGGAGAGAGAATGGATTGTGGGTACAACAGCTATGGTGAGATTTGAATGAGACTTGCGAGGACGCCGGACAGAAGAATCACCATACCGCTGCCTATCTGGATCGAATATGGCAAGCCGTTCTTCAAATTCTCAAAGGGCGAATATTGGGTCTGTTTTTGTTCATCGATTGCCGTTACATGTTGCTGATTCGAGGAAACAGTTTCCTGAATCGGAGGATTCCAAGATGTCCTTTCCTGCGGTCGACGACCCAAAATTTCGGCAGGACAAGGAAGGTCGGACCTATCTCGATTGGCGGGGGCGCGCGCCTTGCGAGCTGTCAGGGGCGACAAAAGAAGACTCAGAACACGGACAGAAGAAAGTGTAATCCTACCATGACAATATTCTCATAGCTCCAACTGATCCAGCCCATAATTGGCGAGCACATTATGCAATAGATCTAGCAGAATAGGGACTAAGGAAAGAAGAACTTTGCTCTCTGAAATAAGATGTGATTTCGTTGTGAATATCCTATAAAACTACAACAATCGCGATTCAAAACAGATAAGTAGGCGAGAAAGAGAATAGATGGCCGTCATTGGCTCTTCGCGCGACGCTTGTCACCTTCGATCTTCTTGATACGTGCGATTTCCTTTCCAATATCGTTGACAAGCCGTTTGTGCAGGTCAGGTCGATAACCAAGGGCAAAGAGTATCTCGAGATGGACGAAGAAAGGAGCGAGAACGATTGCTGTCGATGAGGGAAACTGAGAACGAGTTGAGTTAATGGTGGAAGCCAAACTACATACCTCCAATCAAATTGTCAAGGAGCGCCGGGGCTCGCTTCTCTGCGACGCCGTGCCCGACAAATTGAGCAAGCCAGCATACGGTTTGTAGAGTGACTGCGACTGTGAGATGATCTGCCCTATGGTGAGCAAACGCAGTAGCCGTCAAGAGAGAGAAAATGAATTGTGGCGCATATAGCAGCTACGTTCGGGACGAATTAAGTGAGATTTAGGAGGACAGATATAAGAGAGAACGTACAGCGGCGACCGGCTCCAGTATGAGGTAGTAGGTCTGGTAGACTACCCAAAGTATAGCGGGGTAGTTGAGCTCAAGCGTCATCAAGGAGTTGAGTTCCTGGTGGTATTCCGGCAAGAAGGAAGGGTGCGGGGCGCTTGCAAGTAGTACCATGGCCGACCTGCGATGAGGATAACCAGTTTGGAAGGTGCGTCGCGGATGTTCAAAGGGTAATTACCACATAATGAGCGGTACACAGATGACATGGATAAGGACGTTGACTTTGTTGTTATGGTATGCGCCGTAGAACGTGAGCTTTGAGGATGGATCAGTGAAGATTGGTGAAGAGAATAAGTCGGAGCTGTCTACCTGTTTGTTAACGTCAAAGATGGAGACAGACATGATGAGAGGAGTGAAGAGAGAAAGAAATTTATCAACCGGTATTATTTATGTTGCACAGAATCATCCTATATTATAAAACCTCTGGGCGCGCTTAATCCCAGAAGCTTACTTAATAATTACAAATCATTACAAATCATTTTGGGCGCTTTTCTTCTTGCTCAGTGCTCATTTCTAAATTCTCACTGCCATCAGTGTTCATTAACATTTCTTGGGCTCTTCTCTTTCAATCCAATTGCAGCACACTGTAGCAAGGAGGCTCAAATTTCTCTTGATTCAATAAAACTCAATTTTTCCATTATAATTACAACACATATTTCTTCTGGCTTCATTTTTTTTACCTTGAACTCCATAATTTGGTAAATTTGAACTTTCTATGTAGTATGGGCTTTGTGTATTTATTTTCTGGATTGAAAAAAGTTTGTATAAATTAGAATGCATATCCTACCACTCCTTACTGCTTACTGCTCAGAGAAATTAGAAATGTAGCACTGCAGATTTCTATCTTTACTTAAAACTTGAGAGTCAAGAAGAATCAAAGATATTTGAGTGTAAGAATTTCAGGTGGTTTGCCATTTTTATGCTGACACTGGGATGTTTCTTATTTCTCAAGTTTTAATAAATAAATCATAAGATTTTGATAGTCTTTTTGAAGAGTAATAGTTATCGGAGACAATGAGGTTGGAAGTTGAGAATCGAGATTAGTAAATAAACTAAAAAAATAAAATTCAAAAATGCAATAAAAATAAAAATAAAAAATCAAGAAACCAATTGCCATACAAGTGTCATCAATGGGAAGAGAAATTAATGGATGATTTATTGATCCAGTATTTGTTAAATTAACTTGAATGTAATTAGACTGGGGAGCTCAAGAGTAGCTGGGCACCCCAGACCCTTAACTAAGGCTACTTGATCCCAAACAGAGTGAAGTATAATGAACATCATTGGAGTTGAGCATACCTACATTATATGCACATGTCATATAAAATTGATTTTGGAAAACTGAGAGATTGGGAGTTATAAAATAATGAATTGGGTGTCAGAATGAACTGGGGAAGTGAAATCAGAAGCAGAGAAATCAGGGGGAGATTGAGAGTCAAGGTTGAAGGAATAGGAATCAATCAGTTGGTCACATTGGGAGTTGAGAAATTAGGTGCTGGGAAATTGGATTGAAGGGCAACAAACTATGAGCTGAGACTGGAGAGTTGAGTAATTGTATTAAATATGACTTTGCCTCAAACTGACAGTTAAATGTACAGGTGCCTGGGATAAAGCATTTGCGTACTGGCGTGACGAAGTCACGGGTATCAAGCTTGTCCTATACTATAAATTATCTCGAGACGCCCAAATTCCAACTCAGCTTATTACTTAATTCTTAGTCAGCTTCTCTAAGCGCTTACCCAGCCTTTTTCTTTACACTGGCGCTTTTTTGGGCGCTCTTTCATTTTCAATACTTCATTCAAGCTTTCTGATCAACTCTAACAACTTTTAGGAGTGTGTTACATAGTATTCTCAAATGTTTCAATACATTGAGCTATCCTTCTTTACTTATTATGGTGCAGATAATTCTTACAGCAGTCACAGAGCAATTATCTCAACAAAATCAATGAATCTGCCCTGTTTCTTCTGAACCTCAAAAAAAACATATTTTGCTCCCATTGGAGCTCAGACACTTGAGCTGGACTATGACTTCATGGTCCATGTTCTGTGTGTAATGTGTGACATCAAGAGTTTTGGGACTTAGAAGTGACAGATTTGTGGGATCTATGAGCCTAAGTGAGTACATGCAAGACCTGTAGGTAACCAGGGGTAAGACTATAGAAGGAGAGCTAAAGTAGGGGGAAAGCCGTACCCTCAGAATGAACATAAGTTCTGAGGGGCATTGAACAATTTTGTTTATGTATTTGAAATAGATAAGGAAAATTGTAAGTAATATTTTAAAATTTATAGACCATACATGAATGACTCAAGTCCAGAACTAGGACATCCTGAAATCTAAGAGTGAAACCAATGCAGGGAGCAGTGCATGCAGAAGTATATGATGAACAATGGACTCAATAGTTGGGTGTATGCATTTTCTCAGAATACCAAATGTGCACATGAGAAAACACACTACAGTCATCTATTGGCCATTGAGATACTATGAGCCAATGGGACAAATGATGCTCAAGCATGCAAAACTTTGTGAAATATTTTCAGAAAAAATCCTGTTAGTTCATATAATGTAGATACACCATTACTAGAATTTATAAGTGCTCAGAAGAAGGATTGCACTGGGATCAATAATTTATAAATGATTTTTTCTGCTCATGCAGTACTAGATGCATGAATATTGGAATGTCAATGGTGGTCCTTGAAGGAATTTTACTTTATTTCCTAAGCTACAGTGTGTAGCATACCACATAGACCATTAATTATAAAAATAATCATAAAAATACATTCAGATTGGCATGAGATAGAACAAAATGAGTGGTGAGTAGCAGTCACATCATTCCATCCCAAATGCCCTTAAATTTTGACAACAATTGTAAAAGCACTTAGCTCTTCTCAAAAATTACAAAACATAGCATACAGTATCTCAAAGTATAATAGTTCAGGTCTGCCTATTTACTTAGTCCATATTGTGTTGCTTCACAATTTCGCAGCTGAAGTGGAAATTCTATCCCATTGGACTGTAGATGACTGTACACATTAAATCCAAACTCAATAAAAAGCTTTGATCAGGCTCCTTAAACCAGCCGTCGTTGTGAAGAGGACTTAGAATGAGTAGGCGTGAGGTAGAGATGGGAGCACGTGATGAAAGAAGTTTGGTCCTCTTCACAAGACGGCTGGCAAAACTTACCCGGACCGATATCCCGGAGGGCTCATATTTCGCTAAATGGAGTGAGCGCCAACGATAACATCGATACCATCGTGTAGTTTTACCTGTCATATTGAAGGTTGTTCTCACCTATGAATCTGCCCGACCATGTTCTCCATGCTATTCTTGTCCAGCTGCAAGAACACTCTGCTACTGCAGCTGACTTCATCATCTCTATTCTCCAAAATTCAGACTATTCCGACAACATTGTAAAGCTAGATCTCGATGCTAGAATTGATGAAATTCTCGACGCTTTTCGAGATAACCAATGTACAAGAGGAGGAACACAAGCATGGGCTCACAGAGAAGCAATGAATACCTATGCAGAACAATTGTTGGCTCTAGTCTATCAGTCTACAGATGGCCGATTTTGTGCCTCAAAAGCAACTGCAGAACGGCTCGAAGCTTTCGACATCGACAAGGTTGCAGATGAGATGAAGAGTTTAGCACCGCAGCTTTGGGAGGTGCTTGGTGTTCTGTTAGATGCGGATACAGCGCAGATTGTGTATCGTGATCGGAAGAGAAGGGAGTGGAGGGCAAGAAAAGGTAAACGGAAATCTGGACTCGGTCCTCGCAGGCATAACGAGGACATTGCTATGGAAGAATCTGAGGGAAACACATCCGATGTGGACATGGAGGATGGGGATATTTTTGATGAAAATATTGCACAACAGCAAAAGGAAATTGGAGTGGAATTGGATAGTGCAAAGCAACGTCGACAAGCACTGATGATGATTGTAAGTGCCTCTTCTTATCGGTAACTTTGAATCATATTCACACTCATGAGCAGAAGCAAACTGTCTGCATCAGTATCATGATGAACAGTACGAATCAACGATGCAATTCTTTGCAAGCATTGATTGGTGTTTTCCTTCATGCATGTAATTCCCCAGAGGCAGTAACAGATCTCCTTGCCCATGTCGGAATATCTGTCTCTGTTGCGACCATCAATGCTGCCATTACTAGCCTATCCAATGAGGCATTTGTCAAACTGCGCAAACTCTCTGCTCAGCTACTCACTGCATATGCATACGACAATCTTGATATCGATTTGAAGCATGCTTCTACTATCGAAAACCCTTTCGCATCCTTGATCCATCTCACATCTGCCACTGCAATACCTCTGAAGGGTGTCTCCTCAGATGATCTCTGCTGTTCGAGTTATCTCTGGGATCGCTCTCCCATGAATCCAAGCCGTACAAAGTATTCACCATCACATCCAAAAGTTACCGACAATGATTTCTACGGTCTACATCATGATTCACTGGATAGCGATGGACTCCTTTCTCGTGATCGCTTCAATGCATGGGTCTTTGTTTACAACTTAGTAAACGATGGCCCAAAATACTTTCATCGTTTTATACATGATCTTTCCGATCCAGAGATCATTGACTGCATCCCTTTGGACCATAATAATCCAAAGATGGAGCAGATCAATCTGCGCATGGTGGACTCAGCATGCACTACACCTGCAGAGAATGGTGCGATCTTAGAGGATATCCTTTCCAAGCAAGCTGGGCTCGGGGATTCCAAGGATGATCCCAAGTTGAAAGGCATTGATGATTCTGTCATCCTCCTTTTTGGTGATCTTGGTGTTGGTGATCGGGTCCAAAGTCTTCTTGCTTCACGTTCCGAAGAGAGGAGCCCCTGGCGCCGCCTTCAGTTCTTGATCTATGTGTTGGGTCTCTTTCATGTCAAGATGGCTTGTGCTGATGCTGTATGGCGAACATTCATTGAGCCAAAAGATGCGAGGAAGGAGGTTGACAAATATTCATTGATGAAGCTAGTAGAGAAGCTTCGACCAAAGGAGACACGGAAGATCGAAACCAAGCCTGGTTTCCGCAGAATGCACGAAATCATCAAACAGATTGGGTCAGTGACACGTTTGGATCTCTGGCGAATAGAAGTCGCAAAGTTGAGTTATCCAGATCTCGAGGCTTGGGCAGAGTCGAAACCAACATTAGATGAGATCTGGAAGATAGCTAAGTCTATGTGCAAGCAATACGTCGCTTCGGGGGATATGGTAGCAGATTTGCGTGATCAAGGTGCAGAGGAACGCGATCACGTCTTTGAAAATATGCTTATCCGACAGCAAATATTTTTGCTCTATGAAGAAATAAGCTACGCCATGGACGCAGGTGATATTGGCCGAGTTGAAATGTGTTTCATGCCTTGGATCTGGATTTTTCAAGCTACGGGCAAACATCGCTATGCTACGTTCATGCGGAAATATTTGCGTGATGTTCATACTCGATATCCTGAAGGACTAAAGTAAGTTCTGATCCAAGTTGCTAATGCTCATATCAATCCTGACTCAATCAATGGATAGACAAGCAATTAGGAGAAATATCCTGGTCAATCCAACTGGCAAGAAGGGTCGATTCAGAGGAGTTGACTGGGTGGTTGAGCATAATAACCTATATTCAAAGGTAAAGCAATTGTTGCAGAATTCACTCAGCATCTAACCAGACAGCTTGTACAGAGGATATACGGGGGTCGATTCTCAAATCATACAAAGCGGCGGATCATCAAGGAGTCATCCCTCCTTGGAGTCTTCAAGAGTGCACGTATTATGGTGAACAGAATCTTTCGAATTGGACGACGCACCACTCGACATTCAGGCCCAAATCTTAGGAAGACATTTCGAGTAATCAAAGATTATATAGAAGAAATCCAGTTGAACGAAAAGATTCATGGGCGGCACACAACTTATGCCATCCCCAATCAGATTGTTCGTGGACAACATCTGGCAATGACATCAAAACCAAAACCTGTACGTGGCGAACATGTACTGATTATTTCAGATAATGATCCAAATGCACATGAGTGGGAGGATATAGATGATGGTGATGACAATGAGCTATCAGAGGGAGATATATCAGATTAGCATTACTGTAAAGGTAGACGAATGTATTATGGAGAATAATTATTGGAGTGAAAGCTTGGGGTATTGGAAGAGAATGACTGGAAAAAATCACTGTAAGTTGCTGGCTGTGATGGAGTAGACAGATTAGGATGTTGTATACGTAGAGGTAAAGGCAGGGGAGTAGAAGGTGTATGATAGAAAGTAGGTGCAAGAGATGAATTTGTAACCGGCGTAGATGATGCAGATTTTTGTACCAACTGGTTTTCTTTGTTACTGGGTTCTGCTGCTGGGGGACCAGGAGAATCTGGTTGCTGTTTGCAAGTTCGTTCTAAGAAGAAGATTGAGTATTTGCAGAAGCTATAATCTTATATGTAACACCTACTGTTGTGACCAGGTTCATTGCATATTGAACACTTTAATTTCCGCCCAGTCCCCGCTGAGTCAACAGCAGAGACCGTCGTTGAACCTACTACTTGGGCAATGACATTCAGGAGTGAGGGCCCGTGAGTTTGGACATAATCTTCTCGCCAGTCTGTTTCACGCTGGATTGCTGCCACATCCGGCAGCTTTGAACAGTTTGCACACAGTACAAGACGTGACAAAACCTCATCAGACATGAAGCAACGGACACCATACAAACGGGCATTCAGCTCGCCAAGTGCCTGAAAAGCTCTCTCCTTCCTCCATTCAACTAGCGCCTGCTTAAGCTTCAGGCCGGACTCAGAAAGATGATGATCTTTTCGAATGCTCGATTTGTTTGGTTTCGAAGGCGGCGAAGGGAGATCAACAGCAGCTACACTAGAGAATGAGTCTGCACTGCAGCAGATACAGCACAGACGTGACTTCTTTAGACAACAGCGTTCGCAGCCAGATGGAGTTGATATGTCACAGTCGCGGTGTAACATGACATCTAGATAGATATAGTAATCAGTAGTGTCGAACATTGAGCAAAATTAAACTTACCTGCTTTGTCGTCACGAAAATAGAGGAGGATAGGCTCACGGTAGCAGTTAAACCCACGAGTAGCAGCGTTGACCATGTCATCCAAGGGAGTACCCAACTCAACCTCTTTCTTACTATTCCGAGCACCGGGAGCCGCATGCATTAAACGCTTCGAATAACGAGCGATGCGAGTAGCCAACGAGCAGTCAAGACCAAGTGACTGTGCGAGAGATTCTTTGGATGTATCACTGTGTGGCTCAGGTAACGAAACAGTCAGGGAAGAGGGAGCTGTCGACGAACGACCTGCAGCATGATTGGGTCGTGCACGTTTTGCTGCACGTTCCGAAGCTTGTGCAGCGGCTTGACGTTTACGATTGATGACTTGAACACGTTCGGTATCGAAATGCGAGTTTTCGACGAGAAGGACCGCGATTGCTTCCAGAGAGAAGTCTCGGCCTGCACGTCCGAAGCGCTGCCACAAAGTGCACATATCAGCGGGCATACGGTATTGAACAACAATCTGTACATCAGGTAAATCGAGTCCCTGTAATCAGTCAGTAAATGAGCACAATATTAAAACCTATGTTACATACCATCCCAAAAGCGTCAGTAACAGCCATTCCCCAAATTTCGCCAGCTCGGAATTCATCGAACGTTTCTTCCCGGTAGTGTGTAGTCATAGTAGCATGAAAATATCTGATTCGAGATCGACATTCAGAAGGCAAACGAGTCCGGAGAAAGTGAACAGCGTCCTCGCAGGCAGTTGTGTTATCAAAGAAGATCAGAAATTTGGGAAGCGTTGAATCACCAGCTTTGAAATCAGGAGGAATGAGGAACGCAAGATCTTTGTATGAATGTATTGGATAGTTCAAGCCTCGGACGACGAGATGGATGTTAGGTCGATCATTGGAATCATGGAAGTATGCAAGACGATCATTGGATCGAAGTCGAAGAATCTCCGAAACGTCCTCGAGGATGTTAGGTGGAAGTGTAGCAGATGTAACGAAAAAAGGGATATGAGATGGGAGGAGGTAGCGGATATTCCCAACGTAGAGGTATTGACTTCGGAATGTCGAGCCCCACTGGCTGACACAGTGACCTTCATCGAAAACAACATACAGTAGCCGGTTGGTGACCTTTGCTTGCTTCCAGAGGTCCTGGCAGGGTAGATCGTTCATGATTTCTGGACTGAGAGTGACCACATGAAACTTTCCAGCAGCAATCATCTGTTGGGGTGTGAGTTGTAACATCTAGCAAGGCAGATACATGTACGCACCTCATAGATATCTGGACTGTTGTTCTCAGCATGTAGGTTGATGGATTTTACACCAACTGCTTCCAACTGCTTCTCCAACTGCCTTCCAATCATGATTAGGGGAGTGACTCCGAAGATCATGCTATCCATCCCATCCTCCAAGGCCATGAGCAACCGCAAGAGGAATGTGATGGTTTTTCCGGAGCCAGTTCCAGCAATGTTAACGACATCCTTCCCTTCCTGAAGTGCAAGCGCTGGCTTGATCTGACGCCAGCATAAGCGTTTCTTGAAGATTCTCTGTCCCAGCTCTCGAATGCGATTGACATCCCATCTCGGAACAGATTTGACTGGAGGCAATGATTCTGGTGATGGATCACCGGTAGATGGCATGTGTTAATGAGCAAAGATGTTCAAAGGAGTGACAATTTCATAGATTAAGATGATGTAGGATAGATACACAAACGACGGGACAAATTGTCGTCGTCGTGGAAGCTGTAGTACAACGTTCCCAAGGTCCCAGTAAACAAACGGATCGTCGCGGTCCGGGTAAGTTGTGCCAGCCTTCCTGCGGAGAGAAACAAAACTTCTTTCATCACGTGCTCCCATCTCTACCTCAGTTTCTCTCCGCAGCGAAGGCTGGTTTAAGGAGCCTGAGCTTTGATGAAATAACTACAAAGTTCAAGTAATCATTGAGTTTGGTACTCAGCAATCCACAGAAAGTGGGAGACAACTGAGATTGAGTAATAGTATAGTACAATACCTGACAAAACAAGTATAAAATGAGAACTGATACTGTAAATAAATAAAAGTCTACTAATGAATAATTTTGGAAAAAGTCACTAGAGATAGACATCTCAGCAATTCATAAGAAGTGTGGAACAAACTGTGAGGTGTAGATAGCTAAAAAGTTGTGTATAAGTTTCTGATGAGTTTTTTTAACTGTTTTTGAAGGTATATTTCACCGTGACGTAGGCACGGGTTAAAAAGCTTGTAGGGAAAGAGTCACCGGGCCAAAACCTTGCGTTGACCATGACATAGCCAAAAGTACGTAAGCAATTTCAAATAATCCAGGCCAGCAAACTAGACACGTCTTTCATTTGACTCTTCAACCTAGCCATGGTTCGCTCAACCATTATTGTCCGGGCTTCTGATGCCCTACCTCTTGCCGCTAGTGTAGACGACGAACAGGTCCGGTCTGCATTCTCTACCTGTTCCGTGTTTCGCTCACCAGTCTAACTGAATCAGACAGAACAAGCTCTTCAAGAGCACAAACAACAGTCCAAACTCATTTTTCGCCGGATTACGCCAAATTCTGAGCCGAGATGTTCGATAGAGAGTGGACAATATACACTACAGTGCGTGATGCTAGCAATGATGCTCCTTGCCGCAGTTACTTACCGCTACTCACAGCTACCTTATAGCAGACAACGTCGTGTTTCTCACAATAGCGGACAAATCATACCCTCGGAAGTTAGCATTCTCATATCTGGACGAGCTGTCAAAAGAATTCGCCACCACCTATGGACCAAAGGTTGAAACCGTACGCAAGCCATATGCTTTCCTGGGTTTCGGTACGTTTGTTGGACGGTTGTAAGTATTCGGCAAAATTGGTTGAGCTTTCCGTGTAGACACCTTCATGTCTAAAACCGCGCGACTCTACCGGGACACACGAACAGCTACCGCAGCAAATAGCTCAGGATTGGACAAGCTGAATGACGAACTACAAGATGTTACTAGGATTATGACGAAAAATATGGAGGAACTATTATGGAGAGGCGATTCTCTAGACAGTGCGTCTACCTGTCTCTACCAGTTATATGAAGTCTCATTCTCCTCTACTCAGGAATGTCACATTTGTCGACATCTCTACGTTCCGAATCCGAGAAATACCGCAAGGCTGCGAGGAACATCAACCTGCAAGCTATGCTACGCCAATACGCACCGATTGGGGCAATTGCGCTTATTCTGATTATTTTCATCTACTGGCGATTCTGGTGAAGGAGCATGCATCTTTCCTGTGTTTGGACTATCGTTGTAGACTACTCTTCGTTGAATCATATACGTTTTCGACAGATGGTAATCTAATCAATGAGTTATCTCGGGCCATCACAACGCTAGCCTCGAGGCAAGTGGCTACTTCACACCCTTTGTCACTTCGACTACAACGGTCATCGTCGCTCAGATATGTACAGATCGCCGTCGCCATATGCATCTCCAGAAATACCATACAATACAGCTCCACAATCTCCAGGAGGTGGACCCCAGATAACACCAGGATCTATCACTTACACCACGTCCATCGGGCCAGATGGAAGAGTTGTTTATCATCCCTTCAAGTGAGTGATAGACTGTCGGAAGCATATTTTGTCTTCGTGGTTCTAACTATCTTTCACAGAGCCGTGCCAGCTACGTGAGCCTTTGTGACCGTATTCTCTGAACCTCTCAATAACTTGATCGATACATAGATACCAGACACCGACAGGTGGGCCGGCGCTTTCCATTCAACCTTCATTTCTCAATGTTTAACGATCCTCAATACTAGGTATAGTATCTGGGATACAGTGGGTACCGGCTGAAGCGACCCAAATTTTACCAGCTGGTGCACAGCCAGCAAGCACCGTTAGTCTCGCAATCCATCTTTGATGATATGACATAAACTCAATGCCACATCCAGGAATTTGCTCAGGCATGGAGCCGAGGGAACCTTAGCAAGGAAGATCAAAAGGCTCTCAAAGACTGGTGGGTACCAACACACCTTGGTCAAGTCTCGATCTCATCGTAACCCTCCTCTTTCATCGCTACGGATCTGCTCTTACCGGACGTTTGCTCTCCTATACCTCTCTCAATGAAAAACAGGCAAAAGAGTGAAGAGAAGCGAAGAAGGAGGGAAGAAAAAGACTCAATGAAAATGCTCCGGGAGAAAGATCGATATAACCAAAGCCGATACGATAACGATACTGATCTTCAGATCGCTAGAGAGCGAGATGCTGTTTCTGCAGCAAATCTCCAAAGGCGTAAGAGCTTCAATCAAGGCTATCCTCCATCTGCCCCTGTTGGGTTTCCTGCGACAGGAGCGCCAGCGGGTTACCCACCTGGTTTTGCTACGTCTGATCGTTCCGGTTACGGTGCTCCCGGGGCATATCCCCCTTCTCCGAACGCTGCCAGTCCCAACCTGGGTTATACAAGAGAGCGCAAATACAGCATGGGAGGTACTCTGTCCGACCAATTTGGCGATCTCAATCTTGACCGCGATGACCGTCTGCCGAGTGCTCCCCTCGCTCGTCCTCGTAAATACAGCACACACGAAGCTGCCGCTGAGCGCGCTCGAAGGATGAGCGGAAACTTTGGTGCCGAACGTCCAACTAGTATGTACGATGGCGCCGGAGGGGGTTATCCTGCTCCGACGACCGGCTCCAGTGCGGGCTTCCGAGCAGGTGTACCGTATTCGAATCCGTCCCCTTCAATGAGGTCTGTCGATCCGCCTTACATGCAAGGAGGCCCGAGACCTTCTTCTCCGTATGCCACAGCGAACTATCCTCCGCACGTGTCTGCCTCACAGGATCCGTATGGTGCTCGTGCCGCGTCACCGTATCACCGTGCTGCCTCTCCATCTCCATATCACCGTGCTGCCTCTCCATTTGGCCGTTCAGCGTCTCCCTTTGCTGCAGGAGGCGGAGAGGTATACCCGCCTGGACATATTATGGAAGGACGTCCTATCAATCCTGCACGGACCAGAGCAACCACGCCGATTCCTGGTATGCCTCCCGCGGTCCCGTACCCGTCCAGTGCAGGACCCTACTCTCAGTCTGGTATGCCAGGGAGTATGTCGCCGAATCTGTCTGGGATGATGTCTGGTACCCCATCTTCCGGAACGCTTGCTGCACCGGAGTGCTTCTCGCGCCCAATCAATGCCGCTCATCCTTACACTCCTTTCGAGCCAATGAGGATACAAGATATGGATTTATTCTTGGAATCTGTGCCGAGAATGCCAATTGTGCTTCAAACGCACGATGTCTATAATGCAGATTGGAATCGCCTCATGGATGTATGTGACTACTCTCCCCGCTGTTTGTGACCAGTATGACTGATTTTTCTGTCAATGTTGTTTCAGGATGTTCGTTTGGCATGGGCAGGACGCTTGCCTCTGCCCAACACTGCAGTCAATGGAAGGCCTCCGAAGAGAGCCACTCTCACAGCTAAGCTTATCGAACTATGGAATCATTCGTTCTTCGAACGTCGAGGTGTCGAACTCGTTCTCTACAAAGGACGCGAGCGTAGATCAGGCCCAATGTACGGGGCTATCGACCTTCCTCATGATGATTACGACGATAGCTCTTCCTCTTCTTCCTCCGAGTCTGGCTCGTCTGACGAGGATGACCATCGTCTATCGGGTTTCTATGGAGGAGGATATCCTCAAGATGGTATATCTGATGCTCGACAGAGGCGCCGAGCTGCTAAGGCTGAGAAAAGGAGGCGCAGGAAGGAGAGGAAGAATCGCAGAAAGCAGAAGGCGAAGATCTACTCGTTATGGTTATCTTGTTTGCCACAGGGAGGACCGGGTGGCACTGGAGCTACCGCTTATATGCCCACTGCGGGGTCGGCGGCGTCTGGAGCTTTCCCTCCACACTCGCCTGCCTTGCCCGGTGCAGGCTTCAGAGGTCCTTCACCTGCCCCAGGATATCCACCTTCTGTTCCTGCTATGTCCAGCTATCCTGGAATGATGCACTAGATTTGAGCGCAAATGTTATCTGGATCTGGCTTGCTTGTTTGCTTTCTACATTGAATTCGAATCTCAACCAAGTATGGATGTTGCTTTGGATGACTGATTGTGATGTGATACTAGTACATGTATATTCTGAGCACGAAGTACCAAATTATGTAGTTTTGATATTGTAATGTTATGACCTATACCTACCAACCGCGTCCACGTCCCCTTGAGGGCGCATTGTAAGTGCCGCCTCGAGGTGCATTGTATCCTCCATTGCCATAGTTGGCGTTCCCACCAGATGAATATCCACCGTATCCGTTCTGCTCTCCGTATCCACCTCCCGGTCTCCCGTTTGGAATATTACTTCCGTAACCGTTATCGTTGTAATATCCAGCCGCACCTCCCCCTCCTCGTCCACCGCCATTACCATAGGCATTATAGCCACCGTAGTCTCTTGTGTCGCCACCGTAAGACCTTCCAGCTTCGTAGTTACCTGTAGAACCGCCATATCCCCCACTGTAACCTCCTCTTTCACTGCCTCCACCATAGCCACCATAACCACTGGAACGAGGACCACCACCATAAGTTCCGGTGTTACCACTACCATAGTTTCCATTAGGGCCATTGCCATAACCCCCTGCTGAACCTTCTCCATACCCTCCGTAGCCTCCATATGAGTTATTTGCCGGTGGCGCGCCGCGTCCTCCTCCACCATACGTATTCCCATAGCTATTGCTCGGGGGTGGTCTACCACGACCACGATCGCCGTAACCTCCACCGTCCCCTCTGTATGTGTTCGATTGCGCTGGATACGAGTCCCGGGGATTTCCTCTACCATTCCCGTAACTCATAGGCCGAGAATGGAACGGGTCGTTTCTAGCATTGCCACCGCGGTCCCTGCCTCCGCGATCATAGCCACCCCCTCCTCCACGACCACGTCCGCGACCTCCGTTTCGAGCGTGTTCTAGATCGTTTGCAGAAAGCATTCGAGGAGGACGAGTGACACCAGGTAGTAAAACCGAGCGGTGAGGTGTGATTTGCTTTGGGAAGAAGTAGAACACAGAAAGAGAGCGATCGTTCTTGATGTCGGGAAGATTCTGGTCGACGAGCGGGGTGAGGTAGGTAGAGCCTGGAAGACATTCAGGGTTAGGAAGCACACTTCCACTGATGCCTTTACTGAGTTTTGGATCGATTTGAAGTGGCTATAGATATAGATGTTAGTTTGTCTGTACAAGGAATCGAGAAAATCAGCAATCACCTCTTTGGGTCTTCGCTTTCCATACAACTGTTCGTAGAAAGGATGTATCGGGTGTGTGTCGGAGGTGAATATAGAGTTGTTACCCCAAGTATTCCTTCGAATTTCATCTTCAGTGAGTTTCGTGTAAGGCTCTTTCATCGCTTCAAGGAGGCGATTGGGATCTATGAAGGGAAGCAGGGCAACTCCTTGCCAGGCCATCCGTTTTCCGTTCATGTCTATCTCGAAAGTGGAAGGGTAGAAATCGATGATGGGAGAGTCTTCCTCTGTCATGAGGAAGTGAAATGGTTCGGGGATATGCTTACGACTAAATTTTCTTCTAGTAAGTAAGGCATTGATAGACGGAAATGAGTACTTGCCTAGCTGCTGGGAAAACACCCATAAGTTGTTCGTATGGCTTGAATGGCTGACCAAGTTCAAACTTGATGTCCATTTTGTCCACTTCCTCAAAATCGTGAGCAAATGGAGCGAAATGATACGGATAGTACCATTGCCAAGAAGGAGTCTATGAGATGAGATGAGATTTGAGAGAAGACAGGCTGCTTGCGATTACTCACTCCCTGATAGTAATAACAGAGAACCCAGGCCATCCCTTCGACATAATGCTTCGTTATTCTGTAAGAAATTAGTATAAAAACCTGACCAAAAAACTGTAAATCAAACACCTACTGTTTTTTAAACTCCACATCGTTAGGTTCCACACCAAACTTTTGTCTGTAATATCGTTCCCTGTATCCAGGTTCCCAAAGTCTGTAATCAGGTTCGCCCCATATCAACGTTCGGAGTTCATCCATAGATATAGAAATATTCACGCACTTGACTGTGTCTTCTTGGGAGACCGTTCCATCTGGATTGACCTTGAATGCTAGAGAAGGAGAATGTGGACCATCTACTGGAGGCTCGTCATCCTCTTCAACCACGACGGCCTCATCTGCATCTGCATCTGCGTCTGCATCGTCTGCACTCATATCATCATGCTTTCGCTTCGTTCCAGCCACGTTTGATTCAGTCTCTGCTTCTGCCTCATCCGCTGGTCCAGTTATCACATCATCGGGATCGGGTTGTCCATCATTCTTCTCTATATTTGGCATATCGGAGGCGGGTGGTATAGACGATGCTGTATTTGTGATGATCTCATCGGAGTCAGGCTGTGCAGCAGAACCAGGGATAATGTCCTCATGTTCGACAGTCATCACAATGTCAACAGAAGATGTCGTCGTCGTCGTAGCAGGTTCTGAAACGACCATTGGTATTGATTCTGAATCTGAATCTGTAGGGGGCAACATGGACACGGGTTTACTGTCAACTTTACTTGCACTTCCACTTCCAGATGGTTTCACAGGGACAAGTCCAGCAAGTTCAGCCTTGAGCACCTCTGCCGCGCTCATATTGGCCATCCGAATCGCACGTCGGTTCGCTACCACATCATGGTTTGAACCGGCAAGTGCCTGTGTGGCGGCGGGGACATTCTGAATGGACTCGGCATTAGGCTTCGCACCGAGCCCGATGGAATCCGCTCTGGCAGCAAAATCAGGTCGTGGGGGAAGTGAGGGATGTGCAACGGGTGTAGTATTACTAGTAAGACTAGAGGTAGGAGCAGTCAATGCGAGAGAGGAGGAATGACCCGATGTGAATCCTTTCTTGTTATTTTCCTCCTCCAACTTACGACGCTTGGCGTTTGCCTCTTGACGTTCTTCGGCTGAAAAAAACAAAGATGTTAGTCGTTAGTTCGAAATGGAGGTCCAAGGATGAAGGCAGTGGTGTTACAGACCTTCACGACGTCGTCTGAAAATGTCGTCCTCTCTTTGAGCTAGACCTTCAAGGATGATTTGCACTCTCGCGAGTTCCAGTCGACCATGATTTGTCAAATATCCACCCATCCGTCCCAACTCTTGCTTCCAGATCCTGAGCAATGTGTCGATCGCTCCCTCTCGGATTTCCAACGAAGGCAGATGGGGAAGGAAGTCGTTTCCGACGAAGAAGATGAGGAGAACCCAGTCATCGATGGCTCGTTCGAAATCGAAAGGGAAGTAGGCTTGGGTGACATTGAGTTCCACTTCGAGATACTCGCGCAAGATCGAAACATCTAGGAATATAAATGGTTTTTTGTCGGGGGGTGGTTTTTTCTGTACTTGAGCCAGTTCAGCTGTACATTGGGCAGCGTAATGTCCTTCTTGTCCACATTTACGACAAGCAGTGGAATTACTTTCGCCGAACACGTCCTCACGCAAAACTCGGAAATGAGGCTCGTGTGTCGCCAGTGAAAGCATGATGAGATCGGCATCCTGTGGTTAATGAGTTTAGCTGTACCAATACTGAGTGAGAACTGTCGTACCAGGCCGTAAATGACATGTCGCGTATTGGGATCATGTCCAGGGTTTGCACGCTGACGACGGATCCAGTCCATAATCTTGTGTTCACCTTCGCCTGGTACGCTAGCGTCGGATATGATGACTTGCATCTACGTCAAGGGATGAGATCAAGAAACGCTGAAAATATATGCTGGCTAAACGCACGCCTTTCCATCCGTCATCACTGTTTAATTTTGAAACGACCCAATAGCGTAGTGAGGCAGCAAGCAAGTCCATGAAGGGGGTTCCGGGCGTGATAGCATTGGAATCCCAAGGGACTTTGTTTTTCTCTTCCTCTGATAGTTCTTTCCCCATGGCTGAACGGCGACAATTAGCCCTGTATCACGGTTAAGATGGATTATCGTATGCACCTTCCCAAAGAAGGACGGATTCCTTTCGCTGTTCCTCTTTCTCCTTCGCTTCTTGCGCAGCGCGAAAACGCCTGGACCGTTGCTGATTCATCTTGGCCCGTGGTGCGACACCATCTAAAGAAGACGTTAATTATTTTTCCAGGTAAGCATGATACTACTACTTACCAATGGCCATGAAAAGTAGTTTTCGGGGCCTGACCATGTTGACTATTCTCTCGGTATATTTGAAAATTTCCACCATCATTTCCTCTTCAGTTTCTGGAGCAGGCTGGATTTCAGAAGAGGGTTAAGCCAATTTGTCTCCAATTACCAAGAAAACATGCACACCTTGCCTTCCGGGTGCGTACATGGATGAACCTGCAGCTGTGTTAGCGCGTTGCATTACAAGAAATAGACAGCAAGCTTACAATGCCGTTCATGTCGAGATATAAGTTATCGAATTCCACTCCATTGGGATTAGGATCTGCCATTCTGGGGGGTATGACGATGATATCGTCGTTCTCGTCCGGGACATGGACGTCTTCCTCCTCTTGAACGGGATAAACTACATATGGGTGAAGTTGTTCAGAGTTCGACCTCGTCGTCAAGCCAAACGTCACGCACTTATTTTGGGATACTTTTTGCTGAGCCATCGGAAAAGAGCTGGAACACCCTAGTAAAGAGTTAGCACAAGGCTGAAATGTAGAGAAGAGATCTTACCATGTTAACACAGCAGAGAAGTTTGAAGTTGAGAGTAGAAAGTTAACCGACGGTTTAGCGTCTCCGAGCATCGCCTGCCGATAAACAGTCACGTGCAAGATTTTGAAGTGACTCCGTTTCTTCAGTTCAGCTTCCGAAAATTTATCAACTATCTCCATCCGATCTACTCTGGATATGCCAGAGCCAACTCCTACTTCTGCGCCTGCGTCCACAGACTCTCCCACTCTCACGAAAGCCCAAAAGAAAGCCGAAGGACGAGCACGACAGGAACAACAGCGAGCCGCGAAAGCTGCTCAGAAACAACAACAGCAACAACAGTCCGGTCAGGGACCCGCAGGCTCATCGTCTACTAAACCGAAAGGATCAGCTACCCCAAGAAAATCTGGCTTGGAATCAAATGCAGCAGCATCTTCGTCCAAAGACACAGAAGGCGCAGGAGGCGCAGATGGTTCATCTGATGGACCTAAATCCAGAGGCTTACGCATCTTTTCGCATTTTGGGTTACCGAAAACACCTGGACATCAGATCAAGGGCGACATACATCCTGCGATAGTCAAATTGGGATTGCAATTTTCAGAGTTTAAGATCTGTGGCGCAAATGCACGGTGTATTGCTACGTTGACTGCGTTTAAAACGGTACGTTTTGTTCATCAATCCGCTGTTCACGACGGAGGTCTTACCTTGAACGCTGGATAGGTTATACAAGACTATGTTACGCCTCCACATAACACGCTCTCTCGACATCTCATGACACACTTATCACCTCAAATCACTCATCTCGTCAATGCCAGACCCATGTCAGTGACAATGGGTAATGCTATTCGACAGCTGAAGCTGGAAATCAGCGGGTCAGATATAGACCTTCCTGAACAGGATGTATGTGTCTGCTTCTCATGTATCTCTGCCTTATGAATAACATTCCAGTCTCAAACAGGCAAAAGACGCGCTCTGCCACAAGATTGATAACTACATACGCGATCGAATCATCATCGCAGACGAAGTCATTGAGGATCTCGCAGTAAAGAAAATAAAAGATGGTGATGTTGTACTAACCTATGCCAGGTAAAACCGTATGCGGTCTAGATTCGAGAGCAGCTCAGGACTTCTTTATAGGTCATCACTCGTCGAAAAAATCCTACTCCGCGCTCATTCACTGAACAAGCGATTCTCCGTTATCGTCATTGACTCTCGACCGTTACTCGAAGGGAAAACTCTCCTGCACAGTCTCACATCTACAATACCCCCAATACCATGTACCTATGCCCTCCTTCCTGCTCTGCCCTCTCTGATTACAGAATCCGACATCGTCTTACTCGGAGCCCATTCACTTCACGCCAATGGATCGGTGTATTCAAGAGCAGGGACCGCCATGGTTGCGATGCTAGCCAAAGAACATACGGTTCCAGTCATGCTGTGCTGCGAGACTTACAAGTTTAGTGAGACTGTTATGTTGGATGGGTTTGGGAAGAATGAGCTAGGTTTGTTTGCTTGCTACTTTTTGCTTCACGCTCATGTTGACCATCGATTTTATCATTTCTAGCACCAACAAAGTTTTCGCCAGATGCTCCGAAGTCAAATAGTAATCTCGAAATATTGAATCCTCTGTATGATTCTACGCCGGCGTCTTGTATCACTGCAGTTGTGACGGAAGTTGGATTGATTCCACCTACCAGTATCAGTTCTATACCTCTTGCTCTCGGAAGAATGTCGCTATGATAATCTGATTCTTATATATATGTAACATGAGTCTTTGACCATATTAGAAGAACACCATTTCTCGAGCCCATCCGCAAATGGATGTATATTTATGATACATGAATAGTATGATCGTATCGATGAGATACATAGCAGTCCACAAGGCAGCTCTAAATTCCGCGTATCACAATGTAAAGTTCTAGAGTTCGTCCTTTCTATTCTTCTGGCTATCTACCACCTGCTCCTTGATCCATTCAAAAGCTTTATCAGTGATCTGTTCGACTGGGTGATCGAAGATATACGGAAGACCGGGTACGAGGGATAGACCAGTGGCTGTAGGCCCCCATAACTTGAGACGAGGATTCTTCACGTTCTTGAAAGCCTTCTTGGCTTGATTCACCGCAGTGTGGATCGTAAGAGCAGGCAATGCCCTAGAAATAGTAGTAGTAGTAGTAGAAAGTGGCAATGAGGAATAGAAGCACAAGACAGAAACGAGGACACGGACGCACATAGATGCTATCGATTGGAACGTCGCTCTTTGCACGGCCGTAATCGCCAATCTCGTGGGTTCAGAGAAGTTTGCGGCCTCAAAAGCTGAAGGACCGTGACGATGGGCCTTGTACGTTTCGTACCCAACGTCACCGGTTAGGTATAACCAAGAGATGCCATATGCAGCAGTTACTATCCATGGAGGTACAACAGGACGAAATGCTTCCCCGATATCACTGGTCTTGGAGAACATAAACTCAGAAACCGTTCGAAGAAAACAGAATAGGAAACTCACATATGCGATGTAACGAGTAGATGCCCTGAGAGCAGTTCTTAACCTAGCACCATAGGCCATGTAACGAAGCTCGGTGTCTGTACTGTCGACATTCTTGTCTGCGAGATGGTCGACTTCGGATTGAATGGCTTCAGACGCTGCAGTTTTCGACATTCTTCGAATTAGAAACGTGCGCTCAACGTGCGCTGCATAGAATCATTGGGAAACCAGCGATTGGCTCGGCAAACGGCCCGATCCGGCCGGCAATCGACTAAAGTCGACTCACGTGCTCATTTACTCTAGTCACTTTCGACGAACTACCTTTGAACATCGTCAACGACGTTCTCAACCACCCACTACGACAAGCGCACCCGACTTAATGGAGTCCAGGACACGCTCAACCTCTCCATCCTACGTAGATAGGATGCCCAAGCAAGAGCATGAGGAGAATCCCTCTTTGCCAAACAAGATTTCCGCCTATTACTCTCTTGTCTTCCCCCATTCTACGTTCTACATTCAGACATTGTCTGTGACCATTGGTCGAAGATGCTATCCAAACCCCAATGCCGCGACTTCCTCTGCTGAGCCTGTGCAAGTCGACGTCGACCTCGGTGCTTTGAAGAGTGTTTCGAGGCTTCATGCGAAGATAGAGTACGACCCGGACGAAGACCGGTTTATTCTCATCGTCATCGGACGGAACGGGGCATGGGTTGATGGTGTCTGGCAGGGAAGTGGAACCAGAGCAGTGTTAGGCGAACGGTAAGGTTTCTTTCTAGAAATTTAACATTGTCCTCGTGTTCAGTCTTGGTTGATATGATTTCTTCAAGTTCCCAAATACAGATTGCCTCGAGGACTTTTCATTTTGTGTTACCTCCTCCGCCTCCGCCTGAGGATACTCCTTCGCCGAGTTCCAATTCATCAACGAATAGACCTCGGTCGCCGTCGCTTGACATCACTTCAATATCCCGCCCTCCTCACAACCTTCGCATTCACCTCCTCCTAAAGAAATCAAGCCTCCGACACCACCTCCAGAACCTCAGCTCGGAAACTCCAACCTTATCGCTAGATCGACAAAGGCTAACGCGAAGAAGAGAAAGAAGAGTGATATTTCTGATATTCCGGTTCCTCCACCGCAACCACCTAAACCGGAAGAAATTCCTCCAAAACCTTCGCTTACTTATGCTCAGCTTATATATCGCGCGCTCAAGGCGTATGATGGTAAAGCAACGTTACAGGAGATATGTGCATGGATAGCAAAGGAGTATGATTATTATCGCTTCATTGACGGAACGGCCTGGATGGTCAGTCCACTCTTTCCAAGAACCGAAGCCTTGTCTAATGTTTCTATAACAGAGCTCTGTGCGACATAATCTATCCTCTGGTCGGGCATTTAAGAAAATGGAAAGATGCGGAGGTGACAGGGGCAAGGGTTTCTTCTGGTCCATTGATGAAGCACATCAACATACACTTGAAGAACAAGAGTCTAAACTCCAGACAGGTTCTACAGATAACGTTTCCAAATCACGGAAGAAGGATAAGGCCTCATTGGAACCTCTACTCAAACGGAGTGTAAAGGGTGATGCCAAGGCAGTCCTTCCACCTCCCCTAATCTCTACCCCTCTTCCCATGCAGCCTTCTCACATTACCTCAGGCTCTACACCGACCACGACGCCGTTATCTACCTCTACCTCTAACGCCACACCCACGACTCAGATAACATCTCCCGCATCATCTCACACCCCAGGTTCTTCCATGGCCTCGACCCCTGTCACGTCATCTCAACCGTATTCAACTCCCGCAACGAATCCTTATTCAGCTCTGACACAACCTTGGAATATACATGCGAAACCTAATTCAAACCTTCCCACTTCTTCGAACCCATTATCAGCGGCCCCGGCATTAACGACTTTCAATATACCCACTGTTCCGATATCCAATCAACCAACTGCGCCAGTGACTTCAACTTCCTCTTTAGTAACTGTTAATGTACCAACGTCTATACCTGCTCCTCAAGTCGCAACGCTTCCATCTTCTTCCTCTGCTTCTACCTCAGCAGCGAAAACACCTACACCCTCAGTCCCCGACATTGCCATTCCCATCATCCTAGGCTCTGTCCCTCCCTCCCATCCCAGTTACTCTGCCACACATCCCAACAACTCCGCCAAAGAGGGATACATGATCCTGCACGAGCGCAAGCTGATTCTCGACCCAGACGTTTTTGGGAGTTTGACAAAGGAGATGCTTGTCGAGCTGGAGAAGATGGGCGCAAGTAAGGCTATTGAAATTTTGACTGGGCATTTGGTCAGGGTGCTGAAGGAGCGGAGGAAGAATAGGAAAAGTGCGAGAGGGAGAGGGAGGGGAGGGAAAGGTGGTGGCGTCGGACCTGGGAGAAAGGCTGGTGTAGGTGCAGGTGCAGCTCCTACGGTAGATTCGTCTTCTCAACAAGCATCTGCGGCGACGATGGTCGCAGAATCGAAGCTGGCGCCGAATCCTGATCCCTTGGTTCCAGTACCCATTATTCAGGAACCGATGGGGGATGGGGGATCTCCTATTGTGATTGTGGACTCTGACGACGATGGGCCGGTTACGAAGAAGAGGAAGGTTCTTGAAGAAACTGCTGTTTCTGCTCCTATGCCTGTACTGGCTACAATTCGCCCACAGGCTTAGAGGAGGAATTGATTTTCTTTGATTCCGGTTCATCGTTCTATGTTTTCGCGTTAACATCGTATGTTCAACTACGGTACAGTATAATGTTGTTAAGCTATCCGTTCAATCCATTCGTAGCATGGTTCTAATCGTTACATTCTGTACTAACTTTCATTGATCTCTATTCTAGTACAGTATTTTTCACTTCAACCTCACTACCCCCGCGGCCTCTTCTCTATGTTCTAACTTCACGGTTCTAGTCACGAGTACATGTTTTACTCTTCTTGGGTTGCATTGTTGTTCCACAGGTTTGCACGCATGATTTTTTGACGCATATGGTGTGTCCTCTTCTTCCGCCCTTGGAAGATAGATTGTTCAGCGAATTACAGTAAATAAGTACTTAGACGCAATTGTATCATAAGATTACACAATTTTCCAACTGACGATATAGAGGACTCTGAAGTTCGTACCCAATGATTCGGAACGATGAACTTCTTTCCAGGCGGGAACTTGAACATTTGTGCACCCATAGGTACCTCCCTTGCATCCAATCACACAGTAAGAAATCAATCGTGTCTGGATTAAGCTTGCATACAGAAGCATATACATATGGTCATAGCGGGAGTAAGATAAACATGGGCATGATAGTCATAATCAAGATAAGAAGCGTCCGAACCAGCAAGACGACAGTGACAGTGAAGAAATTTATAAATTAGAGGCTATTAGTCGCATAGCTCACATCTGCGACCCAATGTTCGTGTCCTCCAGAAGTGGAGACATAACCGAAGTGTATTTCTAGTAGGCGCAGATGTCCGAAGGTGACATGGTTGGGACCCAAACGGACTGCTCCGTGTTCAGCCGGATTGAAGGCACCATGGTGTTCCTAAATATTGGGATTAGTATATAGGAAGGAGCAAGATAGACGGATACGAACATGTACGAAAGCACGATAGATACTCGCGATATCACGAGCTACCTCCATGAGAGTTCGAGGAGTGCCATCGGGAGAAAAGAAGTACAAGGGTTTGCTAATTTGCAGGTGATTGTAACCCGGCCACTGGGATCGTGGTGTGAGCTCAAGGCAAAAATACAGAGAGGAAAAGAAAGAGAGCTCACGTTGACATTGAGCATGACAAAAGGTCCTCTGGGTGCCCAACCACAAACATTTGGCAGAAGACAGCTAGCGATCGGGATCGAAGAATGAACCAAATCTTGACTATTGAGTAACTCCGACATTGCTACGCCAACAAGACGCGCTTCAAGGGAGGCGAACGGTACAGAGATATGGCCACCATAGTTGTGTCGAGGGATCAGGACATGGTCTCGATCGACGTGCCACCAATCCGATTTGCTTAGAGAAGCAGTATAGTCGACTGCGTTTCGACGGCCGATAGAAGCAGTCTGACTCTTGGTAGTTACGGCTGTGAGGTCAACCGCATTGCGACGTTGCCTGGACATTGATTCGACTGTAGGGCCAACTGGGATCAGGTATCTTGGCATGATGAAGTTTTTCAAGTTGTAAGGCAGGAGAGGACTAGAGGTGCTTCGATGGGATTCTGAGATTGTGCTTCGACAGACACATTCTGCAGTCCTTTTATACAGAAGAGAGGTGGCCCTACGAGAACCACAATGCGCGAGCTGAGTGCCATAGATGGACAATGTCTTTGACAATGAGAAGGTCAAACCGAAGCCAAAAGGGAAAGTCCACTGTGGAATGAATTTGATCGACAAAATCAAAGAACCCAATTGTGGGTTTTCTCACGCCTTTGACTTTCCCAGAATGACATAACAATGACAAACAACGCGTCGCGCCCCTTTTGAACTTACCAAGAGCAGTCAAGAGCTCATGAGCTCCAACAATGGACACCGAGCTCAAATGTAATCGCCTCACCTGTAGAAAACCTTTGACGGATAAGGCGGTCGTTGTACGTCTCTTCGATCAGCTCGTTCTCATTGATTCTATCTTCATTCACCTCTTGCCAAGACAACTTGTGAGTTAGCTACTATTCGAATGCGCAATCTGAAGGGGAAACAAATAACTCGAAGGCTCGCACATATTCTGTGGTACGTCTCATGCATACTCATAATGACTTCATTCACTCATGCTTACACCTCCTATCACTGATCAGTCGATTGTGCAAACGAGTTATTCAACGCGGCGCGACTGTGCCCAGGTAACCATTCCTAGGTGTGCCGAGAAGACTCATCTTCATTGCTGACGCTTCCACTATAGCTTGCGAATCTTCCTTGTCTGAACCGTATGTGCTCCGATTTTATCAAAGTCTATCACCTCATCGAGCTGAAATACTCATCTCAGAGATGATGTGGTTGTGAGTTCCAAGTTCCGATGGTCGACACTGCCGCTTAAGTGGTCTGAATACTAGGTCTGCTCATTACACCCTTCAAATGACTATAAAACTGTATGTGAATGCGCATATACTCATGTTTACCCTGAGTTTTCGACATGACTAGTCGGTTCTTTCAGGCTTGACTCCTTCGATCATACTAGAAATATGCAGTCGGTTCGTGTATTCAGATACGAATGCACTCCTCATCCTCAACGCCGATTTCTATTTTTTCGTAGAGCAATCGCCTTCTGGCAATATCAGATACACCAAGAGAAGTGATTCATGCCATATTTCTGCCTCATTAAAACATCACGTATCTATTCGTTTCATATCCAGCTCTTTCCAACAAGCGGTGCTTCGTAATCTCAACGACAAGAATTCCCAACTTCAGAAACAGCTCGATAACGTTGTTAGAGAAGGTGATTCTCAAATCTTGCACGATTAGTACAATCTCATTAAATCGTTCAATATGACGCCAGCCAATGGGGAAATAGCTCTGCTCAACAATAAAGCCACAGGTGCAACGATTTTTTTGGATACACTTCTTCTGTCTAACCTACAATGGCAGATCTTGAACGAGACCTCGAGGTGGAACGCCGAAAGGTCCGCGACTTGCAAGAAGCCACACGGGAACGGGAAAAAGAATACCAAAAACTCAAGGTCGAGCGCTTCGGATAGTCCAGACATTATTCTTGCTAATTCTCCGAATGTTGCAGGCTCAACACGATAAAATCAAACGTAAGGCTCTCCTTGGGCCTAGCAATTTCGCTGCAAACGAGACTTCATCGACTGTGCCCACCAATCAGATGTTAGAGGACCAATGGGGTGGAACACGAACTTTCGCGACAAGCGTAGGAAACAATGTCGATTTCGGTGCTGTGGTAGGTGGAATGGAAGCGAATGGCGTATGTCTTCAATCAACTCCTAGGTTGATTTCCTGACTTCCGACTTCAGATACAACGCACTCCCATCGTCAATCGTGCAACCAGCTTTCCGAATCGCCTGGGCCCGACTGATGGCTGGGGTCAGAATGCTTCTGGTAGTAGCGCGTTGAATCAGCGCCAACGTGCCAACCGCGCCGGTGGAACCCATCGTCAACCTCTCGGGCATGCCAGTGGTTACGTGTCTGATCGCTCGGACAGCGCGAACGAAGTGGAAAATCTACTCCTGGGCGGGGGTGGGGGTCATCGGCTAATGAGGGTTTCGACAGGAGGATGGAATCAGAGTGGACCACAAGTCACTACCAACATTCAGCGAATTCGTCCTACGCAAAGAGGTATGCATAGAAGTTCCTAAGGCTAAGAGACTTTCATGACCAAATTATAGCCTTTGCACCTCCGGCAAGCTCGACCAAACGAGGTCCTGGGACCTTCAGGCCTGCTCTCGTCAAATGACACCAAATCTCCGTATAGATTCTTGTGTATCAAACAAATATGTAGTATTATGCGTACAGATCGTAGTTGTGGTATGTAGCGATAACAGATCAACGTAGCGACTGGCTTGGATAGTGTTATGTTCGGACATAAATAAGTATACAAAGTAAGATAATTGGCATATTTCAATGTTGTAGACTGTGAATGATAGAAGGAGTTTGGGTTTCGGAACGAGTGCGAAAATCAAAATATGTGCTTTAGTGAAGAAATCTAGAACAGAAGCACTGTGTGTAAACATGGAACTTAGAGAAAGAGACAAACATAAAGATAAACAGAATAGATGGTTAGCATGTCAAAATAGAACGAGAGTGGGTGCTGACGGGAACCAGTTACAGATGAAATAGGTCTTGTTCTCCTTGCAATTTTCCCTTTGTGAGTATCCTGGAAAGTCGTTAATCCCTTCTGAGTCGCCCGGTCTTTTCGTCTTCAAGATACTGCCCAATGGCTAAAATATCCTGCCCTGACCTCCTCAAATATCCCGCGAGTACAGCCCGATCCGCGTGCGGTAACAAGTCAGAAAGTTTGTCAACCTGGCGTCGGAATTCCGGATCCCATGAAATCTCAGGAGGAGTAGAGGACCCATATAGAGCTCTCGTGGGTGGTTTCGACGGCGAGGACGATTGAGCCCGGGGTCCACCCTTCACATTCAGCTTGCCCGTGTGTCCGTTTGAAGAAGGGACCGAGTGATGTACGCTATCGGCAGAAGGAATATTGTATAATGACGGCCTCCTGGCCATCACATTCGTTCGTCCAGTTGAGCTGGAGCTGGAACTATCCGAAGGCATAGGCGAAACCATGATTGTCTGGGATCGAAGCATCCGATTCGGCGGCGCTCTGGGACCTCCGGGAACGGAAGGAGGGCCTGTAGTAACTACTACAGGAGGATGGCTGTTCTGGGATGTATGTTTTTGCGGTTGTTTAGTCAACCTTGCAGACGATGATGACGATGGCTGCCCCAGGCCTGAAGATCCAAGTCCCTTGTCCTTTCTACTGACACTCGCCTTACGTCCCAGAGAGGCGAAAAATGCCCCGGTCTTGCTCGTCGAGCCTGGTATCAGCGATTTGTAGCCTTTGGCAGGTGATTCACTTCCGCTGGTACTTCCAACAGATGTATTCGATCGAAGTTTCTGGTTTGTTGATACGAGGGATGGATAGGGAAGAGGAGGCGGGCCTGACGGGGGGCTCATGGACAAGGCATCTTTGAAAGTCACGGATAAATCAGTAGCAGCAGAGGCATCTGGCCGTCGCGGAAAGGTAGCTTCAGTTATGACAGACGTGTGCGATGAACCGGATATTTGTCGGGGTTGAGAGGTGAATGGTATCGTGGACGGTGATATAGAATGGAAGTTGGTGGAAACGGGTGATGTAGGAGTTGCCTCTATAAGCGATATTGCAGCCCCGCGATGTGTAGATCCTGAACCTTGGTGAAAAGAGTTATGAATAACTAGCTTGTGAGAGGAAAAGAAGCATTACCTCTTCCACGCATTTGCTCCATCCAATCTCCAAGTCCGCAATCATACATATACAATTCATTAATCTTCTGGGCGTAAAGCATACATCGCTCACTCGCGTTCCGCCTTGAGGCCACCTCGGAACAGAACATGGCGGAAGGACTCGGGTCGATCTTGCGTTTATGCTTTATTGGCTGTAAGGGAGTGATGAACGGACGAGTGACTTTCTGGTAGTTCTGTATGGACTGGATATTTCGCAATGGAACAGGCGGCTGGAAATTCAGAAGCTGCGCTTGAGGAATGTCAGGCAAGGGATGATGAGATGAGTCAATCTCTTCCGTAGAGCTCCGTTCTCTCTCATGAGATCCTCGACTCAAGCTTTTGCCCGAAGGACTCCTAGGCAGACTCATCCGCTTCAAACCAGTGGTAATCGAATGTCGGAAACTCTTTGGAGGAGGTGAAGGTGCGGGTGAGTGTGTTGAAGAACGAGAATCCGATTGAGAGAGAATCGACGGGGAATGTGAACGAGGCATATGAGGTGACGACGACGGTGAGCGCGAGACAGACGTATGTCCGTCCACAGAGAGAGACTGAGATGTCGTATGGGAAGTGATAGTCCGTGAATGATGTGAATGCTCTGCAGAGAGGCGTGGGTGTTCGACGGACACCCTCGGGGAAGTTGAAGGTGAGCTTTCGACAGTCTGAACGTCAACCCAGGTATCTTCTTGAATCGGATTGACGCGAGGACCCCCGGTTTGTAATTCATTCGCATACATTCCAAGTCCAGCAGGTTGCAATGTCCCAAACGAAGACGAAGAAGAACCGGCAGATATAGATGAATACGCAGCGAGTGATGAAGGTGGCTTGAGTGGATGTTCAGTAATAGGTGGCTCTTTAGCAGCAAAGTCCTCATGAATAGGTGAGATATGTTGGTCTACACGTCGTAGAGATGGCGGAATTACTGTTTCGGCTTTGCCAGCATCAGATTCACTGACATTAATAGTGACAGATTCAGGCGAGGTATCCTCAGAGGATGGAGAGAATGCTCCTTCCCGACGATGAGATGATTTCGTTCCGTCCGGAAGGTCATGACTCGTAGAAGAGAGTGAAGAAGAGCTAGAGGAATTACATGAACATGATATGTATGACGCGAATAGCCAAAAGACTAACCTTGGTTCATCAACTGATTTAGGCGAAGGATTCGACGGTGGTTTAGTTGACGCGGGTCTGGCTGCAAGTGCTTTGGCTACCGAAGGAGGTAGCTGCAGAGCCTGCCGCATAACATCGAGGTCCCCTCTACGTGGACTCATATTTGCAAAGCGTGAATTCGAAAACGGTGTGTGACCCGTCTGCGGAGAAACAGGAGTATTGAGCCGTGGTGGACGCGGGGGAGGTGGTGTCTGTGTATCGATGGTGAATGCGGCACGAGGAGGAGGAGGTAGAGGACCGGCTGTTGCATGGATACCTAGATGATGAAAAGTAAAGTGCTTGATTAACACGCATGTCTTTTTGCCAGAGAAGAATGAACGAATGAATAGAGCGCGAAGATGCTGCATACGTGGACGAATCCTGGTAGACGTGAAAGTAGTTGGAAGACATACCAGGTTTATAATTCAGGTAAGATGTTGGTACCTGCGGAAAGTGAAGCTCGGGCTGAATCGCCGCCTGTGGGACACTTTGGGACATTGAAGGACTATCCTCCGGCGAAGCAGTTTGTAGAACGTCTTGAGAATCAAGAGCGACAACAACAGGGCTTGCAACAGGCGCATCAATAGGTTTTGCTGCGCCTATTTCCGGGGTAACCACAAGAATAGATTGACCAGTCGATCTTCTTTTCACCATTGGCAGTAATGACGTAGGAGACCCAAGAGCTGCTCCAGGAGACGGAGAGCGAGACTGTGGATGGATGAAGAGTGGTGGAGGTTGCAGAGCTTGCCCCTTTTCGCTCACGGTCTCCAACTCGAGTACGATCGGTTGGACGGCAGTGCCTACGATCCCAACATTCCGAGGTGACTTTTTACTGGGAGAGTTGATTTCGGATTGAGAACGTTGGTGAGTGCGGACATCTTCGTGTATTGGGAGATCTAAGCCATGTTTGCCTTCGACAGGAGCACTTAACGGTGGAGTGAATTGGGAATAAGAGTTTGGTGAAGCGTCTGGAGGGGCGACAAGAGCCAAGCTCCCAAATCCATCCTTGCCTCTCCTAGATCTTATACTTTTCTTCTTAGCAGTCTCGACCAATGTGTCCATCTCTACTATAGCAACCCTTCTGCGATCCGAGCCACCTTCGGAAGGTATGTTGAGTCGTTTCTGAGCGGCTGCGCCAGTGTAGTCGCTATGGCTGGAGTCCGAGTAGTCAGAGTCAGAAGATGCGACAGAAAGTTGACGAGAAGGGCCTGTGAGTGTCCGTGATCTGCCCTCGGTGTCCTGGTAGTGGCTGTCGGCCAGGGGTGACTGGTAGTAAGAGAGCAAGTTATCGGTGTCGCTTCTTCCTACTACTGGACGAAGGCCTGAAATTAGGCCTAATTTTGGTTTAATATAAGCAAATCATGAGCATACAGCATTGAATGAACTCCAGGTAACTGACTTTGCTGTGTAGGGACGTGAATGTTGAGATCCTCGTAGACATCTGGGCTGCTCATGGCAAGATTATACTCTTCTTCCTTCGTGGACTATACCAATAGCATTGAAAGAGGACAAAGTGGCAATAAGAGCTTTTAAAGGAGTTGTTGAATGACAGGCTGTGGGGAGAAGAGCAGTGTTTGAAGCTCCTCTCAGAGTGGAATCTGTGAAACTGCGCCGGGCGCTTACATCAATCCGGTCCCGTCAGAAATTAATTGCTAAGGTCACGGTGACTTCTCCACTTTCTTCAGTTCTTCAACTTGGACAAGTCATTAAATTAAGAGAGCTATGCTTTACGCAGTCAAGAGTATGAAAATCAACTAGAGATCTTGTTGGACAACAGTGCATGGATATGAACAGCATCAGCAAAATTGCGCTGCCACTACCCCCCGGCTTGAAACTTCAACCGACACAACGGTGCTTCCTCTTACCCCTTTTAGTCTTCAGCGACGTGAGCTGCTGCCAACGTTTGTGGCGGCTTGAGTGACGGCTGAAATGAGTGCAACAAGTCCAGTTCTAAGTTCTAACTGAGCCTCAATATAGTACCAGTTTTCTTCTCGCAGAACCGAGCAACGAACATGGGGATCATGGATATGATCCATCGATGATGGTCGTGCGAGGTCAGTGGTCGACTGGTCACCATGAACGTTCAACGCCTGTGAACGCGTACGTGGTCCGTGCACGAACATCCCACGTGTTCCAGCCTATAAAGCCTCGAGCGCCCGTTCAAGAAACTTTGATTCTTCCCAATCAAAAACGCCCATGACGATAATTTTTGGTGCAGGTCTACGAGCTTGACCGCTCTTTTGAGCGGTTGACGGTGACATCGCCCGTTCGGCACCGATACCTTGTTACTCTTCAAAGGGACGGGCTGAGTTGCATCCGATGGCGTCTCAGATTTGGGAAAGAGGAATGATTGAACACGTCGGTTCTTGGAAATAAATCATTTTTCTGTATACATCTCATTGTTGAGTTCGCTTCAAGTCACTCTTTACAGCTCCAACCTCAGCCTGTATCAAATCTATGTGTTCGTCAATCTCTGATGACAAAACTCACAACAATGTCTGAACTCAGAAGAGTACAGTGGGTTTGGTGTGGGGGTCTTCCAACAGTGCTGGGGTTCGCGCACAGTGGTTTGTACGTGCTGGAAATACATTCTTTTCTTATACTAATGAAATCCGCAATGTAGGAAAAAGCACTAGTGTCACTGTGTTTTGCTCGTGACAAGTTACAACAAAGGCCTGCAGAGGCTTGCACAGGTATCGGCAGGTATCGGCGGAGTTCGATGGAGACTCTCGTATCCTATTGCAATTGAAGACAACTTGCAAGAAGTTCCTGAACCGTCGCCCATGTGCATGAAATCCGGTAATAGGATTGCACTGGCCACTGGGTCACCATCATCCGCCTTTTGGCTATATCTATGACCCTCAAGGTTTCCCGATCATGTCGAGTTGCAGACTCAGTACAACGAGTCCGTCGCAGTTTGAAGCACTCATGCTATTCAGGCGATTCAACGCGATGGAAAAAAAGTCCTCATTCGAAAAAACAAATTGCGCTGGAGCCTGGATCACCATCATGAGCCGTTTGGACTCATTTCAATGACCTCACACGTTGCACAAAATGATGACCATCATCTTCAAGTCCATTGCAATACAGTCAGCTTCGTCGCAGTTCGAAGAGGTTCGAAGTCATGATGATGTCTATTGCTTTTTGCTCAATGGAAATGAGTCCTAAAGGCTAATTCTCTTTGAGCATGTGTAGGTATCTCTGATGATCACCCGTCCCATTCACCGCTAACACTATGCGATGCAGATGTCCTTGTGAACGAGGAGCGTTGATAAGAGTCCAATAGAAAGATAGATCAAAGCTCTTTATTTCCATATCTTTCGAAAAGGCCTCAGCTGATGCGCCTCCGAGTACCCTCTCGGTCTTCATATGGTCCTTACACAGCCATCGAAGTCGATAGAGACGCTGAAAAGCAAGGCTCTGTTGCCGACAGAACACCATTCTTTCCCCCCGAAAAATTTCTCTTTGCTGGCCAAAGGGAAGTCCTCTCTGTGAAACAGATAAACGCGATCTATCTTCATACAACCTATCTTTCTGATACTCACGCCACGAGACGACCTACGTACGATGCGGCTACGAATCACTCCAACCAGGACGAATCGAATGCACGGTGTTCATTGCATTCTCCCTCTCTTGTCATTTTTGTTGGTGTTCCTCATTGCGCCGACCATCGGAGCGCCCGTTTCTCCAGAGGCTGAGTTGGAGCGACGAGCCGACGCCGAGGCTGCTCCTGTGTCCAAAGTAAGCTTCACCGTCGTCGTTGGATACGTTTTCGATTCATTCGTATGATCACACTCAGGATGCTACTACTCAGGATGCTACTACTTCTCAGGATGCTACTACTTCCCTCGCGCCGGGGCCTCCCACTCCCTCACCTAAGCTTCCTCTCCTCAAAGTCACGGCAGATGTGACAATCAAAGACGCCATCCAGGGTGAATATGGTCCTTTCCCTCAGGCCAAGGAAGTGAAAATTCCCAGTGATCGCAAGGATGATCCCCCTCGGAGGAAAAATTTGGTTTGGGAGGTAAATGCTGACCAATGGCAGATGGATGTGAAGTCGGCTGTTAGGATGATGCTCGAATTGGGCTTGGGTTTGGCCGTGGGGAACCCCGTTAAGTCCCGAGATCATGGGAAAGCCAAGGTAGAAACCGAACTGTACATCCAAACTTGGAGTAAAGGATATGCTCCATATCGGAAGTTCAAGTACGAGGTCAAGGTTCGTGGATGGCCTGGTAAAACTGGTATCAAACACTGGTTGGGAAGTGTCATACTGCAAGGGGAGATAGAGCTCGCCCCCAGGTATCGCTGTAACCCGAAGACATGCACATACAAGGGCCGTCCTAGGTACAATATCATTTCTGGGACATTGGACGATGTGTCGGAGAAGAAGAGGCTGGTCAAGGTTGCAAATAACAAAGTTGTTGATGATACAGATGTTCACGAAGTTGTTGCTGATCCAGATGTTCGTGTGCTCTTTTTCATCACCTAGACGTTCATTGACCGATGTGTACACCTCTAAACCTCTAGGGAACGCAGAATGTTGATGACACGTCGCACATGTCCTCGCTTGAACGGCCACCGCCTGCTATTCTCCCTGGCACGTCGGAAGTATCTCCAGCAACATCGGGACAGTTTATCGAAGGAGGGGCGCCAAGTGGTCCATCTGTGGGAACGACGGGGGGATCCGCGGGCGGAGACAGTAGGAATCCAAAGTTGGAGGGACAAAGAGACGAGGCACTGGATGGAGGCAAAGGCAAAGGCCCAATGGTGTACTGATTTTCATTCCTACGCATGGGTCGATCGATGTTGGATCTGTAGGCATCGTTTGTAAATGAACCTTTCAATCCAGCGTTTCTATCTGATGAAGCTGCTCACGAAGAAAAAGCTAACCCTACTTCTGAAGGTGTAATCAGGCCTATCGCGATTCGGAGAAGGACTCGTTTTCTTCGTTCGAGCGTGTTATTACTACATGAGCTCGAGAGTTCCATGCCAACGGTGGCCTCAATGCCAACCAATCGATTATCGGTAGGTCTTCCGACGAACGAACGGTGCTAGACGGTGCCTGATGGTGCTACGCTAAGGATTGCTCACAGAGTCACAGTGGGCTTCATGTGAGGAATTTTAACTGGTACATAGGAATATATTCAGCGCTCAATTCTTGAGTGCATACCGGGGATCATTCCGATTCGGTACTCAGTACAAATGGAAAGTCCCACAGCCCTTAAAACACTCTTTGCCCGATACCATCACTCACTCTGAAAGGTATCAGACACCTTCCGTCTTCCAGTGTAATTCCAATCCAGGTAGTTCAACTCCATGGCACATGCGAAAATCATCCTGCGGCAACAGAAGCGTTCGAGTTGACCAACGTTTTCAGGAGGTGTAGGGTGCCTACTATTAACCCAGCTAGGAGCTGGTTATAGTACACTAAAGTGGTAACCCATTTCGAGGGAAGTAGATTAAGCTATGCTAGTTTACTCACAAATAATCAATCCGAACGACGCTATTTACTATCTACTATTTAGACTTAGCTTGAGGCATGGTCTTTCTATACGCTTCTTCTAGCTCTTTTTGGAAATGGGGTAGGACGGGCATATGATTCTACAAGAGTGTAGCAAGTCAATAACTTGCTTGCAAGGAAAGATATAGTTGAGGTTACGAACCTTGTATTCCATACTGAATTCCCCTACAAACGTGAAATAGAGGACAAATCATGAGTTTCGCTGAATGATCAAATGATGGAGGAAAGAGCAACGTACCCTTGCCTTGAGTCGAACCGCGTAGCTGATTCGAATAGCCAAACATGTCGTTCAGAGCAACTTCCGCTATACACGTGAATTCATCGTCGCGCACTTCACTGTCAACGATCGTCCCTCGACGAGTGTTCAAACCACCGATTACTGCGCCTGTATGAAAGGAGGGAAATGATCAATTAGACAATCTCGCCGTAGAGAGACACTGACTCTGGAATTCTACGGGCGCAATAACCTCCACAGTCATGATTGGCTCCAGGATAACCGGTGAAGCGAGTTTGTACGCCTCACGAAAGGCACCAATTGTTGCAATCCTGAAGGCCAGTTCGGAGGAATCGACGATATGATAACCACCGTCTATGAGGACGAGTCGACAGCCAGAGATCGGGTTCCCTGATAATGTGCCTTTTTCGAGAGCTTCGTAGAAACCCTACGGAAGAAGCAGGAAGATTAATACGGACAGTCAGCCAGTCATTTGTACTAGAATCCACGAACCTTTTCTACCCCAGGGAAGTATCCCTCAGGGATAGCTCCTCCCAAGATATCATTGACAAACTCCGTGTCCTTCCCTGTCTCTTCATCAGGTTGCATTGGCTCGATATATCCAATAACTTTGGCAAACTGTCCTGCGCCTCCAGTTTGTTTCTTGTGCGTGTAGTTGAACTCCGCACGGTTGGTAATCGTCTCGCGGAAGGCGACACGGGGTTTACCGGTTACACAGTCCACATTGTATTCCCGACGCATGCGTTCTACATAAATTTCGAGATGGAGTTCACCCATGCCGGAGATGATCGTCTTCACAGGTATGGTGAGATAGAAACAATAGAGGACAAAGTCATACATACCTCTTTGCTCTCATGATCGACATGGACTTTGAACGTAGGATCTTCTTTCTGGAATCGATTCAACGCGCGGGAGAAATTAGGGGTTTCAATTCCTTTGGACTTGATGGCGAGCGAGATGACCGGCTCGGGGACATACATGGACGTCTGACATATAAGATGTATGAGGCACATGATCCAAACAGACGGAAGAACGAGAGTCACACACACCATCGAATAGCTTGTTTCCCCATCCGTGAACGTATCCCCAGACGAACACTCCACACCAAACATTGCACAGATCTCCCCTGGCCCGATCGAACTAACGTCCTCCATCTCGTTACTGTGCATCCTCACCAACCTCGGCACCTTGACCTTTTTCCCAGTCCGCGCATTATAGATCGTATTCGCTTTCTTCAATGTACCCTGATACACCCGCATGTACGTCAACTGTCCGAACCTGCCTTCCTCTAGTTTAAACGCTAGCCCGACAAGAGGTGCATCCGCGGCGGGAACCAACGGAACCATCGGGGCTGAGCTTGGCTTTTCAGTATCGTGTGCGAGAGCTTGGGCTTCAGACGGATTGGGTAGGTAGGCGCAAACGCCATCGAGGAGAGGCTGAACGCCGGTGTTTTTGATAGCAGAGCCAAGGAAGACGGGAGAGAATTTCAAGCCGATGGTAGCTCGACGAATAGCGGCGTCGATTTGAGCGTTGGTAGGCGTCTCATCCATCAAGACAAGGTCTCCAATTTCTTCGTCGACGTCTGCGAGCTGTTCGATGAGTTCATGGCGTTTGGCAGTTGCGATTTCGATGAGGTCTGCGGGAATCTCTTCTGAGATGACGACTTCGTTGCTGAATTACGAGTATGAAATTGAATTTCAACAGCAAAGAGGAAAAATTTCCCTACCCTTTGATGCCTTCATTATATATTGAGCGCCAGTGAACCAGATCTACGACACCGCGGAACGAGTCCTCTACACCTATAGGTACGTGAACAGCAGCAGCAGGGATCCTAAGCTTAGTGCGAATTTGGTTGACAATCTTCCATGGGTTTGCTCCAGGTCTGAACAACGTGTCATTAAGGCTACCGAAGAAGCTGGGTGGGTTTACAGTAGCATACCTGTCCATTTTGTTGATGAAAGATATCCGAGGAACATTGTATCGTCTCATTTGTCTATCTACCGTCGTGGTTTGACTCTACATGCAGCCTTTAGCGGTTGATATGAATTCGAGAGTGATAGGAAACACGCACTTGTACACCGGCAACAGCACATAAAACCAAGATAGCACCGTCTAGTACTCTCAGAGCTCGTTCAACTTCGATGGTGAAATCAACGTGTCCTGTATAAGACGGGTGCGTAAGTTTCTCAATCAAAAGCCCCGAGGAACGAAAAGACCTACGTACCGGGAGTGTCGATGATGTTGATAGCATACTTCTCTTTCTCGTTCGTCAAAGGATTTGTCGTCTCCCAGTCACAGAAAGTGGCAGCACTTTGAATGGTGATACCCTTTTCTCGCTCGAGATCCATACTGTCCATCTTTGCACCAACATTATCGCGTCCTCGGACCTGAAGTACACAAGGATATCAGCTGTACAGTTCAAGCCAGAAGGGATTCTAGCACTCACTTCGTGTATTTCGCGAATCCTTCCGGTATAATATAAGATCCTCTCGGTCAGCGTAGTCTTCCCCGAATCTATATGAGCAGAGACACCAATATTCCGCTGCAGCCGAAGTCGTGCCCGGTCATGGTCAGAAAGAGAATACGACGGTGTAGTGTCTTCCTCGGGTGTTGCTTTCTTGAGTGCTGCAGCTGCAGAAGCCCAGCGTCGGTTGAATGGGGAAGAACGGATGAGGAGAGACGAAAAGGAAGAGAGGTAGGACAATGAATGGGGGAGTGTCCCACGAAGCATGTTAAGCTGCAGACGATGTACGCTGCAGTGCTTCCGTATCACGACCTCGTCGTGCTATGTACACCGAATGCAAGTGGGAGTTGGAAGCAGGAAAAGTTTTTGGTCTCGGCCCGTAAAAAGCCTGGACTTTTTTTCTCCGCATCCCTTCGGAATCGCAAGAATTGATATTGAAGACTCTACTGTCTCTTACAAGCTTAACAGTCGAGACAAGAGTACGATTATAACATCGGACACGAATCGAGAACTCGTATATTGAAACGTCGACTTCGAAACAATCTTCAAGAGACTTAAGTATGATCGATGACTTTAAGGCTCAATAGCATATGTAGGGGACAACGAACCTGTCTAAAAAACTTTTGGAGGCGTACCAGAAATACATTCAACTGTTCATCTCACTAACACATTCCCAAACCCCTTTCAAGTTCTCCTTCCAAAGCGTGACTTTGCCATCCCCACAGCTCACTGCAAGCAAATTCCCAGCCAGACTCCAAGACACCCGCCAAACGACATCAGGAAACTTCCCAGAAGCTCCAGACGCAGGTGACGGTGAAGCAGTAGCCGACGACGGGTCAAGCGCCTTCTTCACCCACGGCGAATTAGCCGTTTCCTTCGTCCAGATCAATACTGTCTTGTCCTGCGACGCAGTGGCGATATAGCTTTTCGGCAAACCAATATTCGGAGCCCAAGCTACGTCCCGAACCCAATCAGCGTGTCCTTCCAACGTCTCTTCTTCGACCCAGGACTGAGTGTCTTCGCGGAAACCCCATATTTTGACGAGGTTATCACAGCCGGCGCTGGCAAAGCGTTTGACGGAATGGGTTTGAGATTGTTGGCCAGGGATGGATTGTTGTTGGGGAGTGATGAGAGAACCGGGAAGAACGGCAGGGGCCCAGGAGACAGCGTTGCAGCCGATAGCGTGTCCGTTGAATATATCGGCGACAGAACTTCCATCATCTGAAAATGTACGACCAGTATAAACAAGAGTAGATGAGCGGAAACTCGTTAGACAAGCCTTTGAAGGTGAGGACGGAAATCTTCCCGTCAGAGGATGCACAGGCCAGGATGGCTCCGAGCTCATGAGGAGCCCATGAAACAGAATTGACTGTATGCCCATCAGTAGCTCGTCCGGAAACGTCAGAGAAGAGGGCGCACCAGACGCGGTGTGTAAAGTATGTTCCCCAACTTTTGACCATCCACCAGCCGAGCCCTGGCCTTGTTGTTCTTTCCAGATCAGTACTTTGCCATCGTATGAACATGACGCCAATATATGGCCAAATTTCGGATGAGCCCAGGCGACCTGCCAGACTGGACCTGTATGTCTATCTCGCAGGTGTTGAGCAACAATCCTCTTGATGAAAAAGTAAATCTGGACGCACCCTTTCAACGTATGTCCTCCAGAAGTTTTTGAAGCATCTCCGTCAACAACATCAAACACCTTTACTGTTCTATCTGAGGAGCACGTAGCCAGTCGTTTTCCGTAATAGTCCAATTGAGCATCATGCTAGTTACTGGGATATCAATTTCAGTTCCGACAGTTCTACCAGAGCATTGCGTACAATCATGTCCTCATGAGCAGTCTCGATGGGGACAGAGTCGGAGACTGTTGCTGGAGGCTATAGACGCTGATTAATGCACGAAATTGAGGGCGAGTTATCAGGACTATACCATCGCGTTTGAATAGTGTAAGAGTAAAAGAGTTATAGGGACGTGGCGTCACGGTCTGTCACGGTCAGTGCGATTGTGATGGCGTGACAATTTCAAGCGCCCAACCTGAACGCTACTGAAGTCTGAAAGCTCCTGAACGTTGAGCTCTTTTTTTACAGGAAAGGACAACTTCTACAACGTTCACTCTATACATATCGGAAAGACAGTCGAACAACTTCTCAATATACACGTTATGGGTTGTGATACCTATCCCACTAAATCCTATTTTGTTTCTCCCACGCAACCTGTACATCTATACCAGCAAGCACCGTCTCTTCCCAAGGAATAAACTCGTTCAAATCCAAACCCTCTGCCGCAAAAGTCTTATCTAGTGGTGCGTCAGTCAACCTCGGAGGAACCAAACCCTCCTTCGGCAGCCTGTGCGCTAACTCAGGTCTTTCCCTCCGTATTAAATCCACCACCATCTTCCAGGTAAAAGTTGTGTTGATTATGATGAACCTCTTGTCGCGTCCTGGAATGGGTGGGGTAGCAAGAGCGAGTATATGTGCTCGGGCAACATCCCGTACGTCCGCTAGATGTCCGAGCCGATACGCTGGGTAGGTTTCGGTGCCAGAAGTGATGATTTGGGCTAGGTTATAGTTGGTTCCGATGCTTTTGGGAGAGTCGGTGACAGGGAAGTTAGGAACGAGGGGTCCGAAGACGGCTGGTGGAAGCACTGAGATAGCGCAAATCAGAGAACTGGACGGTATCAGAAATGAGTCCACTTACGAACGGTGAAGTCGATATCGGGGTGCTCCTTTGCCAACTTCCAGATTTCCCTATCCGCAAGCGTCTTGGATTGCTGGTACATCGCCATTGGAGGCTGGTTACGATCAAGAGTTTCTAGAGTCACTGGATGGTAGAATGACGCATCCACTAGCTCTGTACCATACGCAGGATTCAATTCAGCTAAAAGGTCATCAGAAAAGGAAAACGTAGAAATGGACCAGACGATATTACAATCGAAAAGACTCGCATAAGTCCCAGTGACGATAATCTTCCTGATTCCCGCCTCGATAGTTTGACGAACGATGTGAAGGGTACCGTCATACCCCGCCTGAATACTGGTCGTCAAAACTACCTAGCAGTATCGGGAGCCAGACATACCTCGAATATCTGATCACCAGAAGAGTTCTTACTGAACAACTCTGCTGCCATGTGAATGACTGCGTCGACGCCTTTCAAGCTTTCGGTGTAATCGGAAGTCAAAGTCGGTATCTCAACTATTTCCAGATTAGAGGCATTGGGAAATATCTTCTGAAGCTTTGGAGCGGATCGAGCAGCAGCTCGGACACGATAGCCTTTGGCCAGGAGTTGCGTCACGACGTGAGAGCCAATAAAGCCTGTTGCACCGGTGACCTGTAGATCGTCAGATCAGTGTACTGTATATTCATACAAGTCATGAAACGACGAACGAAAACCAGCTGGTTCATTCTGGATTGCTGCGATCCGAGGATGTTGATAATGGGCGAGTTAACGCAAGTCGCGTATGCAAAGAATCAGCTTGGTTTTGAGCCTGAAGGAGGTCTTATCCTGTGATGTTTGGCCTTTATATAGCCCCAAGCCGAGTAATACCATGGCTGACTGAGCAGATTTGTTCATCGTGGAGGGAAAGATAGCAATATTTGGGCACGTGTTGATTCATTGCAGTTCTGCTCCCGTGTCGTCTTCATCGTGAACGCGTTCTAGCTCCCGTGGTTGACCGCGCCCGACCGTAGAAGTCGTCGTAATGTTGTCTTCGATGTCAAATGTGCTTGTCGCTACTTGTCAATCCATTTCTGACAACCTCCTATGCTTGGGAGTCCTACTGCTTTCCATACTACGTAGTCGGAAGTATCTCAATCGACATCTGGACAAGTTATATTGAAGGAGGGGAGTCAACTTGTAATCCACCTGTGGAAAGGACGAGGGACCCGCGGGCGGGGACAATAGGATTTTGGAGTCGGTGGGACACAGAGATGAGGCAGGTGAAGGCAAAGGCAGAGGACTAATGGTGTACTGATTCAACGAGTCGTTCCTTACGCATGAGTCGATCGATGTTGGATCTGTGCATCGTTTATGACCGACTCGGAACCTTCAAATCCAGCGTTTCTATACGATAAAGCTGGCTGCTGCTCGCAAAGTCATACTCTGAAGGTGTACTCAGGCCCAGAGTCGTGGTGATCAAAATTGATCAAAACTTGAAGGAAGGCATGCCACTTCTAAGTTCTTGCCACTTGTTCTCGAGAGTTGTCGTAATTTCAACTTTCATGATCCAACCCTTCCATATCTCGTCCACCCTTGTCCGTCGCTCGTCATATCATGCGCCATTTACACTCCGGTATAACCTGGTATAACCCTCACAACTTTGCCCACTGTTCAAGTTGTATACAATGATACATCAATAAGTATGATACCAATTCCGTCGCACAGGCTATAATAATAATAACCAGTAGGGCCGACTAGCGGCAGAGCCCGCTACCCAGTCATGGTTTCAACTCTGAATGCAGAATAAGATATAATAATATAATATGTTATGTTAAACTGTAGAGATATCAGCAATGGCACCAACCAATGTTGGTTCCAACGCTCATTCTCGCAAACGCTATCGTGACCGCGATGGAGAGCAGAATACAAACCGGGATCAAATTCATAACCCAACTACCAGGCCCTTCAATGTGACTGAAACCGTTGATAATCAAATTGACAACACCAAATTCCCGTTCAATTTTGACGATGCCTTGTTATCAGAATATCCTTCATCTTCCTTGCGTCCCATCCAGAACTCTCAAAATGAGTATTTGACACCGGAGAGCAGCGTCAGCGTCTCCTCCTTACCTACGACCCATCCCGCCCAAACTTTGTATTCTTCGCAGTTGGATTCCTCCCCATATTCAGAAGCCTCTGCTCTACATGCGATGTCACATACTCAACCCCTCCAAAATCTAGGTGAAATCCTTCCCACCATGCTCGATTTACTGCTTCATACGGAAGAAAGTTTGGAAAGGCTTCCTATACATTTGGGCGGCTAGCGTCATTGGAATCAGGATGTGCATGGTTATGATCGTGATACAATGTCCGAGGCTAGTCTGGACCTAACGGCTGAGCATGGTGAAAACCCTATGCATGGCTAGTGGCCTTCACAGATGCACCATCACGCTCTCAAGGGAATGTGACTCCGGATTCCAACGCCTTCTCTGCGGTCAGTCTAGGTTCTTGGGAACTCGGCGAATTCTCCATTTTTGACGGTCATGCCACTCATTGTTCGGAAGGTTTTTGAGTTCTGTCGATTCGTTCAAATGTGTGTAGTAAGCTGACAATTTTCAGGCATGGAAAGCGGCGAAGAGAGGTGATGAGCTCATCCTACTATGATATCAATACAAAGCAGAGATTGGAGAGTATCAGTACATACCACTGTGCAAGGTGCGCGATCAATTGTTAGTACTGAGGTCTCAGGGAACAATGAGTTTGCCAAAGATAAGACTCGCTTGATGTCCAAGCTATGGCTCTGGAGCTCTCTGAGGCCTCCAGCTCGTTTGAGTTTGACATATGCGAAAAGAAATGGAAGGCAAATTCGTCGAAATTGATGACTTGTCACCGACAAAGGCAGGAGTGCGGGAGTGCAGTATTTCCAAGGCGGATCGAGGAATTCACGCTCAATGATATTGGGGTTGTACGCGAGGGATTGCACGATAGCGTGAAGAATTTCTTCAGGTAACATGATGGTTTGAGCCATGGAATTTCCACAAATTAATGCCGGCTCATTCGAAGCAAAAAAAAGTGAAAAAAGTGGTGTTTCATAGAAGCAAACAAAAACCGCGGAAACTTAATGATACGGGTAGAAGCGGTCCGACAATAGGATCAAATCCGGACCGATGCTCAAACGTTGTAAATCGCAGCCAAAAAGATCGGGTCCAAAACCACAAAACCCTTACCCTAAAGGGTAGCGGGAATACAGGGCTGTACGGGGCTGTACTCTGCTGAAACAGTTGACAGAGACCCTAGTTATTGCCGAACGAACATCAATCTTCAATTCCCTTCAACTTGAAGTTTTCCCTCAAGAAAACAACTCTTTGCTGGCCAAAGGGAAGTTCTGCAATCTGCAGCACAGATAGACCTAATTCTGCTTCATACACCATATCGTTCTCTGATATTCACACTACAAGAGCCTACAATGCAGCCACAAATCAATTCAGTGGCCAAAACGAATCGAATGCGTGTTCGTCAGTGCATTTTCCTTCTCTTGTTACATCTGCTGGCATCTCTTGTCGTACCAACAATCGGAGCGGCTGTCCCTCTTCCTCCTTTGTCCACAGTAAGCTCTATGCATCTTTCAGTCTTCTTCGTTTTCATTCTTCACTAGAATGTTGCTGCGACTGCTACCTTCGTATCGCCCACGAGTCTCACCACCCCTATTCCTACTATCAAAGTCACAGCAAAAGTGCAATTCATCAGCGACGCTGGCACCCAGATTGTTTCTGGCGTTACAAGCGTTGGGCAATGGCAGATGGATGCTCATCTGGCTGTTCGGAGGATGCTCGATTTGGCCTTGGCCCTGGCCGTGGGAAACCCCACTAACCCTCGGAGCGGGGGAACGCCAAAGACAAAAGTCGACCTGGACATACAAAGCTGGGGTCAAGGATCTGCTCCGAGTCCAAAGTTCGGTTTCGAGGTCACAGTCAGCGCATGGCCAGGTAAAACTGGTATCAAACACTTGTGGGGGTGGAGGAAAAGTACCCTCAAAGGGGATGTTGAGCTCACCCCACTGAGCAGTGATCACTGTAACGACCATTGCGAACACCACGGGAGATACAAGATCCAGTCTGGAACGTTGAACGACGAATCGACGAAAAAGAGGCTGGTAACGGTTGCAAATGATCGAGTTGTGAATAATCCAATTGTTTGTGTTCCATCCTTGGTAGCGTTTAGAACATCCATGTGTCCATCGACTGATGTATACGTCCCCAGGGCATGGATAACACCGACATTCCTTTGGGTTCTCTGCCGCCGCCTGCCACGCCTGACCTGAGCAAAAACTTGAAAGCGCAAGTTCGTATGCTGTTCTCTTGCTGCTTAGGTGAACGAACATTCACTGACTTGATGCCAATGTACACCCCTAGGGAGAACAGTGAAACGTCGCACATGCATAACAAGCGTGAAGAAGACGATGAAGCGGACCAGGCAGGAGTCGGGGGAAGATGAGGGCCCATGTCGTAGTCATTCCTCACACATGATTTGACGCTGATCTGTAATTGTAATCGATAAATTCTTCGATTCGCGAATCCCGAAATTTCACTGATGCTGCAAGCCAAGTTGTAGTATAACTTCTATGTGAAGGTGAGGCAGGCTCAGAAATTAGGTGCTCCTTTATTCGGGAGGCGCGTCCGTCTCCCATGAATATGACAAGAGATTGCACCGGCTGAACCTTTCATTTGACAGTTCAACTTTCCCCTTGATATGGCTAGTTGCTTGAATGAAGTTGTGAAACCCATGAAGCGTAGATAGGCCTATCGCAGTCACTGAGAGTACCAGTGTTCATGTGAGCTATGTTTCCATGATAATATCACGACTTCCGTTCTGTTATCGACTCGAAAGCTGAGTCTCGACAGTCGAAATGCTCGTCCGGTTTGGCGTTAATCGAGATTTGAACTTCAACTTTCGGCCAAGAATTGCGGTGGGCGGTGGATCATCGATCATCACGCGTACGCACGATTTCGAGGACCCTCACGGGCACGGATTGTCTACTATTTGCCATTGTGGTAGTAGAGATGTAGGGGTTAGTCTGGGTTAGTACTGGTTGAAAGGAGGAGCGTGAATTGAAGGATCCAATAGGAAGCCTTCTATTATCTCTTCACTTTCCAAAACGCCTCGCTTCATGCGCTCTTGAGTACCCTCCCGGTCTTCGTATTATGGTACACAGGATTGTAGGAGACGGAGTGAGATTTAAGCCAGGATCCTGTTCCATTGGTAGGTCAAGCCTCCCTAAAAAATTCTCTTTGCTGGCCAAAGGGAAGTTCTCTCTGCGAATATCCAAATCGCCCATTTTTACTCTGTACAATCTTATCGATCTACCTTTCACACCACCTGAACGAGATGTTCCCTATTTTGTTCCAATTGGTGACATTGCTGGCAACGCCAGCCATCGTCGCGGCCGTTCCTGTGTCTTCTCCGTCGACAGTAAGCCCGGCGTATTGTTCGAGTCTTCTAATGATTTTTACTGATATCTGCGATTAGGACATTGCTGCAATCTCTAGTACAGCGGACGCCACTCACCTCGCATCCTATACTGCTACCGCCAGTGATAGCGCCCCCACTCCGACCAGCATCGCATTCAACACCGTCAATGCCAAAGTGGAGTTCACCAGCGATACAGTGAAAAGGTTCACATGGCAGGAGGACGCGGAATCGGCGACTACAGATCTATTCCACTTTGCTCTGGAGAACGCCCAAGGCACCGATGCTCGTCGTGCGGGAAAGCCAAAGCCCAAACTGGTCATAAAGTCATTCGTCAAGTTTGCTACGAAAGAGACGTTCGACTTTACGGCCACAGTCACCGGATGGCCTGGTAAGACTGGAAGGGGTTGGGCGTGGATGAAGCGCAAGTTCACCGGGACTCTGACCCTCAAGCCCCGAGATGAATGTAGTCAGTGCGGGTCGGTGCACGAGGGCTACAAGATCAGGTTTGGGGTGTTGTACGACGAGTCGAAAAATAAGCTGGTAACGGTTGTAGATGATCGCGTGGTTCCTGATCATAACGCAGTCGTTCGTGCTCTTTCCTTAGCGTTTGGCGACCATTTATTGACTGATGTGTACATCCCTAGGGCATGGAGAACAACGACGTTCCTTTACTTTCTCTGCCACCACCTGCTGTCCTCGCTTCGTCGAAAGATTCGGAAGGACCAGCTACTGCTCCAGTTCGTGTCGTCTCTTTCTTTGTTCGTTCACCCATCCATTGATAGCCATGTACAACTCTAGCGCATTCCTCGACTTGATTTGCCAGACCCTGCTCTCTTCAGCCCTTCGGAAGTGTCGTTACTGGCATCCGGTAAGTCGCAGCAGAGAAAGACAGTCAAATTTTCAGGTATGGAAGAAGGGGAGTCGAGTAGAACGGGAAGAAACGGAGACGGTTTACCCGCGGGCGGAAAAAAGAGGAAACCGGGGCGGAGAAAGGCAGTCAAAGTTGAGTCGAGTGTAGGACAAGAAGACGATTCAATGGAGGCGGCAGGCTCTATCATGAGCAAAGGGAAAGGCAAAGACCCAGTGGCGTAGTTTCCGTTCCTTCATGATTACGCATGGGTTAGTGTTAGACCTGTAGACATCGTTTGCGACCGAACCTTGCAATCCACGGTCTCCACATGATATAGCTGCTTGCAGAGTCGAGCTGATAGTGACGCCTACTTGGGCTCATCGCACTGATTGAGGAACCCTCACTTTCAAGCGCGCTACGAGCTGAGGGCTCTGCTACTGTCAAGTCGAGAACACGAAACCACTCGCAGGTCTGAGTGAAGCCCGCCAATATCCTCGGCATTGAGCTTTTCAGAAGGCTCACTCTCGTGCTTGACATCGATAGGGATACATCATACCACACCACTATAGAAGAAGATTGAGGGCAGCAATTGCAAAAAGCAAAATGTTAACGCACTATGTAAGAATGGAAAAAAACTTCGCAAGTTTCGCGGAACCGAACGACTTGCAGAACAGAACCTAGGTACTGTGAGTCTGTGACGGCCTATGATCCAACAATTGTAGGCAGCGTGCGTTCGTGAGCTCAGAAGGCCTTGCAAATTCCCAAACTTGTTGGATAGGCCCCAAAGTGAACAATCTTCATGTACACAAGGGTAAGTCATAATCGATTTCATTGAAGCCAGTGAGGTAGTCGAGTGATCGCAAGGAGAAGAGGCAATGGACCGTCTTCAAGAGCACGTTGGAGAACAACGCGCAGCACAGCGAGGAAACTCTTTGAAGACTCTTGTTTGCCAAGTTTGTTTATGTTGCAGTAATATTTACATGCAATTGCACTAGTTTTGATCCTTTTGAAAAGTACAAACTCGGTGCAAACAGGTACATACCTAACAAATCTCTTCCTCAAACTCTCTCTTCCTCTTCTTCTCTTTGAATTTTTCAATCCATGGCTTTCGAATCGCACAACGACCTCGTAGAAAACAACGCTTTTTTGCCCTGGCCCGTGCACGCCTGTGGGAAATACATGGTTCGTCACGGGGCGTGACCACTGTCCTAGTTCGCCCTCCTCTCATTCTCCTCTCTGTCATTGTCAACGACCTTGTACGCTGCACCTTCCAAACGCTTCAACTTCATTCTTTCTCAGTATTTGGACCCTGTCAATGTCTCAACCTACGACAGCTTCTGGAATACCGCCTATGATGGCGGATCCAAACGGCGATATCACTAATGGCTCATATTATCCCGAAAACGACCTTACTGGAGGTCTACCTATGAATCTGGACTCATTGAGAGATGGACCTCCAGGAAGCAAACCTTTCTATCCTTATTCAACGCTTATTCGGTGAGTGCAATATGCAAGAAGTATCCTTCGCACTCAGTTCTGACTTGCCGCCCTTTTGCACAAAGCTACGCTATCAAAGGCTCACCAAATCAGAAGTTACTTCTTGAAGATATCTACTATGCCATCGAGTCTCGAGTATGTGGACATATCGATGATTAGCTTTTCGCTAGCGCTCATAACACCCTTTTAGTTCCCTTATTTCCGAACTGCACCAAATGGGTGGAAAGTGAGTAATCTGGCCATAAAACTTCTCAAATATCCTCGATTCGCAATTGCATACCCGCACAGTTGCGACGCGACTAAATATACTTCTCGCGACCGCGATGTTTTTGTTTGGCTGGTCATATTTGTTTTGTCGAATTTGTGCAATACATAATGGATCTTGACATTGACAAATACTCTACATAGAATTCCGTGAGGCACAACCTGTCTCTGAACCCATGCTTCGAGAAAGTCCCCCGTCCCCTCACCGATCGTGGCAAAGGATCGTACTGGACCGTGAACGACAACGTCGATCCTCGTACTGGCGTTCATCGAATTCGGAAGAAAAAGGGACCAAAGGGCAAGACACGAAGCTCTGAAGAACCTGACGTCGACTATCATTCAACTGATCACTTCGAAGCCAGCACTCATTACACCCAGCCAGCTATCTCTACAGACGCCGCAGACCCGAATCGTGCTCAATTCACGACTTATACAACTCCGTACGACTCGTTCTTCTTTATTGTTTAACTTATACTCATTGCATTCCTTTCCTCTTGTCATAGTTTCGACCCAAATTTCTCAATGATGGGCATGCGTTTCCCAGTGGTCAATCCTCTGCCGATGCCACCCGATGAGTCTTTTGATGTGGACGAGCAAGGGAACGTGGACTGGCGGTTGGCTTGGCTGAAGGAGATTGGTCACCTGCAGCAAGTCACAGAGGAGCAAGAGAAAGCGGGTGCAGATCCAGAGTGGTATAGGATGATGCTCCTCCGTGTCCGGTCGGCGCTCGTGCCTCTTATAATGAATCCTGAAGCCATGCACATGACACCTATCGTGCAGAACGGCACTGTCGACCCTTCGCATCATTCCCCTCCGCAGACTCAGCAGCAACAACCTCAATAGCGGACAGTGTGGTTTTACACTCTTGAGGTTTCGGGATTGGAGCCTGCATGCTCCTTTATATGTATGTCGCTTTCGTGTTTGTTATCATCCGGACGAGATTCGCCGCCCTGCCAGTTTCGATTTTTGCTACCCGTGGATACTCTTTACACTGAACCTTTCGTGTATATTTCGTCGGATACCTAGAATAGGTCGCTGTACATATCTGTTCTTACAGCGCTTGGACTGGAACAGTGGCTCAGTCCACTCAGAAAACAACCTTTGACCCACGCTACTCAAGAACATCAGGATTATCAAAGAAGCTGTCGAGTGGTTCTTCAACTTTCTTGTGCTGTAGTAGGGCCCCAGCGTACTGCAGTGGTCAGTCAGTCAAGACTCAGGCTCTCAGCAAGCGGGAAAACTTCGGCATATACGGCACATTACTCACCTTGCGGCTGGTCAGTGCCGAGCAGTCAGCGCCGCTTTCTGCCGGTGCCGCTGCGCGTATGCCATCAAACACGGTACAACGTCTTTCGGATACATCTTTGCAAACTACCTCTAAGACTCTACCTAACACATCACATTCAACCCCACCTCCACGATGGCATCCCAAGGAAACGCCTACGAAGTAGCCCTCTTCGGAGAATTCTTCGCTGGCGATCTCAAACCCATCCTCAACCGAATCACTCTCCACAGCGAATACAGCGAACCCATGCACTCGCGCGAGATCACGTTTGAACCGATAGATGCGCAGTATCAACGAGATATGGGGAACGAGCCTGTCGTGTTGAGAGCTAAGAAGGAGTTGACTAGGAAAGATGAGGGATGGTGAGTGCATATGGTGGATTGAATGATCTTGGGAATTGGGTTTGAACTTGAACATGGTTTCAAGGATCCTGTATTCTTATCTGAAGCCTGAATCCGTCCGAGCACATCCGGAAGCGACTGTCCGACCTTGGGCTACTTGTCATGTTGTAGGAGACGCGTTGAGCTTTGCGCAAGCTCTTGGACATACGTGAGTCAACTAATTGTCTCTGTCAACGCATGGACTCTTAATCTCTTCTTCCATAGTCGACGTTCGCAGATCTACAAACGAGGTTATCTCTTCAGAAGAGGATCTCTCGTGATTCAAATGTTTCAACAAGAACAGGTGTGCGATTTGATTATTCAAGAGGCTGAAGGGAGACCCTCATCAATACTGAATCCAGGTCGATCCTAACAGTCAAGAACCCATACCGGCAAACCCAGATACACTATGGGAAGTCGAAGTGAAGACTGCTACTCCGATACGAAACACCCAAGAGACTCCTTTGAGTCAGAGTATTGACGCTGTGCTTGAAGTCCAACTCCTCATGAAGGGTTTGCTTGATCTCAGACGACAAGATGTATGAAGATATACTTTTTGGGCTATGTACAAATGCGGCGCAGCTACTATCACGCCTGAACCTTTTGCTCCCCTTCATCCTCGCCATCTTCCGAGTCCTCATCACCCCAATCGACCCTCTCGTCATCTTTGGAATCATCCATCCACGAACTACGACCTTGGGCTTTTCTAACAAGTTCCAACAGAACCTCCGGACTCACTTCAATTTCCTCATCATCTTCATCCGATTCTAGCGCGAGCTTGTTCTTGTTCTTCTGATCCTCATCCTCATCCTCACTGTCGGCATATCCATCCAACATGGTCATGCCATTTGAGATACGCCCATCGTCTTTGTCTGCATCATTCTCTTCATCCTGCTCTGATTCGTCTCCACTACCATAACCCTCCAACAACCCCGAGATAGCCTTCTTCCCTGCTTTGAGCTCGATCTTGCGGCGTTTAGCTCTCCTCGCTGCTTTCACACCGTCGTTGTCCTCTAGAGGAAGGTCACCTCGTTCGAATACCATCTGCTGGCGATAATTATAACCAAAAGTTTTAGACGCTTGCGGGTCCGCATGCTGATCCACTACGACACCGGAGAATTCACCCCGAGGCCACAACTCCAAGGTTGGGTATTCGACGAAATGGGTTTTGCGAAGGGCAGTGAGGAGTGGTTCTGTGGGTGAAATTCGGTGATAGGCTGTTTTGGGTCGAGTGCCGGTTATGGTTATGGAGGTTGGGAGGATGGGAGCTCGGATGAGGGCATCGAATGGGGAGTAGGTGGATTCATTCGGATCGTTGGAATTGGATATGGGAGTGGAGATTTCCTCGATGAGGTCTAGGATCCAGGAAGGGAATAAAGACGAAGAATGGTCTTCCGATGCTGGCTTTTGTTTGCCTTTGCCTTTCTCGCGTTTTTGTTCGAGGTTGCGGCGGTCTCGGACTTGGTTTGCAACGAGATGAAGCAGTGAAGTTTTGGTATTGTTACGATGAGTGAGGAATGTGAAAGAGGGTCTTTGTTTTGACGTTGTTGGATCATGAGGAGGATGGAATTTGAATTCGATTGTGAGATGGGCGGTTTGGTTTCTATGTTTTTCTGACTGTTCAGCTTTCTGTACTGCTATGAGAGCGCATTACACATACTTGAAATCCCACATTGACTGATTGTGCTGTCGTCTGTCCATTCCAAGAGGAAGTAGATCAATAGATATATCTTGCATCTCCAGCTGCGTCTTGAGTATATCACGTTTAGTCCTGGCGCCTCCTCCGCCTCCTCCTCTTCCTCTTCCACCTCTCATTCCTCTACCTCTCATCCCATGCGTATCTTGTGAAGTCTGAGGAATCGTATACCCACCCTTGACAATCGTCGCGCCCCAATCTGTAATTTTCCGACCGACGTCCTCCAGGTATGTATAATCACTCATAAGAGTCCCCCAGCTGTAGTCCCTCATATTCACAAACTCTACCTTATTTCGTTCGCCCGAACAGCCTGTGGAGGATTTGTGATTGGATGAACAGGGAAGAGAGCATGTTTTTATCTTGCAACGGGGACAAGTGTATATAGCGTAGCGAGCGTTGCAGATTTTGCAGAGAGGCTTAGATTCAGAATTAGAGTTGGAAGAGGTGGCCGTTGAGCTGGCCGTTGAGCTGGCCGTTGGAGAAACGTCGACCATGGAGGTTGGAAGGAAAGTGAATTAAATTTCTAAATCTGGGCGCCTAATGCGCTAAAGAGAAGGAGATACAGCGAGAATGCAAGTTACTACAGAAAGCGACACTAGGAAGATGCAGGTTGATGGATACAGATAGAGGATGGGGATAGGATAATGAGGACAATCCAAAATTAAATGTCATCCATCCCAAAGTCGATCTCGACCTTTTCTCCTGGCTTGAAAGCGGGCAGACCTGAGTAACATATTCAATGAAATGCATACACGGCTATAGACATCGTCGTGCTCACCGAGATACGGGCAACTGGCGCATCTAAATGCGTCACCCAAGAAGCAATTACCACAGCTACTGGTAGCTTTCGGTGCAGCCTCCGCGGCTTGAATCAACCGCTCCTTCTCTTCACCCTGATTAACTTCAACCGCTTTCCCATCCACCTTCCCATCTATCAAAACCACCTTACTGTTCCGTAACTCTTCCTCCTCAAGCTCAGCCAACCCACACGTACAGTTCTTGCACGCCCGCTTGCGCCTGGGAGCCGAAGCATTCACAGGCTCACAGGTGGGAACAGGCCGTGCCTTGTCTGCGTCTGTGAGAAGCGAGTCTGGATCGATGGAAGGCGACGAGGGTGCTTCGGATGAGATGGCCCATAAAGCCTTCTTCTTCGCCGAATCAACCTTCTTGCGGTTGAGCAGTCGGATGGGGCCTTGTGCGGAATGCGCAGGCTTTTGGGCAATGATAGAGGCAGGGGTTGTATTCAAGAGTGTGAATCCGGATAAGGTCAGAGCCGAAGTGAGAGGTGAGAGGTCGGATGAGGATAGATTGTATAGATGGAGGGTTCCTAGAGGTGCAAGACCGGCGAGGAGCTGTGAAAGAAGGAGAGATATGTTGGGAAGGAGAGAAGAGTACTCGTTTGGAGTAAGCATGATATGCACCGAGGCATATGTCGAGGCTCTCAGTGTTGTCGCTCCATCAACCAGTCTGTCCAGCATCTGCCTCTCTACTGCTCTCGAGCCTTCTAGATCGGATATGAGTCCTTGATACTTCCCATCCTGAGCTGTTGAAAGAGAGCCGATAGCAAGAGCTGCGCCCTTGGAAGGTACTGCAGCAGGAACGACAGAGGGCATGATATCGACTGCAGTAGGAGACATTTTTTGAAAGGTGGTGCAACTTGTGAAGAGACAAACGGAATTTGCTGACTGACAAAGGAAATTATATTTTCGGTCGGCCGCTTTCAATCGGCCGGAACATCCGACCAGCCAATCTTGCGCCACCTTTCTCAAATTAGGCCCTGTTCGCGACGCGGGAAAAGTTTTCGCGGATTCCTTCCGGAAAATTCTGGATGACGTCAGAATCCAGCGCCAAAGAGTTTTCCAGGATTTTCACTGCTTGTCACACATTAGTCAGCTGTAACTTTTGCTTTATATAGGCAAATACTATGAGCTACTGTCACGGCGTGATGGAAAATCCTGGAAAATTGTGTCGTTCACGAACACTACGAAAATCTGTGGATATTTCCAAATTGCGTCATTTTCCGGACCTTTTCCCGTGGGAACATTTTTGAATGGGTCGGAAAACATTTTCCTGCGTCGCGAACGGGCCCTTAGGTCTTCCAAACATTCAAAAGGACCTCCGGTTTCCGTGAGCTTCAGCCTTCTACACCGAGCAAGCATCGAATCCTTTGTCATTATTCGCCATAACCGTGCAATGGAATCATGTTTTCAATCCTTTATCATCACCCCGGTCACGCCGCCTTCACGACTCCGAGTCCGCCTGAAGAGGCCTGAAGCTCCCAGACTTACTAGCCTGGTAACCAAGCGTTCAGCTCGCTGAACGCTTGGAAAAAGTCACTTACGTTTTGAATACGACATTTTTTACCGACGCTTAAAGTTGGTGCCTGCAAATATATGCTATATAAGGAAGGTACGATAACAAAATAGATAAGATATCAAACTTCAATTCAAAAGCCTTGCGGCGCCGTTGCTGCACTTGTTCGACTGCATGCAGCTGCATGCTCGTTCTTGTTCATTTTCTTACATCTCAGTAGGCATACTTCTGTGGGAATGTTCATTGGTTTCTCTTGCTCTCTAGAATTAGTATGCATGCTACTTGAAGCCAAGAATAATGAGTGTTTTGCTCAAACCAGTGCCAGTTGCAAGTAGTGAATTCAATTTTCTCTTGGTATATCTAGCTGAATTTGTAATGGGACTTGGGATCCTGGAGTGGCATGCCAGAGGAGAAGACAAAATTTAAGTATGAGCGTCAAGTTCAATCTCTTTGTTCTTTAGTAAAGTGATCATGTTGACTCAGAAATTAGAATGTCCAAAGTCCAAACACTGTCATAGCTGTTGGATTTCCTAAGGAGGTCAGACATGAGGGAGTGGGCAGAGTACAAATATTGTGAAGTCCAAAGAATATCTATTATTGAGATATAGCTATATCTTAAAAAATTAGAGAGAATGAACAAGCAGCGGTTTGCAGAATCGCAGTTGAACGAACAAGTGCAGCAACGGCGCCGCAAGGCTTTTGAATTGAAGTTTGATATCTTATCTATTTTGTTATCGTACCTTCCTTATATAGCATATATTTGCAGGCACCAACTTTAAGCGTCGGTAAAAAATGTCGTATTCAAAACGTAAGTGACTTTTTCCAAGCTTCAGCGAGCTGAACGCTTGGTTACCAGGCTACAGACTTACTACTCCGACGTGCCAAAGCGTGCCAAGAAAAGCTAAACTGCAGTGCCAACTTTGGGCTGAGCCCAAGGCCAATGCAGCTGCGACGATGATCATCGATCTCCGTCGCTGTTCCGTGGTTAAGCTTTCTGATGCTACATTGGAGGCAGGCCCTCAGTCTTCCTTCTTCGAAGAGACCTTTTGCATCAATATAGTACCAGAGCCTACATACGCCATGTGTTACACGGACACCACCATCGTGAGCTTTGATCTGATACAATGAGGTGATTCATAGAGCGAATATTCTGCTCATCGCTGTGCATGAAGGGTATCCGAAAGCTCCTGATTCGATGGTCATGATGCAGATTGTAATCCGGCAGGTAACTTGGTTCGGACAAGGTGGATATGTTATGTGAGGCCTTGTAAGGCATTGTCTGGCATTGTCGAAGGTAGAGTGAAATTTGTTTATCGTACGGCTTCCTGATAAAGCTTGCGTTATTTAGAAACTGATACTCAGACTGGCCGGCGATTTCTATCGAGACGCGCAGTACTTACAATCCTAAAGATAATCAGCTATAATCAGCCTGTCGTATCACATCGTCAGCGAGTCGACCGTCGCTGACCGTCGCATCGCTTCTCATCGATCCTTCCTTTGAATGTGCTGAACGTTGCAGGGTGAGCGAATTTCCTGGTTACATAACGGTTAGCGGTCACTGCCCCCGGCTGCAAGTTGGATACATAAAAACCTCAGACCATACGAACTGATTCCCCCCAGAGCTGGTCTCCCCTCACAACGTTTGAAACGCACTTTTTGTTTCTTCCCTTCAACGGAAAAACATCTTACGCCTAGTATACTGCTAGTACTATGACTCATTCAACTGCCTCTCGAGTCCTCGCTATCTTGTTCGTCGGAGCAGCCATCTCATCTTCCGGTGTTTTTGCCGCCCCTACTCCCCTTCCCTATACCGTCTATCACGGCCCTCCTCTAGATCAGTCTTCTAACGGACAGGGATCACTGCCTGTAGGACAGAATCTCCCGGAACAAGTTCCAGCTCAGAATGAACATACGATGGACACTGCCAATGTTAGTCCTCTACATTGGATCCCCTCAGCCTTGCCTTGTCATTTGCTCATTACCCTGTCACTTTAGCCTGCTAACGGTGGCCTGACCTCGACCGAAGTTCAGTCTTCTCACGTCAGACAGAGATTGCCCATACGTCAGAGACCCGAGGACGCACAGGTTCATGCTATTTCCCAATGTCCTGCCCTGTGATACGCTAATCACTCTCAGTTTTATCCAGTTCAGCAACGGTGGCTCAACCTTCAACGCCGGAAGTAGGGCTCCCAATCAGTCCTCCAACGAACAGGGATCGCTGCCCGGAGGTCAGAGTCACCCGAGACCTCAGGATGTTGGAACGACAGTCGAGAATGGCATGGTCAGGGTTATTCCGCTATGAATCCTTCTTTTTGTTTTTCCTGCTATTTACTAATCACTGCTCTTTCCCTCTAGCCTCCCAATGATGGTGACTCTATCTTGCCCAAAGATCATGATGACACCCCTTTGGCGCAGTCTTCAGACAAACAGGTCTGTACTAATCTGATATGATTGTTTCAAGCCGCTTATCGAATTTTGCGCTTTCCATGTTCAGAAAGCTCTGCTCCAAAAACTAAGGGAAACTCATAGTGAAGTCACCTCGAAGCTCAATTCGCACTATCATGTATTGACCGGTGATGAAGCGAAAGAGATCCTCAATCATATGGAGAAAACTGCAACAGAGGCTTCGAAAGAGGTTCCGGCGGACGTTAAACCTGGGGATGGTCGTCTATGGAATATCAAAAATAAGGCCCGTGTGATGTTGGAACATGTCGAACAACACCGCAAGAAAATCCAGCTTCACGAGTAAGATAGATAGGTCTGTTATATTGCTCTGAGCCTGAGACCTGGCTATAATCGTTGTACTTCCCCAATCTTTCAAAACTTCACCTTATACTCTGTGAGATATAAGTAATACAATTAGTGATCACTCAGTCACGAGCAACAACAGAAAGCACTGACCCATACGCATACTCTACTTCGTCAACACCCTCTCCCCCAGCGAAAGCAGACTGCTCGCGAGGTGCATGCGTAATTTCCTCTTCTTCCCCATCATCATCCTCATCATCCAACACCACCCCATCGTCATCATCCAATCCGAACGGCTTGACCGGACGAAGGCCACCCCCAGAGCTTGATCTTCTTTTGCCTGCAGGGGACCTACCGGCAGGCGATCTCCCAGCAGGAGACTTGGGTAGTGCGGCCATCGTCTTGGGACTCATGTGCTATGTAGAATCTGTGTTGAGCAAAAAAAAGGGTATGACAGTTGAATCAGAACACGTTCCGCACCTCCCAGTTGTTAAGGTTTTCATCGACGACATCTGGATCATCCCGACTTGGATCCAGCCGTGCTTCGTCACCCAGATCACCGATTGTCACAACACTTTCACTGTCACTGATACCGTCTGCAATATCTGCGACGAATTCTTCTGGGAAACGCGACCAGGCAGAAGTGCCACCACCACCACCTCCTCCACTGAACAGAGACCCATCTGTATGCTCTTCGCTCCATCCAAGGTCAGATATATACTCTTCATATTCTTCCTCGAAGCTGATATCTTCGGGAATATATGGCAAGAAGATAGAGGGGTCCGGAGCTTGAGATCGAGCAGGCGGAAATACATCTGCCTCGACGATGTTGGGTGTGCCCATAGGGCGGATGATGTTGGATAGTTCGGGTCCAGGGTGGAGACCTTCAATATGATTCGAAACGCTGCCAGATCTACGATGAGGAGCATTATGCTGATTCGCCGTAACGCTGGGTCCATATCTTTTGTTGTTGTCTAGAATAGTACATTAGAAAGCTTGTTAGCTGAGTGCAACGCGTTGGAACACGCACAGAATTTGACAAGGTGACGCAGAGCATGTTCTTGAGCCTAACATCGATCGCTTGGTGAAACCATAATGAATTACACAGCAAGAAGATCTTACTGAAGCATCCGACACGTCGTCGACTTCTGAGCCTGTCAGCCACTCGTCGCGGAGATCAGGACGGCAGTTGAGGTATATCGCAGTGATAACCTTCATGTTAGCTGTTGTAGATAGTCAAAAGGATGGCAATCACGTTTGGAACAATCAGGCTTTACTTTGTCTCCATTTTCGTCCACAGAATGGAACTTGATTCTTGATCAGTTTCAATATATGCAATTGCAACATTGGATGTTGTATCTTCAGGACTCGTTTCAGAATCGCCTGAAGTTTGCGGACTTTGAGTTATGAACATTATTTGGGAGGTCTGAACAGTTTTGACTCACCCAACTTTTGTATTGAACAAGCATCCAAATTCGATGTGAACGGTGCTTCGATAACTTTTGCATGATTTTGGCAAAGTTGATTGCTGCGAAGAAATTTCGCCACGAAAACTCAGTGACCATTTCAACCTCTTCTTTGCGCACATCGCCATTCGGGAGCTTGATGTCCTTTGTGATGATATACCGTGGAGGCCTATTCACGTTCATGACGTCTTCTGGTCGTATTTGTTGGGAGGATCTGGAGAAATTCAAGTAACAGTATTGGAAGAAGCTTCAAAAAGACATGAATCAATAACTGCGTCTGCGAGCACAACTTGCGCCTACTTGTTCTCTGGAGAATCTGCCCTTGAGACAAGTGCGGTATTGGCATCCTGTGAACCGAACATTTTGAGCAGAAGCAGCAGACAATTTGTATCGAGCAACAGTTGGCCTAGATGGTGGAACTTCATCACGTCTGAGAGACCGAGATGAGATGTGTGTCGAACGAAAAAAAGTGGTGTACGCACGGGAAACCTTGAACCATTTAAGCAATGTCAGCAGAATTGCAGAAACTGCCTTCGAAGTGATTTCTCTATGACGAGTCACATCTATTTCGTCAAGGGTCTGCGGTGGAGATGGCTCGGAAGGTGGTGCTGTATAATCGGAATTGTACATTTGTGAGAGCGACAATCAAAGACATAAACGTACGGGAGGCTACGCCGGGTTGTATTTGTACTCCATTGGGACCGGCGGACGAAGTAGCTAGCAGGAGCTTGAGCAGAACGAGCACCCATCCTGATAAAACTGGTAGTACAGAGCTCTTTAAGCAGAAGGTTCAGTAAGTCAGTCGTACGGTTGACCCAAAAAGCTCACATAGACTTGTTCTACTCGTTTCAATCGCATCAAATCCTCTTTCCTCTCTCTTGCTTTGCGTTTTTCATAAGCCGTCTCCGCCTTTTCCAACGCAGCAACAGCCTCTGCAATCTTGGCATCCAGTAGCGCAACATCAGGCAACACCTCTGCAGCTTCTGAATCCACCACTTTCGTTGGGTCGGACTGGGTAGAGAGGCTGGTATATGTCGATGAAGCAAACTCCCCTTCTGATCCAGGTAGATGCTCAAGCCCACTCTCATGAGTCATGCATTCCTCTCTGGTACGCCACATCTGCAAAAGCTCGAGACTAACGTATAAGTGGCGGTTATACAACTTGTCGGCCTCGTCAATCGCAAACGGAACAAGCTTAGCAGCCTTTCCTTGATTTCTCGAGAAAGGAAACAAGAAAGGACGCGTTTGATCGGTCTGATATTGCTGCTTCTTTGGTTTTGGGCCAGGAGGCGGCGACGGAGCGGGCGTAGCAGGTTGAGGATTGGAACGAAAAGGCGGATTGGAGTTATTCTGGAACGAGAGGCTAGAATGGGGGAGGTTGGAGTAGGAATCATCCTCGTTATGATAATGGTGACGGACTGGGATTGGAGAGTAAGCCTGGGCGAGTTTCGAAGCAACTTGCACGGGAATTGGTTGTGGAATTGTGGGCTCGGGAGCTACAGGTTGAGATTGGGGTGGTACAAACGTCGGATATTTTACGTAGGTTTCTTGTCTAAAAGCTTCCATATCCAGAGGGCTTGATTTGATTATTGCTGCTGGGACTCGTATGAATTAGCAGGTAACGAAACGAGCAAGGGTACTACACACATTGATCAGCCTCAGATACTATAGGAAGACCAGCAAGTTCCCTAGCCAGAAGTTTGGCACGAGCATGGTCTCTGACGCCGCCAAAACATGATAGAAGTGTTTTCCAGAGTAGGAGGAGAAGCTATGATCCATTTTGAACGCTAAGCTCTGCGAACGCCGAGGGTCACGAACCTTCTTGATAGGGTATCCCTTCGCGCTCTTGTCCCGAAGTCCAGACACCACATTGAATAAATATACCGGCAATGGTGGATCCAAACTCACTATTACACGCGTAAACACGATCAATTTTGTTCAACATGGTGATCTAACTCACTGAGCTCATCCGCGAAATCTTCGTCTCCCTTGAATATCTCCGTGAGGTGGTATAACATCCCAAAATACACAGATATCTCTGTCAACACCTCGTCGACTACATCTTGCCTATCGTTCGGAGAAATATGCATTTGTGCAAGATCATCCTCGGAAAGACTTCTGCAGATGTTGAGAATTGAGTCATTGGCACCGAGAAAGAAAGGGAGGATTGTGCTCGCATTAAGAGATCGTGCTTCGAACTGGCAATTTTGAATGCTTCAAGAATGGTGCTGACCCCGTTCGCGGATCGGACAAGTTTACAATTTTCAACGATCCAATGCAGTTGATGTTCTGGAGATGTTGTTTCGGCAAAAGTACCTGTTGACCTTGTCTTAGAAATGATGAAAATGCAATTTCGAGGAGATCAGTGACCTTGGACTATGTAGAATAGTCGACGAGAGTTGGTGAATCGTATCACTGCATCTTTATGTTCCAAGCCCTCCAGGAGATATTCAATGTGAGATTTTCTCTTCTCAAGAGTACTTGTAGTCCATTCTGTTGATCTTCATATCAGTCCTTCTGTCCATCTCCATCGTCGAAGCTTTCACCCATACCATCCTTGAATGAACCCTGCCATGCTCTGAGATTCTCCGCGACCTGAGGCATCTCGACATACGAGTACAGCTCATCAAGCTCGTTCATAACCGTGTCTTCATCGTCGTAATTGAAATCGTACCACACCTGCTGCAAGTGAAAGGTTGATACATTGGCTCGGTGGTGCATGATCATTGGAACTTACTCGGGCTTTCTCTGCAGAGCTATTCGGAGGCCTGACTTGGAGGTTGATGGAGTCCATTATTCCTTGAGTTATCCCACCCTCTTGGACTTGTCCATTCATCTTGTTCAATTGCTCACGGAGACGTGCTGGAAGTTGGAAGGGGATAATTAACGGTCCTTCGCCGATGACCTGCCGATCACTTGGCAGAGATGGTGGGAATCTCCTTCCTTGTCTGGACTCTGCAGACTAGGACTGGCAGTGTTCGCACTTCGCCTTTTTCAAAATTCATCGACATCCTTCTTGTTACCTTCTTGTGAACGCAGCTCTCATTGAAATTTCGGTGAAGTCAAGGCTATAAGTATGCACATGCAAATATAATGTCTGCTCATCTCACGATTACGCGGTACTGTCTAGCCGCTCAGGTCATATCAAAAAACCCTCAACCAGTTCCTCAGGAACTGAAGAGTCAATACGTTTTCTCAGCACCACCGCTGCTCGAATATAGCAAAACCAGTACATGAGAAAAGCCCGCCATTCACTAGTCAGATACGGGTCAAAACGGCTAGACAAACGGTCTAGGATTTCCTCTCATGTTAGAACAACTTATCACAGCTGTAAAGGATGGTCATTCAGTTGATATCGCAAGCTGCGAGGCGCAGTCTCCAAGCCGCACTGTAGGCTTCGGCGACTCAAGGTGGCCTATCTTCCCGTTACTGCACAGTGCACAGTGCACACATTGCATTAGCTGCAGCCTGCAGTTTCCAGTCCAAGAACGCATGATCTATACGACAGAACTGTCGTGTCAACTCTGGGTATGTTGTCCTTTCATGTGTATCGCATGGACAGCTAAAGCCTAAGATGCGGTTATATCATAGCCTGCACTGTGCAGATGGAGATGTATCGATAAATCCAGACTCCAAAGAGTCATTTCAGTCATTTGCTCATTTGTGTAGCTCAAGGTCTTAGGAACACGGAATTCGGCTGATTGAGGATCAATCAAGGTAAGCAATGAGAGATTCGTACCGCAGCGAAAGTAGTAGGCATGATATGAAAGCGCGGAAATTCACAAGGCGGTAAGTGCCAGGCGGTACCGAAGGGAACGTATGAGATTGGTTGCAAAAGGGTGTGTGCCATTTGATTCTGGTTGTGAGTTTCTCCCTAAATTTGTCGAGCTTTCCGTCATTTGTAGTTCTGGATGATTAACATGCATTCAGTTTTTAGAAACTCGGGTGACTCGGAACGTTCTCGGAAGTGTTATCTGGTCAAAGGACTATGTAAGTTATGCGGAACTCCTGTGATTGAGGCTTTTCCTCGAAGTTACGCTAGGTTACGCTCCGAAGGATCTCTTTTGTCAGCCTCAACGGCTGATTGCTAGGTTTCATGGCACACTAGTTGGCCTTGATCCTGTGTTGTCTCTACGTTTGATAGTGTGCCAAACGTGTACGCTGCTGCGCGCAGCCGGGCGCGAGATGTGTCTGAACAACTGCAGTGCACTCAGCAGGGCTTATGCAGGGCTTATGTTGCCGTCAGTTCTGGGAATCATGAAATAGTCCATCTATAACGGTCCTCGTGTATGTGCCTACCACTTCTCCACATATTCGAGGGAGGCAGTTTAGCACAAAGATTGGCGATAATCCATCTCATGCGCTTCTGAGAGGTAATGAAGCTTGCACCGCATGACGCATCGATTACAATCTGCCTTGGCTGCGATTATGATGATGATAAGTTGCGCATCATCCCATCGATGAGAAGGAAAAGGAAAAGGCCCCAGAAGATTCCACAGATAGATGGTTCAAGAACGAATGTCAGATGAACCGGCTTGCGGGGTCCGATAAGAGGGGTTTTTTTTTCTTGGAGAAAAGTTGGATTCGACGAAATTGTCTCTCAGTACATACAGTACGTTCAGCTTAACGATTTAACAGCTTTTAGGTGGATAAGTACTTAGTAGATAGCGTTGAGTCATTTTTTGTTTTCTTGGTCCGAACCAGTTATTGAGCGTGGGAGCTTACGTGAGCTGTGAAAAAGTACTGAAATCAGAAGTTGACCCAGCTTTCTCTCATTTTCCGTCCCTTCCTACGCAAGGCGGATAGAGCAGTGTCAGCAGTACTGCCAGGTCACTTTCTGTCCTCCAAGCTCTCTCTCTCAAGCTAGGCCTGGTCGAAGACTGCTGCCTTTCTCTACTTGTCTCTCTCAAAACTTTTCCTTCTAGCCTGTGGCTCCAAGACAACCAGCGGCAACCGACTTTCTCCTACAGCGGATCCCTTCAAAAAGGCACGCCTTTGTTGTGCGTTAGCCAGTACTTGTAGTCTTCTCAGTCTACCTCTCCCGGTCTCTGCTCGTTTTTCTATCTTTACGACCCTTTCTTCACGACCACCTCTTGGCTCTTCTTCTCACTAGCAGAAGAATCGTCAACCAACAACAATAGACTTCAGTCAGCGACCAATCTCACGTCGTTTCGTGCAGCCAGGTTGCTCTTGTCGTCTATCACAGCATTGCAGATGCCAGTTCCAGTTCCTCATCATCCCAAACAACCCGCTCATCTCGTCATCAAATCCCATTGTTCTGACGACGGCGTCAATCACTCTTTCCAGGATCTGACTGGTACTCTGCCAGTGTCTCCGACTGGGCCTCCGCCTTCGTTCGGCACTCGGGAGCAATGGATAAACTCTCTACCTTCTTGGAGGAGAAGTAAGCCCCGTAGAATCTGGGAGGATGACTCTCATCCCTTTTCAGGACAGGATTTTCAGAGAGGGTTAGCTGCCGCGGCCAACGCGCCAGCTATTAAAGGATCTCGCGCTGAAGCGTGTCCTCCGCCCTTTCGTACCCTCACTCAACCCACACTGTCTCCCCCTCCCGTTAAGGGTCTCCAAGCGGACATTGAGAGGATACCTCATGGTGCGCTTGATACTGCGGACGTACATGCAGATAACAAGGTTCAGTCTACTGCAACGGACGTGGACATGATCCACCGCGACAATGACGACGACCACGGTGTATTCACCCCCATGATTGAAGACGAGTCTCCTGATACCCGGAGCTTACCAGAAGCGTCTTCAAGCCCGATAGAGCCCGTCACACCGTTTGGCGATTTCGTTGACCGAGCAGTATCCTCTGCATCATACTCGGCAGCTTTCAATTGTGCTTACGTCGCTCCAGCCTCATTGGCCAACGCCGCAAAAGACAGTTGCCACTTGCAGACCTTTGTTTTGCATTCTGTGACGCAACACCAGGTAGATCTACCCAAGGAACCAGTCCCTGCACCGGCTCCGGAATTGGTGACTCCTACTGCCACGTCAGGTTATCGGAAACTTTCCGAGCCACTCTCTGAATGGTTGGCTAACTTTGTCTGGAAAGTTTGTACCACTGGTGCAAATGTACCTCCATCGGTCGGCAAAGCTAGGTCAGTATCAGCGTCGATTTCCTTACGTCTGGTCTTGCGTTGCTTATACATCTGCTTCTATTTTCAGGTTGAGTTCTCCCAAGGCCTACGCTGCGGCACCGCCGGCTTACTTTGCGTCGTCGATCCATTCATTGTTGCTTTCAACGCTATTGCAACCGTCGGCCATATTCCTTGCACTGTGGTACATCGTCAGATTACCGGTCTCTTTTGGTGTATTGAGTCTCAGCTCCGACCATACAAAAGAACTTCGTTTCAGGATAGCTCTCCTTGGGGAACATCAAGGGCTCGACAAAGATGCGATGGATCACTCCGCGCCTTTTCGATTGGTTGTCCTTGGATGTATGTTGGCCAACAAGTGGTTGGATGATCACACGTTCTCCAACAAAACTTGGTTAGTTTATTTCATTGACATCTTGGGGTTTCCTCTGTGTTTACCTCTCTTTTTCTAGGCATAGCATCTCGAATGTTCCTATCACTGTTCTGAATAAGTTGGAATCACTTGCGCTTGATATCTTTGCCTACGACTTGTCAATCTCTTCGAACGATTGGTCTGATTGGCTTGCGCATGTCATGTCCTACCATCATTCCTTGTCATCGCCTTCCCATCCTCAACCAATCTCCCGCCCGTCCGCCAATCCTCATCTCATCATCAAGCTTGCGATTGAAGAGATTATGAATGCGCCCAAAACTGCTAACGGCGGTCGTGTGTATTCTCAGCCAGTATTTATCGGCCTCGAAGAGCGTCGCAAAGAAAAGCAGGACAAGGAACAAGCACAAAAAACCGATGCGCTTGAGATCGACCTTGACGAAGACGGCCCATTGAGGGAGGAGTATATGCCCAAACGGCGGGCGAGTACTTCCGCTCGCAACAACGAAAATTTGTTGGCCACTCAACGTCAAAACTGGGAGTCTACCAAGCCCGCAGAGGTCAATCTTCCACCCCCTGCACGGTGGAGTCCCGCAGGCGATGAACCAATCCTCAGGGAGAGCAATCGTTCTTATGGGCGTTATATCGCGGTCCAGCCAACGCCTGGTCTAAACGTATCCACAGCGCCATACCAGGGGCTCTTGCACCACCAGCCTACTCAGGACATCGCCTATATGTCTCAACATTGGCTTCCAAATGCCCCGTTCGCGGCAGTCAAACCCTTACCAACTACAGGTCCTTTCTTCGAATACCCCTCACTTCAGCATCCGGTAAATCCGGTCTACAACCCATGTCCTCCTCCCTTGCTACTACCCTTTTCATTTTCGCATTCGCGTTCGCAGTCTTACTCTCATGATCAGGATATCCAACAATCATATAATCATATGCGCTCATACTCTCAGTCTCAATTCGACTTTCGATGCTGCGACCTTCGCATGACTGCCAACGAGCTCGTCCCTGTACAACGAGACATGGATGGGACTTGGGGACATCCGGCTTACAGCGCTCCGGCGTTCGTGCCTCATCCCACCCTCGCCTACCAATCTGCTTGGTTGAGAACTTGAACGTTCATACATCTCTTTCGTCTTTCTGTTTCTGCTCAACAGGAGCATCCAGCATTTTTTAGCTCCTCCTAGACCGCGCTTTAGCAACCATTAAACATCGCAATCGATATCATACGTCTCCCGTTTGGGCCCTTCAGCGGCCATAATGCGTCTCGGTGGTCTATCTTCGCCAATCGGTGATGTGTATTTGTGTCTTCTATTTGCAACTCGACCTCTTGTGTTATATCGACTGACACCATTGGCTGTTCTTATGTTTTCCCTGTACTGTTTTCCTCGTCTCCACTTCGTTGATGGCCATGACATAGGTTCCATCTAGTATCGCCTCGATTGGCCGGTGAGATCAACCTCGAGTATCTTTCAGATATTCGTAACGATTATTCCCGGCATCATAACGAGACACTCTTGTTTTCTTATCTAACCTCTAGTTCTGCTCCACTTGCCTCCTGGTATTTATTCCATTCTAATGTGGTCATGGTTGGCTTTTCTATCATTTGGATATTCTTTGATACAACAGTCCTCCTTTGCACGCACTTCATGATTTTCCGGGGACATCTTTGAAACAAAAAACTTCCAAAACATCTCCTATCTTGTTTGCTCTGTTCTTGTTTCATTGTACGCACTGTTTGATGTCAATACTTACCTTTGCCCTTGAGGGTATCAGCTCCTCCAATCCCATTCCGACCTTCGTTCTATGTAGGGTACTGAATCTACCTCTCTTTCCGCACATCCTTGCCTTCCTTACAACCCGTTCGTAAATTTTTGACCTTGGTCAACATTTTCTTACGTCCAATAAGTAATATACATATTTGGATGCAACGGAAAAGAATTTTTCGAAAACGTCATGAATAGGATACAGCGAGTAAGTGTGAATACATCAGTTGGATATACAGAAAGCTACTGTTCATTAGATACCAACGACAATGAAAGGAACCTATAGAGCAAAGGTAAGCCTCGATTCGAATACAAAGAACAGTAATCGGTACCTCTACATCTTCCCCTTCTTCGTCCAAGAGCATAACCTCAACGGTCAGGGTTTTCACATGGGGAGAGATTGGCTTCTTGCTAACGTTCTCCATGAGTTTGCTGAACTTCATCGGCAGACGTTCCTCGCTCTATCACGGCACAGTTTGAGTACAGAGGCTCCAGCAAATCTTGACCGGCGACATACCTTCTTCTTCCCAACAAATGAACTCCAAAGCATGCTCACACCTGAGCTTACCATTACCACGTCTAGCTTGTGTTCCTTCTGGAACCAATCTATGATGTCCTTCAAGGTCGGGTCGTTCTCAAACTTGAAGCGATCCCAGAGCGTCCACTCGGTGGATCTATACTTGTGCTTGGGAGCGGCGATAGGTTCTGAGAAACCAAAGAATGGCAAAGCGATGTTCACAAATCCATTCTTGTAGCTCTCAAGCTTCCTCTTCCCGTCGATTATCTACATGACCTATGAGTACAAGTTCTATAAACCCAACAGAATGACTTACCTTGTAAAGCTCGAGGCAAGCAAGACCAGTCACTAGTGATGTAGTAGTCGCGATAGCGGGAATGATTTTGCCGGCAATTTGCTTCGTCGTGTGTCTGTCAGCAGGAGTGATACTGTAGTTCGTAGCACGAAGATTGGATGCCGCGGTGATGAAATCTATGTGGTGATTCGTGTCATCGTCTTTCTCAAATTCAACCGGGTTCAGGCGATATCCAGCCAATGAAGATGGCGCAGGAAGCTGGGCGGTAAGTTCCGTAAGCTCGTCTAAAGCAGAAAATATGAAATTTCACGCAAGGGCAGGCAGTCAAAATGAACAAAACATACCAGCTGGCGCACCTCCTTCGTTCTGGGCAACGGGGTCGTTGTCGTTGATCTGAACCTTCACACCACTCCTTGGAGTGAACTCGGGGACGATGACAGAATCAGCTATCTTTCGATAGACATTGGGGTCCGTCTCTCCCTTGAGGCCGTAATTATAAGCGTGAAGGTTAGCAGCTGCGATGATATAAGAAAGGTGGAGAGGCTGAACATGGAGAATTAGAGCCGCAATTCACCCAAAAACTTGTAACGAGTCAACGTACATCATTCGAATTGAATGTGATAGGATCCGGAGCGCGTTTAGGCCCACTCCAGAATGGCTGACCGTTACTCGCAACAGCATCCTTCGGTAGACTGTACAACAACTGACGAATTTCGTTATTATATCTTTCCTCAAACTGTAGGCGAGCCCAGACGATACACTCCTCGAATGTCAGAGGTTTGTTCGTGACCAAGTATGAAACTAGCTGCTCGACTTGTTCTTTCTGTTGTCCAGAGTATTTCAGCGTCTTCTCAAGATAGTCGGGTTCAGAGAGATACGAGTTAACTGCTTGAGCGGGCTTCACGAACAGATCGTCGAACGCAGTCCGACTCCACTGTGAGAGTTCGACTTGAGACAAGATCTGTAAATTAGCTGTTCACACTTACCTCGATCGTATGCGCGATTGCATTCGGGAAATTCTTGATAGTGCAAGACGGAGTTTCCTTTTCAGGTGGGTCTTGTGAGGAGGAATAGGATTCCGTAAGATGCGGAATCACGACTTGGACGTTCCCTTTTGTTCCAAGAGTACCAGAGTCGATCAAAGGCTTCTCATAGAAGACGCAGCGTTGGTCCATGTAGAGTCCTAGAACGGATTGATGAATACGAACACATTATGTTGGAGGTGAAAGACTGCAAACTCACGAGCTTTCACGTTGTCCAAGGCATTTGTCACACCATCGATGTGATTGAAGAAGTCATCATTATAGATATCTGTGCTAGACATTAGTCACTGAGCAGTCTCTAATTGATGTGCAATGTTACCTTCCGTGTCCGGGCCTACAGCATCTTGTCTTGTCGTTATTTTCCCCGTCAAATCCCTGTTCATCTCCGAGACGACTGAGGCAGCGACCTCAGCCTTGAACCGACCAAGGTCCTTGGCTCTGAACAAGAACTGTCTGTTCAAATTACTCTTCTCGATGGTATCAAGATCAGTGACTTGTATAGCGCCCTTAGGACCAGTGGCGATTCCCATCATGCTCCAGTTTTTGAGCATTTCACAACCGATAGCACCAGAACCAACCAGGAATTGACGGTGATTAGCAATCTTTTCCTGGAACGTCTTTCCGAAGACAGCAATTTGTCCGTCGTACCGGGACCCTGTAGGCTGACATTCTGCCTCAGAGGGGAGGACATCAGGAAGTGATTCGAGGGAATCGAAATACATGTGCTGCTGCATAGGATGGAACTTGGCAGAACAGGCCTTGAGAACCTCCTGAGCTACGAATGCGCCAATGACCGCGATCACTGGCGAAAGGTCACCAGTGGCCTGATAGGCAAGCTGAGAGACAATCTTCTCGTCCGCATCAGAATCGATTTTCTTGGCGATAGCCACGACCGCAGCAGCATCTTGATCATTGAGAGGCTTAGGGAATCGCTTATGCTGTGCGTGGAATTCAGAAAGTGCCTGGAAACCTGCATGGAGCGATGAAGGCCGGTCGAATTTGGCGAAATCGGTGATGAAGAATTCGGGGCTCTGTAGGGATTCTCTGAGCGATTTCTAAGCTATGTTGTCAGTAACAATGAAGGAGTTTGATGGTCGAAGCTTACGAATTCGAGAATCTTAGGCATCTTGACTTGAGTGAAGATTCCACCTCGGACGTAGTCTCCTAGGCCTGTGGTATCGCCAATCGTGAATGTGTAGGGACCCTTGACTGAGATCTTGCGCGGCTCGCAACCATTCAATTCTGTCATTCCCTGAACTTCTGAGAACGTCACAAAATCGCCATCCTCGAGTCCATGTCGTGTTTCGTCAAGGCATGTAACGAGACCCTCTTGATCCTAGAGATGGATGGTCATTCATGGCAAAGATGAACACGCATAGTAAGGTCTCCAGGACGGACCTTATCAATAGACACGACCATGCCTGACAAAGGCTGCTCTCCGGTTGGATCTACGCAGGTGAACTTACCACCGAAATCATTGAAAACCGATCTGGAGTTGTTGAAATTAGACAATATGAACAGCCTGTGCAAATGAATAGTGTTACCCAAAAAGTCCTCGGGTTTCGGCGGCGATGAAGGGTACATCGTTTTGATGAGTCCAGTCATTGATCTCCAGTTGTTTGTGATATGGGGCATTACAAAGAACGACGACCTACGGCGTTCCTATGAGCGTATGTTATTTGAGAATCAATAGGTAACGCACTTGAAAACCTTTCACTAGATCTACCGTGATCTCTTGCCCGGCTTGCCCTCCTAAGTTGCGGACTGGGACATACGCATTCAATTCTGCCAATCTAGGGACTGTGACCTCTGCACGAGGCTTTCCGATATCTTCTTCCCGCAAGAAAAACTGTGCAAGCGTTAGCGGATTCGCGTTTTGATAGTTGGTAGCACGTTTACCTGAGAGCTCAAATCCTCGATCTTAACTGGCTCTGGATCATATACAGTGACGGACTTTACACCAGCGAGAACAATATCTTTTGCTGTAAGGAAGTAAGCGACTTGATGAAAGACGAGATAATGACAAAGACGCGACCTATTTCGACACCGAGACCCTGCATCCCGACTATGAGTACATTTGAGGCTGCCATCCTCTTCATTGCTAGATCGAATGTCAAGTTAAGTCTGCAGTATTACTCTGAACATACCTTCGTGCCCTAGCACGTATCTGAAGCGTTGAATAGTTAGATCGAACACAAGGACCCCCCAAAAAATTCGACGTACAGCTGACGTGAGTATAAACCTTCATCGATGGCCGTCTCGTCAACGTCCATACTTGCGGAAGATGGTAGATTGCTCATGGTTACTGATGTCGTTTGAATGTACGGTATAAGATGTATGAAGAGTAGAGAAGAAAGGTAAGTTGAAGCTGTTTGCGCGTCAGCTTCACCCGCTATTGCACGTGCTTAAGCGCTCGGGCCTTAGTCAAATCGAACACCATCGAAGCTCATTCGGTTTACCGACTGTGGTCGGACTCATAATGATGTGGGTATAGATGATTGTATAGTGTGGATTCTACTGGTCATATCAATGGTACACTGCGCTCTGAAAGTCGTATATACGTCGGGGATCAAGAAAGAAGGGAGTGAAGGTGGTTTGATATTGGTAAGTGGGTAGTGGATGCTGCACAATGACAGTGAAAGTATCTTGATTTGTCGGGAGATACTTCGAGTCGGGATCCTGCGATTCGTCGGAGTAGCTCAAGCCTTTTAGATCTCTCCGTTGATAGGTCGCCAAATGGGAGCCAGGCGCACTGATCATACCAACAGACTTTGCAGGTCGATGAACGACCTCGTCCTCGGGCGATCGAAGTTCGGCGGTATGTACGATTGTCGGTTCTTCAAGAAGAACGTTCGGTACGATGCTCCACTGCGGAACAACGGGAATCCCTGCAAACAATGAATCTTCCAATTGTTGCTGGGACTCTGATGAAGTAGGGGACTCGTGCTGACGAGGAGACATGAAGGGTGCATCTGGCGAACTTCGACATAGAGCGAGTTGGGCACCACGAATAAGACCGGAAACAATTTGGTACCCTGGTCTCTCCGATTGCACATCGGTATGGAGACGAAGATCCTCGAGCCAGAAGTACCACTCTGACGTAGACACCGCTATATTCCAATCGAGTCTTTTCAAACCGCATATCTCAACCTTCTTGACTTCAGCAAGTGACATGCCCATGAAGTCTACCCTGAAACCGAATCAAGATTAGTCAGAGAACAGTACGATCCATTGAATGAGCTAACACTGACCAGCAAGTACGATATTTCTTTGGATCCGCACGCTTCAACCTCCAAAATTCCACGTTCGTTTTTGGGATGTTGCTTCCAAGGGACTGCGTGTAGTCATCGAGCCATTTGAATGCGAACATTAGGGCGAGGCAAAAGGCTCGAAAGAGGACTTGGGCACGATAGGAATCGGGACAACAGCGGAAATTGAAGCGGTTCGGGAAGAGCTTTCTCATATAATGGAGCGAGAGTAAGAGGGTCGAGGTGGATGGATTAATGCAGGATTGTATGAGGGATCTGAGCTCTTCTATGAGGACTGGCATAATCGTGGGTCTGCTGGATCCTGAAGACAAACATAAGACACAAATTGATATAGTGAGGTCAAATCGTCCTCACCCAATGCTTGTTCGTCAGAGAACGTGTCATATAGTACATCAGCTATCCAAAGCGCTAACGCATTGGTCTCTGGAGGAGAAAGACGAACAGGCTTCGAAGCTTCCACTCGTTTGGCCTGGACCACCGGCCTTTGTGCTCTGGGTCGAACGGCTTCTTGTTTAACGTAGATTTTACCCTGATATGAACCGAGAATGCCCTTCGAGAGCGTTTGTTGGTGGTCTGCGTTATCGATGTTACCAGCGAACCGAACGGAGGTTCGTCGGGTTTGACGGGCACGCTCGTGTTGGCCGGGATAAGGGGATGTCCTGTAAGACTTGCTGATTCGGCGAGACTGTCCTTTGGGCTCATGTCCGCTAGGCTCGATGAGGTTGCATGCTTGCACGGAGGGCCGAAGAATACGGGATGCGACAGAAGGCATGTTGGTTCTTTCAGAATATGTTTGTACGGGTTCAGGATTGAGGAGAGAGTATATGGAGATTTTGGATTGAGACTGAGGGAGCTGGGGATCGTTGGACAAAGGAGGATAGGTGGGATATGCAAGTTGAAGGCAAGACATGGTTGGTGGGCAAAGACGAACAAGTGAGCGAGAGGTCATTCTTAAGTAGACGACATGGTTTAGACAAAGCCACAGTTGGTGTCATTTATGGCCATGCATTAGACCACGAAGCGAAAGTTCATAAAACGGCCAGGCAGATACCGGTCTTAGCGCATCAGACCGATTAGGGAAAGAAAGCAAGATGGACAACGAGGTAGGAAAGAGACCATTGTTAAAGGTGCGCGCGGTTGCAGGGTCAAATGGGCGTTACGTGTGAACAATGACATATTATTGAATGTGTCAAATACCACTTTTAGTTTTTTACAGCTTGGTCTTTGGGGTTAAAGTGACTCAGACCAAAAGCATGGACCTCTACTTGCGGTAGAACTGGATGAAACGTTATGACCAACGAAGAGAACACAAAAGACGTCGGATACGCACATTACGCCGGAAATTAAACCACAATGATAGACAGCCGCGGTCGAACGAGCTACGAAAGCCACTGTGGTACATAGGAGAGTGAGCCCGTATTGAGCTTAAGTTGTTAGACGTCGAAAACATACCGTTTGTGAGAGAATTCCCATTCACGGTTAACAATACGGAATGCGATGTCCTCGTATGGCGGTCCCGCGCTGAACAACAGCAAGACTGTTTCATCATTGCCAGGTTCTTTGACAATTTTGTATGTCGGTGCCTTGGATTTATCGATAAGATCGGGATAAAAGACGTTGAACTACAGAATGAGCGTAAATCCTGAGAGATCATCCTGCAGATAACCAAAACATACCTTGTATCCTTGGACAACTTTTGGAGGTGGATTGTCTGTACTATTTTTGAACAAAAGTCAGCTCTCGTCGGTTTACCAGGAAGGACGATTAACTTACTCGTAATGTGTCTGATTATATTTGTTCCATTCGTAACCGGTATGGACACGGTTAAAGTAACGCGGTTTCCGAGGCCGGTACTTGTCTTCCCAATTGTACGAAGTCGGGTTGGCGATATGTTCTTCCATGTTGAACAATTCCTCTTCTTCATCCAATTCCCGCTCGGCTTCAGCCCGATACAGAGCCTCAGAAGCCATATCTGCACCACTAGCGATTGTCTCTTCGTACTGTGTTTCGGGCTCAGGTTGAGCAGGTTTAGGCACGAAGCGAGATGCGGCTACTGTCTTTCGTAATGTCATCTATAGTAGAGTCAGAACAAATCACTTGAGATATGGGAAATACTCACCAGAGCCCGTCGGTCTTCGACTTCGGTGAGGATATCGATTTGCCGCTCTTCAGGAGGGAGTTTCGTGATGTCAATCAAAGGAGGGCTCATGGAGCGATCATAAGGCTCAATCAAGGTCATTTCTGGTTCTTGAGCGAGGATAGGCTGGGGAATGGGGGCCGTACCAGCAGAAGCTGTTTTGGCAACTCCTGCTAATAGTTCCTCTTGTGCTTGCAAAGCTTCGTCTCTTTGGCGTTTGCGTAATTGCTCGAGCCGATTTCGTACAACTACCTCATGCAAACTCTTCAGATTAGCCTTTGAGACAGGATGAGCATGGAAGATAGGGAGGGATAATGCGAAACTGACCTTGGCTTTCCAGACCAAGATCTTCTGGAGCAGAGCTTCCCAGTAGTCTGTATCGACTGGCTCTCCACTGGTGAGTTTGCTCTGTACTTGGCGCTGAAGTGACGCAAGTTCTTGATGAGTTTTCCCTGAAAGGAGAACTGCAATGTCGTTCTCAACCACAGCGGCAGCTTCAGCACCCATTCTTTGGCCTTTCTTGATTCTTTCCAAGCGATCCTTACATACGACCATCATATTCTGTCCAGAGAGAGTGAGAATAAGACACGAATACGCTTCTCATCATACACATACCGTCCAAAAATCGATATTAGTCTCGCTATGTTCCAGAGTCATGTACCGTTCAATGTCATCATGAAGCTCTTCGACTTGTTGACTGTTAAGGTTCTGAAATCGAAGCTTGAGATACTTGCAATGATCAGATCATACTATCACCTACATCGAGAATGTTGTACGGTTCGTCCAAGTCAATTTCGAGGCCTGCGTCTTCTGACTCATCCTCGTCATCGTCGTCCGGGTTGACGTACTTGAGATTGAGAGCAAGGAAATCTATGGCTTTAGCCCTCTTTTCCTTGATTCTAATTGCAGCTCGAGAACGTTCCTGCTCCAACTGAAAGTCGCCCTCCTTAGACAGCCACTCCGACATCTGGGCGGATTCTTGTAAACGCTGCATCCTCATCTCTTCTTCCTCTCTGAGCCTCTGTTCTACTTCACGTTCAGCACGACGCTTGTTCAAGCGTTCCAGCTCTTCTTTTGCTTCCTGTTTCCGAATGGCGTCCCTTCGCTGTGCTTCTGCAAGAGAAAGTCCTTGCTTTCGTTCCTTCTCGTTCTTCTTGTGCCAGCGGAATTGTTGACCAAGGTTGACATCGTGAAACGGGTTATCCGTTGCGCTATAAACACTGAGTTCCGCAATCTGTCGTGCTTCTTCTTCCTCTTTCATGCGCTTCTTCTCAGCTTTCCGGGCTTTCCGATCCTCTGATTTGTCGCGCTTGCGCCTAAAACAGAATACGTTGAGGACGGTGAAGACAGCCCTGGAAAAGCAGCAACGCACTTCTTCCTATCTCGGTCTCGACTAGAGCTTCTGCCCCTTTCACTACGTCTCCTGGATTCCTTCTCTCTCTTCCGACTTGAGGAATCCTCATCTCGGTCTCGACTTCTGCTCCGGTAACGTTTGCGGTCGTCGTCTCGATAGTCTGCCCTCGACTTCTGGTCCCTGCCTGTCCTCTCTGGGTCGCGCTCAAGGTCCTCGTACCTTCTCTGAGGCGAATCAGAGTGTGGAGAATGTCTGCCCATCGAAGATGGTGAGCGTTACGGTTTAGTAAGTTCAATTATTTTCGGACCGCGACACCGCCAATTGAAATCTCCTGTCTCCTCACTTCCACTTCCAGCATCACTTGGCCTCTGGAGCTGGCCTCTCTCTCTCTCTCTACTAGCTACCATGACTAGAAAATTCGGTCGAGTATGGTACTCATTGCGCCCTCTAACACGCAACATTCGAACTCAACCAAACTACCACGGACCCGTTGGCCACGATCCTGCTTCTAAAGTTCCTTCTTATAGATTAGCGACACCTCGTCAGGTGAAGCGAAATCTGTATTCGTGCGCCCTCATACTCAACCATTATCATCACAGTTAGTCGAGTATCTGAACCACTATATCGTAGGCCAGGAACATGCGAAAAAGGTCTTGTCGGTTGCGTATGTCTAATACACGAGTCGATCATCTTCTTTCGGTGAATCAATTCGAATCACAGCGTCTACAACCATTACAGTCGTATCTTCGCAAATGAGGCGATGATGCAGCAGCAGCAACAGCAACACCAGCAACAACAACAATCTCAGGCAGAATTCGAGCAAACACCAAGTGATTGTAAGGAGCAAATGCTTGTGTACATAACTAGACATAACTCAGCCTAGAATTGACTGCTTTTGTCTAGCGCATTCTGGTGTTCAGCCAGCTAGAATAAAGCCTCTGCGGTACCAATCATCTTCTACGTCGTCTTCACCGTTTCTTCCACCCACCTTCCCTGTATTCGAAAAATCGAATGTGCTGGTAATGTATGAGTTTCCCGTAACACTTGTATTGCTGAATTCTGATCAAACCTACCTATCACAGTGGTCCAACAGGCTCAGGTAGTTCTGCCGTATTACTGAATTCGTCCGACTCACATCTTCAACAGGGAAAACACTTCTTGCCAAGACACTTGCTAGGGTGCTGGATGTTCCATTCGCTGTCAGTGATGCAACCTCTTTCACTCAGGTTTGTATGTCTTTGTAATCATGCCCTCGATATTATACCCTGACGACTTATAAGGCAGGATGTGGGTATCCATCATCATACAATCTCACTGATCCTGACTTGTCTTTCAAGATGTCGGAGAGGATGTGGAAATGGCCGTCCAAAGATTAGTGTGTTCATCCCCGTAAATACCTCATCACATCATCTGAACCAAACCGTAGCTTCAAGATGCCCAATGGGATCCATACCGAGCTAGGTCCGTGAATGTTCCCTTCGCATTCATCGTCGTGAAGACTAAGTGGTCAAATTAGCACGGGTATAGTGTATATAGATGAAATCGATAAGATTGCTCGCAAATCCGGATCTGGAATGGAAGGTTCGCGAGATGTTTCGGGGGAAGGCGTTCAACAAGCTTTGCTTCGCATGCTAGAAGGCACGATAGTATCTGTCCAAGCTAAAGGAACATCATCCGAAACTCCTTCGATTTCCAGTCGCGAAAGCCATCCCCGCAGTGGGCCTCGTGCTCCGAATGTCGCTGTCGCTCGTGAGTTCGACTTCCCTCTCGAGTCCCGGAGGCTCAACGTATCATGATTTCCGTTGTTATCTCTAGCGAAACCGGATGTGTATCACATCGATACCTCTAACGTCCTTTTCATCGTTAGTGGAGCATTTGTAGGCCTGGATAATATCGTCCGACAGCGTTTGTCTAAAGGAGTGCGCTTACCTTCCTCAGTCTGTACTAGGGTATCATCTTGCTCATCATTCGTGACAGCACTCGATCGGGTTTTCATCTAAATCCTCGCCTTCAACTAGTGCACCTCTGTTCTTCACCCCCAATCAAAAGCCGACAGAAAACGTTCTTGAAAGCGTCGATCCTGTCGGTGAGTGTGATGATGTTCCTTGATATTCCAGATATCTCATTCCCCTCATCTTCCCTCTTCCAGATTTGGTCAAGTACGGGTAAGTCGTATCTTTGAACATTCTCGCGCTTCTGTTGGATACCGTCCTAGGTTCATTCCGGAATTCATATCTCGTCTGCCCTCGATAACAACGCTAGCACCACTGACAATACCGGATCTGCTACGAATTCTGACTAGTGTCAAAGGATCACTCTTGTCACAGTACAAAGCACTGTTCCAATATTCAAACGTGGAACTTCGGTTCACTAGTGCCGCTCAGGATGAAGTATGCAGAAAGGCGTTCGAAAGAGGTGGAGGTGCTCGGGGCTTAAGAGGAATTATGGTCAGTTCTCAGTCCATTCCAATGGCTAGTCCTTAAACATGCCTTGGCAGGAAACGCTCCTGTTGGAATCTATGTATGAAGTACCGTGAGTTTCACAGTTTATCTGGTCTTGCACTTTCTTACATCTTGTTGGTACAGAGGATCAGTGAGCATTCTAAGGCCATGATTCATTTTGCTTTAGTACTGATCCAAGTCACCAAGGACGTTAAGGGCGTTTTAATCACGGAGCAAGTTGTTAGAGGTGAGGCTTCTCCACAGTATTGGCGCGAGAACAACGGCAGCCTTGTTCAGTTTTGGGAAGCCTGGGCTGCAGAAGAAACTGCCTATGAAAAGCGTAAGCATGCTTAGCCGCTAGCGAACATAGAGTATCATAGTATCATGATCTGTCAACGAACTGTACCTATTGTACCTACTGTACTTTATGGCAAGTCTGTACTGTGTGTTTCCAGGATTACAAAATGTACGATATTCAGACATGGGAGATGGAGAAGTACGCGAGGGTGAGATTTCCATGCGTGGAGAGGAGTACCAGGAAAATACATCATCCAGAGTAGTCTACTTCTTCTCTTCCTCTTTCTTCTCCTCCTCATCTTTCTTCTCTTCTCCCTCTTTCTTCTCCTCTTCCTTCTCCTCAGATTCCTCCTTCTTCTCTTCAGAGGGATCTGCCGCTGCAGGAGCTCCGCCACTCAAAGCAGTGTTTGTCTTCTGGGCAGCTTCAAACTCTTTCTTGAATTCTTTGGCATCTGAAGGTGTGTAAGATCAAACTGATGTGGTGAGGATGATATCAGGGAAGACTGACTGTCCGAGTTAGCAAATCGGATAGCGAGCGTCTCCGATGTTGGTGGCGATTCAGAATAATCAGCAGCGACTTTCCAGACCCAAGACCGATCTGAACCAATGTTAGGTTGTAGACGCATATCAGCCGTAACTGATCGATTTACAAGTTAGAAAAACTTTTTTCGGATGCATCCAAGAGGAGAACGCACTAGAGTGATTTGCGCAAACCTTCAAAGTCTTATCACGTCTCATCACAAGTCGAACCTTCTTTGTCTCTTTGTGTGCTAAGAGACGAACATCTCCAGTACCTCGTTCTTTCCACTCGGACGAGGGAGCGTCGAATCGGAACAATTTGGCACGCCTGATTGTCGATAGATTTTAAGTGGAGGAGAGAGAGATCGAGAAGAAGTTCAGCATACATCTTGAAGAGAACGTCTTCGTCTTCTTCATGGGTTTTCGTGTCTACCTGCTCGGTGAGCTTGATGACGGGTTCGAAGTGCACATCGGCCTCTTCTTCCTGTTGGAAACGAGCACGTTATCAAGATAGGTAAGATAAATGTAGATCCTGAGGAATATAAGCAGCCTAGCAGAAGCATCACTCACTCTTGGGGCGAGGGCATCTTTGTTTTCCATGATGATTGCAAAGGGAAGATGTAGAGAGAACTGAAAAAGAGCCAAAATTGAGATGCGAAAGAGCTCACGCGTCACGTAACGGTAATAGCCGGGGTGGCTGTGTCATTCATTTGCTCTTTAGTCGGCGTGTCAACCGTCTTCGACGTTCTCAAATGGCTGTCTCCCTTCTACTGAAGTTCATCGCAAGCTGGCTGGCACTATCACTCGCTACTCAACATGCGGCATACGCACATATGATAACCGTAGCTGCTGGGAAAAAGGATTGTTTCTTCGAAGATTTGCATAAACAAGACAAGGCTAGTCAACTATCCCTGTATTGTCAATGACAATTCATTGAACAGGCAACAGATGACTGTGACATATCAAGTAGGTGGAGGAGGTCATCTCGATATCGACTTCTGGGTGAGTGCGCAACCTCAGCATAAACGCATCTTGTCTGACTTCGAGCATTTGCCAGTTGGCAGATCCAGAAGGAAGACTGTTGGGGAAACAGGTGAAGCAATCGACTGGAACACTTTCCATTACCGCGGAAAAGAATGGGCGATTTGAGTATTGTTTCTCAAATCAAATGAGTGCTATAGCCGACAAGATTGTGAGGTGCGTTCAAACACTGTTTACAAGATATTTATGCTGAATGTCACTTCCTGCAGCTTCAACGTTCATGGTATCATATACGTTGGCGATGATGGTACGGAACTCTTGCAGACATCACTTATCCACGGTGCTCAAGTAGAATACAGATGTCGTAGCGCCCATTGAACGCGAAATTCGACTCCTTGCTCATGGTCTGGCGTCTGTGAAAGACGAACAAGAATATATTGTGGTTCGCGAGAAGACACATAGAAATACAGCTGAATCCACGAACGAAAGAGTGAAGTGGTGGTCAGTGTTACAAGCTATAGTCTTGTTCGCCGTGGTCGGTTGGCAGGTATACTATCTCAAGGCAAGTCCAACCTCTTCATCGTCAAACTCTACTCATGTCCTCATGCTATACAGTCCTTCTTTGAAGTGAAACGTGTAATATGATTCACGATAACGAATTGTACTTCAACCTTTCGGACTTTATTCTGATTACACTCTACCTCTTTGCAAGCCATGAATCGAACGCGTCGAATTCAATCGCAACCCTCTAGCCACGGCCCAACGTGGAACGTGAGGCGCCATATATTTCAACTCTGGACAGCCTCTGAGCCTCTGAGATTCGATGGGAGCGATGGACGCTTCGTTCACAGCCTTTCACAAGCATCAATCGGCGTATGCATATTTATCTCGATACAAAGTCCTTTTTGAAAGCCGCTACATACAGGAATCAGAGTTCACATCGGTACACTACATTGTCGAGAGATATGGACGTCTTGCTGGATTCGGAATTTCAGTCTAAGCTACATACTCTAGAGTCTGAGGATGGTCCATTGATTTTCATCGGTCAGATTAATGCAGATTGATGCTCACATAGCCGTGAGCTGTGTACTGCTGTCTACTGCTGTGTAGGAGCATTCCAAGGCTGTTCTGTTCGTTTCCGTGAAAAGACTTGGTATGCTATGCAATCTGATTGAGAAAATGTTGAAACGTTGGGTACTGAGCAGAGCAACCCTCAATTATTTTAGTTTATTTTTTGTTTTGTTTTTGTTCCCCAGCCACGATAGGCCATGATCAGCGTTTCCTGCTCCCGCAAAACTGAAACCAACTCCCAAGATTTGCTGCTCAAATCTAAAGAACCCCGGATAGGTGAGCTCGTCGTTCTGATTTTAACTCTCTCTCTCAATGACAATGGGCCGGATTCCGCCAGCCTGCTTCGCCCATGCACGTATTTAGAGCCTCCTCTCCGTGGTACTCATTTGTTGTCAACATGCTTCTGATTTCAATCATCACTACTGCGATTTCATCACCCATACCTGTATCTTCTAGCCTATCGAAGTCACAGCCAAGGCCCGGGAAGGTCGTAAAGCAACAAAAGCCAAAGATCAGGAAAGCTAGACTCTTGCCGGTAAGTGATACCACACTTAGTACTCAACTTTGGATACTTAGCATGCCGCTTTTTGCAATTGCAGAGTCAGAGTGAGTTTTCCATCACTGGCTGTCACAGCCTGCTGCATTCTAATCTCGTCCTACCATGGGTCACGCAGAAACATACAAAAGTATGAAACCATCGTGGTAATACCCAATGGAAAGAAGTACTCTGAAGAACCCGTAAAGGAAACCCAGTGGACGGTAGGGTTCATGCCATATGATGCCAACTAGGTCTGGGGCTATCATACTGAAAGGGAGTCGGAGTCCCCATCCAGATGGAAACTCGCGGCAAGGTTTAGGTATTATAATGCTGATTCCGAGGTCAAATCGACCAGCCTGTATGGATGGCATGTCAACGTCTCAGCTGCGTCGGACCTTGTTGTCTCCATTGGAATTGCGACAATGTCACGATGGACCAAGACTAGGGTGACAAACAAGATGTACAAAGAACTCCTTGAGCACCATTCCGAAGAACTCCCCAACCTTCTGTCCATCTACTAATTCTTATGGGTTCTCAAGGAGAAGTTAGAGTCTATCAAGGGGAAGTCGGAATCTCTCAAGGAGAACATGGAGTATAAACTTTCAACACCTCGACGAGGATTCACATTTCCTACTGACACATATGTACACTGATAAGTATAGTTCGTTATTACTGTCCGTCGTCACATTTCTATGGTCGTAAGAAATTTAGAAGGGTATATCTGATTCAATCGAGAACTATGAGGTGGAGAATGCATAACATACGAGAAAGGAGACAGGGTGATCATACAAGGATGAGGATAGCGCAAACGAATGAATATCGAGAAAACAAGAGATGCAGCGATATAAATAACATAGCCTTCATCGCCAAGTCGGTTTCGACCGGGACATGCTCATATCCGCACTGGTATCGGCAATTGATAGATTGACCAAAGGAGGTTTGAGCCGGAAAGACGAGACGCCAGAGTGGCGGATGGAAAGACGCTTCGACCTTTTCCCTGGACTTGCAAGGAGTACCCTTCTTGGTTTGCTGCCCTCCCCGCCAGGAGGAGATAGCTGCGGAATCAAACTCGACCGCCTTCTTGCCTTCTCGTTCCTCGTGCCAAGATTAGATCGTCTCCTTCCTTTCGTCGCTGATCTCGGCGTAGCTGGCACTCGTTTACTTGGGCTGTTATGGTAGGACCTTGAGCTACCGTCCATGTTGTACTCGGCATTGAGCGAATTCAGACTACGATCCCCGAGAGGTTGCGATATACGCCTGGGTGACTTGTCCTGAACGTTCTCGTCGTCCTCCACTAAACTGCCTAATGCAGGTTCCCTGGTTCTGGACTTAAGGAAACTAGGATCTAAGCGGTTCGGTCGTGGTCGCTTGCCCAATGAGCCATACGAACGAGTTACCGCCGAACTGGAGGGCGCAGAGTCGCGAGTGGTCGCGGGTAACGACACCGACAGGTTTACGCTAACATTCTCGTCCGTCTTTTCATTGTCGTCTTCCCATTCGCTTTCCGAGCCTCCGCCAAGAGATGAGGCTCGAGAAGGAGATGCCTGGAAGCTCGAAGTAGATGAGGTGCTGGACTGGTTGTCCACTAAAGGACTGGCTGGAATAACCGAAAGTGCGATTGGTGGAACCACCTTCAAGCCACTGTCGTCGAGTTCACCTTGGCCTGCCTCGTCCCTCCAATGCACATTCTTTGATGTCTTCAACCCCCGCCGCTCCTTATCTGACGTCCGCCTATAGGGCTGCGCAGCCAGACTAGACCGCAGAGATTTCCGAGGAGTTCTATGTCTTCCAGGGGAAGATCCTAATGATGAACTACCAAACGTAGATGATCGTCGCGAGCCAGCTTTGGTGTGAGTCTGCATGACTGCTGGGCCCGAGCTAATCCTACGAGTGAAGGACATATCATAGCCTTGGAAAGTGTCTAGAGAATTGGTACTCCTTTGCGGATCAAGTTTGTAGTTTTCTGTGGAGTGTCCAACGAGTTTTTGGAAGGCGTCGTCGTTTTTCTCTTTCAGTTTGGAGAGCATCGCGGATACACGCTGAGCAGCTGAGGGATCGGTATCGTCGCTTCCAGGAGTTTGCAGTAAGCGAGAAGCCTCTCCGACCATCACGTTGCATCTTCCTAGCATGCCAATGAGGCCTACCATGACCTGAGCAACGTCCTCGACAGCACTTGCCAACACGTTCCGTTCCTCTTCTGCTTTCAACCTGTCCATTTCCGCTTTCCTGCATGCGGCATCGAGCTTGACATTGTCTACGTTGACTTCATCCAACTTGTCAGATCTTCTTTCCGATACTGCGCGCATGGTAGCGTCGAACATCGCATTGGCGTTGGAGGACCGGTTCATTCGCGTGTTCAAAGCAGAATCGGGGCGAAGCGCCTGCTCTTCAGGACCTGCGAGCGCCTCGAGGAAAGAACGCTCTGCTTCTAGATCTGCGGAGAGAGGAGTATTGCTCGATGAAGCTATGTTGGATATTTCTGCAAGACGAGAGCGGATGGCACCGAGTTTGGCTTTGGCAACAGAAAGCTTCCCGGAGCATGCGGCACCATCCACGATCGAAGCCTTGGTTTGTTCAACCTTGGATTTCATGTCGCTCTTGACCCGTTCCACTTCTGCAGAAGCCTCCAACTTCTTCCTCTTCACAATCTCGTTTTCACTGTTATTCTTCGCTGCCAATTTCGCCTTCAGCTCAGCAACTTCCTCGTTTAGTCGGTTGATAGCCTCGACATATCGTCCAACGTGCCTGTCAACGTTGACAACGTTCCGGGTCACAACTTTGGTCTTGATCTTCGTAGCTCGTTCGGCATAGATGAGAGTGTTGTGGGTGTCATCGAAATGATTGGAGGTGGGAGCTACGCAGACGATCATGACAGTCTTGCAATTTCCACCAAGAGAGAATTTGAGTAAGCGCGTGAGTTTGCTGTTGCGGTAGGGAACGTGTCGGACACCTCCTCCGCTTTCGCAGAGAGCATTGATACAATTTCCCAAGGCGAGGAGGGATTTGTTGATATTAGCACCTTCGACCATACGTTGACCCATGTTCGTGGTCGCCGCCGCACGCTCGCTACCTGCAAGATCGATGATGGAGAGGGTGCCCATGGTCTTTTGTTCAGAAAGCGCGGCCGTACGAGGGGACTGCGTAACGTGAACTTGGAGAACGGCGTGCGAGCGTGAACTGGTTTCGTTAGCATGGGTAGGGCTCTGTGTTCGCCGTAGATTGCCTTGAAGGACAATCTCTTTGACTTCCTCTGCAGATTTTGGAGAAAGTTCAACTAGCCCGGCTACTTTCACGACTTTGTCTTCTCGTATAGTGAGACCGCCTCGTGGTTTGGGTGCACCTGGGTCGGCGAGAAGATCATGAATCTCTTCGTTGTATATTTCGAGGAATGTGACGACGACATCGGCAATATAGTCAGTCTTTCTGTCCTCAATACGTTGAAAGAGGTCAGCCATGGCCAGATATATGATACCGGGATCAGTATCTGTGCCGCTGATTGTGTGAGTTTTTCCACATCCTGTGGCCTAATGGAGCGGTCAGTTCTTTTCGACATGATGATACAAGCCAACGCACCCCATAAGCAAATACAGTCGCATTGAAACCATCCAGGACACCCTGCAATAAGGGCTGAGCTGTAGCCTCAAACACATCGTGTTGGTTGGCTTCGTGGTGGAAGACCTTATCGAACATGAACCGCCGATCCTTATACCGTTTGGTTCCTGGCGGCATGAAGCCTCGCTCTACGAATGCTCTTGCCTTGTCCTTTTCGTCCGGGTCGAAGGTCAATATGCGGTCGTCAATGACTTGAACTACATCTCGAAGAGGTGCAGTATTAGCGACGGATCGGTTGGGTGTACCAGTGGAAAGAGCGCCATCTCCTCTGAAGCTATTGTCATAAGTTTGATCCGGGAGTCGAGCTGCCTCCCAAGATGTTGGTGGCCGTACTCGGACTAGATGCGAGTATGAGTTTCGAAGTAAAGCCAATCAGGATAAGAAAACTCGCCGGCAACAGTTATCGAGCCCGCGGCTACCATATCAGCGAATGTTCAGTCCAGCTTCCAATCGTCAAAAATTCGTGCAATTTGGAGGTTGTCGTTAAGGAGGGATTTAGTGATGAAGTGGTTCAACTTTGAGTTCGTTTTACAACGTGATCAAAACACGCGTTCAAAAACCACATGATCGCGTGGAAAATAGGCGCTCACAGGCGCTTAGATTTATGGAGCTTGCCATCACCCAGCCCGCAGACTTTCACGTTCACCTTCGTCAAGGAACGTTATCGGAGCTCGTCACTCCCCATGTTCGAAAAGGAGGATTCAGCACGGCATATGTCATGGTATAAAATCTATCTTTTTGTATACGATTGTGCTTCATCTTGAAAAATCCAGCCGAACCTCAAACCTCCGATCACAACTACTGATCAGGCCTTGGCTTACAAGGCTGCTCTCGAAAAGATTGAGCCCAATGTTAAATTCCTCATGACACTCTATCTTTCTCCCGAGCTCACGCCAGATGAAATTCGCAAAGCAAAGCATGCTGGCATTGCTGGAGTCAAATCCTATCCTCGTGGAGTAACTACCAACTCGGATGGAGGGATCGAATCCTATGAAGCATATTATCCAGTCTTTGAAGCAATGCAGGAAGCGGATATGGTACTCAATCTTCATGGAGAGGTTCCATCGGATCCATCTCACGTAAGTATCCTCCATCCTGTTCAGGTTGTCGAACGTTGATGTCAACTCAGAACATTCACGTCTTGAACGCGGAACCTTCCTTTCTCCCGCATTTACACAAAATACATTCGACCTTTCCCCGGCTTCGAATCGTCCTCGAACACGCTACCACCCGAGCTGCTGTTGAAGCTGTAAAAGCATGCGGCGATACCGTTGCCTGCACCATTACCGTGCACCATCTGGAGCTCATAGTGGATGACTGGGCTGGGCAGTCATGGAACTTTTGTAAGCCCGTGGCGAAATATCCTGATGACCGTCAAGCTCTTCGGGACATCGTCAAAGAAGGTTTCTCGACCTCTTGCTCGCTTCAACAGAGTGCATACCGCTGATTATGAAAGTACAGGCCATCCACGGTTCTTCTTAGGTTCTGATTCTGCACCTCACCCTCCGGATACAAAATCCATTAGTACCCCTTACTGTGGTTGTGCCGCCGGGATCTACACTTCACCAATTCTGCTTCCTCTAACAGCACACATCTTGGAATCATTCGGCGCTCTTGACAGACTTGAGGGATTTGTTAGCACTTTTGGGCGCGAGTTTTACAAGATACCAGCTACCGGTAGCAAAGTTCTATTGAAGCGCGCGACGGATGGCGCGTCTTTCTCAATTCCTGAAGAGGGTTACGAACTGAAAGGCGAGAGCGTTGTTCCATTTTGGGCTGGGAAGCAGATTAATTGGAAATTATCCGAATGAAGAGAAGATACTTTTCAGACACTGTAACCAAAATCTAAAACTTGTATACTTGTTCTGAAGTTGCGCCCAGTTCTTTCAACACCCCACCTACCGGCCCTTGAGAGAAATTCCTTCCATATGGACCTGAGAGTGCAGCAATCATCCTATGTTTGTATGGTTCAGTCATTGGAATAGCGTGCTGGAAGCTGAGTAAACGCACGGCTCCGGTCCACACACCAAGAATAGTGTCTTCCGTAAATTGTGGGAGTTGTCGGATTTCTTGAAGGGCCAGATCCTCCAACTCGATGATGAGTTCTCCTCCTGAATACTTGACATAAGGGCATCCTTATTGATACGACCGACATGCAACTGCAACTTGTCCTCTTTCTCTCCCGTCGCATCTAGTTCTAGTTTATCAACAAAAACACGGAACCGGAATCTTGCCGGATTCCCTGACGCGAAAGAATGCAAAGCCAACATGATTGAGGAAGGAGGAAGCTCGGATGGAGAGCGCGAGGAATGAATCAGAGTAAATCGCGTCTCTGGGGAAACTCCTTGTGATATTATATCGTGAAATAGTTGATAAAACGGAGCGAATCCAGTTCCACCAGAAAGCTATACGCAATAGACATGAATCAAACAGGACCATTGTCATCCATATCAACATTTCGTACCATCACAACCTCGTCCCATGTACTATCATCCTGCCACAACCAAGTCTGCATTGGTCCTCTGATCTCTACTTCATCCCCGACTCTTTTAGAATGCAACCAACGACTGACTTCCCCATGCGGGTACTTCTTGATCCAGAAACGCATTCGACCTTCATCATCAACTCCTTCCAGAGGAGTATAAGGCCTTTCGACCTGAATATCATCGTCTTTGACGAACACAGACCATATTGCAGAAAAGCGTTTCTCGGTTGAAGCCGGAAGGAATTTCGTTGGGACAGTTAGAGTTATGAGACGTGCATTAGGACCACAAGGTTCACTGGAGGTAATGGTGCAAGGAGTGAAATGGGAAGGAGATAATTTTTCGTGCTTTGAGGTTGGCGCACCTCGTGATGGGTCAGGAGAAAAAAAATAATATGACACCAGAGCCCCGAAGCTCAGGACGGAGCCCACAGCCCACGGGTTGATGAGCGTACGAGACCGAGTGGTATTTAGAGTAGTTGAATGTTGTCTGCTCAGAGGTACATTGGATATGATGCGACTCCTCATGGAAGGTCAGAACAAAAGGAAAGAAGGACTATGTACATAAATGATGAAAATTGTGATTGATCGAACTTGATCCATATTTCTTCATTTTCTGCTTTCACAATTTCGGCCTCCTCTTTCTCTCAGCTATCATACGTCCTCTAGCAAGCATAGGCTTTATTGACTCCTGAGAATTTGTTCAAATGATCATCACTATATAGTATTGGACAGAAGATGAGAGTAAGCGAACCTCATATGCATCTGGCACCTCCTTATCGTTTAATGGTTCTGACCGAGCCTTGTCCCATAGCGCCTGATATACATTGCCATCATGCACGCCCAAAGCACTGTCCAGCTCCCAATCAGAAAAACCCAACGCGTCGGTCAAGCCTATCGCCTCTGGAACGAGACCAAGACAATTGCGGGCAACAGCCATTCGTAGTCCACGGGTAGGATCTCTGGATGCTCCCACCCGAGAAGGATTCTCGATGCGAAGGAGACCGAAGGAGAGTAGATCAGCTAAGGCTGACTCGACTGTTGTTTGAAGATACTTCATGAACCTTCGTGAATTCTAGCTCAATCATGCAGGAAATTGAGTCCATACCAAAAGATATAACCGGCTCAATACGGCCACATCGTTTGCTTTCAGCCCCAAGTTTGTTCTCAATCCATTGATCATCTCTCCCACCCTTCGACCAACAAAGGCTTCTGTGGTGCCCTTTGAAACTCTTTGGTAGATTGTTGGATCTGGATCGTGTGCAGCTTGTGCAATCTCATGCACAAGCAAAGCAGCACGCCATTCCAGTAACAAGATTAACGTCTCCGGCTTGTTCCACGATGAATCCGAGTTATCAGTGTCTTTGAGAATGGGAGGTTCGTTTCTCGGCGAGCAAAGGAACCTCAGGTAATACGACGACGCAGTAAGTTTCGCAACAGTTTCAGAGGATGGTCGGGTTTTTCCTTCGCTACCAAAGAGACCATGGAATGCCTTTAATGCAGCGCGTACAGCTTGCTGGTCCAGCACGAAATTCTCTCCCTCGTACCTGTTCTTTTTGTCACTTCAAAGGGACGATTATTCAAAAAGATAAATGGCCGCACGTTACACTGGGTATCAAATCCGCATATATACGGCCTACACCACTGAAGGCGCTGTAGCCGTGACCACCCATCGATCTGCGTGCATCCTCAATGTCTTGCACGCTGGTAGTTGTGCAAAGGACCTTCAAACCACTTGTCATAGCGTGAAGCTCAGCTAAGAGGGAAGCGTCGCCACCAGACAAGCGTTGGGCCATGACTTGAAAAGATTGACTCTGGTGAAGAACTAAGAATAAGATGAATTCTGATACGACAAACTCACCAATGCTCTTCCTAGGCTGATGAAAACATATGCTCGGGCAAGTATAGGAAGCAATCGCACATGTAAAGAGGGGTAGGATATGACTTGTTTCTCTAGACCATCGGGTCCTTTTCCGCCCTGTCTCCGAACGATTGCATAACGAATCGAAACGACGGCGGCTAATCATACTCATAATGAGCTTTTACGAAAAGATAGATGAACTCAAAGTTCACCTTTGGCAATTGCCCAGCCGGCAGTGGTCACCATGCTAATGGACAAGGCAAACAAAGCAAGGTTAAATGAGCACACCGCAAAAGCATGTCCTCCTACCCAGATCGAATATACAGCATCTATAGGTCATATATGTCAAATGCAATGAAATATTAGCCATGAATCCTCATGCTCACCCCACCATAACTGAGTTTCGCATGGGGGGGCTGGATATACTCCCCAGCGTCAGTGACCTGAGCGAACTTGGAAAGCATCTGTTCTTTGGGTATTCGGACATGCTCGAAACGAGCGAAACCATTATCTGTTGCGGCGAACCCGTTGAAAGACTTAGGTCCTACGAATGCAGCACGTTCATGTTAATTTCTGAGTGATATACGTAGCCAAATGATTCACGAACCTATGTCTCCGGCTATGATTCCGGGCAGCAGTTGATGTGTTTCTACAGTTAATATTGGTGAGCACCTTGTGTACGAAGATCAACAGATGAACGACTGACCTAGTGAACGTAACTGGACAAAGAATAGATGTGGGCCCTTATTTTCTCCTCCAGGAAGGAGGAGCTTGGCTTGAACTACACCATGTGTCGCGGTCTTCCCAAGCGCGCCGATCCACCATTTACTACTCGTGAGTGTAGGAGAATGGATGTCGAACTCTTTCGTTTCCGGTATATACGTCGCTGTAGTTTCTAACGCGGAGACATTGCTTCCATGACCCAACTCAGTTTGCAGGTAGCAACCTAAGATTCCACGGGCAGCTATCAAGTCCGCGTACTTATCCAAAAGCTTCTGTGAAGCTTGCAGAAGGAACACCGGTTCAAACGCTGTCCAGATAGACGAATAAGTGATTCCATAGTAGCAGGGATCATGAACGTATACATACCGGTGGTGTGCAATGATATCGGTAAGGGTTCGTCCAATAGCGAGAAGGCCATCGCAGTGTCCTGTTTGCTCCAACCAAGTGATTGTTCCAACTCATGAATTCGGTTGATCATCCTTAGGCCTCGTGTAAATTTCTCCGTTCTCGTCATCCAATCCCTTCATTGCCAACAACATAGTTAGAAAGGCTGAAAAGAGAGAAGTGGCTGATACAACTGTCCTGGCCCAAACCCACCTTTTACTTTTGTCAAAAACAGGATCCTCCGAGATGGTTCGAATCAGCTTCTCCTTTCTCTGCCATTCTTCGCCTCCATCTACATGTGCTTTCAGCTCATGGAGAGCAGTCGGACGAGATGAGACGCAAACTGTAAACAAGATGCTTGACATTGAGTACGTCTATGGACGTCGCCTTCCTGGCGTTCATCATATCCAAATGATTTTGAGCAGTAGCATCGTTTTCGAGGGCCATGGTTCGATGATCAAGGCAAATATTCTGCGATGCCAGTGGGTGACTATGACAGCCTATGTACTTTGACTGGTCGTGGTCGGAAGAGAACCATAACCGGATCCGGCAGTAGAATATATGTACAGGGCGAATCCTGTGATTGGGAAAGTGCAAGGGAAAGGACTCAAGCTCAAGCTGAAGCTTCAGATTACATTTGATAGTTCATAGCAAGCGTAGCTGCGCCAAATTATAGCAATTATACAGATAGATACGCAGAAAGTGCAAATACTATAGCCAATGTACTCATCTAATCATATCGACACGAAAGTATGGTCGCTGCAGAAGAATTATTCAAGTGAAAGAGAAAGTACTAGTCCACTGATATGTATGTGCTGGAATACTACATGATCAAACTTACGGCCTCCATACGGACTGTCTAGCAGGTGTATGTGCAGTAGTTGTCCGTGCCCGCGAAGGCGATTTTGTTGGTGTCTCCGGTCTATTGAAGAAGAGAGCAGGAGCGTCAGGATCTGCACGCCTCATGAATTGCAACGGCGTTAAAGGCGACCCTTTTGTAGACGGTGTGGACATCAAGGACTGAGGACTGCGTCCTGACGGTGTGGATATCGCGAAACTAGGTATCAGGGGACCTCTTGGTTCGGGCGTTTTAGGAGGGCCAGGAGGCGAGTTCTGTTCACGTTCTTCTAGAAGAGTGGCGGAACTGATCCATCTTTCCTCTCCGGATGCATGCATACCTGGTGAGTCTGAAGCAGCAAGGAGCCTGAAGCTATCGGCAAAGTGATCACGAATGAATCTGTAATTGTGCATGAGATGAGAAAAGATACAAGTCAATTTTGACCAACATACTTTGAAAGTTCAGACCAGCCGCCGCCCACGCGCACCATGACCGTTTGGGATCTCAATATTCTGCAGAAACAAAGTTTGGGTTCTTGATCTCCAATCCAGTATTTACCACTCTGATCTTTCCAGCTACCAGAAACACCTTCGATATTGATACCGATTGGAAGGCTGTTAACAACGTCTCCAACAGCTACGTCTAACTTGCTTTTCGGGTTCGCGACATAAGTTTTCCTTGGAGCAGGAGGTCGCTTCTGAGGAGTAGACGCCCGAGGTACTCCTGAAAAGGATATTCGTGGTGCCCTTGACCAAGTCGAGGACCGACCATTGTTCGAGAAAGACGCGTCTGAAAGACTGGGTGAAGGATCACGTTTCTTCTGGGAGCTGGTAGCTGTCTGTGAGCGAGTATGTCCACCAGAAACAGTCCGTTTTGGTGGAGGGGTAGCGGTGGCAGGAGTCAAGCTTGTTGTCCGCTGACGAGACGCAAAGGTACTTCCGTATAGTGACCCTCCGGATACTGCTCGCTGTTGCGATGATCGTATCGACATTCGGCTATTTGAGCGAGTGGAAGGTTCATCGGAGCCGGAGAATGCCCTTCTTTGGCTAGGAGAAGGCGAGGGAACGTTCAGTCGACCACGAGACGATGCAGACGAAAGTGATAGGCTTGAATAGCCACTACTTTTCCGTGTTTTAGCGTTTGAGATAGACCCAAGTTGAGGGCGAGGCTGTCTTTGAGGTTTGTCGAGGGAGGTACGACTATCGTGACCCGAACTTTGAGTGCTCATGACACTATTTGGTCTGGACTTCCTGCCGTGAACACGATCGTTACCCATCTCCTCTAGTTCGCTCCATGTCTGTAGAATGCGGTCATTCTCGTTGATGGCCCGCCGGTCATCCTTCACAAGTTCGAATGCAACAGTCATATCATCGATGACAGATTTTGTGAAAGTGAGCCTGTCACTAAGTTTCTCCTCGGGCGTGAGGTGGGCTGGACTTGTATATGATGATGATAATGGTCCTAACGGTGTGGCAGGGAAGCTGTCGATGTGTTCAAGCAAATCGCTCAATGCGTCATCGCAAGTAGACAGCGTTTGGAAGAGAGAGGCCAAGAGATCGATGCGATTCATTAGGGTAAGAAATGATTCAATGTCTTGTCTCAAAGACTTCAGTTGGAGGTTAACGGACACCACCTCCACTGCATCTGGGAGCGATTTGACCTCTTGCTGCAGGATCAATAGCTCCTGTCGCATTTCGCGAGCTCTCTCTGGGGTAGGTAGAGTCGAGTTCCGTGATTGAGGTCGTGCAATTTCATTAACACCAATGGAACGAAGCCTTTTGCGCAAACGAGCCATGATAGTGAGAACGTTCTTGGTTTCGGGGGACATGGTCGAATGTCCTTCGGTGGATGTGATACGAACACCGAAAACATCTTGAAAGCAACCTCGACTCAGTGAGCCCATACGATGAATAATAAGGCCCGCTTACCTTCTTCAAGACTGATATTTGCTGCTTCAAGCTCCTTAACAGCGTGCTTCCTTTCTTGATCTAATTTCTCACGTTCTAGTCGAGCGCTTTCGGCCTCCTCTTGCGCCTTACGCTCTTTTTCAGCATGAAGCTGGCGTTCAACGAGCAATTTCTCTTCGGCCTCCTTCAGTTTTGCCGCCATCTCCAGCCTCTCCTTGTCTAAACGAGCCCTCTCCTCCTCCTCGAGTGCAAGCTTTTCCTTCTCTGCTCTAGCACGCGCCTCTTCGGCAATTTGTATCTCATACAACTTGATTCTTTCCGCCTCTTCTTCCTGCTCCTTCTGCAATCGAACACGCTCTTGTTCTTCCTGTTGTAGACGAGCTTCTTCAGCCAAGCGAAGTTCTTCCTGACGTTGCTTCTCTTCCTCCTCTTGTCGGGCTTGTTCTAACTGCAAACGTACAGCCTCCTCTTTGGCTATTCTTTCTCTTTCCTCTTCCAAACGCGCTTCCTCAGCCTCTTTCTCCTGCTGTGCTCGGATAGTCTCAGCTTCTTGGGCGTCATGTATATGGGTACGAAGTGACTCTAGGCTTGCTTCCCAAGAAGTAATTCTAACTTCTAGTTCACTGATACCCCTAATTCTTGGAAGCAGCATTCTGTCGTGAACATTGCTATCGAGGATACCAGGAGCAGTTTCGAGTCGGTTACGTACTTCGCGAACTACGGACAGCGACCGATTGAGCTTGCTCCTATGTGTGGAGGACGACCTGTCAATATCAGAGACCAATTCTGCCAAAGACTGGGCAATATTCCTTGAACCCTGAAGACTGCTGAGTGTGTTTTGGAAAATGGAGGCATCTTTTGACGCTTGCTCTATATCGTTCAACAGAGCAGAGCTTGAAATATCCAACTCCTTAGCGATACGCGCTATGTGGTAGTGGTTCAACTTCTGTTCTAGATTGCGAACTTGGCCATTAAGACGCATAGTATATGAGTTGCAGTCTGCACGGACAGAGTCGTCGACGGCATGAAGGTCGAAGGGAAGCTCGATAGCGAGCTCTGAGGAGTTCGCGGCGGCAGTGAGGTCAATCATCGAAAAAGAACGTCTAACGAATGGGGTCTGATACAAGGAACCAACCAGTGGGACACGTCGAGCAAGACCATTGATGAACGTCAAGGCATCTGAGCGAACAGCGGAGTAATCGTTGTTTGAAGCCTCCTCAGAATCGGACTCTTGTTCCTCCGTGTGTGTTTGGTTCAAGACGTCTTCAGCTTTGGATTCATAGAGGAGTATGACATCGTCAATGCGGAGTTGTAGAACATTGAACTCTTCACGGATGGCATTCATTGTCGAAGTCTGACGGTGTACGGAGCGCAGCAAGTCTATCATCCGCTTGACACGAGCAAAATGTGTCTTCAGGTTCTGAGTACTCTGTAATAAGTGCTCCTTGAGTGGCTTTTCCAGTGTTTCCATGAGTGCAGTGAGAGATTCATCCACTCCTTTCTCTAACCGAAGGCCCAGTTGAGCGATTTGAATTTCGAGTTGCTCTGCATGCTGTTCAAAGGATTGTGTCGGAAGGGCAACGGAAGGTGGGCTCTCCGGCGTAAGAGGAGCTCCATTGACGTTGGTTGTATCCTGGCGCCATCGGCGTCTATCCATCTCATCAACAGCATCGCATCGGATAGCTTCCAAATCCTTCAAGATAGCTTCCATTGCGGACCATATCTTCCTAGCTTCACGCAGCCTTCCCACACGACCGACTGTGAGTGTATGCAACTGTTGAGCTCGCTCGCTCACAGTTGTAAGACGCAAAAGCTGAGCAGACGCATTCGCTTTGAACTCCTGATCGACGCCCGCGAAATTTAAATGGAGAAGGGCGGCAGGAACTTGACGAACGAGCTTCGAGGCTTCCAGATCCGCTTTGGAAAGTTCATCCAACAGGGAAGGAAGTAGTGCAAGAAAGACGGAATGCCGATTTGGATCCAAACAATCACTTGAAGTGAGTGTAGGAGGTGTGCCATCACCCTCGCTGGACGGAATTCCAGACTCAAAGCGTTGAGATGTGGAATCGAAACTAGCGATCAATGACGAGACTGCCTCATTCAGTGTTTCCACGCGATTGACAGCATCATACGAGGCCCGATAATTCTTGGCAAGAGATTCGACGTTCCGGACAAGTTCAGCTGTATTCTTAATCTCGAGCGAAAGCGCCTGCACCAAGAGCTCGTTAAAATCGGATTGTTGTTGGAATAGAGGATGAGTGGGACGTGGAAAACTACTGTTGGGTGATGAGGGATCACCCCGGAGCCGTAGTCGTTTCATTAACGCGTCCGAGCGAGTCATGAATGCAGAACTTTGACGAGCTGTCGGATGTTGCATCATCGCACTCTCAACCTCGTCGATGAGTGTCTGAGCAGCGAATCGGTCCTTCATTGTTTCAACATAGATCTCATCAGCTCTAGGATGTCGTGGAATAAAGCGTGAATTTGAGTTCAGACTGAAAAAATGAACGACGTACTTTCTCCATTGCATGATAACATTCAATACAAACTTGCCTATGTTTTCCAATTCATTGACGCATTTTTCTTCAACTTTGTCTTGTTCATCCAATAGAACGTCCGGAACCGCTTTTCGGCTGTTGTCAATCAACTTGTCTAACAACTTCCCGGAGGCAGCAACACTACCATGGCGTAGTGATGACACACGTGCAGAAAACGCAGCGGCATCCCGAGAAAGTAGTTCTGCGAGCTTGAAGCGTGTACTCCGGGAAAAAGCGGGCAAGTTGATCGATGTATCTGATGCTACTGAAGTCAAGGAGCTTACAGAGCCTCGACGGTGATCCTCGAGTGCAGGATCGACTTTGGGAAGGGTGTCGTAAACGGCTGTAGACCATTGCGCACGAGACTCTAGGAATGTCTGGAGGTCTGCAATGATTCTGCGACGATCCACCCAGCTGGCTATTCGTTGCTCTTCCCAAGATAATCTAACACCCAATAGATCCAGTGTTTCTGAACGATCCCGTAAGAGATGCAGTAATTTGTCCAGGGCATAAATAGTCGTAAGCGTCAGCTCAATCAAATCAGTATCTTCGGGAGATAGATTCCTTTGCGTGGCGGCTGTGATCTACTGGTTAATGACCATGAACGAATGGAAGTAATAGGGGAAACACCTCTCGTGAAATTTCGTAACTTCTTGAGTTCACCAGTATCGAATATTTCGGTCTCTTTCTCCACAGCATCATGCTCAGCAAGCCATTGCTTCAGTTCCTCACGTGTAGGGAGACCAGGAACTTCCTCTGCAGATGACTGGACAGCGTCCAAACCCACAAAAACTTCAATTGGCGGCATTTGTTCAAGCACCTATTTAATGTTGGGCTTCAAGGCGCTCACAGTATGAGATAATTATATCAAACTCACCTTAATCTTGTCCTCGATCCATGCCTTTCTCTCGCTGAAACTTTGTAGTTCTATAACTTGGTGCGAATCAAGCGCTTCCTCGTCGCCTTCGGACCTTGCTTGAACAGGATTTTCCGCAAGTCCGTTTCGCAAGTGAGAAGAGTCCTGTGACTCCGTGGGCGTTGCATTAGCTGGTGAGGCGACCGTGCCAGACGAATCATCTCGTGAAAGGCTAGTAGATTCAGACATGTCCAGGATATTGGAATCAGAGTTATCGCGGCAGGTGTCTGGCAAGGAAGTGTGGGGGGGCAAAGATGAGATTAAGGAACGGATAAGGATAGAGTCAAGAAAACATTAGAGGGACGTGTTGCGTCCTCAACGGAAAGCACAACGAGGCGACTAAACGAATATGGACCGTAACGGGATACAATCCTGGGACTGATGTAATTTGCGGTTTCCACTGTTACTGTGGGAAACCTCTGCAATGTCGGGCGTCAATTCGGCGCTCAATGAGAAAGCCCCTAATTTCCGATGAAGAGGTTTGAACTTCTGAAAACTCAAGAAAACCCTCTAACATTCTCTATATCGCTCACTGACCCATCTGTGCCTCAGTGATCGTCTTTGTCTGCAATGTATGTCACAGCCATTGTCCTGATTTAACGAAGTAGTGAAGTAGAGGTTGGATGGTTATTCATGACTGCACCGAATTTCGATCTACATATGTATACCTCCATGTATGCCCTCTAACTGTGATTGAAGCTGAAGCTCATCAAGCCTCGTCCTCAATAACTATCAAGAGTATATAGAAGTATACTAGCGAGACTCGACCGTAATACAGCTATAGTTGTACTGGAGATCGTCTTCAGAGGCTAAACTTGGGTACTTTCCCCTTCTCAGAGTCGTTGTATGTCGCTGCTCATATGTGTATCTTCTCTTCTGAACTTGCAGCACAGGCTTGAACGCTTTTTTTCGTCCTCTCAGAGGTGCAAATACCGTGGGAACTAATACGGTTCATACGGTGCGTGGGAGCTACGCGCTGGACGCGCCTTGTTTACTTCCTGCTGCCAACTTCTCATTTTCCTCCTTCGTTATGTATCATCCTTCCTCACGCGACTTCTCGTCATCTCCCTTCAACTCACCGCCTTCATCACCAAACCTCTTCCCCGACTCCTCACCAGCTTCTTCACCCGGAATCGACCCTCTTGCTCTCAATACCGATGACTGTGATTCATCGTTCAAGTTACCCCTGCCAGCCGCACACTCACCTCCTTTACATCCGTTCTCTGGCTCCGCGAAGCAGGTGAAGAAGTTCCATATGCACGAGCAAAAAGTGAAGCGGTCTCTCTCCCCTTCATTACCGGACTCGCCTACGAATACGAGTCTGTCTTCGAAAAAGAAGCTGCGTTACACGGACAAGGACGAGTACGAGGAAGATCGCAGCTATGGAGAGTTCTTGGAGCCCAAGTATGGCTCTCAGAGCGACTTCGATCCCGATATTTTCTCGTCGCGTTCAAACACGCGGAGACGGAGAGATCCTCAAGAGGAATTCCACGAGGTCGTCGGAAAAGCTCTCGAGGATTGTTGTTTGCATATAGGCTTTGAGTACGTGTTGTCTTCCTTGTCAACGTCACCTCTCACATCCAGTAAAATTTGGTCAGACGACAGGGTTTGACTTACATCCCTGAGGCTGCTATCAGCGATCTCGCCAAAATCGTCGTCCTCGACCCACATTCCGAGCGTGAATTTGTTAATCTAGACACTTATGCTAGAGCAAATAATGACGTTCGCTGCTCGCCGACATCCCCTATGTCGCATCATAGGCAGAGGAGTCAGTTACAGCAGAGGTTAGAGATGGGAAGGACGCCGAGTACGCGCGTAATTTCAGGTGTACCTCGAGAGCAAATGACTTTGCTACTCGCCGACAACCGTCTTTCGCGTCTTCCTCCTCAATTCTTCCATCTCAACCGACTCACAGTTCTCTCACTGCGTACGTGTCTCTTCCTCCATGTATTTACTCCAGCAACTCATCCTCCCCAAAGGGTCGAACAACTTGACGTTTCTTCCCCCCAAATAAGCCTTCTCACTTCCCTCAAAGAACTCAATGTAGCCAGCAACAAACTGAAGTATCTCCCATCTGAAATGATGGACATGTGTCTGTCCAAGCTATCTGTCCAGCCTAATCCTTTCATACCTCTTCCCCCTGCGGAAGCCACGCTGCAGAGAGCGATCTCCCGGAGTCGGAGTAGGACGCAGAGCAAATCTGGTTTGTCTACGACTCCGCCTATCAAGGTGATATCGCCGGTGAAGACGATTGATCAAGGCGTCCCGTCGTTGGTTGAACTCTGTCTACGAATGTCTACCACTGTTACCACCAACAACGCTCCCACTCGTAGTTTCAGTTCTAATTCCCCCCTCTTCAGCACTCACTCTCCGCTGAAAACTACACCCGATGCCGACCTTGCCTCTCAAAGGGAAGTAGACCTCGTGTACGATCTTCCTCCAAACATCACCCTGCCTCCTCTGATCAAAAGTCGCTTCCACTATGCCAAACCCGGAATCATAAACAACTACTCTACGGACGGTCTCCCTGTTTCCGATTCAGACGATATCACAGGCGTGGGATTTTGTCCTTCTCCTCATCATAAACAGGAAGGAGAGGAACTGAACCGGACACTCTTTTACCAACACGTTGAAGAGAGGTTTACTTGGGAGAATGTTATTGCTGGCGTGGGGAGTCTGGGAGAGATCCCGGTGAGGTGGAGGGGCTGCAGGAGAGGATGTTTAGATTTCCTTGATCAGGAGAAGCCAAAGAATACTTCCTCGTTCCCTTCGAGCTCTGGTGTAGACTCATCTACACCGACAACGGGCTCAGATTTCGCTTCAATAACGTCTGCGCACAACGGTGTCCCAAATACGGACATAGACCTCGAGGAGATTGTCAAACCGATGAACCTGACCCAGACGTGTTTCACAGAAGAGGATTTTGGTGACGAATGATTTAGGTTTTCAGAAGACTCGGGGTAACGGTGTCGAGTTGTTTCTTTGTGTTGCGCATTTCAGTTTCTAGTTGTTACTCGTGCATGATCCAGTTAAATCAAGTGCCTACATTTGTACATTATTACCTACCTCACATGCATATGTTGTACATATCCAAGAATCTACTACCGACAATCCTCGCTGCAATTTCTGCTATCGATACATACGACAAGAACCAACTAATTGCTGTAAATCGCCAAACATATATGGTCACACTACTTACTAAGAGATCTTCCTTCGCCCTATTTGTGTCTTCAAAATCCAAAAGTCAATCACTTGCGCCACTGTTACATGATTGTTTCTTGGGTTCCTAAGAGATCCAATCCCGTCGTCAGTTTGCCATCAATCTTGAATGATTTACGGTACGAACCGGTCTTTGACGAGGTAGATTCTGTAACATCAATGCTGCAAGCCTGAGCTGTTCGACCCGAGACTTATCATTCGAAGTCAAGTTTGCGCCTTCCACTTGAGGCATCCAGAGTTCAACCTCGTGCATGAATGCAGCGATATCGGCCAGAGACAGGCCCATAGATCGAATGGCGTCGCCTTGAATACTGATGATATATAAGCATTTGGTTGAGGCAGAGCACTCATCGAGAACGGATATATGTTTATGAGGTACTTACCGCGTAACCTTTGCGTCTTCCAATAAATATTGCAATTCCGACTTCACAACCTTACTTTCCTCATCTTTCTGAGATTCCCTCTCTTCAATCCATCTCATCTTTGTCATGAGCGTTCCAATCTCTTTCTGCCCGTCTATAATCTCCTCTCTCAACTCATGAGCTGACGCCCTCATCTTCCGTCGTTCGACATCAGCGGTCATTTGAGCACGGGTGACAGCGACTGATGTTGCTTGTAGTTCTCTTTGCAAGCTCTTCGTTGTGGACTCTAACTCGTTAAATTGTCTTTGCAGAGATACCAATCTGCGTCTGGCGAATAGATAGGGAACGAGGGTGATTGGGAGGATGACAGCGGTGAGTCCGCCGAGGAAGGTGAGGTGTGTGGAGGCTGGGAAACCATCATATGAGAGTGTACGGCGGGTCGAATGAGTGTTGGAGGGATCGAGTGTTTGGGATATTGCTGAGGAGGTCGGAACGGGGATAGTGGCCATGCGATAAGGATGCAAACGTGGGAACTGCGCCACACAATCCTTTGAAATCGTTGAAAAAATGGCTTTCAACTTAGTGGAAGATTACTACCGGCTAGACACCCACTTGATCTCGTTTGTTCTCTGCTGGCCAGAAACAAACCAAAACACTATTCGGAACGCTCACTCTTCGACGCACTTTTCGGCCACAATCGTCGACCCTTAGCGCGGGTACTACTACTACTTATCAAGAAACTCCTCCAATCTCATATCTCTTCGTCAAGAATGGTTTTCATTTCTAGACTCTTACCTTCCCAGAGTCGTTCTCACTCTGTTCCTACTTCGAATGTCTACTGTCTTAGGAATCTCCTGGTGGTGTTGCTCTGGATTTTCGGGATCGCATCACTTGCATGTGCAGGGCCTATTCCGAATATTGGTGACATTAGTGTACCTCCTCCCGGTCGTGTACGTGGTGCTGAACAGTGTTTCATGCACCGATCTCACCTTATATCATCATCCGTCTTCTCTAATCCCTTGTCTTCAGACCGGTGGCACTGGATCAATGTTCCTTTCCGAATCCCAGCATGGGCATGCCAAGTATCGAATCTCACACGGTGGCGACGTCGAATCCAAAGTCATGCCCGATTCCTTCGACCAACGCGTGCAGGAGCTCTTGACAGAGTTTAATCCAAGCTTGGTCGTAGTACTCGATCGTGAATACGTTCTTGGAAAACCTCGGGAACCTGATCATGATGGCTACGTTCACTGTGAGGTCATGGGCATAGCGAATCCTCAGGTGTTCTATAGAGTGAAACTAAAACCTAATCATGGTCCATTAGATGGGGTGGTTGAAAGTGGTAGGACTGGTGCGGAGCTGTTTCGTCTGCCACTTCCGGGGGAAGCTGTAAAAGTCGGTGCTTCCTCTACGCCTCTCAATTGCATCTGGGATTGATCTACCATTGTGCTTCTTTCAATCCAGGCAGAACCGACTGGACCGCTAGTAGAGGAACAGCATCCTTGAGAGTCAATACGAAATCCCAAAGATCCGAGTCGGAAAGCTCAGTAGGGGCGCGTTATGAAAGGTGTATAGTATATACAATGGCATACTTCGATAGAAATGTTTCGAATCGACTCCGGTGCAAGACCGCCTTGAAGTTGCCAACTATATAATGAGGTTCGCTTGCAACCTCGGTCGTTTCAGTAGGGACCATGATGAAGACCCATTGACGACTAGTATGGCCGCCATACTGCACCGTGGCCTTACTAATACCACGACGCTTCGCCCACGTACCCGTCATTGCTGGGCTCGTCACGGTCGTTCGCAATGCCTTATCTTTGGTATCTTACAGCCGAATGCTGTACTGTAATATCTGTTGCAGCCTGATGTTACCAAGTTGATCCTACGCATCATGATGATAGCGCATTGTGCTCAGGAAGGCCGAGGAATCGTCTGAAACTGTGCCTCTTGAGGTATCTTCCGGTATCTTCCCAATGAAGCTGACGATGAGCGATATCGATTAGCCTTTAGGGAGATGATCGAAATCGTAATCAAGCCGTATTCGCTGTTGGCGCGATGAGGTAGGATAAGGTCTGACAAAGGCAGAGGCTAATAGTGGAGATTGACCTAGGTTCGCAGTGAGAGCTGATACGGATGGCTGTTCACGGTACCACCTGGTACCACGGGGGGAAGTCGTTAAAAGAAATGAGCGCAAGACCGCGAGGCTCTGAAGTTACGACTAGATACGACTCCGAGTTTCAGAACATGTACTTATAGTAGTACCAGTCTGAGGTTTTGCCGTCTCTAGTAATCTACAATAGTGTGCTTACACACCAATCAAAGTCACTGCGAGCATCGAGCGACCCTTTGGGCTCTTCTCTGATCAGTGATAACTATCAGTCCACTGACACGTTGAAACTTCAGTGGATCAAATACCTCAAAATCGTCCGACCAAGTCCAAGGCTGTCCAAGGCTTAGTGCAAAACGCCAAGAACATCAAGGTGTAGGAGGGCCCGGGTGTATATAGGCAGCTATGGTCACAAGCGCTCAGGCATAGGACTGACAACCGTTTGCTCGAATCGTTTCGCGTATTGATTCGGGAGTGCAGCAAGTGCCAACTTTGAGGAGGTCTTCCACGAGTTCGTGAAGCTGATACGGTGTAGTATTGAATGTCTGCGGGATTCTTCATGCGATATCTGGAAGATTAGGGGTGCAGACTGGTTCAGAATTACCGCGGATAGACTCGAAGGTAATTACAGCACAATAGACTTACCAAAAAGAGTAGAGAGGGCTCTAAGCCGCACGGGCTATGAAGAACAATGGGAGAAGCACTTTGGCACCATGCGAAAAGCATGTGATCGTTGCACACTTAAGCAGAGCTCTTCAACGTCCAAGCAGAAATCATTGTTGAAACCACTCCCCCAACCTCCCTCATACCATGGAACCAATCCCAGAGGATCATCCTTCTCAGATCACCCAAACACCTCCAAAGAAATCGACCCATGGTCCGAAAGTTGTTGATAGCACTCCGCAGAGCAAGAGAGCAGCAACTCACGCGCGCGACGAGGTTCCGCAGGTCATTGAGGAGGTGAACAAATTCCTCGAAGACGACGTTTCGGATAAAGTCGTGTTGACTCTCGATGAATTCGCGACTATCATCCTCGGTGTTGATCCAAAATGTGGCATCGAAGAAAAGTTCACGCTGGGTCCAGAAAGCGAAGCAGTAAAGGATGCTTTTCAAGATTATCTGAGGCTTGCGATTGGAGAGGCGGACGGTGTCGGAAAGAGGAGGAAAGGGAGAGCGAAGGAAGAGAAAGAGCTATACCAGCCCCTAGTCAATCTGCTAAACATTTTCAGTTGTGCAGAAGAGGATATCGACGAGAGGATCTTCTACGTGCAAGATCCTCGTCCAGTGTTGGGTTCTTTATTGGAACGGAAGCCAGATCTGGGTGTGATCTACGCCCAGCTGCTGGACTTGGCGGAAAACGAGAGTTTGTCGGAGCGCCTTGCGGAGACGGATATCAAGGGGGTATTCTGGGGAATTCTCCTGTTCTTTGTTGAGGTCAAGCACAAGAAAGGCAATTTTATTGGACGTTCGAAGGCCTGTCAAAATAGTGAGCAATTAACGCTATCCTCACCTGTAGTCAAGTCAATATAGCTTACCTTGAAATGCAGACACCGGATTTGAGCAGGACAGTTCGGGATCCACGGACACCACATTCTCGGAACTGACGCAATCACGAGCCGTCTCTTCGAAAACGCGATCGACGAAACGGAAGCGAGGGAATGACGCTTCTCCACTTACTGATGCCAGTGCGTCCTATATTTCCTGCCTCATTGGACGTACCTGACTCAAAAATCGCTGCAGATATACCTTCAAGGGCGAGTAAAAAGGCCAAGTCACAGTCAACAACTCAATCCAAGGGAGGATCTAGAAGAGGTTCAGGCGGTAAGCAAGTAGTGAATACAGATAGCCATTGATACTGACCTCAACCTAGCTGTCCATGCAACTTCAGCAAATCAAGTTCCGTCAGGAGGCTCACGCATGTTGACACGATCTGCTGCAAAAGCGAAGGAAGCTCCCAATTCTCAAACATCAAACTCAAGATCCAATAAGTCTCCTTCCGTTCCTGCTGCCGGTGAAGGAAGCAAACGGAAGGTGGAGATGACCGAGGAACAGCAATATAAACGAGTTAAAGCAGAAGAGGTGAAAGCAGAGGCAAAATTAACTCCGACACAGGGCCAACGCCGCACACGGATTCAATGTGCGAGTTATGCGAAGGAGATGCTCTCGCATGGTTTTATCCGAAACCATGCCATTGGGATTGTAGCAGACGACAACGTAGTTCGTTTTCAGTACTACGACCATTCGAAAGTCGTTGAAAGCACGGTGAGCATTTCTTTCTTGATCGTTGCGCGCAGTGTGGTCGTCGTTGTCGTCGCGTCGTTGAAGTTAAACGTTGAAGCTGAAGCTTGAAGCTTGAAGAGTCGGTTGCAGTTGGTTGCCGGCCGTCGCGTCTCAACCTTCGGCAATGTTGATTTTTCTCACGTCTGCTTGTTGAACCTCTACATTCATTTACCAACTCATTCCCTCTCTTGTTTTCCCTCCTTCAGGCCCTCAATATCTCAGACGACGAGTGGAAGAAACTCTTTATGGCGATGGTCTGTCAACTGTCTAAGCTCGACCACGAAAAGCTTGGATTTGTCCCTCGACTCCACCTCGATACCTTTGATCATTTCCGGAACTCCGAACAGCTCGCTCGCGATTTGAAGAACGATCCAGAAGGCCTGGTCGGTGCTACGTATACCTTCACCGACCCTACCGACCCTACACGCAGCATAACAGTCACTATAGTGAAGGTTCTATATCGCGCCGAAGGGATCATAGGCCGTTCTTCAATCGTTGCCGAAGTGAGATGTGTTTGTTCCGCAAATCGCTGTCCGAAATCTGGTTGCCAATGGCACGGGGAAAAGAAGATCATGAAAATCAGCTTCCCTAGCAGTGATCGAGCTCCAGAGCCCGACCTCATCTTCGAAGCTACGGAAAATGCTCGGTCCACAGGCAACGATTGGGCACTCAATCATCTTCCAAACATCATCCAATCCATAACGATCGAATATCACCCAGTAGACTCTGCACAGGGTCGATTGAAGGCTCATCTGAAGGAGGATTATGAAGAAAGAGTTATGCGCGTCACCTTTTACGAGAAATTGCAGCCGCTATCAGAGTTGGAGGACCTGAGAGAACTCGCCCAAGTACTTTATGATATTTTACAAAGTGCGTTTTCTTGCTCTTACAATTTACTGTCTCAGTCCTCATGCGTCTACATTATTAGTCCACCAATGGCTTTATGAATACGTCAAGATCCTGCATCGTGATCTCAGCATTGGCAATCTCATGTTTCGCCGTAAAGAAGGCAAAGTATATGGCGTACTGAACGACTTTGACCTCTCTTCCACCGTCGATCGCATGGCTCAAGGACCGAGTTCTAAAGAACGCACTGGAACCAGACCGTTCATGTCTCCCGATCTTTTGAACTCCCGTTGGAAAGGTGGACATCTCCCTCGCCATGATCTTGAATCCCTCTTCTACATAATCCTCTGTCTCGTCTGCCGCTACAGTGAACTATACGGATTGAAACCCTGTGCCGAACCTCGACCTTTCACGAAATGGTTCGTTGGATCCGATGACGACGTTTATGCTTACAAGGATTCCTTCTTAAATAACAAACTGGACCTCGCTATTCAGCCATATTTCACCAGTTTCGAACCGTGGGTTATTGACCTTCATGATTGTTTGCTGGCTGGCTATCGTGGAAGACCATATCTTCAGTCAAATCCAGAAAACCGAGCCTCCAAATTTGCACGACCTCGTTCTGTGGATTATGATTGGGATACACTGGATGGGATAGTGACCTATCAAAACTTTAGGCTAGTTATGTCTACCTTTCAAAATGTACCTCTGGAGACGCGGTGGCCAGGTTCCAAACCACAAACTGATAGCTCATCTTAGTATTGTTTTACTGCTTGTCACTATCTCCATTTGCTATCTAGTCCATGCTCATAATTTGCTGCTTGTTTGTATCTATAGTACTATGATCATTTCATGATTTTCTATCTTGAAGGAAGGTATTCATACACTCATGATCGGGCTCTGATTGTGCGGAGGGTTATCTGGGCGATCTCAGTGCGCCCTATAGGAGAAAAGCGTCTTTGTCACTCTGCCCAGTAGCAGTCAAACACATCATACTACTGCTTCTACTTGGCTCGCAAATTTCGGACGAGCTCAACTCACTTGGTTGCCGGCCGAGGCCTTCTGAATCTGCAGGTTATTTTTCTCACGTCTGCTTGTTGAACCCCTACCTTCATGATCATTTGCTCACTCTTTCGCGCTCTTTTTTAGTCTTTTTTACACTCTCTTCCAGGTCTCTCCAGGCCTTCAATATCTCAGACGAGGAGTGGAAGAAACATCGTCTTGGGATGATCTCTCAGCTAATTATGCTTGACTACCAAAAGCCTGGATTCATCCCTCACCTGCACCGAGATTCCTTTGATCATTCCCGAGATTCCGAACAGCTCGCTCGCGATTTGAAGAACGATCCAGAAGGCCTGGTCGGTGCTACGTATACCTTCGCAATCTCTGACAAACGCAGAAAGACGATCGCTATAGAGAGGGTTCTTTCTTGCGCCGAAGGGACTTCCGGCCGATCTTCAGTTGTGGCTCAAATGGCATGTGTATGTTCCGCCAACGGTTGTCTGACATCTGGTTGTGAATGGCACGGAGAAAGCAAGATCATGAAAATCAGCTCCAAAAGCAGCACTCGAGAGCCGGAGCCCGACCTCATCTTCAAAGCTAAGGAAATGGCTACATCAACAGGCAATAACTGGGCACTCAAGCATCTTCCGAACATCCTCGAATCTATCACGATCAAATATCCAGAGAACTCTGTACAGGGTCGAATGAAATCTTACTCAAAAAACAGTAACGGAGAAAGAGCCATGCACACTACCTTTTACAAAAAACTGCAGCCGCTTTCGGAGTTGGAGGACTTGACAGAACTTGCCCAAGTGCTTTATGATATCCTACAAAGTGCGTTTCTCAGTTCTTCATTTTTGATGTCGACTTCTGACGCGTCTACTTTTCCAGTTCACCAATGGCTTTATGAATGCGCTGGAATACTTCATCGTGATCTCAGCATTGGCAATCTCATGTTTTGCCGCAAGGAAGGCAAAGTTTATGGCGTACTGAACGACTTTGACCTCTCTTCCACCGTCGATCGCATGGCTCAAGGACCAAGTTCTAAAGAACGCACTGGAACCAGACCGTTCATGTCTCCCGATCTTTTGGACTCCCATTGGAAAATCGGACATCTCCCTCGCCATGATCTTGAGTCCCTCTTCTACATAATCCTCTGTCTCGTCTGCCGGTACGATGAACTATACGGATTGATACCCTGTGCCGAACCTTGACCTTTCACGAAATGGTTCGTTGGACCTGATGACGACGTTTGTTCTGACAAGGTTCGCTTCATACATAACGGACTGGCCCTCACTACTATTCAACCATATTTTACCGATTTTAAACCCTGGGTTACTGACCTTCATTATTGTCTGTTTACAGCGCCTACCATAAATCATGTCAAGCACACTTTTTTCTGACTCAAAAAATAAAAGGTACCCGAGATATGTGAAGAGATCTGAAGAGATGTGACTTAGTAGAATCACTCAGATTCCATGGAAACCTCTCCTGGCTCTCCATCTCTCTCCATTCTTGTGCTCTTACATCAGTATGCCGACTAATGCCGGATGATCAATCGTTGATCCATGCCGTAATTCCTCCAAAATTTCTCGGCTTCACTGCCATCCATCAGCATCGATCACTCGGGACCTCTCGGGTACCTTTTATTTCTCGACGTAAGAAAAAAGTGCACTTGCCATGAATTATGGTAGGCGCTGTAATGGCTATCATCACAGACCCCCTCTTGAATCAGGTCCAGAAATCCTATCCTCCCAATTTGTGCCACCTTGTGCTGTGGATTATGATTGGGATACACTGGGTGGGATAATTACCTATCATAACTTCAGGCTAGTTATGTCCACCTTCCGAGGTGTACCTCTCGAGATGCGGTGGCCAGGTTCGAAACCACAAACTGATAGCTCACCTTAGTATTGTTTTCTGCTTCTTGATGAGATCATGCCATAATACCATCCCCATTTGCCATCTATAGTGTAGCCTCAAGTAGTGTGGTGCAGCTCCACTGTCACTGCATCTCCGGTTTTGAGCAGGTTGAGCCAGCTTGAGCCTTGTGTTCGTGGAACGCGCGCACTAAGAAGATGGTCCGGCTCTGAGCGAATATCATCCGCTTATTTGCTGATTATGCCCCGGCCGATGTCGGTAAGTAAGAGAAAAAAATGGTCAGCTCCCATAGGCTCCCATTGCCCAATGGCTGATGAACACTGGGTGACGGGCCTGTCAAGGGGTCCGTTCCAAGCCTCTTGAGTCGGTTGTTTCTACAGACTGGTACGCGCTCCATACCAATACAACCATATTGGTCAACGATAGGGCGGTCAATGGGATCGCCACAGCCATTAGCGATCGCACCTTGCAAATGTGCTCCCCTCAGAGACTCCCTGTTATATCTCATTGAGTGATAGAAGGTGATAGATGAGAATCATGAGGGAGTTTGACAATGATATACGATGATTGGCGACCTGATACGACTGAGGCAGTGGGGTAGAGTGGGGTCTACTACAGCCTCCTTCGGCTGGAAAATAATAAGCACATGGTGACCACTGATGACCAGGTAAGAGCTGAGAGAGCTCATGAGGTATAAAACGAACCGAGAAATCATAGTCGAGGGTTACTACCGGTTAGACACCCACTTCGTCTTCATTCACTCTTCAAAAGTCCTTGTTTGTTTGTTCTCTGCTGGCCAGATTTGAACGAACCACTCGGATTCGAAACGTTTGAGTACTAGTACCCCTCGACGGACTCTTCGACGCCGACCACAACAACAAAATCTCACCTGCTTTGCTCGTGGACACTACCAATCCCCCTTTTTTCGCGCAGCGCCACACCCTTGAAAAACAAAAACTCGTCCGATCCCGTTAGTAACGAGTCTTCGATATTGAAAATGGTCTTCTTCCTCTTCAGACCCTCACCTTTCCAAAATCATTCTCCGAGTCGTTCTGGTTCTACCTCGGCGAATGTCTACCATCTCAAGAACGTCCTGGTGGTATTATTCTTAATCCTCGGGATCGCTTCACTTGCATGTGCAGGTCCTATTCACGCTCGTGAAGAACCTCCCATCCGAGTTGTTAGTCCAGAACTTAGTCAATATGCCAGAGGTTCTCTTTCTCGTCAGGTAAGTACGCGATGTTCAACTTTATGTTCACACGCACCAATTGTTCACTGGCAACTCATTATATCATCGTCATCGGTCAATCGATCTTTCTAACCTCATATCTTCAGCCAACAATGCCAATCGCGAACTTCGAGACCGCCGATCATTATCAACTGATCTACGGCGCCTCTGACAACCTCCTAGGTTCAATCAAAGGCGGACTCCAAGGCGGACTCGACGATCGTAACGAGTTACACCAGGCCACGGTGGTCTTCATGCGTAAATTCAAGTTCGACACGAATAAACTCCGAGAAAGCAAGGTTCTTGGGAAACCCAAGGTTGACAACGACGGATTCGTTTGGTCTCAGATCGTCGATGACAAGACGGGGAAGGTGTTTTTCAAGTTGAGGGTGATGCCTCAAAGTATGGTTGCTGGTTCGGGGGACAGGATGTATGGAGAGGTGTATGATGCGAATGGGAGAGAGCTTTTTTGGCTTTGGGGGTCAAGGTCGAACGAAGGGATTGAGGGAAGTAAGGTGAGTTTGAACTTGTGATTCTTAATGGGGTCTGGTTTTTAATTTGGCGTTGTGATTTGTAGCTTGGGGAGGGAGTTACAAAGCAAGATCTGCCGGAGGGATGGGTGTTGTCAAAGTTAGTATAAAGCGAAGATACTCGGAAAGTTCAGGAGAGTATTCGAACGTCATGTTATGACTCGGTGTATACATGCATAGCGTTTCGAATCGAGTGCTGTAAGACGGCACGGTGAGAAAGGGATCTATTTCTCTATGATGGATCGATAAGGAGAGCAAGGCATAAGGTCAGAATAACAATCTGCCGTGAGATATGTTGTTTATGCAAGAAATTTCAGCTTTAAAGTCGGTTGAAAGCTAAAGCTTCCCTTGTGACCCATTCGCTTCTCCTTCACCCTCTTGATTCTGCTCTAACTGTACTTCTAATTCGTCCATGTCGTTTTCTCCATAGATGTCGTCCCGATAGAAGAACTCGTCTTTCTCGAAGACGGCGTAGTCTGGTCTAGCGAGCGAGTTCAAGGCGACGCTCTTATCCGTATTGATATCTTCTATAAGGGCTTCTACGTATTTATAAACGAAGGAATAGTATGTTAGTTGTTGCATTGGGAAGGACGCATATATCACTAACCTCGACTGACATAGTCCAACTCTGGTCTAATATACCCAAGCACCAACACTTTCATCTCCATCCCATAAAAGTCCTGTTCATACTCGTGCATAATGTGTATCTCGGCGCTCAGGCGCTCGTTCTTATAGAACGGGTTCAATCCGAGGGACATGACCATTGGATGAACATCGTTCGAGACTTTGGGTTGTGGTGAAGATGAAGGATCAGAGGGAAGAACTCTTGCAAACCCATAGAACACGCCTGTATCAACTTTTCCCTTCATCGCCTGTACACCTGTCTTTTTCTTCCTTCCTCCTGATCTATTGCCATTCGTTATCGTTTCGGATCCACCATCTCTCTCGTCTTTTGAGTTCCCTTCATCATCATCTTCATCATCAGGCAGATTAGCAGTTGGACAACCCAGATCTTTTCCGCCTCTCCCGAATCCTCTGCATACTCTACCTCGAAGCCGGATGGGATAGGGTGAACCGAGGTAAAGAGGCGATGGTGGACCGACGATGGATGGTCGGGAGGTACGGTAGGTGGAGGTGGATGTGAGTGCAGTTGTGGTGGAGGATGTAGATGGAGAATCGATAGCCATTATCGATACGTCGTCGTTGAGTTGAGAGATAAGAAAGTGAGTGTGAGAGATGAAAAGAGAAAAGCATCCTACCTCCTCGTTTATGTATGATATTTTTTGCAGGTTAAGGAAGCATTAATGGGGTAGTGGTAACCTGGGTCGTTGCCATCGACCCGCCGGGGGTTCGATTCCCCCTTAATGCATACTTATTTTCCGTAACTTCTTTTTCCCAATCAATTTCGAGCGACGAGCTTGCACCTTGCCGGCTGTTGCCGGTAGAACTTTCATTAAGTGATTCAATATATTCCCACGATTATTGTTTTGTTCATGCGTCGATGGAAAGTTACAACAGGACGCGATTCGTAGAGGTAAAAAAACACATTTACTCTCCCCAACCACAACTACTCATCGCTATCTCTGCAGACACTTCTCTCTCGCTACTCAACCTCCTCTCCCTCATTCACCATCCATCTCCACCCCGATGCCTGGACACTCAACTCTGGCTCTCGTTGTCGATACGACAATCAATACGTTGGTTTCCTCGATGATATCCGTGCACACAGAATTCCTGCTGATTTCGTTGAAATCTTTCATGAAACCGGTGTCAAGTTCTTCGAAGGCGTGTATTCCTCACCTTGGAATCTTCTTCTAATACCCGTGTTAATCGTCTCACTTCAGGCTGTCTGATTGTCGACCTCCTCGACTATCGTCCACCCAAACCGAACGATCCACCGCTAGACACTCCGAAACACTCAAGAGAGGTTCTCCACCCAACACCAGAAACTCTATGGGCAGATCTATGTGTGATAAACGCGAGCACAGGTGGTAAGCTCACCGATGCGCAAGCTCTCGAAATCGAAGCCAAGATTCTGTTAAACACATCCTCTCCTCTGTGTCTGGACCCGAATCCGCATCTTTCTCGAATGGCTAATAGTGTTTGGAGAGTGACAAACACCCAGATGGATGCATCGGTTTCGTTAAGGAAGAGAAAAGCAGATGAAGCTATAGACGCCGAAAAGATTGAAGCGGATAAAGCCAGGAAAGAGAAGATTCTAGGATTTTTGGCACCGGAGAATCTGAGAGGGTCCAGTCGGTGGGTATCTCTTTCTATGTTTTGGCCGAAGTATTAACATCCTCGCGCTAAGATTTCGTCAAATGGAACTCCGCCAACGAATACGAGAGGAACAACGAGCAGGATCTGTGCCGCCGTCGCAGCCACCTCAACCACCTCAACAATCTCAACCACCACCACCACAGCAAACCCAACCTCGTCCACCATCTCAGACGCCTGTGCCAGTCCCAGTACCTCTTCCTGCTCATTCATCACCTGCACCTCCATCCGCGGTCACCCAATACATCCAAGCTCATTCTCCTCCTACCAACGGAAATCCTAGAATGGCCTATACACCCACCAACAGGATAAACACTCCTGTGAACCCTATCCCTATAACCGGCCCTTCCCCTTCTCCCCAACCGCATACCACCAATCCCCTTCCTGTCTCCTACCCCGTTCCCAATATTCCTCAACCTCCCACACCAATCGACCTTACTGCCTCGGTTAGCTCAAACGCAAACGCAAAACGCGCTTCGACTCCTGCTCAGCGTTTTGCACAATCGCAATCACCGCATGTGACACAGATGCAACCGCCTCAGCATGTCCTACATCCTCATGTTCCTGCTGCTCCTGCTCCTCTGGGAGTCCAACCGGGTAATACGCCGCGTATACAGCCTCAGCCAATGCCATCCTCGGCACGTGCATCTCCTCGACCTCCTTCGACGCATCCGCAGCAGCATCCTCAACAGCATCCTCAACAGCATCCTCAACACCTCCAACCTGCTCATCCCACTCATCCCCCAACACAGCATCCACAACAACACCAGCCCCAACCACCCGTCCAACAAACCTCTCCTTCCTCTTTCCAGCCTGCCGTCCCTGGCGCAGCCTTCCTCCAACACCCTCCGCCGTCTCGGGCTGTGCATGGTCAAGCTAAAGGCCCTGGCCCTGGCCCAGGGACGTCTCCGAATCCCTCTGCGGGCAATCAGACCCAACCTCATCATCCGACCCATCCTACCCATCCGAATCAGGTTCATCAGAATCAGAATCAGAGCCAGGCAAACCAGCCGAGTCAGCTCCAGCAGGCTCAGGTGGCACATTTCATTATGTTACAGCAAAGGCATCAAGCAGCTCAAGCTCAAGCTCAGGCTCAGGCTCAAGCTCAAGCCCAAGCTCAGAACCAATCTCACCCCTCTCACCCTCCTCATACCCAACCCAATCCCAATGGTCTCACAGTGCCCAATCCAAATCTGAAAGGCAGCCCGATGGTGGCTTATGCGAGGACGGCTACGAGGTCGCCTATGCCTCCAGGTGCGAATTCGGCTTCGCCGCATATCTCTCCTATATCTGCATCTGTCGCTGGTGCTAATACCGGAGGAGGAGGACCTACGACGAACTCGACGAACTCACCGCGACCTCAGTCCCGTGCCATGAGACCTATCGCCAATGCCAACGGTGTGAACGGAGTCGGAGTGAACTCACCTCGGATGTTGGCTCAACAACGCGCGGGTCAGCAACCTCAGCCTCAGCCTGGTAATAATGCTCATGCCGTTGCCGTTGCCGCTGCTGCTGCTCATGCTCAGACACCCAAGATCCAACACCAACAACCTCATCAGAACCTTACCCCTATCCAGACTCCGCAGCTGCAACAGAGACGACCGCAGACACAGACGCCTGCTTTGCAAGCTTCGCAAGTTCCACAAGCTCAGATCCCACAGACACAGGCAGCACAACCACAGCAGCAGCAGCAGCAAAACGCCTCGAACGCTGCTCAAGCTCAGGCTCAGGCCCAGGCTCAATACTCCTTGTATGCCACTTATGGTCTACCCACGCATTCTGCCCATCCTGCCACAGCCCATTCTCAAACCCATCCCAACCCATCACCTGGCACTACATCCTCTGCGGCGGCGTCAGCCGCGGCCGCTGCTGCAGCAACCGCTGGATATCCCCAGCTAAGCCAGCTGAGCCAGGTCAATCAGATCGCACAGCTTAATCAGCAATATCTTGCTGCGATGAGATACCCGATGCATATGCAGAACGTCCAAAGCATGCAGCAGCAGCAGCAGCAAGGTCAAGGCCAAGGTCAAAATATGCAGGGCATGCAGAATCTCCAGGCGATGCAGCAGATGCAAGGTCTACAGAATTTCCAAGGGATGCAAATGACAGCTCCTCAGATTCGGGCGATGCAGGGATTGCAGAATCTTCAGAGTTTGCAGGCGATGCAGAATATGCAGGGTGGTGCTCAGGGTGGTGGGCTGCAGCCGATACAGATGACGCAGCAGTTGAGGGCGATGCAGCAGCAGCATATTGCGATGATGCAAGCTCAGCAGCAGCAGGGTCAGAAGTCTCAACAGGGACAGCATAAACCGGGAGGACGATGAGAGTTATACATGATGCTTTCTACAATACGTTGAAGGTCGTCGTTTGTGTTACTAGAGTACGTATTCTGTCACGATTCATGAAATATCGAGTTATTGGTCGTACACCGCAACCCAGACCACTTACAGGCTGGAGAATTCGCTACCTCTTGTGTGATCTCGTCGAGTGTTGTCCAGGGGTTTGTGGATTGTTATTCGTCGTCTCAAATGATATCGGTTCAAATCCCCGCTTGTGAGATGTTTCTTGAATTTTGTCCGTGGCTGACGATTTCTGCTTTGCAGAGCTTTGGTTTCCCACCATGCCATTGGTTACACGCCTTGCAGTCTGGCCGACCAGCCTCCAGCATCGGTGTAAACATCTACATGCCGAAAACTCCACAGGGTTCATCTTCGTTCCACCTTTCTCCGACTCGCGACTAGTCAACCGAGAGTCGCTTTTCATATTTTTGTGCAAGTCCAAGACACGTCCAGCCTCTGCTCAAACCTTCGAGATGATCAATAAACGCTTGACGGCAATGCTATCACCTTATTCCTTTTAAACCTACCAGCTCTCCGGACAGACACTGTTATGCACAAGTATACCGGGGATATCCGGTATTCGAATAACAGGAGTCGGTTCCCATCCACTGATATCATAGCAGTAACGGAAGGAAGTGAGTAGATGATTAATATTTCTCATCCTTCCTGACAGGCTAACTCATGATCACCGGCTAAGAGTTGAGTCCTTGTGCTTATTTATTTCACACCGATCTAGTACATAAGTTTCCCAACCTTTTCTTCGAAATCCCCCTTCATCTTTCCATCGAAGGCGTACTACCCTGACGGTCTACTGTTTGAAAACTGTTGTCAATGTCTGCATCTGAGTTAGTACAGGCGTCCGAAGGAAATAACTCTGGCACCGGGATATTGAACGGAGTCGAAGTACTCGTCTTTGATGTCTTTGGAACAGTGGTGGATTGGCGAACATCTGTGACCAAGGAGCTAGAGAGGCTTGGAAAGAGATATGGGCTTTCTGGTAAGCGCATATGTATTGAATGTTGCATTGCATTGGTATCATATGGTCGAAATCCATTAGACCAACCGGCCTTGCTCAGTGATAATCTGGACTCCGGACTGACAATGGCTTCGTTATCCAGACTCACCTCAAGATTGGCTCGAATTCACTAACGAATGGAGGAAGGCGTATATGGAAAATACGTACGCAGTCACAAGTCAATCACTACGATATTCTCAACATTTAGCTCCACTCGGACATTGAATCCTCCTACAGATTTCGCATTTCGCAAGGCGGAGAAGGTAGTCTCAGCGTGGATATTATACATAGGGAGGCGAGCAGATTTTCACTCTGATCACATTTCCGTTCGAGAACTTTGTAACAGTCTCTCGACAAGATGCTATCCTCTTCGCGATGGTCCCATGTAGGAGAAGTATTAGATGAACCCGCGAGGGCTGATCTGAACTACATTTGGCATAGACTTGATGGTGGGTAGCGATACGGCTCTTCTGGCATATTCATATCAGTCCTTTCTCGATTCCCTCGAGTTTTCTCCCCCGTCTTCCGTCTTAATAGTACCCATATTCCATAATCTAACGCTGTCAATCCTCAGGTTGGCCAGACACCGTTCCTGGTTTTCACGCATTCAAAGCCAATCCCGAAGCCAAGCCAATCATCCTCGCGGCTCTTTCAAATGGAAATCTCCGTCTCCTTGTAGACATGGCTAAACATGTCGGGTTACCCTGGGATGTGGTTCTTTCGACTGCCTTATTTGGGACTTATAAACCGTGCGTATTTGCCAATTTTGCGCTGCTACTAGCTGCTGCTAGTCACCCACATAGCCGACTCCCTTCTTCCGTGGCTCGGGGCCTTCTCACCTCGTAGCTGAGATCTACCCTTTTTGAACTATATCGATTGATCATAATCCTAGAAACCCCAACGTCTATCTTTCAGCACTTTCCCACCTTTCCCTTTCCTCCACACCACACAAAGCGGTTATGGTTGCTGCACATCTGTTCGATCTGCGTGGGGCGAAGGGAGTAGGCATGAAGACCGTTTATGTCAGAAGGCCTGGCGAGGATGTCTTTCGTTCAACGCACGGGATCGAAGCTCAAGAGTTAGAGCAGACAGATTATGTGGACGCGGTGATAGACGACTTTACAGAATTGGTGAAGTTGTTCTGAGTAAGGATCGAGGATTTCGTATGGGACTCAGTGATAAATTCGAATGATACATGAGAAAATATGATGTCCATCAACTGCTTCTGCCCAGAAATAAATGTAGTCTACCGGATCCCCAGATATCACTCTAAACTATGGAATTGTTCCATCTCAATGGTCATCATCACCCATCCACCGAGTCTCCAGAGGTTCGTTTCGGAAAGAGCGCATGACTGTCCTGAATTGCGCATATGTGACATATCCACCCAACGTCTCCCAATCATAATCAGGATTGTTAAACATGAAGTGATCCTCTTCATCGTATTGTTCCGCCAACTCCATTACCTCTTCGGTTGTGAGGCCTACTGGAGGTCGGTTCCGGTACCCATGAAACACGAATTTACGAATCGCGGTCAACCATGGATGAAAATCAGCGAAATAAGGCTGAACAGGTAGACGATGAGCGTTTTGGAGGAAGACAGACTTGTATAGCAAGGCTTCATCATCTGATCCGCTGAACCACTTTGCGAATGCTCGAGGTTCGGGAGAGGCCACACCAGGTTGTTTGTACCGGCAAGAAACGCAGAGCATGATGAAGAATAAGGATTCCAAGTCATGTCGACAGAAGTGGCCACGTTCCCAGAAAGGATTGAGTAGATCGGGAGACATGAAAGGCGTGGTACCGCTTCTTGTCCCAGCTTCACTGCTTGAAGCGTCGTTCATATCGCAGACGTACGAAGACAGGTCGAAATCGTTGAGAACGCCATAGACTTGGCCGTCTATCCGTCGGTACATGAGGTTCCCTATGCTGAGGTCGCGGTGTAGAATTCCAGCGCGTTCATATAGCCATTGATGGACTAACGATGTCAAGAGAATTTCAGAGCGAGTTCGATATTGGGCCAAGAGACAAGCTCACGTACTTTGTAATATATCGTAGAATACTTGAGCGAGTTCCTTGAGATCTTTCAAATCGGAAATTGGATGTAGTTTTTCAAGCACCGTGGCACACATGACAGTTTCGTGCTTTTCGAGGTCATCTTCGCACGTGTCAGCATCGCCGTCTTCGTCGTAGAAAACAGAGACTGTGTCGTGAATGTTGGGAAGATGGTTGAGTGCCCAGTCCTCCCCATTCTCTTCGGCCACACTCCTGGCATCCTGGATAAGCATCTGTTCTGGAACACGATTTTCAGCTTCTGAGACGCTGAGCTTCAGGATCAGCTTCTGGCCCTCCGTGTGCCATTTACAATTGGCGACCGTGCATTCACATGTCACCTCAACTACGATTGAGCAGTGGCCGCAATCACTTGCGACGTCATGCAGAAGTTTGTGGACTGCGAGAGGTTTCGTGTGACCGTCAGAGCTTTCGAAGTTGCAGCGAGCGCCAACAACGCTGAGAGGGTCTTCTGCGAGTTCGTGAAGCTGGTATACTGGAGTCATGAGATGTTTGCGGCGCGCGCGAACTGTCGTCTGAGATACAAAAAACGGAGGGAGCAGCTTGGGTTTAAAAAGCACACTGCGAGAGAGATGAAGGTCAAAGGTTGATCTAATGGAGGCACAATAAACTTACCAAGAAAAGCAGCGATGACCATGGGGAACAATGGGAGACGCGCTTTGACACCATGCTCAAGACGTGTAACCGTTGCCTACCGTTGCATGATAGAGCTCTAAGCGGAAATCTTCAACTTCCAAGCATAACTATTGTTGGAATCATTCCCTCCATACCATACAACCGATCCTGAAAGACCATCTTTCGCAGACGACTCATCTTACCTAAACGCCCACAAAGAAATCAACCCATGGTCCAAACTAGGTTGAGAGCACTCCGCAGAGCCAAGAGAGCAGCAGCTTACGCGTGCAGCGAGGTTCCGCAGGTCGTCGACGAGGTCAACAAATCTTTAGAAGACGATATTTCTGCCAAAGACTGAACAAGGGGATGAAGTTCAGGCGGTAAGCAAGTAGTGACATACAGATATACTGAGCTCACCCTAGCTGTCCGCGTAATATAAGTTCAGCGAATCGAGTTCTGTCAGACTCACACATGTTGACGCGATCTGCTGCAAATTGAGGGAAGCTCACACTTCATCAAACTCAAAATCCAATGCGTCTCCTTCCATTTCTGCTGCCGGTGAAGGAAGCAAAAGGAATGTGGAAATGACACAGGAGCAGCGATATAAACAGGCTAAAGCAGAAGAGGTGAAAGCAGAGGCAAAGTTAACTCCGACACAGGCTGACATGGCAGGGCCAACATCACACAGTGCGAGTTGTGCGAAGGAGATGTTTTCGAAATTCGAATGGTTTATTATCCGAAACCACGCTATTGGGATTGTAGCAGACGTCAACGTAGTTCGTTTTCAGTACTACGACCGCTGGAGACTCATCGAAGGCGCTGTGAGCATTTTTCTCTTCCTCGTTGCGCGCAGCGTAATCGTCGTCGTAGTTGAAGTTGAGAGTTCGTTGCCGGTTGCCGGCCGCCGCGTCTCAACCTTCGGCAATGTTGATTTTTCTCACGTCTGCTTGTTGAACCTCGACATTCATTTGCTCACTCACTCGCGCTCTTTTTCTATCTTCCAGGCCCTCAAAATCTCGGACGACGATTGGAAGAAACTCTTCATGGCGATGGTCTGTCAGCCGTACAAGCTCGACCACGAAGAGCTTGGATTCATCCCTCATCTGCACCTCGATACCTTTGATCATCTCCGAAATTCCGAACAGCTCGTTCGCGATCTGAAGGACGATCCAGAAGGCCTGTTCGGTGCTGCGTATACCTTCACCGACCCTCTACAAAGCAGAATGACAGTCACTATAGGGAGGGTTCTCTCTTGCGCTGATGGGACTTCCGGCCGATCTTCAGTTGTGGCTGAAGTGGCATGTGTATGTTCCGCCAACGGTTGCCTGACATCTGGTTGTGAATGGCACGGAGAAAGCAAGATCATGAAAATTAGCTTCGAAAGCAGCACTCAAGAGCCGGAGCCCGACCTCATCTTCAAAGCTAGGGAAATGGCCAGATCGACAGGCAATGATTGGGCACTCAAACATCTTCCGAACATTGTCCATTCTGTTACGATCAAATATCCAGAGAACTATGAACATGGTCGATTGAAGGCTCATCTGAAGAACAATAATGAAGAAAGAGTCATGCGCGTCACCTTTTACGAGAAGCTGCAGCCGCTTTCAGAGTTGGAGGACTTGACAGAACTTGCCCAAGTGCTTTATGATATCCTACAAAGTGCGTTTTCTTGTTCTAAAATCTCAATTTCCGAGTCCGACGCGTCTACATTTCCAGTCCACCAATGGCTCTACGAATGCGCTGGAATACTCCATCGTGATCTCAGCATCGGCAATATTATGATTCGCCGTATAGAAGGCAAGGTATATGGTGTCTTAAATGACTTTGACCTCTCTTCCACCGTCGATTGCATGGCTCAAGGACCGAGTTCTAAAGAACGCACTGGAACTAGGCCGTTCATGTCTCCCGATTTATTGAATTCCCTTTGGAAAGGCGGACATCTCCCTCGCCATGATCTTGAATCCCTCTTCTTCATAATACTCTGTCTCGTCTGCCGCTACGATGAACTATACGGATTGAAACCCTGTGCCGAACCTCGACCTTTCACGAAATGGTTCGTTGGATCCGATGACGACGTTTGTGCTTACAAGACATCCTTCTTGAATAACAGACCGGCCCTCGCTATCCAACCATATTTCACCGATTTCAAACCGTGGGTTACTGACCTTCGTGATTGTTTGCTTTATGGCTATCATGACAGACCACCTTCCAAATCAAATCCAGGAATTTCACGCTCCGAATTTGCGCGACCTCGTCCTGTGGATTATGATTGGGGTACCTTGGGTGGGATGGTTACCTATCATAACTTCAGGCTAGTCATGTCTACCTTCCGAGATGAACCTCTGGAGACGCGGTGGCCAGGTTCGAAACCACAAACTGATAGCTCACCTTAGTATTGTTTTCTGCTTCTTGACGAGATTATGCCTGAATAGCATGACGCTATCTAGTACATGTTCATGATTTACTGCTTGTTTGTATCTATTAGTACTACTGCTTGTTGAACCTCTACATTCATTTGCTCACTCTTTCGCGCTCTTTTTCACACTCTCTTCCAGGTCTCTCTAGGCCTTCACTATCTCGGACGAGGAGTAGAAGAAACATTGTGTGGGGATGATCTCTCAGCTGACCATGCTTGATTACGAAAAGCTTGGATTCATCCCTCATCTACACCGAGATTTCTTTGATCATTCCCGAGATTCCGAACAACTCGTTCGCGATTTGAAGAACGACCCAGAAGGCCTGGTTGGTGCTACGTATACCTTCACAATCGCTGACAAACGCAGAATAACAATCGCTATGAAGAGGGTTCTATATCGCGCCGAAGGAACCATCGGCCAATCTCCAATCGTGGCTGAAGTGAGATGCGTATGTTCCGTAAACGGTTGCCTGACATCTGGTTGTGAATGGCACGGAGAAAACAAGATCATGAAAATCAGCTTCCCTAGCAATAATCGAGACCAAGAGCCCGACCTCATCTTTAAAGCTAGGGAAATGGCCACATCAACAGGCAATAGCTGGGCACTCAAGCATCTTCCAAACATCCTCGAATCTTTCACGATCAAATATCACCCAGAGACAGAGAACTTGGTACAGGGTCGATCGAAGGCTCATCTGAAGGACACATACGAAGAAAGAGTCATGCGCGTCAGCTTTCACGAGAAATTACATCCGCTTTCGGAGTTGGAGGAATTGAGAGAACTTGCCCAAGTACTGTATGATATCCTACAAAGTGCGTTTTCTTGTTCTTGAATTTTGATGTCGAGTTCTGACGCGTCTGAGCCTCCAGTACACCAATGGCTTTACGAATGCGTTGGAATCCTACATCGTGATCTCAGCATTGGCAATATCATGTTTTGTCGTTTAGAAGGCAAGGTATACGGCGTCTTAAACGACTTTAACCTCTCATCCACCGTCGATTCCATGGCTCAAGCACTGTCCTCAAATGAAAGCACAGGGACCAGACCGTTCATGTCTCCCGATCTATCAACCCCCCTTTGGACAGGCGGACATCTCCCTCACCATGATCTAGAATCCCTTTTCTCTATCATTATCTGCCTCGCCTGCCACTACGAGGAACTTCACGGACTGAAACCTAGTGCCGAACCTCGAGCTTATGCAGATTGGTTCAACGGATCAGATCAGCAAGTTTTCGCGCAGAAAATGGCCTTCCTCGTGACTCTACCAAACCTCCCTGTTCAACCCCATTTCGCCGATTTCACCCGGTGGTTAACTGACCTTCGTGGTTGTCTGGTTGGTGGCTAAGTATGGCAGAAGAGCGCCTCTCATGTCGAATGAAGAAAACGTAGTCTTCGAGTACGCGCAATCTTATGAACATGATTACGATTGGGCAATATTGGGTGGGATAGTTACCTATAATAACTTCAGGCGGGTTATGTCTAGATTCCGAGGTGTACCTCTCGAGACGCGGTGGCAAGGTTTCAAGCCCGAAAACTGATGCTTCAGCAGAGCTAACCTCATTACTTATTACTGCTCGTTGGTAATCATAGAATCATTGGTCATTTACACAATCACTGGGTGTGTAACATAGATTTTGAACGCCTTGTATCCTGTTACAGCTCTCCAAGTGGGATGATTTGGGCAACGTCGAACGCAAGAGCCCCGTGGGAAAAATGTATTTTCACAACTCAACCTAACCTAACCTAACTCAACTCTAGAGTCACTGTCAGTGCCTTCCTGTGCCTTTATTGACAAAACATCCTCTGTAACGTTTTATACGTTCTCGGACAAGTTTCACGATGTCCTCGCCCATTCCGCAAATAACCCCAGCAAACTACTATCCTCAAGCACAATACGCTGCTGCTTCCACCTCGGCCGCAAACCCCATAATGACAACGACACCCCAATATATGCCTTCAACGACGGGCACTCAGTATATGGCGCATTATGCCACAAATGTCTCCACACCCAACCCTGCGACAGGAACGTATGGCTCGTACGGTACAGCCGCGTACTCTTTTCCTACAACTTACAATGCTGCATATGCTCCCGATACTCCTGGACTGCCTGCTATACCTGGCACTGCGAGTCTGGGTAATGCATCCAATCTCGCAGGTGGATATCCGAACACTGGGACCCACAAGACGTCTACCGGAACCCTTCGTCCTTCATCACCCGTCGCGCCTACCGTGACTGCTCGAGAGGCCAGTCAAGCCGTGCAAAGATTGGCAGCGAGCGAGCTAAAGGAAGCAGGGTTCAGTGGTGCTCAACCAGAAGCGTTGTACGTGCTCGAGCAGGAAGTTGTTGGATGTGATTACTCCTCTGTCTCATCACTCTTACTTGGATTGACTCTATCGTTATATCTATCCAGTTGTCCAATCATTATACACCCTCGCACATCGATACTCCAACCTCTCAAATAGGTCAGGCCCCATCGCCACCGACCTGCTTCTTGCAACCGAAGATCTCGATAAAGAATGGGCTTATGATGTTTCTCCGGAGAAACTAGCAAAGTGGCAACGGAAAAGGGAGAGGAGAAAGGCAGCAAAAGACGCCAAGGGAAAACGAAATGCGTCGACGGCAGAAAGAGAAAAGAAGTCATTTTCACCTGCGCCATCACTCGTCCCACATCCTACACGCACACCCACACCAGAACTGCTACCTTCAGATGATGAAATGGATGTAGACGACATGGTTTCGACTGCAGTACCTGCGGTAACCTCAGCCGTTTTACCGTCACATCAGATGTCTCAAATACCACCAACGGCGCATCCAACGCATCTCTCACTCGTTCCTCCTTCACTCACACTCCAGCCTGGTGGACCTGGTACCATTGCTGGGGTTGGAACAAAAGTCCGGCCTATACCTGCATCCACTCTTCGCAATCTCCCAGGTAATCTGCCCGGGCTGCCTCCGAAACATACCTATCTCCAAACCCCAGTAAGTATTCTGCTGTTTTTCCTTTTCTCTCTTTGAAACAATCCCACCCTTGTCTAGGTCACAACACGACGTACTCTTTCTCAACATACATCTTCCTCCTCTGATCCCGCTAAACCGAAATCGCAAAACCAACTTCAGATGGAGAAGAAGCTTCGTACAGCTGCTTTGGTACAGGAGTCTCTGAAGAACTTGTTGTTGGCTACGGAATACACTGAGGATACTGAGTTTGACTCGGGAGGTGTTAGTGGAGCGACAGCAAGAGAGAATGCGGAGCTGTTAGGGCACATCGTGAATTGGGAGAGTACTGTAGGCGTTGGGCGGAAGCGGTGGAGAGTATGAATTGAAGTATTACTTACTGTCTTGTACGTGCTATATGTAGGAAGGATGGGTAATTGAAGTCAATCTCTCATGAGTCATCACACCAAGTTGACTTCACAATGATATTGGCTTTGCTCAGTCTACAAATCAGTATGTACTACATCCACGAAACTTTGCTTTTCAAATTTAACAGCACCTGAGCAAACGACAGCAGAACACGAACAATAAAGGATATGGTTTTATGACTAGTAGGTATAAGAAGGATCGAAAAGGGCGAAAGAGAACACCGGCCCATCTATGCAACCGCACTGAGCTTGGGCGGAGGAACCGGAATATCTCTGGGCTGAACAAACTCCAGCGGTCGAGCCCCGGTCTTCAAGGTCTTTGGCACAGGCGAAGACACGGAAGGAGTGGCAGTCTGGTAACTAGACCGCAACGGACCAGAAATCGGACCAAGCAGATGATCAAACCTGCTCCTAGCAACGAAAACTCCTTCAGGATCAACCACATCTTTCTCGCCATCCCGGAGTGTTTTCGGCGCAGTCCCCGTTTCCTCGCCGAGTTGCTGTTTAGTCCAGATCGGCTCTACGACCTCTTCTTGACCAGGAACGCCTACGGTCGCACGTCCACCGAGAGCTTTCCAGTCTTTGATCCTGTTGATGCTGAGATCCGTGAATACTTGGTCGACAGCGGCGACGAGTTTGTTAATTTGCTCGACGGTGTGGCGTTGGGTGACGGTGATGCGAAGACGTTCTTCGCCTACGGCGACAGTGGGGTAGTTGATGGCTTGGACGTAGATGGAATGTTCATACAGGAGTTTGTCAGACGCGGCTTTGGCGAGCGCGGCGTCGCCGACAAGGACGGGAAGGATGTGTGAAGGGCCGGGTCTACAATGGTCCGAACAGGAATCAGTAAACACATCAGAGCAGCCAGTGCAAACCGAAACTCACACAACAGGAATATCCAACTCAGCAAATCGGCGCTTAGTTTCTCTCACGTTGACCTGTTTGAGCTGTCGATCACCAAGGTATGTCTTTTGGTAGGCGATGCTGGCTTGAGCACCGGCAACCGTGGCAGGAGGCAAGGACGTTGTGAAGATGAAACCAGGAGCATATGACCGAATCATGTCAATGAAGTCGTCCGAACCAGCAACGTAGCCACCGACTGCGCCGTATGCCTTACCGAGAGTGCCTGTAGGCAGGTATTAGTTTCACAGCAATCAAGTAAGTATCAACCGTTACCACTCACCAGTGATAATATCAATCCGATCCATGACTGACCCGGGAACGGGATCAGGACTATCGCCAGCAGCCAGTTGAGCTTCGTAGTCAAGATGTTCCGCAACACCAGCACCACGGGGTCCGTATAAACCAACAGCATGTACCTAAGACGAAAAATCACATCAGCATGACAACTTCGAATCATTTACCGGAAACCATACCTCATCGAGGAAAGTCAATGCACCATATTTCTTTGCCAGATCACAGATTTCCGAGATGGGACCAATGCTACCACACATAGAGTACACACTCTCGAAAGCGATGAGTTTTGGAGTCTCCTTCGGGTACATTTTCAGTTTGTTTTCCAAGTCCTCAAGGTCATTGTGTTTGAAGATAACCCTCTTCGCTCCAGAGTGACGCATGCCTTGAATCATGGATGCGTGGTTGCTCTGGTCAGAGAACATCACACACCCAGGCAATTTGGATCCAAGGGTCGAAAGGGTGGCGTCGTTCGCGACGTAGCAAGACGAGAAGACAAGAGCAGCGTCCTTGCGGTGGAGAGTAGCTAGTTCGCGCTCGAGTCCGAGATGAAGGGCACCATTGCCTGCTATGTTACGGGTTCCTCCTGCGCCGTGTCCGTACCTATCTAAAGTACGACTATGCATGATTAGAGGCATTCGTGATGATCATGATAACCAGGAAGAACTTACTGCATGGTCTCCAGTACAACTGGATTGTTACCCATACCAAGGTAATCATTGGAACACCATACTTGGACTTCGTCTTCAACCTTCGCGGTGTGAGCGACAGGGAACTTGCTCGCGAGACGATTGATGTTGTTGAAGTAGCGATAGGACTTGTCCTTGTGCTTCTTATCAAGCTCGTCTCTATAGAAGGACTCGTAGTCATATGCAGTGCTTTGAGCCGAGGTAGACGCGGTAGCAGCAGCAGGAACCGGGTGGGGAGCGACTGCAGCGGCCTTTGCACTGTTCTCGAGAGCTGCCTTGTGGAAAGGACAGCCAGCGGCAGCAGCAGCTTTGCTAGACAGCTCCTTGGCCTTGGCAGCATTAGCCAGATCGTCTGCCATACGTGCAGCAGCTCGAGCAGCAGAAGCATGGGGACACATCTCGACAGTAGCATCGGCAGGAATGCTGACTCCCTTCTCCCTATGAATCTGATCAATATCCGGGTTTCCAGCCACGCTCGCATAGCCAGCAACGATCTCCTTGGAGCGAACATTCAGAGCAGGACCCATAACAGGGCAGTTTGTAGCCCGTTCGGTAAGCAGAGAAAGCGAGGGGAAGCGAGTTGAGGTCGAAGTACACAAACTGCGCAAAGTAGAGGTTTTGGTCCTGCCCAAGAAGGGGCAGGAAGCCTTGAAGCGCGAAAGCGAGGAGAGTTTGTCCATGGTGAAGAGGGACAAGAGACAAAATGTGAGTTGTCAATTCTGTTGTTGTGGAATTTATATATGACTAGCGCCAAAATTATAGCAGCCAATGAGAGAGCGTGAGTATGTCATCCGGTTCGGGTAATGAGTCCCGGCGGCCTCCGATAACCACATTTGGAAATTTTATTGAAGTTTATAGTAAGCTCTTCTCTCGAAAGGTACATTCAGTCCGGAAATAACGTCGATGCAGGTTTCTATTACACTCTTGGTCGAGGCTCAAAGCACATATGAATGCAGAGAAAAATCGTGATCCAACTACAACTGCGCTTGACAGCAATAAAATCATTCATATTCAATTCCGACTCCGTCGTTCAACCCGTCAATAAAAAACATTCACCGCATTTCACCCAGACAACTCTCAATCACATCAACTGCCAAATCCACCTCTGCCTTGCCCACATTCAAGCTGGGCACCAACCGGACGGCGTCTCTACCCGCCGTGAGCACAAATACACCTCTCTCCCGCGCCATACCCACAAGTCGACCCGGGTCCTTCTCATCCTTGAACACCAGTCCCTTAATCAATCCTCTCCCTCGGATCGTGGGCTGAAGGATCTCTGGGAACCATTTCGGTAGTTGGGACAACCGTCCGGAGAGGTATGTGCTCGTCTCGGCGATCTGAGCTACGAACGGTCGTTCTGAGAGACGAGAGAGTACGTGGAAGCCTACTGCACAAGCAATCGGTGATCCACCGAAGGTTGTTCCATGTGTTCCTATTCGGAAGGATCAGATGAATTCACAGTGCCAAATTGATACACTTACCGGCAGTCATAGTAGACGCAACTGAATCTCGTATGAGAACACTTCCAATGGGGTATCCATTTGCCAGTGGCTTAGCCATGGTCACGATGTCTGGATGACATTCGACGGGCAACAGAGAGTGTGCCCATAGAGTTCCAGTCCGATATAATCCGCACTGCATGGTACGATGTTTAGTCAAAAAGTCATATGGAGACGGAGGAAGACGGATGACTGTACCTGTATCTCGTCAAAGATCAACACAGCTCCTACTTCATCGCAGCGTTTCCTCAAAGCTATTAACCAATCCGTATTCGCCGCATTGATACCGCCTTCACCTTGAATTGGCTCTACGATCACGGCACAGGTATCGTCGCCCACAAGAGACGATAAACCATCCAATTCGTTCACCTTCCCAACATCAATTTCAGGAAGCAAGGGAGCAAAAGGGAGCTGATATTTTGCCGTACTGGTCACACTCAATGCACCCATGCTTCGACCGTGGAACGAAGATTCGAAGCACGCAATACGGTTCTTGGTACAGTCTTTTGAGTCCCATGTACGTCCAGGTACCTTGGCTGCCCATCTATCTTTGCCCACTTTCCTTGCAATTTTGAGTGCACCTTCGTTTGCCTCAGTGCCAGAATTGGAGAAAAAGACCTTGGCACCAGGTGTGTTGCCGTCAGTTGAGGATACCTCTGCAGGATATCCCAATCCTCCCTCTTTTCGAGTCAATTTCACCAACAATTCAGCGAGCTTCGCCGCCCATTCGTTGTGATAAACGTTACTCGTATGCAACAATTTTTGGGATTGCTCGGCCAGGACCTGCGAAAATTCATTAGCAATGTCCAGAATAGATAGATAGACAACGCAGATAGACCAATCGCGTCGAACACATTACTAGGAGAAAGACTAACTTTAGACACACCCTCATCAGCATGTCCTAACGCATTAACCGCAATACCGGCACTAAAATCGAGGTACTTCTTTCCCTCGGTATCCCAAACATACGAACCCTTCCCATGAGAGAGAACAAAATCAGGCCTGGCATACACAGGTAAGACGTATTCTTTGGCCTGAGAAAGGATCGTTCGTGTTTTTTCAGAGATCTGGGTGGTGTCTACTTTGTGGGTAGCGGTTTTGTATTTGGTTGACGGAGCCGAGGGTATTGGAGGAACTGGACGAGGCAGAGCCTGTGAAAGTGCTTTGAGCTATGGTGGTAAAGAAAGGAAGAGAAGATGAAACTGGACCTCTGAGGCTATGCCACGTTTCAAACAGCCAGAAGACGACGAGGTGATTGTGGGGGCTCGACGAGATACAGATTGGAATCTTTTCATCCTTGATTCGAAATGGATCCTTGCAGCCTTGCAACAATGTAAACACCCTTTTATACTTCCCAGAAATAATTCACAGCTTTTTCTGAAGCTGTGAAAAGCAAGCAATGGAACAGAGAAGTGGAAGACAGATGGAAGTATAAAAGACGGAGAGATTTCATTTTTCACGTCCTGCGCACCGCACAAGAATGAATCGGAGTCAGTTCGCAAAAAAGGCGCTCAAAGTTTGTATGTTTTACAGCCAATGGCGATAAAGTTACAAGTACATGGGTTGTACTAAGGAAAGTTGTACGGAAATGTTGTTCGAATGATGTACCTAGTACCAGGTATACCTATGCTGTAAGATATGCTATGCATAAACAGCGCTTTTCTGCCTGTACCGTTGACAATCAAGCTTCAAGGCCCACGGCTATGTGAACTCGACCTTGAGCTTACGGACATGGCTGAATCACTGGACACAGAACGAGAGCGAGAGCGGCTATCGTTGCGACTACGGCCACGACGCTCGCCATGTGGAGAGGGCGATCTACCACGACCTTTCAACTCAGCTCGAATCTCTCTACGAGGAGGAGAGACCGAATCTGATGGCGATCGACGTCTGCGGGACGGAGCAGTAACGCTACGCTGATCACGACGATTACCCCGAGGAGGACTTGGAGGTGAACGCGAACGACGTCGTGGCGGAGAAATAGAGCGTCTACGCATACGCGGTGGAGAACCTGACCTAGATCGAGATGGAGAGCGAGAGGCTGAAGGTGATCGACGACGAGATGAGCGGGGTGGGGGGGACGGAGAGCGACGTCTTGGAGAAGGTGAACGAGAGTCACGGCGGCGAGGAGGAGGAGGAGGACTCCTGTCCCGTCCACGGTATCGTTCTCGAGACCTGTCTCTTCCAGGAGGAGGAGGGGGCGGAGGCATACTACGGTAGTCCTGCTTTCTTTTCAAATCTCCTCCACCTTCCTCTCTTTCCCTTCTCAACCTATCTTCTTCTCGACGTCTGAGCCTGTCTTTTTCCCTTCTCTCAGCATCCCATTTCGCTTTCTGTTCAGCCATTTTCGCCCTCTCTTCCTCCTTCCTTCTATCTCGTTCTTCTCTTTCGATTTGTCGTTTGATTTTGTCCTGTTCCTGTTTTTCGCGGTCGAAAGCTTGACCTTCCGCATAATCGCGTCTAGTTCCTAGTGCACGAGCCATTTTATCAAGCTCGGACTTCTTTGCTTCAGCAATAGCATGCGTGTCTGAGGGTTTGAGTCTCCTCCCAGACGGTGCTGCATACGCATTCAGATTGGCATTGAGTTTGGTGCGCAAGGCGTCGACTTGTTTTTCAACCTCATCTTCGTCCATGCTGCAAAGCAGTTGAGACAAGGTGGAAAAGTAGCTTGAATCATTCATACGCACCCTTTATCCTCAAGCTCGAGTTGCAACTCGAGACATTTTACTTCCACCTGACGCTTTCGCTCGTGTTCGAGAATGCCTTGATCAGGCTCGCGATGTTTTGGAGGCGCAGCGTCCCAGGCAGCCGCACGATCCTTGGCTGGTTCGTATGAACGCAACGTTGAAAGGTTGCGGACGACGTAGCCATTTGTTCCACTAAGGTTTGTGAGTTATTTGAGAGTAATCCAGAAGGAAGGTGAATAAATACCTTCCACGAGGAGTCGTAAGACCGATACCGTTGTACATTTTGAAGAATGACAGTCAACGTTCGAAATCAAGAAGCAACCTTTTCTGATTACGCAAGAACGCTTAGAAGATGCCGAAGATGCGGATCTATCTCGGCAATAGTGCCGACGCCATTCTCTTGCTGCGTCATCACGGCGATCCACAAGTCCCGTGCCGGACTTATAACAAGAACAGCTTCAACCTGTTCATTAACCACCATAACGTCCCGCCTTCGTTTGTCTTTACCTCTACGCAAGACGATCTTCATGGCTCGTACTGCACCCGCAGATACACTCCCTGTCGAACTTCTTCCACCTCTTCCTCCTGCTGCTGAAATCCCATCGAAATTCCTAGAAAGTGCGAAGCAATGGTCAGTTATCATTACCCATCATCGAAATTTCTGATACGAATTGGCTGCATACAGGTGGGCTGCAGGAGACAAACAAAGTGCTATAAGTGAAGAACGATTGCTAAGGTCTGTAGGTCTAAGGCCACGCCCCACTACGTTTCATATCCTCACTCACAGCTCATCAGGCGGTTACCTTTCTTTCGATCTCAAAAGCCAACTAGTCCTCTATCTGAATCTGAACTATCGGATGTCGGTCCAGTCATTGCCTATAGCTCTCGTATAGAACTGTCGAAACCAAAGCATTATATCAACACCCTTTCAATGATCTCCACCTCCTTATTCCAGTCTCAGTTCAGCTCTTCCGAATCCCCTTCAACATCATCATCGCCAACTCCAGCAGTTATGCTTCATGGTTACGGTGCCGGTCTTGGCTTCTATTTTCGCAATCTGCTTCCAATGGCCCAATGGGCTTCCCGACATAATACTGCCGTCTATGCCCTAGACTGGTTAGGAATGGGCCGCTCCTCTCGGCCTCCGTTCCACGTCAAAGCGCACAAGAAAGACGTTGATGCCCGTGTCACAGAGGCGGAGTCATTCTTTATCGATTCATTAGAAGATTGGCGACAGAAAATGCACCTCGAGAAGATGACTTTGATAGGGCACTCTTTAGGAGCTTATTTCAGCGTGGTGTACGCGTTGAAGTTCCCGCAGAGAGTCGAGCGTTTGATATTACTGTCGCCTGCAGGCGTACCTAGAGGTCCAGATAATACCGTGCCCGCGAGCGAAATGGACCCCCCTTCAACTACTTCAAGTGAGGATAGGGCTGAGCCTGCGTCGAATGCCAAAGTAGAGCAACTAGAGGCAAAACAAAGAGTAGCCAAAGCTAGAGAGAGTAGATCGAGGAAAATTCTCACCTACCTATGGGAAGAAGGATTCAGTCCTTTCCAAGTGGTCAGGACTATGGGCGTCTGGGGTCCCTGGTTAGTTGGAAAGGTTGGCATACTCTTCTAGTGTTTCTTCGCGCGGTCGCTCATATTTCCTCGACTAGTATTCTTCTCGCCGTTTTTCGGGTCTCACTTCAGAAGAAACTCGGGATATGCATGATTACATTCTCAACATAACCATGGCGAAAGGTTCAGGAGAGTATTGCATCTCTCACATTTTGGCTCCCGGTGCACATGCCCGAAAGCCGTTGGTCGATCGGATATCGGCGCTGCATAAGGACATTCCTGTGACGTTCGTCTACGGTGACCAGGATTGGATGGATCCGGAAGGTGGTGCGGAATCTGTGGAACGGTTACGACAGGCAGGTCATGGAAAGGGCAAAATGTACATTGTGAATAATGCTGGACATCATGGTGAGTGTTCTGATTGTGCGTGCTATAATGCTTTCGCTCATAGATTTGTATACAGTATACCTGGATAACCCTAGAGTCGTGAATAATTTGCTCGTCAAAGAGTTGGAACCCAAGATCTGAGTACGTTACGGCTAGACACTTCATTCTTTTTACACTCTTGCTCTTGTCACAGTATTCGGTGCTTCATTCGTTATATATCTATTTTGTGATTATTTTAGATAAGAGGACAATTGACAAACTTGTACAGATTCTTTCACGATTCTGACTACGGATCACTAGCAAAGGATCGAGCAACTAAAGGCCACAGTGTTCATGTATCTGTGGACTTCTGATTCACGCTATGACCATCTTGCACGGCAACTTTACTTACCTGCGATTCAAGATCTCCTTCTATACATGGCATTTCTTCTTGTGTGCTGCCCAGTCTTTCCTCTGACATTCTTGACTGCAATATTTTACCTTACGACAACCGCCACATTCGAACTTCCCTTTTTTCCTACAACACAAGCATCTACGAGAGTTGATATCTCTCAGAATCGGTTCAAGGTAGGACACAGCAAAGAGCGGCGAAATTGCAATTCGCGTGGCGTAGCGTGCAAAAGGTTTCCATAACGCAACCTTGGACATCTCGTCCACATTCTTGCCTTCACCGCAGCTGCAGATAGGATTTTCATCCATCTCCTCAGTGAGTGGGATTCTACCCATTGCCTTGTACTCGCAATTTGCTCCATGGGACCAAGACCGACAACGTTCAACAAATGCCGGAATTAGATGCTTCCACAATGTCAATTCTCCTTCGACAAGTGGGTCATGGCACACATCACCAGCGTCAATCAGTTTTGCAAAGGGAGGTACGTTATTTCTGTCTGTATGAACCTTTGCTAAGCTTGGGAGGATGAAGGCATCACAAACAACTGTGTGGGCACTTTGGTCATAACGCAGACCATTCACAAACAACATAGTATCGGTGTTGCGAGTTGCTTTGTCTAACAGTGCAAAGACATGCCGAGCTCTTCCCCCTTGAATACCACTAGCCCGTACAATGATAGAATGGAGTGTGTCTTTGACATTGAGCATCAAATCTTTCTTCTGTTCGAGCTTCTTCCGTGGTATGCGTTCCTTTGCAGACATCATCATGCTCACATGAGGATTGAGCCACTTGTATAGCTCATCTGGCTGTGAACAATCGATCGATGGTAGATATGCAAGATTGCCGACATAATGAATATTCCAAGTTCGGACCGCTGGACATTGGGATGAAGGCAGGAGAGTCAAAAATGGTTGAGGTGATAAGCCTCCAGATCGAGAGGGACCCGAGGGTGGAACAAGAAGCTAGTATGTGAAATTCAGGATATAATGTTTCGTAAAATGCAATTGAATATACTATACCTCAATATACAATGACTTGCGAGCTACTCGTAAGCGATGATCCTTCCCTTGCACAGGATAAGGAAAAGCAATGTCCTGAGAGACCTCAGATACAGTTATACGGACAATGCACAATGATAGTTGTTCCACTTTGGGTATGGCACCAAGTGAGCCAAAAGATTGGACAACAGAGGGATTTTGCACTTCAATATGAGCAGTTAATTGACTGATTATTTCGCAATCTTCATTGAAAGTGATCATGATTGGTTGACAAGGTCCAATGTCTTGAGGCATCCTGATAACAGGCAACAGAGAAAGTGGGGAAACCTTGAATGAAGATTCTGGGAGGATGTGAACATATGTTTCATCCCACAAATTGGCACTGAAAACATTGAGATCTAGCCCAAGCTGCCCAAACTTCTCTCGAAAAACAATCACAGCAGCTGCAGTGTTCCGGATTTGTAGATTGACCTTGAGATTGGCTTGAGATTCATTATTGGCTGCTAGCAACTGTGTGGGCACTGTAAAAGAAACCACTAGGGGTGAACTCCCCTTCCAACCATTACCATCCTCCTCAAATCTCAGTTGAGGAGATGATTCAGTGCCCATTGTGAAAACTTTGCCAAATGCAGCATGTACTGCAGAAAAAACCTTTGTAAATGAAGATCCAACCACAGTGCATTGAAGAGTTGGAGTTCCAACATTGGAACCTTTGAAAATAGTGTCTAGCACTGATTGAGGAACAGTGAGCACAATGCGCACCAACTGGGGAACTCTAGACCATCTGGCAAACCATCCAACTTGATGTAAAGATGTATGATAGGTGGATATAGTATATACACCATACTTGTGAAGGTATGCATAAAAGTCTGGTCTGTTGAGTGTATCCATAATCATAGTATCACTGCTTTCTTGGAGATTAATGAACCGCTCCATGACAGATTCCCAATCTTCAGTTGACAAATTGAGATTCAACTGAACCAGCCTCAGAAACAAGACAAAGCTCTCTCGGTTATAGTTGATAAGGTTTGACATTGCAATTGCTTGTGGTTTTGCCATTAGTTTACTTTCCTCCTCAAACATGGAATTATACATGTCCCATAAAAAAGTCCCTAGCTGCATATTATCAAAACATACAGCATGTTGAGCAGCAGCAATAACACATGCAGATGTCATTGACTTCCAAGTAACAACTTGGTGAAATTGTCTAGTCCCATTGTATTTTTGCAACACAGGCTGCAATAGAAGCTCATGTGTGTTAGACCGAGTGGAGAATCCAGACAAATAGTCTATAGGCACCACTCCTAGAAGCAGTGACACTGTTCCCAAGTCAGCAAATAATTGCTCAGTAAACTCCTTTGTTGCATTGTCTCCTTTGTACAGCAAGGATTCAGTGTATATCACACCAATTCCTGTATGCAATGGAATAGTGGAAACAAGAACATTCAGAAGTCCTATATGGTCAACTAAGTTGGATGTGTCAATCACATCAAATGATGAAGGTGCTGGGTTTGGTGATGAACCATATTGCGCAGAGTCAAAAATAATTTTCGTGGACTTCCATTGTGAAACAGGTATCCCAGTCTGCAAATGATGTTGAATCTTCATTTCATAGAAGGCTTTACAGAGAGCAGTAGCTTCTGCAATCACAAAACGCAATGTAAGCCTCAGAGGCTGGAACTTGAGGTGGATATAAAAGGCATTACACCATTTTTTGAACTGCTTCTGAGCTGCAAGTACTAGATCTTGCATGCTCAAAGTGGATTTGGCATTGCCAAACAATTCAGCAGAATGAAATGGTATTAGTGGTGAAGTTGCATAATGCAAATCCCATCCTTCACCCACAAAAGAATAGGCAAATGTTGGATTGAGCAGAGTTGCGGCAACCTGGACCTTTGGGTCAACAGAAGAAATGCCAGTAGTGGCGTAGTGCACCAGATGCTCAGAATACAGAGGAACAGCCTGCAACATAAGAGGGCCGGCTGCTCTTGCCGACAAAAATGTGATGCCTGGAACACCACTGGCATCTATGGCTTTTTGCCTTTGCTTTTCAAAAGCTTCACCAATAGTAGTCTTCCTGTCCAAAGGGAGATTTTCCATCTCCATATAGAGCCGCCAATGGCGGCATGCTTCTTCAAGAGTATAAGCAGTTGAAAATTTGATTACAGGACCATATTCGGAATTCTCCCAGTCTTTTTGGCTGCGTGAAATCTCGCATAGCTTCCGACAATGGGACAAGAGTGTAGTATGGGTATCACGGTCAATCTTCAGGTCCAGATAAATATTCCATATTGCAGAGGAAGGAATGTTATCAATGATCATTGTCAGAAGCAAAATGTCCCTGGCTGTAGCACTATCATCAGTATCAACAACAAAAATGGACTTGACACTCACCAATGATGCCTGGATCCATATCGTTACATGTAATATCAAGATGACGTTCTGTGAAACCTTCGAGCTTAGTTCAGATTCATTTGATGGGACTCGGAAGGAGAACATACTGATTTGAGAGTTTTCATTGTAAACAGTGAAGAGTACGTTCCGAATGTCACCACAGCCTAACAGAAGAAGATTTGCTGAAGTCTCAGGCGGGAGATCTCGTGTCAATGAAATGGTGGGTGTATTTCCTATACCATAGAAATAGTATTTCCTGAGCCAGTACAATGGTTGAGACATTGTTGAGAGTGGAATGTGGGGGGAGAAGGGGGAGGAGGAATCTTACATGACCTGGCAGTGCTTATATCCTCTTCAAATCAATCATGTAATGAACCTTAACCATATACCTCGTGTTGACCTTGTAGCTTTTTGGAAGCTTCTAAGCTGCGGGAGGTACTGACTGCGATAGTCTAAGTCTGAACTCGGTGAGTAGATGTCAGATATAGTGTGGCTTGTGACTTGATCATAGCCCAAGATACATGCAATGCTTTGAACTTCCTAGAGGAGCGATTCCACATCAGAAGTGTATCTTGATAGCCCGATACTAGCAAGAGCTCACAAAGGCCACATTGATCTTGCAAACGCACCTGCATTAATGAGCGCACAGCTCCGGAAGCGCCGAGTACCTGATAGTATCGAACAGCTGGGATGGGATGACAATCTCTCCATTATGCGGGACTAGTCCCACTCCTGCAACTGTGAAAAACATCGAGAACCCTCCTATGTCAAAGAGAATAGAAACATCATACCAAAATAGCATTCCAATCACATTCTCAGATTTTAGCACTCACTGCGCTGACGACGAGTATTCCAACCCTTCTGCAACCCTTCTGCAACTTTCCAGCTTTCGGACCTCGACGCATAAAATACTTTCTTGACAAGGGAGTGGCAAAGATTCAACAAAGATGAATAAATACCTCGAGGGCAGTAATTGCGAAAAGTCGTCCGCCAAGCCCAAGACAGTAAATCAACAACGAAAGGCATCAATCTCTGAATGACTCTTCCATACTTCAGCAATCTGTCTGCTGCTACTGGGATACCCTGCGCCTTCGAATGGAGAGCGACCTGAACGCTAGTTCCGCGCCACTTGACAACCGTAGGTCGTCCTCCTCTTCTGCATCCCTCACACTGCGGGGATGAGCCCGTATTCTCGTCCCGAAAAGTGTGTGATTATGCCGGGAAAATGTACAAATTTCTACTGATTGTGACAAGTAGAATATTTTAAAAAATGTCAGAATAGCTGGCAGGACAATTATCTGAGAAAAGTTGGGGAATATTCCAAATAGTCTACATTTAATCCCACGTTCATAATTGAAAATTTTCCTCAAATATTCATTATGGGAATGTGTCACAATATTCTCCCAATATTCTCCCATCAAATATGGTCAATCCAGGATATCCTATGTGAGAATATCCTGAATACCCCATATCCCAGGAGAGATTATTGGGAGAATATTGTGACACATTCCCATAGTGAATATTTGAGCAAAATTCTTAATTATCAAGGTGGGATAAATTGTGGAATATTTGAAATATTCCCAGATTTTTCTTAGCTAATTGCTCTACTGGCTATTCTGGCATTTTTAAAAATATTCTACTTGTCACAATCAGTGGAATTTTGTACATTTTCTCAGCATAATCACACGCTTTTTGGGACGAGAATATGGGCTCATCCCCGCAGTGTCAGGAGTTGCTGAATATGAGCGTCGGAACTGCCTTGGACAGACTATGTTTCGTTGATGAACTCGTTCCATATTAATATCTCTGGCCTCTTTGTGGGCATTAGAAAGGGCTGGGATTTCCGTAACTGGTGCCTCCATGAGTTCCCTCAGCTCCATTTCTAGCTCGCAGCGCGCAGCTCCCAAGTCGTAGGATGTCCATCAATGTGTCAGGACTCAGGAGTCATTATCAGTGTTTCCGAGACCGAGGAGCTGGATTGTTGTCGGAACCCATGGTGTCAACAGAAAAGAAAAAGTTGTATCGTATATGATTCTATAACCAATGCATTGATTCAGGAGCATTCATATCATGAGCGCCAACATACCTTTCATCGTCAATCAATACGATGAACTCTGACTATTGTCCGAAGTCCGTTTTGAAGGTCCCAATGGGAAGCAATCGTGACAACCGCAGAAATTCTGGTCGGATTGATGGCTGGGAATAGACTCGAACCAGTCACTCTGGCAGAGAAGTGATGAGCGGAATCCTGACACGTCTGAGCGCTCAACTCAGACTGTCGTGCAAAGTTACTGGCTCGAGTCTAGGCTGGGAAATCAAGTTTCGTATCCTCCGCCTCCAAGGATGTGTTCAATGTTCACTCACATTGCTTGGATTATATCTTCTTTCTTAGTTACCATCCTGCCCTTCTATCCTGTAGCCATAGCCGCGTTGACCTTTTCTCGGAAATCGACAACATCAAGCCCGGTCTAGGCGTACTTGAGTGACAGTCTTGACGAACTCTGTATTCACGGTAGTTTTGGGCGTTGACAAGCGGAGTAGAGTGTGCGCCATTGGCAAAGTCAAGCGAGCTGCAATGGTCCAGACTCCAGATAGTGAGATGCTGTGAGATGGTGGTATGCGAAAAACATTGGATGAAGACACGCGCGTCGCGAAGCTTCGGAAGTTCAAGGCATACAAACTATCATGTTACGTAATATTGCACCAAGGGTTTGTGCATACTACGACCTACTTCTAACCTACTTCCAGAACTCGCGTGCACTACCGTCACTCATGCCTGTTTATGGCAAAACCTCTTCTCCTTTCCAATCCCAAACCTTTCCTCTCTGGTCCTGACCTAGCTTTTGTACTACACCCACGATATTCTTCGCTGCATCCTCAGGATTGAACAACCGGTTAACACTGGAACTCTCCCAAAAACTTTTGCTCAAATCCGTCCGCATAGTCCCAGGATGAATTCCTACGCACATGGCGGCGGTTTTCTTCATCTGCAGTTGAAGATCAAAAGTCTTGATAACCTGATTCAAGGCTGCCTTCGAAGCGCGATAAGAGTACCATCCACCTCGCGAGTTGTCAGAAATGGATCCCACTCGTGCAGAAATATGAACCCATTTTGCTATCTCGTCGTTCGAAACGTTCTGAGGATGGGTTTTAGGGAGGAATCTCGAGAAATATTTGATTAGAAGAAGGTGGGAGATGACATTGATTTGGAACGTTTCCGTTATCTCGCTGAGGTTCAATTCTGCTGAATTCTTTTCCGGATGAAGGATGCCTCCCGTCAAGAAAGCCTTCTCGATGGTGGGCGTAGAAATTTTTGAATTCTCGGTATTCTTCGACAACGAGCGTAGTTTCTCGTCCAACTCCTCTGCAGCCTGCTTGATGCTGTTCTCGTTCAACAAGTCCAGATAGAGCAAGTTCAACCTTGCTGAATCTACGCTCCCGGATTCTTTGAGAGGTTTCAAGATGTGTTCCTTCACCTCCTCTTTCTTCCCTTGGCGGTAGGTAGCGAATACTGGGAGTTCAGTGGTACGAAGGAGATTTCGGGTAAGGGCGAGAGAGAGACCGCGGGTCGAGGGTGTTACGAGGAAGAATTTCTGGCTCGCCATGGTTCATGAAGTGAAAGTCTAAGGACTCTGAGCTCCAGGGTCTATATAGCACAAGTCGATCGGCCCCTTGTCAGTCAGAAGAGGCATCATTCTTCGGGTTGTCTCGATTTCTCGATGAGCCGCCTCAGTGACCTCATTGTTTCTAACTTGGCGATGAACGACGCCAGTTAGTCGGCAGAAGAATACTATCCGTGGTCTATGCTCCAATTGGAAGACCGGTCTTACTGCCAGAGACTACCGATAGCAGTGTGGCCAAGTTGCCACAGAGCGCTGAAGGAATGTTGGACCTGAAGGGGTTTTGTAGATGGACCTAGGCTTCAAATGAACAGAACAAATCTATTCAGATTCTGTGGGTCCAAAGTCAGACGACCTATCAACTCACACGAAGACGAGCGACTTCACGGAATTTGTATCCTGCACGAGGGACGTGTACCGTAACCATTGCAAAAGCTGTTCAAACCTTGCAGTTTGTATTTCTATCTGTTCCGTATCGAGCCAATATCGATGCCATTCGTACTCACACGAACACGAGCGACCTGCTTGAATACCGGGTTATTATCTCGCTTAGTACAAGCAGAGGGATACCGTAACCATTGCGTAGAGCTAGCAGAACGTTGCAATCTTGTATCCTTGTCTTTATCCAGTTAGTAACAATCCCCTCGAACACATCTGAGAATACGAGCCACTATGAGCGAGACACCTTGTCTGGTGCGATGCGCCGATCACTGCAATGGGAAGATGGAGAAGCTCAACGGCTTGTAATCCTGTTATTATACAAATACAACAATCGCCATGATGCAACGACATCATCAGCCGCCACATTTTTACATCTTGGAAGAGTATAAAAGAACCTACTTGTGGCACAGGTCCTACAAATCCTATCGATCTACCTTCTCCTCTCAAAGATCATCGCTTCTCTCAGCTGCTATAAACACGATTTTTGTGCTATCTCTCAGCATGGACAAATTCACTCGTCTCGCAATCCACGCCGGTTGTCTCTGTTTTGCCAAAGTAAGCTCGTTAGTTCGTTGATTGGTTGAGGCGTAAATGGTGACTGACCATATCGTTGATCTCACAGAATGCAGGTAGCAGGATATCTAAATGGCGTGCCTGTCCCGTACATACCTCCTTCGAAGGGTCTTCCTTCGTTGCCTCTGAGCATGGCGAATCGAGTTGCGATAATTCCCAGTCGACTCTGGATAGCTTGGACTCGATGTCTACGCCACCTTTTCAGCCTTTTGCCATTGAAGAGCGAGAGCCGGATTGTCGCAACCAGACGCAAGATGCTTTCCATGCTGTTTTTGTCTATAGGGTAAGCAGAATCAAAGCCTCACCATACATCTTCCTTCAATCTCTGATTTTGCTGTTTTCAGGACAAAAACAGCAAAAACGGAGATTGTAGGAGTAGTAAACCGACCACAAAGAGCCCCAGTTGGACGTTCGTGCCACAGCATGATGATGTGCTTGAGCACGAAGATGAATCAATGCCTGATCTTATTGATCCCTTCACGGTCACCGAAGGAAACAATGACAGAAGAAATATCGTACCTGCATCCTGGGCTGCACCTCGTTCTGTAACAGACAGGCAGCCTCAGATCCAAACTGAGTACTCTCCTTGGAGTCGGTCCTATGATCGTGAACCAAAATGGAGGAAGAAAGTGAGGAAGTGGTTGATGGAGATAGAGTCGCCAGGAGTCGACATAGAAGAGACGATTAGATAGATCTAAGTCTGATTCAAGTATTTCTGTTCAATATATCTACCTTACCTCGAGTAGCATCTGCTGTGTTTCTGCTAGGGATAAGGTAGTCGCGGTTGGTGGTAAAGATGAAAGGGAAAGGACGAGGCTCGATAGGGCTCGATTTTAATCGATAATCATGATCGTGATCACCTGTCCACCATCCATTTTGAGCAAATACTTCACATATCGGGCTTTAGACAAGTCGCGGCACAGCTCAGGAAATAACGAATAACGTTGAAGGCTCTCATGGTCTGCCAGTGTTTTCCGTGCCATTCACAACCACTGAATGTCAGGCAACCGTTTGCGAAACACACTTCAGCCACGGTTGAAGATCCGATAGTCCCTTCGGCGCGAGAGAGGACTCTCTCTAGAACAGCTGTTGTTCTGCGTTTGTCAGAAATTGCGAAAGTATACATACATAGCACCGGCCAGGCCTTATGGCTCGTTTTTCGAATTGCAAACATGCTGTTTGAGACTTCGAAGATGGTCAGAGGTTTTGAGATCCAGGTGAGGGATGAATCCAAGGTTTTCGTGGTCAAGCTTGGTCAGCTAGGAGATCATACTGATACAATGTTTCTTCCACTCGTCGCCTGGAGAGACCTGGAAGAGAGAAAAAAGAGCGCGAGAGTGATTGTGGAGGTGCAACAGGTTGCCACTGCAAGCAGACGTGAGAAAAAAGCCCTGCCGATTCAGAATGCTTCGGCCGTATAACTTTTAGACGCGAAGAAAGTGAGTTTGATTGCGCAAAGGAAAGCTCTTCCGAAATTCACGACCCAAGTAGAAGCAGTAGTATGATGTGCTTGAGGATAGCAATCTCACTCTCGGCGTAATCAAAGCGTATGAGGAAGATAAACAATCGTAAAATGATCATAGTACTATAGATACAAACAAGCAGTCATTTACAAGCAATGTACTAGATAGCAAATGGAGATAGTATCCAGGTATGAACAAGCAGAAAACAACTCTAAGGTGAGCTATCAGTTCGTGGTTTCGAACCTGGCCACCGCGTCTCCAGAGGTACATCTCGGAAGGTAGACATAACTAGCCTAAAGTTCTGATAGGTAACTATCCCACCCAGTGTATTCCAATCATAATCCACAGGACGAGATCGCGCAATTTTGGAGGGTGGAATTTCTGGATTCGATTTAAGACGTGGTCTGTCATGATAGCCATCAACCAAACAATCATGAAGGTCAGTAACCCACGGTTCGAAAGCGGTGAAATATGGTTGAATAGGGAGGTCTGCGCTGTCAATTATAAAGGAAAGCTTGTAAGCCCAGACGTCGTCATCGGATCCAGCGAACCATTTAGTGAAAGGTCGAGGTTCAGCACAAGGTTTCAATCTGTATAGTTCATCGTAGCGGCAGACGAGACAGAGGATTATGAAGAAGAGGGATTCAAGATCATGGCGAGGAAGATGTCCGCCTTTCCAACGGGAGTTTAAGAGATCGGGAGACATGAACGGTCTGGTTCCTGTGCTTTCATTTGGGAACGGTCCTCGAGTCATGCCATCGATGGTAGAAGACAGGTCGAAGTCATTCAGTACGCCGTAGACCTTGCCTCCGATACAGCGAAACATGACATTACCAATGCTGAGATCACGATGGATTATTCCAGCGCATTCATAAAGCCATTGGTGAACTGGAAAAGTGGACTCGTCAGAACTCGACATAAAAAATGAAGAACTGGAAAAAGCACTTTGTAGGATATCATAAAGCACTTGGGCAAGTTCTGTCAAGTCCTCCAACTCCGACAGCGGCTGCAGTTTTTCGTAAAAGGTAGTGTGCATGACTCTTTCTCCGTTACTGTTTTTTGAGTGAGACTTCAATCCACCCTGTACAGAATTCTCTGGATATCTGATCGTAGTAGATTCGAGGATGTTCGGAAGATGCTTGAGTGCCCAGTTATTGCCTGTTGATGTAGCCATTTCCCTAGCTTTGAAGATGAGGTCGGGCTCCGGCTCTCAAGTGCTGCTTTTGGAGCTGATTTTCATGATCTTGCTTTCTCCGTGCCATTTACAACCAGATGTCAGACAACCGTTGGCGGAACATACACATGCCACTTGAGCCACAACTGAAGATCGGCCGGAAGTCCCTTCGGCGCAAGAAAGAACCCTCTCTATTGCGATCGTCTTTCTGCGTTTGTCAGATATTGCGAAGGTATACGTAGCACCGACCAGGCCTTCTGGATCGTTCTTCAAATCGCGAGCGAGCTGTTCGGAATCTCGGGAATGATCAAAGGAATCTCGGTGCAGATGAGGGATGAATCCAAGCTTTTCGTAGTCAAGCATGGTCAGCTGAGAGATCATCCCCACACAATGTTTCTTCTACTCCTCGTCCAAGATAGTGAAGGCCTGGAGAACCCTGAAAGAGAGTGTAAAAAGAGCGCGAAAGAGTGAGCAAATGGATGTAGAGGTTCAACAAGCAGACGTGAGAAAAATAACCCTGCCGAAGGTCGACGGCAGCCGGCAACTAACTCTGAAGTCTTCCAAGTTCAACTTCGAAGGAATGAGCGCAAGTGAGTTAGAATTGAGCAAAGGAAAGTTGCTCTGAAATTTGCGACCCAAAGTAGAACCAGTAGTATAAGATGCTTGAGGATAGAATTTTCTACTGGGAAGAGTCACACAAACGCTTTTAGGGATCTCTGAGATCGCCCAGATCACTCTTCGCGCAATGACTTGTATGAGGACCATCCTTCAAGACAAATGATCGTAAAATAATTATAGTACTATAGATACAAACAAGCAGTGAATTATGAACATATCCTAGATAGCAAATGGGGATGGTATTCAGGCATGATCTCGTCAAGAAGCAGAAACAATACTAAGGTGAGCTACCAGTTTGTGGTTTCGAACCTGGCCACCGCGTCTCGAGAGGTACCCCTCGGAAGGCAGACATAACTAGCCTGAACTTATGATAGGTAACTGTTCCACCCAGTGTTTCCCAATCATAATCCACAGCGCGAGGTTGCGCAACATTGGAGGCTCGGATTTTTGGTCTATGCTCATAGCCATCGGCCAAACAATCACGAAGGGCAGTAACCCACGGTTCGAAAGTGGTGAAATATGGTTGAATAGGGGGGTCTGGGCTGTCAAATATGAAGGAAACCTTGTAAGCATAAACGTCGGCATCGGATCCAACGAACCATTTCGTAAAAGGTCGAGGTTCAGCACAAGGTCTCAATCCGTATAGTCCATCGTACCGGCAGACGAGACAGAGGATTATGAAGAAGAGGGATTCAAGATCGTGGCGAGGGAAATGACCGCCTTTCCAAAGGGAGTTTAATAGATCGGGAGACATGAACGGTCTCGTTCCAGTGCGTTCTTTGGAACTCGGTCCTTGAGCCATGCGAGCGACGGTGGAAGAGAGGTCAAAGTCGTTCAGTACGCCATATACTTTGCCTTCTTTACGGCGAAACATGAGATTGCCAATGCTGAGATCACGATGCAGGATGTTGACGCATTCATAAAGCCATTGGTGGACTAATAATGTAGACGCATGAGGACTGAGACGGTAAATTGTAAGAGCAAGAGAACGCACTTTGTAGGATATCATAAAGTACTTGGGCAAGTTCTCTCAGGTCCTCCAACTCTGATAACGGCTGCAATTTCTCGTAAAAGGTGACGCGCATAACTCTTTCTTCATAATCCTCCTTCAGATGAGCCTTCAATCGACCCTGTGCAGAGTCTACTGGGTGATATTCGATCGTTATGGATCGGATGATGTTTGGAAGATGATTGAGTGCCCAATCGTTGCCTGTGGACCGAGCATTTTCCGTAGCTTCGAAGATGAGGTCGGGCTCTGGAACTCGATCACTGCTAGGGAAGCTGATTTTCATGATCTTGTTTTCCCCGTGCCATTGGCAACCAGATTTCGGACAGCGATTTGCGGAACAAACACATCTCACTTCGGCAACGATTGAAGAACGGCCTATGATCCCTTCGGCGCGATATAGAACCTTCACTATAGTGACTGTTATGCTGCGTGTAGGGTCGGTAGGGTCGGTGAAGGTATACGTAGCACCGACCAGGCCTTCTGGATCGTTCTTCAAATCGCGAGCGAGCTGTTCGGAGTTCCGGAAATGATCGAAGGTATCGAGGTGGAGTCGAGGGACAAATCCAAGCTTTTCGTGGTCGAGCTTAGACAGTTGACAGACCATCGCCATAAAGAGTTTCTTCCACTCGTCGTCTGAGATATTGAGGGCCTGAAGGAGGGAAAACAAGAGAGCGAATGAGTTGGCAAATGAATGTAGAGGTTCAACAAGCAGACGTGAGAAAAATCAACATTGCCGAAGGTTGAGACGCGACGGCCGGCAACCAACTGCAACCGACTCTTCAAGCTTCAAGCTTCAAGCTTCAACGTTTAACTTCAACGACGCGACGACGACGACGACCACACTGCGCGCAACGATTAAGAAAGAAATGCTCACCGTGCTTTCAACGACTTTCGAATGGTCGTAGTACTGAAACCGAACTACGTTGTCGTCTGCTACAATCCCAATGGCATGGTTTCGGATAAAACCATGCGAGAGCATCTCCTTTGCATAACTCGCACATTGGATTCGTGTGCGGCGTTGGCCCTGTGTCGCAGTTAACTTCGCCTCTGCTTTAACCTCTTCTGCTTTAACCTGTTTATATCGCTGCTCCTCGGTCAACTCTACCTTCCGTTTGCTTCCTTCACCGGCAGCAGGAACGGAAGGGGACTTATTGGATCTTGAGTTTGATGTTTGAGAATTGGTAGCTTCCTTCGCTTTTGCAGCAGATCGTGTCAACATGCGTGAGCCTCCTGACGGAACTTGATTTGCTGAAGTTGCATGGACAGCTAGGGTGAGGTCAGTATCAATGGCTATCTGTATTCACTACATGCTTACCGCCTGGACCTCTTCTAGATCCTCCCTTGGATTGAGTTGTTGACTGTGACTTGGCCTTCTTACTCGCCCTTGAAGGTATATCTGCAGCGATTTTCGAGTCAGGTACGTCCAATGAGGCAGAAAATATAGGACGCACTGGCATCAGTGAGTGGAGAAGCGTCATTCCCTCGCTTCCGTTTCGTCGATCGCGTTTTTGAAGAGACGGTTCGTGATTGCGTCAGTTCCGAGAATGTGGTGTCCGTGGATCCCGAACTGTCCTGCTCAAATCCGGTGTCTGCATTTCAAGGTAAGCTATATTGACTCGACTACAGGTGAGGATAGCGTTAATTGCTCACTATTTTGACAGGCCTTCGAACGTCCAATAAAATTGCCTTTCTTGTGCTTGACCTCAACAAAGAACAGGAGAATTCCCCAGAATACCCCCTTGATATCCGTCTCCGCAAGGCGCTCCGACAAACTCTCGTTTTCCGCCAAGTCCAGCAGCTGGGCGTAAATCACACCCAGATCTGGCTTCCGTTCCAATAAAGAACCCAACACTGGACGAGGATCTTGCACGTAGAAGATCCTCTCGTCGATATCCTCTTCTGCACAACTGAAAATGTTTAGCAGATTGACTAGGGGCTGGTATAGCTCTTTCTCGTCCTTCGCTCTCCCTTTCCTCCTCTTCCCGACACCGTCCGCCTCTCCAATCGCAAGCCTCAGATAATCTTGAAAAGCATCCTTTACTGCTTCGCTTTCTGGATTCAGCGTGAAGTTTTCTTCGATGCCACATTTTGGATCAAGACCGAGGATGATAGTTGCGAATTCATCGAGAGTTAACACGACTTTGTCCGAAACGTCGTCTTCGAGGAATTTGTTCACCTCCTCGATGACCTGCGGAACCTCGTCGCGCGCGTGAGTTGCTGCTCTCTTGCTCTGCGGAGTGCTATCAACAACTTTCGGACCATGGGTCGATTTCTTCGGGGGTGTTTGGGTGATCTGAGAAGGATGATCCTCTGGGATTGGTTCCATGGTATGAGGGAGGTTGGGGGAGTGGTTTCAACAATGATTTCTGCTTGGACGTTGAAGAGCTCTGCTTAAGTGTGCAACGATCACATGCTTTTCGCATGGTGCCAGAGTGCGTCTCCCATTGTTCTTCATAGCCCGTGCGGCTTAGAGCCCTCTCTACTCTTTTTGGTAAGTCTATTGTGCTGTAATTACCTTCGCGTCTATCCGGGGTAATTCTGAACCAGTCTGCACCCCTAATCTTCCAGATATCGCATGAAGAATCCCGCAGACATTCAATACTACACCGTATCAGCTTCACGAACTCGTGGAAGACCTCCTCAAAGTTGGCACTTGCTGCACTCCCTCAATCAATACGCGAAACGATTCGAGCAAACGGTTGTCAGTCCTATGCCTGAGCGCTTGTGACGGGGAACAAGAACATATGTTGTGAGTATACAGCGCAATTCCTTTGACCAAGGCCAAAATACCTTTGAAAAAAGATGACTGTGAAAGCAGCTCGCGTGTACATAGTCTCAAAGAATGGTGGCCTATTTTCGACGGAATGGAAATTCTGTTACGTAGCTTATGTTGGCTCTGATAGTGAATGTTAACAGTGAGGCCAGATCTAGAGGCTTTGAGTTTCTCGTTTGGCAATCAGAGACCATACCGTATAGTCACTAGTGAAAGCGAAATCGGTTTGGAAGACCGACGAACTGAAAACAACGCCGAAACTTCCCGAAACGCCGAAATGCCGCGGAAGAACAGAACACAATTTTTTAAATCTTACATCCCACTCTCACTAAACCATACACATACAATGTTCCGCACGTCGATGAGGAGCATGGCCACGGCCGCGCGCAAGTCGCTGACTATTGGTCTTATTCCAGCTGATGGAATCGGAAAAGAAGTGATACCTGCAGCAAGAACAGCAATCGAGGCCTTGGGTTCTGACATACCTACGCCAAAATTCGTCGATTTAGTTGCTGGCTTTGAAACTTTCACTCGGACAGGCGTTGCTCTTCCGGAGGAGACCGTCGAGTGAGAGCATACTCGATAGCTCAATGCTTTTTTAACCGCTCTTGATTCATAGAGTTCTCAAAAACGAATGTGATTGTGCCCTTTTTGGATCAGTCAGTTCCCCATCGAAGAAGGTCGTCGGATATTCTTCACCAATTGTCGCTCTACGGAAAATTCTGGATCTATATGCGAACATCCGTCCGGTCCTCTCAGTTCGTACTTCATCCAACACTTCAACGTACAAGCCTGCTTATATCTCTATTCACATAGGTTTCCCCTAACCCAAATGAACCTTCCAAAGTCGATATGATAGTAGTCCGTGAAAACACTGAGTGTTTGGTGAACTCTCGTTTCTTTCTATCTAAAGAGTTCCGCCATGTTAATGTATATTGCAGTATGTCAAACAGGAGCAACAGACTGTTGGCGAACACGGAAAGGAAGCGCGTGCGACGCGTCTCATAACCGAGCGTGCATCTACAAGAATCGGTGAGATGGCGTTCGAACTGGCCCTTGCACGACCTCGCAAAGTAAGTCTTCTATCGACTTGGATCTGAGTTTGGTTCATGGGTTTTCTCTAACGGTTGTCTCTCTGTAGCATCTAACGGTCATTCACAAATCAAACGTCCTATCCGTCACTGACGGTCTTTTCCGAGAAAGTGTTCGAGCCGTCCCACTACGAGACCCAAGATTCGAGGCAGTCACAGTGGCGGAACAATTAGTTGATAGTGCAGTCTATCGGTAAACCTCACGTTGAATGTTCTCTTTGTGTTATCACTTATCAATATTCTCATAGCTTGTTCCGTGAACCACAGTCAGTAACTTATCGATATCATTCGATCGTCCATTGCAAGCTCAATCCCACTTTGCTAGAATATACGACGTCATGGTTGCCCCCAATTTATATGGAGATATCCTTTCGTATGTCCTTAGCCCATACCTTACTGTCATGAACTCAAACTCCAGGTGTTTAGTGATGCTGCTGCCGCTCTCGTTGGCTCTTTGGGTGTAGTCCCTTCCGTCAATGCTGGGGATGATTTCGTCATGGGAGAACCGTGAGCCGCTCTCCATCTTTCTTCATTCGCCGGCGTCGTGTTCTGATTTCATTCATGATGACATGTAGGGTACACGGCTCTGCACCAGATATCTACGGTCAAGGAATTGCCAACCCAGTTGCGTCAATTCGCTCAGCCGCTCTGATGCTCCGACATCTTGGTTACGCCGATGCCGCGAAGAGGATTGATAACGCTGTAGATTCAGTTCTTCGAGAAGGCCAGTTGTTGACGCCTGATCTGGGTGGAAGTGCTAAGACGGCGGAGGTTACTGAAGCTATCACTAAAAGGATATGAGCTGTACCAGCTACCTATGGTGCGTTCTTTGTGAACGTCTATCATATCTATCGCAGAGACTACGATCTATAAGACATATGCATCTTTCCTCAATGGCTCGAAGTGATTTCATCTACATGCCGATGTCGAGAAGGATTGTAACCTTCCGGGTACCATTTTGGACGTTCTACTGGAATGAAGTCTCATGATAGGCAAAATGGCCTCTGCTAGCGTGAAATTAATCAATACGCGATACTTTTCTGCTCTTGCCAAGTTGAAGATAGTGTAAATAGGTGTATATTCTGCTTTGATACGGCTAGCATCGAATTCTGAAACCAGACACTGCCCAAACATTGTAGCTTGCAAATTTGTACGTTCATCGATGTCGAAGGACTTTTATCGACTTTGCATTGAAGACGCTACTTCCTACACAACTACTAATCCCTTTGAATTACCACTTTCGTATCTGTCATACCTCGTTCTGCCAGCATCTTCAGTATCTGTTCTTCCAAGTCCTCGGACGACATGTACAAAGATGCAAAATGAGAGCCGATGTCCACCGATTCCTCCTCTGTCGGAGAAGGCAGTGCACCGTTATTCTCCACAGTCAGAGGCGGTCCTGAAAGTAATGATCCCTTTCTGGACCGTGAAGGTGAACGAGGAGTCGACTCTAACGGGGTATGCGGCTGTCTTGGCTTCTGCTTGTTGGCGATGATAGTCTGGGCAACGACCGCGTTTCCAGTGCCACCAGGGGATGCGACAACGTGCGGAGGAGCGAATTGCGCCTGCCGTCGGCTGAACGCTTCATCATCGTCCCTCTCAGCCGCGACTGATGCAGGGACAGAAAGGACACCGCCATCGACGGGAAGAAGTGCCGCAAGAGGCATATTCTTCTCTCTGTGAGTCGGGCTCAGACGAGTATGGGCCAGGAAAGATTCGCTAGGGACCACGGCAGCCTTGGGTTTCGAGAGCGGGGGAACATCTTGAAACGGCAACGACGCGTAACGCTGAGGGCCCGTCGCATCGGCATCGTCGGGTTCAGGGAAAGGGTAAGGATGCTGTGGTGAATGTGGTGATTCCTTCGCGAGAGAGGCCCACAGCTTTCTTCGAGCGAAACGCAGCTGTAGGAACGCCCGACTGTTCCTGTGTGATGGGGACCGAGTGGAGTCTTTGTACGACGCTCTACTGGAGGGTCTGAGCGTTGCCGAGGAGTCAGTGTCTAAGCTGATAGCATCTTTCTCAATGTCTACATCTTGATGTCGTCTGAGTCTGGAGTAGACACAGACGAAGAAGACAAGGAGTGCCAGAATACCAGCGATGACACCAGTGAGGATGGCGAAAATCGTTGACTCGGTATTGGAGATGGAGGATCTACGGAACAGCGGAGTAACGCCAGTACTGGATAAGATATGGTGAGAGGATTGGTATATTCATATGTGATCACTGGGGACTTACAAGTCGTTACGCTTCATCAGCGTTGAGAGGGAGTCCCCCTCGTAAGGATTGACGTCTTTGCTCTCCAGCGTTGCAGAATGGCATCTGCAACGAACGAGCATAAAAGAGACGACGAAGTACCAGCTCCGAAGTGAGATCATTCTAGCAGGTAGCAAGACACAGTCGAGCTTTTCGTCTCAGACGATACTGCTGGCGAGTGGAAGTGCGTTGCTGGAAGGAAAGCAAGCTGAAAAGGCCGAAGGCAGGTTTGAAATAATTATTTATTTATAACGGAATAAATAATCAATGATGCGCGACAAGGGTTGCAAATCAAAGATCCTCAAACAAACACTTGAATTCGTCGCGATCGCCGATGAGCGACCGGTGCGCTCTTGGTGTGTCAGCTTGTATCAACCTGTGCTATAGTACGCGAGATACCTCATGATGAAGAGAGATAAGGAAAAAGACTCAGTACACTGATAGAATCCTTGGAGTGCTGGAATAGCCTGGAGTGACGAGTCTGGCGGTGCAGGGCTTTGCAGGGCGGTGCTCGTGTGAATATTATTTTGATGTGATTCTATGTGACTTTGTGACAGACTGTGACCGACGCGGTGTAACGCGGAAGTCACGCTTGCTTTCCAAGCTTACAGACTATTGGATGGCTAAAGTCAAGAAGGGAAAACAAAAACAAGAGACGACTGCTAGCGTCCCAGCGCAAGCACCTCCAATAGCTCCTCAAGCTTCTTACGAGGAACCCCAAGTATTTCACGATGAGGGCGCTGGAATGATGGAAATGGGTCAGTTTTCCAATGTTATTCATTGAATTTAAACATACACAGCTATCATAGTGTATTATTCTATCTGCTTCAACTTCGACTCTCATTGATCAATGCATCGTCCTCACCGTCAAAAACCATTAGGTCACCATGGTTTCTCAGCAGATCCTCCATCTGCGAGAGCTGGAGCGAGCCCCACAGTCTGGCCAATGGCGTCCCCGGCGATAGGCCGAGGGACAAATGTTCATCCAGGTCCTTCTCCTCAACCACCACCCAAAACAGCGATTGCCAAAGAACAGAAGTTATCTACTGCATCTAAATCGGTAGGCTGGGCTAAAGAATGGGACGGTGATAATGACACTGGATGGGGCGGAGGCGCTGCACATAACTGGGGAGCTCGCAGTCCAGGCGATCAAGAAGAGTATGAGGACGGCGACAGCGAAGAATGGGAAGAAGGAAGTGAAGACGGATGGGGAGCTACCACTCATGCCAGTGCTTGGGGTGCACAACCGACTTCTACTTCTCGTCCAACACAACCTAGCTGGAAGTCTTGGGGCCAGGAAGCTCAACGAATGTCGAAGACACCTTCTATAGTTGCAAACGCTCCTGCTGCCAGCACCAATAGACCTGCCCTGTCTAACCAACAACAATCCCAGATCCTGAGCTCGCTGCTCAATCAACCGTCCTCTCAGAATGGGTATTTGGCCGCCGCACAACAACAACAGAAACTAAAGCAGCAGCAGCCTGCTCTCAATCCTTACTACCAGAAATCTGTACCTCAGCCCAAACAGACCGTTGGCGCTTTCGCTGCTGCCGCCGCTGCTTCCCCCTGGGCTTCCTTGAGCAAGAACGACCATAAATCGCAGAAGGAACCACCTAAGCACCAACGTTCTCAGTCGGAAACTCGCGATCCCTGGGCTTCCGGATTTGCTGGTTGGGGTGCCGCGAGTACGGGTGGGTGGGACAATCGGCAGTCGGCAGCTTGGGGGAATGAGACCAGCAATCGAGGGAAAGATGCGGCTCCGCCAGGTCAAAACACAGCTGGTTGGGGACAAAATGCAGATCCCTGGAGCGCAGATACAGGAGGCTGGGGAAAAGCTTCCGTTGGCTTAGATAAAGATGCCGGTAACTGGGGGAAAGGTTCGGTTGGTTGGGACAAAGACGGCGGCGATTGGGGAAAGAGTCCAGGCGGTAACTGGGGCAGGAGTTCGGGCGGCTTGGAGAATGACACTGGTAAATGGACTACAGTCAGCGGCTGGGGTCCAATACCTGAAGAAGACGAAGAGTCGTACGAAGAAGATGACCGGAGAGTACACTTTAATCCAAAGGCAGGCGGAGGCGCCTGGGGTACCGAGTCATTGAGTTTCGCTTCGAGTTTCAAAGGTTCAGAACCACCCAGATCTATCGCTAACCTATGGGCATCGGAAAAGCCGAAGGACACGACGTATACTATGCCCTCCAAGACTCTGGCATATGCTTCCAGTGGTACTACAACCTCTCTGAACACTGGCCTACCTCGTAATAAAATCAACGAATACACCAATGTGCAGTTTCACGATTCACAAGGAGTGGCTTTGCAATTTGCACACCATGCACTCTTTGGTCGAGCACGGAAAGCTAAAGACCGGATTCATTGGTCGTTTCCTTCAAACAAGGACGAACGTGTCGAGTCACTGATGACATGGATCACAACTGTATCGTACAGCTTAGGTACCTATGGTGTAAGCTTCATCTATATCAGTTTCTTTGCTAGTCTACCATCCTGATTCCTGATATTGTGATCACTTAGCTTCATAGATTTCTACAAAGTCGAGAACGCGGAGCATTGATCGCAAATGCCGACTATCAGATACCCGGCGGTAAGAACGAGCCCGCGTTTGACTGGCTTACATTCGACCAACTGCAGGAGACGAGAGATAAGATCATGCAGGAATCCGCGGCATTCTACGATCCTGCCGCACAAACTATCGTGTTCGTGTTCTTACCATCGAAAAGCGGCAACAGTGTGGCTATGTGGAGACGAAAGATCAATGTACCCAATAATATGCGATTGATGCTCCAGGGTGAGATAGCACTCGCGATGGCGGCGCTAAGAAGGGAAGAAGATTATGTCGTGCATGTGGATGAGTATGTTGCTGCTTGGTTTTGTGGTAATTGCTTTCCCGACGCTGTAGCTAATAACCCCTCGTTAGGTATCCTCAGCCAGAGCCGTTGCCAGTGCAGAAACGATCCGGTTCTCGCCGTCTTCGAAGATCTTCTTTACCCTCACGCACCGAGTATCCGGGTGCATACCCGATGATAATTGAAGAAACAGGGAAACCAAAAAAGAAACGCAAATGGTGGCATTTCTTCCGAGGGGATTGGTAGGAAATTTACAACTCTTTTTTGTACGATGTATCCATTTCTATTGCTATCTTTCTTGCTTTGCTATGCTTATTAGGGACTGTTGTTTTGCTTCTAATCTGTAACAGCTATTGTTATTGTATGCTATCCACCACTTTGACTTCGCCTTTATTCATCCGTTTCCTATCATACTGACAGCTTGATTGGACACCAGAACGACCATCTCGTCATGATCATGCAACACATCTATGCATCGCTACTTATACACCACCGTCCTTCCGGGATCGATGGATCATATGTACGTGTTGGACACAGCAGCACGGTCTCTACCGGTCTCGCTTTGTTTCCGAGTCGCCTGTCCGAGCTAGTAAGTAGATCATTTACTCGGTCGATACTGATTCATTCCGAACATTAACAGATGATTGTAGTTGCTCAACAAATATCACCGTTCCAGTGTTCACATCTACCTCTTCGACCTTGCCTTCGAACTCGAGTTGCATCACTGAAAACCAGATGCTGGGTCCCCGCTAATCTTCCTGCGCAGTCGTACCTTGAGAATCATGATCTCCATAAACAATGGTATAGTAACGCTTCTTTGAATGTTCCCCACCATAACGACTCCATCTGGGAATGTGTGTCCTATCATTTCAATCGGGCCTCCTAATCGAGGACTTCTAGTCAGCCTTCGAGCTTCATGATTGCCACCAACAGCGGCTCTTGATTGGGCTCAACGAATGATATGCAACAAGTTGCTAGACAGAGTGACTGATTCGTGAATGTTTATAAAAAGGTCCTTTCTTTAGCTCGTTCGCTTCAAGTTCCTCTTCCCTAACCTCAAACTCCATCTCATCTTCCAACCAGTACTTAAATAGGACTTCGTTATGCGATCATTGGCCTTTGCGTTGGTAGCTATTCTACCGTTTTGTGGTTACGTTGTTGGGACACCGGCATCCGTTCCTCCAGTCGCAAAGATACCACTCACCAAGCGTGCTTCCTCTAAATTAACGAACGATCAGGGCGTTGTCTCTGCTTCTGCTCTTCAGAATGAGCTAGCGCGAGCCAAGAGGTAAGTCATAGGTTAGTTCGTTCGCGATACCTGATATCCATATCGTTTTTGAAGTAAATTGGCCCGGGGCTTCTCGGCCTTTCAGAAAAACACTGGTCGTGCTCATCCCAGTGATACTCAAGATCTAGCAAAATTAGCGAGCAGTCGAAAACGTGCGACAGGCGCTGATCCGTTGACCGATGACGAGGACGGCGCCCTATGGCAAGGAGGTATCTCAGTCGGAACCCCCGCTGTTGATTTCACTGGTAAGTGGTCAATCAAGTTTGAGATCAGCACATATACAAAATTTCTACTGATCTTCATTGTTCTTTATATGAATATTGACATGCAGTGGACTTCGATACCGGTATGCTCTTCCTGTTCACCAAATGTTGATTCTCAGTAATCAATGGAGGATTTTAGGCAGCAGCGACCTGTTTCTGCCTGGACAGAACTGTGGAACAACCTGCGAGGGACATACCATCTTCAACACAGCGGCCAGCTCGACCGCCGTGAACCAGAATCAACAAGCATCTCTTGCATTCGGAGATGGTTCGACCGTGAACGCTGACATTTTCGAAGACACTGTTACCGTGGCCGGACTTACAGTCAGTCTTTTTCTCCCATACGACTAAATTGTATCCATCCGTCCATGAATAATGTAAAATATCACTCACAGGCGACTTCCCAAACCGTTGGAGCAGCAACACAATACTCTCCAGGATTTGAAATCGATGAATTTCCGCCGGACGGTCTCATGGGGATGGCCTTCCCCGAAATATCGGTATTCCAAGCCAACCCCGTCTTTCAAACGCTCATTGCACAAGGAGCCGTTACAGCTTCGCAATTCGGTGTAAAATTAGCCACGAGCGGGTCTGAGTTATTCTTGGGGGGTGTGGACACTGCTTTGTTTGAAGGTGATTTCACCAATAACCCCGTAACGGAAGTGGTGAGAAATTTTCCTTGAAACATAGTACGGTTTGGCCCATGACCTACTCAACTTTCTTGCTTCTTGTATACTAGGGCTTCTGGCAAATCGATCTTCAGTCAGTTAATGTCAATGGAGAAGCGGCAGTGTCAGACTTGAGCGCGATTATTGATACTGGGACGACGCTGATTGTCGGTGACCCGGACAATGTAGCCGCATTCTATGCTGCAATCCCGGGGTCTGCAGATGCATCCAATACGGTAGGAGCAGGGTTTTTCACTGGTGAGGATCAAGACCTAGTCAAGCGGTTCTTTGTACACTCAGCACGATTTCCAGTTCCATGCGACGCAATTCCTGCAGTCAGTATGACCTTTGGAGGAACTGCATTCACACTGTCACCAGACACTTTCAATCTTGGTCTAGTATCTGCTGGATCAAATGACTGTGTCGGAGGAATAAGTGCTTCTGACTTGGGCAGTAAGTGTACATTATTTTCCGAACCTTGGAGCAAATTCTAACCCGTGTACGAATACCAGATTTCTGGGTGACGGGAGACGTTTTCCTGCAAAACGTGTATACGAGTGCGTATTGCCCTTTGAACCTTGTTTCATCTCATTGAACGTATTTTGCCAGGCTTCGACGTTGGGAACACACAAGTAGGCTTCGCCAACTTGGCATGAGCACTGCAAGGATGAACTTCGATAACTCACACTTAACTGACACCCTGAATGTTTATGTACAGTATGACGATAGGAATGGATTGTGGTGTACAACGCTAGTTGTAAATCTGTTACTTTCTAGGCTGCACACGGACCCTTGGGTCCCCACGTTCGCTCCTTTTTCGAAGCTTCTCTTGTCGTTTGCTGGTACCATTCTCTTCTGTGTTAGATTGAGGACTGCTGTCAGTCTGAGAGGAGCTTCGACCCAGAACAAATGGTGATATGACGGAAACCCAGAGTTTGTATATAGCATAGAGGGGAATCTACGAAATCGACATCTGAGTTAATTGAAGGAAGAAAGTACATAGCCTGTACAACACGAACCACGGTGTACAACCACCAAAACCATTCACCGAAAGCGCCACTGCCGATTTGACATGCCCCTGGTAGAAAGGAAGTTCAGCATCTTCGATAGCTGGATAATCAGAGAACAACACACAAGTGATGTACAACACATCGAAAGCCCATTCAATCAATCCCGATTGATTTAAATCCTCTCCATACGAGATGAGTGTGCCTGTTGTTGGGTCACGTCTAGTGGTGCCAATCTGAGTGAGGTACCTCGACAGAAAGAAAGCTGGAAAGAAGGTGCCCAAGTATAAAGCCAAAGATCCTTTGGACGGTGGAAGGGAATCACGCCGGAAGAGAAAGCGCAAAATGAAAGAGAGTAATGTTGGAATGAAAAGACCGAGGCGAAGGTTTTTCACCGTAGCCTCGTTTTGACTTGCTGATAGCATTTGAGATGATGCTTTGAGTGTAGGAAGCAGATGGAGACGTACCTATGCGCTTTGCAGAGGCGTTGGCCATTTCAACTCTGCGGGGTTACGTGGTAAAGGAAAAAGAAGTTTAGCGCCCAACGTCGGCCTTTTTCCTCTCGAACTACTTAGAACTCTCTCGGACTTCGCGGCAACTGGATGTTCGCCCCGGTCTTGACCACTCGTCAACAGATTTTCACAGCTGTTCAATCCAACACAAAGCATCAATATGCTCTCGAAAAATATAGTCAGCGTTTGACTGCAGAGCTCCAGGAAATTGATAAACTCTTGGTGAGTTTTGTCACACTCATATACAGTATCAACAGATTATCTATTTGCAGGCAGCAGCAGATGTCGGTGACCTCGAAGACGACCAGCCACGCGATATTGAAATCCAAGGAGCATCGCGTCCCGTTGGTCCCATCCCAGAACAGGAACTCTTGAATCCTGCAAGTATTTCTGTTCTCCTCTTTCCATTACCCTTCTGATTCTTTCTTAGGTTTCACCCTTCTACAACGAGGCCATCAAACGCTCTAGGTACTTCAATGCTACCATCACTCATGCCAGTGCGTGATTCTCAACTACTCAAAGACAGATTGTCTGATCAATTGGCGTACAGTGAAACCAAAAGAGTTAGAAACTCTTACAGAGGCCGTCACAGCGGAATTTCGACGACTCAAAGCTTTTGAAGGTCAAGGACGGTGCGTTTGAGTATATCTGCATTTTGGACAATGCTAATCTGGCTATGCTGCAGTAATATTGATGCTATAGATCTCGCAGCCGATGCTAGCAACTTGAATTGGAGGACTATCGCTGAAAAGGTGTCTATCGACATACTATCGTCTTCTTGATAAGACTTATACCTTGCTGAGGTTTCAGATGTATCTACCTTTGCTCGCAGCGACCACGAATGTAGAACCAAATGGCTTGGCTATTACCGCCCTGGAATATGCCATGATGAATGGAGTCCAGACGAATTAAGGAGGTTGAACGAGATCGTCTCGGAGAAGAATGAGGAACATGCACTAGACTGGGTCGATGTTGCTCAGGAATTGGGTGTATGTCTTTGTTGAATCAATTTGTGGGTGTATGCTGAATATCATAAAGACGAACCGTACACCAATGGATTGTATGCGCCACGGGTTCAAGTTACCTCAACATGCATGGGATTCAGATGCTGATAAAAGGCTGTCGGAAGCTGTAGAAGTATACGGGACTGAGAACTGGCCTCTTGGTAAGTTCGTATCCATTTTCAAGAGTGGTTTTACTGAGTTCTCCTCAGTGGCTCTCCACGTCTCTCCCAATGTGACTTCTAACCAGTGCCTGATGCGATACCACCGCTCTCTTGACCCATCATTGAATAAGTCTCCTTGGAGTGACGACGAAGATGAACGATTGAATGTCATCGTCAGTGTGCTTGGAACAACCAACTGGCCCGACGTAGCGAGGCACATGCCTGGGCGAACGAATGAGATGTGTAGAGAGAGGTATGTCGAAGGAATGAGAAACAAAGGCAAATTGAAGGCTAAAGGGAAGGCCAAAGCGAAAGTGGATGACGGTAACGATGACTATGCAGAAGATGTGGGTGAAGAGGAAACGGCGGATGCCACCAAGTCAGAGTGGACAAAAGACAAAGACGAAGAATTGGTTCGTCTAGTGGGAGACTTAGGGAACAAGTGGCAGAAGATCAGTACGATCCTAGGTGGGGTACACACCCATAATCAGGTAAGGTTTGTTGTTCCTTTTTGTGAAATGTAAGCTCAATTCTCTCTGCAACAGTGCCGTACCCGATACAAAAGGCTCACAGGTAGTGCTCCAGGTGCACAGTCTACATCCGCAACCGGGGCAACTTCAGGAGACCACTCAGTGGAGAAAGCTCCGTCATCTTACATCAGTTCTACCGCCAACGCTCATTCAAGCACTGCTCCCCACAAGACTAGCCAGACACTCACTTTTCTCCCGGGTGATTCTGATCTTCCAATCTTGCAACTCATGCCATCTTCGATCACAAATCCTGGACCTACAAATGCTTCTGCAACAGAAGGCGCCCCTGCGTCAGGTCCTTCACAACCAGCACAAGTGACAGTCAAATCAAGACCAAAACCCAAACTCAGAACAACTCGAGCATCTAAAGCGTCTAACACTGATGCTCAAACGCACGACTCTGATGAAGCGCAAATGTTCTCATCCAACTCTGCATCCATCGGTGTATCGTCCGGGTCCGCTGTAAACAAATTTATCTTCGTATCAGACATTCTAGTTGACTCTTTCTTTCTCTAGGCACCTACTAAGGCAAAGCAAAAACGGTCAGCTCGCCGACGAACTGCGATAATTTCCGCCGCAATTGAGGAAGACCTAGCGTCTTTGGAACACGGTATGAGTACGAAAAATGTGCCTGCTAGTAGTGGCCTAATCAGGGGATGGGGAGAGGGCGAACAAGATCAAAGTAGTGCAAACCAAGCTCCAGAACGAAACGTGGTAGGCCAAATTGGAGGATGGGAACCTGATGGACACGTTGGTGGTACTGAAGGAGAAGTCCCTGCTCGAAAGGGAGGAGAGGCGAGAGGTCAGGTTATGGGATGGGAGGACAATACTGATGTCAGGAGCATTATGCTGTCGAGTCTCAACGATATAATACTAACGAACATATGCAGAATGCTACGAATGCGGCTGCTGGAACGACAATCACTGGCCAAACGACGGCGACCGATCGCTCAGAACACGAACCTGTTACTGAGGTCAATTCAACTCCAAAACGTGGATCCGCACGCACAAGGCGCTCAAGGAAGAGAACTACGACTGGCGGAAGCGTCATCGGTTCGTCTTCTACAGCGTCGAGCACTCCATTGAGACGATCGTCAAGATTATCCGCGAAGACTTGAAGAATTGTGGTTTTAGAAGCGTCCCCTCCTGATGAAGCTGGTCGCAGACAATAGATATATATGTGCCAGCGTAGTGTCGAACTCAGACACCAATCTTGAAGCGTGTAGTAAAACGATCCGTGTAGAAGTCAAGAAATAAATCAGTTACCTAGTTTTGACCATGAGTGGCGTTATACGTGGTCACGTGGTAGAATGATAATGGCGTTTCGCCGTTGATGGACGCGTTTTCTCTCTACTGAGTCAACGTCAACGTTTTAACGTTAACTCTCATGTTTCCCAGCCCAAGCTCCTCCCCAACTCAATCTGCGATCTTGCAAGATACAACCAATGCATCGCTAAACCGGCCGAATTATCGCAATGACTCGCAATGGGTTGTGGTTACAGCAATGTCTCGCAAGAGGGTTGCATGATCATGTAGGATTATAGGCCATTGTTGGTCGATTGCAAATACATGTCCCAGTGACAATTCTAGCGGCGTTACCACAATACCCCTGCAATTCTATGAGAATATTTCATGAAGATGTATCTCAAGCACACGTACCACCACATCACCATGCTTTTCCTGTGATACTGCTTCTGTCCCATGGATTCCCCACAATTCTTGATGAGTGATTGTAGATTTCTGACAGTATCGCTTAATGCCCATGTCTGCGTACAAGACGTTGCATGAGGTGCAAAATCACCTATAGGATGGACAACAGTGCTGCGCGTACCTCACACGGTGATAGATACCGACCTTCTTATCCATGGCTTCAACTTCCAACTCCACCGACACACGCGAAGCGTCCTTTGGAGGACGACAGATCACCTTCCAAACGGCCAAGATTAATAGCTGACGAGACCACGGATGCTGATGAGGTGTTGATGAAACGTCAATGTACGCGTTTTCGCCGGAAACAATGCAGTGCGGCCAGTATGATGGCGCGCTATGATTTGCCTTTCCAGAGTTCGATTTCGAGTCGCGGTACGAATGAGTACGGGCAATGCCTACAAAGAGGCCGGATGTTTGCCATTGTTTGGTCTCCCACTGATAATATCTCAGTTCATGGGACATACACTAATCTTAGTTTTATGGCCTCAAATGTTAATAAAATCTTTCAATCTTGCAGAAGAAGTTGTTTCTTTTGAGGAATTAAAGGGATTCTTGGTTTTAGAATTTTTGTTTTTGGTCCATATGAAATTGAACACTTTCATTGTGGTGATAAATCACAGCAAAGCAACATGTTAAGCCTCATAATTAAAAAATCTACTTCCAAGAATCCCTGTAGTTTCTGCTTCTTGAGGTCCTACAATTTGTTTGAAGACCATCCTTTGCTTTGATGAAAGGTAAAATGTCAATTACTGAAACTTGCAAATTTTGCAGTCGAAGCTTAAGCGCCCACCTGCGAGGCCTTCATTTTCACAGCTAAATCCATTTACAATGTGTTTGTTCATTCAGGAGAAGCCAGAACAGTAATTATTATACATGTATTAGCACTAAACAAGTATCACAGAGGTTTCTTGAAGCTGCAGCATGAGTTGATGAACGTTGATATGAGTGTGCCAATGAAATTTTGGATTTGGCAGGGAAGCCAAACACAGCCAAACAGACACTCATTTGGGTGGCATTGCCCGTACTCAGTACGAAGTCCATGATGCGCTTTCCGATGATCTGGTATGACGTTCCTTTCATACTATTATTATTTGCACCTCATATACTACTTAGCGCCTCATCCTTATCAAATTCAACGCCTTTTTGGCCAGAACTCTGGCTTGTATATTTTTTTTGCGCAGTCATGCATTGCTGCGCGTTGAGTATTCACTAAGCGCACTCCACATCATACAACTAGCGCACTCCAAAGCAAGTAGCGCGTTCCAGAACAAGTAGCGCGTTCCAGAACAAGTAGCGCGTTCCAGAACAAGTAGCGCACTCCAGAGCAAGTACTTAGAGCAATCTATTGAAGATTATTTCACAACTTAAACCCTCAGGGCAGTGAGATCAGCATAGTAAACCAACGTTGTATAACATGTAGGGACTGTGTATATAATAGTAATGTGGGTAGTAAAGACGGTGAGGTAGAGATCAATGGTAGGTGGTAAAGACGGTGAGGTAGAGATGTGGGATGAAGGTATAGAATTAAGGGGTTGTGCTATTGATGCATTATTCCAAATTTAATAAGTATTGAAGCTGGGTTGAGATAAAAGGAGCGTATCTATGAACGTAATGTAGGCTCAACAAATAGATGAGTGGCAAGATGAGTGACAGGAATGTAGGATAAGTGAAGCAGCTGTAAGAGAGACATGCGGGAGAAATGAAGGGACAAGACATCAAGGTATACCATTCCAGGGGTCAAGATTTTCGAGCGATGGCTCTGGCCCTATGTAATAACGTAGAAAATCCGGTTTGGGAGGAGAAGGAGCTGGTTCGTCCAAAGCGGCAGGAGCTGGAGGCACTGCAGTAGCTGGACGGATTGGACGAGGACGGAGACGAAGCCGGCTAGAACTGGAGCCTGCGGTAACACTATTGGTATCTGAATCGTCTCCACTCGATACTACGATTGGGTTGCGGCAATTGCTGGTAGATTTTCTGATTTTCTTGGGTGGTTCCCGGTCAGGTTCTTCCCCGACCAACAGTCGAACGCGCTTTGCAGGCTTTGATGGACCAACCTCTGCGTAAGAAACCTTTAGCTGATCAATTCTCCTCGTTAAAGGCGTTCGAAAGCTTACTGTCTGCGTCTGAATCAACTTCAGTAGGCACATTGTCGTCCTCATCGCTGTTGACTTGGTCTTTGACGTTACCTTGACTGTGGTCATTGTCCATATCATCGTCAGTCTCCTCCTGACTGGCTCGGACTAAGTATTTCGCAGCAAGAAGGGACACATCGTGCTTCTTTGCCTCTTGTACCACTGCTCTAAAAAAATCGAGAGTCTTCTTGGGCATTGGCTTTCGTGTAACTGAGGACAGAACGGTGTTACTTTAACCTATGGATTGACGAATGTTAACTTACCAAAAATAAGCTTTCGTCTTGACACCCCGGACTTTCCGTTGTCACCCGCAGTTTGCCAGAGCAATTCGCCATTCGGGAAGATAACACTCGGTCCAGATAATGGCTTGATACTGCCCCGTACGCGTTCGCATAGATAGAGCTCCGGAAGAAATCGATTTTTGCCGTCGTATTTTGGATACCTTGGATTTTTCTCTGGTCGAAAAATGGACTCCTCGTTGAGATACGACATTGGCAGTGGAAGCCATTTCACCAGCTGGCGGTCTACTTCCTTTACGGTCCAAGTAGGATCCAGATGTAAAGGAGAAGCTGGTGTGGACTCGATGCAAAGTCCCATGTCACACAGATTGCGAATGGTGCCAATGCTGGCCTCGAGCCGGGACAATGCCTTCACACTGTCATCATTGTCTGAATCCTAACAACATACAACTCAGTATGATAGAAATACGCAGGCATATGTACTCACGGCATCTTCAACGCCATATGGATAAATAGCGACACAGCTGATTTCGTGACGCTCAGTGGGCTTATTCAGATGGTTAGAAGAAATATCAACGTAGCACAAATATTGACTTTACCTCTGGTGCTTTTGCCTTTGCTTTGCCCTTTGTTCTAGTTTGAGTGCCCGGGCGAGTTTGAGTGACTGGGCGAAAACCCTTGTTAGCCTCCTGGTGGGCCTGTTCCAGCTTTGACGAGGATGATTGTTTGACAGCCCTTGCAAGAGCAGAACCAGAGATTGTGGAGGTCCCAGCCTTTGCTGTCAACTCTCTGATCGCTGCTTTCACAGTATCGGACATGTCAGAGTCATCTTCCATGTCAAGCTTGTCCTCTACTACGGGTTCTTCCTCTACGACGGGCTCATCCTCTGAGGAAGACGACTTGGGTTTTACCACCAATGGCTTTTGCCTAGAAATTTTGGACTTTTTTGACTTGAGTGGTAGGCTGGTTCGACGACGATTATTGCTTGCAGGTCGTAGCATTCTAGGTATTTAGTAGTTTAATGATAGTGAACGTGGTGGATGTTTTGAAGGTAGCACGCTCGATTTAAAACCAGTTGCTTTTTGGCTTATGTGATATAGTCTTACATCAGATTTTGTGCAATACTGTATTATATGTACACTGGGTCTGGCTTGGTAACGATATACTTCACGATACACCATGTACGCTATGCCTGTGCTAAAAGCTCATCCAGTGTGCAATACTTATTCAACGCGTTTGTAATTTGCTGAATCTGCTCTCGTTCTGCATGTGCCAGTTGCTCCGGCGTCATTTTGGTTCGCGGCACCCCTCCATCATCGAGGATTCTGAAGAGGCCTGCTGCAGTGTACTGTGTTAGAGAAAAACGAGTTTCACCAGGCTGTAGACTGGTATTGGAGTGCCGGAGGAAAGCAGATGGTATCATCATTGTCCAACCAGGAGGAACCTCCACAACCAGTTTGAGATCCCATAAAACGAGGTGGCCTCCCAGTCGAAAGTCAAAGTTGCCTAATGCCGTGATGGCACACCACCCATAGACATAGTTCATATGATCAACATGTTCAACCGTGGTAGTGGTGGGCCCAAGATTCAGGGTACAGCAGGCAAAGACGCTGTTCCAGAAGTTGAACAACAGAGAGGGGATCATTTCCTGGAGCTTTTTCATGTAGGTTTGATAGAACAAATAGAGGCGAGGAGCCCATGTTAAAAAGGCTGAAGATGCATGGCCTGCCAAACGCTGGAAGCAAGCCATGTCGCGAATGCGATTTAAAAGCTCTTGATCCTTGTTTGACTGGTACAGCTCCTTGGCCTCCTGAAAATCAAAGGTCTTTACAGTGTAAATTGAAGTAGGATTGGACACATACCTCTTGTCCTCCACCGTAAGATATCCCCATGGCCTTCACAGGAAAATCCCCCCGTCTATGCTGGGGAAGTGGCTTGTTCTCTTTGAAGAAAAGAGGACGATATTCGTCCAAGACTTGTGCTGCCTCCTCTGCCGACTGATGATACGTTGGGTCCCCGGCCGGAGGTGGGATACGTGAGGCGAAAACCCGACCATTGGTATCTGCAATAAGCGTTGGTCCACTGGTCCTGTTCGTCAATATGTAGGCCCAGCATAGGTTTAGTAGGCACTTACGTATCCTCCAAGTTTGCCCGAAGAACTTGAAATTTCCAAAGTGAATCCTCTCCAACCAGCTCCTCCAGCTCATAGATTCGCCGCTCCGCTTTGACCTCCTTCTTGACCCGTTCGCGGCCTAGATAGCCCGACGTGAACCTGAGGATATCGCCACTGTCAAATTCAGCCTCCAGAACGGATGCTGACTTTGCCAAGCGGGCTCGATGATCCGACGACGTTGATCCATAAATGGCCCCCTTTCGAGCCCGCCTCTTGTTTGAACGCTGAACCTTACGGCGGTCACGATGGGGGCTTGGTGAACGTTTTGGAGTTGGAGGAGCCACCAGACGAGGACGTTTTTGAGGCCGCCCTTTGCCTTTGCCTTTGCCTTTGTGCTCGTTCTCGTAGTTTTCGTCGTCTTCTACTGTGCGTTTACGCTTCCGCGATACGCGCTCAGGCTCCTCATCTTCTGACTCTTCCTCATCTGAGTAGCCTTCGTCTTCATCCCCATCTAAATCCAACATACTGGGAAGGGTCGACGTGGAAGAATCGTGAGGGGTCGACCTTGAATCGTGAGGGGTCGACGTCGAAGCGCGAGGGGTCGACGTCGAACCGGACGTCGAAGCGCGAGGGGTCAACGTTGAACCGGACGTCGAAGCGCGAGGGGTCAACGTTGAACCGGACGTCGAACCGCGAGGGGTCAACGTCAAACCGCGAGGGGTCGATGTCAAACCGCGAGGGGTCGACGTCGAACCGCGAGGGGTTGACGTCGAAGGGTGGGGGGCTAGCATGGAGGAGTGAGCGGTCATGGGTTGGGATGCATGGGTCTCTTGCAGCAGGACATTGACCTGGGAGGCATCTACGTAATCCAGTGGAATTTGCTGATTTTCTTCTTGAGCTTGGATAATCCGGGAGTGTAAGGAAACACTGGCATAGATAAAGCCAAAGACATGGCCAGAGCGAGTCTGACCCCAACGTTAGGCTGGTTTATCACTTGCTCTTGAAGGCACTTACCGTCCGAGTGATGACCTGTACGTCGACTGCGGCAACAAAACCTAAATTTTTTTCAGCTGCTGTACATCAAGAGTTTGATAGCGCGCGCGGATGCCGGTAGGCGTTGGGTCAAACCGCGGTTCGAGGTGGGGTGTTTTGTTGGGGTTGACGTCCTGGCGAGAACGCTCTACGCCCCAACAAGACGGCCCCGAATCGACGGCTTTGCCACCCAATGCACCTCTGTAGCCCTAGGAGGTATGTGTAGCTGTAAAACTCACCTAATTCCAGCGCGAGGATGGCCAAGACGGCCCAGTACCAACGGTGTTTCCCCATGGTGGTGGTGGTTGAGAAAGGTGGTGGTGGTAGTTATTGAGAAAGGTGGTGGTGGTTGTTGACAGAGGTGGTGGTGGTTGTTGAGAAGGATGGTGGTGGTGGTTGAGAAGGGTGGTGGTAGTTGTTAAGAAGGGTGGTGGTGGTTGAGAAGGGTGGTGGTGGTTGAGAAGGGTGGTGGTGGTTGTTGAGAAAGGAGGCCGCGGGAGTTTATTGTTGCCATTCGGCGTTTTAAAATAATTCACATAGCGCTATTTCGGCGCCTAATCGGACCTCGTCTCCTAATAGTTCAACGTTGAGTCGTTTCAACACTCAACACTCAACGTTGAACGTTGAACGTTGAACGTTAACGTTCAACGCAACGTTCAAGTTCAACGTTAACGTTCAAGTTCAACGTTAACGTTCAAGTTCAAGTTCAACGTTCAACAACATTCAACGTTCAACAACGTTCAACGCTCAACGACAACGCAAACGCTCAACGACAACGCAAATGCTCAACGACAACGCAAATGCTCACAACATCCCGGCTTCTCATGACCATGCTGTATTCTGCATTCCGCTCAGTGATCGACTACCTTTCATCAACAAATATCAAATTTCGAGACAAGACGCCTTCAAGCGATATACTGAACTCGGAGACTGCAAAAACCTCTACCTAGTCTCAACCAAAACCTACTGGACGACCTTCCGAGATCAATATCAAGGCTTCACCATCAACATTGTCCGAGACTCAACCTCCTCTGCCTTTGGACAACAAGATTTTGCCTCGTCTATCTCTGTGAATTCTGCATTACAAGAGCTTGCCACTGAAAATTTTGCCATGGCCATGGCCACGCTCAGTCTCCACATGATGCCTATCCACCCCCAAGTCGCCGACACCGCAGTTTTCACTACTCCTACCTTTGCCTCTTCCGCTAAAGTCTCACTCACATGGGCCAGCAATACTTTCTCTGCTGCTACTTACTCCTGCTGCCACATCTGTTCGTGGACCGCTCTTGATCTAATACCTGCCGATACCTCCTCCATCTTCTTCGTCATCTCCTTCGTCTCGTCCTGCATCGCCTTCATCGTTTCTTTGATGTCCATGTTGTACGTCTTGAGAGTGGCGGTGATCCCGGCGACCGCAGCCTGTCGTACATCGTTCAGCCTTTCCCTCCACGATGCCTCCTGTAAGATCTTCCCTATCAGGGCAACCTTCTCCGAACTCGCTCCAGTGCATTGTCTCAGGCCTCGTTCACCAAGCCCGGCTGGTCAAAACGTTTGAGTTCAATACACACACCCCGTTCAAATGACCACTCGTTCGGGTCGTATTTCTCGTCTAGCTGAAACCCTCAACCCTATCATCTAGCTCAGCTTACCGTATGTGTTGGATCAGATATCAGAGGATACGAGGAGATGCCAGTTCATAGATATTCAACATTGTAACTATTATTAAAAGGACTCCTGATATGCTAAGTAGTTCTATATACTGTGCTCGATAGTGTATGGAGGCTACGAATTTACTCCAGATATGAAAGGGTAGCGTAGTGAGCAGGTTGAGTAAGCGAGTGGGTCTATAGCCATAGTCAGATCCATTCACAGAGCTAGGTAGGCAGGAGGTCAAACGCACAGATATTATTATTAAGCATCTTCGATCTCTGTGTCTTCATTCAAGTTGGGAATTTCCTTGGGCTCTTCTCGTTGGATTTTGTAGACAGTGATAATGTCCTCCACCAGATGATTGACGATTTGAGATACATGGGGGAAGTCATGGAACAGGCGCATCTGTTGGACTGTAGCTCTCTTGCAGCTGTCCCTGAGGAGGTTAAAATCTGTGCGTTCGACAAGCTGGATAAGACCATCCCATGTAAGTGGTGGTCTCTCTGGGTGAAGTATATTCGGTGTAATATGCTGATACCATCCAAAGTTCCACCCCTTCTGGCATGTCTCCTCGTGGTTTGTCGAGCCAGTGCTGCTAACCAGGGTGTAAGGCCTCACTGCTAGATACCTCCGTCTGATATCCAGTTCTTCGCGAGTACAAGCAATCAGAGGGTACGCTTTGCCTATTGTTCGTTCTTCCTCTTTCGTGTAGTGAGACAGACGCTTAGGAAGAAGCCGTTCAATAGCGCCCTTGATCCAGTACTTCACGCCAGGGCGAACGTGGTACATTTGAGCCAGGCGTAGTACCTCGACTGGGTCGAGATTGAGCAAGGGGAGTTTGGGGATTGCAAAAGCTAGAACCGACTCCATTTCAAACAGAGAACCCAACTCCAGCAGAGTCAGAATATTTGAGGGAGTAGCTCTGTATTCTGTCAAGGCCCTAAAATATGGTTCAGTAGCGTGCTACGTGAAAGGTTATATATCAGAAAAATGCTACATACCGACCATGAAAGAACCTGAGACAGGTACGAAACGCCTCGGCAGAGATAGTGTTAGGTAACACGATAGGGTTGGCCTCTGTCCCCTCAGTAGAGTCGGGGCTCGTAGGTATATTCAATAAATCGTTCAGAACAGAGGAATAGCGTCCGAGAACATCAACATTTTCTCTGAAAAGATGGATTTGGGAAGGAATGTTGTTCTAATAAAGTAGTACTGTGGATTAACATGTACATGTCGTTGGTTGTTATTTTGACTTACGCTGACTGCACTCAAGACAATGATTCTGCCAGAGTTCCAGTACTCAGACCTGACCGTCTGAGTAGCCATTGGTGGCTGATAAAATTTTTGAGACAGGCTGAAATAAGAAATCAGACGATACATACATTATTGTCTTGTGGTTGGTCGCCGTTGGCCATGGTAGAAGAGAAAAAACAAACGATGGGGATTATGTACTCATTTCGCACTTAAAGCATTGGATTCTAGACGACACGTGATTGGCTGTGCAAGCTGCCATGCCTCTTCCACCACCACCTCCTGCTGATATTATCAGGTCGCCAAATGTTCTGGGCGCGTTCAACCTGTTGAACAATCGGTATGAGGCTGCTTGTCACCTTCTCAATAGTGGGAGCTATGAGCTACACCGTGTCAAATTTCACAAGCGAGTTGTTATGGACCAAGCAGTACACACAATTCCCGCACTGGAAGCTGCAATGTATGACGAGCATCTTCCAGCAGAGTGGATCCATACTATAAGTGATGCGTATGGCACCTTGATTGCTGAGCTGCTTCATGCAGAAAAAACCGTCAAGGGAAGGTCAGTCGTTTCCTTATCAAATATACATCAAACACTACCATATATTATCCTGTAGTGAATCGATTGGGGTAGACTACCTACAACCTGTGTCTGTTATATGGACTGGCAGACCAGGTCGACCTCGGAAGGTTATCAACCCAATTTTCTTGCAGCAGGCCATTGGAAAAGGACGACGTATTTCTATAACTCGTCTTGCAAAGCTGACTGGAGTACATCGACACACTATGCGCCGCTATCTGAAAAGGCATGGAGTCGATTACAAATTTTCAACACTCACCGATGAACAACTCGACACTATTACCCGCCTTTTCAAAGCATCCAAGGTCAATTCTGGTTTACGCTATCTTCGTGGGTTCTTGAACATGCACGGTGTTCGAGTGCAACGGAGAAGGGTCATAGAATCCTTACAACGCGTGGATCGCTTAGGACGAGTCATCCGTCATAGGCGCTTGATCGAGCGACAGCCGTACAAGGTTTCTAGGCCGAATGCATTGTGGCATATTGATGGCTACCTGTTAGGTGCTCGTTGCTCTATCCCTCGACGGCACCAAAGACGAAGGCTACGAGCGTTCAGTCCAAAGAACGTTGTAGACAAGCTGCTAGGCTAATAGGTCTACACCGAGGATCTGGACTCCAAGGGGTTAGTGGTTACTGAAACCTGGATGTTGATAATACAATTTGTTGTTACACTGGATATTAGCCAGACCAAGATGAGAGAATAAAGCCGAATAATATTGAGAACCTGTAAAAATAACCAATCTGGGGATTGGTTTACAAAATACATACAGCTTATATAGGTTTCTGTAGGTATTGGATATAAAAGGTAAGGTAATATAAAGTAAATGTCGGCTTGAGGACGTGTCACCACAATGATAATTGTGATGACACGTCCCAGTGCCGGGACGTGTAAACGCGTCGTTATTGTATAACGACGACGCGTTATGAATGATATTGACTCGAAACGACACGGATCGGCGTGAGTACGCGTCGATCCGGCCGCTTACGAGTGTAAAAGATTAAATGTAAAAGTAATAAGAAAGTATCATAAGACACCAGACGAGGAGCCGCCATGACTCGTCTTGACTCGTCTGGGTCGAGAAGAATACGTACCAACAAGGAAAAGGGCCGAGGATGGTTGTCGACTCGGCAATGGTGACCAGAAGTTAATGACGAGGGGCGGCAATCCCTCGGATAGGTCGAGCAAGCAGAGCTGACATGAGAAGACAAGGGGGAGCCGGCGAAATGCGTATGGGAGTCGGCAACGACGAGAGCGACTCGCGAAGATGCCAAACACACATAAGCGAGCTGAGCAGGGGGAAGGAGTGCCAAATGCGGTCAAACGATGCGTACACGAACCATAGATAGCGTGAGTGGGGTGTACTGAAGTTAAATGGCACAACTTGGGTGCCGGTTGCTCAATGTCATCAAGAATGACCAGGCAAGATAGAGACGAGCCGAGGATGACGAGAACGAGCTGACGAGGTGGGCAACGGAAAAAGGACAGACCGACGACGATGTTGACATAGCGGGACCGAGGGTTCGACAGGAAAAAGGCTGTCGGAACGGATATCGTCATCAAAGACGACTAAACGAGCTGTAACGAGGCCGATGATGACGAAAACGAGGCGGTGAAGGGACAAACGGAACAAAGGGAGCTTGAGGGCGATGTTGACGTGTCGGTACCGGGGATCTAGCACGAAGTGGCGGAGCCGTGGTCTGTTTGGGGTTGTGAGGATCCGGAAGTGCTTGAGGCGAGTCAGGAATCGTCGACGCGAGTCGACGATTGCCCTAACCTGTTGCCGAAGCTATGTTAGTGAGGGTAATCCGTTCGGATGAACGGATTACGCACTGATTAAGAGACTGGCTGGCAGACCGTGTCCTCGCGGTCTCCAGCCCTCTATGGTCGTTCCCTCGTCGTCTCTATGTGCCCTCCCTCGTCTCCTATCGTCCTGGGTGTTGTCCTGGGTGTCCTGTCGTGTTGAGAAACGAAGTGGTGGCCGAAGGGATGAGGAGCGAGGAAGAGGAAGAAGCGTGGGAGAAAGTAAAATACGGCGCTTCTGTGTTTCGATGCCGAGACGCCGAATAAGCGCCACCTCGGCGTAGGCTCGGCCAACGAGAACAGGGGCTTGTAGGGCTTGTTAAGGCCTTAGAAAATAAGGAAAAATACCATAAAAATAGGGATAAATGCCAGATGTATTCAGGGAATATTTGAGAGATTTGTGGGGGTGGTAGAGTTTATGTTATGCTTCATAACATTACTCCCTCCTCCAGGCTAGTCTCCCCTTCCTGATTGGGAATGCTGGCGGGGTCAGTATTATAGCCTGCATCCTCAGAATATTCCTGATCTGGCTGTTCTTCCCTGTCTTCCTCATATTCTTGGTTGTATAAGCCAAAGTCTTCCATATTTTCATTCCTTCCAAAGATTTCTTCCTCTAATGCACAGTCATCACAGTAGTATGTGTCTGCTTCTGTGAACTGATTTTCGCACTCGGAACAGAACTCATTGGGCATGCCTTCACCCTGGTCAGTAGCAGTGTCATCATCTTCATCTTGCCCAGGACCCATTTCCTCTTCTTCCACAATATTTGCAGAAGTTGGTTCCACTTCATCGTCATCTGTGTCAGAGTCTTCCTGCAAGTCTACTGTTGTAGAAAACATGTCATCAATGAACCTGTTTGGACTTGTAGAGCTGCTCCATTGATAACTTCTGGAGTGGGGATAAGGGGAACAGGGGCTTGCGGGCTGATCAAGGGTCTCCGCAGACAATGATACAGATGATGCTAGTGGCGGAGGTGGCTCAGGGGGTGGTTGTAACCCTACCGGTGCCTGTCGGGGAATTGGGGCTACTGGAACAGTTGAACTTTCTCCGTAACCCCAGGAATATTGATTGAAGCCCATTCTCCTAATGTCAACCGGACTCTGTATTGTTGTATGGTTAGCATATCGGTAGTCACTTTTTGAACGGGGAGCAAGTGAGGTACCATTAGCTGTAACCAGATTCCAATGATCCTTTCCATTCAGTGGTTGCCTATAGTCCTGACTTCCAGATCTATTTACTTCTATATCATGGTCGGTGACTTTTGGTGAAGCAACAGTAGGTGCAGCCCAATTTCCAACACGCGACCAAGAGAATTTAGAAGTTTCAAGCTGGGAAGTCTTGGAAACCTCTGCCTGAGCCAAGTCCAAATTATCTGCCCTAGGTTTAGCACAAGTCATACTAGGTTTTTCCAGCTCCGACACATGTTGTGGAACTAGTTCGAACCTTTGGCTGGTATTTGACTTCGTTGTAGCAGCCAGAACAGAATGATCACCAATGTTGAGAGTTCCAGTGGATGAACTTGTTGTACTGAATGGAGCTTGCTGATGTAACGTAGACTGTTTCGAATGCAAGGCCAAGATCTGCTGAGTAATCTGAGCAAACTCCAATTGAACATGATTCTGACAGAGAGCATCTTGGAAAAACAGTGGCCGAACAATGTCCAACTGGGACACTAGACTGATCCATTCCTCTGGGGAGCGATCTAAATGATCCCGTGAACCAATAGACAATGCAAAGCGGTGACATCGAGCACCCAGTAGCTGGACCAAGTTATCTGACATATTTTCTGTTACTGAAGCAGACACTGGTGAGGACTGTGGAACATGGGTAAGGACAGCAGAACAAGAGTGCTCAACCTTCACGGAGGGTGCAGAAGGCTTTGGAGGGCTTATGGATGGACTTTGGGTAGTCAAAATAGTCTGATCTGCCTTAGATTCCACTGATTGTGCTGGCATAGAGGTGTGGGTCCTTGGACGGGAGGATGGAGGTGACACCTTGGGACTCGTAACACCTGTCTTCATAGTTCGAGGTTTAGCAGGTGGTTGATAGACAGGCACTGTGGAAGTGTGGCATGAAGGAGGTATAGCGATTGTCGTCATTGTTTCCACAAATGGGATGTACACCGGTCTTTGACGTATACTGCTATTTTGCACTCGAAGTTGAGAAACTGGAGTCTGGGTTGTCTCTATGAGTCTTTGCGGAAAGCTATTACGACCATGACGGGTGGGTACCAAAGTTGTTTGAGAATAGTGATGATTGGGTAAGGGTGGTGGAGGTGGTGGGGGTTGCCATTGCCAACCGAGACCATCTGCTAATGCTGGAGCAGGTACTGCAGGTTGGTGAGGATATGGGACATAAGTGTTTGGCATCACTTGTCCTGGGGTATGTGAATAAGAACCCCATCCTGGGTTTGCGGAAGGTCCATAGTATCCTGGAGGATAGGTAGGAGCCATCTGGGGATATGAATATAACCTAGTCTCCGTCCCGCTGGTCTGTGTAGACATACTGGAGGCAGCAAGAGTTCGGTTATTATGTTAAGAACCGAATCTCTCCGATGAATCCAGATAAGTGGTAGACCCAAAAGGAGGCAGCAAGAGATTGGTTATTATGTTAGGTGCTCGTTGCTCTATCCCTCGACGGCACCAAAGACGAAGGCTACGAGCGTTCAGTCCAAAGAACGTTGTAGACAAGCTGCTAGGCTAATAGGTCTACACCGAGGATCTGGACTCCAAGGGGTTAGTGGTTACTGAAACCTGGATGTTGATAATACAATTTGTTGTTACACTGGATATTAGCCAGACCAAGATGAGAGAATAAAGCCGAATAATATTGAGAACCTGTAAAAATAACCAATCTGGGGATTGGTTTACAAAATACATACAGCTTATATAGGTTTCTGTAGGTATTGGATATAAAAGGTAAGGTAATATAAAGTAAATGTCGGCTTGAGGACGTGTCACCACAATGATAATTGTGATGACACGTCCCAGTGCCGGGACGTGTAAACGCGTCGTTATTGTATAACGACGACGCGTTATGAATGATATTGACTCGAAACGACACGGATCGGCGTGAGTACGCGTCGATCCGGCCGCTTACGAGTGTAAAAGATTAAATGTAAAAGTAATAAGAAAGTATCATAAGACACCAGACGAGGAGCCGCCATGACTCGTCTTGACTCGTCTGGGTCGAGAAGAATACGTACCAACAAGGAAAAGGGCCGAGGATGGTTGTCGACTCGGCAATGGTGACCAGAAGTTAATGACGAGGGGCGGCAATCCCTCGGATAGGTCGAGCAAGCAGAGCTGACATGAGAAGACAAGGGGGAGCCGGCGAAATGCGTATGGGAGTCGGCAACGACGAGAGCGACTCGCGAAGATGCCAAACACACATAAGCGAGCTGAGCAGGGGGAAGGAGTGCCAAATGCGGTCAAACGATGCGTACACGAACCATAGATAGCGTGAGTGGGGTGTACTGAAGTTAAATGGCACAACTTGGGTGCCGGTTGCTCAATGTCATCAAGAATGACCAGGCAAGATAGAGACGAGCCGAGGATGACGAGAACGAGCTGACGAGGTGGGCAACGGAAAAAGGACAGACCGACGACGATGTTGACATAGCGGGACCGAGGGTTCGACAGGAAAAAGGCTGTCGGAACGGATATCGTCATCAAAGACGACTAAACGAGCTGTAACGAGGCCGATGATGACGAAAACGAGGCGGTGAAGGGACAAACGGAACAAAGGGAGCTTGAGGGCGATGTTGACGTGTCGGTACCGGGGATCTAGCACGAAGTGGCGGAGCCGTGGTCTGTTTGGGGTTGTGAGGATCCGGAAGTGCTTGAGGCGAGTCAGGAATCGTCGACGCGAGTCGACGATTGCCCTAACCTGTTGCCGAAGCTATGTTAGTGAGGGTAATCCGTTCGGATGAACGGATTACGCACTGATTAAGAGACTGGCTGGCAGACCGTGTCCTCGCGGTCTCCAGCCCTCTATGGTCGTTCCCTCGTCGTCTCTATGTGCCCTCCCTCGTCTCCTATCGTCCTGGGTGTTGTCCTGGGTGTCCTGTCGTGTTGAGAAACGAAGTGGTGGCCGAAGGGATGAGGAGCGAGGAAGAGGAAGAAGCGTGGGAGAAAGTAAAATACGGCGCTTCTGTGTTTCGATGCCGAGACGCCGAATAAGCGCCACCTCGGCGTAGGCTCGGCCAACGAGAACAGGGGCTTGTAGGGCTTGTTAAGGCCTTAGAAAATAAGGAAAAATACCATAAAAATAGGGATAAATGCCAGATGTATTCAGGGAATATTTGAGAGATTTGTGGGGGTGGTAGAGTTTATGTTATGCTTCATAACACTACCACAAGCTGATTTTCTGGGGAATAGTTATTCATGCCTGCGTAGATGGTGATTCGCGTATGGTAGGTGCTGAATCTCAGCTTCATCAGCCACCTGCTGATCATACATTGCTCAGGCAACCGGTATACGTGCTAGCTCCAATAATCGGGCTTCAACAGTTCTTGACATTTTTCGAGGGGCTACCAACCAGTTTGGATGGCCTTCCAGAGTTCGCCTTGATCGTGGGGGAGAAAACATCTTGGTTGCTGTCGAAATGATCATGCGTCGGGGTCCGAATCGAGCAAGTGCCATGTGGGGCAACTCACACTTCAGTTCTCGTATTGAACGGACATGGCCCGAAGTAGGTTCCCAGTTTGCGCGAGGATGGCGGGCATTCTTCCTTCGTCTTGAGCGGCTTCATGGTCTCCAGCGAAACAATCCTCATCATCTATGGCTCCTCCACCTTCTCTTTCTTCCGTCTATCAACGACGACTGTCAAGAGTTCATGGAAATGTGGAATTCCCATCCTATTTCAGGCAAAGGTCACGATAAAAGTCCAAACGTATGTATTTGTATTGGATAGTCTCAATTGGCTGCAAAAAATACTAATCGAGCTTGAATTAGGATATGCGACTCATGGGACAACTACGGAATGGTCTGTACTGTGATGTCGATAACACGATTCATCCAGAAATTCTTCAATATTATGGTGCGGAAGGCGTTGAAGATACAGAAGAAGCACGAAAGCTTGTTACCGATCACATTCGAAAGGAGCAGAGTACTAATTATTACCATGCACCTGTTTCAGTCCCAAAGCATCGGTCGCCATTTTTGGATCAATCGCGAGAAGCTGACTTATTCGGTAGAATTATGGAGGGATTGGAACGCAGCAACTGGATACCTGTAGACTATTTTCTGACTGAAGACGAATGGGGCGACGATGGCTATCCTTCTTTCGAAGTTATACCCTATGGTAAACGGGGTCATCGGGAGCTTCAGATTCCCCTTCCTCACCATATTTGGTTTCCTCGTGCATTACAGTGGGCACGGTCTTTACACACTATGGATTATATTCTTGATAGTAGAGCAAATTAGATAGAAAATGTACATAGCTACACATACATATATGGCAAGTGTGCCACCTTTACATGGAGTGCGCTGCTTATAAGGACTGAAGTGCGCTACTTGTTCTGGAGTGCGCTACTTGTTCTGGAGTGCGCTATTTGCTCTGGAGTGCGCTACTTGCTCTGGAGTGCGCTAGTTGTATGATGTGGAGTGCGCTAGTAAAACCTCAGCGCGCAGCAATACATGAGTGCGCAAAATATATATATATAAGCCAGGAGTTCTAGCCAAAAAGGAGTTGAATTTGATAAGGATGAGGCGCAGAGGAGTATATAAGGCGCTAATAATAATAGTACAAAAGGAACGTCATAATCTGGAGTCTCACCCAGTCTCATTTTTATGACGTTATTTCTGTACAAAAATGATTAGCGCCTTGGACACTACTCAGCGCCTTGTGAATTCCTCAGCGCTTCAGAATACAATGCCGAATATATTCTTTTCGCCGGAACTCCGGCATTTTTTCACCAGCGCACTCCGTAAAACCAGCGCACTCCACAACAAATCAGCGCACTCCACGAAAAATCAGTAGCGCTTTACAACTCTGAAATAGTACTTTAAGTTTTGGCTCATCATTTAGCATTTCCTGGCTCATTATATACTTTAAAGCTGCTAGTAGTACTGGAGAATGCTCTTGAATACCATTAATGTAGAGAACATAGCCAATAAACAGCTCATATGTAAGGAGATGGACCTGAGGAGACGCGAAAACATTACTTCTCAGGAGCATGTGGCTATCATGTGACCTGGTCAGGTGTCGATTCCCACCATTCCGATCACTCAGATTCAGTCCGATCATCAGATTTGTCTGGAACTATGAGTGAGAGTCATCTGATTTGGGCGCTAAAGCCTGATAAGATCTGATAAGGTAGCTCTGATGAGAGCTGATGAAAGTTATTAACCAATATAAGGGTAAGGAGATGAAGAAGGAATTGTATATTTGCCATTTCCTGACCATGAGATGCCTTAAAATTAAAGGGACAAGTGGGAATTTCTAAGGGCTACTGATTTTTCGTGGAGTGCGCTGATTTGTTGTGGAGTGCGCTGGCGAAAAAATGCCGGAGTTCCGGCGAAAAGAATATATTCGGCATTGTATTCTGAAGCGCTGAGGAATTCACAAGGCGCTGAGTAGTGTCCAAGGCGCTAATCATTTTTGTACAGAAATAACGTCATACATAGAGTGTACATCACACCCGTTTCTGGCACTGGTAACAGTGCCAGTAACACCTTGATTGAGGCTGGTAACATTACCAGTACAATACCTCCATTACCAGGAAGTGTTTCCATAAGTAGTAATCGGAAAGACAACGCCGAGGTCAGGCGGCTTTGTTGATTACACGTCCATCCTTCTTGCCACGTTCGACATTCACGTATTCGCCATCTCTCTCTCTTAACCATCTATCCATTGTACACCTCAAAGATTACTACAATGATTCCATGTCTGATTCTTCTTCGATACTCTCATTTCGCGGCCTTCTCGGATTATAATCGCCTTCAGATTCCAAAATCTCAACGGCGATGTATGCAACGCTCAGGGAAGCTGAACAAAAGCGCCGAAATATCTGTTTGACTGGCTTGGGATAGAGATTTTGAAGTACAACTTTGAAAAGAAATGAGGTTTGCATGGAATCTGGTGAGTTTCACTACAGTCTGTCTTGTAGCCTCTCAACTCATTTAGCATTGCCATGCAGGCTGCGGGTATGGACTAGCAGACTCCTTCAATATGCTATGTAGATCTTGAATATTCAGATCTCAATAGTTATGACCGCCGCTTCATTACTTATCACATCTGCTATCACTTTTTGTTCCTCGTTGTGCGACATGGCGCCGCCAGCGGTACTATTTTCTCAAATGCAGCTCAATTTCTTCGCACGGTTTTCTCCTCCTTGTCCCTTGAGTTGCATCGCTTGGTGTTCTCTTGAGTCTCTCTCTTTTGCTTTGCCTTTCAATTGACACGCAAGAGCATTCACCCATTGTCTGAACCCACTGCTTGAACCCGCTTGATACCAGGAAGTTGAGGTGTGTAGAAATCCTCATGATCATGAAGCACCCTAACTTCTTTTCATCGCAGGCTTGATCTGCTGCTATCATAGCCTGTATCTCACTTATGACATCGAGCTCAAAACGGCGGTTCGACCAAATCAAGCATCCGCATTCCCACATGTCCACTCCCAAACGCATACACTTGTCTAGCAGCACCGAATTCACGTTCCCTTCGACATGGGAGGAGCTGATGCCCACCGGAACTCAAGAACCACTGATTCCTCCAGCCCTATTCATATCTGATGCTCAAGACATGAAGGCGGATACACTCGAGCTTGTAGGGGGAGCTAATGCTCTGAACTCAGCCAATCTCTTCACTATTCCGCAGGATATCGACGTTGGGAAGAGTGAGGGTAATGATTCTGTTCTCACTCTGGATGAGCTTGAGGCTCAAACATATGATACGAGTGTTCAAATGAAGGATGAAATGATGGATGAAAAGGCTACTGCAGCTGCATATCGCAGGCACCTCCAGAACTATATGACCTATCTTGCCGAAGCCCATCCACATCTTTCATCAATACCTATCACAGCAACAAAGGTTTCCTTATTCCTGGAGTATGAGATTAAACGTCCCAAGGTATGTTCTATGCAAGTATAGCTTTATGCACCTGAACTCATGCTGTATTGTGTAGCGCACACACAATGGGTTAGACATCATTGGAACTCGAGTCGGCTTAGAGCACATCAAACAATGCATCAGCGCGCTTGAATACCACCGATTTCACCACAAACATGAGCCGCGTTATGTCGCCGAACCGAAATCACTACTCCCGTTACGTGACGATACCCGAATCCAAACATTCGAGAAGATGGCCAAGGCTAATCGCCCCAACGCAATCGCAGAATCCCATTCGCGGAAGGCCGCTGGAACCTCTGCAGGTATTGTGTTCTCTCGAAGGCCAGGGCCAAGTTCTAATGTATGTTACAGATACATATACTGCTGAACAACTATGTCAAGCCTCGGCACGTTACTTCGCAGCTGCTAATACAGAATCGCGGTTGCTCCTGAATGCAAGGGACCAAGCTATGCTTGTGACATCAACATGCACTGCCTTTCGTGGTGATAATCTTCGAACACTTCTTTGGTCAGATATGTTCCTCCAAGCGCTCCCTGTTCCAGAGCTCAACAGCACAGTTCCTGTGAGTTCAGAGTCTTACATTCCTTCATTATGCTCAATGTGCGACCAGGCCCTCGTCTTTCTTGTGGATCAAGGCAAAACCAACACAACGGGCCGTTTGGATGAGCATGGGGCGCTTCGCCATAAGGAAGTCCTTCTTTGCTGCCAGGGTGCACTCGCGCGATATTTTTGGGTCCAATTCCATGTCATGGGTAGACCCTGCCCTGATTTCACCCCTGATCATAGTGACCTCGAATATGGTGAGTTCGGACGGCGGGACTGGTATAAATACTATGTCTTTCCAAGCACGGAGGGCAATGATATTCAGATGACTTACAGAAGTATGTGTCAGAGGTTTAGCAACAGAAATCACTTATCTCATTTGTGTTACTTAGATCATCATTCTCGGGTGACAAAAATGCATAAGGAAAACGGGATATCAATTTCAAAGGCAACACATGCAGGACGAGGTTACGCTGCGCATACTGCTCGTCAACATGGCGCAGCAAAAGAATCTGTGAAGGCGATAGGATGGTCTGTGGGAGACTCGTTCACTGCTTGTTATGACCGAGCGCTTCCGCTGGATGCCCTAATGGGTGCAGCAATGTTCAATGCCCGTGATTTTTCTACTTATTTCATATCGCGGGACTGCCTGGGTGAGTACTAATGCTTGAAGTTACTTGCTGTTACTGAAATTTCATATAGATCCACCTGAAGAGCTACTCCTAATGCTATTTCCCTGGGTTGAGGAGGAAAAAACTGCGCTCGAAGCCCGTCATCAACAACTCGGGCGCAAAGCCGATGATTTTGCCCTCCAACAATTTTTCAATCTACTTGTCACCTTCCGCCGAATTCTCCTGCAGGATGCTGCTGTCTTGTATGCTCAATATCCTGATTGGCCAATGTGGAACTTCTCCCCATTCAATGTCGCACTTTTCCGAAGGTTTGCGTTGAGTTCAACGGAGGTCATAGCCCACGCAGAAGAGTGTTCACGGGCAAATTTAGCAGCAATACCCAGACATGTTGCTGAATCATTCCGCGGAACGGCTACGACAGTGCATATTCAACAAGAAGCGCAACGGATTGAAAGTCGGGAGATGTTTAGTACTCTGTCGCAGCAGATGGACTTTCTCCTCGCTACGGTCACCACCCTGGTTGGTCCAAAGGCTCGACGACAGGATATTGGTTAGTCGTATTGTTCATTGGCTTGATCCTTATCTCACATTATCTCGACAGCCAAACTTCTAGCACCAACTGAACCTTCACTAAAATCTCTTTCAGGCTCCAGTTCACATATACTGCACCCATCTTGTACATCACTGCCTCCAGTTATGTCACCACCTCATACTCCTTCGACTCCTTTGACTCCTTCATCTCCTTCAACAATGCAAACCAAAGATTCTCGCTCAAGTGTGGCCAATCCTTTACCTTCATTCCAAACAACAACATCAACAACGAACTACTTGCTTTCATCAGACGCTGCATTGGCTGCTATTCAATTGAAGGCTATGCAAGCACTAGAAGCTCGATACGGCCAGCACCGTGTTGCGAATCATGTCTGGAACTGGGTTGATAACGCATGGTTACCATCATATCAACGTGTAGAAATTGCATCTATTCAGAGTCTTCGGGAGCTCTGGGAAGAGTTAGAGGTAGGGATAGATGACCATTTGTCTATCTCAGAACTCGAAGATGGCTGGAAAGCAAAATGGAGACATGGTGACCGCGGCGCGAGCACTGATCTCAGTCGACGACGGCAATTGGTATCACTGGTGAAGGATATCTCACAGAAACAAGACTGGACAAACAAACAGGCCTTAGATTTTCTCTCCGCATCCTTCCAATTTCCAGAACATCGTCGGATGAACGGACGCGCTCTGTACGTTCATTCCTTGAAGCTATTCCTCAGAAAGGAAGTTTTCGGACTCACATCCTTGAGAACTGTTCTCAAATTTGAGCTTAAATTGATGATCTTACAAACACTATGATACGATATACACTTTATAGAATACTGAATATTTACATTTGAGTCAGGATAATACAGTAATAGTTATCCTAATGTGTTCGGTGCTGCAGCCTGTAAGTCGTAATTTTCGAGAAATTCAAGGAGCTTTTTCCGACCCTCTGGCATGTCACCATTTGTGCGGTCAATCGAAACCACCTTTGTCAATCTCGCAACCACCTCCATAGAAGCATGGGATCCATTTTGTCCATATTTACGCACCAGCGATGCTGCTCGCAAAGTGGTATTCAAGGTGGTCTCGTGAATCGCCAGAGACTGATATAACATTTTCTTTGTGATCTTAATCTTTCGACAAGTGAAATGAGTATAGATCAAGAGCTCTGCAATCAGCTACTTACCTCGGATGTAATGTTGGGAATATGCATGGTTTTGTTCAAATACTCAGTCGCCAAATCTGAAACGAAGAGCCAGATTCTGACTATATCAGGGTTCTGTGCTTTGTCGGATCCACGAAAACGATTGAAATGAGTATATTCTTCCTTCGCAACCACTTGTTCGGTGAGCCATCTAAGTGCTTTTGACTTGTCATTGGTGGTCGTCCTCAATGCTCCTGTCGCCTTTTGAACGTTGCTTCGTACTCGTGCTACATGGAGCGGTACTTGCTCATCAGATGTTGTTGTGGTTGTTGATGTAGACGCCTCCATAGCACTACCAAATGCTGCATGTTGATAGCTGAGTTTCATATAATTTGATTGGTTTGCGAAGACTCACATTCAATATTCTTCATTTGGCTCTCATATTGCTCGCGATCCTCACGTTTTTGCTTCAATCGGTCAATGATGTTGTCAATTTGGTGCGGTGTAAGTGCCTAGAGAGCATTCATTTGTGGATTGTTCAAGCGACAACGGAACTCACATATTCAATAGTAATGCTCACGATACTCTCTCGTGCAGTCAAATACTCAACCAAAAGCAGTGTTTCGAGGAGTGGAACGTGATTTTGAGAGATGAGAAATGGTTGGTGAGCAGTCGGTATGCGGTGATGAGGTGTCGATAGCTTGATGAAACCTGTATAGAGATACGAGTGAATGAATTCAACTTCCACAGAGTCCGAAGATGGCGCTGTGTACATACCACGAATGATATTCCTGATCTCGAGTATTCGAACGATCTCAGATGCCTTGACCTTGAACATTTGCGGTGTGACACAGCCTTCATAGGAGATGAATTTTTTGTCAACCAGGATATCGACAGCGATTTCGGCAGCTGGGTTTTCTCGTTTATCGATGACATGGACTGTAATTAGTATCTCCTGTGATGTTCAACCATCAACACAGAAATATGCGATAATCATTTGGTTCGTACCCCTGGGATGTTAATGTCACCCACATGTTCCAGGTTCATGAGAGTATGGGGTGTCAATATACTTGTAGACATAGATGAGGCATTGGGATTCGCTGTCAATGAACCCTGGGGCTGAAGCATTGACGTGGAAGGTGAACTCAGGGGTTGGAGCATCGAAGCAGAAGATGAATCCGGGGGTTGAAGCATTGAAGCAGAACCAGTGGAGAGATCTGTTCGTCTCGATGTGCCTTTACCACCCCGTCGTCGCTGTTCAATTGGAGAATTGAGTAGGCAAATGAATGGACATGAAGAAGTGATGGCGCGCACCTTGACAATTGTTGTGCTTGTTGGCATTGGCAAGTTTGTACGATAACCACCGTTCTTATCCGATATGACTCGTTCCAGCGTGGAAACACTCGTTTTTGTATTGAGCGAACCAGCATTGCCTGGCCAGAGGTGCTGATGTGCTTTTGCGAGTTCGAATAGGGTTTTCCGGTCCATTGCTCTGAGAAGTCAATTAAAAAAAGTCGCATGCAGAGAATGAAACATATTGGTCCTGCCTCAATTCAGAGATTTGGTACGGTCTGCCCTGGTCCATAGTGAGAGTTGTAGCGTAGAGTAGTTAGTGCGCAAAGGGTTAGTTGTTGACGTTGATGGTTAAGTCAGTCAAAATAGGGGGAGACACATTTCCGCACCCAATCGATGAAGATTTGGTTCGATTGAGAGCACGAGCAAGCAACAACACACAATTGAGGCTTATCCTAGTAAGACAAGCCTCGATCAAGAGCATGAGTAAGTACAACACACGATTGAGGCTCATCCTAGTGAGACGAGCCTCGATTGAGAGCACGAGTAAGCACAACACACAATTGAGGCTTATCCTAGTGAGATGTGCCTCGATTGAGAGTACATTTGTGTAATATCTTCAATTGATGGTCCTGAACATGATTTGAGTATCGATTGAGGTTATGAGCATGGTCTCACCTTTGATTGGGAGGTTTTTTGAAACAAATACCCCGATCGTTGTCCGTGCAGGGGCTTAACCCTCAAACAAAGATTTTCGGAGCTCAAATCTCCTCAAACAAGGGTATTCATATTCAACCAGCCTCGAATGCATACTTTCTTGAGCTAAGATCATCAATTGAGCAATACTGAATGCTCAAACAATGCTTCTCCTGACTGAAATTCTTACCAGTCGAATGAGGCCTTTTGGCTGCAAACCCCCCGAACCACTATTCCAAAGGATAATATGCATCTAGTGGGCTCCAATCCCTGTAGAGATCGATTCTCCATCACCAGCGGCACCTATGATGAGTTCTCCATGGCTTCCAAAACACCAGAGATTGGAGTCGAAGGCAAAGAAGATTTAGATTGAGCTGGAACGAGGTGATTAAGGATAAGCTTGGTTCCAAGCATTCAGTGCAGACTTGAATGGGAGTATTGAGACCTTGAATTCCCGCATTTCACGCGAACGATGATGGAGAAAACAATCGATTGAGGAAAATGCGGTACATGGGCTACGTCGAGTACGAAAAGAAACCCGGACTGTTACCAGCGCCTATCCGATCGGCGTCAGGATGACGAATTCCCAGCCAAGTTCTCACCACGTGACGGCTACCAGCGGCTGCCAGTAACGGCGACGAGTTCCGATACATTTTAGTATCTACGCGGATCATCCTCAAATCTTTGGCTTATGGTTTATGTCTGTGGAGATTTTGATTTTTTCAAGTTTTTTCAAGTGGGAAAAAGAAAGAAAAAAGAAGAGAAGGGAGAGGATTATTGAAATCAAGACACACCTTCTGAACCTGTTTTTTGAGTGTAAAATCTGCTCAAAGACTGAAATTCTGAGTATTGGCTTACCCGAAATCAAGACCATTTTTGGCATCTTAAAGTCGCACGAGGCTTATCTCTTTTCGAGCAACTGCCCTATTTGACATAAGCCCCAGCCAATGATTTTCAAGATGACATGAAAGTGTCTTACTCATCTCACTGAGCTGTCATGCCGTGGTTCGGCAATCTACTGATTTCTGATAATTTTGATAAGATGCCAGTGATAAGATATCAATTTCGGGACTCATCGGCTGACTCGGGCTCGGGCCTGCAATTCACTTTGCATACTTTCTGTACATTCTCCTGAGTTTCCTCCTCCATGCATGACAAAAATTGTAGATAAGAGCTTTGAGCTGGACTAGAGGACACATGCCTTAGCAAATTTTTCTCAAAATATATCTTGACCCATGTTCTACAGGAGCCTCGAGTGAATGAAGACTCGAGTGACTCTGGGGAAGGCTGTGTCATGGGAAAAGTCATGTGCATTGGTTTATGTCCAAATCGGGACATAAGCCTCCACGGACATAGCCCATGAACCAAATCTGGCTTATGGTTTATGTCTGTGGAGATTTTGATTTTTTCAAGTTTTTTCAAGTGGGAAAAAGAAAGAAAAAAGAAGAGAAGGGAGAGGATTATTGAAATCAAGACACACCTTCTGAACCTGTTTTTTGAGTGTAAAATCTGCTCAAAGACTGAAATTCTGAGTATTGGCTTACCCGAAATCAAGACCATTTTTGGCATCTTAAAGTCGCACGAGGCTTATCTCTTTTCGAGCAACTGCCCTATTTGACATAAGCCCCAGCCAATGATTTCAAGATGACATGAAAGTGTCTTACTCATCTCACTGAGCTGTCATGCCGTGGTTCGGCAATCTACTGATTTCTGATAATTTTGATAAGATGCCAGTGATAAGATATCAATTTCGGGACTCATCGGCTGACTCGGGCTCGGGCCTGCAATTCACTTTGCATACTTTCTGTACATTCTCCTGAGTTTCCTCCTCCATGCATGACAAAAATTGTAGATAAGAGCTTTGAGCTGGACTAGAGGACACATGCCTTAGCAAATTTTTCTCAAAATATATCTTGACCCATGTTCTACAGGAGCCTCGAGTGAATGAAGACTCGAGTGACTCTGGGGAAGGCTGTGTCATGGGAAAAGTCATGTGCATTGGTTTATGTCCAAATCGGGACATAAGCCTCCACGGACATAGCCCATGAACCAAATCTTTTGTATCTTCATATAACTCTGATCTCTTCCGATGCGACTCCGTTGACGATGCGTTTTTGACAACACCATATGCATGCTCCTACTCTCATTGTATGTCTTTGTGGGATTGTTTTCAATAGCTCATCCTTCTCTCCTTCATCAGCTGCAAAAGCGGGTAGAACACCCTCCTTAGCAGTATCCACAGAAGAGGGTACAGTGCACATCTTTGACACTCAGAAACGAAATGAATGGGACGCAGGTCAGTGATCTGTTCTCATCCTGATCCATACTCACACACACTATGATTGCTGCAGAACCTCCTCGCAGAACCTTACGGCCTCACGTTAATGGTGTATACGATGTTAAGTGGAGCCCCTCTGACTCACGTTTGGCTACATGTTCTGCAGATAGATCCATCCGAATATCATGCCCTCTTACCTCCCAATTGCTCCATACCCTGGAAGGCCATGTGTCAAGTGTTAAACGCGCTGCATGGCATCCGATAAACGACTCATTGCTTTGCTCGGGCGGGCGTGACGGCGCTATCTGTATCTGGGACCTACGTCTTCCCCAAAATCCTGTCTTGAAAATCTCTGATGCGCACGAACTTCCATTGAAGGGACGTCGCTCAAAGCAACATGTGCCTAAAACCGTAACCAACTTGGTGTTCAATGAAGATATGTCTCTGATAAGTAGTGGATCATCGGATGGGTAGGTATTTCTACTTCTGTATGTTATGAGCTGAGCTGATTGAAAGTTCTCAAAGAGTTCTACACAACTGGGATTTACGGTTTTTATCGAGCCAGTCGCGGCCCAAATCCAAGCGAGTGACACCATCCTTTTGTAGTCCTATCGATCCCACTACTCAGTATAGTTCGAGACGACCTCGAGGAATCCTTAGCATAACAGCCGGTACAGGCCCCACCTCTGGGCTACTGTTCGCTCTGGCAGCAGATTCTCGTATTCACACCTACGACGCATCGTCCCTCACGCCACTTCCTATCAACTTCACTGATCCGAACCTACAAGTCAATGGTTCTTTCTATATCTCCTCTGCAGTTTCTCCTTGTGGGCGCTGGCTAGCGAGCGGAGGAGGGAAAAGCGCGTTACTGTTCGATGTCTCTTCAGCCGCCAGACCATTCGCCCGAGCATCGTCTGGCGTAGTGCTGAAAGCACAGCTCGGTGAGGTGCATGCTGTCGACTGGGCTTACGGGATGGTAGCTACCTGTGCGGATGATAGGACGGTTCGGATTTGGAGGCCTGATGTAGACACCTACAGAAGTTGCGAGGAAGATCCCGACGAATACAAATGGAAGTGGAGTTGGGCAGAAGATTCCGTATCTAAAAAAACAATGTGAAGCTCTTACTATGTTGTGGAAAATGAACTATGTTGACGAATCTTTGAAACTGAAGACTAAGTTAGGCTACCAGTGTTCATATCCAGATTGGTTACATTTGTTGCTGTACAAGCGTGAACAGTGATTCTATATGTGAGTATGTTCTATGTTCTATGAACGAGGGTATGCATGAAAATCGCCTGATGCGGAGTTAAGGAGTCCATCGACATTAGACAAGAAGTGACTCCAGTCTTGACCGAGCCCTCTGCAGGCGTATCAGGCTAAATTCATGTTAGAGAGGAGCGGAAGTTCAGCTGACCTTTGAGTATTAGCTGGGTCGCCACCAGATCCAGATCCCCAGCAGTGACCAGTTGTGTTGTTCCAATGCGGGAGGGGAGCGATAACGGTATTTCGAACTTCCGTCTGGTTGGTATTGAGTTGCTGGTACGGTGCATCAGGAAGTTGCACAGGGGTTTGAGTGTATGCGGGACGAGAGTAGGATTCAACAGAAGCGATGACCCCCTGCATACCATACTGGTTGTAGAGCTCTACAATACTTGGATTATATTGCTCCGCTTGTAAAGGGGTTGTACCAGATGCTGCGGTAGCATTTTGAATGGTGGTGGTGGAATTGCTAATTTCTGGACACGGATTCCACGGATTGGCTTCCGCAAGTGATGACTCCGAGGTTGAAACAACGGGAGAGGTATTAGTGTAATATTCGTCAGTTCTGGGATAGTAAGGTGATGATTCACTGGCACCGAGATCTCGAGTGTGGAATGAAAGGACAAAGTCGGGAATGGAATGCATAAGATCAGCGAGTGGATCCCCCACTGGATGAGTAGACTGATTCTGAGGATGCTCAGGCACATTGGGAACTGTGTGCGGGTAGCCAGCTGAAGGGTCAAGGGAAGCGGAGGAAGAATGGATCTCTTGCTCAGTGCCGCCGGTAGGGCCCAATTTTGATCGAGCGTCCTGCAGCTCTGGGGATAGCTGACCAACAGAGATGATAGCATGTAGTATATCACTGCGGGAACGTTGAGTGAACGTGAACGGAAGAGAGGAAAATTAAAACCATACATGAATCGGCCAGCACTTTGAAATCTGCAAAACTTCAGGATTTGATTGACAAGTTTCTCAATTGGGGACTCACCTTTGACTGAAATCAGAGAGAAGATCAAAGCATTTCGACAGAGCTGCTAGTTCTTGCGCGGTCTCTTCTCCGACATCCGGTGCATGTTTTGCTCTCCAGAGTTTCAGAAGCAGCACGATTCCAGCACTAAATAGCGTGTTCTGTGGAACTTTGTTCAATGATGTGGACGTAAAATTGGGCGGGCTCTTACAAGGACATATATGGGGAGCACTGGGATTTTGGGAGACTGCAATTCCGAGGCATGAATGCAGTAGCGGGCAGCATTAGCACAGATAGCCAAAGACGGGAAGGTGAGAATTGATTCTTGTCCTGGACGGGGTATGAACGCTTTATGCACCTAGTAGATCGAGCATATTCAAATTGGTCGCGGAATGAACTGGAAATTTTCAGATATACCTGGACCTGTGAGTTCTAAACGTCAAAGACTGAGAGAACGACATCGACAACTTCGCACCTGTACCCAATAATAAGTAGTGTACAAGATGACACTCTGTTGTCGAAATACAGGATCCTTGCGATTCGGATCCCATTTAACTATGCAGTTATGTAGATACCGGTCAACATTGTAATTGAACGGTTATTTGTTCGCCTTTAGCAATAACTGCTTACCATGTTCGGGGACATTATCGATCCATTGGTTGAGCAACGAATCGATTTCCATCACAGCCCTCTGATGCCATGTTCTGCCAGTAATCCCCATCCGCCGCCAGACGTCCAACTTCTTGATAGGATACTGTAACGTTCAGGGGGAGCGCGAAATACGTCAGATCGACATTGAATATTATTTGTCGTAGAAACGACTTACAATCAGACGATGAACCGCTGCAGCAATTTGTTGTAGTTTGGTGTAATGTATCCAGAATGACATTACAGACGGTTTCCCGGCAGGTTGCACAAAGTTCTTGTCGGGATCTTCATGATTTCCCCAATACTCTTGATCACACTCGGCTGGAAGTTCAAGGTCAAAACTAGGAACTTCTTGAGCGACGAGAGATATGAGAATTTGGATGAAAAGGCAGCTTACTCGTCGAAAGTGGTCGCTCGAGGGCGGCCAAGGAACATGCTTACGGTGACATCGATGTTCACCAGCGCCCAGAAAGCGCGATTCCATAACTCACGCTCAATGGTCCGCGGTCTACCAGGCCCGGGGCTTTTGCGATGGACACCAATTGCTTCGGCAAGACGTATTGCAGTGCCAATGATTATCCAGCTTGATTCAGACGTAGTAGTTCCTTGGAGGAAGACGACACTGAGCTACGATTTTCAAAGTCACCAAGCGAGAACGCGCAACTAATTTATAAGTGCTTACCACGAATAATTGCAGATTGTATACTCTTGGAGGGTCAATAAACGACGTCGTTTGCACGACCGCCACCTGTCGGAACCAGGGCCAGCCCAACGAATGTTCAGGACATGGAGCACCAGAAATCATGTTCCTCGGGTCATTTGAATACCTTGAAGCTAAGGCGCATACTGCCAGTACGACTTTACCAAAACACCGTTCGCGCAGGTGTAATCCGTCTTTGATACTTTGTTCGAATGTCTCTCGATGAAGCAACGGGAGGTATGGATCAAATTCCGAGAAATATATGCTGATGAGGTTTTGCAACAGTTCAGAGTCCGGGAAGACAAGTGGGGTATCAGGTGTCATGAATGGTACCTCCCGTTGCCACTACAGAAGGACAATATGTGAATATGTGGAAAACAAAAATATAACTCATTAGCCATATCTGAAATTGAATGACGATGATTGGAAAGCTTACAGGATTGATAGTCCAAAACAATGGTCGTTCAAAACGTTTGAGCAAAAGGCCGATATCGAGATCATGCTGGAAATCGACCTCAAGCAGAGTCTGCGCCAAGACGAAATTACTTGACATGCCGTAGTGACGCGGACGAGAATGGTAAAGCGAAAGGTGTTTGAAATCTTCCGAGATGGTATTGGTGTCTATGTCATCACTATCTTCATCAGAGAAGACACCACCGATAGCTGACTTCGTTATCAATGAATCTGCGTTCGACTGAACGCTCTCGGAATCTGGTCCTGGAGATGGTGAAGGATGTCCACTGGCCGAGGCAGGTCCGGAGACAGTCGCACGTCGCAAACGAGACAATTCCTTCTCCAGGAAGCGAACATAGTGACAGATGTCTACCAGCAATTCGCGCACTCCTGCATGGTCATCGGGGATTGTGTAGGACAATGGCTCAGCCAAAATGGCGTTGACCAAGGCAGATTGGGCTGTATGACTGTGTGTAGATCAACTTTAGACTTCCGAGTGCGTTGTGATAAACATATGATAGAGTTACGAACTTTGGTTTTGGCCCGCGTTTCTTCAAAAAAGGGATTAGCGTAAGTATCGATCTGGATGGTCCTTCCTGCGCGAAGATCACCGTACTTTTGGAGTGTTCGTGTGCTTGCACTCTATTCCTGCATTTAAACATACGGTGCAAACTTTGTTTGGCATGGTGGAACTGTCGCCTGATGTCTAATTCAACGAAGGTAGAAGAACTTCCAGCTTATGAAGAACTCACATCGAACTGTGGAGAGAGTTAATTATAAAACGGTCTTTTCGGGCAGCAAAAAAAGGATGAACAAGATGACCGGACTCACTCTTCTTCCTGCGACAATTGTCACAGCTGTTCTGGAGTCGTTTCGCTCCTTTTTTACGAGAGTTGGCGTCCATCGTAGAGCAAAAGATACCACGATAAGGAGCTCGGGGGATAACAGAAATGAAGGGACCGTGACTCTTGGTTATAAGTAGCATGCATGGATTGAATGAGCGGAAGACTGTTGAGTCAGCGTAAGCTGATTAAATCCATTTAGTATGACACTGATAAGTCAATGAGGCATAGAAGCCTTTGAGAGGTAGTTATGTTGAGAACAAGGATCTTGTCCGATCTCCTGTTAACGGTATCAGTTTAAGTCTGTTTACTTTATTTTTTGCCAGTGGCGAAAGTTGCAGTCCGGCCGCCCGGCACAGCTGGCACATGCCGAGCCTGCCGAACTCTGAATAATCGGCTCAATCATTTACCTCCACCAACTTTCTCCTCAATGGGTCTCTCAATATCATCATTATTCTCCTCTCTCAGCTCTTTAATTCGATGGAGCAAAGACCAGGATGTTCGTATACTAATGCTGGGCTTGGATTCTGCTGGAAAGGTCAAACTCTTTGCTTTTGAACTGGTCCCATCTTCATACTCATGGTGTCATTAGACCACGATATTATATAGACTTCAGGTGCATCTAATTCATAGTCTGGGTGACTGTTTGAACTTAGTACGTGTCTGTACAGATTGGGGAGGTCGTCTCAACAATACCAAGTGCGTTCTCACCGTCCTTCAAACGATTGACGTATCCTGAAAGTATCTTCTGCATAGCGATTGGTTTCAACGTGGAAACAGTCCAGGTCAGGGCACAGAACCAATTTTGTGCAAACTTCTTCGTTCTGATAATCGAGCAGTACAAGAATATCAAGTTCCAAGTCTGGGACCTAGGAGGTCAATCCAGTATTCGGCGCGTCTACTTCGAGTCATTCATGCACGGAACTAGCATTGATCATCCTCCCACAGACCATACTGGCGGTGCTACTTTCCCAACACATCCGCCATTATATACGTGATTGATTCATCCGACCAAGCACGTTTAACAACATCACGATCGGAACTGTTAACAATGCTCTCGGAGGAAGAACTTAAAGGAGTACCCTTGCTTGTCTTCTGTAACAAACAGGACGTAGAAAGCGCCTTAAAACCTGAAGTAATCAGCGAAGAGCTCGGATTAGCCGGAGGAGAGAAGTCGCGACCTTGGAGTGTGCGAGGAAGTTGCGCAACGAAAGGGGAAGGTCTTGAAGAAGGATTAGACTGGTACGCCTGACAATCAGTGATCTAGGGTTGGACTAATAGCATGCAATCTAGGTTGGTGAATGCGATACAAAAGACATGATATCCACCAATGTTGATATACCCTCTGCTACATTCGCTCTGTTTTCTTCATTTTACGATATACGGACTTAAACTGCGCACTAATACTCATATATCGCATTCACCACAACCCGAGGTAACCATATCAATCGAAACCCGCTTTGTTCTCCAACGCCGCTAGCAAGGCTTTTGCTCGTTCAAGTTTCATTAGGTTGGCGGTTATATTCGTTCGCTGAGTCATTTCATTCTCGTTTTGATTGTCATTGCTTTCGGTCACAACTGACAGGCCAGCCGGAGTCTCCGTTGAAATGATAGATACGCAAGTTTTGGTCAAGTTCTATCAGAATGAAGATCATGCCAAGGGACCAGACATATGGTAGATGAAGGACTCACCTCACGAATGTTCCCCTGTACGTTAGAAAGATACCTGAGGACGAGGGGCATCTGTGAATCAGGGATCTGGTAATGAGAGAGCTGTGAGCTTGAGAAAGTGCTTGGTTCCAAAGTCCGGTTCGAGGGTTTGAACCTACATTCTCTGTAGCCCAATTCCTGATGATCCAATTCTGACGTGCTTTCTGAAATTTCCACTTTGACGGTTTGCGGAATTGTACAAAAGCATATGATAGAGCTATGTTGAAAAATCGTCAATGAATACTCACTTGAATGACTGAATCTGGCTGCACACCTTTTTGAGCTTGTGCGGATAGCGAGGCTTCTTCTGCAGGGTCAGGCAACCCAGTTTTATTCTTTGATTTCTTGGATCTCTGAGTCTGAGCCTCAGGAGCATCATCTGCCCCTTCCACCTTTTCCGTGTCCTCCCTCTTTCGTTTCTTCTTTCGTTCTGTGGAAGCACCCTGTAAAACGTCTTCCGACTCTTTCCGTTTCCTTTTCTCCTTCTTCCCCTCCTTCTCTAAACTCTGTTCCCCCTCCCGTTCCCCCGTATCTGATCCAGATGGCTCTCGAGCAGTCGACCTAGATCGTTTCTCCTTAGCCTCTAAATGTGACGATGCTTCTTCTGACCCATTAGCCTTCAATTTTGTTGAGCTTTTTTTCTTCACACCGTCGATTTTGCTATCCCTATTGGTGTTTACCTCTTCACTGTCGCCAGTGTTAACATGGCGTAACTCTGACTTGTCTGCTTGGCTTCCCCTCTTCTTCGTCTTCTTCCGTTTCTCGATATGTTCCTCCGCGGGCGTGGACACGCTTGGCTCTTCTTTTGACATCGGGTGAGGACAGGGTGAGGATATGAAAACCGGATGAAACCCAACAGAAAAGAGCTTTTAGGCGCTGGCGGTTAGCATCCGAGCTTTTAATTTTGTAACGTCAAGGTCAGAACTACTTTCTATGAGTTCACACAGGTATGAGATTTAGTCCTCGAGAATCAGATTGAACTCGAGTTCAAAATCCCGCATGACACCGCAACATACCAGAACGCTCTTATGGTATGTCCGACAGAAATGACAGAGTGAAGGGGGCCCAATCATTTCTATCCCCATTTCTCAATGACTTCGAACAACGTACGAAGTGCATGCTATTCAACAGTCCGGAGCCCGATCATGAACAGAATTGATCCCAGCACACGACTCGTGATGGATATCCGCCGAAACGATCAACGAAAACGTCCTTTGGACCTTGCGCCATAAACTAAACCCGCACGGCCGGGCAGTCGAGTCTGCATAATGATTGGACTCCTTCGACACTCTCGTGATTGAGAATAGCGGCAGAAGATGGGTATTGTGATTGGCACGGTTTCCTGTTCCACCAGGGACACATGCATGCGTTTCTCGTCGTGCGTGAAGGATTCAGACATCTTCCAGTTCGATGTTTTCTTGGAACTCTTTGATCGCCCTCCTGCGTGTTATACTGATGTCAAGTAATCGTCGAAAGTTCCCGGGACCTGACGCATGGGACGTCTACGTTCGCTTTGATGAAGAAGTATGATAATCGTGGGATACAGCTCTAGTTGTCTACTCCTCGTCCTGCACGTACTTGTGCCGAATGTCCTTCCATTGTTTCTACAGAGGAAGACAGATGTTATTTCAACCAGCTGGAATTGTTTGAGGAATTGACTTACACCCTTGTTCCATGAATCCCAAAAAGCAGTGACACCAGAGTCGAAGCCGATGCCAAAAGCAAAGGCTGCTGCAAAGACGGAACCAACGTACACGCCTACATTGTTATTTTGTCAGGAGGAAATTTTGGATGATAGATTCTGTCGTTGCGTACTGTTCCGTTTGAAGATGGCGTTGTAGGCAGTTGTTGCAATCTATGAGTGCGCGACTATCAGTGTAAAGCTCTACAGCATGTTAAAGGCTCGATGCTAACCGACATGTTTTTAGTTGGTGGTAGTTGCTTGTTGACTGTTCGGATGGGCGCGGAAAGCGCTACAGAGATTAGGTAATCACAAAAATCTCGGCCATCATTCTCTCTTGCTTTACTGCTCTCAGCAATGTTCAGTTCGGTACGCTCTGCTGTGAAGCAGAGCTCTAGGAGAACACTCGGTGGACAAGCTAGCTATGCTACGCCAACCCAAAGACACACTCTAAACCCGCTCTCTCCTCATATGCCACCTTCTCCAGCCCAAGAGATGTTCACCGAAATTGACCTACCTCCATCTGCCGAAGGTGGTTACTCTCGAACTGACTCGTCTCCACTATCCTCTACATGGTCTACCGAAGGCGAAACGCGCTATACAGCCGTCCGCATTCCTCAATACAAACTCCACTGCTTTTCCAGTCGCAACAACACTATAACTACTTTCACCGACCCAGATGGCAATCCCATTGCCTGGTTTAGTGGTGGCTCTTGCGGATTCAAAAGAGGCCAGCGTGCATCGTACGAAGCTGGCTATCAATGTGCCGTGAGGATATTCAAAAGGATAGAAGACATATCACGGACGAAGGGTATGATCCGAATCGCGCTCTTCTTCAATGGGTTTGGTCAAGGCAGGGATGCGATGCAGAAGGCACTTATGACAAGTGAAGGGAGTAACGTGAAAGGTCTGGTTGAAGTTGTGGGAGATAGGACACCAATAAAAATTGGTGGAACTAGATCGAAGAAAATGAGAAGATTGTAGAGGTTCGTGCGTTCCTATGATATGTCAAACTTTGCGCTGATTCAATCAGTAGAAGCTTTTGTGTTGTTCCAGCCCAACAGAGAATCAACGGCGATCCTGCTTCATAGCCCTCCACGTCTGAAAACAATTGAGTGCATCAGGAGAGATGGAATCAGAATCCCTCTTGTGGATTCTTGGAACACATGAAACTCCCTCTGGTAATCTGCCGAACGTGATTCCTTCAGAATTCCAATCAAAACTCGAGGCATGTCCACGCAGGCTGCGTATTGATCACAAGCGGTTCCTGTCGAACAACTCCCAAGTCGTATTAGAGACGTAGAGACACGGTTTTCTACGCATGTCTTTCCCGTCTCGTCTGATGTTCTCTGCTCACGAACGCAGCCCGCTGATGTATCACGCTTGTTTCTGAGGGCCTACGAATCAATAATTAGCCGCCGGCACACTGCTCTCAATTTTCTGCAAATTTTCTGCTTACGATTCCAAACAGTTTCCTGGCTACTGGGGTACCAGCCAACTACTCTGTGCCCACTGCCGATAGATTCAAAAACCTGTCAATCACAGTAAGGATCAACCTTATCGTGCATAATGGCGGGATCTACGCTCCCCACATTGCTTCTGTCTTCTAGGCAGAAAATCGTAGAGAATCATGCAATTATTTTCGGGAGAGGTCAATCTTGTGCGGGACCATTGCTATTCTGGAATTGTTAACGATACGGATAGCTTCTATGACGAGGTTTTTGCCATAACATTGTAAGGGATAGATCCCATATCAGGAGTCTTATCATCTCTCTAGGATCTGTTTTCCAATCGTAACGCAGCAGATGTACATGCAGAACCATACAGAGGTTCATGAGATGTTGCCAGAATGTCTAGAAGCTCAATTTATGTTCAAGTCCAGCTAAAATATTCTGCAGATCTGATCAGCCAATTCGAATCATTTCATGTTTTTAGGCAGGCCTTGGCTAGGCGAAATATGATACTGGGGCATCTGCTTGAGGATATCATTTAACGGATCGCAGGCTCAATGGTGGCGGTAAAGACTCAGGGATACTTCAAAGCTGACATTTGTAATCCGGTGAAGTTTCTCCAGCCACGCTGAGGGTTCTGAGTAAGTACATGAACTATATCTCGTTGAATAGTACGGGCATCATCAAAGCTTCATCAGAGGACGGGGGGTTTCTTTGTAAGGGCCAGGGTTTCCGGTGGATTTTCCTGATCGACATGACTATTTCTACGAGTCTTCTAGCCGATACGATTGATTTGCTGCATATGTCCTTAACTCTGTAGATGTCACGAATACTATGTAGAGCAAGGTAATGAACGTTACGAATAAGGCACCAAAATACATGCCCAAAATGCATGCCAGAAGGGCATAGTATTTTGGACTGCACACTGCACGACTTCCACGATGGAGTCCTCATCCGCAAGACTTTATTGACGGAGATTTTTTAACCAAATCGATGAATAGACAGCATGGCTTCGTTATCGAAGATCCATGTCTTGCATATAGGAAGTTTGATCAAGAGTTGATTTTTTCAAACTATGCGGATGAATGCAATCCATTGAGCATGGCAAATTGTAACGGAAACGTATCGTGAAATAGTGAGTGGTGCGCCTTTCATATGATAATTAACTGGGGTCGATAGAGTTTGAATGGTTTGTGTTTATAACTGTGAGATGGACTAACAGATGGAATTAAATCATACCGCCCCAGAATCTCTTCAAGTTTAGACGGCTGAGGCTACTTTGACGACGTGCTGCCGCAATCTTTTCGGGGATACGCATATGGAGGTTATGAGCAACCCTCAATCGTGGCTCCAGACTTTCAGGTTTCGGAAACGGCGGAGTTGTCATTGCGACATCTGCTTGATGATATGCAGCTTGAAGATCATCAACTGGGAGGGAGATGAGAATCAGCGAGGCATACTTCGACAAGGTGGCATACAACGACTCACGGGAGTGAATACCGAGTGTGGAGAGCTTCTGACGGTCATCATTTGAGAGGGCCTTTTCCCAGAACCAGACGTATTGGTCTAAAAAATAGCGATGAGTATTAGTATGGACATGACCGAAGTGCTTAGTAGACGAACTCTGCTTGTCTGCCTTTGCTTGTTCTCCCGATGCATGCCGCTCCAAATATTTATGGGCATCATCTTCCTCCTGCTTTATCTGTTTCTTGAGTTCAGCTAACTGACTTTCCAGTTTCTACATGATTTGCGATGAGCAACAGTTACTGGCCGTGGTGAGATATGCTGACCTTGATGAGCGCAGCATCTCGAGCGTCAGAGGTAGAGCCGGTACCAGACCTGAGTCTCCTGTAGTCTCGGGTAGTACCTACGCTGAAAAGAGTAGGAACTGTCGCTCTGCACGTTCTTGAGCTAAGTGCAAGTGAATGTTTGAGCATGAGAAAATTAAGATGTGATTACATAACGAAGAATAATTACGCGTGACGTCACGCGACCGTGACTATCCCTCCGAGTCATTAATCATTACGAGTTCCTCATCCTTCCTCGTCTTTTCTCAACAACTACGGCGACGCCGCATACATGGAAAGCGAGCAGGTACTCAGCGCTATTTGTTTTCTGCGCGCTAACTCAACACCTGCATAGGATGCTGCAACTACCTCAACGTTTTCTCTATTCAAGGTATTGTTGATCGCGTAGAATCGAAACGCTCACTGATCATTTCGATAGATGCACACTCCGCTCTCCTTAAGGCCGACTTCTGATGATGAGACTGCAGTCTCTGTAAGATCTACAATCTGAGCATGCTTTGAAAGAACTGACCTGAACGCATATATCCAGCCCTCAACCCCTTTCGAATCAGCCATCGATGATGTCCAAAGGCAGGAAGAGTATTCGACTCAAGCTCTTCCTCTTAATGAGAAGCAGGTGAGCCAGTCTTGGTCGATTCTATCGACGGCTTTGTCGTTCAATTCTTTCCAGTTCGACACTCGACCTACGACCTTGATGCCGGGAAATCCTCAATCCGATGCCCCATCGAACTCTCCTTATGCGCAATCTGGCTCTTCAATGATTGAACATGACCCACAAATCGCTCCAGTGCCTGGACACTCTGCGTCAGACTTCTCAACTGCTTCAATTTCGCCGCTACCATATCCTACAATCAATGCAGAAAACAAGGCGGATTCGTCTAAAGAAACAAAACAAATTGATGATTCATCAACGTCTCTCATGCTCAATACAGAACTAGAAGATCATGCAACATGCACCAGTATAGAAAACTTAGATACCACCGACGGATGCGCCGCTGAATCTCCGCTGCTTCAATTGCCTCAAGATCAAGATGTATGTGCAAAAATCGATAATCCAGACTTTATCGAAGACATCGAAGATATGAATAATGCATGCCTCAATCACTCGCCACGACTGTCTGATATCCCTTCTCCGTATACTTCTCATGAAACAGCCGCCCTTCCTGCCTCTTCTTATCCGTTGACAGCTTCACTTATTCAAAGTTTCCCTCAATCTGAAGAAATGCTATCTCAAGAAACCACTCCAAATTGCCACAGCGATTCTCTCTGTCCTGATACTGCGCTGCAACTATCTACAACAGGGACTCGATCCTCTTCTACTGCTTCTCGTACTGCTCTCAAATCTGCTTCATACTCACCTCCTCCTGCTCCACGACTTGCTTTGCTGAAGCTTCCTGACACAGGCTCCCACCTCGATGCTTCTACCGCAGGGGCGTTGGCCTCTATGAATAACTTGTTGTCCTCGCTGTCACAAGACCACATTCCAGACGACGAAATAGAGAAGCATGACAACGAAGTTGGCCACCATCCCTTCGAGGGCCCTTTCGATCGATGTTCGGAATTTTTGTTACCCAGTTCTTCTCCTAACAAGATTATACTCTCAACATCATCTCCGCCCCGCTCAAGCCCTCCTAGACAATTTTCATCTTCGCCATCCGAGTCTTCTTCGTTACTCACAGATGCCGGACGACGATCGCCATCACATGTGAGCCCTCCGATAACGATCCGATCTTGAATTGATATTCAGGTTTTCTCTACCCAACAGGAGGATTCCGGAGCCAGGTCGTCTCCGGATCAGTTAATCCTCTCCGAGGAATTTGAACTGACATCGCCGCTACTCTTCGCTCAATGCGAGGACCAGTGTACTACCGATTTCAATCAGATGAATCCTCTCAGTGATGATTTCGCTCTAGACTCCAACTCAGATGAAGCAAATGAGGCATGTCCTTGACGTTACAGTTGGATGCCGTTATCATACTAACGAGGTTCATTTTAGCAAATCTACCATATCACTTTACCAATCATGAGCTCCCCAATGCCGTCTTCGTCTCCTGGGTATCCAGTGTCCTCCCCTCGCGCAAACTTGCCTATTGAACTTACAAGCTCTCCTATGCCGTCTTCGTCTCCCGGGATTCCCGCATCCTCTCCTCCTGTAAACTTACCTGTTACGACTACAACCTCTTCAATGCCGTCTTCGTCTCCTGGGTTTCCAGTCTCCTCTCCTCGTGCAGACTTGCCTATCAAAACTTGTTCATCTCCGCCAAGGAAAAGGAAACGTGAGGAAGAGGAGGTTCGTATCCATTTCTCAGCTCTGTCCTTGTTGATCCATGATCTCCGTATTGACAGGGAACGCGATCACTTCCGGGCTCCCCGACAAAACGCTCAGTAAGATCGACTATCGTTAGCTAAACACATACGTTGGTGACCTGATCTGTTGTAGAACCGCGCATTACCTGCCCCGAAACGATCTACGATGGCATCCCAGCAGCGCCAACACAAGAAATTGGTGACACCGTTCCGGTCTCCCCTAATGTCGAAGCAAGCTCCAATGGGCCCACCCGTTGTCCCACTTGAGAAGCCATTCGTCTCAGCTGCATCTGGGCCCAGAGAGCCTCACGCACTTTCAGCTGCTCCTTCCGACTCAAAACGAAAACGTTTTTCCGTCACTGCTCGTGCTGCTGGTCAATTTAAATCTCCTCTATCCTCTGATGGTACACCCCATGCATGTTCCTCTGTACGAGTTCGCTTGACGCCTCAAATTCAGACGTTGGAGCGAAAAATCCAGGTACTGAAAAGAGCACTCAAGGTGAAGAAGGATAATGAGGAAGAAGTGCTGGCTGATCTGACTGCACGCTGGACAGAGGCTGGAAGGGAGGTTGCGTGGGAAGTCTGGGAGTTGGTCAAAAACAACCAAGATTCGTCGGACGGCAGTCTGGGCGAGAAAAGGTCGTTCAAGGAAGGTTGGGGGTGGGATGTGCAAGGAGACGAGAAGCGTATGAAATCAGAAGATCCGTGGGGTTGGAGTACAGCCAATCCTGAAGATGAGGATGCAGTTACAGTGCTTCAAGACCAAGATGCGGGATCGAAGAAAGAGATTGAAGAGGATAGAACAGAATATACGTTGGGCCTGATGCTGAGGCGCCTGGGTATTGATCCTGCGACCCTTGGTTGGAACGAACAAGAGGGTACTTTCAAAGACGATTAATAATAATTGACACGGACAGAGGATCGTACAACCAAGTTTGTTGCATTCTGTATATTCCGCGGTTTTGGTGCGAGGCATACATGTGTAAATATTAACATGGAGCTCCTGGATATGCTCATCGAAGTTCATTATTGTTACAGTATGTATGTATTTGTGGTATTGGATGAATGTCTCTGCATGCCAATCGATTGCATGATCATTCGCTTGACACAGAATCGTCGTCAGCTAGAAAGGGTCTACAAAGCAGATGCGGCCAAAAACATTAGAGCTGCAGTGCAGTTGAGCGTAAGTAACTTACCCATATTCGTACCCGCTCCTGATAGCGCTAGCCATCCATTCCTCATCAGCTTCTTGTTGGGCAGGAAGAGCTGCCCCTCCAGCAATGCTCAAGATAACAGGAAGAAGGACAAGACCATGTAGTGCCCCGGCAATAATCAATGTTAGCCACATCCGGAAATAGTAAATCTGTATGGTTCAATGTGAGTCGATCCGAACATTAAGAAAATATTCTCTCACCTCCAGCAACTTAGAGCGCGTGAGACCGAGAACACACATACCAATGAGCTTGGTGAAAGTGATACCCGAAAGCACCTACACCAAGACATCAGTAGGGACGAGAGCCAATTGAAGGACTGCAACACATACCGAAGGCCCGATGTTTGTCAGACCGATGTACATTCTCTCATCTCTATCCTTTTGGCCTTTCACTCGATCTGCAGCGGCAAAACCCCAGACGCTTCCTGCACTTGCACTCGATCCGTAACCGTACCCGGAGCCAGCACTCATGAACGCTCTCGCCACATGTACGCAAAATTCGACCGCAATGCCTTCCGCCATCACAAGATTTACCAGACTGATTGCATTCAGGCTCACTCCTTCGATCCTCATCATACCCATGACACTCACTACCACCATGCCCGTCACAGCCGTGACTATGCCACCTGACCGTAAAGAGCCAAGGAAGATCGACGTGATGAGCAGGGTTGAAAGAAGACCAAGACCGAGTATCATTTGTGTTGTGGAGGTGATGGTGAGATACTGATCAAAGAAAACATAATGCGGGGAGTAGGGAAATACTTCCACACCCGTAGATTCGGTAATCGAATCAGCGATGCGTCTTGCAGATGAAAGAGAGGCAATAAATTCCGCCTGGGTTCTCAATGGGGTGTGGAACGTGCGGAAATGAGAAGCGACAATCTCATCTCCTTCTCCAAACGCCACACTGCCACCAAACCCTTCTTTTCCTCCAAGTGGACACTCCTCCCCAGCCTCACTAGCAAGCCATTGCTTTGCATATTGAACAAATTCCTCGCCCTCTGGGAAACCTTCCATTGTGACATTCCAAGCTGGATCTCGGCCCTCGAAACATGGTCTACAAAGCCGTGCACTGTCCCGCGGCCGACAGGGTATTGAAGGGTTCCGCTTCCGCACACGACAACACGTATCCATTTCAGGGTCTAACCAAGCAAAGAACGTATCGATCCAAGATGCCGCAGGATCTGAGAGGTAAGAAGATTGAGGGGAGAGTAAGGATAATTCATCTGGGTCGACAAATGAATGTTGGAGTGGAAGTAGAGACGAAAGTGCAGATGAGAATTCAGCTTGAACTCTGCTCCGTTCTGCCTCCAGTATATTGCTCAGGCTCATTTGTTCACAGGTAGTGAACCGTCCGCACAGTTTTTGTTGGCCAGCTCTCTCCGTGACATCGACGTTCCGGGCAACAAAGTACACTGGCGGACCGACATCGAAGTACTGGTCCATCTTGTCGAAGTAGGACACAAGATAAGACGAGCTAGGCAACGCCAGCCGTTGGTCTGATCCGATGCATTTCAATCCCAAGACCAGCAAAGTAAAGAGAGCGCTCACCTAGTCCCAACTCGATAGCCTGCATCCCAATGATACCCGCAATGAAAATCCCCCAAAGAGAATGATCACAACAGCTTTCACTGCAGGTTTAAGAAGAAATGGTACATAATATCTTCTGAAGAATCTCCCCAGCCAACCTGGCGAGCCTGACGCACTTGCTCTCGTTGAACTTTCACCGTAAGCACCCAAAGCAGCATGGTTCGCGCCATGGTCATCGTTATATCGGTCTGGGGAAATGGGAGGATGATCAAGGGCACCTCCATCGTCTTCGTCATCAGGAAGCGCAATCTGTCCTGGAAGATTGATACACGGGATACAATCCATCCTTCCCGCTTCGATTCTCCTCGCCTCCAACCCTATCCCGACGCCGGCCAATAGACACACTTGCAGAAGACCATTGATCACGACACCCCCTGCTGCGTACAATGCAAAGTTCCGGACAGCGGGCATCGGGACCAATGCGCCCAGCAAGAACGCAACTGATTCCGCAAGCGTCGAGAGCAGAATCGAGGGTCCAATGAGCGACAGTGTAAGTGCGATACGAGTAGGTGGAGGGAGATAGGAAGGGTTCGGGTATGCTGAAGAGGGGGCAGATGAATACGATGAGAGCGACGATGTCGGGTGATCGTATCGAGAGGGATAGGGGAAGTGTCGTGAAGAATGAGTCGTTCTTGTAGGCGACATCATCCTCGCTTCACCGTCTCCGTTACTTAAGAGAGTATCAGGAGCAATGCCTTCGTTGCCCCGACCTCTGTGTCCACTCGGGCTGTGATTGTGTTCGGCATACAATCCGTGCACTGCATCCACTCGTTCAAATTCCCCCATCAATAGGAAAACATTGTCTACTCCCACTGCAAGGACTAGGAACGGTATGACCTCCGCAATGACCAAAGTAACTTTGACGCCGATTAAAGAGAACAGCGCCACGGAGGTACTGATGGAAAGAAGGACCAAGACAAGCGAAAATAGAGCGAGAAGTGTGTGCGATGTCAGGGTGTAGTTTCTTAACCAAGTCATTGCAGCGCGCCGATATTGCCTCCAGCCTTTGGTACTGTTTTGAGGAGCATACGAAGGACGCACTGAGCCGCGGCCACCACCTCCTAACGTGAGCCCGACATAGAGGAACATAGCAATATAGCTCCCCACTACGACTCTCACATCCGTGTTACCTTCTTTCCCGATCTCTTCTTCCAGACTGACACCAGTGCTAAAATCCACGTTTAACCCAGCCTCTATTGGTGCTCGTTCTTTCACGTCCTCGAGGAAGGCTCGGAGAGTTCGCTCCCATTCCTCAGCAGCGCGTTCAAAGGCCTGCTGTTGTTCTGGATCTGGTGGGTTCAAGGAAGAGGATAGGACGGCGGTGATCACCAAAGCAGGAGTGTCAAGATAGGTCTCAAGGTTCGCGCCACGAGTGCCACCCAAGACATAGTGTGGAGCCAAAGGTTGTCGGAAGTCAGGTAAGCATTCTACCGGGCTTCGCGCGCATCTCTCTATCCTGTCTTTGTACGTGTCCTCGTCATACCCGTCTAAGCTACCACCAAACCATCCCGTAACGCTTTGTACAACACACGGTGAACCTGGACCAGCCGGAGCAAAACAGACGTCATCGAGCGTGAGGTTGTTCGGTGTAGAAACGAGATTCTGCCGGATATGCGCTTCGAGTTTAAATACGTATTGAAGATGCTCGAACGACAGCACGGGGTGGGCCTCCTGGTCGACTGAGGTAATGAAAATCTGTTGAGGACGATAGAAGGGCCCGAAATGTTCGTCAAAGAAATCCTTCTGGACACGCGTTTCCGAGTTTGGCGCTACCCAGAGCCGAACAGGGTCTGTCTCGATGTCGAACTTTGTCCAGCCAATGTTTATGAGGCCGATGATAGTGAGAACGATAGCACATGTGAGCATAGGATATGAAGCAGTAGTGAATCCGAGTTTGTAGAAGAATTTCCGGAGAAGAGCGTTCAATCTGTATTGCTTGGGTTGCACGGTTTCCACTGGGTCAAGAAGACCCCGAGCGAGACCAGCATTATGATCGTCTAGTGACGCAGCACCTACAAGGGCGCGCGGCGAGGAAGGGGTTTCACCGGATAATGCTAGACGTTCGTACCGACGTTCCCGACGTTTGCGAATGGTTTTCTGAATGAGGAATCCCACTAGGAATCCCACTACCGCGATTGAGTAGGTAAGAATGAGGGTGAAAGAGAGACAAGAGAGTACTCCGACATGACATATTGAGTCTGTGTCAGGAAGATCTGGGAGGACAGGACAAATGGATGGGCAGTCAATGCATGTACACCGCGAACCGAGGTCATTGTCACTGCAATTACGCGGAGGAGGGTCAAGCGGCGTGAAAGACGGAGTTGAAGTGGATGGAAAGTTGATTTGGAACGGGCTCCCTAGATCCTTTTCCTCTCCCAGAAACCGAAAGAAGTCATGATAGTTCTTGGCTCCTCCACCAATGAAATCCATCGCATACCCATTGCTGGCATCGAACTTGACATTCTTGCAACTATCGAAGAAACCCTGACTGAACTGAGGTCCAACATAGAAGTCTACAGACTTGACGGCGACCTGGTTGGTCTTTGTCCTCTGTGTAGAAGTGACGTTGAGAAATGTGCCTTGATTGGGTGAGCAAGTAAACTTGCAGAAGAAATCATGAAAGTTGTTCTTGCATGCTGGACAAGATGAGACGATTTTGTCTACTATCCGGAAATTGTCCTCTAAGGTCTCAAGCTGATCATTGGTGCAGCATACCGGTCCTGAGTAGAATTCTGGCCCACAAACGTCTAACAGAAGCTTCCGCGTCGAGGAGGAAGGCTAAGAGAAGGTACGTGAAAGGTCATCCTTGTCAGAAAAAACGTGTTACTCACCTCCTGAGGTGGACCATCATAGGGACATGGAAGTTGTTTGCCGAATAAAGTCTTGCTTCCGCAAGTATCCCGCATCGCACATCGTTGAGGATTATCCGACATGGTGGGAAGCAGCAGCCTGAGCTTGACCAGTAAAGTGGTAGCCTGGCTGACCGCAATGTGGTTCAGGCAGACGTTGTCGTTGTAGCCTGTAGGAGTAGTACAGTGAGAGAGCAATTTGGGTAACCACGTGGATCTTTTCCTAATTCGTATGTTGAAGCGCCCGTCAAGCGCCCACTCATGCATCAATGATCATGGGACCAGCGCCTCTTGTTCTTCTCCTTGAACCTGAACTCCTCCAACAACCTCCTGAACACGGTGAAATTCAACTAGGCACGACACGATTCCTCATTCGTGTCCTTCGTACTAATTCGTACCTTTCTGCTTAGGATCCCCGCGATCACTCTATAGCATTGGTTATTGTCTCCATTAGTCTCCGTTGGTAGTCCTCTTGGGCTTCGACGCCATGTACGACTGCGCATCGCGCCTATAAACGCGACGAGCACGTAGGTATCCATACAATAGGATCAGATATCCATAGTGTCCCTCTGCACGTCGTGAATTATCTCCTCGAGCGCGTTAAACTCATCCTCCATGATCCCAAAATCTCGATCGACGTTATCACGATGATCAAGCCAATTGGCAGCCACTTTGCCCATGTCAATTCTTTGTCTCATCTGATCCCCTCTTTTTCGGGCATTGAACTCCAATGAGGCCAAACTGGTAGGTCGTCAAACGCCGTATAAAACGACAGTCTTGCAGCTCTTAGCTCTTTCCGCTGAAAATTGGTCGGATCCCCTCTTCAGACTCGAGGTCTAACTTATGTCCTTCTACTCCTCCTTCCCGTTGCGTTTCTTGAGCAACCTGTGTCTCGCTGTTGTGGTATGCGGGGCTAACACTGACGTTCTTGATCGCAGAGACAGTATGTTGACTGTCGGACACGATACCGACCTCACCATTGTCAACTCTTTCATCAGCCCCGATGGATTTTCTCGCTCAGCTGTTCTTGCGGATGGTGTATTCCCTGGACCTCTCATTGTCCTCACCAAGGTATGTGTGTAAGCCTTGACTTTACGCTTCAACACTCATGGGCATACTAGGGCGACCATGTTCGAATCAATGTAGTCAATAAGCTTACTGACGAAAGCATGCTGAAAGTGACTTCGATTGTGAGTACGTTCTGTTGTAGACGTTCTTCTCCCTCATGCGCTTTCTCTCCAGCATTGGCATGGCCTGTTTCAGAAGGGTTCCACTTGGGCTGATGGGTGAGTGGGTTCAATCCTACCGCCTCGTTTCATACAATTCTCATTATTGACTTTCTGCTCAGAGTCAGCTGTGCGAATCTTCCTCACCAATAATCTGCTGTCACTCCTCATTTCATCCTATGTAGTTGTCAGCCAATGTCCTATCATACCCGGAGATTCTTTCTTGTACGAATTCGATGTTCCTGATCAAGCAGGCTGTGAGCCTAGCTCGAGTTCCTTTTCGCTCCATGTTCGCGCCTCTGAAGACACTGTTCCTTCCAGCATTTTGGTATCACAGTCACATGTGTACGTTGACGATTCTAGCAACAGCAATGACCTTCGTTCCTCCCTTGACGTCCTCGTCTTCAGCCGTCCAATACTGCGATGGCCTCCGTGGACCAATGGTTGTATATGACCCAGAGGATCCATACAAAGACATGTACGACATTGACGACGGTAAATTCAACGATCAAATGTTGTATCTTCGTATTGACGTTCATGTCTGAATACAGCATCCACCATTATCACACTCGCCGACTGGTACCACCTTTCTGCATCACAGCTCGCAGAGCTCCCTCCACCACCGCTGCCTAATGCCACCCTCATCAATGGACTTGGCCGCCATAAAGATGGCCCTCAAGTCCCACTCGCCGTCGTGGCAGTTGAGGAAGGGAAACGGTAAGTCCCTTTTAGTAGCTGGTCTTCAGCACTTAGAACCTCTCCTGCAGATATCGCTTCCGGGTGTTTGCAATATCCTGTCAACCATCTTTCAACTTTTCCATCGACCGGCATGATATGACAGTAAGTGTTTGAGTTCCATTTACTCAGGCCCTCATCACATACTTACTCTATCTTGTCTAGGTGATCGAAGCCGATGGCGAATACACCAGACCTCACACCGTTTCTTCTATCACTATTTATGCTGGTCAACGCTACTCGCTTGTCGTCGAAGCTATGCAGCCCATTGATAACTACGCCATCCGTGCCAATCCCAGCACAGGCAACAGTGGATTCGATGGTGGCATCAATATGGCTATCCTAAAATATCGCGGTGCACCAGAAACTGACCCGGATTACAAGGAACCAGAGAAGGACGATCGACACTTGCAGGAGACAGATCTTCATGTGTGTACCAGTTGTTCCTCATCCAATACCATGTTTTCAAGCGTTTTCAATGTCACTAGGCACTTGTGAATCCTGCTGTAGTAAGTCGTAAGAATTTCATTCTCGCATCTCTGACTTGCCCAATTCACTATTGATAGCCTGGTGAACCCCACATCAACGGTGCAGACCTTAACATCAATATGCTCTTTAGTACGGTGAGCTATCGTGAAATGCGGGTTTCCAACGTTCTTCTGATCTTTGCATTATCCAACAGGACCCCGACACAGGTGATTTCACAATCAATGGTAAATCTTGGGATTCCCCGAACGTACCGGTCTTGTTGCAAATACTGAGCGGTGCTCAATCTGCCGGTGAGCTCTCATGCCCCTCTATACAATGCGATATGGTCTCATACCTCGCTCTCGTTCTCAAAGCCGACCTTGTCCCAAAAGGCTCCCTATATCTACTCCCATTGAACAAGGTAATTCAACTCACGTTTTCGCCTGGGACGACCTCTGTCACTGGCCCTGTGAGTACATTCTCTCCGGAACACCACTTCCTTTCATCCTACTCATCATTCTGTAGCACCCATTTCATCTACACGGCCACTCTTTCTCTGTCATCCGCTCTGCCGGGAGTTCTGATTACAACTACGTGGACCCTGTTCGAAGAGATGTTGTTTCTACTGGTGCTGTAGACGATAATGTGACGATCCGGTTTACGACCGATAATTCTGGACCATGGTTTTTACACTGGTAAGTGCCGAAGGCTACAGTGGATGCAGTACCTTTTACTAACCGTTAGTACGCATTTCGCTCCCATGTTAATTTTTGCAGCCATGTTGATTGGCATCTCAATGAGTCAGTGTTTTCGAACATGTCCTGGTTCGCGCTAGTAATTCTTGGCCTTTGTTAGAGGTTTCGCCGCTGTCCTCGCCGAAGACGTTCCACAAACCGCATCCGAGGTTGTCCCAGGTGCGTCCACTCATTGCCATGGTGATCTAACATGAATAGCTCACTCATATTCTATTCGCAGGTGCATGGAAAGACTTGTGTCCATCGTACGATGCTCTCGCACCAGAAGAGCATGGTGGAATGACTTGAGGACATTGCTTACGCCGGATAGTTAATACTATGTGATTACATTCAGACGTACCTTCAGAATGATCACTACAGTGAATGTCAACTTTGGACAATCATGTATTCATTGGACTCATCGTTTTTCCTGTGCGGCGACACTGTTGCTAGATTTCGTGACACAGGTGCCGGCGATAAGAGAAGGGGACAAAAAGACTGCAACGGGGGGCACTTTTATTCCGACACGGGGAATCGAACCCCGGGCTATCGCGTCGTACTATATGAGAGGCGATAATGTTAGCCACTACACCATATCGGATGTTATAAATTCCTTAACACCCAGTAACATATTCTCAAAAAGAAAGTAGAAATAGAATAATGATTTATGAATGCTCTGTAAGCTCTTCCTCCAACCATATTGCAATGTCCTCTCCCAACGTTACTCCCAAGAAAGATGCCAGCAAGCCTCGTCGTCGCTTCGTCGGCTCCAAAAACTCCAAACCCACCACATCCTCCGATCCTTCCAACTTTGTCCTCCGAAACCAAATCCCTGCTGAAATCCTCGAAGACCCCGAATTGAACTCCATCATCGAGCAAGTCCTCCCAAGAAACTACAGTTTTGAGATTCACAAAACGATTCATCATGTGCGGAAGAACGGCAGCAAGATGGTAGCGTTACAGATGCCTGAAGGATTGCAGATGTTTGCCTGTGCGATTGCTGATATCATCGAGAGGTATCTTTTCATCTTCGTATCCAGCAATCGTTACTGACTCGTACCTCATGAAGATTCACACCAGCGTTGACGACAATAATGGGAGACGTCACATACGGAGCTTGCTGTGTAGATGATTACACCGCTCTTGCTCTAGGCTGCGATATGTTGGTGCACTATGGACACTCCTGTCTCGTTCCCTCAAATCTTACACAGGATATCAAGACTCTGTACGTCTTCGTCGAAATTGGCATCGATTCGATACATCTACACCAAACAATTCGCGCTAATCTGCCGAGCGATCGTGACGCGTTCCGCGATGCTTTGATGTCGCTTGGGATGGGTGAAGAAGGTGAACGAGAGATCAGCTCTGGGGAGAGAATACCCATCGCTGGTCCGGGTCTGAGGATAGAAGCGCCGCCTCCTGAGACGGGGGAACAAGATGGCAAGGAAGTAGATGTGGTAGTTGCTGATACGAAGAAGAATGTGGATCCTACACGACTGGCTTTAGTATCAACGATCCAGTTCGTCGCTGCTCTACAACGGCTGAAGGAAGATCTGAGTGTACCATACACACCCTCAAATTCCTCGGGCTCCCTATGGACTTCCGAGTACGATCCCACCATCCCTCGATCAAAACCTTTGTCGCCTGGTGAAATTCTCGGCTGTACAGCACCTAAGCTGAACGAAGACGTCGATGCGATTCTGTGAGCTACTTCCCGTTCTCATGATTATACGTCTTTCAGCTTCATAACCTCTATTATCAGCTACCTCGGTGATGGACGTTTTCACCTTGAAGCGATCATGATTGCCAATCCATCTGTCCCAGCATTCAGATATGACCCGTACTCTAAGAAGCTCACTCGTGAGCGATACGGGCATCGAGAGATGAGAACGGTGAGAAGAGATGCGATTGAAGGAGCAAGGAAGAGTATAGGGTGGATCGAAGCTGCCAAACCAACATCTGGGATGGCAACAGCAGACCTTGCATCTACAAACAATGATGAGATAGATGCACCACTTTGGGGTGTGATCCTTGGTACTCTCGGAAGACAAGGAAGTTTCAGACAGCTACAGGTAAATGGGTATGATTTATTAAGTTCGTCCTTGCTTGATACCAAATGGTCTGTAGGCAATTACAAACCAACTCCGAGAATCCCATACACCTATTCCATACATGCCTATTCTTCTCTCTGAACTTTCACCTGCGAAACTAGCCCTCTTCAATGCAGGTCGACATCCATCCTCTTCTGAGGAACCTTCGTCAAACGAAATTCAGCCTTACTCTAAATCAACTTCCATATACCATCCTCGAATATCCACCTTCATCCAAACTTCCTGCCCTCGACTTTCAATCGATTGGGGGTACGCTTTCGAACACCCATTGCTTAGCCCGTATGAATGCGCGGTGGTGATGGGCACAGGGAAGGATACGAGATGGCTCGAGTCTGATCAAGAGGCTAGGGCGTTGGAAGAGATAAGTAGTAAGAAGGAGGGGGACTCTGAAGATGTATACTATCCTATGGACTTTTATGCTGCTGGTAGTCCATGGGCTGTATCGAGAGTAAAGAGTGTATTTGCATAGAAATTGTGAAGCGCCCAAAGTTTAAGCGCTCGTATCTGCCTGTGACATTGGTCACAGGCGTAACATAAACAATTTAGTTGCTTTTCTCTTTCCACAACCTCCAGTTCAAAGCTATGTCCGAAAGAGGCCGTTCCGTTTCCCCTCGTCCTTTGCAAAACACAAATGCAGATATCGACATGGACAACGGCAAAGAGACCGAACTCCCAGATGCCAAGGTTGTCATAATCAATAATTTGACGCGAAACGTTGTCGAGTCGCATCTTCGGACTGTGTTTGGCTTTTATGGTCAAATAGTAAAACTTGATTTACCACTCTACACCAAATGTTCGTATTACATGACTCTCTACCTCATCGTTTTACTTACAATGATCTCTTATAGCCGGTCAAAATAGAGGCAAAGCAGCACTCGAATTCTCCCAGCCTTCAGAAGCACATATCGCCGCTTCCCACATGAACGGTGGTCAACTCGACGGCGCAGTCCTCAAAGTCGAGCTATCTGATCTACCAGTTCGAACCCGCTCCCCTCGATCTCGTTCGTCCAGATCTCGGTCACCAAGACCCCCTCCTCGTCGGAATGGACGCGACAGAGGCCGAAACAGGTCTTATTCCCGTTCACCCTCCTCCTCACGCTCTAGATCACCTCCCAACCGCTACCGCCGCAAGGATGATGGTCCGGGATACAGAGGACGAGGATATGGTCGTCGTGGTCGTGGAGGCCCTCCTCCACCACGCAGAGCCCGTATGGGTGGATACTCTCGTTCTCGTTCGCCTATAAGGAGAGGAGGGCTGGGTCCGCGAAGGAGGTCTCCGAGTTATTCGAGAGGTGGTTATGGTCGACGGGGTCGGTCGGTCTCTCGTTCGCGTTCGAGAAGCAGGAGTAGGTCGAGGAGTTATTCTGTGCGGTCTAGTAGATCGAGGTCGTACTCGAGGTCGAGGTCCAGGACGAGATCGAGGTCAAGGTCGATGTCGTATTCCTCGGTGTCCAGGTATAGCAGGAGTAGGAGCAGGAGTAAAGCCAGGAGCAGAAGTAAAGGCAGCCGAGATGATATTAGGGACAGTCGGTCAAGGTCGCCAGGAAATTGATTGCGCTCTCTGGCTATCCGTGCTACATAGTATGTCACTGTGTGGGTATTGCCCTGACAGTCGTAAATTGCTGTAGGCTCCGTTGATGTTCGTAGGTAAAACGTTGAGGCCAACATTTTGGACATAGGACCTCGGGAAAAAAAATTTCTTGCCAAATTTGTGTTGTGCTCAAGATGGTATGTAGGCAAAGAGATTTAGAAATTTTGTAGGGGTTGTATTACAGCTAGTAATTTTATGTGAAGATAAATATGATATGTAAATGTGTTTATACGGTTAAGAAAGTTACTGCTTGATGAGTTTAACGTGAAGGAGAAAAATACAGAAGCCAAGGTCCGATTGTGTATAAGAGAGTAGAAAAAGCATGTACATAGGGGAACATTTGAGTGAAGGATGGACGTGTCAGGTGTAAAAACCAGAAAAAAAGAAAAACGATTGCGAGTCTACAACCCCTTCAACCGTTAGTACAACATAGATTGAGACGAATTACCGATAGATTAAGAAAAACCCAGAGGATCATCATAGCAAGACCCGATTAATGCATTCCACCTGAGAATGCTCTCAGGAAAACTTGCCCCAATTCCTTCTATAGTCGGTCTGGAAACTGAACGACAAGAACTTAATTCATGTCATCCAAATCCGTGAACCCCATCCCCTTTTTCCTCATATTCGCATACCTCCCCACACTCTTCCCAAAATCCTCAAACTCATCTTCCGTGACCCCCTCAAACTCGTCATCCACATCCACATAATCCTCATCATCATCATCATCCTCAATCTTCCGCGATGCAAACGCATCCGCATGCGACGAGACCGACTCCCCACCGCTATACGTGAACCCACGAAAGTTCTCCTGGACACTGTTCGTCAACGGTGTCCCCGCAGGCTGTCGATGTTTCTTTGCCTGCCGTCCTGCGGAATGGATGTCGATTCCGTTCGGGGCACGGTTGAGTGAGGATTTCGAAGATCGATTGGATTTTGTCGAAGCGCCACTTCCGTTCCGCGATAATCCGCCTCCACTGCGGGAAGATTTGTGCTTGGATGTCTTGTGAGTAGCGTGCGCAGTGCCGTTGGAGAGACCATTGGGAGACGTCATCGTTGTCATGGGTGAGATGGGTGTCATCGGAGGCGTCTTGCCTGTCTTCTCGCTTCCCAAAGGACCGTTGGGCATGTGGCCTCCAGGAAGACTACCTGCACCCAGACTCTGAGATACCCAGTTTTCAGAAGGATCGTCCTCGGCAAAATCAGCATAGTCATCCTCGTTGAGACCGACGTCAGCTATGCTCTTCTCCGTGAACTCGGGGTCGAAATTTGATGTGGATTCGTCCGACTCGACGATGGGTTTGAATGGTGGAGTTACTTTTTTCTGTGCAAGAAGGTTGAAGTCGATCGTTTTGAAAAAAGGATGTTCTTTGAGGTCCTGAGCGTCGCGATTGGCACCTAGGCGGTTTTTAGGATTCCTGTTAAGAAGCTACACCGATCATTGTTCAGCCAGACTAATGATTGGATAAAAAATATCAGATACTTACTCCCTTGACGAACTGTTTTCCATCCTCATTGATGACACCTTTCGGGAACCTGATCTTCCCAAAGCAAATATTCCTATACATCTGCTGCGTGTCCTCAGCATAAAACGGACTCCATCCACAGCACATCTCGAACAAGAGAACACCCAAACTCCAAAAATCAACAATTTTCGAATACCCGTGCTCGTCCAAGAGTATCTCTGGTGCCAGATACTCCGTCGTCCCACAGAACGTCTTCGTTAATTCATCCGCAGGCAGATTCGCCTTGGATAAACCGAAATCGCAGAGTGCAACATGGCCTGTTGCATCGAGCAGGATGTTCTCGGGCTTGAGATCGCGATACACGATATCATATTTGTGTAGATGTTCCAGTGCCAGAACCAATTCAGCGACATAGAACCTTGCCCGCTCTTCTGAAAACCGGGTTTCTCTCTGTAAATGCCAGAACAGCTCGCCTCCGCTCTTAAAGTCCGTGACGAGATACAGATCATGCTCCGTCTGGAAACTAAACTTCAACCCGACAAGGAACGGTGATTCCAATGATCGCTGGAGTATCTGTCGTTCTCCAATCGTATGTGCGACTTCCTTTTTTGCCACGATTTCCTTCTTAGACAGGACTTTCATCGCATATATCCGTTTGGTGTCTCGTTTCCGAACCTGGAAAACCTTGCCAAAGGTACCCCTGCCTATGAGTTTGAGGAACTCAAAGTCGCGAGGAGTCAGCGCTCGTTTGGTCTGGAAGGAGAATTCGGCGCGAGTGTGTTGTGGACGAGACGTTGATGAGCCATCAACGTTATTTTGGAGATGAAGAATGTATGGGAATGGATCGCGTGCGCGTGGTTGGTCGTAAACACGAGAAGCGAACACGGGCGATTTCGCGAGTGACATAGACAGAAGGGAAGAGGGAAAAGGAGAGGAAACAGTCAGTTCAACGTAGACTTGGAACGAGAGAAAAAAGAGAGAAAAAGATGAGAAATTGTAAGTTGAAATGGAGCAAAGAGGGAAAACTGGTCAAGATGAAATTTGCGATGAAGGACTGGAGCCAGAGGAAGAACTCTGACGTCGACGGTAGGGGAAGGTTTGATGCCACGACGATCATTTTGCTTCGTAAGCCCCGTTTCTGACATAATCCGCTGCAGCGCATAACAGTTGGTCCAAAACGGTAGCGCGTCGGGATGGAAGTGTATTGAGTGCTTGACAACGAAATGTGGAGAAAATGCCCCAGAGAAAGTTGGGGGAAAATCAATGAGATATCTTTCCGTCGTTCCTGTGGTTGCCATTGCCGTTGTTTTGTGGGGAAAAGGCTATGTATGCGGGGTAATAGGTTGTAGCAAATGACAGGAAGCCATCGGAAATACGCAAACAGCGACCACGTCCGGGTTCTACTGGCTCGTGCGAGGCCCACACACATAGCCCGCGGGGGTGCGAATCCCACTGAGGATATGGCGCAAAATGAGGATTACGGATGTGCAGGATAGCTGCTGGCGACCATAAGAGAATGCGAAATGTGACGGATGGGAAATGGAGGATGCCTGATCCTAATCTGATACGCAACGCATATCAAGTTCCGAAAATCGACCAATCTCTTCGACCAATCCCCTGACAGAAATCTTGAATGCCGTTAACGGGTAAAAGCCCCAACGAACCAAAACGTATTGCCCCCGGTGCGCCGCATTGAAAAGGCTAGGACGTAGGATCCGGGTTCATCGCAAGTTGTGACCAATGCCAGACCAAGGGGGTCAAGCTTCAAGCTTCAAGGACGAACATGACACGACACGATGGAAATGTGAGATGTAAAATCGTGAAATGTATGCGATGGGAAGAAAAAAAAAGAAAGTAAAACGAAGTAGACGATGGATCCAGAACCCACCTTGTACTGCTCAAACGTAATTTGAACGCGCATTTCACCAGTGACAGGCTCATTGGGATCGTTTTCATACGGCTTGAGTCTACAACGTTCTATCAGTCAGCAGCTTATTTCACAAGCGATACCGGGAAGACGGCGACAAGTAAGAAAACAACAATGTGTAAAATCGATGAATGAGGGAATTATTAAGATCCGGATTGATACCTCGGCTGTGCGATGCACGGTGGCAGCCAGGCTCCCCCCCGGGTGGGAACAGGATGCGATAGTGGGCAGAAAGCGAAAGAAAATAATCGCGATGTAGGTGAAGGACTCACTTGTACCACTGGTCGACAGTATGATCATGAACGAGTATAGGTTTGATCTGGAGTGTGCCCAAGAACCCTTGATCTTCTACAGCTCGGTCGTAGACGTTGAAAGTGATATAAGAGTTGGAGTTGGTGACATCGCTGGTGGAAGTAACGTCAGATAAGGAATGACCACCGATGTCTGGATACCTACAAGGATACCTCATGTTTCCAAACAGGATTATGAGCGGAGAGGCGTCCAAAAAGACCACCATTGAGAGTCTGGGATGATTTCGAACCAACACTCGATACGGGCGAGTTATCTTTGCTTCCACTGCTCCCGCCACTTCTTCGTTTCGCCGCGGCATCGACGGCAGCCAGAGCATTAATAGCATTAGATGATATTGGCCGCGATAAGGATAAGTTTGTTGCGGTGCCTTTGACTTCCTTGTCCGTCTCATCAGTCGGATTACGCGATACAAACTCGTTCTGTTCGAACTGGACGACAACATAGGGCTGGGCAGCCATGGAGCGGACATTGAGTCCTCTGGCTTGGATGAGTTTGACATGGATTTGGCCTCTGGAAACAGGCGTTGAAGCCTGGTTCGATGATGATGAATTCGAGGTAATGGAGGTAGTATTATTATTCATAGGTGAAGCCTTGGCGGCCGATGACGGTGTCGTTGTGGGTTTGTTTGGAGACGGACGGGATTTGTCTCTGGAAGAAAGAGGCGGTAGTTGCATGTTAAAATCTGGAGCATGAAGAGACAAGCTGGTAGTGGGAAGTGAAGCCGCAAAAGAGGCGTGGGCGCCAGTTTGAGTTGGTGGCCCGTGCGGCCCTGGTGTTAAATCGAGCTCCTTATATGCAGAAGGAGGAATGAAAGGAGAATGAGCAGAGGCGATTCTAGTTGGAGTTAGAAGAGGATGGTAGGTTGCAGTACTCGGTGATTGTGGGATGTTATCAAAAGGATTGCGTTCGTGGCCTCCGTCATCAACTCTGGGAGTAAGTTGGTCGATTGGCGCAGGGGAAGTCGGCCAGAACTTGAGCATGTTAGAAGGGAGAATGTGGTGGTAGATGTACAAGATTACAAGTTGTTATAATAAGGATTTTTGTGGAGCAGCCCAGAGCTAAGCAATTCTCTTGATTTCTCATATGTGGAGTATCTATTCTCCCCCTTCAAATTTCATAAGCCGCTGTTTTGCCGAATCCAAAACTTTCACCGCTCCTCCTATCAGTCCTCCTAATATCACTGTCTGTCTTGCTGTTTTTAAAGGCAGTCTATCTGTAAACTCCTCAGTATAACTTACAGTGTTATCTCACTGTACTTACATGCCCCACAAAACAACGCAGCTGTACCTAGTCCCGCACCAACTTCTTTCACTTCATTCCAAGGACCTCCCAACGCTCCTAGTCCCTCCTCAATCCCTACCCAGCCAGCAGAAATCGCTACCAATTTGCCCGATTCTCTTGCTGCACCTTTTATCCCGCCAAGGAGCACCCGATAGTTCTTTGTCTTGTTGTAGAAATACCATCCTTTCACCGTTCGTGGCGGTCGATGTGCATTTTCTGCTAGGAATCGTAACGAAGACGCTCTTCCTCCTCGAACAATCCCAATTGTCGCACCAACGATGAACGCCACCCCTGGTAAGATAAGGACTCTTGGTGGTATGGCCAGATGAATTCTACCATTTTCATCTGTTTGGATTATCTTCTTTGCACCAAACTTGTTTCCTTTGGAGTTGTTGTCTACATCTGAGCTCGATGTCGTTGACATGGAAGAGGAAAATGACCGTCGACGCGCGCGTTGAAAGAGTGAAGGCCGGCTCCGGTTTTTGTTCCGTCATCCATCCTTCCCACACTTACAATCAGCCTTCTATTTCATAGAAGCAGAGAGTAAGTACAGTACTTTGTTGACCATTCATTATATGTCCTGCATGGTGATATGTACTTCCCACCCTCCTTCACTGATTGGCACTGAAAATCCATTAGGACAAGCTTATCACCTCTCTTGCCGCTTAGTCCTCCTGCACACCTTCCAACTCATACTAGAGGTTGGTAGCGATGAACCATACCAAAAGACCCCAATATACTGGAGATATAAGAGGGACCACAGCGCTTGGTCCCGTTCTGCCCTGTTGCAATCGACTTGACAATGATCTGGTGCATGTCCTGAATGGTAAAATTGGTACCCTCTGAATCCATTCATGATTCAATTCTTCTAGTACTATGTCGAAGAACGATGATTCGATGGTCCATGGGCGGAACAATGGATCTCTGTGCATGATCTGGCAGTCTCAGGCAGCTCTGGCAGTTCAATTGGCACAATCCTATTCGGCTTGATGTGTGTCCACCCATCAGCCTATGTCCAGGCTGGTACTTATCAGTACTTATCTGGCTGGTCCAGGCTGGCGTCCAGACTCAGGCTATCTCCCTTAGCTTGAACAGTGAACTACATGCTTCGTTCGATCCTTTGTTGATGTTGAAATCACCAAAGGGTCTCAGAGTCTCAGACAATTCATGCACTGTTTTTAACCTGCTCAGTGCTGATGATCCACGCGGTACTCGTACCAGTAACATTCAGTGTTCTTGCCTCAATCATACCAAAATCCATCCTAGTAGGTTCATGAGCATCAGAACCGCATCAGGCCGAAGAATGATGTCTGTTCACACTTGGGTCAACTACCATGTGGGTTCGAGAGACAAAACGAAAATCGATAAAATACAGTATGTTATTCTATTAGAAGAAAACTATGAACTAAATCTTGATAAAAAAAGAAGCGCTACACGTTAGATGATTACCCCAAAACTTAACCTTTAACCTTCGCCTGCAACGAAGAAAAACCAAGAGTACGAGCGGCTATCTCCGTCGTTTCCCGGAAAACAAAATCCGTCCCCGGCCAAAAATTCCCTCCCCCAAGACGCCCGGTATGTACCCATAAGCTTGTCGGTCAAAGCTCACAGGCTATACCAGGCTTGTCATCAGATTCTACCAATCATTGAGCGACTTGCAGCCGGGACGTGAGATGTTCATTCCTCCTCGGAGTAACGGTGGGAGGATCAAGCCCTCTTCTAGTGTTTGAGAGACAATCGATTCCACTTCGTGTGTGGACACTCGTCCATACCAAACTCCCGAGCCTTGCGGTGTGTAAATCTATAGAGGGGTCAAGGGTAAGCCCAAGGATGAACTATGAGTTCACAGAGAAGGATCATAATGAGGACATATGCCGCCATGGTCATTCTGATTCCGTCACCGAAATGAACATTGGTTCAGAGGACCCAGGTCGGCCGAGAGTGGGGAACAAATGATGATGAAGCTATCGAGAACTCACTATACAGTTCCCGGCGTATCGATGGCCTCCGGTGTGAGAATTACGCAGTATGAGGGCTCTCTTTTCCGTTGCAAGTTCTTGCACCTGCTTCATGATCTGTTCTTCATTTTCCTCATCCGTTCCCTGAAGTTCCTCCAATGGAGGTCCCATCCTATGTAATGGGTGCTCGATTTCCGTGTCTACCGTCCATCCGTGGTCTTCTAGTGTACGCGTGAAAGCTATACATGGGAATCACGATACCGGAAGGCAATAGAAAGAACGGATAGTGATGTGATGTGAATAGAGGTATTGAAGTGGGAGTAAAAGATGAAAACACGTACCCTGGCCCAATTGAGCGGCAGCAATGTGGCACCTATTGTCGCGTCTTTTATGTGAACCTAGACGGATAAAATTATCAGATATGGAGTTATCTGATAGGGACAGAGAAAAGGGCGGTGGAAGAAGTTTACACACATAGCAGAATCACGCAAGAGTACGGGATTATCCAGCTGTTGAGATTACTTTTCTCATTCACAGGGGGTATTGTAGACACGTTGGATGTGAGAGCGGCGTCCCAGAGAGCTTTTGCGCCATCGAGAGAACGAGGTATCTCCGTGACCACTTTGAAATCAGGGAAGACAAGAACCGTTTCGTACTCGGGGTTGTCGCTGATAGTATGATGGCTGCCGTTCAGAATGGAGATTTTGTTTGAGTCGGAGGAGTTAAACACGCCAGAGACGTGAGCAGAACGTTTGTTCTTTGCCTCTGGGGTCAACGATGGAGCAGATATAGGGGCGTTATGCATGACGTGCTGAACATGAGCAGCGAGAGAGTTCTTCGTGTTCGTGATTTCTCTATCCCAGTCCATTTTACCCGTGGAAATCACAATCTGCAGTCAAAGAGGTGCATGAGAAGACTGGCGAGAGAGATGGTCAATGATACGCACCTGCCGGTGGTATGGCTTTACACTCCCAAACATTGTGGATTCCGTGTCAACATTGAATTTCGAGGGGTAGGAATCATGACCTGAAGATCCGCTAGTCAAGAAAACTGCAGAAGATATTTAAGCGAGCTGTTCTCACCTTCATCACAAGGGTTCGGACAAGTTCTACAGTCTATGTCGGTATATGGAACAGAAACAGACTCCAATTGAGCTTGTAGAGTCTCAAGAGTAAGTCCAGCGCCGAAGATGGAGTTCTTGAAATGCCTGAGGCTGAACATTAGCGAAGGGAACAATGTGACCGTAGGCGTTTTCTTACAGTTCATTTGATTTTATAGTCATTTACCGCAGGTGAGCTTTGCTTCGCTTCAAAAATTTATCTGATAAGATGAAGAAGGTGGTGTCGGCTGGAAGAGTCCGAAAAATCACGCCACGGGTTTTATCTTACCTGACTTACCAAATCGGGAATATCACTTCTTATCATATCCTCCAACGTTCTCCACTGACTGGGGAGTCCTCAATTTCAAACTATCTGGCTATATCGAGCTCAAGTTTGAATGCCTCCGATTCGTTCATCCTCCTTTGCGCAACTCAATGAGTTCAAATGACAAAGTGGTACAAAGTGGCAAAAATCATTCCTTCTACATCCTCGATCAGTATCTCAACGCTCGCTCTTCAAGATGTTGTTAACATCATAAACCAGCTCAAAGGAATAGGCTCGATCGCGAGTACGCGGCTACCACTGAGGTAAAGGATGAGCTAGAGCCATTATATCACAGGCACAGGCCTTAGCAAGGAGAAACTTTCGGAGCCTTCAAGTCAGCACCTCATTTACATTTGTCTCTTCATGGATATTCTCATAGGCGATGATTCTCCACATACTCAAATCTCATCTCATTGAGTTGTCTCTGAAAGGAAGAAGCACATAGGTAATGTATTCTCGTCTCGAAAATAGACTCGTTGACTATCTTATCTTATCAAGGATCGCTGCATGCTGAGTGTATAAACGGGAGTTTAGAAGGAAAGTCGTGAGCTTGATACTCAATGCGACTGGAAAGATGCAGTTATCGTTTCTCCGTGACCACTATGTATCAGCAGACACAGACACGGCATCCACGTAAACCTGGAGAAGGAATCGAAGGATGCTATTGAAATCGAAGACTTATCTTTGCCTTGGGAAAAGGCATTGTGGATTGCATTAAGAACTGCAGGCAGCACAATTCGCAGTTTGGCAGTGTTCAAAGACGACCCTCGAAGAACATCCGTGTTGCACCAATCGTAGAGTATGGTCTTATCCAGGGGTTGTGTTGATTTGGAATTTGGGGAAGTTTACCGGAAATGAACAGAGGTCGCAGTTTCTGACATGAGATGCAGTAAGTCCGACGAGGACGCAAACAATCCGAGGCAGGAATGATGAGGCTGTATCCTTTCAACTCAAAAACATGTAGATAGTAAAATGAGGTGTAATGTAGGTTCTCACTACAATGTTGGTCAATGAATATATGATGATTTACTAATTCGCAGTTGGGATGCGTACCTGGGACTGTCTTGATCCATCCTGAGGTATTCGTTCATCTACACCTTCCTTTATAACAACTTCTTCTGGCGGAAGCCCAATCTTTGCATCCTCCCCTTCTTCCAATGCTTCCAGTCCAGGCATAGGCTCCAGTGGACCACTTGCATCCACACCATACAAAGCTTCAACAACCTTCCACTCCCTTCTAGAATACGTCGCCTTACTCCATATCCCTTCCCCAAACCGCATCTTTTCACGATTCCATTCACTAAACTTGGGCGCCAACTTTGCGTCGGTATAGAACTGGGAAAGGTTATCTACCCCGGCTTTCTGAAGTCCAAACGCTAGTTTGTCTGCGGTTTGCTTTTCTGTAAAAGCCTCGTCGATACGTTCTGAAAGGTTTTCAGGTGTAATGTATGTTTCGGATTGATGATAGAGGGAGATGAGAGCGCGCATTTTTTCTGGGGAAAGAGCATGAGGTGCAGGCTTAATGGTTCGTGATGCATGGCGTAGTTGGTGTCTGGTGACGCGTGCGGAGCAGGACGTGGATGACCGCAACTGTGAAGCCAGAGACAACATGATGGGCAAGTTGTGGAAAAGTATAATTGGCATAGCCACTTCCGAAACGGGTTACTCATTAGCGCCCAGCGCTTAGATTTCCGTCAACTACTTAGACTCAATCCAAGGCCAGTCTTCTAAGCTGAGCTAGCAAGCTTTCCTTTTGCATTGGGATATGTTACACATAGTACATATTCTGAAGTAATCCAACGAAATCTCAAAGGTGGGCCTTGATACCAGCTTTTTCCATCAGCAACGCCTGTTTCTTTTTGATTTCCATGTCCTTCTGTACAAGTGCCGGCGCCCTTCGAAGCTCTTTCAGTCCCACTTGTTGGATATGAACCGCATCAGGACCCTATAGATTGTGAACGATAGTCAGACTTCCATACCAAAAAGAAAAGATTTTCATACATCGGCAATTCTAAGCGTTCGTAAGCCAGCCCAAGCTGCAGCAAGTTCTTGATCTTGTGAGAGACCTTCCGCTCCGAATGATTGCATTGCCCTGTCAATCACTTCTAGTGCCATGCTAGGGACGACAAACTAAGACGAAGATTAATTACTGCGTGGTTTCATGTTCAATGTGAACCTACTTTGGCTATTCCAATCTCCTTCATGGCTCCTTTGGCTTTCACCTTGTCGATCTGGACGGAAAAACAGCTCCGTAAGACTTTGTATGTGTAGCTGAGACCGTGACATTTACTTGTAAAGCAGCACTAAGAACAAGCAGACGAGCTGCCTCTATTTCTGCCCGCGACTTGGCAATGTCTGCCACAACAGTACCTGAACCCAGGATCAGGCATCATAACTGGTGATGATTGCAGCAGAGACGACTCACCATGTTCGTAGAGATACTTACCAAAAGTCTTCTTCGCAGGGTCAGTAACGCGGCGTAACATAGTGTCTAACGCATTCTGCGCGGCACCAATTGATCGCATGCAATGGTGAATGCGACCGGGACTGGATGAAGAACGAAGGCTGAGAAACAGTACCAAGGAAACAAATTGATCGATGCCTACCCAAGCCGACCTTGGATAATCTACGACATGAGTGTAAAAATCGCCGAAAGAGCATTAGAATTAAACGAAATTCACCTCGAATCCTTTCCCCCAGCCCAAAACAAGATTGCCGATGGGTACTCGAACATTCTCATAGATGATTTCACAATGACCTTCCGGGGCATCATCGTATCCGAACACTGTCATAGGTCTGATAATCTTAACACCGGGTGTGTCTGCGGGAACGAGCACGATGCTCTGTTGATGGTAGGCGCTTTTGTTTCCTGGATCACTCTTCCCTAGTACCAGATGGACTTTGCAGCGAGGGTCACCGGCACCGGATATCCACCTGTGAGATGTGGAATTACATACTTGGTCGTTTCATGAGCCTCGAGAATGGTACATACCATTTATGTCCATTGATCACAATCTCATCACCCTCTCTTCTGAGCGAAGTCCGGATATTCGTAGCATCCGAAGAGGCGACTGGAGAGATAGGTCAGTTTCCCTCGAGCTCGAGGCATGTGAATGAAATTGCACCATGTTTCTCGGTCATTGCAAAAGCCGAACGAATTTCACCATTCAGCAGAGGCAAAAGCCATTTCTTCTGTTGTTCATGGTTGGCATACCTCGCTAACACCTCTGCAAAGGATCGTAGGTAACACTTCGGTTAGCGGGAGCGGAATGTTTACCCATGTTTCCGGTATCAGGGGCAGAACAGTTGACTGCCTGGGGCGCGAAATGTCCTCCTCTTCCCAGTATCTCAGCCATGACCGCGTACTAGAAATACATGCAACTTCAGTCACGCAGGGATAACAGTTTCTAAACCCTACCTCAAGGTTCGACAACGGTACACCAAATTCTGGGTAATGTGCCTTACTCAAGAAGAGGTTCCAAAGGCCCAATTTCTTTGCCTTGACTTTCAATTCCTCAATGATGGGTATGACAGTCTTCCATCTCGTGTTAGGATCAGTTGGTATTTGGGCATGTGCTACTTTGATTGCAGGAAGGATTTCATTCTGAATGTAATGAGTACATGAGATTTATGCTGAGATAGCTGTCGTACTCACTTCCATGAATTCAATGAGCTTTGCCAACGTTTCTTTCGCGTATGGAGAGAATTTATCCTCAACCTGTATGCACACGTAGTCAATCAATCTGAGGAATTAGTGGTGAAGCGCTCGTACCATCGCCCACGAAGCCTCAGAAGTCCATTCGACAACAGGATGGTTTGACATTATGTTGAACAACGAAGAGGTGGTGAGCCCGGATTGAATTTCATTGAAAGTAAGTGATCACTCCGGCAATGACGATAGCCGGAAGCCGATATGGGGTAACCGTTTTTCAAATGGATCGTCGTTCATCGAAGTAGTACATACTGTACAAGGTCGATTCTGCCATGCTAAGAACTAGTGTACAGGGGTAGTTTAGAGTAATAAGCAGAGAAAAATGTACTATTCGTAGAGGAGTAATGATACAGAAGGGGGAACGGATGTATACATAGGTAATTGTACATACTGCGTTCATACTACGGTAATAACACAAGATTAAAGTAAGATTTTTCACAGCAGCAGTCACGTCAGAAAGAAAAAATCGTCAAGTAGCATCACAGTGAAGGTAAGTTATCATAATTAGCTCGTCCCAGTGCCATGAACATCAGGATCACCTAGAGTAAACGGAAGATCAGGATTGTAATTGAACGAGGTTGGATCATAACTCTGCCAAAGGGATTCTGGTTCTCCGAGAAAATTATCACTAGCGGAATACCCACCAGGATTGTAATTGCGAATGAATTCTAGACCGCGAAACGGTAGACCAGGGGCATCGAAGGACGCAGTAGGGGGAGTGGTAGACAGCCCATTCATCCCATGATTCACGGGGTCATGGGTGCCAGCGGTGTCAAAGCCAGAGTAATTGTCCAGCTGGGACGGGTAGATTCCACTGGAAGCACCATAAAGAACATTCTCGCCCGGATAAATATTGTCTACCCCTGGTTGTTGACCATTCCACTGCGACTGCACAGAACCCTGATAATTGTTGAAATTGTTCGAGAGGGCGAAATCATAAGAGTCATATCGCGGAGAAGGGATTTGAGTAGCAGACAACCCCGGCGAACCGTAATTGTTGTAAGTGTGAGTAGCTGCGAGAGTAGGGCTCGTTTCTTGCCCTTCTGGGACATTAGTTATCGGTGAAGGAATGTTCACAGACCCTGGCGAGCTATGCGAACTCCCATTCGTCGGACTGGAGAGACTGTGGAAATAAGGACCCATTGAACTACCACCGCGTTCGATTTCTTCATCGAGGCCTCGTCTCCGGGAAGATGATCGTGCCCGAGCTGTGGCTAATACAAGGGGGAACAGGTTTAATAATCTTGAAGCTCAGAAGAGAACCCGCATGTCAAAGATTTACTCACTGTCAACTCTATAAGGCGAAACCGCAGCCATGCGTCTTGAAGTACCCCCAGATTCACGAGATTGGGTTCTACGTGTTCGACCAGCCCCTTTGAGAGCTCTTCCGGCCACAGAGCTGGGACTTGCACCAGATAGGGAACGCTGCCGTTCGTGCATGGCAGGAGAAGTCATTGATGGAGCTACTGAAACGGGCATGCCAGAATCATTTGCTCGCTGTTGCTGGTTTGCTTGAGCTGCTTGGGCCTGAGCGATGGCCTCTGTCGCAGTGTTGGTGAGCTCGAGCAATAACTCTCTGCATTTACGTGCTCCAGGCCAATGACCCTCCCAGGATTCTAATGCCGATAGCGTACTTTTGGCTTCCTCCATCGCGGCGGAAGCAGCTCTCGGTTCAGTAGAATGCATAGCATAGAGTAGAAGGATGACGGCAGAGCTAAACAGGTGTTGTATGAAGAAAGCGAGGTGATGTGATGGGGGGACTACGTTCTTCATGGAAGGAGCCAGGCGAATGCACGAACGAGCAGAAGACACTGCCTTCACGGTCGACTTGGCGGCTACAGGTTGATCTCGCTTGACAGGGAGCATATTGCGGTGAAGTGTGGTAAGGACAGAGTAATAATGGCTGCAGAGTACTGCACCCATCGATACTTGCTCGTCGGTAGTGGGTTGAGATTTGAAGACGGGAGGTAGATCATCGCACCACTGAGTCAGCTCGCTATCTAGCGATTCCACAGTCCGCTGTAACTCCACCTTTCGCTCTGGTTCGAGATTGTCCTTGCAGTTGTCGATAGCGTAAACATTTCTCAAAACTCTCCCACCAATTTGGTAGAGTTTGATGAGGGCAATGATACCCGTCATGAGCGAGATGGAGTCCTTGGGCATAAGCGAGCCGCTGAAGTATTCTGGTAGATTGTCATCGTCGACGTCTATCGGGTATTCGACATCGCAATCGGAATCGTTGATGCCAAGAGGGCGACCGAGGGCCACAGCAAGCATGCGATCAAGAGTATAAACGCCCCACCAAATTTTTCGGCGTGTTTCTATTTCGATGGGGGACAGGACGAGCCTGCGTGGTGATCGCTGGACAGCCGCGTCAATCAGCATACACTACGGGTTCTGATACTAGTGCGGAGACACTCACATGAAGGCCAAGGTCTTGGCCGGTCCGAACTGCCTGACCTACCAGAATCCAAGCTTGTGGTAAGCAGTTTACAGAACACAGGAATGATGAGAGGAGGATGAAGCATTGTACGTGTGCAGTTTGGGTGTTCGCATGACTAATGTATTGAAGAATGAGGGAACTGCGAAAAGGATTGGTCACAATGCAGTTATGTCAGATCGGTATATGCGACGGTACCGTTCATAATACACCATTCCCATCCCACCCTCGTCTGTCCGACCACTCATAGAAAGTCTGTCGTCCTGAACTAGGTTTGCTGCGCAAGCAAACACAGCAAATATAAGTGCAATGAACGCAGTTTCGCTCCTAACGAGAGCATGATCCTGCTGGTTGTCCATGATCTTATAGTATTGTCGTAAGAAACTTGGTTTGTCGACAACGGGCATTAAGAAGTGGAATCGTGAAAAATATGCGTTGACCTAATAATATGTTATAAAGTCATGAATAGAGACTAGGTTATAGCTTGAACGTACCAGTTTATCAGCCAAATCTCGGTCAGGGTATTCAACTTCCTCTGGACCGGGTAATGCACGGACTTTACCAAAGAAAACCGACGCCGGGAAATATAACTTATTTGCACTTGGGTATGGAGCCAAAGGATCCTCCTCCATAGGTGATATGCGATGCAGCGGAGATGTGGTAAGGGCTTTGAATGATTGAATGAGTGACATAGTCGACGATCCGCCTATCCACCGCATATGCCCATACTCGTCCAAAGCAAGTTGGCCAAGAGATTCGCTGACATCGTCTTCTACTTTAATGGGAATGGAAGATGGCTGGGATGTGTCCCGTGGTGCAATTGAACGAATGATTTCTGAGGCAGGGGCAACGATTTCCGGGGGAAGGGTGACCTGAGAGCCATTCGTAGAGGATGAATTGGGTGTTTCGTTCCCGTTGATCCCGAACTGTTCGAGGACGGGGGCAATCTGAGAAAATATCGATTCCATGTGAAGCAACCGGGCTTCGAGTTCTTGCACATAACTGGAGTCATTCTTAGCAGCCAAATTCACTTCGAGCTGATTATAGACTCACTGTCGACTGAGGGCAGCTTTTTGTGTCGCATATAAGCTGAAGGAACCATGCTTGGTATGACGAATGGATACGCACCTCGATCTTTGGTCTGTAGCCAGGTACACGGAGAGCCTGACGATGAACATTGAGAGCAGGTTGGCTCGCATCCATCGCATTTGATCTTCTTCCTCCTGTTGACAATATCGAGTCAGAAACGAACAAGAAAAAATGGCTGTACACTCACCTGCAACTTTCGCAAGCCCTCCAAACCCTTCTTCGTTGTAACTGAACAGGTTTCTGACCAGCATCAGGGGCAGCGTTGGTTTCTTCGTCGTTTCGTTTCTTCTTGGACTGTTGTGCCATGGAGGAGGGATCGTTGGGCTTGGCCATATGAAGAGAGAACTATAAGTAGGTGAAAATACAAGAAAGACAAGCAAATATCGGGCCGATGGGATTGATTTCTCGATAACCCGAAGAGGCTGTGAGCGCTTACTTTATACTATCGGGCCAAATTCTCTTCCAAGCCAATTCAATCTACGACTTCGCTCAAAATTATTGGCCTCGTGTAGCGGGAGGCTATGCTTTGACATTTCCATTTCGCTCACTGTAGATACCGGTCGGGGGATGATATCGGAAGTTAACTAATGAACAGAAGAAGAAAACACGGGCACACTCGGGACGTTGACCAAAAGAGCTTTTAGCATCAATCGATGGACGTTGTGTGCTCCACGGCCATCCAGAATCCCTTGTACAGTGATTTGCGGAGATGAAGTGTCCACTGGCCAGTCCGACAGGTGACTGCGCTAGGTGTTTTGCTCCTTTTTGTCCTCAGTGCTGACCGCGATGGACTCAAGACAGACAATAAGTACTGGATCTGGCCACTTATTCGTGATCGTTGCGATATCTATTGTAAATTTGACAATGAGAAAATGAGGCCTCAAATCCAAGTACCAGAGAGTCTCGCAGCAAAAAGCTGTTCAATTTTCTCTTGGAAGAGGTGTGTCGACAATGTGTCGAGGCAAGCTCAGAACTGCTTACGTCATATCACGTGGCTGTGACTGTCTCCTCTGTGCATTGCATCTTTTTCATTACCTCCTTCAGCCTCCTTCATATAGTTTCGTCCTTCCTAATGGCTGAAATTGAAGCTCAACCTGCTACTGCAACAGAAGAGGCATTGATTGATGACAATGACGAAGCAGACAAAGTCAGTTCACACAGCCCAATTCATTTTCGATCTAAAATGAACGCGTGCTTCCAACAGGAAATTCTGCTCATGAAACAGAGAGTTGCAGAGATGGAAGCCGAAGCGAAGAAGTTACGAGAGCTTCAGGCAGCTGCAGAGGCAGGGCAACAAGATTCCAGTGCCCCTATGGATACGGAGGAAGATAAGGCTGCTGCAGATGGAAGAAGCATTTATGTCGGAAATGTCAGTTGTTCTCGCGAGTGAGAACGAAGATACATAACCCCATCATTCTTCTCCAGGTCGACTACAGCACCACACCAGAAGATATCCAAGCACATTTTCAGGCTTGTGGAACAATCAATCGAGTAACGATTCTATGCGACAAATTCACAGGGCATCCGAAAGGGTCTGTTTTTACGTTGATAACTATGTGGCTTAGCTTACCCCTCCGCACCAGTTATGCGTACGTAGAATTTGCCGAACCAGAACACATTGATGCTGCTTTAACAATGGATAACTCACTGCTACATGGACGATTGATCAAGGTGTGAACGGTCAGCGTGTTTTCTCTATCCTCACATAATCCACCTAGGTTACTGCGAAACGAACGAACGTCCCTGGTTTCGGGCGTGGGCGTGGTCGGGGAGGCTATAGGGGTGGTTACAGAGGTGGCTATCGAGGTCATGGGGGTTACTCTCCATACAGGGCTCGCGGAAGGTCTGTCCGTATGCGTGTGTTACTCGGAATTGTGACTGATTCTTTGCACAGAGGGCGTGGGCGAGGGTACTGATTTCACAGCACACATCCTTGCAGTTCTATTATTCTTTGTACACTCTCGATACAAAAATTATATACAGTACACTCTAATGATATCCTTCTGTCTATTGTCCATCCTGTATTTTTTGAGGAAGCTTTAGCTGCAAATTTCGACAATAGCTACTTAGCCGAAATGCCGTATGTGAATTTTTGAAGTCCACTCAATTTCAACCTCCATCTTAAAGCAGTCTTATAGCATGCTTGGGACTGGAATACTCTCCAACTTCTTCCGATGGACCACCAGGTGCTCAACGAGAGCGATGGCTACCACATCACAGACCGCCACTAAGCCTAAGCCCTATCCATTCTCCAAAACAGCCATCATCCATCCCGAGCCCTACGTTCCACCTCCAGCTTCTCTCGTCCAAGGCAAAGGTCTAATGCCTCACCTGCAAAAAACCCTAGCTACGCCAGAGAAGCTGGATATGCTTCGAGCATACTTTGGTAGACACTCATACAGACGAATACTCCCTGGCTCTATCGTCAGTGTCACACTCGAGCATGCGCCTTTCAACTTCACCGGTGTCGTCCTCGCTATACGGCGCCGCGGGATCGACACGTCAATGGTCTTGCGGAATGTCATACAGAGAACGGGCGTGGAGATGCAGGTCTTCGTGAACTCTCCTCATGTGAAAACGATAAAGGTTGTGCAGAAGCCGCCAAAGGGGAGAATGAAGAGGGCGAAGCTGTACTATTTGAGGCATTCACCGGAGAAGATGAGTGCTCTTGCTGGCTCAAAGAAAGGAACGATTGCTTGATAGAGGTGCTGTCCATACATTGTTGAAAACTGTGTTGCACTCATTCATCAATGATTGTTTACCATCAGAATATGCTTACAAGGCTCAAGCATCTAGTATCATAAATCGCTATCTTCATCAAGCAGTCACCTTCATACGTCGCCTTGCACAATAAACTTATCTCAGTCTATTGGATGCTCGTATTTGAAAGCCATTGGAGTGCGGGCCTGTCGATAGTTCGTTGCGTGGTCCTGCCTAGTATTCACGTACCCTATAACTCGATTTACACGAATATAATATGTTGCAAGAATCTATCTGTACACTGCTCGTAAACTTCTGTCTAATAGTGACATACGTAGAAATGAGAAACGAAAAAGCGCTATACCGGCGGCTGCGGTGCACTATACCGTTTATACCTTTCTCACTTCCTCTCCACCATGGCACCAACCCGTCCTCGTTCTTTGCGCGCTCTCGCCTTCGGTTCCCGACGCAACACCTCACCAGGACCTCGTAGCCCCTCACCAACTTTCTCAGAAACGACCAATGTCTCTGCAATGAACTTCGGAGCTGACGGGCCATCTAAGATTATAACTCGGGCAGATTTAAAAGCTAGTCTTCAAGCTTACGAACAAGTCAGTTCTTGCTACTATAATTCGACTTCTACTGCTCACGGATTCATGTACCAGCTTATGAACACTTGTGCGACGTATAGAGCAGCGCTCGTTAATGTATCCAATGTTACCGCAGAGTTTGCAGATGCCATGGAACGATGCAGTGGGTACGTGAATTCATACCATTATCACTTCACGTTCTTGTCAATTGATAGGAATTACAGACTGAAAGGACCTTCGTATGAAGCTGGGACTCGACTACAAGCTGCCTCGGGACTTCACCATCTAATCGGAAACCATATGCATGTTCTCGTACGTCAAAAGCCTACGTATGCAACCCCTTTCTCAGTGCTCCTTAGGCCGAAACTCTGGACAAAAGTTTCGAAAAACCTCTACGGCAGCACCTTGATACATATCGCACTATTGTCAATGTAAGTCTATCGAAACACCCCTCGCGATTACTCGTTCCATCCTTCTTATGTCAAACCGTATAACATCAGGAACGATCCATGTCCTACGAACGAGCATTAAGAGAGAAGAGCGAGATCATCCGACAAACAGAAAAACGCAATATGAACCGGAAGGAACGAAGTGAGGAATCACAGCTGAAGTTCCATAACCATATTGAAGGAAAACTCTAGATTTACAAAGCTTCAGAGAAGCTTTGGTTGTTCTCCAACGCCAGGTGGATGAATTGGACGAGCTAAAGGCTGGGCACTATGCTGAAATCGTGGAGCATGAAGAAGAGGTGTGGGATGTCGTTCAGGGAAAGGTAACGCTCTCAGCTCGATGTCAAATTCGTTCGCAAGCTAACCTTGTCCCCTCGAAGATGTGTCTGGTTGTACGTTCTACCCTGGATGTCTATGACAGGTTTACCTCGAAAGCGTACGGCATACCTTTGAAGTATTTTTCCATCGGTGTCAGCTCATTCTTGCTTCCAGATCTGACCCTATCATCGAACCTATGCTGCAAACCGTCCCAGACCCATTTGATTCTTACGGTGTTCCCCAATCAGAAGACCAAATCTTCAGTATCCTGCCTCCTCTATCCATCATGCCCAACACCCAGTCATCATCTTCGACAACACCCGTGACACGAACGCCAGAGTTGGAACATTCAGAAGCTTTACCCTCTGCCTCAAGCAGTACATCATGGTCCCAGAACCCCAACACGATCCTCTTCCCTTCCGAATCATCTGCATGGGCAGACGTCCCTTCTTCCCCACCATCAATATCGCCTCGTTCCATCTCCCCCACTACACCCGTCCGTCGCCATTCCCTACCCGCCACCACGGGCCATAGTTCCAGAAAAGCAGAATCCAAGCTTCGGAGCGTACTTTCCGTCATTGACGAAACCAATTCACGACATAACACAAGCACAGAAGAAGCCATCTCTTCTCGTGCTGCATCTTCTCTGCCACAAGTTCCAAACTCTAATTCCAATAGCGCAGGAACCACACTTATACAGCCACAGCCACAAAAACGAGCTAGCTTCAGTTGGACGTCGCCTTTTTCATATGGAAACTCGCCGTATGTTGAAGAGGAGACGAATGGTGATACGACGCCCCGAAATTCGACTTTTGCGCCTTCGCCACAGACTCCAACTAATCATCCTGTATCTGTATCTGTATCTGAATTGGACGATAAAAGTGCAGATAGTGGGACCATTGGGGAAACAACTGTTCCTGTACCGTCATGATATTGATATGTGAATGTCAAGGATTCTTCAGATTTTGAATGAGTAGACCTTATGTAGTATTCTTCACATTATGCCCTATGCTATGTAGTACAGAGATCCTGACCTCAGCAAGTCCCGATATACTCTACTTTTCTCGATGTATTATACTACTTAGTAGTACTAGGTTGATCTAGTCAACTGGATGGACCTCTGGTTTTGTCGGGATTTCGAGGCTGAATACCGTATGTCTCCAACACGTCCGCTGACACTTCAGCCGGACTCTTGAACAACAGATCTGTACCTCCAGCTGTTTTCGGGAACGCAATCACGTCTCGTATGGACTGTGACCTGCACAAAATCGACATCAATCTGTCAAAGCCTGCACAAAAGAGCCGGATACGATGGAATCAAAAGCGGGTCAGAATTCTGAGATGTGTTCACCAACCTAATGCTATTCCACCGTGGGGAGGCGCCCCACATCGAAGGGCGTGAAGCAGTTGATCAAAAGGCGCCTTTTCAGCTGTGCTCAGCTGTACACGGGTGAGTCAGATATTGCTAGAAATAGACCCAGACGTACTTCGAGAACATTTGTAAAAATATAGTCCTGTAGTGAAGCATCGTGAATCCGAACGGAACCACCTCCGATCTCAACACCGTTCAGAACCAGATCGTAATGTTGTCCCCGGACCTGTGGGGATAGAACAATGAGGGTGAGAGACAATTTTGGCACACGAAGAAGGGTGCACAAGTATCGCACAGAATCCACTTTGCCTTCATATAAAGACTTGATGTCCTCCCACATCGGCGCGGTAAAAGGATGATGCGAGCTGCTATATCTGCCTTTTGCCAAAAAGTCCTTGTCGTCATCCGAGCGTGTAAAGAGAGGGAATTCGGTGACCCAGAGGAAATGAGGGGTCTCCGGGAGTGAGACTGTCCCTATAGTGAAAATAGAAACAAGAGATATTAACAGATCTGATAGATGTTAGGAGCTCGAGAAGATTTCACCAGCTGCTAGCGCCACGTCCAACAGATGTAACCTCTGGCGCCCTAGAAGCGTCGAGCCACCCTAGAATGTAGAAGGACATTGTAAGACCGAGACAAGTGACACCAATCATGGTAGCTTACACCAAGCAGACGAGATCGACGCGTTAACCAGACGATATCCCCAATAGAGATGGACAACTCTTCATTGACGTTCAAGGTTTGTAATTCACTCACATCCGGATGCACTGAAATAGGTATAGTTGCGTTCTCTTGAAGCCAATTCGCTGCGTTGTTTTCGGTTATCGAAATAGACTCCTGGGGTAATGTTAGAATTAGAACCAGAATCCGTCATCAGCGCTATGATTTCACACTGTGACAGACCACATACGACTGAGTTGTCCAGTTTGCAATTGCGAGCACAATGCCAGAAGCCAGGGTCTTGTGATTTTCGTATGATGATGGCTTCTAAAACTTCATCGTTCTCGTTCAGAACACGTTTTTGAGACGAAGTAGTGAACGGCGTAAATTCGGTAATCTGAAATGAACAAGATGAATCGTTGGATCAGCCAAGCTGTACTAGGCTGTACTCGCAGCCTACCTCGAGGCCGAACCGAGTATCAGGTTTATCAGAGCCAAACTACGTCGTGAGGCGTCAGCAAAAGGGTTGCAAAAAGCAGAATGGAAGAAGACTGACCCGACACATAGCTTCGTCATATGTCATCACCGGAAAATGAGAAGGCAATTCCACGTTTTCAATGTTACTCCATATCTTCTTGATGATGGTTTCAACGACAACACGAACTTCACTCCCACCAATGCGCCATTTCCCCGAACATCGAGAACCTGATGAAGATGAGTCGATTGAATGATTGGGACCCCAAGACACAAAAGCCATTTCCATGTCTATCTGAGTAAATTCCGGTTGCCTGTCTTTTCGACCGTCCTCATCGCGGAAACATTTTGCGATCTGGTAGTACTTGTCTACAGCACCAGAAGCTATCAATAGCTGCTTAGGCTGTTGTGGTGATTGTTGTAGAGCATAGAATGCCGGAAAATCCGACGCGTTTTTGGTTCGAGTCGGAACCAGAAATTCGCGTGCACCCTCGGGAGAGGATCTAAGGAGAACGGGTGTCTCGATCTCCACGAAACCTATAGAGTGAGATTAGCAGGCCAGCAAGAACGGGTCTGAGAAAGACGTTACCACTATCGTGCAATGTGTTGCGGACCAGGTGAGCTACTTGACTTCGCTTTTGCAGGTTTTCAGAGAGTACGGTCCTGCGAAGATCTAGGTACCGGTATCGGAGCCTGAGATCCTCACTTGGCTGGATACATATCATACTATTGGTCAGTAGACAAAGAGCAAGAAATTTCCGGTAAAGCCTACCAAATTGTGGACATTGGAGGGCGTAAACGGCAAATCGCTTGCCGCAGGATTGAGAAGGATAAACTTGTCAACATGGACATCTATTTCTCCTGTCGGCCCCTTTGAACTCCTCTGGTCAGTAAGTAGAAGACGTAGATCATGTTTTAGAACAGAACTTACGGGACGGCGGGCACTGGGAGGTCGAAGCAATACGCGACCTTCTACCAGAACAGAAGACTCTGTAGGGACCTCTGAAAGAGCGGCCAAGTCTTCACGAGTTCTATCGGAACTATTAACAATGAGCTGGACTGTCCCGAAGGAGTCCTTGAGTGGAAAAAAAGACACAAGCTTCCCCTTTCTTGAGATAGATTAGACTAATTTGGATAAACAGAATATATGGGGATTGAAAGGTAATCACCGCTCAGGAAGTAGCCAGCCAGTCAAGATGACTCGAGAGCCGGCATCACGAGCAGACAAGCCGCCACAAGTATGAGTTCTACTTGGGAAGGGAGCTAATTGGGAAAGGGCCAGGAAGATTGATTAGACTACGTCGCGATGCAATGAGGGAGAAAGAGAGGCTGCTGACCGGTGTGAGCACTGAACTTGGTATCGTTAGGAAGGTCTTGTGATGTTGAAGAACTAGTAGAGATGTATTTATTGAGAGTTTGTAGGACCTTACCGACAGTATCGGGAGAGTGATAGGTTAAAGTGGGGGAACGAACAGCTAAAGACGCGCGAAATAGAGCTTGCATCAAAAGCAGATATTAAAAAATGCGAGGAAAGGGTATAAATTTATAACAAAGCCGCTTACATAAACAACCATCAAAAGTATTTTGAGCGTTTTAGCTGGCAAAAAAGCTATGTACCTTTGCACACTAAGCTAAGTTCAAGTCGGCCATCGATTGAATGCCTCATGCTTCAATCAACATTTCCCTTTTTCTTATAAATATACAAGTCCAGCCTCTTCCAATATGTTCAAACACCCATCCCCCCTCCTCATTCACACGTTGGAAAGTCTCTCAAAACGGCCATCATATTCTATCTGACCCTGTCTCTCCATAAAGCCCTTTGCCCACTCCAACAATCATCCATCTTTCTCCATGTCTTTCACCATCTTGCCTCTCGAACTCTTGGACGCTGTCTGCGAATCTCTTTCGCCACTGGACCTCGCCCATCTTTCATACACCTGCACTTCCGTTCATCAATCTGCCCAACGCCAGCTATACAGGCATCTTTCAATCTCCTCGTCGCGTCGAAACCTGAGCGTAGTGCTCACCTTGGCTCGTAAACCACACCTAGCTCACTACGTTAGGTCTTTCTCAATAGAGCTTGATATTCATTGCTCTACCCTTCTCCGCCCATTCTATTCGCAATTATCGCGTGCTCTGTCTGGTATGGCAGAACTCACGTCTCTCCAACTCTCCATCGACTCTACCGCAAGCTGGGTTCTAGCGGGTATCAAACTCCCTAGGCTGGTCCAGTTCGCCTGTCCTTTCCCAGTCGACTCGTATGTTTCCAATTTTCTCAAGCATACACCCGCGCTGCTAGAATTGGAAGTGGATTCCACATCCTATTGGCATGAACCGCCTATAGCTGTCTTAGCGCCTTCATCGGCACCTCTTCTGCAGCACTTTGTTGGCTCTTCCCGAGCTGCCAAGGCTATCGTTCCTTCTCGACCTGTACAGAGTGTCCAATTGACCGCTGGCGACCTTACGGAAGAGGTCGTGTCCAGACTGTCTGAATCAACCGCTGGCATATCTATTTTCAGTGCCAGGACCAATTCTGCTCCCGCTATACTGCTACAACTGCTGTCGCAGAAACTGCAATGCCTTGTTCATATTCGATTACTAACGACATACAGTTATTCTGAAACTCACTATGTCGTAAGTGTTTGCACTATGCTCGCTATTATCATTCTCATCTCGTACTTTCCAGACTTTCTACCAACATATTGCTGGGGCTCTTAATGCATTCCCTGATCTGCAGACGTTTGAATTGAGTGGAATGCATTGGGGTTCGGAAGAACGAAAGGATTCCGACAGACAGAGGGTCTGGCAATCTCAACCGTTTGAATTCGACTTGAACTCTAGTCCAGAATCTTTGGACATCGATCCATACTCTGACTTGTTTTACGCATATTAAAACATAGATTCTCATCCACAAATATTTATCTGGATGTTTTTACCTTCAATAGTTTACCACTTCTGCACCGTAATCTCCATGGTATAGCTTTTCTTGTTACTCCTTAATGATCAGATAATCGTAATAACATCTTTTCAAATCCAACATTAAAAGCCACCGAATTTGTTGCAAGAGTTCATTTGTGACAAAAGGTACTATAGTTAAGCTCAAAGCTCTTATCTTCCTCCATCCGAGGAAGTCAACCGTTAAAAGCATGTTTGATCCATAGAGGTGGTATATGAACCAGTAGCCGAGGATATGTGAGCTCGTCGGTTTTCGGACTCAAGAGCTGCGGGGATCACTTTCAGAGTCCAGTAACATTTCGAACCATGCCTCAAGTAAATTCTTTATGAACTTTTCGAACTTTGTGGATTTTTCGAAATTTCGCGCCAAAAGTCGATGGAAATCAGCAAATGTCACGAGGTCCATACATTCCTTCTTTCCTTCCTTCCACTAATAGCAAACGATGAGTAAAAGTACGCGACCTCCTAATGAGTTGGAGAGCAATCTACATCAAGCAGCTCTGAATGCTCCAAACAATGCAAGTCGTCGATCCTTTTCAAATCGGCCATCTTGAAACTGAACCTCACTATAGGAACTGAGCGCAAAAGCGGCAGAGTCTATCATTGCGGATCCAATCCAACGGAAGGATGCTCTGAATTACCTGCTTGCTGTCGGGCTTTTGAAGCCTCTCAAAAACAGCAAGGGGGCTCTGATCTTCAGAGCTGTGACTAGATCGGAACACTCAACGTACGTTGTTGAAGCAGGGATGGATGTATAGAATCCAATCTGATATCGGAAGTCTAGCAATGTTGGGCTCTCGGAAGAAGAGAAGGTTGTCCTTGGGTATATCAGAGGGGCTCAGAATGAAGGTGTGTGCTTGAGGAGCTAGTGTGAAAGACCAATGACTCACAACAGAATCCGTTAAACCCCTCAGGAATATGGGTCAAGCATCTGAAAGCCAAAACCAACTTTCATCAAACTATCCTGGACCGTTGTATCAAAACATTGGAGCAGAAAAAGTTAATCAAGAAAGTTCCTTCTGTCCAGGTGCGGCTGAAAATCCACAAATATCTAAAGTTCCGTATTCCGAAGTTATTTTCGGCTAGCACCCGACTCGCAAGATATATATGCTCGAGGGGCTAGTACCTTCTGTGGCTTTGACGGGTGGTCCATGGTTCACAGACGGCGAATTTGATACTGAATTCATCGAAACTCTGATGAAAGCATGCTTCAAATTCATACGCGACATGGTAAGCTTTTGTGAAATTTTCTGATTCGTCGTTCGTCAGATTAATGACATAGTTTTGAAAGAGCTTTCCCAAATCTCGTGGACGGCAGCAGCCTGACCGTGCCTTGTATCCTATCTCCAAAGCACCCAAATATCCAACAGCTCAGCAGGTCCGGAATGCCTTGAAGCAGGCACGACTGACAGAAACTGATCTCACAGTTGAACACGTCGAGATACTGTTGAATGTACTAGTTTTGGATGGAGAGATTGAAAAGGTTCGTGTTAGCAGTTACCCCGCATTGAACCTTCAATCTCAGCCCCCCAATCAAATTCTAGCTTCCCGCCTTCGGCAGTTCTCTCTGGGATTCTGGTGCCATAGATGATAATGATTCCGAAGACGAACGCCGCTCTAAGAAGAAGAGGAAACACCAATCGTCTGATAACGAGAACGATGAACGATCGAGCAGTCGCAAGAGAAACAGAAAAGCTAGAACCTCGGATGATTCTGACTCGGAAGATGACAGGTCATCGAGGAGAAAGGCCAAACACAAACGAGATTTCGATGACACCAATGGTACATCGTCCAAAGGTGACAGGAGAAAGTCAAAGAAGAAAAGGCTCGAGTCAGATGTGTCTGACGAAGGCTCTAGTGATCAGGAATCAACTCATAAAGGGAAACACAAAAGCAAGAAGAGTCGCCATACTTCAGATTCTAGTTCTGAGTCCGACTCTGATTCTGACGACACTCGTTCGCACCGGAACAAATCAAAATCCAAACGCTCTCCTTCCCCGTTCTTTTCCTTTGACGAAGCGGGAAGTCACGTTTATAGAGCCATCCACGAAGAACGTGTCTCTCTCGGCTGGTCCCAGGCGCCTTGTAGCGGATGCCCGTCGTTCGAGTTCTGCAAAAGCGGAGGGCCGGTAAATCCTGAGGAATGTGTTTATTACGGTGATTGGTTAGGAGTGGGAACTGTGGCTGCGATAGAGGATACCAAGTAGCTCACGCATTCAGAGCATTAACATAAGCTGTCTTTTGTAAATGCAAAGCATGGAATGATTCAAGAATCCAGGAAGACTATTCCATTATCCGCTCTGTGTAAGTTCTTGTATGGCACGTTCCAAGATTGCAGCCGCTGTGAAGGACTTGAACCAAGGCTTCGGATCTGTCTCGGGTACGACTAGCGTCTCGAAATCATCTTCAAGGAACTCTGCAACCACCCCTACGTACAGTTCTCCCGCTTCCGTCACCTCGAACCTGTGAAACTTCCATCCTTTTGGCTCCTGGCCATCTACCCGCACTATGTTTCCTATTACATCGAACTCTACCCGACTGAAATCGAACCCGAGTCCCAGTCCGAGGGCTTTGGTGTAAGCTTCCTTCATGGTCCACATCCAAAAGAATCTTCGCAGCCCTTCGCTCTCTGGAACTTCGGGAGATAGTAGATTTTGCTCCAATGGGGTGAGCTAGAAGTGGGGGAAGTTAGTACAAAGGTGGAAAGAAAGATGACGAAGACGAGTAGGATGTAACTTGTTCGTGGAACGTGTCAACAAACGAACGGTAGGAATCCCGTCGAGGACGATGGACTTTCATCACGTCAACGCCTATGCTGTATGCAGGCGGATGAGCCTTCCCATTTGCGAAGGCCATGACAATTAAGCCATTGTCATGAGACAGATTATAGGCAATCGGTGGATTGATTCCTGGCGTCGTCTACTAGAAGCGTTTCCTTAGTTGGACTACTACTGCCTATGCTGAGTTTGGGAGTGACGCACGATATACGGTTTACCAAATTCCGTGGCAGCAAAAGACATCATGTTTGAAGCAACTCCTCGCTCCTTGAGCAAAAGCCGTGGCAAAAGGCGAGCTATCAGCCCTCCTTCATCCTCGGTCAGGCAAGGTGAGATCGATGGGATGCGGAAAGCTGTACGCACTGCATGCATCTTCGCGTCGATAGAATCTCTTGATTCTTGTAGAACTGGCTTCGTCGACGAGTAGAAGGCCCTTCTGATAAAGCTGCAAATCAATGTTCTTAGAGGAGAATGGACCAGCTAGTTAGCTCTTTGCTCACATCCTCTGTGAAAGTGGGAGGATCATATGAGACCGCCCAGACTTGCATTTACGTTGTAACGTTGTTTTGGCGGTGGTCGTGGTGGTTTTTGACAAAGAGACTTCGGAAATTCCGACGGAAGTGTCGGATAGCATTCCGCTCACGCTCCCGTTTGTCTCTTGAACTCATACCCCCATTATGGCCTCCACCAAAACGTTCGTTACACTGGGAATGTTCATCATAGACGAGTTCTCTTATACAGACACCGAAGGTAGGACCACTAGAGCTTCCAAGTCCGAGGCAAGTAGACATCTTGCGCGACAAGTTTCATCTGTCTCAATCCATCTGCACAGATTGGTGGGGGAGGTACATATGCTGCTCTTGGAGCGCGTATATGGTCAGCCTTCATTTGAAGCCATCATGTACTCAGCAATACTGATACATGCAGGTTGTCTCCTGAACAAGTCGGAATGATTGTCGATAAGGGCTATGATTTCCCGTCTGAAATTGAGGATAAACTGAAGACATACGGAGAGGACATGTGGTTTTCTCGACCTCAGAAAGAAGCTCAGACGACGCGTGCTTTGAATTTGTATACAGGGGACCATAGAGGGTATATCCATTGAACCATATATGCGTTTTTCGCTGAACGTTTTCACAGTTTCAAGTATCTGACCCCTCGGATTAGAATCACACCCCGAGATTTGGTCAACACAACACTGGATAGACCTAAAATGCTTCATTTCATTTGTTCACCTAGCAGAGCTTTCGTTATCGTTTCCGAAACCAAGGATCTGGAAGACTGGAATCCAATCATGATTTATGAACCAATACCTGTTCGTATTGTCATCCTCCATTGCTTCGACGGATCTGATCTTATCGTATCCAAGGACAAATGTATCCCGGAAGAGTTACCAGCATTGATACGAATTCTACCTTCGATAGACATCTTGAGGTGCGCATGCTGATTGTACAGTGACTATTGTGCTCATGTACCTCTAGTCCTAACGCTGAAGAAGCTTTGTCACTCCTCTCTATTCCAATCGCCAACCCAATAAGCAAGACATCCGTAGAAGAAGCAGCCAATCGATTTCTAGAGCTCGGGGCTAAGGACGCGGTGATCATAAGAAGTGGTGAAATGGGAGCGTACGTGCTCACGCGTAAAGGGGTTGGGAAATGGATTGCTGCTTTCTGGACAAACACCGATCTGCCGAAGATCGTTGATGTGACTGGTAAGAGTCAAAGACTTCGTACCTTGTTTTGAGATAACGAAGATTGAATGGTAGGCGCTGGCAATAGCTTTCTGGGAGGACTCGCTGCAGGTCTATTGTTAGCTGACGGGGACGTGTACGAAGGTACGTCACAATATTACGAAGATGGTCGCTTGTCATTCATTGGAGGAGGTAGCCGCGTTCTTCGCTAGTGTTTCCGCATCGTTCGTCATTGAACAAAGTGGACTGCCTGCTTTCACTTCCAGCGCCGATGGTTCGGAACAATGGAATAACGAGTCTCCATTACGCAGACTGGAGGCATTGAAAAGAAGAGAAGGATTGTGAGGACCTGAACGCTTTAGAGGTACATTGAATGGTGATACAGGTTGACAAATAAAGATAGATTATTGAGGTCCGTAGTGTTACTGTGGTCCAGTCGGAGGTTGGAATTTAGCCCGACTCGCTGCGAATAACTTTTCTTGTTCTGCAAGCAGTTCTTCCTCTGTCTTTCCCGACTGCTCGAACTTCGAAACTTTCTTCTCTCGATCCTGCGGGGGGAGGTTGACAATGAGAGCGATAGGATGGATTGCCAACGCACCTTTTGCTGCTGTTTGTGGTCCTTCAGAACGTCCTCAACCTCCGAAGTGAATTGGTCGAAGCCCAACGCCTGCGACATCCAAGTCATCAGAAAGTCGGTTTGTGATCGAGAGACTATGCACACCTTGAGGGCGCTAATTATATGCTCAGGAGCGATTGTTTTCTTCGACTCTTTCTCGCAAATGTCGTTGGCTTCAGATGAGATCAGATGAATGAATTCTGCGTTTTGAGCTTAGTCGGCGCAATCTCCATGAAACAACATGAAGTTCGTTCACCTACACAGCACTCTATAACCAGATCGCGCGTCTCCTTTGCGCAAACTACATCCTTCGGTAATAATTCTGACAAAGGTGCGTAAGAATCATCATTACCGATGAGATACCTGACCTACCTGCGATCATCTTGGCTACTGTTGCCTTTGGAAGCGACAGATCGTCATCACTTGTTGAAGCACCAATTCCTTCGCGGTCTGACATGGCGGAAAAGTTGGTGAGCAAGAGCAAGTGAGAAAGAAGCGCTCAGGAGTCAGCAGGGAAAGATTTGCAAACACTGCACGTGTTCTGTTTTCTTCTCAAAAACCATCATGTCTGCGGTATGTGCATCTCGTCTTCGTCAATGGTATGATTATGACGATAGGACTTTGCTACGCAGGTGAACCCAGTGAACCCAAAACCTTTCATCCAGGAGCTCACCGGGAAACGCATTCGTGTACTTCTGAAGTGGGGTTTAGAGTACAGGGGTTTCCTTGTTAGCACGGATGGCTATATCAACCTCCAGGCACGTCTTTCTCCTTGGGATGAGATCCTTTGCTTATATCGACTCATGATGGTTACAGATGGTGAATACGGAGGAATTTCAGGATGGGAATTCAACTGGCACCCTTGGAGAGGTTCTTGTCAGGTGAGTTAATGGATGCAGCAATCTCTTCTGAATTCATGTACATTCTTTCCAGGTGTAATAATGTTCTATACATCCGGTATATCCCACTTTCCTTCGTGCCCGATGTCGTCTTGATTGATTATTTCATCATAGAGAGGACAAAGAGGATTGATACATATTTTACCATGCTGTTACACCCGAGAAACCTGGAGTCATAGTTGGGTCCCAAGCCACTCTCTGTCGCGTATATTCGAGTCCTGTAGATTGATAGCATATTACAAGGCTGAATTTCAATCTTCTTCAAGTTTTTCTTGAGGTTTGTTGTTTGGCAGGCTTTGGCAAAACTTAGCGGAACCGCATGATTACGTGATATAAAAATTTCAGTCATCTACCGCCACCATCCACACCTCTACCAACCACCCACATCAACGACAACAATGGCCAAATCACTCCGATCCAAAGTCAAGCGCGACTTTCGCTCCAAAAAGCGTGAAGCTGGTGTATACGCTGCAGCAGAAGCTGCCCGTTTGCACCGGCTCAATGCTCGACTTTCAGCCGTTGTTTCAAAGGACAAAGATGGAGACGATATACTGAGAGACGACTCGGCTGGTGCAGGAGACGAACCAGGTTCGTACTGGCTTGCTGCGCTCGGTCTCTTAGACCCAGACGATATTTCTCCGGATAGCATGAACTCTCTAGCGCAGGCCTTGCGCAATCCACTCATAACCCGACATCTCTGAAAATTTACGGAGAATGCTTGGCTCTTTCAATGATCACTTTGATGTGTGTTTGAATGACCATTGACACTTTCTCTCCTTTTCACAGTTTCTGGACCTTCGGATATCTCGAATGTAGTCGAAGGTTCGCGCATTGGACATTTATCATTTCTTTTTCCTCTATATTCACCACGAACACCAATCGCAGATTCTATGCAACTCGATGATGTTCCAAAAACCGAGTCTTTCTCATCGACCCGCATATCAACTCATGGCCCCAGGGGTTCCAGGCGAGAGGAATGGCGTTTGTCCAAGGGTCTCTCGGCACAACCTTCACGAAAAGGGATGAATAGGCAAGGAGGGATAGCTGCACGGCGCAAAGCAGGGCGCTCGAAAAGAAGAAGATAGAAAACAAGGATACCTTACTCACTTATATTTCCCCAAATGCATATATCATATTATTTCTCATTGATAACACTCTTCATTCAGTGGCCTCTTGAATTTTCTTTGAGTCAACACTTGCTATATTCTACGTATGTATACATCCATTTTTTCTAATGCGAAAACAAATGGGCACCCACAAGAATTCAATCTAACCTCAGACAATAGATGCACACTCCGAAGAAGCCCTGGGTGTTTTATGATCATCGACAACCTCCTCGATGTCAAGGTCATTTCCAATGGAATGACTAGTTTTTGAATAGGGAGAATCTGAATCCGACCTGATATATTCTTTAGCCAATACTATGAAAATAAAGAGAAATTAAGACGCACACAAATTCTGACATGGTAATGTGCTCAGTAGTCACCATTACTTCTGCCCGCGCCGTCGCAAATTTTGGAACTACGGCGGATACACGGGGCTGAACCTGACGAGTAGGATTGTTGCCGGAAGATTGAGCAGCTCCAGACATGGAATGGACGTAGACATCGCCGGAAGTGTAATCTAAGAGCCTCATTACCGCCCTACAGGACGCAATAGAACTGAAAGATAGGAGTCAGTGGTTGTCCTGTCGCGGCTTTAACATAGTACTACCTCACGGCTGCTGCTGGGGTCTGGGAGTGATATCAGTTCTCATTACATCCAACTGGCCCATTGGGAAGGACTTACTGTGGCCACGCTGGAGGATAGACAGGTTAAACAGAAGCATGGGATTTACACCGGAAGATAAACTCACACATTCATTGGGGCTGGAGATTAAGGAAGCGTCAACGCATGGACCTATCCCAGGAGAACTTCGAGACTCACTATTAAGATTCAGAACGTTGAAAACCTGTAAAAAGACGGAGCAAATGAGTGAATTTGGTATGGACAGACAGAACAAATGAATGCATGTGTCTCACAGCAGGAATACAGTTAGCAGTGAAAGTCACCAGAAAATACACCAGTCCATCATGGAATAGAAGTTTCCAAAGATCAGTGCGTGCAGTATGTTTTGTGACTAACGCGACGTAAGTGTAGACCAGAATCACAAAGTCGAAGCCCATTGCTACCAGAGTTACCAGAATAATTGAGATTTTATAGCAGGGAAGATTATTAAGACTTACTGAAGAAGAAAGTGACATTAAGCAACGAGGGTTCAGTTGAGGTCACCATGCAACTTGCAGCAGAAGAGTTCCATTCTGCCCGCACGATGAACATGGTGCGATAGAGGATTGCCCAGAAGGCAACACATAACAAGCCAAGCGGCGCTACAATTATCAACTTACGCTCCCACAAGGCGATGCTGACAAGGAGATTTCAGGATTAGGCCTCAAAGAACATGAGTATAGCATACTCACGTTCGAAGCATAAGAGACGTCGAGGAGCATAGCAAAGTCATGTTCCCAGCCCACTGAAAAACCGTTAACTCATCGTAGAGACTCGAGCTTACCGGCTTACCGAATTGAACACATAGAGCGCCTGGACTGTGATTCAGAGGATGTCTTCGTTATACGAATGCCAAAGAGGACTTACTCCGCAGTTGATCTAGTATCAGATACGTTCAGTTCCAGTGTAATGATTACAGACGGCTAAGTAGCCACTCACCCGAGTTGTGACAGACAATGAAATGATTCTATCAGATCATATTTGTAGCTCGATCACAAGCAACAATATTGGGACGTAGACGCACATGCCAATGAAAGCCAGCAGGATACAATAGCGGGACAGGAAGAAGAAAACTATCAATCGTTCAGAGAAACGCCTGGATCCGATGTTGGTGGACCATACCCTATGAAAGATGATGAGTACGACGGCTGACAGCTTGGATTGAAAAGTTTTCACCAGAGGCCATCGAAGTTTACGACGCCCTTGTATCAGAGACCATTCGAAGTCACAAGTAGAGAACAGTTCCCAAATCGTGACTCCCAGGAAACAAAAGACGACTCGGTCGAATGCCACTATTAGATAGGCAGGTAGCACAAAGTCAGTTGAAGATCATGAAAGCGAGCTGAAGCAAACGCACGGGAATCACGCTGGATTACTTGAGGATCGGACCAATCGACCATCGCGTGGGGCTCGCGAAGTTTAATGCAGAGGCTGGACAAAGGAAGAGATTAAGGAAGGACAGTAGAACGAGGAAAAGGATGCGAGAAACTGGTTCCCCAGCTGCAAGCCAGGTCAGTTAAAAGGGAAACGAGAATAACGTCCGTTTCTTTGTAACCAAAGCATGACGGGATGCGTACTTCTTTTTTCACTTATGGCGTGAAGCTTATTCCTTTTGCATCGCTGTCATAAGTATACCAAACTAGAACTGACAATTCTTTTTGATCCTTGCAATGTTAGTCATTGTGGGACGAGATGAATAGTACAGACTTCGATAATCCGGGTCCAAAAAAAGACCCAGAGTTCTTCGATGCTGATGTTCTTGTCGATGGGGTTTGAGCGACCAGGACCGACCGTGCCAATACGTGCGAAAACAACTGATTGCCTTGCGCCCCGAAATGACATGTAGAATTTGAGTGAGATTGGAGTTTGGGAAGCTAGTTGATTCCTAGTTGACGGCTTTGTGCGGCTGAAACATGACTATTGACCGATTCGAACGCCTTCAACGCTAGAACCTCTTGGGTATCATTGGGGCGCCTTCCGCCAGCTATAAGAGGCTACAAGCCACTGCCAATGTTAGTCGGCCAATGCGCTTAATCTGAATCAGAAGGCTTACCTATCTGGATGTCGGAAACGAAATGCTCCAATCATACGTACTGTCGGTCGTGGAGAGAAAACAAGGAACTAACAGAGCAAGACTCTGAAAATGGAACGAAGCAAGACCCTGGAAAGAGATATCATATCCTTACCGGTTCAAACTCAGCCTCAACGGCATGTGGAGAGAACACGATGAAGTGAAGAATATATGAGAGAATCTCGCGAAGATGACAAACTTGACATACGGGTACAAGATTAACTACACCATACATTGACAGTACCATCAGCACCCCCACTGACGAGCCAAGGATGTCGATTACACCATTTGATTTGGAGGACACCTAACCCTTTTGTTATTTCATGCCCACGAAGTATCTTCAAGGGAACTATGAGTGGATCCGTCATGAGATCATTGTACACTCTGGCATGGAAAATTTGGATGACTCCGTCATCCGACGACGATGCGAAGAGCGGATATGTTGGATGGAAATGTAGGGAACGGATGGCTCTCGTGTGGTATCTGAGGGTGAGAGAAACGTTTCCTTGTGCGCCACGATTATTGGGTTTGAAAACTTACCGAAGCACTTTATACGGCTTATCGCTGAGCTCCAAGTCAAACCAGCACAGTTTTCTATCGTAGCCTCCCACAATGAGGTGATCTCCTGACGGATGAACATCCATCGAAGAAATCCATTTGATCCCAGGTTGGAGCGTTTTCAAAAGCTTCTGCTCAGAAAGGTTGTACATCCTGACATATTGTTGAGTCTGAGTCACAGTTAGAGAGTGCGTCGAGAGAAGGAAGAAGGCACTTACGGCGACGAAGAAGTAAGGCTTCATAGGGTGGAAGAGTACTAACTGTACCTTCCCTCTGACTTTTCTGAACGGAGCTTGAGAGTGCCTTCGAGATACCTGATGTATCCAGACAGCTCCCTGACTAGCACCGATAGCTGGAGGAACAGGTGAGAGTGGGAAATAACTCAAGGGCCAGAAGACCTACAGACAGAAGCCAAGTAATCTCCTCGGCGATGCCAGGTGAGTTGGGTAGTGAGACCAGACGAAGGAGGCAGGTGGACGATCAAAATAGAAGTCTCATCTGTCCATGAATCGCTCGAGGGTGTGGACCACTTCACAGGGGATGGAATTTCGGGTGCGGGAGGTAACGTACTGGGAGCCAAAATATTTTGGGTGAGTTGCAGGACGGAAGGCGGTAGGTTGGGTGGTATGAGAAAATGTAGCATATCTTCCCTACCGTAACATCAGTACCTCAGCTAGAAGCCAGAATGAAGGTCCTTACGTGCCCACAACGAAATAGGTGACATCTGTTCTAGGGCACCATTCGATGGACCCAATCTTTCCGTTGAATTTCCATTTCTTGACCTCTTTTCCGACATTCACCTCCCACAATCCGACGAAGCCACTCTCATCCCCACTCACGACCCAAGCACCATCCGGGCTGACACTAACACACCGCGCCATACTTTGATGAATGACTCGGAGAGATTTGTAGTTGGGGAACGGTTTCAAACTAGCCGGACTGGGAAGTTTGGGTATCAGGGAGTTTGGATCTATATTCAACTTGACCCTTTGCACGCGTGGAGCCATGTATAGGTCGAGTTGGCGGTTGAACCTGTCTTTGATGAATCGGTCGTACCCAGGAACAAGTCGAAGCGCGGAATATTTTTGTGGAAGATAATCTCGTTCGCGATCCTCTGGATCCATTTCTTTCCATTGCTGTTTTTCTTCTTCTGACGGGAGATATTCTTCAGGAGGGTTATACGATTCGGAGTTGGTAGGTAAAGGTGGCTTGGGAGCAGGTAATGGAGGAGCATGTGAGACAGAGGAATCGTTCCATATAGCATAGAACTGAGGTTGGGAAGTGGTTTTTGTTTTGTTTGGCAATATTCGGCCTTGTCTTATAGCACGGACAATCTTCATGACCTATCGTTTAAGATGTCAGAAGTAGTTCAGAGACTGAATCCTCTCGAAGAACCTTTTTGTGCTCCCATTTACTGGGAACCCAACGTCTTTTTGGTTCAGGCGCGGCTGTCAGAGGCATTATTTCCTCTTTTCCTTTGCCAGTGAACCATTCGGTCAATGGTTCGTAGGGGTCGTAGTTGGCATCAGGATTTTCATTGGCATATAGTCTGCGGATGATGTCGAGTTCTTCAGCTGTGAGAGGCTTGTCGGCCTGGGCCTTTTTGTCAAATGCAGAGGTCCTGGATCGATGTTAGACATTCGCGAAAAATATACATCTCGGATAGAATACTGACCAAGAAGTCGGATCCTCAACGGTATTGAGGAAGCGGTCCAGCTCATCGCCACGAGCTGGCTTCAAGACCCTTTGACCATCCATATCATAACCGACGTGAGGTAAGTCATCGTACCAATGCATTGGGATGTCACCCACTCGATTTGGGGTCTATGTGTCGTGTTGAGTTGATTTCCAAAGCGAAGAGATTTAACTTACATCCTCAGTTGAAGAATCAGAGTCATATTCTGGTTCTATCTCGGGATATACGCGTTTTTCTTGACCAGTTATGTCGGAAACGATAGTCTTGGCTGTTGGAAAGATATGCAAGTCCTCTTGCGAATTGTCATCACTTGCTTCACCATTAGCTCCAACCTCCTCATCGTCAGACTCCTCGTCGTCGCTTCCGTCACCCCAGTCCTCTTCACTGTCCTCGTCGCTTCCGGCATCTATCTCGGGAAATTCATCTACACCTCCATCGTCAGACTCGATTTCTTCCCCTTCCTCTTCATCACTCTGCATTTCTATGTTAATGTTGTTCGAGGCGACGAGTGCTTCATCTTCATCGTCTTGTTTTCTTTTTTTTGAACTTCGAGTAGGAGCAGTCATGGAAGTCCAAAAATATTTGATGGGCGCTAATTTTGAGAGATTTCAACAAGTCCAAACAACGCGAACTTTCAATTCCAACATCTTTTCACGCTAACTTGCCATGGTCAATTATGGAGGAGGTCTGCAACTCCTTCAACTCTGTCCCAACTAGCTGCTGATAATATTACAGATGAGGTTTCTGCGCTTGTCATAGATATTGGTTCCTCTTCATTACGCGCAGGTTATGCAGGCGATGACACTCCAAAAGCTATCATACCTTCAGCATATGGTTACATCCCACCATCGCCTTCTCCTGGAGATGGTGATGTCGCTATGAACGAGGCTGGATCTTCTGAAAATGCGGGAAAGGCTAAGAGTTACTTTGGACACTCAGGACCTTCGATCTGGAGGGCGAACATGGAGATCGGTAACCCTGTTTCCGATGGACTGAGTACGTCGATCAATGAGGAGACTGTCGCTCTCCAAGGCTCACCAGTTTCTCAGTTTCTGACTTCGGGCCAATACCTGCTTTGATTCGACATGCTCTGGAAGACGTGATGCGTTGCTCCGCGTCTGAACATCCAGTCCTTATAACTGAACCATCGTGGAACACTCCAGCAAACCGAGAACGCATGGCAGAGATTATGTTTGAGGAGTTCCAAGTCCCAGCTTTCTATATCGCTAACACAAGTGTTTTAAATACGTGAGTGATGAAGGGCAAGAATGACTGGAAAACTGACCCAAAGTATAGATTTGCTGCAGGAAAAGGCACTGCTCTTGTGATTGATATCGGTCAATCAACAGCCAGTGTTGTACCAGTTGTTGACGGATTCGTTCTACGGAAGGGTATGTGGCTCCTACGCAAGGCCCATTATCCTCCTACAGTTGTCATCCAGGTCTTCAGTATTCAAGTTTGCCAAAACTGGTTCATGCCCACGCGCGACATCTCCTTACTGCACCGAATCCGATTCGCCCTCCGGCTGAACTATATCCGTATCAACTTATCGCCAGTAAACAAGTATGTGTTTCGAGTCCTAACGTATGCTTTCTGACCACTGTCGAAGCCTGTAGAAGCTAATGCCCTTCCTCGATACACATTACGTGAGGACCGAATTGCTGGTACCACTCAGTCATGGCGCGAATGGTACGAGGCTCGTGAGGTCGAGGAATGGGTACAAAGCGTGGCAGGAGTATTGGACCAAGGCTGGAATGATCAGTTGCGTGAAGGTCTCTTTTATGTGAAACTGCAATTCTAACGGATGCTCTACAGAGTAGTCCAACACCGCCAACCTAAGCAGTACGAGTTCCCGACAGGCTTTAACGCTTGGTTCGGCCCTGAGCGGTTTGGCGTTGGTGAAATGTACTTCCTTCACTCTCCGCAACTGGTCGTGGGTCTATTCTTTCAATCCCTTGCATGTCATTCTTTACTATTTTGCGTCAGGCTGGGAATCCCAATATCCCCAAACACATTCCGGGTCTGATTATTGACTCTCTAAAAGCTTGTGATCCCGAACTGCGTCAGGTATTGATCAGCAACGTCGTCTTGACTGGAGGCGGTAGCTTGTTTTCCGGACTCGCAGATCGGCTCGGGGCAGAGCTCGCTCGCTCTTTCCCGCATGTAGGTGTCATGCAGTCGATGCATTGTGTTTGTGACTGACACTCGCATTCCTATCAGTTCAAAATCCAAGCTCCCGGTAACCCGATCGAGCGACGTTACGGTGGCTGGCTAGGTGGAAGTATTCTGGCTAGTCTCGGAACCTTCCATCAATTATGGATTAGTCGCGAAGAATGGCAGGTGTGTTTTCAAAGCTCTCTCTCTGAGGTGTCTTCGAGCTCAAGAATTACGTCGCAGGAACACGGAAAGGCTATCGTTGGGCAGCGTTGTAAATAAGATTTCATCTAGTTTTGTAATGTGCTGCACCGCTGTCATTCGATCGAGCCTTGTGTCACCATCTGGAAAGCAAGCTCAGGACGGAGCCATAACCGTCCGACTGGCTACCGTGGTGTAGTCTGAGGTGAACATGTTAGTGCAACCTGTTGTGACCGTGCTTCTCCTTTTCTAGTCTCCTGAGTGCTCTTGCCTTTATGACAAGGTTAATGCCCTAGCGAATCGCCGTCCTCGTCGCTCGAGACGTCCACATTGATTGCTCTTCAGCAGGACAGTTAGATAGGATGCCAATCTCACAAAATGAAATTCGTGGAGGTTCTCATCCTACTGATTCTATGTAAGGTGAATCAACGTAGACCGCTAGTGAGGCTGAGGCAAGGTCGCCACTGACCTATTGACAACTTTCGACCACCAGCGACCTGACATTTCGAGAATTCATAAATATATTGTATTCAACATCGTACATTTACAAAGATATACCATGTATTTATTTGAGGAGTAGCCCCACCCATTCGATTTAACTAGGGTTAAATACAGACAGAAAAAAGGAAAACGAGTTGTAAACGTATTGATGAGAAAGATTTCGATGTTTTGGTGTTTATGGAACAAAAACTTGACAATGCAGTGAAAGAGGGCCTAAACTTCCCCCTCTTACTGACTACCAGGGGAAGCACGGCTCCCCATTGCAAAGGAACAAGATACAGTATACAACTGATGATTCCGGGAAAGCCGGAACCAAAGAACCAAGGAGAGGGTGAGGGGTGTTGAGGGGATGACGAGACAGAAAAAAGTATGCCAAACCAACAGTTGTAGGATACAGAGAGGAGTCATAACGCAGAGGGTGGATGTGATGAATGGAAGGGGGTCGAAAGGAGTCTCGAGTGTTCCTCAAGAGCTACTCTGCCCTCAAGAAACCTCTGTCACCAAGCAACTGGGTAAAGGCATAAGATTTGGGAAAAAAGAATGTGAAGTTATTTCGGAGGAAGAAAGATTTGAGATCGTGCACCACAGTGATGAAGAGACCTCGCTATCGAATATCTTTAACTTATTGCTGACTAACCGCAGATGTAAGAAACGAGGAAGAAGGAGAAGGAATGTCCACCAAGGAAGAAAACAAGTCATCAAGAATTAGAGAGCCGATCGGCCGACGAGAGTAAGATAATCAAAGACAGCATCAGAGGGGGAGACTGATAATTTTTCTGTCCAACGAGAGAACTGGTTAGAAAACCTCCACGACGTCCCTGCGTTCCCTGGCGTCCATGAGCGCGCCAAGTCCACCAATAGCCTGACGCCTGATCCTAGTGGCGAAATTCTTCGGTGTGAGCTCGTCCATTCCCGACGGCGGCCCACGGGGCTGCCTAACAGGCTGGCTCGCCAACCTGTGGGAAGCCAAAATCTGGAGAGGATCCGCATACTGCTGCAACGGAACTTCCTTAGCGGAAACAGCAGATGCAGGTCTACCGATACCAAGTCCCTCGTACAATTTCTTGGAAGCTTCTTCGCGCGGCGAAAGAGGCATCTCGTTGGAAGAAGAGGAGTGGGGAGTGGTAGGGGAAGAATGAGATCCGGATTTATCGGAACTGGTGGATGAGCTGTCATCGTTATCGTTAGCTTCCGAGGTATCGATGGTCACGCTGGGAAGGGGTTGTTGGGCGACAGCACTGAAACGAAGCGGCTGTGGGCGACCTTTGGAAGCGGCAGTGCCTGAAGACGGAGGAGGGGAGGTACGTTCAGGCGGAGGCGGAGTCACTCTGACGGCAGGAGAGGTGACAGAGCGATTGGCCAGAACGGAGTTGCCTTTGCTACTTCCACGCCTCCAAGACGTTGCGGTATCGGATTTGGACTGAGTGATGCCGCCGTTGAGGTTGTTAGAAGAAGGGTTTCCGAGAGACGTACCACCACTGATGACGGTGGTTGAGCTTGGAGTGGGAGGCAGGGTCAATTCACCACCATCATCATATCTCGCCATGATCGCATTGGGGATATTCAAACTAGTGGTTCGGCTGCCGAACTTACCACCCAAAGCAGCGGTCATGGGAAGATGTTCATCAGAATCAACTCCCAGTTGTGCCTGTTGTTCAGCCTGATGTGCACGACGCATCTGAGCATTGAGAGTGGCAGTTCGAATGTCGAAACCAGTGGAAAGAGGTCCGGCAGTGGCAGGGGGATTGAGTGCAAGGCTGGAACGCCTGTTCTGAGTCTGCTGCTGACGCTGCGCCTGAGCAAGCAACTCGACTTGGTATTGGTGAGCCTGAGCGGCCTGCAAAAACGGTTAATAGATTGCTGAAGGATAAACTGAGTAAAAAGATAAGCACCTGGAGCTTCAAAATCTCCAACTGCATCATTTGCATTTGCAAAGCCTGCTGCGCTTGATTAGCCTGGCTGATTGTGTTCGGAGTGAAAACCGGATTGAAAGGAGCGACGTTAGGGTTCATGCCACGCTGCTGCTGAGAGAATCTGTTGTTGGGGCCATCGACAGCGGCAGTCAAGGGAATCCTGTTTCCGTTGGGGTACGAGTTGAGAGATGTCATTTCTGGGAGATAGTCTTGCTCCTCGTTGAGAGTGCCAGCATTGGCATGCGAGACGATTCGAGGGATGTTGAAGCTACCGCCAGGAGCAGCGGTATGAGGAATCGACGCAGAAGTGGAGCGAACGCCGCCTGTACGGAGACCAGACAAAAGAGAGGCTCTAGAATTCGATGTGGGTGCGGTAGTCATGGTTGTCGAGCAATAGATAGAGAAATGAGTCGATTAGCGAAGATTATGGAAGGTGAAGAAGTGGATACAGCTGCGAAAAAAGGGTTAAGAGTAAGAATAGACGATAAGGGAGCACATACGGATGAAGATGGGCAAGGTGGTACTGGGTGGTGCAGAAGGAAATAAAAACTTGAAGAGAAAAGAAAAAGAGACTTTGATTCGATGAAAAACAGGAAAACAGGAAACCACCCAACGAGAGACTAGAGTGAAAGGACTCGAAAGCCTTTTCTTCGCCATAAAAAGCTCATTTGGTAATCTCATGACTAAGCAGCACAGCCTTTGCCAACAAAGCAATTTCGCCAAGTTCCGTTTTCAAAATTTAGGGCCTATTCGGATGCCAGAGGTTTTTAAAAAACCGTCAAATCTTTCCTTATATAGTATACATTTACCGCTCTTAGTAACTGCTAATAAAAATATGTCACCGCCGAAAAACCTTCACTGTTCGGATGACCTGGAGCATAATTAGGCATTTTTATGCCTTCAACAGCGCCCACATAGGCGCCCTTTAGCGCCCTTAAGCGCCCTCAAGCGCCTATAGGGCATCGTGCAAACTCTTGTGGTCTCTTGCTTTTTTTCCACCTCATTTTGCCTTCAATAATCAATCTTTCTTCTGTGTGCTTAGTGCCAGCTCTTACTGCTGCTCTAAGTACTTAAATTGGTGAATTTTGAGGTCACACAATTTGCCCGAAGTATGGCAATTACATGGCATTTTCATGGCATTTTCAAGGCATTTCCAAGGCATTTCCAAAGTTGACGGTTTTCAGGAAGGGTTACATTCCCACATTCGGCTAATTACTCGCAAGTAATAAAGTTAACCATCATATAAAAAACCTGTGCCATCCGAATGGAACCTTACTCAAACTCTACAAATACTTTTTCGCACTTGTCCGTACTCGAGTATCAAACGTAGAACTCCGTATCATTTGTTGATTGGAATAAAATGGGTTCAACATCGTCTAGATTTCGTCAGCGCGATCTCATACCTCTTCGAGTTATCTGCACTTGCCTTCACATACAGCTCCCAGACTTCAAGAAAGAATGATTTGATAGCCTCGTCATTTTTGGCTTCGTGTAAAAGCACAAACTTGGTATCTGGAATGACATGTAGTATGAAATCTCGAAAGAAAAATGAGCCTTACTTCCGGGTGTAATGAATGCTGAGACTGTCCATTCGTTGAATTTATCAACGCTCTTGAGATACCTAAACGGACGCGTTCACCAGGAACTGGCATTTTCATTGATCGCCAACCTACATCGTACTCTCTTTCCTCATCACGTCTTCCACGGCGTCCAGACTTGCATTTGCTATCATCTGTATAACATGTCTATCCTGACCACCTCCAATTCGTACACCTCCGCCAGTTGTATGTTGCGTTGTACTCGATGCACCTGATAACGCAGTGAGCGTCCCGGCAAAGGCTGATGTTGACCATGTGGGTAGGTTGGATGAAAGGGGAGAGATTGTCGTCGGTGTAGGTTTCGTTGAGGAGTAAGTGAGATTGTATATTGGTGTGTCTGAGGGCGATAGGATGAAGAGATGATGTGACATTTGGGAGAAAGGGACCGAGGCCTGGGCGCCTAACAACATGAAAGTTTACGCGATGTAAACAGCACCAAATGTCCCTTCTCTTCAAGCTTCCTCAGCATGGCTTGCGTTCCAGTCTTCTACGGACGCGTCTTCAGCCATCCAATCTACACTCAATACGATGGTATTCCCTGTTCAATCAAGCCTTCCGTGCACAAACACTCCCATTTACACGCAATCCTAATGTTGTCTCTGGCTTACATTCACCTTCAAATGATCTTGGTGTGAAATCTGCTTGGTTAAACATTCGACAACAGTCTGGCAGAGCAAGATTACCGTTCTCGCAAGGCCGTGAAGGAGGAGGAGGAAGAAGTAGAAGAAATCCATTTGAGTTTTTGGATCAGATTCCTGAAAATGTTGTGTTTTGGGGAATCATCGGACTGAATGGAGCTGTTTTCATTATGTGGCAGCTAGCTCGAAAGAGATATGTGCGCTATCCGATCTCTCTTCCAGTGTTGACTCACCTCAAACGCTGCTTCGTGATGAACAGGAAATTGAACGCGATCCGGGTTCTTACATTTGGATGCAAAGAAACTTCACCAGTAGCTGGGCTAATTTCAGCTCGGGCAGAGTGTACGTATATACCAGGTATTCCGTACTTTGTCCTAGCTCAGGTGTTGTCTACAGATGGACCGCAGCGACGGCTATGTTCTCCCACCAAGGATTTCAACATATCCTTTTCAACATGTTCACCTTCTATTTCCTAGCTCGACCCGTTCTCTCATTTCTCGGACCTCGGAGATTCTTGAGTCTGTACATTGGAGGTGCGTCTTTGTTTCAGGTCTACTTCGTCCGTTCACTCACTCAGAATGGTCGCAGGAGGTCTTGTCTCTAGCTTTGGGAGCATGTACTGGCACAACAGAATCAAATACCGCGATACCAACTCGCTAGGCGCAAGCGGTAGGCCTCGCTAAGCTCATATAATATCGACTAAGGCCAATGGAACTCTTTCAGGTGCCGTTTTCGCGGTCAATGCCTTTCTTGCATGCGTCGCTCCCAAGATGACGTTTCAAATCTACGGTATCATACCCGTTCCAGCTTGGTTATTCGTCTCTGGGGTATTTGTATTTGATGCGATGTCTGCTATGTCAGATAAAAGGCGGGAAACAGATACTGCTGGTCATGTTGCTGGTATATTAGCTGGAATCGCGTACTTTTTGATGAAGAGATTCGGTCTATGATGTATATAGAGCTCTTAGAAGCCTATCAAATCCCACTTCTTGATTAAAGCCTCTTCGATGTATCTCGTTAGACTATTGTATAAGTGACAATGAAGGCCGTTGTGGCTACGGCCCACTACCAAGTCGACGCGTCGTAATTTTCGCACACTCAAACTTGCACCGAGCCACCACCCGCGTAACTCTACTCATTACTGGGACGCTGTCCCTCACACAGCGTACCAATGGATTCTGGTGAATCGAAACTAGACGCATTGTTAACACAATGCAAAAGTAACGGTGCATTTGAACGGTCTTTCTGAAATTCTTGGGCCTGTTTATTCATGCTTTTACATAGATGTTGATGTGAAGATTGATGCTCTAACGAAAATTCAAATCGAGGCCGAACAAGGACTCGAGGTGCGTCTTTTCATCGATGTCGGTTGTAGGCGATGTTTCGAGGAACTAATCAATCGTTCGTTCTCAGATTAATGACCCCGACGCCCTCATCTCTGTTCTGAAAACCTGTTTACGAACCCCGAACCAGCACCTTACGACAGCCACTTTGTCTGCGCTTCCAACGCTCCTTCCTCTGCTCGTTTCACGGCCTTTGAACGCTCCTCTACCCCGAAACGGTCAATCATCAGCTCACTCCTCTACCTCTTCTTCTTCGCCATCCTCCCTTGTTGATGCTTACTCTCTTCGTCAAGTACTCAACGCTCTTCTTCCCACTGGAGGCCTATTCGAAAGACTGGGCGATAAGGAGAAGGCTCAGATGAAGGCACGCGAAGCATTAGTGATGTTGGGTGGGTTTGCTTTTCGGGCCCCAGGACCACCTATTGCTACCACGTCCACCGGATCGCGTGGCAATAAGGGCCCTGAAACTCCCTTGATGATCTATGAACGCTTCTTAAGAGAAAATGGTCTGAGCAGTAAAGTCTGGAAGGCTAGGGAACAGGTGCGAACTTGACGTTATTTAGGCATTCTCCTCGCTTACTGTCTCTACTTGAGCTAGTCTATCCTTACACTGGTGCATATTCGCCGCCAGCACCATATGTTCCCCCTTCGCCCTTTCCTGTCTTTGCTAGTTGATTGCTTGGAAGACACAGACGCTCATGTACGCGACTGTGCACGCCAATCCATCATCGAACTTTTTTCTGGGCCATCAGTGACCGACGCTGCCCGTGCAGATCTGAAGAAAGAGATGACGAAAAAGGGCGTGCGTAAGACTATCGTGGACAGTGTATTATCGAAACTGCTCAGTGGTGGTAACGGAGTTGATAGCGGTCCACAGAGCCCGTCTGGCTCAGAGAATGGAGATGCTAAACCTGGTGGGTATGTCCCTCCTAGCTTAGCACTGCAAGGTCGCAAGGCATCAGGAGCCCCCGCGCCATTACCACGATCGCTCAGTCAATCTGGTATTGGTAGACCTCCTAGTCGAGCTGCAGCACCGGAATCGTTGGCGTCCCCTACTACTGAGGCGCCATCAGAAGTCAAGCCTGTTTATGTTTGTATTCTTATCCCCGACTCCCTGGAGCAAACTCTGATTTTTGGACATAGATTGCTTCTATTCGTGATCTCGAAAATGAGTTTCAAGGCATGGAGAAGGCTTTCGAGGCAAGCTTACCATTCCCGAGTTGCTGCTTCACGCGTTTGACGCCTTCGACAGGGTAAGGAGACCGAGCATAATTGGTCCACACGAGAACAAGCAGTCCTACGAGTTCGAGGCATGTTGAAAGGCGAAGTTCACCAAAAATACTTTGACTCTTTTATGGCTTGTCTTAAGCAGGGCTTCATTCAGTGGTCTTTGAAGGCAGTACGTCTGGGAGTTATTTCTTTTGATTTTGCTTGCTCACTGAGAGTTGACCTAGTTGGCTAGTCTGCGTACGACTGTATGCACGAATACATGCGTACTCTATCATGAACTTGCTGCTGCTCTTGGGACATCTATCGATCCATTCTGCGATATACTCCTCACGAACCTTCTCAAAATGGCCGGCTTCACCAAGAAGCTCACCGCCGATCGTTCACAGGCATCCGTTACTTCCCTCATTACATCTTCATCCGGAACACCGCGTATCTTCATTTCGCTCATTACACAAACGTTAAAGGAGAAGAATATCCAAGCGCGCAATTTTGCGATTGGACATCTCAAGGCATATATCGAAGTTCATGGCCATCGTTCCAGGAATGCGATAGAAGCTTATGGCGGGGTCGATATCCTGGAAGGAGCAATCAAGAAGAGTCTTGGAGATCCCAACGCAGGCGTCAAAGCCATTGCCCGAGCGGCATTTTGGTCGTTCAACGAAGTATGGAGAGAGCGTGGGTTAGTTATCCTCGAAGGATTGACTCCTGTGGCGCGGAAGGAGGTGGAAAAAGTCTGTCCAAACCCGGAACTTGTGTCCTCGTTACCGCCTACTACTCCCAAGACGGCAAAGAAGTCGAGTGTGGCCGCTGCAATCGCTGCTAGTCGTGCAAAGGCGAAAGCAATCGCGACTGCTCCTCCAAGTTTGAGGCATCAAGCTACTTCCGCCTCCCACGCTGCTCCTTCTAGACGCCCTATTTCACCGAGCTTGTCAAAGAGTACGAGCCAAAGCCCTCCTTCCCGCCCCTCTTCGCCTTTGCGTACATCCACCAGCCCCACCCAAAGTCCTCCCCGGTCTCGCATCATCTCCAACGCAATGACACGTTCTGTAAGCGCTGCTGCAGTCACGCCTCCAACATCGCGTTCCGTCCCTCGTGCCGATTCTCCTCCTTCCCCAATGTCAGATGGTCACTCCAGGCGGCTCTCATCCCCATTGGCTTCCGGTGCTTCTCTGACTCAGCCTTCAACCCTCCGAAAGGCCATGCAAACCACGCTCCCTGCTTCACCGCCATCGCCAAACGGATCCCCTCCTCGTCGGCCTGTTTCTAGAATCCTACCCGCATCTGCCGCGGCAGCAGCTCGCATGTCTAGTCTGATGCCAACGCTGAACGGCGTTGACGAAGACTCCCTACTCCTTGCTACAGCCATTCCGCTTCCAGATGGCGATAGTGAATCTGAACACTCCATCAACCTAATGTCATTTTCGGCACCATATGAGATGTACCCTCCCCCACCAGCTTCTAACTCTCAAACGCATTCTATATCTCCCAAATCTGCGGAATTCAAACCTATGATAGGTGTTTCGAATGCGCTGTCGACCGACTCCGTTACGGAATTAGCACAAGCAGGAGGTGCGCCCGTTGTAGAAGATGCATTGAAAGCACGAGCCGAACAAGCGGAAAGTGCTGCAGAGAGGCTGTTGGAATTAGTAGAGCCAGAGGATGGTGTTCCTCATCCTATGCTGCCGCCCTCTTTGCTCGTTGGAAGCGGTGTTTCTAGTGGGGTTTCGACACCCGGAAAATCTAAATCTCCACCTGCGAACCTAGCCAGAATACCGCCTCCTGTTACACCAGTGAACCGTGCTTCAATTGTTATGCGGCAAGCTGCGCTTTTTCAGGATAGCCCTGCTTATAACGGGAAGGCTCCGTCGTTGCTAGATGCTTTGCAGAATCGTTCCAAAGAGACTGGTTGGTGGCTCAAAAGAAAAAATCGTAAGAGACATGTCCTCGTTTTCAAAAAGGTTTACTGAGCTCGTTTCCTCTTTAGTACTTGAACAACGGTCAACACTTGGTATAACCGAATCTTCCAATGCAGAACAAGATCTAGAGACTTCTATATCTGCATTGGAAACCAAGGATGCAGATATTTTCACATTACAGAAACTCGTTTTCCTCATTATGGACAACCCGTCTAACGATGTGTTATCTCCTCTCAGCCCTGATTCACTCTATCCACTGAGTCCATCCCCGTTTGCAAGCTCAGGCTCGGTCCCTGTTCTCCATCGTGATATGTGGGAGAAAAACAAGAATCTTGATAGATTATTTAGTGCACTTGGCGACTATATGCTCTCCACCGAGGTTTGTAATGCCAGCTCTGCGTACATTTCTCTAGCCGACGATTTCGACAGAATGATTCACAGCTAGAATATGGGTTGATGATTGTATGGCAACTGCTGGAAAGCCAGTTGACACATCTTGAAGGTCGGGAGGGAGATGTTTTCACGTTGTTGTTGCGGGTCAGATACTGCAATAAATTCAATGTAGGCCCCGTATTTTGTTTTCAAAAGGCACAACTGATTTGGCATCCAGGTCCTTGAGGCTACTAATACTATACGGGACGTTCTTACAGCGCGGATTGAGGCTGTATATGGTCTAACTACCCTACATGCAAGCTTAAGGGCTTTCCACGCGGAAGCTCCTCCGTCGGAAGATGATTTAGAGTGCAAAGCTGCATCATACGCTTTTGGCTTAATCGCGCTTGGGAAGTTCATCCTTCGACTTCCTGCCGAGATTGCTGAGGAAGAACTACCCCGCTTGCGCGATACGCTTATAACGGTCAGTCAGTACATGTGTTCAAAGCTATAGTCATTTAATGCTACCCATTTCTAGGGATTGAATGATTCCAAATCGCTCGTTGTTCGCGAGGCTGCTGCGGCCGCTATTATATCAGCGCAACTGGTTCTTCGTGATGAGACGCATTTGTTCGTCCTTCTAGACGGTCTAGCAGACGAGAAGAAAAACCTTCTTACGTATCTTTTTGAAAAACATGGCGCTAGGGGCTTGTCGCATTCTCTAGGTCGGACTGGAATGGACAAGCTCGAGAAGGAAATGAGGCGACTGGATACTAGAACAAGTACCCCTCCTAGGCGGCCTGGCTGATGGTTTGTCGTGGACTTCTTCCTCTTATCTTGACTCTCGCTTTCTGTTAATCATTGCTGTTGTATTCATCGTTCAAGTACATGCATTGCATATCGATATGTTTGTCACCATCCCTCCACGCTTCCTTTCCCCCATTTTACACGGACATGTAGAACATCCTGGTAAGATGCAAATATTGGTGAACTAATTCATGAGCACAAAATAGATTCTGGTGGATATGGTCATATCAGGGTATGACTGACCTTGAACAGCAGGGTACAGCTAGACAGTGGACACAGCAGGATATAGCAGGATACAGCCTCCAACTTCTCTCTCCAAAACAGAACTGTCGGGACTCGCCGATCTGGGAACGTTTCATCCCTCTTTTCGTCTTCTCGTCTATACAATATGGACTCAAATGGGAGGCTCCAAGGCTCAAGGCTAGGACCTCAGGAGCGGTACAAGCGGCCGTGGGCAGGACGAAGATATGAGTCTAGGTTGAAAAGAGCTTGCGGCGAGTCATAGTTTCCTATACTATTGCCTAATACTAATATATCGCCCCTTCCAGACTTGGTCTTCATTCGCGATAGAAGGAACATGAAATCGTTGCCGCAGAGTTGGACATAAGGTACTTGAGAGCACGTCCATACAAGTCCGTGGAACTTCCACTGCCATTCCATGAACGAATGCAGAATTTGCAAGACCGGCTCCTTGTTATTCGCACTCATGGAACCTTCGCTTTTCGTCGTCAGGAACGCTAGAAGGCGATGACCAGTCATCAGAGTGTAAGAAATACTCAGGATTCCGAAGGTGATGCGCATCGACTTACATCTGGTATAAATACTGATACAATGATGAAGATCATGGTCTTGTGGCCTTCTAACCTTAGCTTGATGTAGTATCGCCCAATATGATTGTATTATACGGCCGGCCACTCGATAACAAAAATCAACTGGTATCAGGGCCCTATAAGAGGGCAGAAGCACCAAACAATTGCCCAGAGTTCCCTCACATGTCTGGCGGTGTCGCATTCGTTACTGGATCCTCTCAAGGAATTGGCAAAGCCATTGCACTGCGTCTTGCTTCCGATGGATTCGAGATTGCTATTAACGACATCGATTCCAAACTATTAGCTCTGGAAACTGTCAAGAAAGAGATAGAGGAATCGACGGGCAAACAGGCACTCATCTGCGTTGGGGATGTTTCTGTAGAGGAGAACGTGAAAGCCATGATTGAATCGGTGGTGAAGACCTTTTCTAGCCTCGATGTTGTGAGCTTCGTTGTTTTATCTGTCTCGAGCGTATCTCACCCAGCCTTGTATGTGCACTATTAGATGGTGGCAAACGCGGGGATTTGTCCATGTGGTCCCTTGAATAATAGTAAGAAACCGCAATCTGCCGAAATACCTCAGTTTATAGGTTCTCAATTCAGTGTCTGTCGAAGAATGGGAAAGAGCTTTCACCGTCAATGTAATAGGAACATTCCTATGTTACAAATATGCCAGTCTTCAAATGATCGCCCAAGGCAAAGGTGGTCGCTTGATTGGCGCTTCTTCTAATGCAGGAAAACAAGGCCAGCGAATGATGGGCATATATGCCTCTACTAAATTCGCAATTAGAGGGTTGACGCAAAGTGCTGGTATATCGATTGTGTAGGAATGAACATAGAGCTGTTGGACTGATTCATCGTACTAGCGCTGGAATACGGCAAACATCAAATCACTGTTAACGCTTACTGTCCTGGTGAGAAGACTCCTACTGTGAAGTGTTCGGAATGCTCACATTATATACATCCTAGGCCCCATCGACACTGAAATGGGTAGGCATGCGATCACTACAATCCATCTGCTGCCATCGTAACACCGAATTCAGCCAGAAAAGCTGCACAGGATATTGGAGGAGACATTGAAGCTGTGCTAAACATGGTAAATGAATCCTGCCTTTTCCTCATTTCCTAATCGAGTCAACATATGCTTCGCAGTACACGCAAACGGCTGCTGTAGGTCGCATCGGCGAACCTGCCGATGTTGCCAATCTAGTGTCGTTTCTTGCGTCCAAGCATTCTGGTTATCTGACAGGTATGTAGATATGTGATGATGATCTACACAAACATTGTGGGGTATGCTCATTGCCTGTGTCGTTTTGCAGGTCAAACGGTCCGTATCTCTCTCAGATCTAGGCTCTATGCGCCCTTGAACTCTCTACAGATTTCCATCGACGGAGGTCTCATTTTCGATTAAAGCTACTGTATTCACAGTCAGTCCTGGATACGTGATGGAGATGAGAGGTTTTGGTGCAAGAGCAAAACGGAGTAATGTCACGTCTGAGTGACTATGTAGTCTATCCTATGATATCCTTGTCGCCACCGATGAAGCCTGTCGAATTCTGTGGTCTGTAGAAGCAAACAAGGTGGAAGATTCGTAGGTCATAGTATTAGCCGCCTCGGGCGCTTATAGCGACCTGTGAGTTGACCGCGGACCACAACATTCAAGTCGTCAAAACTCTCAAACTAGTCTCTGGCTATGGCATTCACGACGCTTCCTGATCATACAAACTGGACAAAACGCGCATTGCACTCGCTGTCACAACGGTCAACTCTATCTGCAAATCCTGAACGACGGGAATTACTGTATGAAGTTTCGTGCGCAATTCAAGTCGAAGAAGAAAGCTCAAGGACACTGCTACAAGCATTTGACATATACGAAGACTATGAACAAGAAGAGGAAGGCCTTCTGACTCCTTCAGCCTCAGGTCCGATGTCCGATGTTCTCAACGTACCGGGAGAAATCAATAGTACACCCCAGAACGCTGTAATTTCTAGTTTACCATTGCCATCCACTCATCCAGAACACCCATTCCTTAGTACACCTTTGCGGTCCAAATACTTCTCTAGACTCAGTCCTTCTATTCTTCGTCAACTTTTGCGTACGCCTTCTCCGAATGTCTACACTCCGGATTCTAGCTTCGAAGTGCCGTCGAGTCCTACCCTGAACTCGTTCTCAACCGTCCCTAGTTTGGACTTTTCAGATGCTCAAGCTCAAGAATCGCTTTGTACGGAATCTCAAGTCACACAAACCGCAGGATCAACCATGGATTACTACCCTCTTACTCCTCCGTTGACTGCACGTATCCCTTCCACTGACGCGTATGAAACGCCTGTACGAATGCTACACTCCCCTCTCCACTTGAGCATGGCTTCTACTCCCAGTCTACGCGTGGAAGGCTCAGGCATCGATTCTGTACCCGATATCAGAGCTTGTCTTTCCTCTTTGACGCCATCGACCACTCATGATTCTCGCCAGAGCAAACGACAAAGACTGGTTTCCTTCGATGCGGATTCTTCATTTGATACTCCAGTCTCTCCAGCTACTCAATTGCTACCTCCGATCGTTTCAAACTCGGAAAATCGTGCGCGCGCTGAGAATTTCGACGTACGAAAAGCGTCCTTCGTATCAACGCTTCCGAGTCAAGAATCATCAACTCATGGTCTGGAAGAAGTATCTCTTCCCGTCAAAGCCAGAGTCCTTCCCTCAACCCCTGCAAGCCCTTTGATTCAGAATTCGCAAGTGATGGGGAATGCTAAGGAACAGAAATCTGGGAGAATATTGCAACGAGAGTTTGTGGAACTTCTAGAGTCTCGCGCGATGGAAGAGGAAGAAGAAGCACGGGAATTGGACGCATTGGCAAAGAGACTGCTAAAGCTGGCCTCGCAGAGGAGACGACTCGTAGCTTTGATGGACAGACAGAGCAAGCATTGAATATTGATATCAGAGGCGATTGCGAACTTGTTACACACTGTAATGCACAAAGGATATAAAGAACGATGCGATGAGAGTACAACATGGCGTGTAAACATACAACATGCATATATGCATAAAAACCAGAACAAATGCAATGAATTCCGACCAGGAGACTCCTTTGATGCGTAGACACGAGTACTCAACTCAAAGCAAATTCTCTCTTTGCTTTCCCTGATCTGCGACCACACTTTCCATCCCAGCAAGCCATGTGTCAACATCAGCACTAGATGATGTGCCGATGCTCCCTTTGGTAGAACCACCGTATCTGCTTTTACTCTCTGCAGATTCCGATGAGATATGAGTCCCTGCACCTATGTATCGTGCAAGTGCAAGAACAGGAAGCCTGCGAAGCGCTCGACCAGACATCTTCTGAGCCTGTGAATAGAAGTATATGAGAATGAATCTTGAGTGCACAGAATCTTGTTGAATATACCCTGCATTGTGTAGCCAGCGCTAACAGCCGTATCCCGAGAATCTCTGATTTCTCGTGGGAGTTGGAACTGTTGGAAACCATTGTGGAAGTCTGAGACGGAGCTGTGCGTTCGTACATGAGGGCTTGCTGTAGACTGGGGACGTTCTGGGGAGTCACAGAAATTGTGTCATGTAAACTTCGAAGGCAACGGAGATAGTTCCTTACTACAGAAGATACAATTCTTCGATTCATGATTTCGCACAAACAGGTGCGAAGGATTTCATAGATTGCTTCGCGAGGAGGGAGATCGATATATTGGACTATGTCTGCTCTGTCTACGAAAGCACTATCTGTCGAGTTCGTTGAGATCGAATTACAGAAGAGTGCGAGAAACCCAAACAGACCAATTGCTTTCACTAGATTGCTGGTAGACATCACTAGGACATTTTTGCGATGCTTTAGCTTGTCCAGTTGGGTGAGGAGAGCGTTGACCACCTGCAATCACGATAGAAATGTGGACGCGATCATTATGCAAACTGGTCTTCGGACTCACACGTAGACCATCAGACGGCTCAGTGCCAGCCATTGCACTTGCTCGTGCAGCTGTCAATGATTCGACCTCGTCTATAACACCATCGGGGTTGGACTCTCAGTTCCATATCAGTGCGAAGCGAATATCACATACCGATGAGAACAAACAGGAATGCGTCTTCCTCATCCGCGAGCTCCGATATGCTGGTGAATAATCGTTGTACAAGTTTGCCTGATTCGGAGAACCATTTTGAGAAAAGGGAATGTGAATTAATTTCGAGTAAGCGAGCATGCGAGTAACTCAAATAATGAAGGGGATCAATGCAACGACCTTTATGAGAGTCGCACAGACATTACCGTTGGGATAGTCGGATAGAAAGCTTCTGTGATAGAGCCCGACAAAGAGATGTTTTTCCGGTTCCAGGAGGGCCGTGAAGTAGAACCACTCTATTCCAGGACACAAGGTTGACTGCTCGGCATTTGAATATCATTCCGCTGCATAAGATAGTGATAAGAGCTCACAATCAACCCCTGCGTCACTGAATACTAATGTTGCATGAATGTAATCCAACAGCTTCATCTTGATGTTATCTTCATAAATCAACGAGTCCCATAAACCTTCCCAAGATCTATTAGGGAGTTCGCGAACAGTTGCAGCCATGGTTTCGTCGTCGTCTTCGTTATTACTATTTGAAAACTCTTCGAATGCATCAGAATCACAAGGCTGATAGACGTGGATCTGCAAGGCCATTTCATCTACTGGGAGGGAGACGGATGCGCATGATGATTCCGATGTAACGATTCGTTCAACGGATGCCGCAAGTTCCGGAACGTCTTCCCAGCCATCGAGAGTAGATGAGAGGTTTATACGATCAAAGGTCGACATCCAGGCGTGTACATGGGTGCGGATTGTATCGAATCGAGAAGTTGACCTGGACTTGAGGCGGACTTCCACTGTAGATAGAGTTCATGTGGGCATTCATGATCCTCAAAGACTACATACCATGAACGGGCCATCGTGTTTTCTGTGTCTCTGCGGCCTGCGAGACTTGCATGGTGAAATCTGTTGAAGGAGACATGGAAGTTCGCGTCAAACGCGTAAAGCGACACGTGAACGTGACAAATCAAATTCTCTGATCAGCAGTCTCTCTTGTTCTCAGTCATCCATCATGGAAGATGCCTCTTGCGCTCCTGGCGAACCCTGTGCAGCTCCAGAAGTCAAGCAGGATTCTGAACAGTCTTTGTCTACTTCTTCAAATCATGATCCTTTAAATCCAGCAACTTTTGTCTTCCCAAAACCTCTACAAGGCACTACTATTACCATCGAATTCTGTGATAGAGTTAGTCTTTAAGTAGTGGTCTCCGCTCAGTTCAACTAAATGCATTTTCCTGGCTCTGTAGTGCCGCTGGTAAGCAAGATATCTTCCAACATGCTATCTGGTCAGTCATCTCTCCCGCGTATCAGGCTTCATCGTGCGGCCTGGACACAAACTGAGCTTCTGCTTACCTTCCCTCCTCCTCTGATTGAATGCATCTCCCTTATTCCTCGCAACTCCGATGAGACGGCGGGTCGGTTCAGAGTATGGCTTTCTATGCCCGGTGAACAAGTTGAAAGTGGCTCGAACACCCTGGTATGGGATCGTAAGGTAGAGGGAGGGTTCCCTGAACTGAAGGTCCTTGTATGTATCAGACTCGAACATATTATGAACACGTTTGTTCATTCATGACACAGAAACAGCGACTTCGAGACAAGATACAGCCTGGAAAATCCTTAGGCCATTCCGACTCTCATCAAACCTCAACCTGATGACGAAGACATACATTTAAAGGACAGATGCACTAGAGTCGAGACGTCCGGAAGAGAAAGTCATTAGCCATGGCGGCACCACTAGTAAGATAGGAAGAGTTCCTCTTCGTAGATTTAAAGACTGTCCTTATCCTCTTCTGATACTCTCACTCTCTGAATCCACAACATCACCTGTACCGTCACCTTAGTCAAGCTTCACCCGCTCGAAAGCTTGACCTTTTGGAGGAAGCCAATGGACACCTCGAGCATTGTTCTTGCAGTCCATCGCGAACGTGACGCTGGTCTTGTGAAGATGTAGGGCAACATCCCGATGTCTGGATAATGGGATGGACCATTCTTGATCAATCTATGTCAGCAAAACTACGTTCAGAATTGATCTTCAACAAGTATCCTGTGCCAACTCACCTGTTGATTTGAACGTCGTCGATCACTTCAGGATGATCGATCTTCTGTCCTCTCTTCAGTTAGCGGTCTTGTCAGCATCACAGTTTGTCCAGGCATGAAACCAGTAGATGTCCCCTTGAGCTTCTCCTCTCTAACCCTCTTCACCTCTCGCCAATACTGGTGCCTGATGGCCTTATGGTGAAAGTGCGAAGGTGGTCGAGCAAACCCTGTCATAAGTCTCGGCTTGTAACCAACAACTTGCCTCCATGTCTCTTTCGAGACCTTCCTCCTCAACCTCTCCGATAGCGCAACATCTTTGAGAAACACGTCCCGTCCCTTCCAAATCCTACGACCCAATCTATCCTTCATTCTTTCGATTGTGCGCGCGAGCACTGACCGAATATATCCATGATAGACATTAAGCTCGTTGATGTCAGCTTTGAGAATACGAAGGTGGAGACGAAGATTGATGGGTTTAGGTCTGTGGACTTGTATCGGTTGTTGGACATTCGGATCAACCGCGAGGACATCCTCAACGTCAGCACGACGCCAGCGTACACCGTCGAAGTCAACATATTCTTTCGAATTAGACGCTAACGTTTTGGAATCGGAGGACGTCTGTTTAGGCTTGGACGGAGGTGGCCATTTACCCACCCTCTGCAAGTGTTTGATAAAGTTGGCGAAATGGAGAACATCGGCTTTCTTCCTTCGAATCACAGACGGTAATTGGTCATAAAGCCATCGCATGAGCGCGATCTTCTTATTCCTGTTACTCACACCAAACACTGGAACGAACAATGCACGGCTCACGGCGATCCGAGGAGCCTCTACTTGTTCGAGGTCAGGCGCGACGACGATCTTGCACCGAAGATTACGAGACGCCTCCATGTCGTATCTCATCGCCTGGAGAAGATAGTGTCGTACAAGGTGCGCTTTGTTGTGTTTGCCGAGATGTCGAAGGAGAAATGTATAGGTAGTCGTGTTGGGCTCGGCGGAGGGGAACTTGAGATGGGTAGATGATTCCGGAAGAGCGACGCCAAAATCATCCTCATCTTCGAAAGAAGCAGAGAAATGTTTTTGAGCGTGGGGTAGAGGGACAGTGAGAACTTCGAACGCTTGTACGAGTTTCGACAGGTTACCGCTGAGACCGTACATGTTTATGACGGTGTTCAGGGTGTGGACAGTGAAAGGGAGGAGAGCACTAGAGTTGCTGTCAACTACTGGCCTATCCGGATACCGTATGTCGATACCATAGCCAAGCTTGAGTATGTTGTCGAAGTTTTGCTCGTCAGACGTATGCTTCATGATACGGATTGTCAAATCCATGTTGACCTTAGTCCACAAGATCTCTCTCCTTCGCATATCATCCAATATCTGCTTCAACAGTCTCCGTGCATGATCCACGGTCGCCTGTCGATCAGCCTTGCGCTCTGGTAGACAGAGCCTATGCGCAATTGACTGCAGGACCAGAGCCATCGTCACATTGTCCGGCAGACCATCCTTGTGACTGTTCATCTCGTTGTACACGCCCATAGAGCCAATGGTATGTCCCACAGCAGCGAATTGTGAGAGGATGAAGTGATAGTCGTCCTTCAGCGGTGTGTATCCCATGGATAGGATATTCCGAATGATGTTCTGGAAACGAGTCTCGTGAATATGCCTTGGAACTGGTCGTGCTTCACTGAGGTAATGCCGTCTAGAGTTTCTGCGCATTTGTTCGATGGATGGTGTACACCGTCGCAAGACTTTTTGGTGTACGGAGAGATCAAGTTCATGAGAACCGTCGTCGTCCAGAACCTCATTATAGGTCGCCCATATATCATTAGGAGCAGGTTTGGATGAAGCAAGCAGGCGATATAGTTTTGACTGACTAGGAGAGCTGAGTGTTGTCGGTATGTCACGATCCAAGGTGGCGAATGAAGTTGGGAAAGTAGTAATGGAGTAATGTCTGTTTAGACTCTGTGGATATCTGCAACGACCATGTCGAACTGCGCGAAATATTGGAGGAAAGAACCAACATGGGTTCATCCTCAAAAGAGAGGTACAAAAAAAATTCACACGTTTTCCACGAGCGCTTTTCAAAGAATCATTCCGAAATTTACTCATAGTCCGAGCTAAAGTACGCTAATTCCATACCCATAGCACGAATTGGTTTTATCCTTCCATGAGTCGAGAAATCAGCTATCACTCCAAGACTGATGAGCATATTTCGCATTCTACCTTCCCAAAGAATCGCAACGTCCTAACCATTGATTCATTCAATACTGGCAAGCTAAACAGCGAAAGCCAAGTACTTACATTGCTTGTGGACGCCCTGGCTTTGACTACTCCGTGTATCCGCTTCTTGGAAGGTTCTGCAGTTGATGATGACATTTGTTCACCCTCTGGATCGTTCTCTCTCCTCAACCAGTATTCTGCTCCCATCGTCCATTCGCTCTCATACGAGTATACATTGAAATCAAAGCGCGACGACAGCGCAAGGTCCGTGGAAACACGGGCGGAATATGCACCAGATAGATGTCCAAGCATAGGGTTGAACAAGGCAGTTATTGTCGTTGGTGGTTGAGGGGGATTGATAGCCAGTGTCGAACCTCCGGCAGAAGGGGGTTTCGCATCCGGGATTGTGGAGAACCTGATGCCAGTTGAGACTTTGAGACTGAGGGTCAGGTTCAAAATGTCGTTTACATTAATGAATGTGAAACTGACCTCCTGCACTTTTCTCTTTTGCACTGAAATAGATTTCTGCGCCTGCCGATAATCGACCTCTGAGCCCCCCTTCAACAGCGTCTTCTTCATCGACGCGTTTGACACCTATTCTCGTTGGTGTCTGTGTTGACTCTGAAGAACTGCCTGACCCAGCAATTCTGCCGAAATTGTGCAAAGCCTTGATACCCCACATCGAGTCTTCTGCGCTATAGGTGTATTCTGTACACCATTTGCCAACGTCATGCTGTAATGAGAGCATCAAATTGCTGACATTAGCTCGAGTGGAAAGTGGAGATGGTGGATCTGAAATGGCGGCCAAGATGCCTTGTAGGTTGGATGAGATTCTGGTCGAGTAAAGAGCATCCAGTCGGCCTGTAGGGATATAGAGTCGGCCGTACATCAAATAATCTATTCAAGGGACGTGAGCTTTGAGATCATAAAGAGCGTCAGGACAGGTGAAGGACCTCTAGTATCCACTCTCTCTCCTGCAAGCCATTCTTCACCTTTGACTTCCGGTCTACGAGGCTGATCATAGACTCTAAACCGCTCAATCATATCCTTGAACCTGACATCCCCGGAACTCTTCACATTCAGATCACAAGAAGTGAAGATATATCCTACTGAGCCATTCAACGACGGCATTGCGTTCATGGAGTATGTTGTTTTGAAAAGGGCATTGGGAGATTTGGATATAGAAAGATGAAGTCCTTGTGGAACGGTGAAATCAAGAATAGCTACCGCAAAAGGTGAGCGTACGTTCATCGTGCTACTCGAAGGAGCTCTTACCATCTGAAGAGCGTGTCAAGTTTGTGAATAGGTTGTCTTCGTTCCATCCTGTAGCTTTGTAGTAATTCCGAAGAACATAAGACGCGAAAGGATGCATAACATTGCCGCCGTATTTAGCGCCTTATCTTACGACTTCGACTCGTCCTGTCATCATTGCCCCATATAACCCTCACATTCAACTCCCTTGAAAGGCTTTGTCTAAGGCTGCACATAAGGGCGAACGAGAAGTGAGTATTCAATCGAGGAGGAATTGTAAAACACTAATGACGGTGAATAGCCTAATGGAAGATACTGGGAATTCCGAATCTATCGATACATCATGCAGCAGAACAGCTAAACAGGGATTTTTTTTCTGAATCTTCTACGGTGCAGCTATAAGCTTTGAGCCTCTTGGAACGGTCTGGCGCATTACCATGCTTGTTTGAGGAAGGTAGGTCACTGACCTCATCATCTCCGATAAATTTTGAGGATTTCGGGTCAAAGAAGGGATTAAATGCTCTGACGTTCCTTGTATGGATTCTGGAAGATACATCTTCAGAGCATATGACTGACCGCTAGGCAGAGGACATTGAGAGCCTCAGGGCTTAGGCCAAGACACTCGAATGTCTCCCATGTCGACTCGAAGCTCGTCTCGTCTTGTGTACAACTGAATACTCTATTCTCGCCGGGGTTTCCTGGTCCCCTATAGCCTTCTGCAGGCAGAGGATTCGGGAGTTCCTGTTGTCCGGTCACTCATTATACTGAGTCATTCAAAGCAATATACACCCTGGACGTCTTTCCAGAACCACGCCAAAATGTGAAGGCTTTTCATTCGTTGAATGGAATTTAGGTTTGCTAACTTGGCTTGGCTTGCAGGGAATCAGAGGAGATCCGAAGCCACTCTCACCCAGTGTATACAGTCTGCCTAGTAGTATGACTTCGATGGTCATGCCTACAGTGCCTGCCAGTGCTTCATACTACTTCAATCCGAGTCCACAGGAGTGATGCTCTCCTATTATACACCATTTGGCAGATTCCAAGCTGCTACAAGTGGTATAGTTGAATCTAGTGCCTTGAACACCATCATCAGCAGGACACCAGAGCAAGTACAAACTGCGAACATCCAGGGTAAAAGCATCGTAAACAGCGAGAGCTCATGATTCTAGAACTTAAATACTGACAGGTCAAACTCGAACGTGCTATGACCAATGAACTAGATATTTTATTCTAGGATATATCTCGAAAACTATAGTAAGTACTATAAAAGAGCTCTCTCTCAGCACAGTAGATCCCCAGCTTACCAGCGAGTCAAAAGCCCTCAGAATCAACATGCATTTTATCTCTCTCGCCACTTCCGCCACCTTCGCAGCTGTCATGTTGATCTCCTCTTGCAAAGTCACTGCTGACTTTATTGCTTGGAGCGGCACTGACTGCAATGGCAGTGAAGGTGCGAATGTAGCTTGTGACAATACTTGCTTCCCCTTCGACGGCCGCCACTCTTTCGAGGTTTGTCGCTTTATCTATCCTCATCTTTCTCTCTTCAAGTTCATTGATTGTTCTCGATTTGCCCTTGTACTAGGTCGTCATTGGTGGCTCTCACTGTGTCACTTTCTACGAAGGTGATGGCTGCACTGGAGAAGCCTTCCTCTTCTCAGGAGAAGGCAACTCAGAGTGCATCGACGTGATCACAGGAACACCGATTGGGTCTTTCAGGTGCTCCCCCACCAATACCTGTGCTGGAAGGACCATTGCTAGCAACATCACTGCAGCCTAGAATGTGCTTGCTTGAGTCAGGGTAAGCTTTGAATTCAGGTTCAAGGAGAACAGTGGACTGATAACAATATACTCATAGTAGTACACCATCATGTACCACGACATGAACAGCTTAAGGATCCAAAGCCCCTGAAATTGAGAATTGTTGTAGTATATGTGTGCTCTGAACGAAGACCCGGCATTGTATGTGATTTTCTAGGAAATGAAAAAATTGACTTGTGCTTCATGTTGAAGGTAGATATTTGTTACTTGTAAGATTGGGACAAGACTCTAAACTGACTTTGAAGACTGGCCAGTGGCATAGCTAATTGTTTTGTTGCAGAGAACGTGCCACAACTGCGTTATATGAGACTTGAGATGTGGGCCATTGCAAAGCATGGCATAAACGAGTCCAAATTGAGAACAGACCTTGATACATATTACAAGCTATTACAAGATAGCCAGTCATTAATCAGAAGTTGAAGCTGTGGTTGGAACTTGGAATGAACATTGCCATGTCAGGCCATCCGGACTTGTGTCTTTCCGGTATATCCCTACTGAACAGATCACTCATTTTGCAGAATTAGGTCTACTTATACAACATAATCTGATATACATGTATAAGATACTTGAGTACGAGTAAATGAGGAGATGTAGCATAGGCTATTGTCTTCTTGTTCTGTGGTGTAGATGGAGGTGCTGGTGCTGCCGTGCCAGTCATATTCACTTCCACTTCTTCCATACTCTAACAGTTCTGGCATCAGCGAGTTTTGAATGGAAAACCTCCATGTTGAAGATAAAGTGCACACTCTCATTTAGGATGACTCCTCAACAGCTCCGTGACCTGTTCTTATCTATTTGATGGAGTTTTTGAATTTGGCTATGGCAGCAGCAATCAGATCACATTCTGACATTGGCGGGACAAATCCTGAGGGTGAGGAGGTCTGAGGAGGTATATGGTAGAATTGATAGAGAGGCATTGACCGATATCGGAGCTCGGGTGCACTAGCTGTGGTCGCGAGAGCATTAGGATCACACAGACGCTGCTCAACCGTGCCGGCCTCTGTGATTGCAACTGAGGCGAAGGTGATGCCGGAGTAGACAAATTTCTGACAATGTTGATTTTATCAACCTGACTCGCGAGTTGCTCTGAGTCTTCATTCGCCTGGACAATTTTGCTAAGTGAGATGTTGACGAGACTGTCGACAATGCTGTCTACATCTGCAGAAGCAACATTGCTGAGTGATTTGATGCATCTGTTGAGCTCTCGGGCACTCTTCTTTGCATACTACAGGGTTGAGAGCAGCAAGGTCGTCATATCACATAGGAAGGTGTTCTGGCAAGAGCAGCCTATGTGAAGACAAGGAGCGTTGAACAAGAGTTGTTGGGTAGAGGAAGAAGATATTGTACATTGTAGAAACTCCCGCTTCCTCTCCTCTGTCTCTCTCATGGCCATATCCAAGAGATCCTGCCACACTCCCAAAACCCAAAGTCCTATTTCTTGAATTTAAGCTTTCCCATCCGGCACCATAGCTGTCTCCATCTTGCTGGCGGTTGGGCTAGTGGCCCCACTGGCGGTCCTAGGATCCTAGATGACCGCGAACAGAATAGCAAGTTTTACCTGGCGAAATCGTTTGGGCTTGTATAATCAGATGACAGCTTCAACTTGTTCGAAGCCCAAGGTGATGCTGTTCATGGCATGCATGGCAGCCACTGCTGAAGTCAATGAATTGAGCTTTTGGGACAATCAGTGAGCAAAGGTTGGAACATACCTTGATTTGACCTTGCTCGTTGAATGAACAGACCAACGAACAGTGAAGCTGATGAACAACAGTAAGAAACAAGATGATCATTGTGTGAATAAAAGGCATTCACAGATTGAAGTTGTTGCAATGACGAGCTTTGCATGTGAAGATGTCAAGAGTCTTCAGGGAGCTCAAACAAAGAGATTCTATTCAAGAACTTGAACAGAATGAGGGGCTTTTGGCCTGAGCAGAACAAGGAGCCTTAAGTGGAATGAAGAGCTTTGAGTCAAACAAGGATTCAGCAGAATGAGATGTCTGGAGCGAGGAGTCTTGAGCAAAATGCCTTGAGCGGAACAAAGGACCCTGAGTAAAGCAAGAAGTCTTGAGCAAAGTGAGGAGCCTTGAGTAGAATGAACCCTAGGTCAAGCGGTGAGAAGGGATTTGAAAGTTGAGAATATTCAATACAGATAATCATGGATATCAGCTGTATTTGGCTTATGGCTCTTCTAGTATGACGACGAGTCACAAAGAAGGTGGAAGGCCTATCAAAGAGTGTCAAAGTCTGTCACAATGGGGGAACAATGAAATTGTAAACTTTGTGACTTTTGCCTATATTATATATATGGCAAGCAGATTTCCTTTTATGATACAAAGGACCAGCAATAGAGACGATTCCTCTTTACATTCAGACTCGTAATATAGCCTGAACAAAGAGAAAGATCATGATGACTTACATTGATAGACTTATCAAAAGGAACAAATGGTCATGATTGGACTCATACCAGTACTACTAGTACTACTTGGAAATTGGAATGTGGCAACCTCACATTCATGGGACAAGAAGATATGGTTTTCAGACCTGCCCCAGATTTTTTGTATAATGCAAGACCCAAGTCATAGTACTAGTCATTGCCATCTTGTAAGCCTCTCAAGGACTAGCAAGGGCTCTCAAGGGGTGAGCCACTTGTGTTGAGAGGAGGTACCAATACAAAAACCCTGATTGGAGGGTAAGGCAGTGGCATCCCACATAGACACAGATAGATGGCCTCTGTAAAATTTTCCTTGAAATTTTACATACATTTTAGACCTCCTTTCCCTCAGTTTTAGATATACTCCCGCTCGCCTATGTATTGGATGAGCAGGATACATTTTACAAATTTCTTCAATTATTTATATATACCTATTGCCAACTTCACCCTCAGTCATTCACACCCATTCGTGCATCTCTGAGGGTGAGTTTCCTTAGTACTTACAGCACTTACATATTGATACTTAAATTACACTTACGGTACTTTCACAACTTGGTGGGTGACAGTGCCTGAATAGTATGACTATTGACTTGGGTGAGAATATAGTAAGTACTACTAGTCCCGGGGTCAGCGCACAACCTCCGCAGGACTCATCCAGGAGAGAAGAAGCCATTGGAAATACTTTGACAGAATGCACTTGAAAAAGTGGTCACATGAAATGAACAAATTGAATGTCACAGTACAGAGCTAGAGCCTAGCTTCAGGTTCATTGGGCATCTAATTCAACACAAGTGTACACTGAGAATACAAGTTTTCATTGGTTGACAATATGTTACATACTTCAGTTCAGAACAAGGAAAGATGGATTGTGAATGTTGAATGAGAGAATGAGAAAGGATTTTAAATGTCATACAAGGAGCCTAGTAAATGGATTAGACTCGGAGCTTGATCAATCATCAGAGCTTCTTGAACTTCAGAAGCCCAGCAGCCACTGGCACTCATGGTGTAATCATACCAAATTATTTGACATTGATTAAGTTCATCAAGATACATGAGAATGAAAAGCTGAATTGTCAGAATCCAGAATTGATGCTGTTAAATCCTCTTAGGTGTTGATGATTCAGACTGAAAAGAATGATGGGACATATTTTCTGTTCTGTACCATAGAATATGTATGTGTACTGTCCCAACTCTCATCAGCATACTTCATATTAGTATGTTAAGATTGAAGCCACCAGCAAACTGTATAGGGGTCCATAAACATTGATATATTCTCCCAAGCCGAGAGCTTCAACTTGCTCCCATTTCTGTAAGGTTCCTATGACACTAGTGTCTATGGTGGTGCAACAATGTGTAACTTTGAAGAATAGTTCTGACCTGTTCAAGATGCTGCAGCAAAGAGTGGTGATACCAGGTGATAGCAACATCTGCTCAGATGAGATACAGCTCAATGAACAGTTATTACATTGAACCTAGAATTGTGTGAATGAGGTTCCTGTATCACCTTTGCCTCTCTGGTATACTATGAGGGTACATCTGGGTGTAAACCTCTGAGAGATTTTAGTGAAGATGCAACACATAGTATGTTAGAGGCCCTGAGATTTATGTTTGATTCTACAGCCAGAGAAGTTGACCAAAGTACAAACAATTCAAAGAGGAAATAATAAGCCACCTCCTAGCAGCAACTGTACCTGGGAGAGGAGGGGGCTTGGCACTGGGCTGCAACACGTCTCTGATCATTCTACATAATGATGTACTTACTAGTAGCCTTTGATGTAAAGAATGTTGGATCCGTCCAAATCTAAACTTACATCCGAAACATCAGCAGGAACACCGAAATGCAAGGGTTTTCAGAATGCTGCCAACCAGAGACAAACGTCAAATTATGCAAGATATCATAAATATAGGTTCTACCGTGATTTTAATTTCCCGGAAGTTCACACAAGGACTCTTAGCTGGATATCCATTCATGAGTCAATGTCTTCTGATAAGCTATTGGCATCATTCAGCCTGGGCCCCCTGACTACATTTGCTCCTTGGAAGAGGAGTTTAGACAATGAGTGAAGTAGTCATTTATTGTTACAAATGATTTATATCAGGATTTGGATTTCACGCCACCAAAAGTAGTTCCATAATGGGACAATCATTGTATTGCGCTTGTTCTTGCCACTCGGAAGTTGGTTCTCTACGGAAATTATTCATCTTGCTTCTCAAAGTCATTTGCAAAGAGAGGAAATGCATGTCAATCATATGCGAATAGTGATATGTGGAGATACATGAAGGCACATATAAACAGCAACTGAATTTGCAGCACACACTATCTATCATAGTAGTGCACTTATAAAGCTCAGCATTGATGAACCTCTCCACTTGCTTTCTGCAACTCTTCCTCCCTTTTGGTCAGTCAGGCTTACTAGTAGCTCAATTCACAATGATCTTACTTGTTTCTTTCCAAGTTGCCAGAACTTGGCAAAGGTTCACCATGGACAAATATTCTCATGTAGCTTGGCACACCAACCCCAATGTGTCAGCTGGTCTCACCAACGCTGAAAGAGAACTTGCTTGCAAGCTCTTTGCAAATTTTGATGTAGCTTGGAAACATCCTGCCCTCCAAGAGTGTCTCAGAAGGCACATGGCACAAATGGATCGTCAGTCATCCAATTTGAATACAATGACTGTGTTCAGTATCATTTGGAAGTATGAGTGCCCGGGAACCCATAATTCACATTCCATCTGGACTGCAAGGCGTGCAGAGTTGGATGGCATACTCACCCAGCTCGTAGCACATTTCAATGCATGCACCAAAGGAGAAGACAGAGAAATGTGACATATGTCTAGGGTTCGAACATCAAGCACTTTGAGGGACAACCAGTTGCAGCACTGCCTGCCGAGAGGAACAACACCTTCTGCTGAATTATACCTTCCACGCAGGCTACAGGCACAATCTTCTGCAGAGTTCATCTCATTGACAGTCCCTGTACATGGGCAGTTAGCAAGTGAGAATTTTTTGATATTGTCCTCAATCACTTAACCTTCTGACATTCTCGAAACCCAGAAAATCTAGCTGTAAACAATGGATCAATGAATTTGTCTCCTGAGCCAAGTCTTCAACTCCATGTTCCACATGCAGGATCCATTGCTGGTGACTCAGGTTGGAGGCGAGTAGAGGCTGGTCCCAACCATGAATTCCATGACAATGTTGACATGGCCCAAGTTCAAACCAATACTATTTTCATTCCTGAAAGTGCTGCCGGTGTGTATGATCCTGCTTCCAAACAGACTTCAGGCTTGCAATTTGTTCAAAGTTTTGGTTCGGAAACTCACCAGAGTACTATGTCCTCCAACCTATCCTCTGCTTCCTATGCAACTTTGAGTCAAGCCCTGCATTTAGACCCGTTCGCTTCCCAGTCTAGCTACATCAGGAAAAATATTCTCATCTCTAGAGTCCCCAGAGATACCCCCCAATTCCTAGGTAGTCTCAGAGAGCCTAGAGTATCTGAGTTCTTTGAGGCTTCTAAAAATTCTCTGGGTGCTTTCTGGTGCTTTCTGGTGCTTTCTGGTGCTTTCAGATGCTTTCAGGATCTTTCAGGATCTCTAGGATGTTTTTTGATCTTTCAAAGCTCACAAAAATCTCTGAGCAGCCTAGGAATTGGGGGGTATCTCTGGGGACTCTAAAGATGAGAATATTTTTCCTGATGTACCCTGTGTCTCATACTGGTTTCGAGCATTCCTATGGGTTGCATTTTGTTCCAAGCTTTGTACCGGGTGCTTTCGAGTTCTCCAACCTAGCTCCCCCATATGCGACTGGAAATCCTCATATCTGGCAAGGGAGCCCATATTCTTCTCAATGGACTTGCTATGAGACAGTGGCTGACTCTAGTTCATTCAACACCTATCCTTTCTATCCGAGCATGGCCTCTCACACTGTGCCCACCGAAATGCTGCAGGACAACCATGTGTTGGGGGACCAAGGATACTACGGAAGCAGTGGAGGGCAGATGTAGAGGAACTCTGGCGATGAATTTGGTCGGTATCTGTTTCTATGCGAGTCACTAGTAACTGACAGGCTCATTTGACAGCCTATCATCAGTCCTTAAGTCCGAGTGTTGTCGAAGAGCAAAAATAATCACTTACAGTAGTACATATATGAAGCAATGTTGTAGCGGACACCAACATTTATTGTGCTCCCATTTTCTCCCCTACTGCCACGCCGAGGTTAGTATTCGGACCCATAGTACACCTTTCTAAGACATGTATGCCACAGCTGTGCAAAGCGAGTGTGATCCAGAGCGTCAAATGAAAAGGCCAGGTTTACAAAACGAGGCAAAGTATTTGGTGCCATGTAATCGTGGCATACGATCAGTGCTCACAAAGGAAGTAGTCTTGTTGCGGCTGAAGTGTGACAAATATGTTTTCAGGAAGTAGGGCCATCGAGGAGCAAAGAGTGGGAGAACATGCAACTCACCATAGGCTGTGTTTTGCTATGCACTGTTTTGCGATTCCAGTCACCATGTCAAAAGCTTGATGCTTGAACTGGACCACACTCAGTTGAAAGATCAGAGCAGAATTCGACCGGGAAACCGGCAGAGGAAGCCATGCATATGTGTCAAATTGAGTGGGATTCGAGCGCGAAATTACGAGTCCGAATGAAATGAGGATCGTCTCTATGCACCGGGATGCGTACCAAAAAAGGCGATTTTTTACCTTCCTTTTCTAGTAAATGTCACAAAACTTATTTCTATTGTTCCCTATTGTGACATTGCTCCCGTGCAGCTCATTGCATCATCTGTCACATCTTCATGGTCACCTTTCTTCCTCACTGTTACTGGAACTCCCTCCATGACGACCTATGAGAATGCACCCTAGGCTTTATATTCATTTACCACAGCGCCATGAGCTAGCATCTATCAGCTATATGATTCAGACTAAGTGTCTCCAGGGAGGTTGAACTTTTGTGCGTCACTCATTCTTTCAAATGGATTACCACTTATGAACAAGTTCCAACTGAAGACAAATCGGCCCATCCTTTGAACATTCAATAAAGGACAATTGTAAGGCCTTCCGACTCTTGAGCCGTAGATTTTTCTACGCACTGGCTTTTGAAATCTATGCTTATCCCCATTCGCCCTATCTTTGCTGCTTCAGAATCATGCTCTTAGGTGTCGCTGGTCTATATGATTTGGACTACAACAACGGTCATGTGCCATTCGCATCTGCGCAGATAGGCCGTTCCTTCCAAAATGAAATCTCCCCTCGCCCAGGTCTCCTTTGTGTACGAGAATTCACAATGGTCAAAATCGAACACTTTGTCGACCAAATGATAAATCTCATCCGAGATAGATGTGAGACATCGTCTTAGATCTCCTAGACAGAGACGTACAATCCTCTGGAAGTACTACGCCTATCAAGATGAGCCGCATCGGGGAAGCTGTGGAACAGGGTATCATCGCGAACGAGACTCTTGCGTACTTCATGGCCCGGATTTACCTCTTCCTTCCCAAGATCGGTATCAACCCCGACCGTCTCAGGTTTAGACAGCACATTTCGAACGAGATGGCACATTATGCTACAGATTGCTGGGACGCCGAGATTCATAATTCGACCGGTTGGACAGAATGTGTGGGGTGTGCTGATTGGGCAGTGTATGATTTGACTGTGCATTCGGCGAAGACTGGTCATCCTCTTGTCGTTCGTGAGGCTCTTGCAAAGCCTATCGTGATGGAGAACGAGGTTCCAGAGTTTAACAAGAAGACTTTGGGTAAAACGTTTAAGCAGGATGCTGGTCTTCTGCAAAAGCACTTGGAGTCTCGATGAACCTGTGTTGTTAAAATTGAAGCAAGAGTTTGCTAACAGGTGCGTATGCGTGATTTTGCTCTTGTGGATCTACTCAAAACATAACACTCAGTCCTACTACCATCACTTGCCAGGATAAGGCTTTCGAGATAACACCTGACTTGTTGTGGATAAGAGCTGAAAACCTTCAAACAGTCTAGTACGATACCTCTCCTTATGTTCTAGAATTTTGTGCTGATTGATCTCATCGTTTTCGTAGTACATGAGCATACACCGAATGTCATCGAACCGTTGTTCGGTCTCGGTCGAATACTCTATACGCTGTTGGAACACTCATATCGGAGTTGAGCACAGGATGTTGAAACTTGAGCGCGGGGTTTGTACATGCCATCCAGCCAAATTTTACAGAAGTTAATTTCAAGCTTCAGGTGTTATCTCTACCACCAGTGGTAGCCCCGACAAAAGTCCTCATTGTGCCGTTGAGTGCAAAAGAAGAGTTGATCCATTGGTGCAGGAAGTTTGTCAGTCACCTTTTTTGTGTGTGTCTTTACTGTGCTCGAGCGACAGTCTTTGGTTGATTTGAATTCATTGATACAGTAAGAGCTTGCAGCGTTATAGTGACTCGGAGCTCTTTGAGCTAGTATCACAAAGAGGAGTTACATTCAGCGCTGAGCGCGCCCTCTGCGCCCGGCGATGGTGGCAGTGCTAACTCATCCCGGCTATGACTTTGATTTTCTGAAGCTGCTTTCTGAACTCTTGGATCGATCACTTAAGGCAGTCTCAAGTATGTAAGTACCTGGTCACTTGTAGGTCTCATTTTCATATGCACTTCTTGTTAACAACAACATGGTAGTATGTATAGTACAGTGTACTGTATTGATATAATATACTTTTTCTTCAACCTATGCCAGTTCTCTCAGTGCCAATCGGACTCGTATATGCCATGCTTTGCAATGGCCCACTTCGCAAGTTCATGCATGAGTCAAGAATCAAGCTGAGCAAAAATATCTTGTGTGCCGGGATCGCACAATGATTTACAGACTCAGACACTCACTGTCCTTACAAGATTGCTATTGCTTCGCTCGTGGTGAGTGGTGGTGGCAACGAGAGACGCAAAAGCGGTACGCTTCTCCTTGATCCACCGTTGAACCTAGTATCCTTCCATACTTATTCAAGCTTGGGCGACATCCGCCGATTTCTTTGCCCGCGCCGCATTATCATCGACCAAAGAATGCAGAACAATAGATGACGGGGAAATAACGTGAGCAGCGGAGACAAGAGGTTGTGCGCGATATGAGGATGTTGATATGATCAGTGATGTTTTGTCAAAGCGATCGCGGAAAACCGATGCGAATCTTAAAAAAACGTAGACAGGGTGCGGTGCGTGGAAGGCAATGTCTATGGATGAGGGTGTCGAGAGGGGGGTTGTGAAGATATAACACCGGGCAGTTGAGGGCAAAGGTCCTGCGCGAGGACGAGGTCGCCGAAGGAACTGCGATGCTTTGAATCGTCCTGACCACCATGGCAATATATGAATTCTTCTGCAGCTCACCGTCAAGAAAATATTCTTCTGAGCCTATCACTGCTAGAAGTTGATGTTAGTTTCAAAAACGGCACGTTCCAGGGAGAAACCGAGAGATACCAACTAAAATAAACCATTTGATCAAATTCTGGTGGTACTGAGTCTACGTCCGACAGGAAGACAAACGATCGTGTTGTTCGGTTAAACATGCAATGATGGCGCGCTGCTTGGAAGAAAATTCTCACTGACATGTCCTACAATTAGTAATCTCATCGTCGAGTCGTAGTGTACGAAAGTTGAGCTGCAAAGAGCACATCAGCAGAGTATAATTCAGTCTGAAGAGAAGAACTCACCGTTCCGTAATGAGTGCATACATGATTCTAATTCTCTTGTTGGAGAGTGAGATCAATCATACGCGGCTTATTCGCCACCGGGCAAGTTGGCCAATACACGCGTCAAAGCTGTCTTTATGTTTCCAAAATGGTTCAGTCTCTGGAAGCTCATGACGGAACCGTTTGACCCAGATCAGATTACCGTGAACTGTCTCCACGTCTGAATTGGCACTATCAAACCGCCGTCCTACTCTGTGTACCTGTGGGTAGATCAGTCGTGAATGGGTCAGCGTTCTGACAGTCGAAGAAGCAAAGACATCGAGTTCCTTTCTTTGCTGGGTGGAATGGTGAATCTCATGGAGGAACTGCGGATCGGCAACAGCATGGCATCGATTAGGAGTACAGAGGAGTACAGATAGAACTAGTAGGTCGGAAGTGGTGGTACAATCGCGCATATGCTAACGAATCGCCTCGAGGCTTTCCATTGTCGTCACGCTATTTCCTCTTATTACCTGTTGGGAAGAAAACCATGAATCAGGATAAGAATGATTGGACGATGGTCTGAGCTACGCACGACAGTCCCAATTGGATGTTTATTTCCCGGCTCGCTCTCTTCATGCGCGTCGTCGATGACAAGATTGAGGAAGAGGTCATATCCACGAAGGGTGCCAGACACTTTTCTTCCGCCTTGAAGTTGGATGAAGAGTTTTTTATCCATAAACTAAAATTAATAGTGAGAAAGAATCTAGTTGTGAAGTAGTAAAAGACAAACTTTTTTGAGCTCGGGTTGAGAAGCTTTCGACATTTTTGGTGGAAAGTGATGAGAGCCAAGAAAGTTGAGATGAGGCTGAGAACCGGCAAAGGTTGTTGTTTGTTCATGTTACTATCACAACTCACTCAACGTTGATGTCGGACAGCGCGACGTCTAAGCCTGTGCCAGCTGCGCGGGAATGGGGTCGGAGCAACGACAGTGGAAGCTCAGCATTCAATGGACTTGGCAGAGGTAAAAGAGGAGGACCTGTCAGAGGAAATTCAAGAGGCGGCAGAGGCGCTGGCAGGGGCGGTGCTGGTTCTAGAGGCAGAGGAAGAGGTAGAGGGTCTTCAACCAACGGGGCGACAACAGCGACGACAACGACCACCATGGCGACAGATGCAACCCAGAAAGCAGCTGACACTGCCAGCAAGTCATCGCCGACGACGTCTAAAGCACCTTCCAAACCGTCTGAGACAATTGCTGCTCCTAAAAACTCAGTTGGAAAATCAGGAGCACGTAGACGGTCGAGTGCAAAGCCCATACCTCAAATCTCAGTACCTCCGCCATCGACGACATCGACGACAATCACTGACGAGATCAATGCGCTCGTCGAACACGTCCGCGCAGGAGCACTGACACCCAACGGCCCGATCACTCCGTTCACTCCTAGTCACCTCGACTGGGCTGGAGATGATGAGGAAGATGGTAGTCTTCCTGATCTTAATGACTGGGGTGTCAGCACTAGCAGTGCAGAGCCTCAGAAAGACGCAGAGCCTGTGAACAATGCTGAACCCGACACGAATGTTTCAACAAAAATAGCTGCAATTTCACCTATCCTCGTCGAAGGACTCAAGTCCCTACCTGAGCCCAAGGTGCCGGAACACCGCGAGCCAGAAGCTGAAGCCAAGTCAGTTTCTCCTCTTCCTTCTCCGGCACCTCTACCTTCCAAACAAGTTCCGGCCACAGTCTCTGCTTCAGTTTCAACTTCTCTTCACCCGTCTTTGCCAGAAAAGCCTAATTCTAATGCCGGTTTCAACTCTCTACCCTCTAAGAACAAACTCAACGGAGCTGTAAATGCTCGTGGAGGAAGTACGACTCGGCCTCCTCGCAGCTCTCGAGGTAGCCGGAATAACTTGGCGGCAAGTAATGGAGTCAGTCATAACACCAACACCAAAACTTCTAGCGAGCCAGTGTCCGGCGGGGTTGCTCTGTCTGCTCCTCTATCTGCTTCCAAACAAACCACAACTGCGCCTTCACCTCCGGGATCACCCAAGAAGGGCTTGGCAGACTCAGTTCACGCTCCCAAGCCTAAATCGGAGCCCCTACAGTCCAAAGCTAGTGGGACTCCCGCCGCTACAAATGGTAACACAGTTTCTGTGTCCAAAACAGGATCGTACGTCCCTCCGCACACACGAAACTCTCGTTCGACATTTGTCCCGACCCCTGCCCCTCCACGGAGCGCCGATGATGGTTTGACAGCAGAGTTCACATTCCCTTCTCTCAGTCCGAGTCCGATATCTGGACATTATCCCACAGGGCCTCGCGGGCCAGGTGGGGGGCCTCCAGAGTCTGCCGGGTATGATCGACCTCGCGACAAAGTCAACACTTACAACAATAACAACAACAGAAACGGTACCTATAATGGGAATGGAACTGGTCGAAATACGTTCAATCCGAGAAATAACTTTGCACCTCGGCATTTTCAGCAGGATATGAATCACTCTACTAGTACTAGCCATTTCTCGCGCGATCGGCCGGTATACAAGCCTCAGACTCAGTCACAACATCCTGAACCTCCCCATGCTCATCCTGTTAACATCACATCTCCGCAACATACCCCTCGTCATACTCCTCATCACTCAAGGGAGCATTCCGCTTCACGTCCTATCATTGCGGATGATGTGTTGTCGAAGATTAAGAGGACAATTGCAGGAAGTCCAGCTAAAGCTTAGCTCTGCGGAATATCAATCAGGTCGAAGGTTTGGCGTGAACTGCGTATCATTTTTGTCTATCTCATTCGAAATTCACATTTAGCCTCGTTATCGGAACTTGTTTCTCGTTTCTCGAAGTTGTCTCTCTCGCTCAATATGTCTGTTTATCTCGTGTACAATCTTCCGTATACCTTGGTCATCTCAACATTAAAGTTGCCCCTCAATCTTAACCATTTCATCGTTGATATCGAATGATATCTTCTCTTCTTTTCCACTTTACTCTATGCTGGCTTGCAATTCCTTCATGATCAGTTTAACTCATCAACTTCTCTTTATTATGTATACAACCATTCATCTCTCGATACTTCACCATATAAATTATTATGTCTTTTCGTTTTGTCTATATAACCCATGTTTTTGCGACAGACAACGCGAGTGCGTTGGATACCAGTGAGTGAGGTCCGTCTAGTCTGTTCATTGAAAATCCTCGAAATTCACTCTCATAAGGCCCCGAACAATTTTTCAATTCCTTGAAGAATTTCAAACAAAATACCGTCCAGAGCACTATTACAACGATTCTCAGTCTCTTAGTTCAAGTTTCCGATGGTATTGCAGCATGAACACTAAGTACCAATTGTATATTAGTGCAACGTCCTTCAAGTTAATACCATTCTCAAAACCTACCTGACTCAGGCGGAAGGAACGGTCGTATTCCTGGCTGTAGTGCTGTTGCTAACAAAGGCCCTGTCTACGCAGGGGAACAGCTGAAAGACCCAATTGGCGTTCCTGTATTAACATTGATGGACTCCAAATTGCCTTCTCCCACATAGTAGAAGGCTTCTCCAGTGCACCCTTCGCCTTCGAAAAGGGTGACACAATGAGAACCGCTAATAACGACCCAGAGCCATATATTGAATACAAAATGAACATCATCGGCAAACACAAAGACTCGAGGACGGGAGAAAAAACTGAGACCTCGAAAGAGTGGCGGCCATCGAAGCCACCGCAAACGTTGTCGCAAGGTACGTTCATCCAGGTTCATCCCTTCAGCACCGTCACAGGCATCTCCGCTCCAAGCGATGAAGTCAGCAGCGACTTCGGACGAGAAGATTAGCATGATAACCGCAAAGGCGGTCAAAGTAAGAGAGATATCGCTTTCAAGCTGGAGACCAACTGATACTCGAGGCAGCGCCTTGTATACCTATCTTTCGAAGATCGAGATGTGGTCATCTCTGAATATCCAGAATTGGTCTGACGCCCACTGGTTTCTGGAACGTTAGCCTCAGCCTGACTCGATGATTCCTAGCATCAGCCTCCATGGCTTCGGCTTATCAAGTAATCTCATAATCCACCCTAGATGTTGGCAGTCTGTACTTCCTCCGATGGTATCCTGTCCCCTGATGATAGTGTTCGAGGTCACCTATAATCCGGGACACTCATAACGGCGAGGCCTATCCGGAATATAAACAAAAAGGAGCATCAAAATTCTGTGGGTTGTTGATGAGATGTGGCTACAACTTTGGGCACCCGGGCCTGGCAGTGGTATGCGCCCCACAGACTGCGAAGGCGTAGGCACACTGACAAAGTTGAAGGCCATTGACTGTTCACCGGTATGACCTCCCAAAAACCGTACTATCCTAGTCTCTGTGTCACTGGATACAAACTTCTATGATCTTCCGAATTCTGAATTGACAATTTTTTGGGGTACTTCCAGCTTCAAGTAGCGGCGGTACTAGGACCGGACTTCGTGGAGATATCATGATCGTAGAATGAGCCTGGAAGAGGTGGCCTGAAAGGTTTTGAACTTTCCGACTTGAATATCTCTTGCCATATGATATATTACACATTTCCGTCTAGTTCTAATTCCCATACAGCGGTGACAGACTCATGGTTCACCGGTGCACCCCTTTCTTTTCTCATTGTGAAGATCCAGAAACACGAAATGTGCATAGACTTACCTTCAATAATGATATCAGTAGGACTCGAATCAGCCATTTCTTGCGCAATCCGGTATACAAGCCTCAGACTCAGAAGTCACAACATCATGAACTTGCTATGAACCTCCTCGTGCTCATATGCTCGATGAGATGAATATTCGGCTGTCCGAGGCCAGAAAGACCGATGGGACATTGGTGAAAGATAATGGGTGAGTTTGCCTGGGCTTGGCATTGCGGGTGGGCAGCCGACACGCGAAGAAGCAATCCTAGAGCCTAAGGAGGCGGTGATTGGGTGGATCCAACAAAGATGAGGGAAGGGATGGGCGTCAAATTCGGCAGTGAGAAACTCTCTAGGCGCTCATGTAATGCAGACCTCTCATTCAAGCCTTGTTATCTTATCCTTTGAGAAGTTCGCAAACTTCCTATGCATCTCATTTCTTGAGTTCGTCAACCTCTAACGATCTGTGCGTTTGGCATATTGCATACAACATCATGTATCCGGTACTAACGTATAGTACGGCCATTCATCGACAATGGACATCTGAGTCTTCACCCTACAAAACCGTTACTAACAAGTTACTAATGTCTTTTCTTTCGTCTACATGACCCAGTTGGCATGCGTTGGATACTAAATTCTGAGGTGAGTCTAGGTTGTTTATGAAAACTCTTCGAAATTCACTTCCATAACCGCCAGGAAATTTGGTCATAACTACAAACGAACTTTCATTCAGACAGAGCACAGATATCTAACTATAATCTCAGTCTCGAACAGTTTAAGTCTCCGGTGATGTCGCAATATGAGCGCTACGCAGTGTACTATATCAGTGTAACGACCTTCAAATTGAAATCACTCTCGGAAACCTACCTCGCTCAGGTCAAACCCAGTTGCGGTGAGGTTGTTAACAATAACCTCTCCTCCACAGGTAATGTCACCGGGACATTTGTAAGACCTATTTTCCGTTCCTGTACTAACCTTGCTGCACTGCAATTGACCTTCATTCCCGAAGAAGAACTTGGCTTTTCCAGTGCACTCGTCGCCTTCGAAGAGCGTAACGCAGTGCAAAGTGCTTGTGATGACCTAGTGAAACGGCAGTCATAACACATTGACACAAACACTGTCAGCAAACCCAAAGGCTGGGCTAAGACAGAAAGCAGGAAAGACCTCGAAGGAATGGCGGCCTGCGAAGGAACGGCAACCATAGTCGCAAGGTTCGTTCGCAACTTCAGAATTATTGTGACAGGCAGCACCGCTCCAAGTAATAAAATCAGCAACGACGTTGTAAGGAGGAAATTAGCATGACAGTCGCAAAGGCGGTGGAAGCAAGAGAAATATGAAGCGCATATCTTTCCTTGGACTCTTGAGCTGGGAGTTGGGACCTACTGATATAGTGCTTCAAGGGAGCAGCTTTTATACCTATTTTGACTTGTGTCATAATATCCAGGATAATACTAGTCCAGCGACTGGTCTCTGAAGTAAGCCAGAACTCGATGATTCTATAGTAGCCTTATTACCCTAATTGAAAGTGCGGCCCTCGTTAGTAATTATTCACGATGCACCCTAAGTCTACAACTCACTGCTTTCTCTGTCCTCAGGTCCCTCAATCAGAGTGTTCGAGCCACTAGAATTCAGGATACTTACGGCAAGGCAGGAAATGCAGGGAAATGCACAAGTTATAACTGGCATATGACTTACTAGATCTGTAGCCTGTAGGGTTTTTATGGGAGCGGCTAGAAGTTCAAGTGAACTCTGGGCGCCAGGTATAGGCCCCACGAGCAGTGAATTGACTAATTTCTGGACCGATGAAATCCTGAAGGCTAAAGTATCCTTTTCACTGGATGCAATTTTCCATGATTCTGAGTAGTTTTGAGTTCTGGGATGACAAGTTTTTCGGGGGACGTTACCGGCATTTGAACAAATATCATGACCGTGACATTGGAAGAGGTGACCGTTGCAAAATCCCATGAACGACAAGTTACCTCTTCAATGATGCCAATAATTTCGGAACTGTTTCTCGAAATCACAACCAAGACACCCTGTTTTTTTATTTCTTACAAACAACCCGATACAAAACAAAATTCACGGTTTAGAACACAGATATCCTACAATGAACAATGAATCTCGACTTCAGTGGTTACATTCCCATGGTGCGTGTTGCGATACAAGCACAACTAAGAGAATATCAGGCTATCAGCTAATCGCCCACCAGCATGCAAGCAAATCCGAAGCCTACCTACTTAAGCGGAAGAAACGGTCACATTGCTGGCTGTAGTGCTGTTACTAGTAATTGTGCCGTTGCTAGCAATGGTCCTTCCTGCACAGGTATTGTCGGCGGAGCACCTGTAAGACCCAATATTCGTTCCGGTATTGACATTAATGCACTCGGAGTTGCCTTCTCCCTCAAAGAGGAAAGCTTCTCCAGTGCACCCGTCGTCTTCGTAGAAAGTAACACAGTGAGAGCCGCCAATGATGACCTAGAGCCACATATCAAACACAACGCAAACATTGTCAGCAAACATGAAGACTCGACGAGGACGGAAGGAATAAAGACCTCGAAAGAGTGGCGGCCATCAAAGGAACCGCAAGAGTTGTCGCAAGGTTCGTTCAACCCTTCGGAACCGTCGCAGGAGTCTCCGCTCCAAGCGATAAAGTCAGCGACGACTTTGGACGAGGAGATCAGCATGATAGCCGCGAAGACGGTGGAAGCAAGAGAGGTAAAACGCATGTTTCTGGTTTTGCTTGGTGCAGTTGAGATGAGTATGCAAGAGGCTTGAGTGACCTGGAGACTACTGTAGCTTTCGAGAGCATCTTTTATACTCACTTTGAGATACTAATGTATCTCCAAATGTTTAGAAAAACGGCCATGGAACGTTCGAGTAAACCTGGGTTGATTCAAAGTGTTGATGATTTGTCTTGCTTACGATGCTGGTACCCCAGAAAATGGCAGTTTGTATTTCTTTCTGCTGGTCTGTTGATGATGGCACTTGACATGCAAGGCACCAGAATTCAGGAAATAACAAACAGCCTAGGATTCGGAGCACAGACCGCCCGGCAGTGGGTGAACTACCTGCTAGTAGACTGGCAGAGGGCGACGTCATGTAAAAGATACTCGAGACGTTCTCCATGGGACTCGGAGCTGACCAGACACGATTAGGTTTGATCAAGACATACGATATTGCACGCCCAGCGCCAGTAGCTCGAACGTTTTCTGTTTCATCGCAGAGTCGGATATCTCGGAAGTCAGGGGTAAGCCTGATTGCGTTCTTTGAAGATCTTTGGGACGAATCCTTGTGTAGCCTGTCTTTACAGAGGGATTCAGAATTAGAAGATGATTTGGCTTGGTGAGAGATGACAAACCTAAGTTGAGAAGTACTTAGTACATACGCGTCTCATTGGACGTGCAACTCCTCACAGCACCGTTTGGGGTTAGATATCATCGCCACAGATTGGGTACAACTCCCTCTCCTGCAGACAAATATTCTTCTGCTAACTCACCAATGATTCCTTCGGATTGTTTCCGAGCTCGAGAATTGACCTGGATCCCTAACTCAGCGTGAAGTAGTACGCAGTTCTTTTCCGATTCCACTGATACAAGGAAGCCTGGTGACCGATTCACTGCCAAACAAGACGGCGCGGTTCCATGCTCGTCTTGAGAACCAAGATAATCGAATACTGGTAGCCTGGAGCCATGCATAGATTTGGCAGATGTCGTATTCAATGAAATGCATACTGACCGGAGAAATACACATCCAAAGGAGAAAATGGAGAGATTGAGGGCTACATGAACTATAGTTCACTATTGAGAACAGTGAATTCCAATCTTTGCCTAAGTCTCAAGAAGCGCGAATAACTCACAGCTCTGAGACCGCGACCGTATTGGTCCTGAATCATCGATTCATTGAAAACCGCTACTTTCCCCGTTGAACGGTTGATGTGGCGATAAGGAGGAATCATGAATGTCTTCATTCAGTCCTACGGGGCACTCCTCGACACAGTGCCTTGCCTTGCGCCACTCAAAAGGGGAAGGTTAGAAATAAAGATCTGAGGACACGTTATAGTCTCAAGGAATTAACCCGAGTGTGAGATTGTCCGACTTTCAAAATTGTTAGGAACTACTAGGTTTCTAGAAGTTAGTCGCTCATTCGTTTAGATGCCAGTCGATGATATCCTCCGATAGACACGTCGCAATAGGTCAGGAGGAGGAGTGGAGATACTTGCCTTGAGGGTAGGGTAAGGTTTAGAGACTCCGGAAGGAAGATAGCGAGAGAACAGTGATTGCCTGCAGAAATTTCTATGAGGATCGCGTTGATTATTCAAGAACGCTCAGCAAAACAATCAAGAATCACCTGGCAGTAATACTGTAACCGATCATTGTTCCAATGTTCGAACGCTCACGCCCGAGCTAAGTAAAAGATCCCCTAAGATCTCTAAGGTTGGAAGGGTCCCTCAGGGAGACTTCGGAGTACTTGAAGAAAAACCCAACTTGCTCACAGACAATACATATACCTCGACTCGAAGTGTCAAGAGGTATTTATTGTCTGCCTTTGGGAGACTATCGCAGACAATGAGTTCATGAAAGAAATGTACTAGGCGACAACCAAAATCGTGACCTTCGGCAAGGAAGACTGGTCTGTGCGCAACTTTAAGGCTATAAAAGCCAGACGCGGGCATTTGAACAAGTCATACTTACCTTGATGGCACAAGCCCCTTCATGTACACGGGTTTGTGGGCTGTGAAAATCCTTCATAGCACGGCGACCTTGTCCATACAAAGGATTTCTGCGGTTTGTATAGGCTCAGGCTTATGCACCGTCTCAATATTTTCCTGTCCCACCTCGGCCACTCTGGCTGGGTGGGCTCTTTTTTTCGGCTAGTTTGCCGTCCTAACCCTAACCCTAATCTGCTTAGCAAACGTTCAGATTCCATACTTAGTCCTTCAATATTGCGATATGTACTTCAGCTTCAGTCTCAAACATGGCATGAATGGAACAGTAGTGAAAAGTACATCGCAGAATGAACATTGAAAGAACATTGAAAAGAAAACTCCATATTGCATCTACACAGTGGGAATTGAATTTTGGGTTGTACGATAAACTGCTCCGTCGACGCTCTCTTCCGAAAAGTCGATGATTAGTTCGAGGAAGTTGGCTAACAATGGAGTGATTGCTTGCAGATGCTCTAGGTGTGGATTTGGGCTGGGATGAACAGGCATCTTAAGGACATTAACTCCTTTGTCAAAGACGGCAAGCGATGCTCCCAAACGAGAGGTCAGGGAAACAACACGAGCCAGTAAGGAGAGATACGAGGAAGACGGCGATGAAGAGTGTTCAATGATCGAGTTGAAATAGATCGAAAGTTCATGAATAATGACCAGCCCTGGGCCAGGAGGCTTCAGTTGATGAGGGTTGTACATCGGCACGGTGGATGCACTGGTAGATATTGGGTGCTCCGTGTCGATGACTTGGAGAGTAGAGAGAAGAAGTGCCATGTGAGCCGCCGTAGGAGGATAACTAGATATAGATTGATTAAATTACGATTGTTACAATTCAACAGGCGAACTCACAAAATTTGAACTCGGCCAGCTTGGAGTGAAATTTTGCCTGTTAACTTCAGCCCTTGCAAGGAAGCCCGCAGGCTGTTGTTGGCGTCCTCTTTATCGCAAGCCGATAATATGATGACACTGTGATTAGGAAAAGACAACGCTAGATTGACTGGGCAAGCGATAGGATACGGACCCTTGACAAGCAAACTTGAAAAGTTCGGCAAGAGGGGTCCATGACCTTCTGGGAAAAGAGACGCCATGCTTGCTTCGACCGCGAACAATAACTGATCACAGCATGTAAGAGCATGTATTACGGTAGCATGGGCGTATGTATCATACAAGGACAAGTATAAGCGTAATTAGCACAAGATATCATGGACAAATGTGTTGTAGGACAGCAGGTGTGCCAGTAGCATGGATCGAAAGCGCGAAAACTAGTAGAGTACGTTCTTTCACTGAGGTGCCGTGGATAGGCTTGTTCCTGGAGACTTCGCTGATAGGATTACTCTAGCGTCTTTCTTTGCGCGCGCAGACGCTGAACGATGGCTGGTTCTTCGAGGTCTCTCACCGAGATTGGACGAATCATCAACGCCGGACTCGTCATCCCGAACTCCAGAATCTTCGTCTTCATCATATTCTCCTTCTGCATCCTCATCGCCCAAATCATCCTCGGTGGCTGTCTCCTTCCAGTTCACATGTTTATCCCCATCAGTGCTGAGAGTCGAGGTAGATACGGCTGCTGCCGCTTGGTCAGCTAGGACATCGAGGGCACTAAGCGTTCGTGCAGGACGGTTTGCATCGATGACTACGCTTTTACGCCGTTTCGCGGGGGGAGCGCAGCATTGTCTTCAGATCCTGCGATAGGTGGGTCCTTCGTTCCACCATGGACACTATCCTGAGTTTCGTTGACCTCGTCTCTAGCTGTGGCTTGACTAGAGCTAGGATCCATCATGCTTCGCGCAGCGCTAAGGAGAGAATCCATTCCAGTAAGCTGAGTTCTCTGCGATGAGTCTCCGGAAGAAGGCGTTGACAGTGGCCTAGGCTTGGGACGTCCGATTTGTCTCGTTCTGGTCTGTTTTGACGAGCTCACTATCAATTCGTCATCAGTGATTCGCTCATCTCCCATCTCACTCCGCGACGCAGTGCGTTTCGAGGTTCTGCCGTCGCTGTTGGCCGGTTGTTTGCCCTTGGCCTTCTTTGCTCTATTTGCCCTGCCAGAGGAGAGAGTCAGGTCATCGAATGTGCCCATTTTCTGTTTACCCTTTTCCCTCTCCCTGTCTTTGGATCTCTGCGCCTTCTCCCTCTCCCTCTTCTCTTTCTCTCTTTCCTTTCGCTCCTTGTGCTCCTTTTCCCATTCAGCATCAACAATACCAGCAACAACCGCCGCTCGCTTTCGGCCGATCATTCTGGCAGCAAGGAGAAGATGCTCCATGCGGGCATCAGTTGCAAGGGATACAGCAGGTTTAGGAAGGGAGGACGCGAGCGGGGGGTCGATTAGTGATTCACATGACTCTTTTGCGAGGTGATGTTCAGATGGTTCGGTTGGGAAAGATTCATCCACCGATGCAACGGGGATTTCAGGAGATGCAGGTGGAGGAGGAGGACTACCAGGCGGAGGGATGTGTGAAGGCCAAAGCAAGAGCGTACCGGGTGGTTCAGTTCGATTGGATACATGTATATCAGAAGATAGAGCTGTGATCGAATTATGCTGTTCCGGAACGGGTAAAGGAAATTGGCCATCGGATTCTCTGGAATCCAAGGCAGGAGTATTCAACGTTCCAGTGCCCACGTCCTGGGAATGCTTGGGCACGACGCTGCTTTCGGCTGTGGTAATGAGATCTCTATGTGAATTGTTGGCAGGTTTCTTCTTGCGGGAACGTTGTGTACGAGCCGCTTCCTTACCAGAAGCTGCAGGATAAGGGAGACTTGCGAGATATACGGAGGCATGTTCAATCGAGGTACCTGAGGGAGTTACAGGGAATGGATCGAGGAGGAGTACTGGTTTCAATTTAACCATCTCGTTTTCGAGGGCAGTAAGCCGTTTCAGTAGTCGTTGCTCCTAAAAATACATTAGTATGTATCACATGGGAAAATAGGCCCACAATACAAATTCTAACAATGCTCACTCTTCGTCGTAAATCTTCGTTATCTGTTCGCAAAATGGAACAGTATCGCTCCAATTCCTGAAAATGATGTTACATGTCTGTTTCAACTTCCTTGCATTGAGGAAATATTTGCCTGCTGTCGTGTTGAATGCTGATCCTTCGAGTTCCTTTGAGTAAGAAGCGCCTCGGAAGCTCTGTCCCATCCCTCCCTTTCGGATTGCCATCTGGCCCTTTCTTCTTCGATTTGTTGTATCAGATAGTCCCGCTGGGTAGATAGATCGACAATTGTTGCCGCTTGACTGGCAATCTGACCGGATGTGGGTCTTGAAGATTCGGTGAGTCTTAGGACCTGACGGATGATTTCTATTATGACCCCTACATCTTATAGCCTTGAGTTATGAGCGCACCATTTGAGCTAGCTCCTGTTCCCTTGAGGTTATCCCTTCAGAGTTAGAGAGACTCATCTCCAGCACTTTGGTTCGGAACTGAACCACTTCTTCATCTTGGAGTGGCTCCATGTCAGTCCCTATTTCTAGCTCCGTGGCTTGTGAGCTGGAGAGATCGTCTGGGGTGGTGTAGATAGACAGAGATGAGGAGCTCATAGTATCTGAGCTGCTGCCTTGGTGGAGAAGATTCGAGGTGAAAACCGCGTCAGCAGCCATTTTGAAAACCAATGGCCACAGCGCGCGTGTCAAGCGCAAATATCAAACAATTTCAGGCGCGTCTGTTACTAACTTACTCGTGACCACTTTCCCACATATCAAAGCAAAATGACTCATCGACAGACGTACGATAGGTCCTGAGTACGTATAAGTTACAACCTACAATATTCCGACAACCATGACGACCTCTTTCATTTTCCAGGGACATAACTGACAGCCTCATCGAAGATCAATCCTGGTTTACGCTCAGCCAGATCCAGTAGCATCCTAAGAATTGAAAAAGATAGATGGTCAACTTCTTGGAGGAAGTCAGATCAATACCACGTACTCCGCGAAATAGCTGTTGGCCCATGCGAACCATGTCCTAGTGAAGTCACTCTGATTATAGATCGAGACAGACTCATGAATCAAGCCCAGTCCATCCGTGTTCTACTGACATCGTTAGTCATTTTCGAACGCAGTCAAGAAGGGTGGCTTACATTTACTATTAGATACAACGATTGCATGATTTCCTCGTCGTCGTCAGTGCCGAAAATAGCAGAGATCTGCGACATGGGCCTACACAGTCATCAGTACGAAGGTCAAGGTGAGAGCAGCGTAACAACATACCAAGGATTCCAAGCATCAATGTGCGGACCTCTGTTAGGATGAATCTATTTAGTCCGAGATTCTGGCCTTTGAGCTATCCCCAAATCTTACCCGATCCCACTGAAGTTTTGACCAGCAGCGAAATAAGGGTTCTTGCGAGATAGGAGTATTTTGCGGGTTGCGACATAAGAAGGATTATCTCTTTCCAAAAACCCTAAATAGGGCAGTGACAGCAACGAAGGAACGTTGGCATCGTCCATAACATATCTCCCACCGTAACCTGCATGCGAAAGGTTTCAGTAATGGACCAATGACCAAAGACCTCACCAACCATTCGTCTCGTATGCGAATACATCGTCCACAAGCTTCACTGTAAGTCATTATCCCGAACTCGAGACGACGAAGCAGCTATGTACCCACCGTGTTGGCCCATATTGACTCGTTGATCCTGCTGCTCCATTCTTTGGCAGATTGACTGATATTAGCTCCTTGCCCAGCCTCATCGAGCATGAGAGCTAGATTGGTCAGCTCTACAGACAACATTGCATTTGCTGGAGTGAGGAAAGCAAATGTGCTGAGGTCATCAGATGGACGATGATGCGTTCCAACCTGCAAGGCTAGATCATAAATTCTTTCAGATTGGAGGAACATCACGAACCATTCCTGTATACGCCTTGGGTTCACCGTTACCGCCGTTGTTGACTGCAGGCGAAAGCGACCCAGCAGATCCAGTCCAGTTGTAGAATGAGATGAAGTTGAAGTCCTCATCCCAGGATCCCTGGGATTGGTTATTGATTACTTGGAAGATTTGGTTAATCGCCGAAAACCCTACAATTACATGAGGAGACTCAGAATGTCATAGACGAGCTAAAGACGAAGGACTTACAATTATCATTCAAGATTGACGCATCCCTTGTTTCGTTGTAGTACGAGGTAGAGAGTTTCAAGAAACCGCATAGGGAATCAATCTCATATTTGCACTCGAACACGGTCTGGTTGTCAACAGGTCTATTATCAGTCCGTCAGTATCGAACCAACACAAGTAACTTGGTGCTGTATTCTTACGGATTCACGATAACATCAACTGCATAGCCATTGGAAGAGGGAGCAAGACCACTCTCTGGCGGAGGTTGAAAAGCGCCACCTGAGTATCATCTCGTCGGTACAGAATCGGCAACGGTGCAGTAAGAACTCTTACAATATGGATATTGGGTAATATATCGAGCTTCGTTGTTGATCACTGCCTTGACCAATGTAGCCAGATCTGGGTCGATCGACAGGAGGCTCCGGTAATGAGCAAACTGAAAGTCAAGAGGTTCAGAACTCCACTGTAGTAGAGTGACTGCAAGGGGATAGAGATACTTGGTTTGCGGTGTCTCGGAGCCATTGTGCTCTGTAAAAAGATAGCGGGTTAGGATTTGAGTGTAGTTAGGCGTCAAGCGAATACTGACGTGATATCCTAGTTGATAGGATAGTCGGAGGTCATTCATGGAACTGTCAAAGAAACGACAAAGGGCTTACTCCAGTGATGATGAAAGCCAAGTTTTCAGTCTTGCAAATGTGAATTGAGCGTATATATGACGATGATTGATAAATAAGCTACCTGGTTGTAGTACCTAACCGTCGTGTCTTTGAAAAGGGAGTTTGAGATACGTTGAACACGCTTGATAGACAGCCGCACTGAGAACGCGATAACTTACCGAGAGTGTTAGGGAAAGTATTTTCAAAAAGTCGCGCCACGTCTGGGTCCTTCAGACGCGCCTTCATATCGTCAATCACTTGCTGCATAATGTTGATCATATCGTAGTCATTGCCGAACGACTATTATTGAAACGCACCTCCACCGCAGTGCTATTGAAAGTACGACACGCTGGAGCTGGGCGCATGAACGGAAGACCCAACGTGCCATTTGAAGGATTGCCCTGTGGACTGGCAGAATACGTCGTGAAGTCTGGACACTGCGATCTGACTCCTACACTGAGCGAGCTGCTCAACAGGATACCCGCTAGCACTGTGCTGGCCTTTTGCATAGCGAACTTCATGGGCGAAAGTACACTCTCAATGAGATTGCAGACGGGTGGCGGGTATGGAAAGGCGTTGAGGTCATGAGGTAGCTTCAGCAGCCCATTCTTATACCTTGTCAACAGGCCTGCGATGTCCGTATTCCGAAGCATATGATGCTATGGTCCACGAGATCCTCTTGAATGGCCTACAAGGCGAAGAACGACGCGTCACGAGTGAGGATTACCGGCAAGATTGAAAAGAATGCATATGATGGAGGGAAGAAGTCAAGATTGGACTGGAGTTCAAACTTTCATCCGGTCCATCAACTGGTAATTGCATGGATAACATATATATAGACTACTGATGCATATTGATAGGTTTACCAAAAACTGTAAGCATACGATTAAGAGACGATAGAGACTCATTCGGCGTCACCTCCAACTTTGTTGGATTGATCCTCAAGTTCCTTTGACTCTTCCTCCTTTCCAGCAACAGCTACAGGCCGAGACTCCTTCTCCACTTCCAATTTATCCGCTTGGGCAACCGTTTCGGACGAGACCTTCTGGTCAACCGTAGGAGGTCGCGTAGAGTCAAGCTGATCATCAGAATGAGCAGCTGAATCGTTAGAAGCTGGGGTACCAGGTTCTTCCGAAGGAGCAGTTGTCGAGGGTGATACTTCCTCCCTTGTTGAGCTCTCTTCACCATTAGGACTATTGGCAACTTCTTCTGATTTTTCATAACCATGAGCCGGATCAGTGCTGAGTGCTCCCGTACGAACACTATTCGTAGTCCATACACTTCTCTCCCTGACTAGGGAGGGTTGGACACGGGCACTCCAGCGACTAACTTCACTTTCCCAGCTACCTCTTCTCGTACTCCTCGGCCGCAAAGCTCGCAAGCTCGCATCCACGTCCCTATCATCCAACGGCTCCTCGTCATTCTGGCTTTCTGCATCGGCATAAGCACCATCGAACTGAGACACAGAATCAGCACCAACGCCAATGGCTGAAGGTGGCGCAGAGCTCCAACCCGCGGGAGTGCCTAAACCGCCGACTCGGAGCCCGGGAATAGCATAGGCCGAGGAGGCCAGAGTCAACACGGAGGCATTGTCCATCGGAGGCGATGAAGGACGAGGATTATTTCGGGGGTGGTGTGTGGTATGAAGCGGTGCATGGATAGAATTGATAGGGTTCAGTGGAGCAGTCGTAGTAGAAGATGGACGCGAAGATGATTGAGGTGAAGGTGGAAAAGCAGAAAAAGTGATGGACGCGCCGCTGCTGATAATGGGGGTAGTGAGCGTCGAAGACGTCCGTACATGCGGAAAACGAGTCATTTGAGAGCTTGGAGTCAATGGAGCCTCGGCAATATGCGCTACACCACCGTGCACATCGACACTCAATAGAGTCGTCGGTTTAGTGCTGGCAGCGATGCTTTGGAATGTACGAGGATCAGAAAGGTAGGAAGAAGATGAACGAGAAGGTGAAGGTGAAGGCGGTGAGCTAGGAGGTAGAGGACGAACAGAGGCATCCTCATCTGCTTCTATACGACTCCGTGTCCATGTAGATCCACGAGCAATAGACTCATCGTCTGAACAGGTGCTGTCAGAGATAGAACTAGGAGGAATATCGTCGTCGCCGTTCAGCGATATTGTGTTTCGTCTGTCTCCGTGAGCTGGGTCAAATCGGCTTTGTTGGCGACTGGCATGTGTAGAAGCAGCAGAAGGAAGCGGAGAAGAGGTGATTCGGTTTGTGTGTCGACCAGGGATGGTCAGGTTTCGCATTCCAGTTTGCGAGGCACTATCTCTCTTTGCTTTCACCGTCCCTGCCAGCTTCCTCTGGAACCATTGGATGATTGGCTGGCTACGTCGAGGTATCTTCTTTGGCTGAAGATTTTGAGTATTATAATTATGCTTCGAGGTCGGTTTCGGAGCTACAGGCGCGGCGCGTTTGACGTTGACCGAAGGAGAAGCAACCGTGGCAGCAGTAGCGGTCATCGTGAGTCCAGAAAGAAATAAGTTATCGTGAATATGATAAGTGAAGAGTTAGGTGGTTATTGTTGGAACCTGGTGGTGGTGGTGGTAATGGAGTAAGTTAAATAATCGAAAGAAAAACATGTGCCTCAAGCGTTGCCACATTCACCCCTAACGATGATTTAGCAGCTATACACTACTTATCCACACGCATTTCACTACTACGGATACTCAGAATACAAGATACACTACTACTAATTGGTGTGAAAATTTCTAGCTTCACCAGTCCATTTTCTTCGGAGCCCTTTTCGCAGCAACAGGAATCTTTCCAGGTTTGTACCCAAACCCGTCCAACCAAGGCCACACTTCACTTCTCCTGTGCTCAAACTGCTCGATCGAGTCGACATCTTGCAGCGTTAAGGCAATGTCATCCAATCCGTTCAGCAGACAGTGCCTTCTAAACGGATCCGTCGTGAACGAGATTGAGGGTTTGCCATTGGTTCGACGGATCTCCTGCTTCTCCAAATCGACTTCGAGCTCAAGACCAGCTTCAGCGTCTTCAGCAAGAGCCAAACAGTCTTCTTGAGGGACCGCAACAGGTAGCATCCCATTTTGCATCGAGTTGTTCCGGAAGATGTCTGCGAAACTGGGAGCGATGATACAGCGTATACCGAAGTCGTTTCTAAACACAATTCAATCCCATATACCTCAAATGACAGCCAGTTTAGACTTACAAGCTCCACGGTGCGTGCTCACGAGAACTTCCGCACCCAAAGTTCTTCCCAGTACAAACAAGAATCTTGGCTTGAGTGTAAGGCTCGCGATTGAGTACAAAGTCAGTCTTGCCGCCTGTGGCTGGGTCTACTCGGAAATTGTAGAAGAGGGCATTCGAGAGGCCTGTTCGTTTTAGCGTTTTCAGGAATTGTTTAGGGATGATCATGTCCGTGTCAACGTTCTCGATATGCAAGGGAGCAGCCAATCCCTTGACAACAGTGAATTTCTCGACAGAAGACGGCGCTTCGCTAGGAGGTAAGGTAGTGCCACCAGTAGATGGTGTGGAAGTCTGTATAGGGTTGGGTGATGGGAGAACAGGATCGTCCATGAAATCAAACGCAGAAGTGAGTTTTAGCTTCGGTCCAGCAGCAATGTTGGCCTCGGCAGTTGCCCCAAGGAACTTGCGAACGTCCGTCAACTTTCCAGTCATCGCAGCAGCAGCGGCCATAGCAGGACTAACAAGGTGAGTCCTACCACCTGCTCCTTGTCTGCCTTCGAAGTTACGATTACTGGTACTAGCACAGCGTTCGCCAGGAGATAACTGATCCGGGTTCATGCCTAGACACATCGAGCACCCAGCCTCGCGCCAGTCGAATCCGGCACGTTTGAACACAGCATCCAAGCCCTCCGCTTCAGCCTGTTTCTTGATCAAACCTGATCCCGGAACGATCATGGCTAGGATACCAGGAGCAACCTTAGCTTCAGGACCGGCTGCGAGGACTATTTTCGCTGCAGAGCGGAGATCTTCGATACGACTGTTCGTGCAAGAGCCGATGAAGACTTTGTCGATCTTGATTTCCTGCATGGGTGTATTAGGGGTGAGGCCCATGTAAGTCAGAGAACGCGTGACAGAGGCACGCTTGACGGGGTCTTCAATCGTCGAGGGATCAGGAACGACGCCAGTGATGGGTGCTACATCCTGAGGAGAAGTACCCCAAGTGACTGTAGGAATGATGTCCGAGGCAGGGATGTTGACTTCAATATCGAACTTGGCATCAGGATCGGACTTGAGAGTTTTCCAGTAAGCCACAGCGCGTTCCCAGATTTCACCTTTCGGTGCAAGCGGGCGATCACGCAGATAGGCAAAAGTGATTTCGTCCGGAGCAATCATACCAGCACGAGCACCGGCTTCGATACTCATGTTGCAGATACTCATTCGAGCCTCCATACTGAGACCGCGAATGACAGAGCCTGCGTATTCTATCACAGCTCCAGTACCTCCTGCAGTACCAATGACACCGATGATATGGAGAACGACGTCTTTTGAGGTTACACCCTCGGTCAGTTCACCATCGACAGTAATTCGCATGTTCTTGCTCTTCTTTTGCAAGAGGGTCTGAGTTGCCAAAACATGCTCGACTTCAGATGTACCGATTCCGAAAGCCAGAGATCCAAATGCTCCGTGAGCTGAGAGAAATATGAGTGAGCCGACCTACACATCGAGATAACAAACTTGGCGTACTTGATGTATGAGAGTCACCGCAAACGCAAGTAATTCCCGGTAGCTATCTCATAGGGTAAGATCCCGTATAAAGAACCATTATTCGTAGCGGCTACTTACGGTAAATCCTTGTTCAGGACCAATGATGTGTACGATACCTGTCGCAATGTGTTCAAAAGTGCATAGAACAAGTACCAATTCAACTCACCTTGTCGTTTATCAGTCATACCGAAATAAGTCAAACCAAACTCCTTCACGTTATCCTCCAGCGCAACACATTGTGCTCTCGAATCAGGCTCCTCAATAAAAGCCTCGACGTTGGAAAAGTTTTTGCGGGATGAGGTTCTGGGAAAATGATGTCATTGGTCGCTCTGGAAGTGAGGTCGCAGGAGGATGGTGAACGTACGGGACGTTGTGATCCACGGTAGCAAGGGTACAATCAGGTCGACGAACATTTCGACCAGCGTTGCGCCTAGAATGAGATTAAGGGATGTATTAAAGTGAGTTAGATGGGCGCGCAACTCACAAGCCTTCGAATGCTTGCGGACTGGTGACTTCGTGAACGAGGTGACTAGAAGGTGAACTTTGAGAGAAATGCTTTTCATTATTCTCATAGTGTAGTTACCGGTCGATGTAGATCAATGCTAATCCATCCTTCTTCTCCTCCCTGCGAATGTTCTGTTCAGATGGGCTTGATAAGGCATGGATCACACTCACACAACATGGTCGTCCCAGATTTTGTCGTATAGAGTGCGAGGAGGTGTGACAGGAGCAGGCATTTTGTAATGATGGATGAGAGGAAAGATGTAACTTGAATGGGGTATTTATACTGGACGAAGATGAGTCGAACTCTAAGTGACCGTTTCGGCCGAGTTTTCCTTCGGTCCTAGGATGCGAACCAATCAAATTTCGTGGAAATGTCACTTTGGGTGAAGCGCCCAATGGCTGAATCTAGTTTTCAAGCGCCAGTCTCCCAAGTTGAAACTTTGGAGGGGAGAGTTTCGCTCCCATCTCCCTCAGAACGGACGAGGAATGTGACAGGGTTTCACCAACGGTGACCAGCTTGTCCCCTTGAAGTCGTTACAAACTTGTAGCAACAGAGGCTCCTACTAGTAACGGTAGCACAAGTTGTAGTCGGACGCTCTTCTCAAAGCAAAGAGGAAACCTCATCTGATAGATTCTGTGTCATTCAAAATAGAATCTCAGTGGATACCACACTCACTTTGGGCATAAGAAAGTGCATCGGAGGCTGCCTCGAACATTGAGCGCGGAGTGTATTACCAAATATAGAAACTGTACAGTCGAAATTGCTCATACTTTCCACAGTCACATGGTCAACCCATAGATCGCTAAACCTCATCGTTGTCGAGGTTGTAAGGATTTCCAAGACTCCCGGACGAAAAGATGGCCAAATCAAAGAAGTTCGTTAACCGAAACATACTCTTCGTATATCCTGTTGAACTTACGCTGTGTGTCTATAGCCATACCAATCACAACCAGAACAAGAAGGCCCACAAGAACGGGATTAAAAAACCCAAGTCCAACAGGACTCGGTCGTTGAGAGGTGTACGTATTTTTTGGGCTTCAAATTTCTATCCGAGTTGATCATCTCTTATGGATAGGTTGACGCTAAGGTTTGCTAAGGGATTTCGATGTTGTTGACGGAAATTTCATTGACTTCTGTTGCATCAGTTCCGTCGTAACGCTCGATTCGCACTAGCTGGTTCGGTGAGTGGTCGTGCATCGCAAAGTTCCCTGATCTCATGTTTCCTCGGTCCTTCATCGCAGCAAAAGGCTCGGTTAGAGCAGAAAGCAGCATCATGATCATTCAGTCTATACGAATCTCCGGTTGTTGTATATCTGTCGCACTCTCCCTTCGAAATTACAGACCCATGAAGGGTAATTCGTCTTGTAGAATGCATCTCTCACATCGCAGGCCCAAGTCGACATCATGCTCTGTATGCTTTTGTATGCTCATGCTTCTCGAATTCAAAACCATAAAAATCCAGTTCATTTCTGTGCTACCATTAACTCAGATGCCAACACCGCGCTTCAAGGATATGAAGATGCTGGAGGTGATCAAGGAAGGGTTCTCCATGGACATTTGCATGATATGAATTGCCTGACATCGCATGCACGGGCGGGAGAATATAGTATCGTATCGCAAGATGGCGCATATGCCCGCAAGATCGTTCAGCACCAAAGTCAGATATTCAACGTTCGAATGTGCTGTTTGTCAGGGCTTCTTCATCGCAGCCATGAGCTCCGCAATCATATCCTGTGAAGAATATCAGTTTTCGTAATTTACTGAAGTATGAACGATGCGCGCACCTTGTCTGTTAGATCTATTCCAGCCTTTTGCATCTCTGCGGTCATTTTCATCATTTCCTCCCTTACCTCCTTCTTCATGCCCAGTTTCATCAACTGCATTGGTGACGGTGGTTTACCCGTTGAAAGGTCGAGACCTAAGATAATATACGTTGACCATGAGTTCTCATTCGTAAGGCGGCAGTACATTCCCAAATGTTACCCTGATTCTGTAACACAACCATGAAATCCCGAATGGCCTGCATGGCCTCGGGTGAGTTCTGCAGTTTCTTAGCTAAACTCGTGCTGTTCAACCGGGAGTACATTTCTTCAGGCGGTGGGTAAGGAGATTCTGATGCTCTTCGTGGAGAAGAAAAGCATATTGTGCGGTTGAAAGATATGGGCTGTTGGAGATGACGAGCTCGAAGGAAACGAGCGCTGGAAATAAGCCGAATGGCACTGAACATGAGGGGCGTGAAGAGGTCAGACGCGTGACGTCAGCAAGAATTTCAGTTCGTGTGAGAATTTTGGAACTTTGGAGATGGACAACGACTATTTCTCAATCGACGCGATTTTGGCAGAAAACCAGGTTCGGTTTGATCACCTTGCTAGCTCACAGCTCATAGGGAGGACCTTAGAAAATTCAATGTACATTCAAGCATAAGATACCGGAGATGGGTCACCTTGGTGGAGGTTCCGAGCGCGACGTACGTCTTTCTTACTCTACCCCCGAGCATTCTTTAAACTTAGACTATTTGAAACTAGATTCTACCTCAAAGCAAGCGTCAAATTCCGATATGGCTCGCGTATATCATTGTTTATTCGTTCGTTCTTCATTCATTCCCTTTGATCAAACCCTCAATCTGTGTCGACTAGTGACTGGGCTGACTTTGATATACCCCAACCGTTCTCAAACAAAGTACGAAACGCCTTACGTGCAGAACCACGAAGCGTTCGTCTGTCAAACCTGGTTGGAGCAGGTACTGGTTGGTACGTGTTTGGGAAGACAATCATGGACATGTACGTCGAGCGATGGAAAATGAAGTATGTGTCGATATTGAACTCCAGTGTTACTACCCTGCCAGGCTTGGAGACGAACAAGGGATCGAGATGTCTGAAATGCTGGTCACAGTACGCCAAACTATAACATCTATCTAATCCACCCGTATCTCAATCGACTGCAGACATTCAAAGGACGTCTGGTAGACGTGATTGACCAGGCACAGCATTTTGCTGCCTTGGGTCCAGTGGGAGGCAGCGGTGGCGGTGGAGGTGTAGACTCTGCTCCGCAAATGTTCAGAGAGGGATTGGACACGACAGAGCGTGAACGTAGGCAGCCCGTGTACATTCGGGTACATATACTGATTGACTATTTGTAGTGTTTGTGTTAGCACAGGAGAGTGCTCGACGGATGAAGAGGTGGCATGAGGAAAGCAGCGGAGGTGCGAAACGGATGTTATGAACGAGGCTCATGAGTTCTTCTTCGATTCCCCGGAGGAAAGGTCGTTCGTTGTATTTGTATCTTCCGGAGAGGGTGTATTTTTGAGTTCGTAAACGAACCTGTGTTTTGCGAATTAGTGCATGCATCCTAGTATCGTGTATGATCTTATGCATACCATTTTACACTTGCCCAAAGCGCTATTTCTATGATTGTAAGGGCTATCAGGTGTATGTTGCCCGCGGTTGCAAATACGAGCCCCAGTAAGGTGAGTAGGAGAGCAAAGAAAATGGAATCTAGTACGAGAAGGAATGTTGGATGGAGAGATGAGCCTGGTTTGAGTATATTTGAGAAGAAAGAGGTAGATGCATCAGTGCCAGAAGTTGTCGAAGCGGAGGCCATGGACGCCAAAAGGAAGAACGTCGCGGTGCACGTGAACAAAAATTTACAACTTGACGACTTACCATGGAAGCTGGACCAAGTTCACTTCCTACAGTCGCTGCAAACAATCAAGCTCAATCCCATCCTTTACCCCAAACTCACTTCTACTCAGTCGAATACCCCGGCTATGTTCAACTTGCCTCTGTCCCTCAAGCAATCCACAATCTCGGCGGCCCTTCAAGTCTCGAGACTGCTTTCAAACGTGGCGCGTCCAAATCAGAAACCCTGGTCGAGCTAAGATTCCAGCCTGATGATCCTTTTGTGCATCCCGTTCCTGGAGAAGTCGTCGCGAACAACAGTGTTGTGATGAAAGTGACGCGAAGGAGGAGAAGGAAGAAGACGGTGGAAAATGCTTCGGATGGGTCTGGAGAGTCGGGTTATATTGGAGAATTCAAAGCTGAGGCAGTGGGTGTATTGCACAAGACGGTGCGGTTTAGATGCTAGTAATCCAGCATCTTATGAAGAAGCTTAGTCCTGATACTCTTCCTCTGCAGCGATGGTAGATTTTCAGTATCGACCCGAAGCTGATGATCCCATCTCTCGTCTACGTTCTGCCATGGATAGGATGGATGGTACGAATTGAATACCTCGATTCTGTATACGCTAACGTCGCATTCATGCTCTGATATAGTTCAAGCAATCACTTCATACCGAATTCCTCCAGAGAAAGAAGACTATTCAATCACGACGAGTGCTCCGTCTTCGAATACTGAACCAGCCGCGGCTCCCATCGCGATGAACATTGATCCACAGCTCATGGATCAAAGCAATAACTCATGCAATTCCCCTTTGCAGTCTGCAGGTCAATCTCAAACTCAAGCTGAAGCCCAAGTATCTCGGAGTAATCTCCGATTGTTCCCCCCGCCAATATTCAGTCGTCAGAGCATTGCTCAAAGCTACAAGTGAGGACTAACATGCTATACCCGTCGAACAAAACTAAGATCATGATGATTCTATGCAGCTTCAAAGGAAATCCAGCCTCTATCGTGTCGATTGTAGTAAATGAGGAAACTGGGGAGGAGAGAAAGCGCCTCATTAACAGAATGCGTTGGAAGGGCTATGGTCCTGCTACTATCACCTTCTCGGATACCAATGTGTGTATGAACCGCTCCCATGAATTTTCCATGACTTAACGCATGTGATATGGCAGACCCCAGACAAACCTCCAGTGAATGTAGAAGCAGTAAGAGAGCAGGTCGACCAGAAGATCTTAAAAAAACTAGAGGAGGTAAGATGGTGTCCTGAGAATGAATGATCCACATGTTTGATTATACCCTTAGCTTTTTGTCCAACGTCCTGTATGGACTCGAGCTTCCCTCTTCAATCATGTTTCAGCAACTGTCGCCAAAGAAATTCATAAGTCAGTGTGCACTTGCAATTCCATCATCGTGCTTTCGATGGCTCACTATTTCAAAACCTAGCTCAAAAGTGATACTTCCACTGGTCTGTTATGTATTTCATGACGGTCCTTGGCGAGACACTTTGGTCAAAATTGGATATGACCCCAGAAAGAGCCCCGATGGACGTTTGTAGGTTGTACCTGACTGTCTCCCTCAATGATACTCACTTGTGTGACTATTCCAGCTATCAACGACTCTACTTTCGAAATGCAAACCATCCCATCAATCGTCCTTCCGTCGCGACTCGTCGTCAAGAAAGGGCCGCTGCTGCAGCTGCAACAGCCAACTCTGCTGATCCAGACAAGGAAGAAATAAAGTGAGTGCATATTACCATCACAAACAATCCATCGTATATATATCTGAGCCGTCTGTTTCAGAACATCACACGTATTCGATGGCGTTAACCTGACCAAAGAGACAGCCGCTTTTCAACTATGCGATATTACAGATCATATGCTGAAGGAGATGATAGAAAACCCAGACGACATTCGCGAAGTTTGCGACGTAAGTCCTATTTCCAACGTCCATACTCACTACCGAATTGCTGTATCACTCAATGTCATTGTACCCAGGAACGAGACGGTTGGTACTCCACGCACGCATTGGAACGTATCAAAGCTGTTTTGCGGCTCAAGTTCTTCTCCCTCCTGGATGGCCGACCGGCCACTGAGGAAGAATGCCAAGCTGTCTTGGAGCAGGCAGAGTCAGAATCAAGTAAAGCTGTAGCTTCCTCACGAAATGCAAAGTTGAGGCTTGGGAAACATAATATGGCGAAAGGCGCGATGCGACCTGAAGAAGCTGCTGTAGGCAGTTTATGCTTTCTTTTTTTGTCGCGGACTGACAGATTTTCTCTAGGCATTCCGGCTTCGCGCTCAGATAGATAGAGATAAAAATGCTACTACACAAAAATAGAGAACAATGAGACAGTATGTATGTAGTACAGAGTATTTGTGACCATGAATGATATGATCATGAGCGTCAACATGCTAAGCGCTTAGGCCATCGCTTACGGAATGACAGAGTTGAACGTTCCTTGGCCATTGTATGGCCTTTATACCTGCATTGTACTTAAGCGTCTCTCAGCTTAGAGACACTTAGAACTCTTCTAACATGTCCTCAACTCCTCGAGAAGTTGGCACACTCGTCGTCGTCGTACTCAAAGCTGTATGTCACATTAACATTCCACATTTACCACAACACTGAACCGATTCCATATGTTCATCATAGAACCACCTACCCAATAAGCGACACATAGGCAAGCAAGATCCCTACTGCGCCGTGACATTCGACGGTCAAACACGACGGACGAAAGCAATCAAAAAGGGTGGTCAGCATCCAGAATGGGATGAGGAAATTCGATTCCAGTTATACGAAGATGACTCGGAGCATTCAGAGGTCGAGCAAGCAACTAGTAGTGGTACACCACCACCGTTGCCTCCAAAGAACGACAAATCGTTGAAGATCAAAGGAGGGATGTTCATGAAACTTGCAGCATATGCAGACGATGCTCGGGAACCGGATCTCATTGGTGAAGGACTCGTGGATCTTTCAGAAGTCATAACGAAAGGCGAATCGGATGGTGTGTTTGATGCTTAATTGAGTTTAGGCACCCGAATTAATCGTTCGCACCATCTAGAATGGTATACTCTCACCTACAAAGATAGGTTTGCGGGTAAAGTCTACCTCGAAATGACACTCTACTCAAATGTTCGTCATCTACGGTTTCTTGCTTGACCCTCCCTAACGCATCTTTCCGCACTAGGAACCTGAACCACCCAAGAAGAAGAAAGCCGCTGCGCTCACAAATAACAGTGAATACATCGGCCCAGGCGTTTTCGTCGAGGAAACTTCGGGAGGAGCGACCAATCGAATTGTGTCTGCAAGCGTGGCCCAAGGCCATAATCGCCGCCAATCTGACTCGTATTCAATACGGCCATCTTCCTCCCTCGCGCAGCTTGATCTATATCAGGCTCCCTACGAACAAAACATATCTGTGGATTCCTTAACGCGTAATTTCGGAGAATTCGGTGTGTCAAATGGTAGAAGGAGAGAAACACATCCCGTGAGTATGTGGGTTGACGAGTGGTTGGACATACGAACTGATGTGATTTCCAATAGGCATCTGTAAACAGTTACAGATCAACGTCTTCGACGGGGTTGTCGACGGTTTCTTCTAGATCATCCTTGTATGAACCTAATGGATCTACTTTCAGGCCCGTTACACCAAACGGGCAACTTCCTTATCCTGGCGATTATGAGCCCAATCAACCTCAACCTCAGCCTTCGAGCTATCGACCCCCTCCGCCTGTTCGAAAGACGCGCTACAGTATTCCAACTTCATCTTCGGGCTTTGTACCCATCTCGAACTCGAGTTCCTCGTTACACAGCTCTACTTCATCCTCCTACAACATGCCGCTTCCTACGGGTAACTACCCTCCGCCGTTGCCATCACAGACACCATTACCCACTGCTTACAATCCTCCACCCGTCATGTATGATTCTGGGGGTTATCCGCAACCTCCAAACGGTACTTTCCCAATCCCATTTGATACAGGCGCGTATCCTCCGGCGCCTTCTCAGACGCCCTTCCCAACGTCATATACAACAAATGTACCGCAGTCGCAATCTTTCGACAATGGTCATACATTGTCTCCTACAGAACCCTACACCTACCCTCATCAAGGATCATTGATAATTCCTCCGCCTCCTCCTCTGCCATCTCAACTTGTTCCTCCGGCTCAGTCAAATTCTCCCGATCTATATACAGGCTATACTGTACCGAGTCCGTCTCGAGACGTTGCTGGATCTAGGCCTCTTCCTCCCCAGCCGCAAGGCGTTCCACTTCCCCGCCTCCGGTACCGTTGGATCAACAGCAGTACGGTACCTCGTATATGAACCTCTCTGGTCCTAATGGGTTCTCTCAAATACCTCCTCCACCACCGCCTATACCTTCTCCTCAATCCCAAAGTCCTCTCAATGGCTCTCCACAGTCTCATTTCTCTACCGATGGACGTATGCCCTCATTACCATCTAAAAATCTCCCTGTCCCTCCACCTCCTCAAACTCCTATTCGACGTGCTAGTCTTCCTCAACCTCCTATACAGGCTGCCTCATATCCACCGTTGCCACAACCTCCATCTGTCTCTGATTTCCGTAACATACCTCCGCCGCCTCCACCAACTTCTCAACCTCAGTCTTTCCATCCGGGACCGCCACCCCGACCTCCTGTACAATCGGTATACTATCATGATCCCGCGTCACAGCATCCAAATGTTTACAATCACTATCAGGGTTGAAAGAGCCACACTCATAGCATCTCTTACCACAGTCACATCCATTGGACCTCATTCACTTCAATATTTCTGTTCATGATGATACGCAAAACGCCATTTTGAAACATAGCTTGCATAAAATGTGATCTACTTACGATTATAATACAATGGTTATTAAACACATACGTGACATCCCCTTAGCCAGGATATTAATGAAGGCTGATGATGATGAGAACTACCGTTCATTGAATTCTCTCCATTTCGCAATCTCAGTCTCAGTGGGTACAATGCCTTGTTTGGTGAGATCTAATCGAGCCAGTCTTCGCATGTGGTTTTCTTCCAATCTTCGTTGTGCTTCATGTGCTATAAGTGCACGCTCGGCTCCAAACACTACCCCAGCTACGCAGACTAAAAGTATGTTCAAACGGACCGAGTGAGCGCGTGGAGAGGATTATACGGTGAGATCGCAATGAACGCACACATTGATAGGAGAAATGCTTTGAAAGGACGTCCTTGACGTCTAAACAAGAGATCTATAAGCACTTCGGAACCAATGGAAGTTTTTGAGAAGAAGGAATTCTCGCACCGAAAAGCTGGCCATGTATAATGTGCAACGATAGTTAGACCGAGACCTACTGCCGTGAATCTTGCACCTCCCTGAAGGAGGATTGGTGGGAGAAAGATTGAGGATGTATATTTGAGACGGACCTCTAGACCAGCTTGTACTTGGATATCATAAGCTTTTTGTACGTCTTCTTCACGACGGAGTCGTGTCGCAGAACTGGTCGACATGGAAGTCGAAATGCAACATAAGTAATGAGATAAGATAAGATCTTTGAACTAAGCCCGGCAGAATCCGGGGAAACGACTTGAACGAAATACTGATAGTCAGGAAGGTCAAGTTTTGTGTTTTCTACAAACTACATATGTACTACATGGCACTAATACAGAACAAGAGCACTTGAATGAAGATAGAACTACAGCAAGGAAGAAACTATGATAGAGAATACTCAATACAGCCAATTTCACCATTTTCCGAACAAACCAAAAGTCGTGATTGATGGAAGAGAACCTGGACAACTTTCTGGGGCTCGGCAAAGCACAGAATCTTTGAATATAGTGAGCTTCATTTTCGTCACTGAGAGATACATCCGGGTCTTACTTCTGAAGCAACCTTCTCTGGTTTTCGAAGGTCCCAGAATCTAACCCTTCCATATCTGTCTCCGCAAGTGAACAATGAATTCAAGGGCAACGAGGCACCTTGAACAACATGGTGAGAGTTCATCATAAGATGATTCGGTATCTGCAACAGTGTCGTACCTTTCATGTAACGTCCCCGAGCTTGGTTGGTAGGATACCCAAACCTAAGAACAGGACGCTCGGGTACTATTCTGTGATCGCGTAGTTCAAATTGTGAATCGAGGTTCAATACCTGATGAATATACTGGTGAGTGAAGAAACCGCAGAAGACGAAGTTCCTCACCTCTAACAAGGTACATATCGGTGAATGCGTACGGTGCAGATTGCTTATCTGGTTGGAAGTTTTGAACGAGTTCACAACTCGTTCTGATGATAAATCGTATACGTTCACTTTGCAGTCAGCTCCTGCTGATATCAGTTTATGGCTTGTATCGCATATGGGTAACAGCGACTGGACCACATTGGTGTGATTGATAGCGAGAGGTTGGGCAAGAGCAGACGTGTGATTGCTATCCAGCCTCCAAAGATGTACGACTCGATCATAGCCTCCAGTAGCGAAAGAATTAGGGTGCTCCATAGCGCATATTGAACCAACTCCGCCTCGCTTGCTCTGATTCCATGGACGTTTGAGATCTATTGCATACGGATGGGGCTATGAGACAGATTGTAGCTACGATAGTTGACCTTTCATCGGCAATACTCACGTTGTCTTCACTGAGATCTACCAGCGAGAGTTGATGAGAGTCCCGGACATGACCAAGTACAGCAAATGTCTGATCCTCCGATGAGATCAGGCAAGCGTCGTCTAACAAGACTTCCCGAGCGGCGTCGCGTCTTCGTTGAATGGGACTCTGCGACCTGTAGGGGTTTGAATAAGTAGGCAGGAACAAAAAGGACAACACCACGTACTGGTCAGTAATATCTAGTAGTTCATGCATCGCTCCGTGCATGGAAATCAGATAAACAGAAGACGATGCTTCGCTGGCAAGCAGACGACGAGCTTTATCGCTCTGGGTGCCAGCATATATACGCGTAGAACGTGTTCCGACGTTGAGAAGGTTGATTGGAGACTGAAAGTCAATGGCTGAGTCGGATTGGCTATTACTGGGACTCAAAGAAGCTGTATCTGTGTGATTGGATAACTCAGATATATCCGGGTCAGGTGTGTTGAAGTGGACTGATTCTTGACGCGGCTGTACAGGTGGTTGCGGCTTGAGAAACAACCGCGAGCTTTGAAAGACGGATGCTGTACGAAGGTTCGTATCGTCATGGTCACTGATAGTACCAGGTGGCGAAGGGGCGACAAATAACGTCCCAGAAGAAAAGCCTCGGGAATGAGGTTGGAAGCTCTGATGAGAATAGTCGGAAAATTTGGACATTGTGGCTTGAAGTGAAGCCGTGAAGGCGCGTGTGATAAACAGGAAGTGTCAGGCTGAGAGTCCTGCCCTCAATATCATTCTCAATTTATTCAATATACATAACTTTATGCTGGACATTCGAAGAGTGTCCAAGTTTCTATGTATTCGGAATAGTGGCTTTTGGCTTCGTTATCGATTGTGGCCTCCGTTGTGTTCGCAGAATCGCAAATTGCAATCACTTAGTGAAAGTCCCGGCTCGAGTCGATATCAGTGCTGTGGCCCCTGTGTTGACCAACGAGCCCAATAGGAGGCTAATGATAGTACTAATAGAAGAACGAACCTGAACGAACCCCATAAGCTTTCAATAAGTACATCTTGAGTAAGGAAAGTTTTCTCTCTGCACCTGCAATCCGAGTTCAGTCTGCACTGATTGATGTGTAGAATGGTAAACAAAGAGGATGCATTGAAAGCCGAGAACTAGTAGAAAAGAAACAAACCAGTATCAGTATGCTGTAGAAATCAGATACTAACTGCCACGGCAAGCGATACTAGCCGATTCAATCTTCGACCTATCCATTGAAGACAGGATGGGTAGATGAAATGAAGCTTCTCCTAGGCGCAAGGCAGAAAAACAAGACCTCGAGACGTGGGCAACATCATTCTAGTAGAACCACGATGCACATCATTACTCAAGAGGGCAGAAAGAAAAACCAGAAGGAGATAGGGATTTAAAGAGCCTCATTCACTCATATCGTGGTTGGTTGGTCAAGAAAAATGATGATGAGACGGGCTTACTACAGTGTCCGAGTCGCCTTACTTTTACTTTTCAGAATTTCTGATGATTTTTCCCCCAAACTTGAGAGCCGCTGTGTGTATGTCGGACCGGGTGATTGGTTCATACTTGTGACAGCAATGCGTGCAAGTCGTTGCGCAAAGTTGAATGTTGAATCAGATTTAACCTCGGTAAATTTAGGAAGATTCTGCCTGTGCTCCGTTTTCAAACCCAGCGAGGACCACAGAGATCGGAAGGATCATACGGACGACTCGCAAAGTACACGGCGAACGCCTGGATTTGATTCATCTAAGCTCGGAAAAGCCACGAGGGTCTAGAGTAGCTGGGACCTGAAGACTCCAGAGGACCCTAGAGGACCTACTGCTGATTTCACGGGGTGTTCAGCCTATTATAATCGATCGTTTCTAGCGTCCCCCTCCCGCATGAAAGAACAAGCTCAGTGTATTCAAGTTCTACAATGGTACCACAAGAATGAAGCCTTACATGCTCCGAACTAGTCACTGTATCCTCCGAGCTCAACGGCAAAGGCGACTGCAAGCTTGGAAAATTCCAACATATGTTCAAAGCTAAACTCATCGGAAACGTCAATCCGGCTGCAAGAAAAGAGATCTTGAATTAGACCTTCAGGTGGCAAATGAAAAGCTTTCTCAGAATCTTACTCGTTGATTGAATGGATGTTCTTGTTGGAGTTTTCGAATGTGCTTTCTAGCGAGTACAGTAAGGCATACTTAGGCGGTTTACGGAAAAGGAGAAGAAGATTCATACCTATCGTGAAAGTACTCGGATACCCAGCCTTCCTCCATGAGGCACTAAACCAGGACTGAGCTACATCAGGTAAAGTTGAAGGAGATTCACATACTGATCGCTACAAGCGTATCCGCACTGGGTTTGAACGAAAGGAATGTCCAAGTATAACTCCACCAGCTTCATGTTGAACTGCGTCAGATCTGGGTCTACGTAGTCCGTGATGATTCCTATGAATCACTATGTGAGTGGAATGAATTGGACGCAATAAAGGAACCCATAGTGACCAGCTTCTTCCCTCGTACCCCGCTGGCCGTGCAGGTAGGATATCAGACCACGTCAGCTCAAAACAGGGTACGAAGACTGACCTTGACCCAGGCAGTCATATCGAATTGAGACATCGCTGTCACGTTAACCGAATTTGCGGCATAGGCTTGGGCTACAGCTTGAGAACCAAGAAGACCACCCTCCTACACAGATATGAGCAACGGCAGTTATTATCGCTAAAGATAACCACCCACTTCCGCAGAGTACCAATGGAATTCGATCGTCCGAACGGGTCTAAAATCAGCAGCGAGAAGAGCACGATACGATTCCAATATCGTAACTGAACCTGAACCATCATCTGAGACTAGCAGTCAATATGAATTCAGCAGCAGCAAGCCTTTTAGCATACCGTCCGCGCCTGTGAAAGACTGATTGATTATAATGAATGAGGTGATCAGAAACGAACGTACCAGGTGCAGGAAGGAAAGGCCACAAGTTTGTACTAAAAACACTTGAATCTCGATTCATGTGAGATATGAAAAGACTGCACCTGTCCTGGTGAGCGCCAATAATGACTACGCCGTCGTCAGTGGCAGACGATCCTTGAATACGGACAATCTGTTCAATATGTTGAAAAAAGTTCTGAATTGAGATATGCTTTGCTCACAATACTGTTCTGGCCCCATGAATGCTGGAATTCACGGAATGTGATAAGTTTCTGCAACGTTGCAGATGCCGTCTGAGTGGTAATCTGTGTGCTGGTTAGCTATTCCATGTGGTTCAATGTTGGGGAAACGAAGACCTCGGAGATCTTGGATAGAAGCCACTTCTGACTAGCTCTTCCCGTCTGGAAAGGAGTACATGGTCAGTAATGGTCTCATGCAGGTATGAGGGAAAGCCGACTTACATCACTGCGATAATCTGGAAAACACAGGATGAGATAGTCAGAAACAGGAAGTGAAGGCACGCGTACATCTAGTGCGGAAGCTTGTGAACTTCTCTAAATTCTCCTTTGGGCCCTCCGTAGACAACGTCTTCAATATGGGTATCACCTGTACAACGGCACTGCAATGAAATAGTTGACATGGGAGGGGCGATAGTACAAACCTTCTCTGTGGCGTTTGGGGGTGGGAAAGAGACTGCAAGTTGTTGAGTGGGTGAATGAGTGGTGTAAGACTGAAAGTGTACGAACATTTGGTCTGTACCGGAGACTTAACTCCATATCCAAGTTCTTGGTTGTCTGTGCTACAGGAAGCAACGCTAAGACATCATTGTGGACCCACGAATGTGAATTGAAAATCTACATGTCGAAGAATTTGAATCCCAGTGCCTTCAGTTCTATCTGCTCATGCCTGTCAGTAAAGATAATAGCATGAGACCAAGAGTGGGTCCTGCCTTCTGGGCTTCCGTCACCCATTCAGGTGCTTGACCTTCCAGTTGGATGAGCCTCTGCGCGTTCAAATCGAGATTGAAGCCATCTTGTACTGAGAGAGGTCTTTGTTCAAAGCCATTGAGAGGACCAGCGACGACGAGAGGGACTAGAGTGAGAGCGATGAAAGCCTTCATGACCGTTGTGATAATAAGTCTTGGAAACTTGCCCAATTTATCAAGCTGCCGCGACGTGCAACGCGTCGGGCCACGTGTTGCTTTCGTCACCTTCCTTCTTGACTCTGATGTCCAAAACCGCAAAAGCAAAAGACCAGATTGTGGTATGTTCTATCTTTCAATATTCAACTTGAATCTCATCTTCAAAATAGCGGCTTCTCATATCTGCAGGCAAGGCTGCGCCTACTCCACCTGTAGGGCCTGCCCTTGGTGCCCGAGGTGTCAAATCCATGGACTTTTGCAAGGAATTCAATGCTAGGACTGCTCACATCGAACCAGGTGTACCTACACCAACTCTCATCACCATTCGTCCGGACCGTACATTCTCCTTCGTGACCAAAACACCTCCGACTTCTTACCTGCTCAAAAAAGCCACTGGTATTGAGAAAGGTCCCGCGAAACCTGGACATGAAATTCTTGCCACTCTCAGTCTCAAACATGTGTACGAGATTGCAAAAATTAAAGCGACAGATGAACATATGAGCCATTTATCTCTGGAAAACATCGCCAGAATGGTCGTCGGAACTGCGCGAACGGTAGGGATTCAGGTGGTACCTTGACCAGTTAGTTGTCATGCTCTTGCTTTCGGACTCTTCATTTACGCTTACTATCTGCCTTCATCTTATCATTCAGAATCAGATTGTATCAGATCGCAAGAACCTTCTATTAAGTGTCGAGCTTCATCGCGGCTTCCGGCTCGTTACATCGTAGCTCGGATGGAGCTCTTTTGCAGCGAATTATCATTGTACCGATTGGAGAGGAACTGCGTATTCAATGTTCATCCTTCGTCTGGCCGAACAAATCTTACGGGTAGATAGGCTTCAATCAAACGTTCATTGTTGCAGCCTCTAGGGGTCTCGTCCTACAACTTCTAGCGAGCTCGAACCAGTTGCGCGTGCTGGTCTTGCCTTTCTTGAAACAAGATCTCTTTTCGTCGGCGCTTTCAGAAAGGTATAAGCGGTCTTTGTTTCAAAATAGACGTGGCTTTCGCCGTAAAGTTTCGAATCTACCTTATCTTCATCACCTTTGAGCCCAATCGAGCAGGACCGGCACGCAGACGACATCGTGTCCCAAGCCCCGGATACAGGATACATTGTTTCTTTGATGTTCTCCGATATTCGAGCCATCCCTATGTCACAGATTTACCAAAAGCAACCTCAATTTCATATCGACCATACTGGCGTCATGTTTTCAATTCTTCAGTCTCCGACTTGAAGCGGTTCCTTGTCTTCTCAAACTATCTCAAGCATGAAAACGTATTTGCGCTGGAATTCAACTCCTGAAAAGCTTCGGGTCCTGCCGAAGATTTATCGTGTGTAAGTGTCTATCGTATGTCTTCCGGAATTATAACGCTTACCCAGGAACTCGTGTCGATCGAAAAATGGCCTCACCTGTAATTCCGGGTCAGCTCCACTGACCAACAGTCCTCACTTCTTCGAAAACACGTTGTAGACCTTTTGGAATTCGTGTTTATCTTATTGCGCTTGTCACCCACGTTTCGATCATCTACTCAGCATCAGCCATGCAGTTCTGACCAATTGGCCCTCGACATATAAAACCTATAGCAATAATGCTTCAACTCATCCACATCCTCGTCCTCAATTCATCCAGTCCGCGATCCTTCTTTGAGCTTTCCTGATGGCCGCTTCCCCCGACGATATCATGTCTTGGACTAACCAGGACCCTCGCGAAAGTCAACTCTTCAACTCTTGGGGTATACTCTACCGATTTCAGGTCAGTGTCATGTGTGACCCCTTGCTGGATGTCTTTCTGACTCGCGCGGACTTATCAGACTACCGTGTCGGCCAACGGTACTAGCGTCACCACGCTGTATCGCACTATACGCGCCAACAAGGAAGACCGTGTCGCGAAGCTTGAATGGGCCTCGAACGGCGGCTTGGGACGAGTCGTTATTGGGAAAGTAAGATCTTTTCCGTCCCCATCGACCTTCATCCGCCGCTGACAAGTTCCTGTAGAATACCCTTCCCATGTCTGATCTGGTTAGACCTGATCCGTATAACTTAGTGAGTACTATGTAGTCCAGCAATGACCGCCAGTGTATTGACTTATCAAGGGTTCACGGATTTTCAATGGCCCCGATGGTTTGATTTATCGTTGGCGACCTGCACCCAACGGCGAAGTCTTGGTGAGTACAGCGGCTACATTTCTTGGACGTTTCTGATAATCGTGAATCTTTAGTTACAAGATGCTAATGGAAACGTTCTCGCTTTCTATCGCCCTACACGCCAAACGCGCTATCAAATTGGTGATGTCTTTGGAGAGTTGCATTTCATACGTACAGCGGGGTCTGGGACTGTGGTAAGCGTCCAAACGTGAACTTATTTCGGTGACGGTAGCTCATTGTCGATCTCGCACAGATGCACCCTCCGATTATGGATATGGTGACCGTCACTGCCATGCTTTACAGATTTTGTGCATTGTTCAACCTCTGATATTCCTTTTTATTTTTCTATCAATATTCAAATACTTTAACGCATCATTCTACCACAACGATGTTCTACAGTAAATTCTTGTACCATATCCAATGCATGTCTAGTTTTTGCCTCAAGGTCAGACCGATGAACCTACACGGTCAATCGATAACATCGTTCGGATTATCCAGGTCGTGAGCTGAGTTGGGCTGGCTCATCTATGATTTTTCCATACGCCCTGTTTCACAGCACGATGCAGAGTGCACTTAGGCACAATCTTTGAACAAAAATTAACAATCAAGGTCATCCGACCGATTCATCCTACAAATCGTCATAACTTTGCCTTGTGTTCATCAAAACCCTTCACACCATCCAGAATTTCGTCCACAGTACGGATGACCCACTCGGTACCCTCATCGCTTGACAGCCATTTGTCCTCCTCGTTCTGATTCTCCACATTACGCGCCTTGAGTAGACCAAACACGTGGCTGGTGAGCTGAGGGACAACGCGCTCTTCTGCGCGTAAGCAGGCGATGCCGACAATGGAACCCATAGCGCGGCTGAGATTTCCTTGATCTGGATCTTCAATCCTACTGGCGTCCGAGAAGGTTTTTGTTACTCCAGGTAATGGCGACAAGACCGTTCCGTAAGCCTGGATGATGAAAGCTGTAATCGGAACACAAGCAATGATCAGAATGGAATCAGAAACTTAAGCAACACGTTTTCAGAAAACAGCGGGAACGTAATCCCATGTATCAAGATAAGTCCAAAAGTTTCCCAAGATTTGGCGACTGAAGAAGGTTCAAGGTGATGCTTGACCAGGGAAGGCAACATTGTCTCGAGGAACCGGGCATATTGCTCTCACCCGTACTCGACGATTGGAAATGTACGACACTCACCGATAAAATCAGGATGATAACTCCCAAGTTTGTCATGAAGTTTATCGGCATGGGGGGTGTAAATCGTGTTCCAAAGCGCCCTCCCTCGGGTGACAGTTGCCTCGATGTTCTCAGGGGTGACCCGTCTGAAAGGTGAGATGAGTGCCTTCAGTTAAGAAAGGAGTAGAAGCTCAGAGGCAATAGATTCCTCGAAGATATTGAATGCAGACAGAATAGAGGAGATGCATTAAATGTCTCGGATAACGGCTTCGCGTCGAGATTCCGTTCAGTTATACCACTTCTCACCTTTGAGTCGTTTCCTTTCTCAAAGAGACTTTGACATCTTCATCCAAGATTTCATGCAACGCCGTCAGAGAGAGTATGACCTGAACTTTGTGAGTGAGCATTGCAACTCGGTGCTGTCATGAGTAGAACAAAACATCACACCCGAGGCACACCAACGAATATGGTACTCTTCAAAGCCGCTTCGCGAATAATAGCTGCACGATTAACTGCTGCTTCTAAACTCACGTTCCGAAAATTGGCATTGAGTTCGGAACGCGTCACGTATCGATAGAGTTGCCCAAAACAAGGAGGACGGTTTATCGTCAACAACGTGCAAGCCTAATCGCATTCAATAGCATATATGAAGGTAGACCGCGTTACTTACGGCTAAAACGAGCCAACCAGTTTCTGCGCCTCTGTTCTTAGCGTCTGAATGGGTCTTTGTGAGGACATCATGCACCCTTGATAGTGGAGGACTCGGGAGAGGGTTTGGATTGCGAAGTGTCAGCAGCTGCTTCACAGCAGCGGGAAGATGTTTGACCATCTGTATGTCAGAGAATAAACTTACGACTAACAAAGAATGATAGTGATGACAGTACGAAGTAGAGAAACAAAATCTTGCCGCCGGATTGAACAGGGTTAGACTCAGAAGTACACACACTCATGGTCACAGGTGCACTCCTTTTTTAGAGCCACGATACATTTGAAGAAAAACATTCCTATGTACTCATGTTATCGAGCACAGAAGCATTGAGCAACACTTGATTGCATAGTAAAACAATAGAGGGGATATTCAGCCCAGACCAGCTCTGTGAGAATAGAAAGCAAAGCTAAGTAAACATGCGCCAAATCAAAGAGCATTATTAACTAATGAACGGCCAGAGCTTTGCGTTGATGAAGATGAAACAGCGAACTCTAGGAAATGCAAAACAGTGGGTATAAGCGATGTTACCGAGAAAAGTCCGATAATTTGGCAGAATTAGCCAGAGTAGAGGAACTGTTCCCCAAGGGAAGAGGGAGAACCGTCGGGGTTCATGAGAGTGTTGAGAGGGTTCACATTTTGCATGTCAAGCATAGCGCCTACATGGATCATCAGTAGGTTGCATTGAAGGAACTGACTGAACTTACCGAACCAACAATAATATTCAACGTAGTCTTGTTGGTCCATCCAAGAAGTGACATCACCCATGAAGCCTTGAATGGTGCCCAAGTCGCCTTGATCATTTCCGTTGAAGTCCTACATGATTGAAATAAGACTTGCAGACAGCATTGAACATAGCAAGAGCAAACCTGGTAAGCAAACTCTGTCACCCAGATTGTTCGGTTGAAAGTATTGTGCCAATCTTCGACATAGGACTTGAATCCATCCGAAGAAATGTCATACCAGTGAACGGCCATAAAGTCAGGCTGGACATAACAATCAGATTGGGTTAATTTTCAAGGACATCACGTCACATACGTTGCAACCTCCATTGCAGGCATTGAAAAAGTCCTGAGTCCAGGTCTTGCCATTAGGATTGGAGCTCGTCGCAGCAGAGCCAACTTGATAGCCTTGGGCCTTGAGAGGTTCCATGTATTGCTGCCACAAACCAGCAGCAGTAGTAGCGTCGATATTAGATTGACCAGACTCGTTAGGCCTGGTAAATTAAATTGAGCACTGGAAATCAGAACATGACGTACGATACTTACTCATTGAGGAACAGAGCATATTTGGCATAGCCGGCAGTCACGGTGGAGGCGAACGCATCCTTGTTCGTGTATCCCCAGAGTTGAGGAGCGAAAGTGAAGCCAAGGTCAGCAGCATTGGAAGGAGCGGTCTCGCTCCAGGTGTAGATCCTAACAACTATATTTGAGAAATAATGACACTGATTCTAAAAGGTACTTACAGGCTAGTCTTGTCAGTCTTGTAATCCCCGAGATACGACTGTTCACCGTTAGGCCAGGCAAGACAACCCTTACCACTACCGCTGCTGCTGGTGCTGGTGCTGGTAGCCGTGCTGGTAGCCGCAGCAGCTGAAGAGCTTGTGCTTGTCCAAGTGGTAGAGTCCGACCAGGTAGTAGTAGTTGGGGCAGGTGCGTCATCCTCACTGGAAGAACTGGAAGGAGTCGCACTTTCAGCGGGAGCCGAACGAGCTTTGCAGCGCTTCGCGTGAACGCTACGTTTGCGCTTTGCAACCGCGTCGTGGCCACGTAGGCCGTCTCTTGCATGGTGACTGGTGGAGAGCGCGTTGACAGGCTCTGCGCTGAAGGAAGAGGCTATAATAGCCAGAGTTGTGAGAGCGAGGAGATTGAGTATTTTTCCAGCCATTATCACAGAATCGTAAGCGAAAGTGAGGGTAGAAAGAGTGGAAGACCTCTGAGAGGAGGAAGCGTCGGACTGGAGAGTTGTAGAATTTGAGTAAAAACAACAACAAACTAAATTCTTATATGTATTGATGTCCTCTGCGCACGGACCACTCCATGACAGGTATGGCAACGGTTCTGATTGCGGTCTTTGACAGCCGTAAAGTTTTCTTGGTATTTTACAGGTATATTTTGCAGCATTCATAGCACAAGTTGTACCACTGTACTTAATCATAATAACAGTATCTATCTTTTGAACAGAGTTCGTTCCTTAGGCCTCTGTACTAGTCTGCAGTGCTGAGCAAATCAGTGATGTTTTGGAATATTTTGATCTCCATAGAGACCCGGCACGTGGCTTACATAATCACATAAAAACGAGCGCAGCGCTCTTTTTGATCCTTTTAACCTTCCAAGTTTCAACGCAAAAACCAGGTTCAAAGAAAGCTCATCCACACACCGTTCATCCAACCAAAACTCATCAGTTCTAATACCAGCATAATGTCTGACGCCCCCGCCACCCAGGTCACCGAGAATGGCGCGCCTCCGGCTACGCAAGAAGAAGCTCCTGGTTTCAAGGTTTTTCTTTCGTCTCTAATTTCTTCCAGTCTTCTCAGACTAGACTTTTTTAGGTCTTCGCTGGAAATCTTGCGTACACCACCACGGACGAAGGGCTGAAGGCTTTCTTTGCCCCTGTGCAAAGCGACATGTACGTGGCATCATTTTCTTGCACTGCTTTATTTTGATCCCAGTTCGCTTAGTATCACCGCCCAAGTCATCTTGAGGGGCACACGCTCCGCTGGCTATGGCTTTGTCGCTCTCTCTAGTGCAGAGGCCGCTCAAAAAGCTGTTGACGCTCTCAACAAGCAATCCCTCGACGGTCGACAAGTCATCGTCGAGCTTGCTAAGCAGTCCGACCAGAAAGACAAGGAGAAGAAGGAGAAGAAGCCCAAGAGGAGGCCCGGCAGGCGTGGCAGCAAGGCTGTTCCCGGGGAGGTATCTGAGGCTGAGGCCAATGGTGAAGCTAACGGTGACGCCGTCAAAGAAGAAGTCATCGCTTCCACCAGTGAGTCTGAAAAGCCCAAGAAGAAGAGGAGCAAGAAACCTGTAAGTTGCCACAAAATGAATGACGCGGTCACGTTGCTTAAATAATGTAGCGCAAGCCCAAAGCCAAGACTGAGGGTGAAGCTACCGAAGTTGCTCCACCTGCTGCCACAGAAACTGCGGACGCTGCCGCCCCCGCTGCCAAGAAACCACGTCAACGCAAGCCGCGCACTCCTCGTACCCCTCGCCCTGCTGGTGAGGACCCTGAAGGCGAACAATCGAAAACCGTGTTGTTCGTTGCCAACCTTGGCTTCAACATTGACGATGCTGGTCTTGCCGCCCTTTTCACCGAAGCCGGAATCAGTGTGACCTCTGCTCGAATTGTTCGTAGGCGCTGGGGTCACCCCAGGCGTAGCAAAGGTTACGGCTTCGTCGATGTTGGTGGTGAGGAAGAACAGAAGAAAGCCATCGAGGCTCTCCAAGGCAAGGAGGTGGGCGGTAGGCCTATCGCTGTCAAGATTGCCGTCAATTCGTCTCGCGATGAGGATGCCGCTGAGGCCCCTCCCGCTGAGGCTGCTACTGAAGCTGCTCCCGTCGAGGTAGCCTAGGTTGTTTACACCTTTGTCATCACTTAATCAGCCTTGCTCCTACCTTTTCATTTCCCTGTGTTACGTTTCAATCAGGTTCTCAATTTCTATGACAGCGAAATGATTTGTGGATAGCTTTGAACCACGTTTTACTCCGTTTTCATGATGCCTCGGTAGCCTTTCGTGGTTTTTACCTTTATTCTAGCTAGTGTCCCTTACATATGCCTCGATTAATGACACCTGCTAGTGTGACGACTCCAACGTTGAATTTTGAGCTGAGCCTGTGATTGACTCTGAGTCAGCCACTTTTTGCTTTGTTCTTGTGATGTCTGAAGAGGACGATGACTATCTTTCCGACAAGGTGATAACGACACTCGCGTTGACTTGCTTTTGATCAACTTATATGTTTACAGTTTTTGACTGCCACTACTTCGTCGTCATCAGCGTCAAAAACTTACAGCCAATTACGCAAAGAGGCGGTAAAGAAGGCAAGGCAAAAGAATGAACAGAACAGGGTGAAAAGTCGTCGAGAGCGCGAGCTCGAAGCACGCGAGGAAGGTCTCAGCAAGAGCCTTTTTGACAGGGCAAAGGAAGACTCAGCAGGAAGTTCTGGCTTGAACAAAGGATTGTCTCTCATGATGAAGATGGGATTCCAACCAGGACAATCACTAGGTCGATCCCGCGACGATATTTCGACACGAAACGAGCACTCAAAATCACAGATGTCTTCTTCTGAAGGATCAGTTGCCCCCGTGGATACTGATACTGAGAATCCCCGGCCATCTAAAGTCAATAATAACTCGCATCGCACTGAACCTTTGCCCCTTAACGAATGGTCTGGTTAGTATGCCTACCGTATCATATCCGTTTCCTTATGATTTTTCATTCTGGTTCCAGGGAAACAAGGCATAGGTACTTCTAGGAAACGCGGTCTCTCGCCCTCTGCAGCTGAGCGATTGGCCAAGATGGCCAAGATGGCAGAAGAGTCTGCAAAGGAAGACTTTCGTGACCGTGCAAGGCGGGAATACGAGGAGCGCCGTGCTGAGAATAGACTTGGTTTGTGTGATTTGCACTTGGTTAGATTCGTGTTCTAATTCGTTCGATATCGTCATATCAATATGCATATAGGACCCGCGCAACGAACTTGTGCTACATTGGATGAGAAATCTGGTATACCGGTCGGTACTTCGACAACGATATCATTACCGTTGACTTATAACCAAGTCAGTTCAATGTGTTATGGCTGAACCCTGGAAACCCGGACACCTTCCCTCCCGGTCTTATCGAGACACTCAATCAGCATACAACCATGAACATCACAGTCGATCAGGAATATGATCTAGACGACGATAACCTCGAACGTCGACTGCGTAAAGAAATGAAAGCTAATGCTCTTCAACCAATCTCCGATGAGGTCGAAAACGAACTCGTCGTTGCCACCGAATATAGTCAAGCAATCCTCGAAGAGATACAACAATTCTTTCGTCTCCAGGTAGACATTCTCGTTTCTCTCTGATATCACATTTGGTTCTGACTCTAGAATTCGAAGCCACAAGATCGGCTTACATTAGTTATTTCTTATCTTCGCGACCATTATGCTTATTGCTTTTGGTGTGGAACACAGTATGATGACCACGACGATATGAAGAATAACTGCCCAGGACCTGACGAAGATGCCCATGATTAGTTACCGATCCTCATCCTGGTTAACTAGACTCTACAAACTGACGGTTATATATTGCCACAAGTAATAGTAGGACTGAGTAGGTAGTAGGTACCAACAGCCTTGCCCATGTAAGGGTTATGAATGGTTATAGTATGGTGACGGTGTAAATGAAATATCATACGATATTTACTACGCGGGCGGGACTCGGGAGGAAGACAAGATCGAGTAAGTACCAAAAGAAAGGTAGTACAGAAAACGAAATAAATGATGCATATATATGATAGTAACGAGCGGAAAGTCCAAAGGAGTGTGGGCGATAAATGCCAAGCCGCATCTTCGCGAGTACAACGGTCCATTTGTGGTAGTACAACGTTGAACGGGTATGGGAAGAAGATGGTATGAAGATGAGATAAAATTACATATGCACCGTGACGCCAATGGCATCCAAGAGGGGGATATCAAGCAACATGCACGACTCTGCGGTGCATCTCCTTCTCTCCAGTTTCTGTGATTTTTGGTGCAGTGGATATCCGGATGCCAGTGTGAAGACGAGACCGACGCGACATGATGTCGAGCTCCATCTGCTTCAGCCCGAGATTTGCCAGCGCCAGCGAGGAGGAAGAGTCGCTAACTCCCGATTTTGGACTTGCAGAGATGGGTTCACTGCGTGCAGAAAGAGGGAGGAAAGAAGGAAGGGTCGGGATAGTGAATGGTTTGGATAGCTCTCGAGATTCAGTTGATTCCCGAGGAAACGACGGTGAGGATGGGGATGTCCCTGGCGTCTTGCGGCGAACGTAGCTAGAGATGGGAGTATTGGCGGACAAGTCTGGTGAGGACCCGTATACGTTCACTAGGAATTTATTTTGCGGGCGTCTGCGCAGCCGCGGCGATGATGATCTAAGGGTGGGTGAACAGGAACTCGACTATTCTTGCGTCAGCTAAGCCGCAGCAACGTTGAACCCGAAATAGACTCACTCGTTCAGATATGTTATCCACGTCTGAAGATGACGATGAGGAAACGGAGGATACGCTGCTTCGGCGTCTAGCAGAAATCTACAACTTGGAGTATGAGACAAGCGCTTTGGGTGAACACACGAAGACTCACAGAACTGGAAGAATATGGAGAGTATCTTGTTCGAGAACGATGGCCTTGATCGCGTAAAGACGGACTGGATTTGGACCTAAGAGATGGTGCAAGCATACTACCTAGCAGTCTAGGAGAGGACGAGGGTGAAGAATCGGAGGATGAAGAGCTATGGCAGTCTTGGTTATCCTGAGGTTGTTGATCCTCTGCATTGATACCCAGAGATGCCATGAGCTCGACGAATGAAGGGAGTGTGGTCATCCTGTGATTATGAGGTACCGAGAGTAATGGATAAACTTCAACTGGGGAAGGTTGAAACAAGAGATACGTACCTGGCTCAGTTGGCTACTTATAGGTCTGTATAGCATTAGTGTTTCCCTCACAGAATGTATATCCCCTGGAAACGAAGCCCACGGCAACATGTTCATTGCTGAGTTCAACAGAGAGTTCCTTGGTCAGAAACGCCATAATAAAGGCATCAATAGTTGTCGGCAAGGAGATCTTGTTGCTGATCATTTGAAAAACTGCATCGTCCACTGTGGATATCACCAAGGTATTCTGATATGTGGTCAGCCCGACCATCCCGAGCTTCTCGCACGCTTCACAAAAAAGGCCTATAGACGAAGAGGATAGTTGTTAACAGAAATAGGTTTTGAGATTCGTCGGAACCGGTACCGACCGCACTTATTCTCATGGGGTAACACTATATATGTTGTGCACAACGTTCGTCCCGTGGCTACGTGGCTGCGTCTTTTGATAGTCAACGTCTCCACTGAGAAATAGCAAACCAAGCCCGACATGGGATACACAGATCCTTTGAGGGAATCAACCCGTATAGACCTATCCAGCAAATCATACAACAATCAAAGAGCACTCCAGAAGTTGATTCAAAATCACGGTGTTTGCTTCCATATGAACACGAACCGTCGTTACTTTCGAGCGCTGAAGGAAATTTTGACAGGTGCCATGAATTATTGCAGATGCTCGCTAACGGAAAGAGACAGCAAAACGAGGCAGACATTGACCTAGTAAATCAAGCCGCATTACCACTGTCCCAAATGCCTCAATGCCCACAGGTTAAGAAAGCAGGTGACAACTAATCGGTCCAAGATTGACTCTGCCTTGGAAGCGACCTGCAAATTTGACTGCTCTTGATTCCACGTAGCGATGGTTTTGCGTCGAGAGTCGACACACTGACAAGACATTAACATGCGTCAGATATGAGCAAATATTCCAGGCTGTGCTACGCACAACTAGATCGCCCGTATCAGAAGATAGTTTCCATTTATATTCGGAGCCTCCTGCCTTGAAACGACGAGATCTGATAAGTTGTCAGCAAGATGGATTTCATACAGGTTGCAGACGGGTTGCGGACCGACTGCTAGATTTCTTTGCTCTTCTGAGGTCGCGTATGTGGACCTGTTAGATTATTCGCTGAGTTAGGTCATTTAAACATAAGGTATCAGATGAATGTTCACCTCTTCCAGTCCAAAGTAAGCTGTGGCATTATGATCCGAAGACCACTCAATCTGACCAGCAGGTTCGAAGAGATTTGTAGCGAGGTTTTGGCGGTGGAAAGTAGTCAATCCATGGCTCAATCCAGTGACTGGATGGTAGAACTAGATATAATTTAGAATGTCGGTTCGATGAAAGGATAAGACAGCCTAACTCGGTACAACTCGATGATCTGAATCGATGGATCGGTAGTTAGTAAATTTACCTTGAACGATCGCATATCGTTCTCAGACGTGAAGACGAAATTGAGATCCAGAGTTGAGGATGACATGAAGTGAAATGGAGAGGTAAAAAAACCGATTTCCAATATTTATCTGCGCTAAATGATGTGCGACCATGGCGTACTCGGAGCATTCCCTTCAGCGCAGGAGAGATACGCATACGGAAATGAAATCAATCATCATCAACGAGGCTGGCCTCGAAAAAAAACCGCAAGAAGACATAATACCCCACTGGTGAGGCACTAAGTGAATCAAATTGGAGTCCTGGTAGTAATAGATTCCACGCTACTGATATTAACATGAGTTCTAGTGTCTTTCGACACGAAGTTCAGTAACAGCACTCACCTCGACGAAAATGGGAGAAATTCCAAAAAAATCAACAATAAAAAATGCCGAAATTCCCATGTGACTCTAGCCGGCTGCCGGATGCTGCCGAGCGGCATAGCAATCTGATTTGGATTACGCAAATCTTTTCACCTAACCTCAAACTTAGACTATGCCTGAGGACAGCACAGAACGAGGATATTCTAATGATCCTGATGTAAGTTCATTCTTTCTCGTGTCAAAAACCAATTATAGAACTATCACAGAGCGATGTGGATTCTCGAGAAGAATCTGCCCCTCCTGGTAAACCTGGCAGGAAGAAGAATCCAAAGTGTGTAGTAATCCCTGTCTTGTCATTTCCCTGTCAAGGTCGCTTACTATTTTGCTTATGGTCATAGCTCGCAAGCTGCTCGAAGAGACCAGAACCGCATTGCTCAAAGGGAGTTCCGCCTCAGGAAACAACAGAGGGTTCGTCGTTCATTCGTTGATTGGCTTCTTGCCTCCTAAACGTTGTCCAGATTCGTGATCTTGAAGCCAGAGTAGAAATTCTTTCGGGTGGCAAAGATGAGGCAATGGGCGAGATGAGAAATATCCTGAAGGGTTTGTCTCTCTGTCATGTATCTGGGTCTCTTCGCTAATTGTTCCTACAGACTTGATGCAAGAGAATCAAACCCTTCGCAATCTTCTACGAAGCGTATCGGCTTTCATAGGCGAAGGGGCTGGAGGACTCCTACCCAAACTTGGATGGGAAATGTCCGACTTCAACAACTTCATCAACAGGTCCGAGACAGACACTGCTTGGGAAGGATACCAAAGACGAAAGAAAGCCGCAGCGACTGCAGAAATACTCAATCCCAGTCAAAAGCGTTCTGCTGACCAAGACAATCCTTCCTCTCTCAACAAAAAGGCGCGCACTGGTGACACAGGCGACGCCAATGGATCTTATTCCATGCTGTTACCGATGAACAACAGCCCTGTAAATTCGAACCCCCTTTACCCGAATTCCAACTCTCACGATGGACGTGCCATGTTCTCTGATATCATGCGCAACGGCAATGGGTCTCCGATGTTCATGTCGGGATCTTCGAGTACCGGTACGCCTCCTCAGTATGGAGGTCCTTCGGGTTCGAATGTTTCTGGCTATCCGTACATCCCAGGCGGGCATATGAATCTCGAAACCACCCTACCTCCAATATCATTTCCACCGTCAAACGCACAACCCCGATCCACTGATCAGCCGTCTCCTGAGCAGATAGATGATGATGAAGATCCCAACAAGAATGAGGCGTACAAACTCATTCAGTGCGTAGCTGTATCTGCTCATTCATAGATCATATGCTGAAATCCGATGTCAGTTACCATCTGGACAATTTCAAGAGGAACAGTGCATACTGCTTGCCTTCTTCTTTACGGCCGACTCTGGTCCAGCGGTAATCACATACTCTTTGCTGTTGTCATTTCGTTTGCTCATCAGATTTCCGTTATAGCACGGTTCCTCATGGTCTGTACTATGATTTCCGCATGTTCAGTTACTCATGGATACCCTTAGAGAGTGTTATTGACCGTATACTCCACCCAGAACTACGAGATAGAATGATTCTTTTGAGAAGTAAGATCCCATAAAACATCAATATTTGTTGTTTGACTGAATGAATATATAGCTCGATTTGATCTAGTGGACTGTCTCTTGGAATACCGAAACGCTGTGACGATACACGGAGACGACGTCCTGGCGCATGGAAATTGGGAGATCAACGAGAAATGGTTGCGCAAATATGGGTGAAGTACTTTGTCATCATTCTTTCTCGCATCATTAACACTACGTACGCTCAGGTTCCTGGTCGAGCAGGCCACATTGAATATCATGAATCGTTGGCGCCGCGAAAGAGGAGAACCAGAACTTCGTTTAAGTGACATCGCAAGTGCAGAGCATTCTCCTAATTCGGCTTGATTCTCAGCCAAGGTTCCCGATGTACAATATGATGCAAAGGTCTCGCAAATAATGGGTTTTGGTTGTATTAGTTGCAATATGTATAGTATCTCTTTCGATCGTGCTGTAGCAGTCCTAAGGATTTCATACATGAATAGAGCTAAATGGATACTTACATCTATCTACCAAGACGCTTTCTTGACACCGTTTAATAGGCCAGAAAGTGCTTTTAGTCGAAATTGGTACTGCATACAGGAGAAGACACGGCAAGGTCAGAGATTGTGAATCGAGAGTCACAGATGCACTCACTCTGCACAACCCGAATTCGCTCATGATCCCTCTTCCCCGACCGCTAGCATAGCACCTATTTTTCACCGTCGTTGGCCGAGTGTAACGTCCGAAGGTATTAAGTTGCAATTGGGCTTGGTGACGGACTTGGGGTGGGAGGTTCTGATTACGCGCAACGAAGAGATAGGCTCTTCTGGTGACTTCGTTGTCGAGGACGCCCTGACGGGCTTTCATATCTCGCAAAACTCGGATGTTAGGGCGTAGTCCCATAATGTTAGAGAGCGAAGACGGCAATGCTTACGAAAGCAAAAAGGACTCGGTCACTTTCGGAAAATTCAATCGGCTTAAAAAGTTACCACCATCATCATCAACGAGCGTTGAACTGACTATGGGTATTGGCGTATCAGTGAGTATCTCAGTGCGACGTACACTTGCTTGCTTGAATTGAAGAACGTTTGAATAGATCTAGGATGTTCATGAACAGAGCTCTACGATTCGCTCAAGGGCGCACATTCATCACCTCTCTTTTCAGTGTTACTTTTTTCGCTTCTGTCCTCACGGTCTCCGCGTCCAATGTGCTACCTTGTCCAGCACGACCGGAACGCAAGACGTTTGCTGATGCCGATGAACAATCGTCGATAAAAGGAGGGGAAGTGGTTGTCGTCTCCCGAAAAACCAGAAAGTGGATTGAAGAGAAGCCTCCGGGATCCATTTGAAGCATGCGAGGAAACTATATCTTCTGGGAAATGCTGTAAAAAAACTGCAATAATCATTCCACCTCATAGACCTCATCTATCCAGCCAATCATCTCTATCATAGTTGCCGTCTTCACATCATTAATCACAACAACCCTCTCAGTTTGCTGTGTTTTACAAATACAAAAAACATGTACTACTACTACAAGAGTACAATTCAATTTTGAGTCGTTCAGACGACATCTACGTGAAACGATCAACAATACAGGATATTTTCGGCTTGAGTTCATCTGAAGCCAGAAGTGGTATTCATGGTAACGCGTTCTCTTGGATAGGTATACACCTGAGGAATGGTCAGGTTAACGAGGATGCATTTGGTATAGAACAGGATGCCAGGGTTCACCATAGGAAGGCCAGGAAGTTCCATACTGCTTGACAGATGAACACAATCTGTAAAGCGTCCGCATATGATTCAATGGCAGCAGCCCTGTGGAAGGGATCGAGAGTGGAGATGATGTTCGTTGAATGCCTGCAGATGATTTAGCGAAGGTTATCTTGTATGTTGAGGTTCGAGACAGAAACTTACTGAATGCCGTGGATGAGCTATATCGGAGCATATTTGTCACGGACGTTGTAGAAGAGTCAAACGATGGTCATACCTCCATCGAGCCTGGACCCTGGATCCTCATCCGCAATTTTTGTAGGAGCACCGCTTGAAATATTGCCCCGGAGATACTGACACCCAGAACTTGCCCTGTAGTCCTGAACAGATATGTGACTATACGACGCAAAGATATTAGGAATTACGTTTGGACATGCCAATCTAAAAAATGCCTACTTCCAGTGGCTACAGCCATGTCTTCTTTCATGACCCCAGCGATCATAGCCTTCGATCATGTTAGATTGTCCGCCAACGATACACATCCAGACTTACGATTAACGTAGTGGTGATGAGGCTTGCCATCCCAAAGCCCTGAGGCACAATGTCGATCCACAGGTGAAACGGGGAAGTATGCTCATTCCAGAAGACAATGGATACGCTGGCCATGATACACATAAGCCCGGAGCATAGTGTGAGTTTGTAGAGTTTCCCGGTACGTCTCATCATCCTAGGGTGGATCAATGAGTTCAATGATTACTTTCGGAGCAATTGACTTGCCATCCCGCAAAGACGCTTCCAGAAGAGATGGCAACCTGGAATTCGTTCATTGCAAGGCCTTACTCATCATAGCGAGAGCTTACTGAGTGAGGGAGTAGATGGAGTCCTGATAAGAGAAATAAATTAGCAGATGATCCAGTGGTTTCGTAAGAAAAGCAGCAACCCACCCGCATTCGCTGAAGTGTATAGACGCACGGCTGTGAAATACTGCCAATTTCCATGAGAGTCGGACAAGTAATATCCGACGAACATTACTGACCAAGGGTATATTATACAGCTACGGTGTTCGTGTTTCTCCTGCATCAGTTGACATTGCATACGAGCGTCTTGGATCAAATCATACCGTAGAGAATGCAGCCATGCTTCCTAACAGATTAGACATGGAGACAGCGAGCGGTGTCCTCTGTGTGATCAGACGTAGAGGCATGACTGGATATGGCGATACGAATTTTTCGACTGCTACGAACGTCGCACCAAATATGGCACTCAATAGAAACAGACCCCAGATGAGCGGATGGGACCATGGCATTTCTTCAGTTGTTTTCAGGCTAAAGCCGAGGAGGAGACACCCGACGGTGCCAACCAAAGTCAGTGACCCAAGGAAATCTATGCGTTGTAATTTTTGTCGAAGAGATTGATTTTGTACGTCTGTTGGGAGTTGGATGTTGACTTTGAGCGAGACAAGGACGAAACTGAACAGGAGGATAGGTGCCTGAGCGCCACCAGTTTGAATCAGAGCAAGTTTAGGTAGGAAATATAAAGCCTGAAAGATTACCTGGAAAAGGAAGGCTGCTTGCCTGGAGTGTTTTGCAAGAATGAGTGGCTGTAATCGATGAGCGTATTCGTTTGCACATACCACCCAAAAACATCATTGATCCAGCCGCCGATAGGGCCGCCGATACCTGCACCTAAACCGAATAATCTTGCCAGAGTAATCAATATCCAGCTTGGTGCAACTAAGCAGCAAACAATTACATGTTGGCCATGCCCTGATACAATCCTCGCTGTTTCCTTTTTGAAATCAGGCGGTCGGGATGCAGTCAAGTTTCACGGTACTCACAAAGGTATCAAGTCGGTAACGACGATACTAGAAACTGAACGAGTACAGTCAACGGTCGTATAGCACAGAAAAGGTGGGCGCTCAGCAACCAACCAGTCATGACACTACGTACGACACTCATCAGAAGGTTATCTTGCTTGGAGAGTAGTTACAAAGCACATACCCGCCTCCTCCCATGCCGGCCACAGCGCGCGCCGCGATCAGTAATTCCATTGTAGGGGCGAGAGCACAACACAGCGTTCCAGACCCTGTGAATATGCTTTACTGTCTACAGCTTTTGCCAAATACCATCAACACTTACCAAAAAGTGTTAATGCTAAAAGCATAGCACCTTTGCGACCTAAAATATCTGAAAGACGGCCTGGGAAAGATGTGAGACAACAGAAAACGGTTTAGAAAGAAGGTTATCAAGGTAGACTGACCATACAGAGGTGTAAAACAACATACAGAGAGTAGATATGCGGTGCCGATGTATGAAGATTGGTTCAATTTGTTGAAATGACTTCCTATAGGCGACAAAAGAGTGGCTACAACGGTACCTGTCCAAACAATGATGATGTCAGAGTGATAATGGCCCTCTGCGACGGCACATACCATCGAGAGCGCCAAGAAAGACTGCACTCCAGAGTCCTGCTAAAATCCAGCAGGTGTCAAGTCGGGAAAACTTGTTCAACGGTGGTGGCTCGGTGTTTTCCGTTTCGGCGAGCGTGGACGTATCACTTGGGCAGTCGCCATTGTCAAGGGCGTTGTACGCCGATGGCAGATCATCCAGCAACGGTCTCCTTTCCATGGACGCCGTTCTGCTGTAGACAGCCATCAGAGGTGAAGGGGGCAGACAGGTAAGGTGAGGCCCGCTTTTATAATATTTGATAACCTGGCAAGAACTCTTCTTCCGCCAGTGGTGTGTGATGATAAAGGGGAAAAAGCGAGGAATTTGCAAGATAGATTGGCATTTTAAACAGGAAGTCTAGCAATTTAAGAAGTGATTGGGAACGGAAAAAGAATGAGAACATGAAATAGGTGGAATTAGATTCGATTCTTACACATGTCAATAACAGTTCGACTTGTAAACTTCCGTTTTCATCGGCGACAAAAGGGCATACCGGCCGGAAATCGGGGAGGTTGATTTCCTCTGCTCTCCTTTACCAACGTTCCCGAAGCGTTCTTGGATCCTTCAATAAAAAGCATACTCCTTGAATTAACAAGGATTGCTTGCAAGGTTCCAACAGAATAACAAAATTACCTCCCCCTGTGAGTTTCTCAATAAGAAATTTCAAAAACATGACGAACCACTTCTTCTCTGTATTTCACTCGGTGAGAGTAACTTTGCTGACATTCCAGATAATCATCGAATGCTGAATGATATCGATACGGGCCCGAGTCGTTCCATCTCTGACCCGCGCTGATAATGCAAAGTTGTCAACTTTTGGATATATAAGAGCAAACCCGATAGGGATGGACCTAGTACCTGCCAGTACTTGTTGTAGTGTCTCCGATGGGAATACCATGCCCTGATGAAATGAACAACCTGAAAGGCTATAGAAAGTGAGTTATTTCTCTGTGCCCGGACTAGACTTACTTCGCGTCAAGTCCCACTAAGTAGCAACGTCGAAACAAATTGGTTGAGGTCAAAGCAATGCCGCTTGTGCGAGTAATGCCCACGTGCAGTGGCCCGTCAGTTCTTTCTGACCGTCATCTTTCGTCCTCCACCAACTACTAGTACGCGATCTGGCTTCCTACTAGGTCGCGAATCTCATCGGAACCCAACGTCAAGTCGAATTCCCCTTTCTTTTGACCTTGATTGCTGCTAAGTTTATCCCAACTGTTCCGGCAACCATTCTAGAGTTTTGTCAAGAAAATCCCCACTAGGCTGTTTGTTCATGCTACACATATAACCAGAACTCCAGCTGGAAATCAACATGTACCTGTGCTGCTGGCCTGAAAATGAAGTCATGTATTCAAACCCGATGTTACTGGACTGTCCGGACAACCAATAGGCGGGTCAAAAAGCGACAGACTCACTCAGTCAACGAAGACTTCGGATGGTACCCGAGCCAAATCCGAACTGTACTATGTGTAAGTGCTGCGTTACATACGGTCTAAGTTTCTCGACTGAATTCCACTTCTCTGCGTGGGCTAGACTGTTCCGTTTCCCAAAATTCCCTTCGTTTCAGCACTGGGCTCCGAAGGGAGCGCTGTCTGCTCCAGCCCCAGAGCTGACTGTTTGAAGCCGTCTACATGTTTACTTTCCAAGCAACATCTGGCTACTTCAATCACGATCAGAAATCGAGCAAACTTATTGAACCTCGGGTACTTGTACGCGACACAAAGATGTCGTACTCCTCTATCATATCTCACCTCTTTCCTGGACAACGCCAATCGGAATTAAAAAATATGAAGACAAAAGGCGGCTAGGACATCTCCGACATCCAAGGTACATGTCCTCAGCAATGAACTAGACCATAAACCACCTGTATATATATCCTGATGACTACAAAGCTGTCCTCATTTTTCCTAGAACGCCATACTCCTCTCTTTCCTCAGGTGTCCATTACCGGTCATCAACTCGGTATAGGATTACACAAAGCCCCTAGCTGATGTTTCGTCATAGTCGAGGTTAGCTCAGATGCTTTTATGTGCTATCCTAGACTTCCTCTCCACCTTCGTTGCCTCTTTCGACTCCGAACTCGACGGGAGCTCACAACAAATGATTCGATGACTGTCAAATTTGGATATGCTATGTCCTCAAAACACAAAACTTTTGTTCATTGGCTTGATAGACTGTCCAATGTCTAAGCCATTACCGACGTTGATTCGAAGAACAGCCGAAACAAGAATGACTAAAAAATAGGCAGGAGAGTCGTCTGGAAGAAGGCTAAGTCTGGAAGTCTTCTGCTGCTTTGACATGAGAATATCACGGTTTGGAAGCTGGTCAGTGACGCAGAGGAGATGCTATAAAGATGACGGTCATGCAATCTATCTGTCCTTGAACCACCCAGTGCGAAAATTCTTAAACGTAGTACGACATTGGCGAAACCATTCGGGATTTGCATGTTACTGACTCTTTTTGCTCCCAAGTTGAACTCAATATCCAGAGCATACAGTTCCCCTGTTATATTCGGGGTAAATATACTGTATACATGAGAACAAGAAGTTGTACGATGACGATTGAGACTCAAAAATCTAAATTTCCAGGAAAAGTGTTGGCGCTAAAAAGTCAGAATGAGCGCTGAGCTGAATAAGCTTGGGATTGATATTGTACCATGTACAGTACACCCGAAGGAACCAGATTTTCATTATTCTCTTGACGAATTTCTTCCTTCCTTTCAACTTCAAATGCCACCTCCACCATCGCTAGCTAAAGCTGGTCAGGACTCACCAGAGCTACAGGCGGCTTCGAGTCCAACTCCTAAAAGCCCATCACATGGAATCTCTACACCAACCCATAGCTGGAAATCAGTCTTTCGATTTACGAACGGTTCTACAAGAAAATTCTCTGCTAATGCATCATCTCTCACACTCGATACAAGCTTAGCTACCTCTCCAACAGCTAGTCCGCCAACGCCTCATACCCCAAATACATCATTGACGCCAGCATCCCTTGGTTTTGACCAACGTTCATCATACAACTCCTCTAGTACCCTTTCGAGTGATTCTCACAGAATCACACCTAATCAACTCACCTACAACAGTCCTCCTGCAAAGTCACAAAGTGCCACCCTACGGCCACAGCACTCTGTCGATGCGCTTTCTTCGCCAGCCAGACCCAGACCCCGCACCAAATCAGAGAAGCAGCGGACAGCGTTGGCGCGTGTCCCAGGAAATTCGAAATCTCGCACAGCTGATCCAACACAGACCTCTTTTGCCATTACACCACCTTCTGCATCCTCCTCGCGTCCTAATCCACTGACGCCAAAGTCAGTCGGAGCTTCTGCTTCTCGCTTCATCCGTCGGGTAGCATCAGCTCCAAATGCCAAAGGGTTGTTCAATTTGACCTCACGGTCAGCCTCTGCGACAACCAAGAACGGTCTTCTTGCGCCCGCGGAAACAGTACCGCCACTACCATCATCTTCTGCTGAACATGGTACGGATTCCTTGGAGACGCTCTCATCAGGTTCCTCTCGTGACCGTTTATCCCGGCCAGATGGAGCGACGTTGTCACCCTCAACTCAGACACGAGTGAGTAATGGTCACATAGAAGGACCAGGCAAAATTGCCTTTCGAAGGACGTATTCGAGTAATTCAATCAAAGTTCGACAGGTGTGTCTCGTACTTCCATTTGGTGTCTTCTCGGACATCAGAGTCGATTGACCTCGTACTTCTCAGGTGGAAGTTGGTCCGTCAAGCTTTCTCAAGATAAAAATGCTCGGCAAAGGAGATGTAGGTAAAGTCTATCTCGTACGGGAGAAGAAGACAGACAAGCTCTTTGCAATGAAAGGTACGTTCTCTAGTCAATGAGGCCACATTTGCTTTGGTGTCGCGTCGCTCCCTTGGTAGAATTAATTTGATACTCTATCCTAGTCTTATCCAAGAAGGAAATGATCGAACGGAAAAAGATCAAGCGCGCCTTGACAGAACAAGAAATCCTTGCTACAGCCAACCATCCGTTCATCGTCACGCTCTATCACTCGTTCCAATCGGAAGGTTATCTGTACTTCTGTATGGAATATTGCATGGGTGGAGAATTTTTCCGTGCTCTTCAAACACGGCCAGGAAAATGCCTTTCAGAGGAGGGCGCTCGATTCTATGCTGCGGAAGTCGTAGCTGCCTTGGAGTATCTGCATCTCATGGGGTTCATTTATCGGGACTTGAAACCTGAAAGTGAGTTGTGCTCACCTCAATGTTCAGCATGATGCATTCGGTGGTCAACTGCGATCTCAGCACGCTATCGAGAGGGCTATGAATTAACTTGTTTACGCTTCATCTAGATATCCTACTACACCAGTCGGGTCACATAATGCTGTCAGATTTTGATCTGGCTAAACAGTTTGGTGATTCGGGAACTGCCCCCGCAATGGTTCATTCAGAACAGAATGGGGTTAGTTGCGATTTCTAAGAGTCCTCGACTATATGTTTATCACGATTGACTTCTTTCTTAACCCAGGTACCATTGATCAACACAATGGCATGTACATCAAATTTTCGGACAAACTCATTCGTTGGTACAGAAGGTGAGAGCGAGTCATGAGCATTTGTGCTGCCTGACGGTACTTATTTCGGCGTCTGCCTTCAGAATACATTGCACCTGAAGTGATTGCAGCACAAGGTCACACAGCTGCTGTAGACTGGTGGACGCTGGGCATACTCATTTACGAGATGATTGTACGTGTCTTCACCCTATCTGCTGTTTGCACGTCCTTTCTTCCTGGTATCGAGTAATGGCCAGGGCCATACGGTTCTTGATCTCTTCCCCGTCGCCCAACATGAAGAGCGGCATATGTTCATTTGAGTTCAGGTTCAAGCCGAGATCTTGACCTGATGTCCTTCACACTTTTACCTTCTCTATCGATTTCCATGCATTTCTGACGTACAATTTCCACTCCTCTTTTTCCTCTCTTGAATCTTGCAACCCGGGCTATCGAACACCACCGACCGTCTAATTTCCGCTTATTGGTTACCATTGCATTGTTCGCGTTTGGCCTACTCCGGAATGGCACTGTGTTGGACAATAATGGATGAACTGGTCTTCAACGTGCCATGGTTGGTACCTTGACGTTTTGGACGTCTCTCCTACCATCCCATCACCACTTGATATCGGCACGTCGCCTCGGGTCTTGGGTTTAATCTATATCCACAGTATGCCACAACCCCTTTCAAAGGTGATGCACGGACAGATACGTTCGCCAACATCCGTATGCTTCCTGTACACTTTCGGGATGCACCTAAAGTTTCCGCGTGAGTTGTCAATTCTTCTCTTGTTAGCGCTTGTTTCTTCTTCTTTATGTCTTCATTCAAATCTCGAACCTTCGGAGAATCATAGCGTGGGGTTCTCTGCGGCGCTTGGTTACCTTCCTTGGAATGATCCGTTGTTACTTCTTTCTTTACGCCAGATATCTGCATTTTCTCGGGTGTAAGAGTACGCTGCGCTCTTCACTTGGCAGATGGATGTCTGTATCTGTGTAATTTTCTTTTGGCCTAGTCCCAATTGTCCCAGTTTAGTACCGGGATTGAGAAGATTTCCAGGGAGGAGACATGCCTTCTGATCGATATGCTTTTGGGTGTGATGGAGCGAGATGGGCCCGCTCCTTGCAACACGTTTAATTGTCCTGGTCGGCCGTTTATACGCCGTACCAGCGTTGTACCTTGCGTAAAATTTGTCAGATTCGCCTATAGCTTCAGAATAACCTTTCTCGTTCCTCTTTAACGCTCTTTTGGCTTATCTATGAACACATTGTTACCGCATTTGCTTAGTCACACCCGCCTTCCCCAAACCTGCCATCTTGTTTACGACGTTATGCCTTAACTCTCTGCACTAATCTCTTTCTCTATCTTTCCTTGTCCTTGAATTGGCTTATCGACTCTTTCATTCTTTAGTGCGGGCAAAGATTGCGTTACAAGGTTATTGGACAAGAACGAGGCGACACGGTTAGGTAGCCGCAGCGGTGCCAGCGAAGTCAAGCAACACAAATGGTTTGCCAAAGTTTCTTGGGGTCTCCTGAGGAATATGAAACCACCGGTGGGTAATTCTCCCTTATGCTCGTTGCCATCTTTTTTTGGGTTCCGTCATGAACCTCTTTGATATCGGTTTTTTTCGGTTTTCGCTTGGTCGAGAAATGTTCGACCATTTTTAAAACGACGATCTTTCGTCACCGCTTTTTATGATTTTCGTGAATCTAGATTTCCCGTCGTCGTGCTGTTTGATATTGGCATTGATTTTGGCCGAACGCATATTATTGCTTGTGCGCCTGTGCCACTGCTGAAGGCGATGGTTGGCAATCGCGTACAGCAGCAACACTTGTGCCCGTACTGAGTTCTCACATGGAGCTCAGTAGACGCTCTTTCCCAACCAGCGTTTTGTGTTCCGTGCTGTTGTGCTCACGGTTTCTTCCTTGATTTTTTTCTCTTTGTGCCTTTTGCTGTTCATAACATTCCCTTGATGAAACGGAATGCTCCTGCTGTTGTTGTCCCTGAGGTTTTTTCCCTTCTTCTTTCTTGCCCGCCCAATCAGGTTTTGTCTTTTTTTGTGATTTCATATGTATAGGCAGGCAGGCAGTGTTAGGTCACCCAGTTTTCTTTTCATTATGCTTCTGGGCTGTGCCAGTCTGCTTGCTGAATTGTCGAAGAGAGACCGGTGGATGGTTCTTCGAGACAAACGGTTGATCTAACGTTGAGATCTTCGAGTGTAATATCCCGACCAAGTGCTTCGCAACGGCAGGGGAGGGTTGATGCGCCTGGGTATGATATATCGCGGAGGTATATCTAAAAATTGAGGAATCTATCTTTCACGGATTTTATCGGCCTTTTTGTTGTTGATGGATCGTTTCTGATCGATTCTCTTTTTACTTCCGTTTTTTGTCATTTGCTCTGATACGCTCGTTGACTCTCATTTGCTGGGCTTTTTGAGGGTTGACATGTGTTTGGTCTGTGTTGGCTGAGGGATGACTGACTTTGTTATTTACTACAGATCATCCCTTCATCATCCAACGGAGTGGACGCTGTAAACTTTCGGCATATCAAAGAATCACATTCCCTGCATCTGGAGGAGGAGGAATCAACGCCGTCGCCGAATCAGCCACCACACAGTGCCCCAATTTTGAGCGGTCCGGGGACATCAAGGTTGCCATCGAATTCGAACTTGTCAACACGCTCACAAGGACGAACGAGATCAAGAGGACAATCGACGGCGGTTGGAGAGACGGAAGGAGGAGATTTGTTTGAGGCGTTCTCAAGTGTTACACTGCACCATGAGGGGGACATATAGAGTATGGAATAGGATATCACCTTTGAGCGGAGCGGACAGGATACCATAATAGAACAGATATCAGAAAAAATGAATAGCATGGGATTGATGATGATGGATGAGTGTGACAAAGGAAAAGTGACGGATTAAAAAAGAAGTCACACCGAGGGTTCCGAGGTGGATCTGAGATTTCTTTTTGCAGTGTGATCTTTGGCAGAGATTACGTTGGCTCATGCGGTGGAGGAAAGCATTCCGTCCGGGCTCAATGAAAGTACATAAACCCCTACAGCTTGATGCTGCTCAGTTTTACATCCAACCATGGCTGAAATGTATCCTCCTTACAACTCTCGTGCCTACGTTGACGATAACAGCGACGCTGACAATGAACAGTCTGCTCATACTGCTAAAGATCCTTCTTCGCCGAAGACTGATTCCGGGAATTCGAAGGTGATCACTCTTTTTTTTCTTTTTTCAAATCCTTACAACACTTTCCATACTCCTTCTCTCGCAATCTTCCTACTTATATCTCCTTTTCCTCGTATTCCATTTTTCTCAATGCTCTCCAACAGCCACAAGCCACTTTTTTGACAAAGCTCTATGCGTAAGTTTAACCGCTTCTCTTCAGTGCCTTCTCTGATTTTTTTCCACGAACATCAGTCTTCTCGAACGGCCTGAGAACCAACATATGATACGTTGGGATCCACAAGGCGAACATATCATCGTCGAAAGACCAGAACAGCTCGCCCTCCATGTTCTGCCCTCTATCTATCGCCAATCTCGCTTCGCAAGCTTCTCAAGGCAGCTAAACGTGAGCACGGTAAACAGTCTCTAGCCATATTCCGACTCTGATCTGCTTTAGATCTACGGTTTTATGCGCAAGGTCAATTTGCGCAATGTTGATCCAGCAATCGATGATCCCGACGCGAGTACCTGGTCTCATCCGACCCTGAACCGTCACTCTCCACCCGAAGTCGTCGCCAATTTCAAAAGACGCGTTCCACCGCGTTTACCGAAACCAAGAAAACGTGATATGCAGGAACAACAGCAGATTATTCCGCCTCCGCGTTCTGCTATCCCAGGTCTAGGTCCTGGTACTGTGCCTTTGTCAATACCGTCGCCAGGAATGAATGGTTCGAAGCTGACTCCTCATATCGGTCGGACAAGAGGTTTCTCTGCTCCAGGCTCTTTCAATCCTCTCCCTCAAACTTCCCCTGGAGGCTGGGGTTCGACGTATCCTCGTAATGCGCTTCCGCCTCTTAACGTGCCTTCGGAACCACACCATATGACCCACACTGGTTATGGGCATCATCCTCTTTCTCCTTCCGAAGATTCTCCTACCTCTCCCTCGTATAGCTATCATTCTCGTGCAGAACCGTTAATGCACCACAACTACAATTATCAAGACTCCTCCGCCACTTCATGGTTTCCTTCCAACGGTAACACTTCCACCTCCCACAACGGCAGCTTGTCGTCTCTTCTGAATCCTTCTTCCGGTGTCCCTGCCGGTACGCTATACAACCACAACACTCGACCAACTCCTACCATCAACACTGCTGTTCATTCCAGCAGTAGCTACAGCTCACCCTTTTCCTCAGTCCCACTTCATGCCTCTGACCAATCTCACTCATCCTCAGGCTCTTCGTTATCTCCCGAAGGAAATTCTCGCGCCCAGTCCGGATATCCCATGTCGTACGATGAGTATGCATCTTCCTCCAGACCTAATTCGAGTCAGAGACAAATTCCTTCGCCTAGTCCGAGGCTTTCCAACTCGAGGTCCCCCTATCACTCGACTAGCAACTCCTCGATGATCATAAGGCGGAGTCGGAGACACTCGCAAGTCATGAGTCCCTATCCATCACCTTACGAAAACGGGGGCGGCTCGTCTTCTAGCGGGTCATTGACTGAGCATCAACGTCCTTCTAGCTCTCCGCAGCCTGAGATGCACCACGGTCATTCGAATACGCATTATTCATCTCATCATAACGGGATGAATGCCAGTCTTCCTCGTGCGCGAAGCATGATGCAGCTTTCGTCGGACACGGGCTCACCCTCTCCGTACTCGTATCATAACACACAACCTGACTTTGCTTATTCGCCAATCCCATCTGCGGCGTCAACTTCGGTGCCTTCTCTCACGAGCGTGCCATCGTCGTCATCGATCTCGTCAATGTCTTCCATTCATGATACTTATGGAAGTAGACACAACGCCAATGCTCGTCCTGGGACAGCAGCTTCATCGATGAGCGTCGCGAGCAGCTCTTCTCAGGCTAATACTCCTCCGATGGATGGTGGAGCAGGTGGTTATGAAGTCAGCATATCAGGGTCTGGGATAGGTGGAGATGCTACGATGGTAAGAGGCTATGACCAGGACTATGGCTTCGTGTCAATGGAGAACCATGAGCTACAGTCTGGTTACGGAAAAGAAATGTAGCTTCCTCTCTCTCTTTCTCTCTCGTAAAGTTGATATCTTTGGGAACCATATCATCAGCATCATACATGCCCCGGACCCTTGCTTCACCCAGAAAGCTTTTACGCTAGAACACTACGCTTGGGTCGGGGTGTTTTTGTTTCTTGTGTTCGACGATCTCTCCTTCGTCGATGTTTTACTATGATACCCATGTTGTTTTCCAGGTGCGATTCTGCGATAGTCGTACTACCTCAACTGTCTTGTCTTGTCACTGCATTTGATGGACTTATAGCTCTGTTTTCCCTTTGGCTCATTGACAACCCTAGTATATGCGCTCAATTCCATACGAGCTCAATACCTTTGCATACTTACTTACAAAACTTCTTCGAGTCTTCGACCAAACCTAATCGATCAATCGTCCGGACGTAGGGAATGTTGTGTTCTGCGGAAGCAATCTGCTTATCTCGTATTGGAAAGTTCCGTTGATCATCAAACGTCTTCCAAAAACATCTCTCTTTTAATTGAACTTTGCGAGACTGCTGTAACCTGTTGGTGTTAAAGTTCAGGTTATCCAAGATCATCAATGAACCTTGGTCTGCGTTGAACCCTGGGGGGAGCTACTAACTAAAGCTGTGGCATATGCTCTCTCTTTCCACACTCTCTGTGCTCGATAACCCGTGTTGTCGTTTCTTTCACGGCTGGCATTTCGAAATCAGAAGTCTTCTATTTGATCCCGGCTCACGTTTTTTTGGGATCCTCGGGATCGGTTTTTCGGAAAGAGTACGAGGATTTTTGACCTCGGAAAAGAGGTTTCCTTTACTAAATATTCTAGCTGAACATATATCTCACTCAAAGTACAGACGAAACTGTTCCATCACACTCTCTGGTACGATATACTTGCGCCCTTACGCAAGGGCATATCGAGATTTGCAGCCGAATGAATTCAAAACTCCATGGCATGGCTCATCGTGGCACTAAGTAGTACCTACTCTCAATCAGCGAATGATTAATGTTCTCGGGTCTACGATTACTTACTTACTCACTGCCCAGTGCCAGTGACCTTTTTTCCTGGTCCAAAATCTTTTTGACCCAGAGGAGAATCCAGATTGGAGATCATACTACTCAACGTGGAAAGACCACAGATTCCCAATCCTTCGGGAATTATTCTGGATAACGCGGGGGTGTCAGGACTCGGGATGTATATTCATGGACCAGACCCCCTCGTCGAGTCATGGGACTCTGCGAAGTATCAAAGTTGCGGGGCGGAGAGGCGTAATACTAAAGGTCACAGACTTCTCTTTGGAAAGATTCCTAACAAAGTCAATCAATTAAGTACTAGTTAGAACCCGGGCGTGCAGTGCTCTGCTTATGGACGATTATCAGCCTGCCAGCCATAGACCAAGTAAAAGTCCCTAGCGGGTACTTCAAACACCCCCCTCACCTCCCTTTGGTCCATCAATCCATCACTCTCGGACTTGAGGACGACTAATCGAGGTGGCAAGGTACCCACGTTGTCCGTTCTATCCCAATATTTCCGTGCTGCAAAAGTGGAGGTAAGTAGCAACTTATGTACACCCGTAAAGTAACTGAATGTGCTTTCATGATTTCTACCATTGGATGCTGATGTCGCCTTTTCATAGTACTTCATATCCGAGTTACTTACTATACTATACATACCATGATCCCTGCTGTTATCAGAATATTTGACGGGGCCCATCGACGACATCTGGTATTGACACATTTTTCTTTACGAACCTTCACATAATAATGTTCCTCATATCGGAGTGTTCCATGACTTCCCGTCAAAATTTTGTTCGACGTACATTTGTTATGCTCGAGCTGTTGATGAACAAATTTGGTGAGCTCTGTAAGAAAGGGAGTGGTGGAATAATCGAGCGTTCCATGTGCATACTTATTACTCAGGACATGATGTAGATATCATGTTGCTGAATACGAGTCATCCTGATTCGGGGACAGGAGTAGGATAGCGATGAGCAACGGATGTTCTGAATTTTTAAGAACAACTACTTACTTACCTCGATTTTACCTTTGCAAGTGGAATTTCGAGTCGAGTAAGGTGACTTTACTCCGATCAAGCTGCTTACTGGTCCCTGGATGAGTTCAAACTTTGAATCTTGACGAGCAAGTTGCCGTCGCTTAGAGTCCGGGCCAGTGGTAACCTGTCCATCTGGAGCTTTTAACTTTTTACGACGAGGGAAGAGTGCTAAGCTTTTGCAGACGCAGCGATAGTCCGGGTCTGCGCTACGGAGGTCAATGAACGCAGTAGATCACGTCAACCATAATCGATGCCGAGTGCCAGAGGGAAAAAATCAGAGAGAACAAAAAGAAATCACGTCCAGATGGCTGAGCAAAACGCCGTCTCATGGCCCAGGCCTCGAGTGATTTCTTTTCCGGAGAACACTCGAGTCCTAGAACAATGTACTGCTTCTCCACGAGTACGAGTACGAGTTTTAGATAGATTATTTCCAAAAAGACTCTCGTTTGGGCAGCCCTGCAAATACAACACCTTTCAGTAGAGATCCGAAAACAAGGAAAACCCAAAAACACACCCTTGCATTTCATGGATGAAGAAACATCCGTCTACTTCACACGAACGCACAAAAGACGCGCACATGTAAGGGACTGCATATAGAACATGGATCACCATTATTGAGTCTCTGGACAACCCATGTCGAATGTTTTAATGAACTCCTATCCCGGGTCAGAGCGGCGGAAAACCCACCTCTGCCAGGAATACTATGGCCGTAACCCAAGACTGACCGATGCCAGGACAACAACAGACGACAACTTAGGAAACAAGTCAGAATAAGTTGTGACTGACCCCCCATACGCCGGGATCTGCTGATGTTCCATGCAGATTCTGGAGTATGGAACGATTTGAACGATTCACATGAGGTTGTTGATTAGCCCATGTTTTCAGAGCGTGATAGCCTGTACTAAGCATGATGTCCGATGCAACTTGGTAGCTTGGGGGGCTCTCTTCCCCGCGATGATAATGGCCCTTTCATTAAAATAGTTGGGTTTGGCTCTGTATGGGTCAGATCGAAGGGAGCATGTGCAACAACGGTGCCGCCGATAAGTAACTCATGAGCATCGCTTTGACCTAGTACCCACCCCAGAATGTTCCCGTATATAGCAACAATCTCACTCACTCACGGTTTAGGAGGTTAACACCGGGCGAAGGGGTTTGAATGTAATCACCGATTGGTTTGAGTTACCTATGAAGCAATTTATCAATAGAATAGAAGTTATATCTAAGTTAAGGAATAATATTACATCGCGTTCGCTGATTTTTCAGATAGCCACCGCTATAACTACAAGGTCCTTGACTGTAAACACTTCATGTAGAGTTCCGCAATGAGTCTGGAAGGGAAAAAAGTGTAGGCTTCTGATTAAAAGGAGAGTTTTCGAAGTGGCACTGCCTGCAGCTAAAGAAAAGTGAAGTGAAAGCAAAAGCAGATAATAACGAAGGTACGTATGAAGACTGTGAGTTTTGGTACACGATGGTGGATGGGTGAGGATAGCACAAAGCGTCCGACGTACTCGCTGAGAAGTGGGAAGAAAGTAACAACCTAGCAGCGCTGGAATGAAAGGGATTGTTGAGGGCTTTCCAGTGACATCGAAGGTCGGGGCGAGATGAGTTGATGAGAGTGTTCTGTCATCGCTGGCTGGTCACCGAGATCGCATTGCTCCAAGTCGCCATTTGCTTCCGGATCAAGAAAAGAGACCGTTTCTTCTTCATCACCATCTTCAAGCTCCTCATCAACGGCTTTCCGTGCAACGTAAGAAAGGTAGATGAAGATCGCGACACACAACGCGATTCCAAAAATCGTCCACATCCGAGCCACGGTATCCGCGTGGCTTTCCTCCGTCTCTGAGGACTTGCCATCCTCGGTTACCATGTGATAGTCTTTGAAGGAATGGATGGAGGCACCAAGACTACTGTGAATGATAACTTTGAATAAGGAGAGTGCAGTGCAAAACGTGTATGTCCGCAGTGTCAAAGTCGGAGAAGCGGCTAAGAGACAGTTCATGACGTTGTAAGGGTAAGGAGCAAGCCGGATAAGGAAAAGAAGCTTCGGTCGCTTCTCAATGGCGCGGACAACACGCTTGAGGGTGCATGTGGAGGAAAGCCAGCGAGATATGCTTTCCCGCAAAAGAGTACGGGATAGTAGGAATACTATAAGTGCACCAGAAAGCGCGGCAAAATAAGATATGACCGCGCCTGTCCAGGGGCCAAAAGTATAACCGGAAAGGATAATGAGTGTAGAGTAGAGTGGTACCGGAGCTGAAGAAGATAGATTCATTAGATAAGATCCTAGGCATGAGAGGTAAAAGACGCGATAAAACTTACGGAACGTTGTCAGGAAAATAAGGAAGAAAAGTACAGCCTGGCCGTATGTTGAGTCAGCTTGAAGCCATCGGGATAACTCATCTAGAGCTACGAAAAGATATGAAGCCAATTAAAGAGGCATAGTTAACGCAGAGACTAAGTTTTTGCTTACCGGAAAAAAGTTCAGCTTTGTAAAACGCGATGGCGATAAGGAAGACGAGACTTGTCAGAGCATACAGGATGATAGGTAACCAGGGTCGGAGTAGATTAGCTATCCGTAGTCGACGAGTATTATATTGAGAAGATAGACTCCTCGGATTGCGCAAGAACATTGACTGATTCGAAATCGGAGAGTGACCCCTACAGAAGGATTGATTCGGCGAAGAACGAGATGGACCAGCGCTCAAAAACCTAGAATCGCGCTCAAAGGATATATTATGTGGGAATATCGCCTTTTCACTCGTGCGCCCAGGAGAATGAGCATTGGGAGACTGGGACTGAGTCTGCGAGGATGGAGATAACGAAGGGGAGATGGGCCGTGACAGAGTCGAAGGCGTTGAGGAGGTTGGGATAGATATCCGAAGGTGTTCCTCCATGAAGATATACAATGCAGAGAGAGAGATGGAGTAGAGTAGAGAAGGAGATTGAAAGCACCGTCAGAGCGGGCTGGAAGAGGTAAAATATGGAAGTGGTGAAAAGGTGTAAAGCATAAAAATGTGGAGCCCTGCGGGCGGTTAGACCGGGCCTTGTCACGAGATCAATAAATTTCAAATTTATATGCGTTCAAGCACTTCAGAAGCTTTGCTTGTACTTATCCTTCTACTCTCCCTATTTTTCTGTTCTTCTACTGTTCTTGCAGAGGTTGAGTACTAGATTCCTGCAGCGTTCATTGAACCAACTCACGATCAAATTCACATGTGGTGAACTCCAGTTCGATAAGAATACGTGGCGAATTAGCACTGCGAAACAGGAACTGTTCATTCATTCCCCCAATTCCACTAATCGGTGACATATGACCTTCTTTTCCCGTAGGGATTATTGGCTGAACGTGCACATAGGTCAAACATAGGTTCAGGCAGTGGGGAGCACAAGAACCTGTCAAGATGCAACGTGCGCTGCGAGTTATCACTCGCCGTCCAAAATCCTTCTATTCTTCCACGACGATCAGATGGCATAGTACAGAAAAGCCAAAATCCCCGCATGCACAATGGTATGCGGACGTGTTACCTGCAATGGTTCCGATTTTTCTCCTAGGCTCAGCAGTCTATCTTGTATGTATTTCTCCGTTCCCTACAAGATTCTCACTCAATGTCACCTCAGGGTCTCCAACTAGCTCAGACGCGCCTTTCACACGAGAAATACATGATTGAAGCACGAGAACGAGTAGAAGTACTCGAGGCACAGATAGACGCGCTTCAGCATAGTCGAGGGAAGGCTACAGAATCAATACCATCTCAGAAAATAGCCTCAGGTAACTCGAAATGGCGGCCATGGTGAAGAGGAGAAATCTTCATGCTAGTCACCTCGTCTAAAATCGACAAAGATGACCTCTATTACCAAACAACAGATGATGAACATATGATTATAGTAGATGGGATGCAATAAATGCTCAAATACAAAAAGGGTATCATGCAGAAGGTTATAGTGTAACTCCGAGTGCTTTGATGAGGGCACTTTTATGGCGGTCAAATAATTTAGCGGTGCTATGAACGAGATGATGAGCTTCATTACGCGAACGTTATATTATGGACCATTCACACCTGAGAATGGCTGCTATCAAGCCAGTGAAAGTTTTGACAGAGTCTCGAGCTCTTTTCAAGCGGAATATATCATAAGCTAACGAGGATGAGCATTTTGACATAGTGGATAGTCATGAAAACGCACAAACGAAGATCAAGTCCATCACAAGTTTTGCTCTAGAAAGCTGCAGCCAGTAATCCTGCTTCTGCAGCCGAGATAGTTCTTTATCATCGAGTTTCGAGGAAGTCGGTTTTGATTTAGCTGTCGCTCCTGAAAGTGATTCATTGTAAAGCCTTGACTGAACTGTATAGCGAAGCATTAGGATCATTGATAGAAGGATCTTCGTCATGGGATCTTGATATAGACATACCTTGGTGCTGCAGAGATCCATTTATCTGTCTTTCGACACCATTCTCAACTAGTCCAACCAAGGTCGCGAGAAACCAGCACCAATCTGACAACCTCGCTGCTCTTTCTCCAGACTTCTTTCCAAGGAGTCCCAACAACGACAGTGTGTATAAATCATCGGAGATGGCGTTTACTAACTCGAGCAACACCGGTGGAGGGGCGTTCAGCACCGCATGCAGAAATGGCCGTGCTACTTCTGTTTGCTTCGAAGCTGACGCGTCAGATGAGAAAGGTACGGATTGTTGCGCCAAGATAGCAGTTAGAGGTGATAACCAGTTGAACAACAGAAGACATTTTCTGCCATGGATTTGATCAAGTTATGAAACTAACTTTGGTACGGTGGTACCTACCGTGAAAATGATAGACCCGAAACAGTTGAAGTCAGTCGTTTCACGAGTTCTTGTTCCCAAGGCCGTTTGTTCGACTTGCGCAATAGTCTACTACCGGTCACGGTCGTGTGGAACATCAGATAGACTTTGAGCGAGTATTGAATGATTTTCTAGTGCGTGATTGAGATTCCATCGAACAGAACAGTCAGAGAGATCCAGCTAGCGTACGAATGCTTTATCTCTCCCATTACTGGTGAGAACAATCTCTCTCCAGACCTCCTCGTGGCGTATCCGGCGCTCAGCTTCCTTCATGCGTACATCCTCCTCGTCATCAATACTCTCAACTTCAGCGTTGTCCGCAATCTCATCCTTCTCGTACACACTCGAGTTGTATGTGTGTGCTGAAATAACAGAGACCCTGGGTGTCCTGGGTGGATGAGAGGAGAGCGGGTTCATTTGAAAACCAGAGGTGGAGTCAAATTGGGAAAAGTATTGGCTATCCGACATGTCCTCATGTGTTGATGTAGAGGGAGGAGCTCCATGAGGAAATGTGATTGAAGACATTGAGGAAGCTGTAGTTTAAGTTATGTCCTGACAGTGACTACTCGGAGTCGTTCTGAGCAACCCTTGGGCGCTTCATACACGTGACAATCCAAGCGCGCACAAACTGCTGTTCTGCAACTTGCACCATGACTTTCACGTTGAACGTCGAACGATAAACAAGCTCTCTCCTCATACCTTTGTCTTCTGGATCACACTCAAGCTGAATACCTACATCACTGTCTTTGCTCTTATAATCTACAACCGGTATGGCCAATGCAGCCTTACGATCTCCCCCTACCCCACGCTCTGAAGTTTCCTCGCCTCGACCAAAGTTCGAATCAGAGTTGCTGAAAGCTTATATGAAAAAACTGCTATCGACTACGCTCAGTTCTGCAGTATGGCCGGAGCCAAAGGAACGTGATCGTGTCAAATCATGGATGAAGGAAATTGGAGATCGTGTCAAGGATAGGATGTTGGAAATTCAGCCGAAAGGATTGTGAGTTTCCTTTGGTTCGGAAGATGTGCGAACAAGATGCTGAAGTATCACTCCCAGTAAATATATCGTGCTCACTCAAGTCAATGAGAATCTGGGTCAAGGTGGTCGGTTCGTGCTTCAGTTTGATTCCCCCTGCTTCACGTGAAAATTGAGAGCTGTCCCAAAAGCGCGGATATAGTTTGCCACTGGGAGGATACGGATACAGTAGCTCAAGAGGTTTACTATAATGTACGTCGTCATTGGATTTTATCGGCCAATAGACCACTGATTGGTATCTGCAGGACTCCTTGATTTGCATATGCATAGCTCTGGCAATTCGAACTTTCTAGCATTCGCTTTGGGATCTAGCTTCTTTCCAACTTTGTATATCGGAGATACCCATTATAATCGTCATCGAAATCGTTTCACTGAACTTGGTTAGAGTGTTCTGCCATGCGAAAGAAAAGTACGATCAAGTTTGCATCTTGCTCAGCCGTGGATACAGAGGCGGCACTTGTCAACTTGGGGTGCTATCTTTGCTTTCCAGCATCTGCACACGACGAATGATATCGATAATCAGTGGTCCTCGATGGGCAAAACCATCTCCATATGCCTAACTCGCTCCTGGCCTTGTTCCGATTAGCTGGTGAAAGTCGTGCGTATCACGCTGTGACTATTGATTTGTGCCACTAATACCAAACTCCCTGTCAACTCCCTGAGTCCAGCTGGTCTGCACCCCGCGCAAAACCGTATCGAACCTTATCGTGATGCAATCGAACTTAGTCATGGACGCGGTATCAGACGTTCTTTATGTTCTTGGAAAACCAGTCAATATATGCAACTGCCATTACTAGCCATTACCCCGTTCTACCGTATAGGCAGTGTGACTCCAGGTGACTGCTTGCTCTTTCTTAGAAAAACCCACAGCTAATTCCGCGATATTCATTCTGAATCAAGGGCTAATGTCATCGGTGGATGTTTTGCACTGTGTACAAGCATCATTTCACAATTCATGAGGGAGGACCAGATGAGGCGGTCATCGGATATGATTTTTCTGATTTCTACACCAAAGTGTAAGTCCTTTGAAATCCGTATTCGTCTTCACTTCCCGTCTTTCAACCCGTTTCAATTTTGTTGTAAGGTCTACTACCGAAGCATACCTCTGCTGCATCGCCACTGCTCCTGAATGGGCTTCAGATTTACGCGAATTTCAACTTGGGGCCTACAATGTTGTAAGCGCGAAGTAAGACAGAAGAAGAACTTCTTTGAATCAGTTCGACGACTTTGTTCGACTGATTCAGCTGTGGGATGTACAATATGTCGGTGAGGCTTCGGTGAGATGACACGATTGCGGGTATCATGCCAAGCTTGTGCAAGCCGCAAATGCATTCATCGTGATGAACGTGAACGTGAACTATGAACCACATGAATGAATGCAGTTGAATGACTGTTAATGGCTATGGGGTAAGTGATTCATGAGTACATATATCTCTTTCGCTGAGAATCAAATTGTCATCCTCATCAGATTCTACGAGACAGTTAATGATGTGCCGCAAATCGTGTTATCATCTCAGTGTCCCCGTCTCTTATTCCGAGTTATAGGTATGTGCACATCAAATGGAAATCAACTGACCTACCTTACTATGGTCCAGGCTATGTATAGAATTTATGACAGAACGCTATCTACATATGCCGATTACCTACTGATGGTGGAGGGAGGAGGAGGAGGGATATTTTGCGGTATTCGCAACTCGATTGAGAAGGATCCTCACGTCTGGCGAAAGGTATTTGTCGGTCTCAGCTGTACAAAGATTAAATCTTACTTTGAATTCTACGACTTCCAGCCTGCCAATTGTTCCCCTATCATCCCAGTGTGGTATCTCGCCACATGCCGTCAATAGCTCAAGTCTTGCCAAAAATCCAACAAGACCTCCCATGGATGTAGGAAAACGGGAAATATATCTTCCCAATTGCATTACAATCTATGTACAGTCTATCAGCTCACGGAAATTACTCTGAAAGGAGTTCCTTAAGTCCGGATGCTCTCGTTTTTCTCTTGCCTGCCAGAATGACCGCGGAAGATCATGGAGTTGGTTTTGGGGTTGATGAAAACGGCGTTGGACAATTGAATAGGTCGTGAGCTATGAGCTGTGAACTGTGAACGAGGAATTGGATACCAGATGTAAGGTTTTCTGGCTTTCGTTCTATGATCATCCGTGGTTGTTCCCGTTACTGTTAGGGCTTGATTATCAAAAGCTCGCTGTGTTCAGGAGCTATAGAGTGGCTCAAGTGATAGTTCTTGGAATGTATGACAGCAACGCGGTATGTTTCTCATTCATTCAGTCGTGTAAACATACTGATGTTTGAAAACATACATGCCTTTTTTCGTTGATATTTGATCACCTCAACCGTCAGCGTCCAACTCCTCGGTGAAATACGTAGTTCTTCTCTACGAAATCAGATCACAGTGACTAGAATGATAATCTTTGGATGAACTTTGTTTGATATTCTCAGTATGCTGTATGTAACGCAGAAGCAAAATCTCTTCAAACGACTATCGATGCGGTACTTGATTGATGTTGAGGGTGGATCATTGGAAGTTAATTGAAACAGCAACTTGGTCCTCCTCACATTATTTCTCTATGCGATCTCGTGGAGAGAGAGGAAAGGACATCCACGCTGACCGTTTTGAGAAATAACTCCTATACTCCTCCTCTACACTGGCGCTAGTTAGGAGCCTAAACTTTGATGGCGGTGACGAACCAGTGACGATGTTGCACCACTGCTGACTAAAATGACGTTCATTAGGTCCATTGCCTCTTGAACCCTCACCAACACCTCTAACAATCTCTTCCATCTACAATGCCTTCTGGCAACGTCGTAGACGCTTTCAAGAGTAAGAATTACTCTCATCTTTCTCGCTTTTATCTCTGTAATTCTTCTTATCAATAGACTTGATTCGACATGGAAAAAACCATCATAATCAACCCCGCGACGAATCGCATCCATCTGACCAGTCTCCCACCCGTAATCAGCCCGTCAATCAGCCGCAGAAACAACCAGAACAAGACCAGCAACCGATACATAGAGAAGCTGCCGAGCAGATTGTGAAGGAGGAACGAGAAGCCAAGGCCCAGATGCCGTCATATAAGGGATTAGAGAACTTTAAGTTGTTGGAGAAAATGGGAGAGTACGTCCTGTGATCTTCTTGATCTCATCAACTCGCTTACATCTCCATAGCGGGGCTTTCTCCAACGTCTACAAAGCTATAGATATCAAGACTGGCCAGAAAGTTGCAGGTATGCTTTCGTCATACTAAACCACAGAGGGAATCTTCACATCCCTTGTATCAGTGAAAGTCGTCCGTAAATATGAACTCAATGCTACCCAGGTTAGTACCGTCTCCCTCATGGCTCGTACACTCTCAACGTACCTTCATCACACTGACTTTTAAACAATTACGCTTTCACTTTACTGCCACTGCTGCGCGCGCGCTAGGATGGAGACAAGCACCTCAATCCGAAATTTAAGAAAAAGCCGCGCGTAACAGAGGTGCTCTACCATTTGATCTTTTATTCGTGAATCATGACGACGGATCTAACGTTATCATCGTACAGCGTGCCAACATTCTGAAGGGTGTGTCATGCATACTCCAAATGCTTCCGTTCTCTTGACCTTGTTTGATAGAGGTCCAAATAATGCGGGGCACCCATCATCCTTCAATAGTCAAACTCATATCATTTTCCGAATCCACAGAGCATTACTTTCTCGTCTTAGAACGTGAATCCTGATTTCCTCATCCTGATTATCTTTGTGACTAACGAAGATTCAGTCATGGAGGGTGGCGAACTTTTCCATCAAATCGTTAAACTGACATATTTTTCGGAAAACCTTTCTCGTCATGTCATCATACAAGTCGCACAAGGCATTCGCTATCTACACGAAGAACGCGGAGTCGTACATCGAGACATAAAGCCCGAAAACCTTCTTTTCGAGCGCATACCCATCATTCCTTCGAAGAATCCGATACATCGTCCATATGATGAGGAGAAGGAAGACGAGGGTGAATTCACACCTGGAGTAGGTGGCGGAGGTATTGGCCGGGTTAAGATTGCGGATTTCGGGCTAAGCAAAGTCGTGTGGAACGAGGAAACCATGACACCGTGTGGGACTGTAGGATACACCGCTCCCGAAATTGTCAAGGACGAACGCTACAGCAAGAGCGTTGACATGTGGGCCCTAGGATGTGTATTATACACCCTATTGTGTGGCTTCCCACCATTCTACGACGAAAGCATAAATGTCCTGACTGAGAAAGTCGCTCGCGGACACTACACCTTCCTAAGTCCATGGTGGGACGATATCAGTGCAAGTGGTGAGTTTGGCGCATCGCTTCACATGGCCTTGTCTCTAATGCGAAACTATTAGCCAAGGACCTCATCACACACCTACTATGTATCGATCCAGCACAACGATTCACCATAGATGAATTTCTCGCACACCCCTGGATCAATGCAGCTCCTGCCCCTCCACCTCCACCTACTCCTTTCATCTACAGCAATCTCCCTACAGCCAATGCACCTTTGGACTCTCCGCTTCTGTCCGCCGCTCGTGGAGGTCGCGCTGAAGGTCGCAGTCCGGGCATTGCCACACTGAAAGAAGCATTCGACATCACTTATGCCGTGCACAGAATGGAAGAGGAAGGTGCAAGACGTCGGAAGTACAAGGGCCGAACTGGAGTCGGAGCTAGGGGTCATCTAGGTGGATTAAACGAAGAGGATGACGAGGACGCGGAAATGGCAGAGGCAGCTAATTCTACAGGGACTGCCCGAACCACAGCTGGAGGTACTAGAAATCGGAAAGCAGGCTCATCGGGCTTCCAGCTTGACATGGATGCGGCCACCCTCTTAGGCCGACGTCACAATCGTGGAGGAGCGAGAGGCGCTTTCGGTATGGGCAGTCCGCTAGCAAAAGCTGCCACTCCGGTTCAGGAGCCTCTAGATCCTGGCAGTCCAATGCGCCACTAGTTTTCCGCTGCTTCACTGTGTACTGAGGCTCCTGCGCGGGATCGCAAATAGTGTTGTTGGATATTTTATTCCCTTCGACTGATACATAATAATTCACCAAAGGTGGCGGACATCTCATTGCGCACGCCCTTTGTGGTTGACCATTCTTTTTTCTAATTTTTTTCTCTGAGCCTTAGTACGTCTTGACCATGTTTTGCTAGCGTATCATGTACTTCGTGGGCCAAACTCACATCATCACACAAGTTAGATACATGTATACTTGTCTCATACGCCGTAATCACTGCTTGTTAGCTTTGATACCCATACATAACATATTCGTTCGCCCGATACAAACCGTCCCAGATGATTGTTTACCGACACAAGGTTCCTGAAGAGAAAACCAAGTGATACTGTACTCTTTTACTCCTTTTCAAAACCAACGAGGTGGAACATCGAGTTGTCTACAGGTGGTGATACCCTTTGGGATAACCTCTGTATCAGAGATGTGACACGACTCCGTCGCCGCGCGAGTCTCAGCGTTTGACCATGCCATCCAGAACCCCTGAGGAAAGTAAAGAAAAATGCGCTGCAACGAAGGATATCTACCAGACAAGACCTCAATCACCTGGCCGCCTTCCGTCGCATCTGAGAATATCATTCCAAACACGACGAGGTTCTTCAGGTTCGACGGCAAGGTCATGCTGATCAGAGATTCTAGGAAAGGCTGGATATATGGGAAAAAAAAGGAAAGAAATAAGGAGTTAACTATAGGACTCCGATGAAGACGTACCTCGCGTGTTAGAGCCATCATTGGATCCTCTGCACTAGTCTGGGTAGGTAAGGAGAACGCCAACGACTGCAGCATTGGAAACAAGTTGGCGATCATAGTACACATTTCTGATGTGTGGAACGCCCGGAGGTGCATCGATTCAAGCTCGGGAGCACCACGATGTAGATGCCAGAGATCATCCCGGATACCAATCATATCACACGTCCTGTCCCATCTGTCTCCGAACAGTCGAACCCGACGTAAGCCTCTCAGCTGTTCTTCGTAGAATGAAGAGAGCAGGAAGTGCGGCCCATCGTATAGAACGAGGCCGTGTAATGAGCACGGAAGGTCGTCGAGTAGTATAGCACCCTCTGGAGATTTGTCTGGTTCTGGTTCACGGATATAGAGGTGTAGGAGGGAAGGACATCGCTTCAAGACGGCAGAGAAGGCAGGACAATGCATAATTTTCCTGTCCCGGTTGAGATGTAGGCTTTGGAGCCGGGGAAGGGAGATGTCTGTGCTTGTGAGCTCAGAGAGACCTTCGAGAGTAGCTCGAGATGTGATCAAGTTGAGTGATAATAGCTTGTCCGGGTCAATCAAAGCAAGCCAGCGGGGGGGATCAACCGGATCGTAACTAGCGTGACTGTCTCTTGATATGGTCAACGATTTCGTGGATATCTTGGAGGAGATGGATCCAGGTTGTAAGGAACATTCTTTGAGTATCAGATGTTTCAAGGATAGCAGAGTAGACATATCGGAAACTCTGCTGGGGGTAAGAAGAATGTTGTGGAACTCTAGTTGTTGTAGATTGACTAGGAGATGTAGATGGTCACATACGATGTTCAAGACTGGTTCGAATGGAGGATCAGGCCAGGTTTGGAATTGTACGGAGCATGTGCGTATCAGAGGAGCGATATCAGGTGAAGCTACGAATCGAAGTCGTTCCAGCGCATTCGTAAGTCCTCGTCTTTGGGAAGTCTTGAAGACGTAGAGGAAAGCTTCCCAGGAGTACTCGCAGATGATGGTGAGGCGAGCGTACATGTAGCGACGAGCAAGCCAGCGAAAGCGAGAGCATGTCAAAGCAGAATTGCGTAAAGAAGCGAGGTCGAGGTGAAGGAAGATGTACGACCACAATTCTACCGGAAGATGAAGGTCTGGCTGCTCAGTCGCCACCTGCATCCTGCAGCTAGCTCGGGTCTTGATGGGAAAGACGATTAGAACGTTATAGAATACTCTCACAATCCATCAAACTTCGTTAGATCAAAGAGGCGCAAGTCAATACTGCAAAGAATCTATGATACATGGGATAGAAAGACACGAGGAAGGTAGATTAGATACTGTACACGATATACTAATACTCGAAAGCATGAAGGGTTTTGGCCGAAGGACTCTGCGACGATGTAATTATGCTTGTCCAGGGTGTGCAGTGGCTACCGTTTCACCAGTGACTACACTCTGAGAAACATCGATGAACCCTTTTTGCTTTGGATTGGCCATGTTATTTCGCTTGGATTTATAATCCCGGATGGCCGAGCGAATAGCATCTTCAGCGAGCACTGCAGAAAGCAAAATACATCAACAAGCGAAGACAGGAAGCTGAGGACAGATGAACGTACTCGAACAATGAAGCTTGACAGGAGGTAGACATAGCTCCTTAGCAATTTCCGTGTTTTTAATTTTACCAGCCTCCTCCAGTGAGAGTCCTTTGACACGCTCTGTCATATACGAGCTCGAGGCAATGGCACTCCCGCATCCGAACGTCTTGAACTTGACATCCGAGATGATACCATTTTCATCCACACGAATCTGAAGTTTCATGACATCGCCGCAACTGTAGGTCAACAATAGTCAGTTGGAGCGAGTGGCGACGGGGTCGAAGAGGAAGAAAATACATACGCAGGTGCCCCAACAAGTCCAGTACCGACATCAACATCGTTTTTGGGGAGTGATCCAACCTATAAATCAAGAGAAATTATCAGATAAGTGAGGGGGTCCAGGCCAGATGCGAGACCAGAACCTACGTTTCTAGGCTTTTCATAATGTGAAATAACTTTTTCGTGATAACCACGGCTTAGAACAGGTCTGATAGCGACCCTTGATGCATATGGGCGCGAAATGGCAGCAGATTTAGCGAAAGTTGAAGAAAGAGCTGAGCGAAACATGGTGGATGAGAAGAAATGTGTTGATTGGTGACGACAGGAGCAGCAATTTTGTAAGCTTGCCGATACGGCTTGTTTACGAGCACGTTATCTGATAAGTCAGCTTACATAAGAAGATTCCTATTTGATCCGGAGCCTCGGCCACGGACGTCCGATCTCCGATTAAAGCCGCCTGCTGACTGCTCTCTATGACCACGACATTCCGACCAGCCGATAATCTTCCTCCTACAGCTAGAGCTATCGCTCTTATCCTCTCATCTATCCCTTCTGTTCAGGATGCTCAACCAGGAGTTCTTCATCAGTTGCTTGAATTCTCAACTAGATATACACAACAAGTCTTGACTGACGCGAAAGTCTACGCAGACCATGCAGGTCGCCAAGATAAACTCGATGTAGACGATGTCGTCCTCGCAGTACAAGCACGAGTGGGCTGGGAGTTTGGTGGCAGAGTACCTTCAGAGGTCAGTCATATTGCAACTGACGCGTTCCATTCCGCTCAAAATTGTTCTCTTCCCTCCAGTACATATTGTCTCTAGCCACACAGACAAATGCCACCCCTCTCCCTGCAGTTCCCGAAGTCTTTGGTGTCCGTCTTCCTCAGTCCTCGGACTGTCTGACGTCTCTTGACTTTGATCTGGTACCCAACAAACCTCCTTCGGGAGTAACGATCTACGATGAGGAGATAGAAGAGATAGAGGAATCCGAATCAGAAGAGGAGGATGAGGAAATGGTACCAGCTGCAATTCCAGATTACGCTAGTTCTTCTATGAACCAACCAGCTCCTCCAGAATCCGCTCAGGAAGCACCGTTTCCTATCAGCGCCATACATATGCCTTCGGAGGCTGATGGAGACACAAGGATGGGCGGGGATAATGGTAGCGATGCTGGTGAAGAAGAGGATGGGCTATTTGCAGGTGGTGATGAGGATGACAGTGACGGTATGGAGGAGGTTCAAACCTCGTTGAACGAAGGGGTCAATCATGAAATAAAGCGACAACTGGTAGAGACAGACGATTACGACTGAGATCAGCTACATATTTTATCGTCTACGAGTGTATAGTATCTGGGCCGTATTCCGTGAAAAATATATTATATCTATGTTTGCCCTTCCAATTAGACCTGGACGCGAATATGACAGTAAATGTAAGCGTAGCGTTAATCATAAGTTAGCATATCCATAACGACATTGCTTTTTCACCACTTGAGTGTATTACTGTATCTCTGAAGGACATATGCGACCATCAAGATGATGAGGGTCAGAACGAGCAGCATGAAGAAACCCCAATCTAAAATGCAGGTGTTTGAGTCAATCAGTCAGTCTACGAAAAACATTCAAAAACTCACTCGATCCTCTAACTTGATCCGGGAGGGTGATAACTCTTATGGAGTTGTCGGCACTACCGGATACCAGAAGACTAGATTCCATATTGAACGCGAGAGTTGTCGGTGGAAAATCATGAGCTTTCAGAATCGTAGAGACGGGCTGGATTCATGTTTTAGCTATGATTCACTTCAACAAGCACAAACCTACATTGAGAGTTGTTGCATCTAACAAACCAACACTGAGGTCGGATGATCCAAAACCAAGTAGCCTTCCATCAGGACTAGAATAAAGTCAGCTATCACGACTATTTACAGGGAAGAAAATTGTACACGCCTGATCGAGAAACAAGTTATGCCGCGATCTCCAACCTTCCTTGTCTTCTCCAGAGTCCAACTCTCGGTGTTCCATTTTAAAACATGAGCCTGCCTCAGGGCTGACTTTCCACGAGTGCGACTCGGTATCGTGTTAACCACGGTGTAAAGGGTCGTGTCAAGAGCGGGATGAACTCTAAATAGAAACTATGTAGCGTTGGGAAGTCGCAGAAAGGTTTGCACATACTTGGCGGCTCGGAAAGAGCTCCCTGCAGCCCCGCCAAACGATGAGGGTATCTCGATAACACGTTCACATACGAGTGAAGGTAGAGAAGTCGATACCTTCCGCTTCCCTTTCTTCTTTGATTTTGAAGGTGAGGCGGAATTCGTGTCGGGTAAGGGGTAGACGCGCAAGTCCGCCGTTGTACCAACGATAAGCTTGGTATAGAATCAACGAAGTGTGTAAAGACAAAGTCCTGAAAGACACCTACCTTGGACTTTGTGAACGTGGCGTCGTATATCTCCTTCTCCACTCTAAGAGATTGTACGACCGGTATCAAGGATGGATACGACAGTAAAGAAATCTGTATGTATATGCTTAGTATTTGTAACAATGAACGAGAATTCCATAGCACACGTCATTCGGTCCAGCGACTGCCAACAAGGAGCCATCGGAGGACAATACCGTTACTTTCTGAGAGACGCGTTGAGCATTTCCCAATAATGACGTTACAGACGCGAACCTGGAAGTCTAGATCGTCAGGCTTCACTAGCAAAGTCCCTTTGGTACGGAGAAAGGAAAGCCTGTGATGCATTTGAGCTGTTTGAATACCCGCGTCCGAGTCGACTGGCAAACTCACTTTCCATTCGTAACTTCGAATACACGGCAGTTTTCATTCTCGCCTTTTTCTAATATTTCTGGTGAGCTGTTGATACCGCAAACGATGGTATTTCCCTATTAAATGCACAAGATTGAGCAGAAGGCTACTTTTTGGTAGTAAAGGGTACAGACGTCGGTTGCCATGCTCATCGGTGCATCTTCTCCTTTAGCGAGTTCCAGCTCATCTAGCTGCTCTATAGAACGGTCCTTTCCGACGTTGAACACTCGCTGCAAGCACTTTCAGTGTACTCAAACACCAGCGAACCACTCAAGAGCGTACAAGTTTATTCTTGATACCGCTCTTAGTTGCTCCTCCACCGCCACCTATAACGAGTTTGTTTTGTGGTAGAAATGCCGACGAGTATACTGGGAATGCTGGAAGGGCATGGCTGGTATGTGCGACGCGCATGATGAGTGTTGGTGTTGGTACCGTCACCAAACCGTCACCAACGTTGGTGGTAGAGTTTAAATAAGTAGGTTGTACGTAAGGCGGTCCGGCGCAACTTTCTCCTCTACGTCCAGCCTCAGGATATCCCGAGGTATCATTCATGAGCAGAACACCTTCCTCCATCTAAGCCACAATGCTTCTACACGGCCACTCTTTAGACTACCGTGAGCCTCGAGGAACTGATCTTCGTTGCTCAGTCTCCAATGACTAACGATCCACCCAGCCCGGTTCGACTCCACAAAACACAATCTTCTACCCGAGCTCACCACTGGCACTGTTATCGGAATCAGCGTGGCCATAGCAGGGAACATTCTTATATCGCTGGCCTTGAACCTGCAAAAACTCGCTCACAAACGGTTGGACGCCGAAAAGAATTCTTCCTCGGATGAATCGAACGGGAATCATAAGCCACCCAGTTTAGACTCGGATAGAAGGGCTGTGTCGACGGTGGACGAAGATGAGGAAGGAAGAGACTATTCCGATGTCGATGGCTCAGACAGGCTTGTTGAGTCAAGTAGCAACAGCAGGCCAGGGTCGGAGGGAGAACCACTTTTAACTTTTCCTCGTGCTCAACGATCTCCTGGCGAGTACGGAGCCGTGGATTCGCAACCTTCAAAAAAGAAGCTCGTATCACGCATATTCCCTTTTAGATCGCGACCAAAGCCGCGCCCGGTGGTCTTACCGGTAGACATTGTTGCTCAAAGTCAGATACAGAAGAAAGCAAAACCCATACATAGAACAGAGAACGTCGTGTCCAACGATGAAGTCAAGTCTGGCAACGAGAGTGACTATCTAAAGTCGAAGTTATGGTGGAGTGGTTTCTTGTTGATGAATATTGGAGAACTGGGTAGGATCTTCTTGCGGTTATGCCCTTATCTTGACCCTCACTCGGCTCGACCTCAAGGAAACTTCATATCTTATGCATGGGCACCAGCCTCGATTGTTGCACCTCTAGGGACCGTAAGCCTCTCATTGTGCTGTTTATGACACGTTTCGATCGCGACATACTGTAGTTCGCCCTCGTGGCCAACTGCCTGTTTTCACCTCTGATCCAAGGCGAAAGATTTCGAAAAGTAAGTCGCGAACTCTTACTTGTTTGTAATGTACTCACTATCGATCCAGCGTGACATCTTTGGCATAACCATAGCTATTATCGGCGCAGTAACCGTCGTACTTTCATCTAACGCTTCGAACGACAGGCTCAATCCTGCGGCTCTGGTACGCGCCATATCGCAAACGCCGTTTATCATATATGCCTGTATCTATGCTATTGGGGCAATGATACTCGCATCTCTATCGCAAAGCTCTTACGGACAACGCTACGCTCTGGTAGATATCGGCCTATGCGCCCTATTTGGTGAGCTTGTACATCTGTTTTGTAATCGTCAGACTTTACATGAATCCTCTCTCTCTCTTTATACTTAGGTGGCTTTACTGTTCTTTCAACGAAGGCTGTATCGACGCTCTTGACCATGCAGTGGTCACAAGTTTTCACTAGCGTGATCACTTATCCTGTGTTCTTGGTAAAGGCCATTGATTCATCATCTGTATTGGGCTATAATATCTGCCAAGTGTCTTGTACTAACAGGTGTAGGCCAAATCCGTTATCTGAACCGCGCACTCATGAGATTTGACAGCAAGGTTGCATCTCCTAGGCATCTCATCTCCCGTTAGAACTCAACTCGTTTCGTAGATTGTCATTCCTATCCAATTCGTCTTGTTCAATCTTTCCGCGATTGTTGGTTCCGCTATCCTATATGGAGATTTCAAGAAGGCCAATTTCCACCAGATTGTGACTTTCCTTTATGGCTGTGCCGCCACCTTCGCCGGAGTATTCATCATTGCATGGTCGTCGCAGGGCAACGATAATGAATACGAGATTCCTAGAACTGAGCAATCAACTGATGAGAACTTTGACGGGGCAGCTTCTGTCCGGGCGGAACAGGTTGCGTCAAACTTAAGCCTAGGGTCGCTGAGTCGCAAAAGAAGAGCAACATTGGTTCTTCCGGATGGTATCAGTGATCTCCCCTCGTTGCATCACAAACACAGTGCTATTAGCGTTATGGGTCTCTCTCCTGCCCAAGTAGGTGTATACTCCCATCGTATGGATGACACGCCTGGATCTCACTATCATTTTTCGCAGCCGCTTCTATTAGTTCACACTCCTCCTAGAGAACATCCTATGCGTGATTTTGAGAGGGATGGATCGACTCCGAGCTCATATCAGCGACAACGGGCTGTCAGCTGGCTTGGAGACGATTCGTCACCAAGAGGACGGCTGTTTGAGGGGGGCAGGCGTACGAGGGAAAGCAGCTTAGCGGCAAGGCTACGGTCGAGCGCTGGCGCTTCTAGCGTCAGTCAAGCTCCATCTCATCCACCTAACCGCTGACGATAAGTGGCTGCTGTTAATTTTCTGATGAACGATGGAGCGGGTCTGGGGAGAAGGACAATTTTGTAACAAATTAACATACTATTCGCTATCAATTGCCGTTTTTTCATGTGTGACTACAACCTTCTGCAAGTTGTCCGGACCTGTCCTGACTCCTGAGTCCCTATAGACCTGTGCAATGGTCATTCAACCTTGATCTGCACTTGGTCTAAAAGCAGCCAACTGGAGGACTCAGGTGAGCAGTGCAGTGGGACCAAAGATTTGCACAAGATTTTTTTGGCCAGGTGTCCGCCCTATTGAGCAGACTCGGAGAGCTGAGTATAATTCAAAGGTGTAGTCCTCGATTTGCATACTATGGTGATGGAAATCGCCAGATGAATACGACATAGCAAATTTGTACCAAGATGGAATATTCGGCTCATGACGAGAGAATCATCATCTCATTCGCACTGGTCAATCATAGCGGTACTACAGCTTCAACTTCAACCTCTCTCTCTTGGCAGGCTTAACGCTTCAAGCTACCTTTCTACCCAGATCCTTCGAGCTCTCGGCGAATTCTTTGAAGTCTTCATCATCATGATTGACTCTTCGCACTATACAGGGAATTACAATGTTCAGAATTTCCAATATCGAATACTATCCGCAGCCTTCTCAAACACTATAACCCCATCTTGACAACTATCCTCTACAACACGGCGAAGCTCATTAACAGTCTGTTTGGCAGCACCGCGGTCTTCGACACGACCAAACTGGAGTTCTTCTTTGCAACTCTGCGAAATTGTAGCATAGGTTCAACATAGAGAACGATGCAGAGAGAGAGAACCAGTTACCTGGATTGCTTGTACAATGTCAGCGTCTACTTCAGTCAAGATTACGTCCGTAGGCCCATCTCTCTTCCATTTGGCCCCAATGGTCGCTTCCACCACGGGAATCAAAATCTCCAGACTGGCAAAACCCATACCTATCCCATACACCGTTCTTGCGCGTGCGATGACTTCCTTCAAAGTCTGTGTCGGAGTAATCTCTCCGTCCCCGACGTTGAATAGAGACTGGGGATTCGGTGCTATTAACGCTCCGCTTTCACAAAGGTGTTTTCGAGCGGCGGATGAAAACGCTGATGCTATTCCAGATGTTCCCGATGCGAGCAATCCTCGGACTGCACAGCGTAGACTGCAAGCAAGGCCAAGGTTAGAAACGATAATGAAATGGATGTTGTTGACTTACTCTTCCGCTGTTGCATTCGCCAAGTAGGTATCGACCATGAGATTCCTGAAAGTAAGGTGTTAAACACATTTCACCCAACCTTATCATTGAATCATGAAATAATCAGTACTGACACATGCTTTACAATATTTCGAGGATAATTCGGGTGGACGGTTACTTCGGGTGCAGGCATTTCAGAAGGTCGGGTATGGATAAACTTAGGTGAAAGCACTGTTTATATGCCAGATCATCCTTGAGTCTCCGAGTAAATTTCGAGCGTCTCCGACTCATATGTCCATCAATTGACTCTAGCGGTAAGTTGGCATATTTCATCTCAAACATTTGGTTCAATACTGCTGTGTTAGCCTTGCACTGATTTCCCAACAGTGCGATTTGGCAATACTTGCCTGATCCTACATACATCAGACCGGGCAGATGGGTTGAGGTGCATTGAGCAGTTCAACTGGAAACAGGAAAGTGAACTCGAAGAGGAGTCTGTTTCGACTCACGAGAATCGATTTGACCCAGAATCTATGGTAAGCACTCAGAACATATAAGTACGATTACAACGTTGCTAGCTACACAGGGTCATTCCATCTCTTCTTTCCTTCCTGTGCTATCACTTGAATGTCCTCAAGTCCTCGTATCTCTCGTCTCGGACCCAATGGTAGCATGGAAACCTTTCACCTAGGCTCTTTCAGGTTACCTCGGGTTTGGTCAGGACTGTGGCAGCTCTCCAGTAGTGCTTGGGGGACAGCATCGCTTCCTCGAATCCGGGAAGCAATGACCAAATACGTAGAAGCGGGATACACTGCATTTGGTATAGTTTTCGACTTCAACCACTGCTTTCACTGATCACTCATGCATTGCTTCCTAGATATGGTGGGCTACTGATTCGTTCTCGCACATGGCATACTGAAGGATACCTTTTATTCCCACTTCATTTAATCAATAGGGTGAGATTGTGCATCATGTCCCTTTACTGAATAGTGTAATCATTTGCCTCACTCATCCCGAATTTGACCAGCCGACCACTACGGTAGTGCAGAGATCATTTTTGTGAGTGACAACTTCAAACTCCAAGCAGTGATCAGCAGTGATCTCACGCAGCCTCACCAGGGGCAATTTCGGCGTTCGTTACCTGCAGATCAACCTGTATTTGGTGCCACCAAATGGTGTGTCTTCACCAATGTTGAGCCTTCCCAGGAACTTGTGGAGGCTGCTATTCAAGAAAGAATGGAACGGATGCAAATCAATCGTATCGACCTGTTGCAGGTATTGAGTACCATTGATGATTGACAGTGAATCTGATGTTGATCGTTTTGTTTGAAGTTCCATTGGCAAGATTACTCACATAAAGGCTATCTCAAGGCGCTCGAAATACTCCAAGGGCTCAAGACACAAGGATGGATATCTGCCCTAGGAATTTGTAACTTTGACTCGATCAGGACTGATGAGATTTGCACGCAGCTTGGCCCGGGCGTGATATCATCCAACCAAGTTCAGGTGCCACCTTTCTGAAATTACTCATCTGCCAGCGAGCTTGTCTGACCAATCTATTTCAGTTCTCATTGATAGATACACGGCCCCTACATGGCATGGCGGACGTTTGCGAGAAGCACGGCGTCCAACTTCTCTGCTATGGGACGCTCGTGAGGCTCAATCGCAAAGAATCAACAATTCATGGGTCATGACTTGTTTATTTATAGTGTGGAGGCTTTCTATCAGAAGTGTGGCTCAATGAGCCAATGCCTGACCGCTACTCCAATCGACTGACGCCATCTCAACGAAAAGTAAGTCATTTCTCTCACTATGCTAGAGATGAACTCCAACGGGGGGCGTAGTATCTGGACATGATCGTCGGGGCATGGGGGAACTGGCAGCTGTTCCAAGATCTCCTCCTCGTGCTCAAAAACATCGGGGACAGCTATGGACTTAGCATATCCAACATCGCAACACGATGGGTTCTGGACCATTCTTTCGTAGGTGCGGTAATTATAGGTACGCACCTGTCCTTCCTCATAGCGGTTGTACTATGTACTGACACCTTCCTCAAACAAATAAGGCACGCGACTTGGTATCTCTGAGCATCTTGAGGATAATCTTAGAGTGAACAGCTTCCGCCTGAGCGAGGTGGATAGAGCCGCTTTGGATGCTGTACTAAATCGCTCCAACGGTCGTCGCATCATCACCACCATAGGTGACTGCGGTGGTGAATATCGTTAGGTCATCTTGTTGAAGTACAAAGAATATGCCCATAGCACACGCTTGTCCAACTTATTTCAAGTACATTCTGGTCCTCTGGATATTCAATCTGATACGTTGTAAGAGTGTGTTCATTCAGAGTCTGGAGACATATGTACAAATACAGTGAGAGCATGTATGATACACAATTTGTTCATTTTCTATTGCGCAAGAGACCCGGCGAAAAGTGAGGTAAACATATTAGAATGATATAACATTATAAGTCTTCATAACTTGCTCGTATTATTTGCTGTACCAGGCGTGGCGGTCGTTGGTAGTCTTTGGATCGGTTGTAATTTACGTTTGATATCTCGTAGAATAGTAGTCTTGGGATGCCAATCTCGAAACGCATCGCGAAGCTGCGTTATTTCGCGAGAGAAATGATGTGCCACTTTTTCGTCCGCGATGAGATCGCGGAGAGCCCATGGGATCTGAGGCGAGGGAATGAGGATCTGATTGTGCATGGCCAAAGATCAGGACGAACCTCGTAGTCGTTCATCTCGTGAGATGCATTGAAATGTTCGACGATCAAATCCGGATGGTCTTCGAAGCCATTGTTTGCAAGGAAAAGATAGTCCACAGCCAATCTAACAAAAGGGGGAAGTGAGTACATTGGGAACAAAAATAACGTATAAACTCCTACGAGAATGTTGACTGTTCCTCATAAGCTGTTGAGTGTCCAATTCCACTCAGAGAACCAGCTGTCGCCTCGGAGAGATGAGCTATTAGGCCACTATCGGAAAGGCCACAATTCAAGACACGGAGAAGTAGAACCAGTAGATTTGTGAGAAAATCTGAAGAGCTAGGGTGACATTAAACAGGATCGGGGATAAGGAATAATCATTCAGAACTCACTGGTAAGCGTCACCATCAATGTAGAGAGCACGCAGAATCAATGGGTGAGAAGCCGAGGTGAACAGGCCAGAGTAGATGGGAACCACTTGGTCATTCAGAGAGGCGACATAAACCATCTTGACCTGCCACCTGTCTATCAAAACTACACAATCAGATTTCAAGAGGCCCTCACCTCGTTGTGGAGAACATTTTGCAAAGCTCGAACGTATGCCTTGGAAACATCACTTTCGGTATTCTGCGAAAACACATTCAGCCAAGTATGCACACGAGACGCAGCACATTGTACCACATACTTGGAATTCGAAGAGTTCTCGCGCGGCAGCGGATTCAAAATACTGCTCGCCAATTATCTTCAGCAGGTCAATAAAATCGGATAAAGTCAGCGTACAGACCTGGATATACGGCTGTAAAAGAGAGCTGGAGCTAAGGTAACGAAGAGGACCCAGATGAATGCCACAAAGGCAGAGACAGCAGACTCGTTGGGGTGGTAAGGGAATCATATTCGTTCCTAAGTCTAAGATAGGCTCCGATGCCGCGTTCTTCGTTGTCCGTATATGCCTATCACGAATGAGTCGGTCGAGAAGATGTGTCGAGACGACCGAGCCTTGTGAATGAGTCGCCACGAAAACAACATCCGCGCGGTGAAGATCTTCCACCCACGATTCATTGGACAACAGGTTCGAATACAGTCTAGGCTCTCACCATGAGCTAAGTAGATTGAGTAGCTTAACGGGCGACCTACTTCTCCACCCTTCGATCGATTGTTCCTTCGCCCTCTAGAGGAATCTTTGTGACCTTGTCAAATTCGACTCCATGAGTTGATTGAAACTCTTCCAGTGCCTGTTCCATCATGTTCACGAATTTTGGGCTAGTTCCAGTGGGCTGTACGAAAAGACGCCATAGTTAGAGATATCATGAAGGCACAAATTCTGAGATAGGATGATGACATAGTTGAAAATGCATCAAAAAGTTATGACATTTCACGTCCGAGGGCAACGAATCTCGGTACATGAATCGCCAGAGCCGGAAGGCAAGAACGTCAGACAGATAAGGTGTCGAACATCGTACAGATATCAGAAAAAAATCCTGCATCAAAAGATGCTTTTTGCAAAGACTCCCGCAGGGCAGGAGATGCATGAACGAGGAAAGCGGTGTACGACACAGCTGAAGAGGTAGACACGGCTCACTCACTTCGCCAAGCATGGATCGCATTACAGCACCTGAGATTATGAGTTCGACAAGGAAACGGAGACGAACAAGCAGTTCACATACCAGGAAACCAACCGTGAATGCCTATCACCACTACTTTCTTACAACCCTTGGTCACATCTTTTCGGATTGTTTCTTGGGCGATCAGAGCCTTTGCCTTTCCTTTCTTTTCCGAAAGTGATTTGCTTCTTTGTTCAATAGCCCGATCGATGACTTCCCAAGCCCTCGGCAAATTCTGACCCCAATTGAGGAGCTCCCGCAGTTTCTGTCTTTCCCTCGCAAGCAGGTCTGCTTCTGCACCGGTACCTATTCCACCAGGTATAGTAATGTCCCCGGATATGCTTCTTCGTCGTGAGCTTCCTCTGCGCGAACGACGTTTGGTTGCACTTGCCCCAGCGCTGATACGACTACTCTCTCCACCAGAGGTATAACCACTATCTGCTCCCAACAGCATGCCACTCATGTATCGCATGGTTTTCCCTAGTGTGGTCCCAAGCCCGCCAGTGGTACTATTAGTTGTTGGAAGGTATTGTTCCGGAACCCAGCTGCGGGGAAGGGTGAGGAACGTATCCTCCCATGTTGGAAGGACGAGGTTTGGAGGTGGAGGTGGAGCCGGGGTACTAGTACCAGACTTGGTAGTGGCTTTCGACTTCTCTTTCTTCAACGCGTCCGGTCCTGACTGGGGTGCGATTATACCATCTTTGGGTAAAGAGGATGGTCCAACAGCTGACGGCACACCAGCTCGCTTTCCTTTCTTCGCAGCAGCAACTGAAGCCTTCACGTCGTCGGAGATAGTCAGCGGTGGCGCTGGTTTAGACCCGACCGAGTTGCTGGTCTTCGTTGTACAGACAGACGAAGCTCTTCCAGGCCGTGAAGAAAGAGCTTTCGTGGGAGAAGCAGGAGCAGAGATAGAATTAGGAGCATCCGTAGACTTTGAGCTATTGATAGAGGGTTTGGGCGAAGATGGGAGAAGAGATTGAGTGTCGTTCGTACTGGCAATGTCTTGTTCTAGCTGCTTCTTCTCCTCTTTTGCCGCCTCGATCGCCTTGTATTTCTTTATATCATGTCCAGCTAGTACCCGCATGAGAGCAAGCGCGCTACTGGCAGGCACCTTCGTCACAGCTTTCTCTGGCTCTCTACGTTCTAGTTCTAGTTCTGGTACTGGCTCCGGCTCCTGGACATTCACATTCATACTGCCGGTTTCATCGTCTGTCAGATCCATGACTTCCATCCCGTTCTCATCTCTCTTCACTTCATCCTTAGGCCGTTCAATTTCCAATGCACTGTCACCCACATTCTTAGTGACTAACCCTCTGCCCCTGCTCAGAGAGAAGAACGAGGCCCACCCGGAACGCATGGACGAAGCTGAGTCCGCAATGGGATTGGTGGGTTCTATGTGTGAAATATGCGAGCGGGAGTGTTCTCCTTCTGGCATGGCTGTCGAGGACTGAGTTTGAGCATCATTGAGAACCGTCACGGACGCATTAGAGGATGAAGCAATATCTAATGGCTTATCTCTTGCGAGGGCGGCCTCTTTGATCTTCTCCGACTCCGTCATCTCTGTACCCTCTAATCCTTGGAGTCCATCACTGCCGTTGCCGTTGAGGTCGTCCTCTTTGCTCCCAGCGTTATCAGTGCTATCATTAGTGGTAGTATTCAAGCCAGTTGTGCCTGATGGAGGAGGATCGACGGCACCATAGCCGTACCACGCCCATGGATTGAACCATGACCCGGCAGCACGCGCAGTATCAAGAGAGAAAATCGAGGGAGCCTTTGTGGGAGCTTGATTTTCAGTCGGAGATTGTATCGGCATTGCTGACTCTAAATTCTGAGAGACTGGCTCATCGTTTTCCGTAGGCACCGAGGGATTGCTAGAAGGTTCCAGAATCGGGGGAGCAGATGTACAGCGTTCCGGAAGAGGGTCAGTAATTTGTATCTGAGCTCCATCTGGGTTTGACGTGCTGTTCTCGGCGCCTTCAATCCTCGGCTCAGGTGCAGACTCCTGTTGTGTGACATCAAGTTGAGATGAGCCCCAGCCTATATAACTCCACCAGGAGTATTGGGAAGGGGTTGCTGTGTTAAGGACATTGACCGGAGACGAATTAGTTTCGGTGGCGCCTTCGGGTTTATTCTCATTCTGAGGTACGAGTGAGGACGAAAGGACATCTTTGGGTTCGATCTCATTCTCAGATATGACCAAAGATGGAATGATTTCTTTGGTTTGTTTATCATCCTGGGAGATCGAGGAGGGCAAGGGAGGGACCGTATCTGATGTCGTTTGGATTTCTGGAGAGGGAACGGACATGGTAGGTTGCGCAGACTGAGCTTGGGCCGCCTCAACGGTCGCCAGCGCTGTAATCGCAGATGAGTTGGTAATATCTGGTGATTCTGAAGGAGGAGATGGATTGGAGATGGAAGGAGTAGCTGTGGTGGAAGATACTGCTGTAGTGGATGATGCATCAGTAATGACTAAAGAGAAACGTGTCATTAATTGGAGGCGTGACTTGATGACGCAAGAGCGCGCGTACCAAAATTAGTTCCCGAATCTTTACTCAAACTTCCTCCGCCGTCTTCAACTCCCTTTTCCCGTTTCACGGCGTCTTCCAAGCGCATCTTGGGGCGTCCAAGAAGGGGGATGCTAATGCTGAATCGACTTGTAGATGGATTGAGCGAATTCAATGAGTCTAGTCTCTTGCGAGGTTCTAACGTCTGCGTAGTCGCATTGACAGATGTTTCGTTCTTTGTACTATCATTGCCAGTGGGTGCTAATGTGCTGGAAAGATGGCTTGTCGTCTGTTGGGTCTTGTGTCCATCTTCGTCGTCAGAAAAGGCGGGAGTGCGAATTGGAGCTGGAACTTCGTCATCTATCGATTCCACATAAGATGAAGACGTCCTTTTTCTTAGCGGACTAGGTGATGTTGGTGAGGTAGATGGAGATGTGGAAGGAGGAGATTGTGTGATGGCCTTTGAGGGACGTGAAGGATATGGTGCGAAAGGATTGAACCAGGAATGCTTCGGTGCCTCGGATCCACGCACAGTATTCGACGGATCTTTCGTATGAAGAGAATGATCCATCTTGGGTGTCTGTGCTTCAGCTGCTACAGGGAAAGAGGAACCACGTATCGTGCCGCTGGCATCAGCTTGTGTCAATGTGGAGCTTGAACTTGCATCGTCATGCATTGCACCATCTGTTGCCGCCACAGCGAGAGATTGGGCAGCCGATCTCGGTGTCTCTTGTTCTGAGGTGGACGTCGAAGCGACGGGACTGGCATCAACTGCCTTCTCTTTGCCTTTGCAACGACTGGGAGAATCGAGCCTGGACCCGGAGCTCGGTGATGACGAAGATGAAAGTTCACTGGAATCGGGATATGCACTCGTACTTGTAGAATTCGTGGATTCGAGCAATGCGGGTGAGGAGGTTCTAAAGTATGAGCTCAGTGCATCGTTCTTGAATAAAGAGCACGTCACATGTACATACGAAGGGAATGCAATGCCTGCGACGTCGACGCTGCTGCCTGATGGCATTCTAGAAACAGGTTGAAACCTCATGAATGTTCTGCTGAAATTTCTATAGTTATGGCAGGGTGCGTACGAGTCTATTCGTGTGTGACTTCCTCCTTCTCCTAGATCCGTATTGGGGAAGACATCCTGTAATCGAGTCCTGGTGCTGTTCTTCCGATCTACTCGAAGTCTTCCGCTTGTGCTGCTCGAGCTGACCAACTTTGACCTCCTTGAGATAGAAGGAGCGAGCTGAGAAGCTGCTGATGTAGACCCAAGGCCTGATATAGTTTCTGGCTCAGCAGTAACTATAGACACTTCTGGAGCAGAAGAATTCTTCGATACTATTAAGGGCGCTGCAGGGGCGTTACCAGATACTAAGCTTGTAGCGCGCCAAACTGGAGGGCGACTAGAACGAGTAGTGGCTGTTGACTTTGTGGACTTGGAGGAGCGACGTGAAGTGCTCATTCCGAGTTGATAATGAGAAGAAAGACAAGGAAGGTATAAAGCTGCAGCAAGTACGATGTAATCCACATGCTGTTTTACGTACTTACCTAATTAGGCTCAATCCCTACCCGCTCTTCCGAATGAAAGACTGTTAAGTAAGACGAAACCATCTTCTCATTGAACTACGTATTGCTCATGATCATACAAATGTTCTCAGATACTCGGTCAATGCCAACAGAGCTAGGCTTTGGCCATAAGGCATGCTGGTCAACGGTACTTTCTTGTACTCCTCGATATTGTCAAACACCGGTGTGCCAAACGACACCAATTTCAATTCTCCTTCCGCTGTGATGTTTCCGAGTATTCCTTGAATAGCCTTCTTTGCCGATTGGACATAACGCTCCTCCTTGGGTATAAGTCTGGTTCTAAGGGCTTTCAATATACCATACGCGAAACCCGCCGTGCAGGATGATTCCAGGTATGAGGTTTCATCGTCTAGAATAGTGTGCCATAGCCCCGTTGCTTGATCTTGGTACTTCAACAGTGCGTCGATCTGTGCAATAAGGGAGGTAATCAAGTACTGACGAAAGCCGTCATTCTCAGGGAGCGCAAGCATTTCGATGAAATCAGGGATTGCCACTGTGATCCAGCAGTTTCCTCTGCCCCATCGCGCCCTACCGAAATGATGGCGACCATCGAATGTCCAACCTGGACAGGTTGTTCAACCACGCATTGTGATGAATCCCTGAGTATAAGACTTACCGTGGAACCAAAGACCAGTTTGGATATCTTGAAGATATTGTATACTGATTAACTGTTAGTACCTCCAAATGTGATATCGAAGGTAAGTCGTGGCTTACTGCAGTAAGAATTGTCTCTTGGCCTCTTCAACATAGTGAGGTCGATTGAGCACTAAGCCGATTTTCGCCAACGGGAGCACCGACATCATGAGTGTATCATCCCACAACTGCTGATGATTTAAAACCAGATACGTGATATGCTGCAGACCACCTTGCTCTGTTCGAGGCATGTCGTACATAACCCATTCTGCCCAGGAATCGAGATGGACGAGAAAGTCGGCCTTCTTGGCCTCATGTAGATAGGCTGCAGTTAGAAGCGGAGACATAGTGTTCACATTCTGAGATAGGAGTGAGCAAAAATGTCATCAAGCGAGCAAATTCTCGACGAATCTCGAGTGATACCTTCGTCGTACCAATTTCGAATCGGTCTCTGAACCAAGCCAGCGATACATCCAGTGCGCGTTGATCGTGCGTTATCTCGTGAAGCTTGAGAAGGCCGTATAATCCTAGACGATAGTAGGGTGATCACCTCCTTCGGATTCGCGCAAAGGAACGAACAGTCTAACCAATTCCATGAGTCCACTATGAAAATTGTCATCAAAGGCAAGAATCACGCAGAAGAGCATACGTACTTCCCAATCGTTCCAACCTTTAGTATCTATCACTCTTCCATCCTCGAGTGTCATAAGAAACTCGCCAGTCTCATCCTTGATATTGACCAAACAATCGATTATATTGTGGATTTGCTTCAGGAGAGATAACTGGTGATGTTCTTCAACCACAATTCTGTGATTACGGGCGTAGTACTTACCTTCAATGGATTCACGTTTCTGGCAGACATTGCCTGTACGAACAAGCCATGGACATGATGGTGGAGTTTTAAAAGGAGGCTCGGACACGGTATCCGTTCTCGGACCGCTTTGCTCACGCGCATAGACGCGCACCGCGGTCCTCTAATTCAGCCACCCTCACTTGGCCCTTACCACTTGGGTTCTCTTCTAGAGAACACAATCTTGAAGCCTGAAGGACTGAAGAAACCCAATGGCTTTCTATACGCATGTTCTCGCTGAGCTTCTTTACTCAAGTCCCGCACCTCCAGCTCATCACCCCAAAAATTCAAGATAACGATATCGAAAGGCCGAACTTGGCACTGTTCACCTGCCATCTTTTCAATTCATGAAGCGTCCGCCCACCGGAAAAGCAGTCACAAGGCCTCTTGTTCCAGTTCATAATCCTGAAATTTAAAAAGCCAGAGTAATGGCGGTTTCGCAAATCCTAGTAGCAGAATGTCCGCCACCAAGGATGTAGCAGACATTCCAGACGTTCGGCTCATAGAGGAACAGCCCAAGGATGTATATTCTCTGGATAGCCAATCCACGCATCAAAGTGAGAGAAATCTACAGACTCTGGCTTTCAGTTGTATTTACACAATTTAACTTTCTGTGTTGACAGTTGCTGCTCGACCGGGTATTGATGCAGAAGTCGCAGAGTTTTTCGCTACGCTTGCACCTGACGCGTCTAAGAGTGACAAGCCCATTGTGATTGACGATGCGACCAATCAAAGGCTACGATGGATGATTCATAAACGTGTTCTGGTATGCGGATTTTCGAGTCAATCTGTGTTTTTGTACATTGACCAGCTTTAACGCAGGTTGTTATGGTCGTGACTTACTGTCAGTTGTTCCCCCATTTCTTACCTCCCAAACACCTTCTAATATCCTCAAGTCTGTCAAACGCTCGACAAAGGGTGAGTTGAATCTCTGATAGAAGCGGGAAGCTTCGAACTTTTCATGCTCTAGAACCATGAATTTTGCCTCTATTATGGGTATCACTACCGATACTCACCTTGTTGGTCAACAATATGCATGGCTCACGACGTGCGGTGAATATCATTGCATTTCCTAATTCTCAATGCTACTCAATCCCAATCGTCGCACTTTCAGTGTACATTGCGATGTAGGTCTACGCTGCCAACAAGATCTTTTCCCACTCAATAATCCTTGTTCCAGCCTTGTATGGGAGTTCCCAACGAACAGACTCATTCAGCGATTCCCGATTGGAAAATATCTCGCTTTCAGGTTAGTGTTCAGCGGGTTGTAGGTCAAAAACGAACGCTAACCTGATACTGGACAGTATCTCTGCATGGGGTGCAGTTTTGGCATGCTCAGCCGCTTGCACAAACTTCACCGGACTGGTAATCGTCAGAACTCTTCTTGGGATATTCGAATGTGTGTGTCAACCAGCGTTTGTGTTCTTGTAAGTCGCGTTCTCTTTTTACATATCACCGATGCACTCATTTGAGATGATTCCAGGTCGACGATGTGGTATACCAGAGACGAACAAGCTTTGGTCATAGGGTCATTCTACTCTATGAATGGTTTCCAACAATGTGTCGGGGGACTTATAGCTTACGGAGTGGCACATATCCAGCACGCTAAGTTGCATAATTGGCAAATACTATTCACGGTGAGCTCGCGGGCCACGACCCTTGACGTCGATGTCATCTCACCGACCGATCGTTCCGCCTGTTAGCTTCTTGGATGTCTTACCTTTGTCTGGGGTATCTTTGTCGCCTGGTGGTTGCCAGATAGCCCGATGAGAGCCATATGCTTTTCTCCTGAAGACCGAATACTCATGGCCGAACGAGTGAGGAAGAACGAGACCGGGATACAGAATAGGGAATTCAAGGTGCGGAATTTTGGCAATCCGATCTCATTTCGTTCATCTCATGAGATTCATTGTCGTCAGTTGTATCAAGCAGGTGAGAAGAGGTCAAGAAATGAAGCGTATCACGCTCTCATCGACCGAACTGTTTGTGTAGTGGAAGCTCTTCGAGACCCGATCGTTTGGTCGGTGACTTTGATATCCTTCACCAACGGCTTGCCAACAGGGGGCTTGGGAGCATTTTCGAACCTCATCATCACTGCTTTTGTGAGCACGCATCACCCACGGAATGTCACATATATACTGATCGTACTCTGCAACATAGGGTTACACGCAACTGCAAACATATCTGCTAGCAATCGCACAAGGTGATAATTTGCATAGTATCTACCATTGATCTACTCAACACGCAACCTGGTACGTGCAGGCGCAGTCATCATGGCCGCCTTATTCAGTGGAGCGTACCTGTCCAAGCGGTATGGTCAAAAACTTGTGCTCGCTTTCGTGAGTATCAGTCAATTCTCTACACGCAAATGGGGGCTCAATCGTTCGCACATACAGATTTATACTCTTCCTAACATCGCAGGAACCATTGTCTTCCTATGTACGTCGTTCGATTTCGGTTGATGTAATTCAGAGGATAATTTTCTCTGAAGGTGTCCCAACTACGTCTGAAACCAAAGTCGGGCTATTGATTGCGTTCTAGTACGGCCTTCGTCGATTTCGAGTGACTCTTAAACAGTCATCTAACATGTATTCTACAGCTGTACACAAGTTTTCGGAGCAGTCGCTGTCCTCAACCTTGCAGTGATGTCCGGTAATGTTGCTGGTGTATGTTTCTCAACATCGTTCACCTTTTCACAAAACTGAGCGATCATCCACAGAGGACTAAACAAGTCGTTGCCTCATCTTTGGTCTTCATGTACGTCTAGTTATTCAGTGCTTGGTCATTTCTTCACCTGCACTTCAGTGCTTGGGCCACTGGGAACGCAGCAGGTCCTCAAGGTGAGTAACCTTATTGTGCGATCATAGCTCAAACTATTGACTGTATCGTCGCTAGTCTTCAGAGCAAACGACGCTCCGCGATATACCAAGGCTTTTGTTGCTCATATCATAATATATGGTATTCAATTAGCAGCAATTGTCTTCCTACGTTTACACCTCATGCGACAAAATCAACACAAGAGGCGAGCTCAATCGCTCAAAGAGACTAGTGTTAGTGGTGAAGACTCGGTAAGGATGTCAATTGTCGAATCTCAGTTTCATAATTTCATTCCACACATCTGCTAGAATGAACATCTCGATCACAAAAGAGCTTTCGAGGATTTGACGGACAGAGAGAACCCAGATTGTACGTTATGGTATCGATGAATAATCTCCCGCACCACTGATGATGAGTTTCTAACTAGTTCGTTATGTGTACTAGAAAACATCTTGTCTTAGTGGCTGGCGAATTCAATCTTTGTTTCACGAGCGGATCACACGCGCGTTATACAAGACCTGATTTTTGGACTCACCGTTGGATCTCTCATCCTCCCGATCCAGTCGCCATATCTCGAACCTGCATGCGAGTCAAAGATTGAAGACGTTGGCTACACCAGGGAACATACGAGCAGTGCCCTCAAATTGCAGCCACTTTACGAAGACGATTTTCCTGTCTGAGAAATCCCACCAAACCAGATCAAACTAGATTACTGCCATCGCCGGACGGCTATGTATATGCCTCTACATGCCTCGAGTCTATATGCCCGCCTATGCCCAGTATGCCAGGCTATGGCCGTGGCAACGACGAATTGGACGATAATTGATCAGATGCTATCCTGGACCTTCCTGGACTAGCCTGGACTTGAGGAAACAGGAGGAAACTCGAACAGTAATACTCAAACACGCTCAAACTTCGATTCTTATCGAGTACACATCTGTACAGATCTGTACACATGCACCCTCATGCACTATGAAAAGCATGTGGAACGACGCAAATACAACGCCTCTCTGATTTCCGTTGCGATCCACGTATGATTGAAGATCGTACTGCCGCTACTACCTGCTACTACTGGGAGAGAAATATATCTGCGCATGTAATCTATTGCCACTAGTAGGCACTTCAAGGGAGGTATGATTATCCGTCATTTGCCAGGCTTTCGGGGAATTCCTTACCATTTGTTTCAGCGTACTTTTGGCTATTCGTAGATAGAGCTTTCCAAGGTTCCAACACCTTCCAACAGTGAACACCCGTCGCTCGGGTGACGCTTCTTTGCAGAGCCTCAATCTGATACGGACATTGTGAGTAAGGTAAGTCAACAGTGTTACAACGATCGAATGTTTCAGCTCAATTCGTGTATGTACTGTACTACCTCCAGGCTCCTTGTAGTTTACAAAACACATAGGATAACCTCCGCAAACTCGTTACTCGTTGTGGAGTACTGATAATTTGACCTATCACACTCGGAATAACCAGCGGCGCCATTGTCCTCACTCGGCGAATCGATATCGAATGAGACCCCCGAAGAAGAAAATACCTCTTGATTGCACATGCTACCAGCTGCTACAGATGCTACGGAACACTGATACTCATCGGGCGCTTGCAGGGCGATGCTTGAATTCATCGGAGGTGAACCTAGGTGAACCGGTAACAATCTGTAGACTGCAGACTGCTGATGGAACTGATATGCCTGAACAGGCCTGAGCCGAAATTATCGTCTTAAAACACGAATGTTTTCCGACCGTCGTTTTTCATTCCCCACCGCTGGCCGGTTCAATCTCACTCGAATATTGCATCTCTGCTTTACGAATTCAAATCCCCCCGAAAACGCACAGTGCCCAGTATCTTTGCACGATGCGACTCTTGCTTACACCTATCCTCTACCTGGGCCTCCTCTGCCCCGCCTCTGTTTTTGTGACACCGATACGTGCTACACCGATTCCTACGGTGAGCTTTTAATTTTGAACTGGTTGATATCTTTTGCTTACCATATTGGAGGTTGATTCGACTGGAGACGTCACTCGTGCCCTTCATGCCCGTGATGCAAAAGCAGTTACACTGGAGTACACAGTTGAACCTAGTTGAACTCAGACTTCGGCAATTCTACGTCACGGAACCTCACATCATCACGGAGCAGATTGCAGACAATTTGCGTAATGGCGCGGAAATTCTGCTTCCATGGATCCTGCCAGTACTCAAGGCTTTCAAGAATAAACACGATCCAAATCCAGAGACAGTGCCTGACAAATACAGCTCCTTCCGGGTCACCAAACTGACTTATTTGGGCAGTTCCACACATAACCAAGAACTAATCATGTGTGACGTCCCGGTGCCACCGCCGAAGCCACCCAGTGGTGGGTATTCCCACAATGTAGATGAATACTGGCTGTACATCTTGGTTCGGATAAACGGTTGGTACCACGCCAATTTTGTTTTATCTTTGACCCGCTCCAAACATTATCAACAAGCCAACCTGAGCGTACTTGATTTCTTTAAATTCGCATTGGTGGGCAGAGCTGGATATGGCTCTGGTCCTGTCAAGGACCAGTTTGCATTAATCGCGCCGAATACGCTGGTCAGTCCTCTGAAAAGATTAAATGCTTCGAGCTTCGCACTAACTGTACTCTCCCAATATCTAGATTCCAACTTGCAACTTCAAGGCGATTAGCTTTTCGGTCGACAAGTCAGAGTGGCAACCCAGTGGAACCGAACCTCGGAAAACAGAGACTCTGGCGGGACAAACTGTGTTCTTGTTTGAACGGCCCCGTAGGCCCAAGAATTCACACACGATGGATGAGCCAGACAATGTTGACCGTTCCCCGAAGAGACCAAAGCTTTCATAGCTCTGAGCAGGGAAGGGGGTCGTCAAGGGCAGTAGCAGGGGATATCGAAGGTGGAACGTCGGAGGAAGGGCCGGAGGGAGGGAGTGGAGGAAGGTGCAGGAGGGGAGGGAAGAGTGCGGGGTTAATCGAGTCGCGAGCTGGCTAGTAACTCGGTCCGACGAATTGAAGGCTGTGAAATGGAGCATTTACTCGTCCTGTGTCCAGTCTTTCACCTTCTTTCACTCACTCTATAGAGAATTCTTTCTGTTTATGCCTTGATCTATGCTCTATGCTCTATGCCGTCAATTTACTTCTATCTTATGCATACTATGTGCTTTGGCTACTTTTACGTTCCCCATCAAACCTCCAGAATTTCGAGTCGAATTCGAGGCTACACAACTTCTTGAAGAAGACGGGCCAATGGTTAGCCTTGAAATCATGCCCCTGTAAACATAGGCTGTTTACATCGGCTTACTAACATCAGCGAGACACCTATAAATAGGTGCTCTTCCCATTTAGGATAACTTTACTTCTTACTTCTGTACTTGCATCATCCCGTATACTCTCGCATCGCTCTTCGCAATACAGCGTGTTCTAGACAAGCTCGTGCCTCGCTTTAGTGTTTCGTACCGTATACGGTACGTTTCCACTTTTTTTTTGTCTTTTACGCCACGCTTCTTTCGAAGATTACTATTCGCCGACTTCTCGAAGTCGTCGACAAGTTTTTTTTTCATCTCGCCTTTATCAAAACTCTACAAAACGCGTATATTTTACTTGGCTTGTGCTCTGCACTTCTTTTGAAGCGCATATACTCGTGTTCTCTCGTCTCTGTCGCGTCTCTGAACTTGTTCTTGAACGAGTTCACCGTTCTCACGCTTTCTGCGTAACTGCTTGTGTTTCAATATAACGAAGGAACGTATAGCCCTCTGGCTTGTTCGTCTTCGCGCGCGTGCAGTAGCCTTGTGTGCCCTCGTGATTCATAGCTTGTGTGCGTGTGTTCAAATCCAAAGTGTTTCGTGAACCTTTTGCCATGTCTTCGTTTTTGCCTGTGTCTACTACGCGTGTGTTGCTCAGACAAGAATTTACTCAATCGGTCTTCGTTGATGTAGATTCCACTCTGGCTCCACCAAGAATTAACACTCGCTCGCGTAATCGCCTTGCGGACTCTTCTCAGCCTGTGTTAGCAGAGGACGACGGCCCTGTACGGACTCCGTCTCCTGTTTCTGAATTGCCCAGTCGCGCGCCTACACCTTTGCCGCCTCGCTCGCCTGAACCGTTCTCCGCTAGTGCCACTCCAGTTTTGACTCAGCCCCAGACTCCCGTAAAGAACAACAGTGTCACGTCGCCCGATTCGAGCTCTGATAGTTTGCCTGGACTCACTCCGATTAGCCCTATTTCCGATTCCGACTCCGAATATAATCCAGAGATGACTTCTCGAGCCGCTAGCCATGATGGTGCCTTGCTTAGAAACACGTCCAAGCTGCCCGCTACGATCCTGGCTGCACGTCCTACGCTAATCCACTTGGATGCGTTGCGCTACATGCAGGAGATCTACTTCACCGCCAAAGGAATCACCGAAGCCGATGAGAAGAAGCGTGTTACCCTTGATGAAGGGTTCACGCACGATTTAGCTTTCGCTTGGATTCGCACGAATCGCGAGCGTTTGCTCCGCCTTGATTGGCAGGACTCCGTGAATGACGAAGGTACTGTCGTCGCGGTGTCCCCGTTCTGGAACGCCTTATTCGAAAAATGGGCTGGCCGGTTCTGGGACGCCGACCATGCTTCCGAACGTAACCGTCTCCGCATGGGTCTTGGAGAAGGAGAAGGTCCTTTCCAAGAATTTGTCGATATGTACGAAGCTTACAATAAGCGCTTGGTGGGAACGGAGCACTTCTTCGAAGAATCCCAGGTCAAGACGCAGGTCCAGTTAGGTCTCACGACCGAATTCAATCGTCACCTAGCCAGAGAAAAGATTGATGCTAAGCTTCCCTACGCAGAGTGGAAGGAAAAGGTCATGGACGTTGCTCGCTTTTATACTCCCACCATCGTACAACAGAAACGTACGATGTCCTCGGACCATTACGATAATGGTCGCAGCCAAAGCCGCCGTGCATTTGCGGACTCCACCAACGCTAGCTCTCGCCCAGGATCTTGGGACTCGTCCCGCGCTCCCTCGCGTAACTCGATGGGGTCGCATCTGCTTGGGCCAATGACCGAGTTCATTAAGGATGGGTTACGTGAACGCGGAGGTTGTTACCACTGCCGTGAATGCTATTCCCCTCACAATGCGCGTTCCTGCCCTACGAAATTTGTCCACTTAGACTACGAGTGTCGTCCTCTCGACAAAGCAGACTTCAAGTTCGCCGATGATCGTCATCGTGAGACGAACAAGCCCGTGTCCCTCAACGAGATCCTTGCCGCTAAATTTGAACGCGAAAAGAAAGGACCCAAGCGCAGCGCAGTTTCCAGCGTAGTCTTCGCGGAAGATGTCGAGATGAGCGCGGTGAGTGGGCCTTCTCCCTCCGCCGTGGCTTCTGTTTATGGAAATCTTCCTATCGTTCACCACGCATCTGGTGCTGCTGTTTACGACCGTTATGCCCAGCCTTCCACTTCGGCCGTTGTAGGGGTTGTCCGTGAAAGGGACACTGCCTTGATGGCTTCCCTTGTGGAATCCGATGACTCCAACGAAGAGGAGGTCGTCCGTTCGTCTAACTCTGTATGTGCTATTCCCTTGCCTGTGCATGAGTCGCCTGAGGATGAGGGACCTGTGTCCTTGCCTCATCTGCTTTGGAAAGCGACACTCAGGGCTTCTCCCAAGGAGAAACCCTATGTCGCCGAGTTTTTGCTTGATGACGGTTGTCCGTTTGTCTTAATTCGTGCTGACGTGGCAGATCGTCTAGGCCTAGTTCGTAAACGCCTGGCGTCTCCGCAGACCCTGGACGTTGCCATGAGCAACGATTCCCGCAGCCAAGTTGTCGCCTTCGAGTATTGTATTCTGACACCGGAAGACGTGTCGCAGAAATGGTTCTCCCGTCCGGTTAAAGCATTGATTGTACCAGTATTATGTGCGCCTGTAATTTTAGGACTCCCGTTTCTTACGCGCAATAGAATTGTTATCGATTATTCTACGCGCTCCGTGATAGCGAAAGACTCTGGATTTGACCTGTTGCATGCTGATCGTTTCCGTTCCAAACCTGCGCCGTCCCTCCCTTTGCCCAGCGTCACCCGTAGGAAGGCCCGTTTAGAGATCTCGTCCGGTCGTAGGTCTGCTCGAGAAGGATTGAAGCCGTGTTTGGAGGAAATTGCTTCTCGCACGCACTCTCGACCTTCGTTGTTCACGACGGATCGCATCGTCGAAACCTCGGTGTCTACCGCCGCGGCAGCGGTGGATTCGAGAATCATTGAACTCGTGCCCTTGCAGGAAATGTTGGAAAAGGCTGAAGCCTTGAAACGAGACTTTGCATCCGTGTTTGGGGACATCCCTCATTTAGACCAGTTGCCTACGGATATCTTGTGTGATATTAAACTTAAGGACTACAATGTGAATGTACAAACTCGTGGATACGCTTCTCCGAGGAAATACAAGGAGGCCTGGGAGACCCTCATAGACAAACACTTACGTGCTGGACGAATTCGTCCTTCCTCTTCGAACTCGTCCTCGCCGGCATTCTTGATACCGAAGGCAGACCCGTCCGCGCTTCCTCGCTGGGTAAATGATTTTCGTAAACTTAATGCTAATACAGTGCCAGACAGACACCCCTTGCCGTTGATAGACGATATACTGGCAGATTGCGCTAAGGGAAAGATCTTCGGGAAGATGGACATGACCGACTCGTTTTTTCAGAGTCGGATGTCCGATCGTTCAGTTCCGTTTGTGGCAGTCCAGACTCCCCTAGGGCTGTACGAGTGGATGGTCATGCCACAGGGCCTCCGTAATGCGCCTGCTGTTCAACAACGTCGAGTAACTCAGGCCTTGCGTAAGTACATTGGGAAATTCTGTCACGTTTACTTGGATGACATTATTATATGGTCTAATACCGTTGAGGAACATGATAAACACTGTCGTTTAGTCTTGGAAGCACTCCGTGACAGTAGCCTGTACTGCAATGCCAAGAAATGTCAGTTTTTCCAGACAGAGATTGACTTCCTGGGTTATCACATCTCACAGCGTGGTATCGAAGCACAGGAACGAAAGTGTGAAGCAATCTTAGACTACCCTGCTCCTACCAACGCTACAGAGGTTCGGAGGTTCCTGGGTATGGTTCGTTTTGTGGCTGGTCATCTAGTGAATTTGGCTGAATGGGAACGTTACCTTCATCCTTTGACGACGAAGGCTGCAGACCGCATTTTTCCGGTCTGGACAGATCAGCATGAGCTTGCCTTCAATGCCATCAAACGCTTGGTTGTTGAACGCATCACGCTTACCGTAATTGACCATGAGAACCCCGGAGATAATAAAATTTTTGTCATTACGGATGCTAGCGACTGGCGAACGGGGGGTTGCCTCAAGTGGGGTCCCACCTTGGATACGGCTCGCCCGGTACACGTCACCTCACAGATGTTGACTGGTGCTGAACTTAACTACCCCGTGCATGAAAAGGAACTGCTGGCCATAATCCGGTGCTTGCGAAAATGGAGGCCAGATCTACTAGGCATGAAAGTCCATGTTCTAACGGATCATCGGACGTTGGAAAATTTCGATACTCAGAAAGATTTGTCCCGTCGACAACTGCGCTGGCAGGAATTCATGAGCCAATTTGACTTGGAGATTGCATACATCCGTGGGGAGGATAACCCGGCTGCAGACGCATTGAGTAGGGTGCCGGCTTTTGCGTTCCCTTCGGAACAAGGTCTAAAGATCCACGATTTTGAAGTCCCACGTCGTTCTCCACCTGCCACGGTTGCTGGCGTGTTACAGCTACACACCGATCCTTCTTTTCTCGAACGTATACGAACTGGTTATAACTCCGATGCTCTTGTGAAGAAGCTCGCTGCTTGCGGTGGAACCATACCTGGGTTCACTACCAACGAAGGCCTGTGGTTCTTTGAGAACCGTCTGTACATTCCCAATGCGCCCGATCTTAGGGAGTCTCTGTTCAGGTTGGCGCATGACGATCTTGGGCACTTAGGGGGAGACAAAAGCTACGCCCATCTCTCCTCTTCGTATTACTGGCCAAAAATGAGGAAGGAACTCATGGAACTTTACGTCCCTGGGTGTGAAAGTTGCCAGCGTAACAAGGGGCGTACGTCCAACTCAGGCAAGGGTCCGCTACATCCTCTCCCTGTGCCAGACCAGCGTTGCGATAGCGTAGCAATAGACTTCGTCGGACCTCTCCCAGTCGACGAAGGCTTCAATTGCATTCTTACGATGACCGACCGCCTCAATTCGGACCTAAAGATAATCCCCACGACGGTAAACCTCACCGCTGAAGGACTGGCAGAGCTGTTCTTCAAGCATTGGTACTGCGACAACGGGTTACCTCTGGAGATCATCTCGGACCGTGACAAACTATTCCTCAGTTCCTTCTGGCAGAAGCTGCACGAGCTGACCGGCGTGCATCTCAAGATGTCTTCTGCCTTCCATCCGCAGACCGATGGCGCAAGCGAACGCTCCAACAAGACAATCAACCAGTGCATTCGTTTTTACGTAGAACGTAATCAGTCGGGCTGGGTACATGCCCTCCCACATATCCGTTTTAACCTTATGAGCAGCGTCGTGTCGAGTACCGGCCTTTCAATGTTCGAGCTTCGCTACGGCCGACAACCTAGAGTTCTCCCCCCAGTCCTCACGTCACCGACCGTTCACCGTGTTCCCGACAGCGTCGCTACCGATGCCGAAGATCTGCTCGCGCGTGTGAAGGCCTTCGAGCAATCCGCTCGAGATCAATTGGCGGCTTCGAAAGTTCAGCAAGCATTCCAGCATAACCAGGGGCATCGGGAAGCGGAGGTGTATGACGAAGGAGAGTGGGTTTGGCTGGAGACCGTTCATCGTCGTCGAGAATTCACGAAGGAGGGAGAAAATCGTGTTGCTAAGTTTTTTACCCGTTTCGATGGTCCTTACGAGATTTTGAAAGCTCATCCAGAAACATCTTCGTATACGCTGGACATGCCGAATCAACTGAATACGTTCCCCACGTTCCACGTTGATGTGCTGAAGAAATATGTCCCTAACGACCCCACCTTATTCCCCGGTCGAGAAAGGGAATGTCCCCCGCCAGTCATTATTGATGGTCATGAAGAATTCGAAATTGAACGAGTCCTCGACTCACGCAGGCGTGGACGTGGCTGGCAGTTCCTCATCCGTTGGGTGGGCCAAGCCCCCTCTGAAGATCGTTGGCTTTCATATTCGTCCGTCCGGGACTGTGCGGCACTGGACGTATGGGCTCGCGAAGGTGGGGATGGACCCCCGGAATTGACAAACTTGGACCCCTCGAATGGAATACCTTCAAGCTTCGACGAAGTGTAGGATCTCGGTTTGGTGTCTTTCAACTTCTCTATGTTAGGTGCTTGGCCCAAGGGGCGGGGCGCTGGTTAATACTTATGCTTTACCTTACAAATTTTTTTCGGTTGGGTGGTTTTTCTTGGTTTTCTCCTCGCCGTCGTGTTTTAGAGGGGGGGAGAGTGTAAACATAGGCTGTTTACATCGGCTTACTAACATCAGCGAGACACCTATAAATAGGTGCTCTTCCCATTTAGGATAACTTTACTTCTTACTTCTGTACTTGCATCATCCCGTATACTCTCGCATCGCTCTTCGCAATACAGCGTGTTCTAGACAAGCTCGTGCCTCGCTTTAGTGTTTCGTACCGTATACGGTACGTTTCCAGCCCCCTTGCTATAGTACCGCAAGAGGTTACTGTTTCCGACAAATTTTTAATTCACGATATGAAGCACACAATACACGATTTAACCTCTTCAAGCGCGCCGTCGAGCAGTGTTGGTAAGGACGCGTGTCGAACACGCAAGGTCACCGAAGGACAAGGACGTGCCATTTTAGGGACACGTCTGACCTGTCTTGCGTCCCGGCTCAGTGGACCGACGGCCCATAATGCCCTCTCGCTCGATACGCAGCTTATAGTACTATATTTTGAGTTTCGTATCGAGTTGACGGGGCATATTTACTATACCTGAAGGCTGAGTTACATGATGTAGTGTATAGTCAACTAGTTTTGTTGTTTTGTTGTTTTCATTCAATGATTGGCATAGCGCCGACGGCATAGCCCGCTACCCCACTGACTAAGCAACTCATTGGGACCCGTAGTAGGAGGACATTCACACCAGCGACAACTGGAGTGAAAGTAGAGTAGAGGTAGAGTAGAGGTAGAGGTAGATATGAACTTGGAAGTAGATGTCACCTCTCTACTTTTAGGATGGCTTTCAAAAGTAGAGTTCCACCTTAAACCGAATCAACCGGAGTCAACAGATGCCGAAGTAGAAAGTAGAACAGATGCCGAGCTGACGCCACTGCCGGAATCACCGGGACTATGCCGAATTGCGGACCCGCCAAAATCTATATACATCTCATTTACCAGTCAAAGATAGCTAGTGGTTTTGAAGTTCTCTAACAGATGGTGGGACCAAATGCATGTTCTTGAATGCGAGTACAGTTGAGACGTTCGGGAGACCCGCCGCCGAGCGGCGCAAGTAAATGATAATGCCGGTGGTGGCCGAAATGTGGCACTGTGGCGAGCGCTGTTTTGAACTCAGAAAGTAGAGGTGTTGCTCCTAGACTAGGCTAACACCGCTCCTTGTAACTTCTCTACTTAGAGCTCCACCTCTACTCTATCTCTACCTCTACTTTGCTCCGTTTTCGCTGGTGTGAAAGCTCTGGGTAGTAGTTTCCTATTATGGCGGGCGCTCTGAAGATTGATCCGAGAGAAGTGATTATGTGAGCTTTTCAGAGGATATGATAGGCCAAGGCGATGAGAACATCCTTTCTATCTAAGCGCCGGCGAGCGCTTAAGACTTTGCTCTACGCTCTCATTGCCGTAAACCTCTCGGGACCAATTCTTCGCGTTCACTTCCTCTCTGCTATGACAAACATACCTTCAGACTCAGGAGACTCAGGAAACAGACCAAGGCTTCTCCTCAGAACCACAGCTTCACGCCAAGTAGAAGGAAGACAGAGGATAACTCACAAAGCCCATCTTCTTTCCGCCCTCAAAAATCTCTCGCTTGAGGCTAAGCTACAGAAGAATCAGGAGATCGAGAAGGCAAACAACCAGGTTTACTTGCGGAACTTGTCGAAGGGCGAAACAGACACACCTTCCCCGATGGCTTCTCTAATAACTATCTCTGAGGACGAGTTCGAGGAGATCAGACTCTCAAAAACCCTTTTTGAACGCGTCAAAGACTTCCTACCAACATACATCATCTCGGCCATGCAGCATATAAACAACTCAGAGGCCCGTCGCGTGACAAGAGAACCAGGGAGGAGATTCCAACCTCAGAGCAGCCTGTCCCTAAAAACCCAAAGCTTATGCCTCCAATCATCGAAAAGTCCCATGATCACCTCGCGCCGAAGAATATGGCTATTCCCGAGTGCCTATATGCAGTTGCGAAACACAACAGCTACCTTCCTCTTCCAATCTTTACCGAGAGAAACTTGACTCACATCCACGCTCATGTAGCTTCTTTCAAAACATGCAAGGTTTCCTTGGATGGCATCAAGCAGGAGGTCATTGTCTTGAAAGATCTCCTCGACAAATTGGGCATCGCGAAAGCAGCGGACAGGGAGGACGAAGGTCTCACATACCCTCAGTTCCAACAAGCGGCCAAAAACTACTTCCTCTTCGAAACTGAATGCGACCCCGAAGGAGAGGCGGGGACCCGTTCCATATGGACTCGTAATCACTTCCTTTTCTGCACCCAACAACCGGAGTCGGAATTATACTACAGTATCTGGAAGCCGAGAGAACTGGACTTCCGGCGGGATCGCCAACTCTACGACAAACCATTTAGCCTCAGTTCATACGAAATTTGCTGGGAGAATGTCCGTAGTGAACTTCGCAAACAATCTTTGGCCCCTCCCTCGATATCCTCTCAACCGGCCCACATCCCTCACGACTCTGTATCCTCTCACTCCTCTTCGAAACCTTCAGCCATTATGTCCAAGCCCTTTTCAAAGGGCACCAAGGGTGCCTCCCTCGACCCTTGTTGCCTCGGATGCGCTAAGAGGGGACATTCAGCGGAACAACATGTGGACTCAAAACACGGGCCTCTCCTCTGGACCAGGTGGATACTGGGGCCAAGAGGCCAAGCACTGGGTGTCAAATCAGGCCCAGAGAGACGCATCTGCTATGGATGGAACATCAGAGGTTCCTGCAGCTGGGCAGCGCAGTGTAGAGACGCCCACGCCTGCTCATTTTGCGGGAGTCCTTCGCACCACGCCTTCTCTTGGGCTTGTAGAAAATGAACCCGCGGACTCCTTCCTCAAGCTATCAATCCCACCGGTGCTTTCTTATCACAACTTCTCAGATGCTATACATTTCCGCTCTCGCTTGCATGGCTCCGTTCCTTCTCACAACGAAATTTTTGAACGCATTGTAACTCCTTATAATGTTGACGCTTTGGAATCCGAACTCTCTTCTTGTGGCTTGACTGACCAATACCCTGATCTCATTCATAATCTGCGTACCGGCTTCCCTATTGGCAACATGCCTCGGCTGCAAGAAACTATCATCATTCCCAATCACCCTTCCGTTGACGAGCACCCGGATGTCATTCAGGACTATCTCGCAGAGGAGATAGCGGCTAGACGAATGTCGGGCCCCTTTGAGAAGGATGAAATGCATATGATCATGCGAGGTCATTTCTATGTCTCGCCGCTGATCGTGGCCACACAAACTCAGGCACCGGGCAAGCCCACAAAGTACAGGGTTTGCAGAAACCTTTCAAAAGGTGGCCGGAACTCGGAGAGAGGTCTCATGCCTTCGGTCAACGCTTTCGTCCAGAAGGACTTCTTTCCCACTCGCTTTGATACAGCGCCTAAGGTGGCAGAAATGGTGAGTCCTTTCTTTCATCTATCGAAGTGCATTTCAGTTTCAAACAACACTGAATGTCCACCAAGTTGGTGAGACAAATGGCGTTGTACGCGATGTCCAGTCCCGCAAAGTTAGCGGGACTACAAAGTCCAATTCACATGTACAGCCTAGTGGCGTTTCCGTACATTGACTTTCCATTGACTTCCAATTTCCGAACTTTCATGTACTCAATTATGCTATTCCTGATTTCAGGTGGCAAATGCTCCCCCGGGCACTCAAGTCTGTGGCCTTGATATCAAAAAATTCCATCGAACTTGCCCAGCTCTTCCTCATCACAAACCTTTCCTGGTAGTTCAAGGTCCCGACAAGAAGTTCTATGTGGACCACACGATCTGCTTTGGACTATCTTCAGCCAGCAGCAATGCAGGTATGATCGCCAACGCAGTGGTGGACATATGGCGTGTAAAATTGCTAGATGCCATTCTCAAATATGAGGATGATCTCAAACCATTCCGGACCCCCACGCACTCTGGATCATATCGATACAACAAGGCGACCATGCTCAAGTCCATTGAACATATCGACGTCCCTTGGAACCTTGTTAAGGGAGACGAAGAATTCACTACAGTATCACAGTTCATCGGCCTCCTATGGGACCTTGAACGCAAACGAGTCAGCCTCCCGGACGAAAAAAGACTGAAGTACCTCGAGCGCATTCATGTCTTCATCGCCGCGTATGAGCACAACAGGGCTCCACTCAGCGCAGTCGAACAAATTCACGGAACTCTCTGCTACATTGCGTTCATCTATTTCGAGGGACGTTCTCACCTTCCGCCCATCTCGAACTTCATGGCTTCCTACAGAAGCTCATGGGAAGAGTCGAGGGGCAGATATCTTCCAGCTTCGGTTATCACAGAGTTGTGTTGGTGGTACCAGCAACTCTTGGGCCCTGATTACTTTCGTGAACTCCGTCCACTGGGCCCACTTCAGGATCTCAACATCTTCGTTGATGCTTCTCTCGAATGGGGAATCGGCATCATCATTGGCGACCGATGGGCAGCTTTCCGTCTCCGGCCTCACTGGAAAATTCTGGGTCGAGACATCTGCTGGCTCGAGACGGTAGCCATCGAGCTTCTCGTCTATTACTTGGAAGTCATGGACTTCCACGACATCCACATACTCATCCACTCTGACAACAAAGGCACTATCGGTGCTATGGACAAGGCTCAGAGCCCGAATTACTGGATTAACTTGGCAGTGCAACGCACATGCGGTGTCACAGGCCCTCTTTTCATTCACCCCAAACTCGAATATGTTCGTTCGAAAGACAATTTGGCAGACCCAATCTCGCGCGGGGAACTCGGGCCTGCAGAATTCAAACTTCCTCTGATGTTCAAGCTCCCAAAGGAGCTACAAGAAGTACTTGTTTATGTTTAGGTAACGCTAGCAGTCCTTGTAAATTGCCCATTTCTCAAGTATTCCGTGCATTCCTTTGTTTAGCCCACTTCATGAATTGGTGCTCGGCTCTCATAGCACGAGTTTGGCTGATGTTCCGCGCCCATCAGTCACTCAAATCAGGCCCACGACTAGTCCAAAATTGAATCCATTGGACCCGCTTTGCTCTTTCTACTGCCACCAACCCATCCCATCTTCGTCTCATGAATCTGTTCCGTCTTCACTTGCACGCCACTCTCAAACCTCTACCAAGATACCAGTAACTCAGCCCGACATACCTTCCTGGGGAGGGCTTACTATCACCACCTCATCAAGGAAAATTCGGACTTCCTCCCTTACCAACACCAACAGTTTGTGTCCTCCTGTTCCCGCCAAAGATCGCATTCACGCATGGCTCTCCCCATACTCAATTGAACGTAAATCAAATATTTTGAAATCCACGCCAGCCCATATCCTTAGAGACGCCGAGCTTCTGGTGGGCTCAGGCATTTCCAGCTCAACAAAATCCACCTACGCAGCAGGCATTCTACGGTGGCAACAATTCTGTGATTCAGAGAACATTCCGGAAGACATGCGGATGCCGGCATCTGATATCCTTCTTGCTGGTTTCGTGGGACATCATGCAGGAAAACATCCGGGAAGTACCATTCGAACATGGATCTCAGGTATCCGTTCGTGGCACATTTTCAACCACGCACCCTGGCCAGAAGACTCCGACTGGCTGAAACTGGCACGGAGAGCAGCTAACGTCAAAGGTTCTCACCTGAGACGCCTCCCTCGTCCACCTATCACTCTTAACCACCTTGTGGTGCTTCGCAATAATCTTAACCTGGACTCTCCTTTCCACTGTGCTATTTGGGCTATCGCCCTTGTATGTTTCTGGGGCTGTCGTCGTCTCGGCGAGCTGACCATTCCTTCTTCTTCATCCTTTAATCCCAAACTTCATGTTTCTCGCACCGGTTCAATCTCAGATTACATCTCCTTCAATGAACGAAGGAGACTGAAATTTCACATACCTTGGACCAAGTCAACGAAAGAACTCGGCGCCGACGTGGTCGCTTCCCGCTTTTTTGAGGCTCTATGCCCATGTGACGCTTTTCAACTGCATTGGTCCAGGAATTCAGAAATCCCTGAAGGTTACTCACTCTTCACTTATATGGACGATTCTGGATGCCCTCAACACATGACAAAATCCCGATTTCTCACAGTTGTGTCCAAAATCTGGTCAAATGAACGCATGGACAAGGTTTACGGCCATAGCTTCCGAATCGGCGGGGCTGTTGAGTTGTTGTTAGCAGGGGTACCCCCTCACGTAGTTGCTGCTATAGGTGGTTGGACATCTCTCGCATTCTTGGTCTACTGGCGAAAATTGGAGGACATTGTTGTTTCTCAGGCTACAGACGCTTACTAGAATGATTTGGACCGAGTAAAAAGTATTATGGAAAAATTCCGCACCGATACCGGTATTAGCAAGGACCTCATCTCCGACTGTATAAACGGTAATAACTTGTCTTTAGATGATTGACTCTCTTTATGTTTTCCCAAATTTGCAATATACTGTCAGTACATTTTGGTAATCCCTTGACTCTGACTGGGGCCATTCCCTCGCCGTAGATGTCGAGCGTCTGCGGTGGAGCCTCGGGCTCTATCTGGGGGTACAGCCACTCTCCCTCTATGGGTGGGAGCGCCAGGCCAAGCCTAGCCCAAACCTACTCTGATATATATATTATTGTAGTTATACTTTTATCTTCAGGTCTAGTGAGACGATAAGCCTATCTTATTCTGAGAGAAGTGATTATGTGAGCTTCTCAGAGGATATGATAGGCCAAGGCGATGAGAACATCCTTTCTGTCTAAGCGCCGGCGAGCGCTTAAGACTTTGCTCTACGCTCTCATCGCTGTAAACCTCTCGGGACCAATTCTTCGCGCCCTCCCACCCACCCTTTGTGACTCTAGAGCCAAATATTGTGTGGCTCTCCTGGCTTGAACGTTTGCTACGTGTGTGCCCACCCACGCGCCAGGCCAAGCCTAGCCCAAACCTACTCTGATATATATATTATTGTAGTTATACTTTTATCTTCAGGTCTAGTGAGACGATAAGCCTATCTTATCGGGCGTCTACAGCAAGTCCATAGCGTGACTATCAGGTGACGAGGACAGGTCAATTGAACGGCCTACTGTCGGAGTCCTCCGGTCAAAAGACACAAAAAAGTGTCCTTGTCTTTTGACCCTGTCCGTCTGTCCTTCCATCACTGCCGTCGAGGGTGATGTTCTCGCTATATGTAGCCTATTATTAGTAAGCGCCCACGGTCTCTTAACCACGTAGACCATTGTCGAATTCCAACATTCGTCGCCAGTGCTTGATACCGCCTCAATAGGCTGATACAGGCTGGTACGGACGTTCTGAGTAAGTCACTGTAAGTCACCAATGTTGCAAAATCTGGATATTTTGACTGTTACATAAAAAAGCTCGTAGTACTCAGACCTCAAACAGTTAATCGTTTTCGAGAAATATATCCAGCGGCACCATTGTCCTCGGCCAATCCGAAATATGATCGAATGAAACCTGTGTTTTAACTTGCAGAAAATACCTCGATTGCACATGTAGTACCAGATGCTACAGAACACTGATACTCATCGGGGCGCTACAGGGCAATGCTAGCATTCAGTGGAGGTGATCAACTGCTGATGGAACTGATATGCCTGAACAGGCCTGAGCTGAAATTTTTGTCTTAAAACCTCAATAATTTCCGACCGTCGTTTTCATCCCTCACCGCTGGCCGGTTCAATCTCACTCGAATATCGCATCTCTGCTTTACGAATTCAAAGCCCCCCGAAAACGCACAGTGCCCAGTATCTTTGCACGATGCGACTCTTGCTTACACTTATTCTCTACCTGGGCCTCCTCTGTCCCGCCTCTGTTCTTGCAACACCGATACGTGCCACTCCGAGTTCTACGGTGAGCTTTGGTTTTGGAGTGGGCAATATCTTTCGCTGACCATCGAAAATGCTGTGCAGGAGGTTGATTCGACTGGGAACGTCACTCGTACCCTTCATGCCCGTGATGAAAAACCAGTTACAGAGTACACAGTCGAGCTCAAACTCCACCATCTCCGCCCCAAGGGAACCAAACCTCACGTCATCACAGAGGAGGTCGCAGACAATTTGCGCGATGGCATGGAAATTCTACTTCCATGGATCCTGCCGATATTTGTTGCTGACGAGGAGAATCGCCGACTAGATCCAAAGACAGTGCCTGATTTACACAGCTCCTTCCGAGTCAGCGAGCTGTCTTATGAGGGCAGTTATACAACTGGACGCGAGTCCATTGTCCCTCGAGATCAAGCCAAGCACTTTCACATGCCACGCGATGGGTGGTCCGTTGGGATTGACGAGTACTGGCTGTACCTCATGATATTGGGGTCGAACGGTATGCCACGCGCCCGTCTTGTTATATGTTTGGTCTACCCCGAACGTTATCAGCAAGGCAAATTGGGTGTAGAGGATTTTTTGTTCGGTACCACCGCATTGGAAGGCAGAGTTGGATATGGCCACAATCTTGTCAAGAACCAGATCACATTGATTCGACCAAACGGACTGGTTAGTCTTGAAAAGATAGAATGCCTCACACTGACTGTACATCGTTCTAGCTTACAACTTGCGATGGGGAAATGATCGACTTCTCCGTCGAGAAGTCGAGGTGGCAACCCAGCGGATTAGCACCTCGGAAAACAATGGAGCTCGGTGGAGAGACCACGTTCTCGTTTCAAGAAGGGTTTGTAAGGAGTGTCAAGGGAGGTGAGGGAAGCGGAGAAGGTAGCGAAGGAGGAGGAGGAGGAGGCGCTGAGGATGTTGCCAAGGGTGACAAGCCTAGTAATTGGAAAACAAGAATGAGACAGCGGTTACCATTTGTTTCAAAGAGTTGATTATGCCGTTGATCATTTCCTTCTACGTATGCATACTATACTGAGTCCAACTTCCAGGATCTGAGTTGGATCGTTATTACGCTGTCGATGTTTTTTCTTCCTCTGAGTCGGATGAGTTCGAGGTTTCTTAGTATGTCAGTTATCGTGGCATATCAGTTAAAACTCCCAAAGTAGAAAATACCTCAATCATTGCATTGTGACAGGAGAGGCTACCAGCTGCTACCAGATGCTACGAAACAGTGATACTCATCGGGGCGCTGCATACATTGCTTGGAAGTTGGAATATAGGTTGGAATCTGTTGGAATCCAAGGGAATCCATCGGAATTGATCATCTGCTGATGGATCCGGGCTTGAACACATGCAGGGCTGGGCCGAAAATCTCTTCTTAAAAACCATGAACATTTCCGACTGTCGTTTTTCATCCCCCACCGCTGGCCGGTCCAATCTCAATCAACAATCACACATCTGCTTTCAGCATTCAAAAAACCCCAAAAACGCACAGTGCCCAGTTTCTTTGCACGATGCGACTCTTGTTTACATCTATCTTCTACCTGGGCCTCATCTGTCCCGCCTCTGTTTTTGCGACGCCGATACGTACTACTCCGGATCCTACGGTGAGCTTAGAAATTTTGGAGTGTTTGAATCTTTTACTGATCGCACGCAACTTGAAGGAGGGTCATTCGACTGGGAGCATCGATACTCATGCCCCTTCTGGTGTCCATGGTGAAGGACCAGTTACAGAGTACTCAGTCGAGGTCAAACTTTGGCATATCCGCCCAAAGGATGGTAAATATCAGCCTTTCATCTCGGAGGAGGTCGCGGGGTGGTTGGGTGAGGGCGTGAGATATGAGCTTCCATGGATCCTGCCAGTATTTGATGCTCGCCAAAAGCATCGCCCACTAGATCCAGAGACAGTCCCTGATAAACGCAGCTCCTTCCGAGTCACCAAGCTGACTTATATGGGTAGTTCTACTCATATCTCGGAAACGATCGGTCCAGCAGAGCACTTTCGAGAGAGCATGGATTTCGATGGTGTATTCTGGCTGGACATCACAGTCTTGAATCCAAACGGTTCACTACGCGCCCGTCTTTACATGACTTGGATTCACCCAGAAATCTTCGAACGTCAACTACCTTACTTCTTTGAATATTTCTCTCACCACGCATTGGTGGGCCAAGTTGGATATGGTGAAGGCAATGTCAAGGTCTTGTTGGCATCGGTGGATAACATGCTTGAGCTGGTCAGTTGAGTCCCCTGAAACGATCGAATGCTTCACACTGACTGCACCCGGCCAATTTCTAGAGGCTGCCTGATGCGACAACCTTCACTTTCACTGGGGCATGGGAGTGGGTACCCAGCACAAGCCAGCCTCTGGAAAGCGGGTTCAATGGAAATGTATTCTCCTTTCAATGACAATTGTAACGGCCCAAAATTTCAACTCGCACATCGTGGTCCGAAGAGGGGCCAAGGGTAGTCAAGGGTAGTGGTGATCGGGAGGGGCCGACGAAGATGATGGAGGAGGGAGGGGGAGGGAGGGGGTCTGAGGTGGTGTTGAAGAGGTTGCCGATGTTGGTTGGGCAACAGAGTCGAGACTGCGGTTACGAGCTGGCTAGTAACCTGGTCTGATAAATTGAAGGTTGTGAAATGGAGGGTTACTCGTTCTGGGTCCAGCCTTTCACCCACTCTATAGAAAATTCTCTTTTGTTTATGCTACCTATGCCCTATGCTGTCGATTACTTCCACCTATGCAAATTATGCGCTTTGGCTACTTCCATGTTCACCGTCAAACTTCTGAGTGGAAGTTGAATCGTGTGTTGTGTTAGCCCAGTGTTAGCCGTTGTCTATGGCCCAGGCCAGGTTCTCATGTTGCCTCATTGCGCCCCACCAATAGTCTGCCAGACAAATACACAAGAGTAAATGTTATGACAATGGACGGGACATCATGCTATCGCATTCAAAGATAGATGTATGCTTGACTCTCATCATCATCCCAGATTCTTTACCAGCTGCGGCCAGCTACCGAGCTGATGGTGGTTTGACCAAAGTCACATCCAATTTCTCTGCAAGTTTGGTAACCTCTTGCTCTAGATCTGCGAGTCGGCTGCGTCTAGAAAAGAAGGAGTCGTATTAGTAACAAGCCACGCAATCCACCAGTATACCGACTCATGGTTTGACCGTTGTCCAAACTCAAACGCTTGTGTTACACCCAGGCCCGAGTTTTCTTGTGTAGCTTTCAGGCGCCGTCGACGTTCTTTCTCCACAAGAGCTTTGAGATTCGGCATAAGGCGAGCATATTCGCGTTCAAGCTAACCACCAGCGCCTTACGCGTTATCGTTGCAATCACGACATAGAAAAAAAAGCACGCACGGTTCGAATCCTTATAGAGAGTGAACTCTCATCATATCTATCAGCACCCAGCACAACCTCCTTCATCCGCTTGAGCTCTTCAAACCATTTCGTCTCATGCTCGCTAAGCTCAGGAGACGCTTTCTCCATCATCACCTGCAACATTCGATCTGACCTCTTTAGCAACGTTCTTTGCTCTTCTTGCACCTGCTGTATTCGTTTCTGACTCGCTTCTCTCTGCCGCCCCTTCAATCTCTCCAAGATACTAAGGATCTCCCGACATTTGGCAGTTTGCCTGACAACCTCTTGGGCCTGCAATGCGGCGCGTCCTTCAGCACCGTGTTGCGCTAATTCGACCTCCCGAATCTGATCGCTATATCGGGTCACAGTCGTGGCGAGATACCGGAGTGTGTCTGGGGTGAGCATGAACTCTCGTTGGGATGAATCATTAGGTAAAGAGAGGCGAGGATTGGAAGGAAGGCCTGTGGATCGCGACAATACCGATGGTGGTGTCCATGGGTCTGTGCCGAGCAAGGAAGCATATGGTGGTACATCTCCAAGTAGTTCGAGACGTCGGTTAGTAGATGGCGCGAGCTTTTCGCGTTCGTTTGATTTTGGAGATGGGGATTCAGGACGGGGATTCAGGGAGAATGTCGTGATACGCATGGCTGACGTTAGAACGTAGATACTGTAGGAAAGATACACGTCGTCTGGAATGGCCAAAGCAATCACTGGGTTCGATGATCTAGCTAGAAAATGAGTGAAACCTGCCGCGAGAAGTGACAAATCACTCACTTCCTCTCGACAGAGAAGGTCGACAGAATTGGTTGAACAGCAGTGGAAGATGAGAGGTCGAGAGATTCCGATGTGTTTCCATCTGAACTCAAAGCGGAGAACAAAGCATCAAGAGCAGGTCGCAGATGAAGGGCATGAACACCAAAGGCATGGTATACATATATCGTGTCGTTGTGAATTGGATCCACTGAACAAAGCGGGTAGTTTCCTTGCAGCAGGTCCAATGCTGAATGGGAGCCCTGCGTGGAGGGTAACGACCTCAACATCGAGATCAAACCCAGGTCGATGCATTCATATACGGCGAGCATAGGGAGATCATGGCTTGTGCTCTGGAAGAGGAAACTCAGTTTCACGTGAGAACGGGGATATAATACTAAGCCTCTAACCTTGCTTTGCCATCTAGCCTCTACCTTTTCGACGTCCAAACAGACATCAATTTTACCATCCTGATAAGTGATGAGGACGACATCAAGGTTTTCTGTGATCCCATCCTCAGCATCACCGTCGCTCTCTGCAACCTGGCTATACGACAGATAGATTATATCTGTGGCATCTCCGCCTTCGCTTCCGTCAAGCATCCTGGGAGACGGTTGTAACAGGAAAGGTCCTTGACGTGCAGGTGGAGCTTTGATACTAGTAGGAGGATGCATGAGGACAGAACGTGAAGGGGCAGGGAATACTGTTCCGGGAGGAAGTTGCTTCAACAGAGCACTGATATACTTGTGCTGATAATCATAAAGGATAGACATATTCTTGTTGACCTGTGAGCTCGATCCTTGTTTGATGAATTCTTGTTTGGCTGAGATGAAGCATTCCAAAGAGTGAACATAAGCGGAGGGATAGATCTGTACTCTCTTACTGTCAATGGCATGCACGCAACGGGGACGAAACTAAGGCGTACGCGTTTTGAGGCATGTAAGGACATATGGAATAAACGTCTCCTGATCTCATAAGTGCATAAAGCGTAAGTGGGCCCCAGTCAGCTTTGCCTTTTCCAAGGGTGAAAGACACGACTTCGCGCTCAGAAGCATCCTCTGCGACGAATGATCGACCTGGTTTCTTCTCGGGGACAAACGATAAAGTTTGTTGAGGTTCTTCAGTATCCACTGATATATCGTACTCTCTGATAATTTGTCAAGCACACACACAACGATACATAAACCAGCCCACGCACCTGAGTTTCCCGTCTAGAGTCATCACCATTAGTGTCGAACCAGCCTCTCCCCAAGGATGCCAATCAATTTTGGCGATCGGCACAGCAGAGTCTGAGCCATGATAGAATTGACCTATTTGAATAGACCTAAGATACTTCAGTTGGTACTTTGAAACTTGGTGGTAAACTTGCGCACTTGCAGTCTATCGTTTCTGGCACCAGCCGGAAATATCCTGCACGGGGAAGAACAACAACGGCGACTTGGAAGGCACCAGCAACTGCTAGGAGTTTGCCATTCGAGTTAAGAGCTAGTTGGTCGATCTTGAATTGAATGTTGGGCGTATGTAGAATCTGTCTTTGCGCTCAGAAATCGTCGAGATAGGCAGTTCGCGATAGCATCACCTTATAGCTCTTTGTATGGCTTTGCCTAACTTTCGATTCCGCTAATGAGGTGATCCTAAGTTCTCTCCCAGATGCCAGAATGAGATCGGTGTCTCTAAGAACCATGACTTGCCGTCGACAGCTCGAGCCATTGTCTGTGATGTTTGTCGGCATGAAAGAGGAAAGGGTGTTTGTTGAAAGTTCGAGTGAGGTATCATAAGATGGAATCAAGGATTTTGATGGTGTAGAGAATATTGGATGACTGCCAAGTTGAGTAGTACCGTCGTCGCCGTCCATGGTCGTTTGTGAGTTGCACAGGCTTAGACGCGACTCTAAGAGAAATGGTGCACGTGCCCATAGAACGCGCAACTTGAGGAAGGACGCGTCACTTGTTCCTTCACAATCACTATGACCTCCATCGGTACAGGTTACGATCTTTCAGCAAGCACTTACTCCCCTGATGGTCGGATATTCCAAGTGGGTTCATTCTTGGTGAGGATCGTCCATGCGTTATTGAACAAAACTGTAGGTCGAATATGCCAATAAAGCCGTCGAAAACTCTGGGCAAGCTGTTTCTTCATCACGAATTTACATGGTAATAACGCAATGTATCTACTAGGACGGCTATCGGACTGCGTGTCAAAGGCGGAATCGTCCTTGCGGTGGAGAAACTAGTACACTCCAAACTCTTGATTCCAGAGGCAAACCGAAGAATACAGACTTTGGATCGACATCTTGGGCTAGTAAGCGTACCTTGTATTTCGTCACCCCTCATCGTTGTTCACACAAGCGGCGCCAGGCTACTGCAGGTCTACTTGCCGACGGTCGTCAGCTTGCTAACAGGGCAAGGGATGAATCATCCAATTTCCGCGATAGCTTCAGATCACCAGCTCCTGTAAAGGTGTGGCTGCTCGATATCTATTGTTGCGTTCAGAATCTGACCTCGGTTATAGTACATCGCTGATCGTTTAGGCTCCTATGTTCAAGTGTATACACTCTATTCTTCTGTACGACCATTCGGAATCAGCACAATCATCGGAGGTGTTGACCAGGATGGACCGTCACTGTTTGTCATAGAACCAAGCGGCGTCTTTTTTGTGGGTTACAGCCGCTCGTTCTTCGATTTCCTTGGCTGATCGAGGGACAGGGATATCATGGTGCAGCTGTAGGCAAGGGTCGCCAGCTTGCAAAGACTGAACTAGAGAAACTGAAGTTGTCTGATCTCTCGATGCGAGAGGCTGTGATGGAAGCGGCTCGAATGTATGTACCCATCTCTCTGCGTTTAGTGTCGTGTCTGATGCACTTTGATATCAGTATCTACCTGGTCCATGACGACTCAAAGGAGAAGGCATTTGAGCTTGAAATGTCATGGATTGGTGACGAGACGAAAGGCCTTCATGTTCCTGTACCAAAAGACTTGCTAGCGGAGGCGGAACAAAAGGCGAAGGCAGCCCTCGAGGACTTCGAGTAGATGGCAAAGAACACTGTACATTTATCCCACCTGATGCCACTAGCATTGACCTGAGTTTCGTTTGAAGTAGACAGCAAATATATAGGTATGCAAGTACAAGGCTACACAATTTGCTCGAGCTCTCTCGCATACGCCAGAGATGAGGATATTAACTTTTCTTTCGGGATCTCCACCTGTTCTTCGCCCTTTGTCGCAAAAGTTATAAGTGACTTTGATAGGTCCACTTGCCAACCTCGCTGTAGACGAACAGTCAGTTTGAAACTGATAGTGAGATGTCAGCTGCGAGCTTACTTGCTGCGCGAAAGTTAGTAGCTCAGATTGATTGCTGAAGAATAGCAAAGTTGATGCATCCTTCAGCGGTAGACTTTCATACGCCGCCTCTTCGCAGCTAGCGATTTCATTCCTGCAACAATACAACCCCATTATTCACAGCAAGAAACGCGAGCAATCTTAAAACACACCGTATAGTGCCCATTAAGCTATCCACGAAGTACTTGTATTCTTCGACCGGTGCCCTCTCCCTTGCATTCCACACTTTACTGTAACTCCCTTCCATTAACCACTGTTCCAAATTGACGGGATGACTGATGAACTGGTTATCTGCAATGGCTTCCGCAGGTATAGGCAAGCTTTCAAGAGTGGTATGAAAATCAGCTATGCGGTTTTGGGTAAGGAGGCGGATGAGGTTGAGGCCGCGTATTGGGTATTCATTCTTCGACGGTGGCAAGACGGAGCTACAGGTGGTGAGAGTCAGTAAGGTTGGATTGTTGTCAGAGCCAGCGTGATATTACCCGTAGTCGGTGTAGAAAGTCTGTAATTGTGAGAAATATCGGTCGAATGAAGGGACATCTCGTGTTCTAATACTCCAGATGGCACCGATTTCTAATATGTCACCTGTAGAGGGTTCAATGATACATCCCAGTGAGAGAAGAACATCGAAGCATACGAGCCACAACCAAATCGTCTACATTGTGCTCGCCTTGTGGTGTGAGCAATCCAGTTTCAATCAAGCCAATCTGTTCTCCGGTTCCAATGAGTCCGCGCGAAGCAGAAACAAGGAGATCTATACCTTCAATTTACTCAAAAGAGTGCCACATTTCTTCAAATCCGAAGGCTTTGCCTCAAAAGAACGTTTGAGATCGTTGTATAGGTTTTTGAGCTGATTTTGAGCCATGATGGGTGATATGAATAAAGCGACGCGTGGGTCTTTGAGACGCGTCAGCCTGCCATTTCCTTTTCTGGTTACGTACACTTCTCTATTCCTCTCTCTCTCTTTCAACAATCATCATGGACCGCATCGACATGCACAGGCTCAAACAAGGCGAGGTTAACCTCGGTGTATGCTCAAATCAGCATCCTCCTCGTCTTCTTTCTCAAGAGATCTTCTAGACCTCAATTATGGCCGTTCAGTTTGACGGTGGGGTCGTCATTGGCGCCGACAGTCGTACAACCACAGGAAGTTATATCGTACGTGTAGTGGTCCAAAAGGAATGCTTCTTGCAAGTCTAATCTGATGTCTAGGCCAATCGTGTCACGGATAAACTCACATTTCTGCACGATCGTATATATTGTTGTCGGTCGGGTTCTGCAGCAGATACACAAGCTATCGCAGATTTCGGTCACTATTACCTTCAGATGCAAGCGTAAGTCACCTTCGCTGATCTGTCTAATCTGCTTAACATTCAATGGGAACCCCAGTCAAGTCTTGGGCTCAGCCCCCTCGGTGTTGACTGCAGCCGCGATAATGGAGAAGATGTGTTACCAAAACAAAGATCAACTGAGTGCTGGGATCATCGTCGCTGGCTGGGATGAGAAGGCTGGACCTAGTGTGTATAATATTCCTCTGGGCGGTGGTCTCTTTAGACAACCTTGGGCGATTGGAGGTACGCGCTCGATTGAATCGATCATCTCGACCGTTCGTTATGAATGCTTCTCCATCAGGTTCCGGTTCTACATACGTGTACGGTTACTGCGATGCGACCTATCAGGAAGGCTGGGGTAAGGATGAAACCGTCAATTTCGTGAAGAACAGTAAGCAATCCCCTATACAAACGTGAATGACTCGTAACATCATTTTTCTCAAGCATTGGCACTGGCAATGTCTCGAGATGGTTCGTCTGGAGGTTGTATTCGTATGTGCGTGATCACAAAGGATGGCGTCGAAAGGAAGTTCATCCCTGGAGATCAATTACCGAGGTTCTGGGAGGGTAAGGAGATACTTGGTGAAGCGACACAAAAGCCCCCGGCTGCAATTTCTGCAGTATCGGATGTTGCTCCTATGGCAGTTGAAGTATGAAACAGTGTTAACGTTGCAGATTTGTAACAATCAGTATGCCTTTGTGATATCCCATTCAAAAAATGTGCCATGTCCAGTTGTCATCCGGACTGGTCGTTAGATCTCAAGGCTGCGCGTTCTCTATGCCAGTGCAGCAATCAACAATAGCGTCAAAGGCTCTTATGAAGGTTGTAGGTACGTCCCGAGGGCCGTTCTCGAAACCAGAATCCAACTGATTGTTCATTGTCGCAGGCTTCAAACCTATCAGTCTTTGCCACTCATTTGTAACATACTCCGCTGCTAGTACAAGTCATTTCAACATTAGCAAATTGCCTTTCGTTTTCTGCTGGCCCTCGCAGTGACACTAAACTGTAGCAGAGGCTTTCGTGGGCTTGGCTTCAAGATCCTCCTCCAGCGTGATTGAGCGTCAGCGTGACAGCATAGGGCATCGGCATAGACAAAGCAATCCATATATAGTGTACGGAAGGCTGAACCCCGCGCAACTCCCTTCAATTTGCCGAATCAGGTTGCTTTCTCGGCCACCTCGTAACTGGCACCGTTGTTCGATTGTCCAACTCAACAGCCCTCTCACCTCCAGAAACTTCCTTTGGACATGGCAACCCTCGACAATCCCACAAGAAAACTCAGGCCTGGACTCTACACACGCAATTCGAAGTTTTTAGACAAAACCACGAGTCCGTATACTGGTCAATCGCATTGTTTTTTTTTCTTGTTCCTGACATGACTCCTTCTTGTCTAGATGCACCGACTTGCGAATTCAGAGCAAGAGATTATCGACCTTACAGAGTTGAAGTGGCCTTGGCCAAACCGTCACCCGCTTAGTAGCTGCCTGCAGCTCACAAGGACCAGGGGCTTGTCAATGCTGATAAGCCTTCTTAGTATCATATATAAGTACATCTGTTTATGACATGGGAGTATATTCTGGCGGTGTACTGATATTCCTATCTATTCATTCGCCACAGACTTGTCTGCCAGCAGAGTATCGATGGTTATTTCAATGCAGCAAGGATACAACTATACCAGGGCTTGAACTTGCTCTACGTCTGATCTAGACACGGAGAGTGAACTTTGAAACAACAGGTATATCAGCGTGGAAGCATATACAATAGCAATTGCTCTTTCGACGGTATGTCTTCTCAGTGACCTCTTATTTGACACAGGTCACTCATCAGTGAGGCTCGTCGCCTACTAGATAGTAGAGCACGATTCTACTCTCGCCCTGAAAGCTGTTGGACGGGGAGATTGAACTTGAAGCAGTCAAAGCGCGTGAAATGCATAGGTAGAAGTGAATAAATAATGGCATAGGGCATAGTACATAGATTAGAGTATAGATGGAAGAAATCATATAGTGGGGAAAGAATTCCCATTGAGATGAGTAACGCTCCATTCCACGCTCTTCAACTTAGTAGCAACCTCCTCACCTCCCTCACCCTTCCCACCTCTTACACCTCCCTCACCCCACCTCCCTCACCCCACCTCCCTCACCCTTCTTTCCTGATTCCTCACACACGTGGCCTTCCACGCTTCCTCTGTGAACAAGAACACATGTCCATCAATCACCGGCTTGCAGGGTGCAATTTCGCTGTGTACCCACGTCGACTCCTCGAGACTGAACGGGACTCTTGTCCCCTCTGGCAATGGATTCTAACAGCAGAGGACAGTCAGTGTGAAGTAGTATACATATTTTCAGGGGGCTAACCAGGTATCCTTCGCTAATGAGAACGAAGCGCTTCAAAGAACGACCACCGTTATCGTATGAGCCTCTGCCCACAATGTGGTGGAACAATTCCAATTCACTCAAGGGAGGTTTCACTTCAAAGAGATCGGGGTAATAGAAACATACAGCATGATCATACAAGGCCTGGTGTCGACCGCTTGGATCCAAAATTTTGATGCTCAGCTGGGACTCAGCATCCTTAACAGGCCTCGTGGTTCCTTCGGTAGTCTCCCAAGTCATACTCGTAGCTTGAGAATTGCAAGACAGTCGTTGCACTCAATCTAGATTCCTTCGGGTACTAGATCGTAGAAAACATCCGAGGGATCTGAAGAACTGCCCGTATAAGACAGCTTGGTAACTCGGTAGGAGCGGCGGCGTTTGTCGGGCACATTGTTTGGATCCTGTCGGTGCCCCTCCTTGGAAGCAATGAGTATCGGCAGGGTCCAAGGGAGTAGAAGCTCTACGGCACTACGCAAATTGTCTGCGACGGTCACGTCGATGACGTGAGGTTTATCTCCCTTGACATGGATGTGACGAAGCTCGAGCTCGACTGAATAGTATGATTTGACTATTTCTTCAGTACCGGTCGCAGTACCGTTCGCAGTACCGTTCGCAGTACCGTTTGCAGTACCGTTCGCAGTACCGTTTGCAGTACCGTTCGCAGTACCGTTCGCAGTATTGTTTGCAGTACCGTTTGCAGTACCGGTCGGTTCAAGATGTTGCTGCACATCAGTCACAATGGTAAGCCATCGATTGTTTCAATTCTGGAGCAGAAAAGCCCACCGTAATAGCTTGTATGGGAGCCGCAAGGATAGAGGTGGGAACGAGGAGCCCAAGGTAGAGGATGAGTGTGAGCAAGAGTCGCATCGTGCAAAGATACTGGGCACTGTGCGTTTTGGAATATTCGAGTTTGAAAGGCAGAGATGGGATTTCGAGTGAGATTGAACCGGCCAGCGGTGGGTAATGAGAAACGACGGTAAGAAAAAAATCTCATGTTTTAAAGACAAAATTTCACCTCAGGCCTGCTCAAGCGCATCTCAGTTTCATCTGCTGATGATCGATTACGATGAATAATGCTATGCAGCCGCGCCCCAAATGCAATGCACACAGCGTCTACTAGACAGAGGTACACACGCCGTCATTGAGGCATTTTCCAGTGTTTGGCGATATCAGTCGATATCGACATGAGCTGATAGAGAGACGACATTGCCAGTGGTTATTTCAGATCTGATACATAGGTCAAGCTATCAGAGCTTCGAGCTTGCAATGGCGTTCTATGTGTTCTGTGAATTCCAGAGTTTATATGAAGGTAGAACAAAGTGAAATGGACGATTCAACTGCGACATCAGGGCCGTACCTCTGTGACATGTGTACGTGAAAGCCTGTGCAGATAAGAATTTGCCCGCGCGATTGACACGGGAGCCAAAAGTACTCAGAATACAATCAGAGTCACTATAGGATGAACAAATGAACAGTTAGCAATGAGCATCGAAGCCCAGAGAAATACAGGATCATGTCTTGCACTGAAAGGATAATGTACCCGCGCAAACTGTTTCTTATCCGATAGCAGATACGCTTCTTGCTTTCATACGTGGACCGGTCACTACAGGGAGCAAGAAATGTCTATCAAAACTCAGAGGCGTTATATTCGCGATGGTCCACATGCGACTGATTGTAGTGCATGTGTGCAGATGTGTGCTTGATAACGATTGGTCCTAATTGGAGTCGCCACAGATCTGGGGTGTGCATATCATCCAATTTGTCTTACCTAGTACAAGCATAGCCTATAGCATATCATTGCATATCAACGCCTTTGGTCCATCAATGAATCCAAAATAACTAGTCTTGGATGACGCTCCGCGAACTGAAATCCAACGTTCACTATAGTGACTAGTACTATGTCAAAATGTTTCAGTCAAAAAAGAACATCATAACGAACTCATAAGACAGGCATCAGCGGTGAGAGAGTGGGGCTACCGCAGAAACTGCAACTGGGCCGACCCACAGCTGCGTCGGTCGAATACGAAACTTGTCAAATGATCATTCAATTCCACTGCATGTTGGCCGTCCTTGCCCAGAAGCTTGACGGCCAGTTGAATACAGGCCAGTACTCACCAAACGTAATGAGGTGCTCCTTTTCGAGCTATGGGGTGCAATGAAATCCGTCGGGTATGGTTCGAAGGACCACCCTCATACTAGCGATGTTTATCTTGATCTCTGTAGAATTGCCAAAGTACGAGCTTGACTGAATACTCTGTGACTGTTTCTTCATGGCACGGGCATGAAGACCCTCAGAACGTCCCCAGTAGAATGGGCCTCCTAATATGCAGGCTACAGCAGTTTCGCTGGTCATCAATTTTGATCATGCCAATACTAGAAAGAAAACGCTTACTACAGGACAAAGCTCATCACAGGACGTATGGGTGTAGCAAGAAAGGCGGGACAGAGATTGACAGAGAGAGAAGCCAGGTAGTAGAGAATGGGTGTGAACAAGACTCGGAGCCCCATCGTGCAAGAGTAGTGGGCGCTGTACAGTCTGAGTAATTGAAGTAATTGAGTACTCGAGTCTTGGCTTGACGCTTCAAGAAGGTTGTCGAACCATAGGAGGTCAATACTTTGTAAGTTACTGGCAATTGTGAAGATTAAGGTGAAGAGGCGCTGAGCGCTTGAGCGCCTAATTCAACTCTCGAATAGTACGTAACTTGTCAGCAAGTACCATGTTGCTACTGGCACCTGCTGATCAGCCTGATCTTATCTCAATGATTTTATGGCAATGGCCTCTTCTATCATATCTGGTACCAAAAACCTCTTTCGAAAGTCCAACAAGCCCAAAGATCATCCCATGTCCTCTGAGGCAGACACCGACCCTATAACATTAATCGTCATCGGTTGTGGACAGAGGGGCAAGGTATGTGGAGGGCCGAGTCTCAGTTGAAGCACCTTCAACGGTTATTGCAGGCTTATGGAAGATATGCTCTCACATCAGATGCCTGCAAAGTCGTCGCCATCGCGGAGCCTCGTCCCCAGACCAGAAAGTTGTACGCAGAAGAGCACAAAGTAGACGCGACTCTGGTCTTCAAAACATGGAAGGATCTACACGCTGCCTCGACAGATACTCTGAAGACCATTGGAAAACGACTCGCAGACGCGGTTCTTATCACTGTTCAAGACCATATGCACGTAGAAGTCGCTCTAGCCTTTGCAGAACAAGGATATCATATTCTTTGCGAAAAGCCTATGGCGACTACCATGGAAGATTGTCTCAGGATCGAAGAAGCCATCCATAAGGCTGGTATCATATTCGGAATGGGTCATGGTGCGTCTCTAAGTTTGCTCTGTAGATCGAGTGATTCTCAGTGACCATGAACACAACAGTGATGCGTTATTCACCTTACAGCCAAGAGATTACAAAGATCGTACAATCTGGAACGTTGGGACAGCTAATCAACATTGTTCAAGTCGAACCCGTTGGCTACTATCACTTTGCCCATTCGTATGTCAGAGGAAATTGGGGTCGGGAAAAGGACAGCTCGTTCGCCTTGATGACCAAATGCTGTCAGTAAGTCCGAAACCATTTTGACGTCGCGCGTGCTCAATGGCAAGCGTTCTCAGTGACCTCGATATAATCTGTCACTGGATGAGTCCAACTCCTCCGGTCAAAGTATCATCCTTTGGATCTCTTCGCCACTTTCACCATAGAGCAAAACCGAAAGAAGCAGGCGATGCAACGCGCTGTCTTGATTGCCCGATGGTGTATGACTGCCCATACAGTGCCAAGCGAAGTACGCTGGATCCGTCATCCTCGTTTCTGTGTCACCGTTCTCAGCCGTTCTTTAGTCTATCTTGATGCTGTTTCTCGCGGAAACATAGGTTGGCCAGTGTCTCCTCTTGTCGACGGTGTTCCAGACATTGAGAATGTCACTGCGGCGCTGAAGGAAGGACCATATGGTCGTTGTGTCTACGAAAGCGATAACGATGTTTGCGATAATCAGGTGGTCAACCTCGAATTTGAGAACGGGAATACCGCGTCTTTTACCATGGTCGCGTTCACTAGTGCGATCTGCGAACGACAACTGCGTATGCATTTCACACACGGAGAGATCATAGGCGACATGAACAAATACACTGTTACCGATTTCAAAGCCAACAAGACAAAGACGTATCATCCGGCAAACGAAGGCGGTGGACATGGTGGAGGTGACATGGGTTTGATCAGGACGTTTGTCGAAGCTGTGAGGACCGGGAATCAGAAGCTTCTGGGCACAGATGTTGATGAGGTGTTGAGGAGCCATATGACTGTTTTTGCAGCAGAGGCAAGCCGGAGAGAGCAACGAGTGGTGAACTGTGTAGAGTTTGAAGAGAAGGCAAGATCCTCCTTGCGAGAAACGCTTGCCCAGACTGTTCTACGCTGACTCTTTCGGCATTCATTATTCATGCACAAGGTTGGAGCTGTTTCTTTCCACTGTATCATGACGGTTCGCAGAACAAGACTTGTTGTACGGCACGTTGCAGGATCTGATCAATGTTATTCCTTTGAAAGGTCCTTTGGAGTCCTTTGGAGTCTCGAGAATGATATGAGGTTCGGGTGAAATGAACTGATAACTCCAATCTAGCTGGACTACGCTGATTAAACCCCCACAAGGGACAGAGCAGAGGAATCTTTACGCGATCAGAAGGTCGAAGGTGAGCTCTGGCCTGCTCTGGCTGACATGAAAAGCTCCCGAGTTCGAATGGCTGGCGAATCCATAAAGAATCTCTTTTGAGTTTAGTACCGATCCAGCAACTCCATCCTGTATTGGCTGCCTTGTTGCGTATCAAAGACCAGTGTATAAAAGACTCCGCAGGAGCAAGTAGCGTTTGATGCTCTCGGATTCGCCTCACTTCGCGAAGTGGAATTTGAGAGTCGAGTAGGCTCGAGTCGGAGTAGGCTTACGGCTCTCGCTTTTTGGGAAAGAACCAAGCGTACAGCCACTCCGGTAACACTTCGGATACCGCCGGCTACAACCGGCATCTTCCTCGACATTCTGACAACTGTCACAAACCTCTGTAAATTTCCACAATCTCCAGTGATTTCTTCGGATATTTCTTGAATTTACATCGCTCAAGCAACGATGCAACTGGATATGTGAAAAGCTATGCTTGCTCTCAGCGGAAAAAGCACGGAATGGCTTACTTTTACATTCGTCGTCAACTTCGCTGATCAGACTAACCAAAATTAGCACTGTACAGCGATCTGCTTTCGTGTATTCTCGAATCGGCGCGGAAATCATACTTGGAACCACGTTCTACGGTGATTTATACACGCTTTTCGGCCTACACTGGTAGAAAAATCCGGATCTCACGTCTACAAGTGCTGTGTTCTCTACGCTTTCTTGTTCCCCCCCATGATCTACGTACAGGATAAACGCCTTTTGCTGCCAGATGGTCGTACTCTAGCATACGCAGACAATGGAAACACGTCTAGCTCAAACGTTGTCCTCTTTCTTCATGGCCCTTTTAGTGTCGGCGATGCCTCTCGTCTATCACTAGTTCTACAATCCAAGATGGCTCATCTTGTTTGCCCATCTCTACCTGGCTGGGGTCTCTCTTCTCCTATCGAAGACCCAAGCCAGTATGCTGCGTCGATTGTCAACGACATACGCGCTTTGCTATACCATCTGCATCCCCAACATACCAACCTAAAATTACACATCTGTGCGCACTCTTTCGGGTGCGTTGCAGCACAAATCCTCTATGGTGCTCCGTATGATATATTCCCCTACGGTCGTTGCATAACTGGCCTTGCCTTGCTCGACCCAGTATCTCCTCCACATTGTCATAAAGATTATTGGAAGCACCTTTCGTGGCAGAACTATTTCCTGACCGGTCCCCCTTCGCGGTTATTCCCTTTCAATTTTACGACTATCCTGGCAAAGTATGCCTTGGAGAACAAGTTACAGAGCGTGGACAAGGCAGAAAATTCAATTGTCCGACGCAACCTCCTACCTATGCCTACTGGCGCTGGCGAGACGGAGGAAATCGCACAGTGGAAGGAGCAAAATGCGGTGTCAGATGCACAATATGAACGAGCAGTGATTAGAAACGCTGTGTACAGCGTAGCGTTGACGTGGAAAGGGTTCTTGGCGTTGCCACAGATATATCATTCAGGATGGGGAGGATACTGTCCTGACCATCTTGACGAAGAACATTCCAGACCTCTAGTTTCTGTCATCGTTTATAATGACAACAGTGGTCATGCATATGCCGGAATGGGCTCATGGCTAGTTGGGAAACATAAAAACGCTACTTTGCAGGTCATAGAAGGAAGTAGTCTCTCCTGGCTTTTATGCTTGGACAACATTTGGAAGAATGTTTTCTCGTGATGATCACCGTCGCCAAATACGAAAAGTAACATTACAGAGCACAAAGACTACTCGAGTACAAATCAATAATAGCAGGAACAGTAACTAAACTGGATGGGAAGTGGCGTTAAGCAGGCATGCAATGAAGATGGATGCCATTCAATCGTGTAGCTCCAACTCTCTTCTGATGATTTCACGAACTTCCCTCAAGCTGCCAGCTTCCCTTTTGACACGCTTGGGGCTTCTAGTCATCAGCTCCTTTGCACTATCTACCTTCCCAGGACTGGGAGGAGTGCGCTTTGAAGGAGAGCTTGGGTCGTTTGGAAGAGACGAGGACATTTCAAGCCATTCTTCACCGCCGATAGTGAGTTGTTTGAGAAAGAAAGGACAGAGTGAGAGTAATAGTTCCAAGGATTCGTTGGCCTCGGCTTGTGATATTGGGACCGGAGATGATTTCATGACAGCAGTGGCTACTTCAGCCAAAGGCAACGTTCGACGCTTGCGGACTGAAGGGGTCGAAGTCATTCCATTCGGAGAAGAAAACAACCTTGTCGAAAACAGTTAGTATGAAGCTCTAGTTATAGCGGTAGGTGGAAACTCTTACATCCAGACGCTCTCTGCAACACCGCCCAGGCGTCCTAACAGACATCGTCGACGCATCTCATCCTGGCCCATTTTCAACAATTGTTCTTTGGTGACCTTACCCCCAGGAACCTCTGCAATTCGTTGAGACTTGCTTGGCGACGAAGACAAAGACCTTTGTCGCACACGATCGTACAGTGCTTGTCTTCGAGAGGTGGTTGGAGTCTGCAGCACAGACGTTGGATCACGGCCTCGAGGCGTAGATGGCTCAGAAGGAAGATCATCAATTGAAGTTTTGGAGGAGGTGGGGGTACGAAGGTTGATGATGCGTGGAGTACGCTCACTTCGAGAGGATGATGGAGTAGAAGGAAATAGGATTGTGCTCTTTGTAGGAGATGTAGAACGGATGGAAGCAGGTATAGCAAATTTCGGTTTGGCAGGAGATTTAGACGAGCAACGAGAAGGGGACGAAGGTGGCACAGGCAAGGATTCTTTCATGAGGGAAGCAGATTTTGGGGACATAGAAGCAAATACGCGAGTTAAAGATGATGCCTTCAGCGGGGAAGCTAGAGTGGGCAAATCTGCGAGTGGAACCGTTGGAACAACTGGTTCATCAGCGTGTAACTGCAAATTGAAACTTCAGCTATATCCATTACGATGAGATAGTCTGCGGGCTCACTTTGGTCCACGCATGCAGCTTGTCGCAGAAAAGTGCACGGCGCTGTTCAGTGGCAGACGTCCAACGAGCAACAGCAGCCATACCCGCACCCATATCTTTATCCAGGTCAATTTCGATTTCTATCCCGATGCCGTAGGCAGGTACGCGTTTGCCTTCGACCTTCGAGAATTGAGTCGAGGGACTGACAATAAAGCCCATGGACCCTCTTGTCCAGTCCTTTGGAGGCGTAGGAGATTCCAAGAAAGGATTGTCATCATCTTCGGTCGAGTGTTTGATGGTCTTCCCATCCCATTCCCAAAGCCAACAAAGCCGTCGCAGATCTTCTACAGTGAAACTGGTCGTGAGGCCGGCGTACTGGCCAAGTGAGATATGATTGACGACATTGCGGAGTATCCCTGTGTCAGAGGACGGAGAAGCAGCACAGGATGCAAGAGCATGAGATAATGCTTGTTGCAACGAGGTTTGTATAGATTGAAGACGCGTCAAATGAGGGGACAACGTGTCTCCCGATTCAGCTGGCGAGTCACGAGCACGCGCACGCGTAGCAGGAGGAGTTGGCGGACTGTTGGTTTACATGAGTATGCTCTAGGTGGACACGCGGATGAAAGTCACGAACGCGATTCTCAATTTCTTGGGGCTAAGAGTATCCGCGTCAAAATTGGCTGCTGTACGCTTCTTCTTCTGCGGCGAGATAGAAAGCGTAGAGTATACATCCGACATGACATGAAAGGGAAAAGCAAAGACTATGAAAGATGGGTGTCGCAAAATTGAGGTTGAGGCCTGAGGGAGAGTCTGGGAAAGTGGCGGCGGCGGAGGCGGCTGTGAACTTCGGGTCACGTGCTAAGCTTATGTAAGTCAATTGAAACCCTTCAACTCAGACTCTTTTACGCAGTACTCTGTTCCTCACGACTATCTTCCCTGAGCCCTCCAGTGGTCTAAGGGTGGTATGCACCGGCATGGCCGTGGCCTCATGCGTCGATCTTACTTGTGACAAGACACCAACTCTGGCTGATCGACCTCTAGAGCCTGAGCTGAATTGGCCACACCGTGAGGAGACTCGAGACCAGCAACTTACGCCAGTAAAACGTTAGCTGAGCATGTACTACATGCTGAAGTAACATGTTGACTCGTACCGAGATTAGGCTCTTCTTCGCCAAATGATCCTCGATTAGCACCTGCTGCTCACCTCCAGGCGAGCTTTTCCTACTTAAGACTGGCTGAAGTTCTTGGATGTGCTCAAACGAATATTTGTAGGAAAATTTCCCCTCCACGTCGTTGCTTTCATTCTTCATGGATCCAAGCTCAGAATTAAGACCAGCTAGTCCAGGACATGCTCGCATGTGAGATTCTGTTCTCTCAGCTCATATCTTGTGCATATACTGACTTAATTGTCAGACTGAGTTGCATTGAACAATTGAACAGTATGTTGACATTTCCTTATTTGCCTACCTAGGCTAATAATCGAGCGTTCTCTTTAGATGAAGTTCATACACTTGTAACTGACAATACTATACAAGTCGATATTATCAAAAAGTTGAAAGCTGACCTCAATGTATATCAACGGGCGTTTTCCGATGTCAATGCCGAACTGGACCGATACAAAATCCAGATTTCGGAATTTGATAAACAGAAAGAAGATTTGGAAGCGCGTCTCAAGGTAAGGTTTTTCTTGTCTTCCGTTTTTGTCATCATTCAGGCCAACCCAAACGTCACAGGGACATCGTGTTGTGACTCTCATCGACGGAGATGGTGCCATATTCTCCAAGGAACTTATAATCCAAGGCCAGGCTGGTGGTCTGCTCGCTGCGCAGATGCTTTCGGACTCCATCGTTCAATATCTTTCTGAGCAGTTCGGTTCGCATCAGTATCAGCTTTGGGTCTATGTGTTCTTGAACAAAAAGGGCCTTATGGAAACTCTGGGAAGATCGGGATCGCCGTCGCTGAAGAACAGTTTCGAAGACTTCATCACTGGTTTCAATCAAGCCGCAGAACGTTTTTCGATGCTGGACGTGGGCAATGCAAAGGAAGCGGCTGACGCCAAAATTAAATGTGCGGCCTCATCATATGTATCAAAATTCCTCGGTATCAATTTCTCATTGTCCAACTTATACTAGGCCATTTAGAAGATGATATTCGACTGCCCCAAACATTCAAAGTTATTTTTGCAGGTCAGTTTAATCACAGTATCTCTCACGTCAACTCAGCCAATACCATATAGGCTGTCACGATAATGGTTATGTCAATAATCTCCGTTCTCAAATTACGGCTGGATTTAGGAACAAGTTAATATTGTTGAAGAGCTATACGGAAATGGCGTCTGGCATTGCAGAGATGGACCTCCCCACCCTCACCATACCCGACCTCTTCATTTCTCAAAAACTGGGTATGGGTGAAGTACCGCCGCTTCGCCGTGCGTCATATTCTGGGATCACCAAAGTTCTACCACCTATGGGAGAACCTAATGAAGAAATTAAACAGAACCCCGAAAACTCGCAGAAAGCTCCCTGTCCAACGAGTTATTCTACTATTGTTGCGGTTTCTTACAAGAGGGATTCGACTCCCGAGTTGGACTCTTCGGAGAGTAGCGCTCCAAGCGAGTCGGACTATGATGATGACCTTCCTCATGAAGCTGTTATCGCAACAATGGCATCTTCAAACCCACTTTCGAAGTCATCCAAGTTTATTAATCCAAACATAGTTGAGTGATTGCCCGTAGCTGTAGTTTTGACGCTGATGTTGGTTATCCTTTTTCCAGCCTCTTTGGAAACGTGAGCCAGATGATGAGCTAAATATCTATCTCGTTGACCATGCTTTTGCAGACAAGCCACCTCCATGCACCCTTTTCTACTTAGCTACGTGCAAGCATGGGATGAGTTGCAAGTATAGTCACGACTACTACCTTGAAGCCGAACACTATGAGACTATGCGTCAGGCTGCTAAGAGGCAGCCTTGCCCTTCTATCGGTAGAGGTACGAAGCTTCCGACTGCATCGTTGATTTTGTTCCCTCAAACTTTCGAAGGTGAACTTTGCACTTGGGGGGAAGACTGTTGCTATGGTCACTATTGTCCGGACTTGAGCAAGTGTCCCTTCTTGAAGAAAGGAAAATGCAGATTCATCGGAGGTATGTAAGGCTTTCGATTCCGCGTCTAATGCACTGCTTCAATCTGCCGTTCTCTTCCAGCAAATATGCACAAGGGACCAAGTCCCTGACCGTCTCGATTTGATGAAGGTCTGGCTGGTTCAGATTGTCGTAATAACTTTGATGTTCAGGAGCTCGAATTCCTGGATTGCAAATATGTATATGTTCGTCGCAGTAATGCGGAGCCAATCCCGCGGGCGATATCGCTATGCCGTCCTGCCCAGGCGGCTGTCCATAAGCGGCGTTCTTGATTCATTCATATATACACCTTCGTTTCCAACAAATCAAAGAAGATCATCATGAGAAGTTATTTTTTGACGTACGGGAGGATTGCAATTCCTGTAAATGTGGCTTCGTGAGTTTGGGGGTGTCCACTGAAGATTCATCCTCGCTCTACTGCCGTTCTGACTCAGGGTCTTCCGCGAAGCAAATTTCCTGAGGTGCTTTAAAGGCGTCTGGTTTGTGTAACTCACCCATTCTTCATTTCGGCTGTGATACGCGTATAATGGCGGGTAGAGTCAGTCAACAGATGTGGTACGTTTGCTTCAATCTTTGCCATAGATGCATGATTGCTGATTCATGATCCTTTTTTTGAAAGGGACGAAGCCCTTCGCTCCATCATCAGTAAGGCATTCAGTGTCTTCTCATGGAGAACAATATCCTCATTTTCCATGGTTTATCGAGGTGTCTCGCAAGCAACTTTGAAGCGTAATATGGAGCTCGAGGCTCGAGTATCTGAACTTGAAGCACGAGTTTCTGAATTAGAAATGGAACTCTCGCAGTGGAAGCGGGCTCAGTCTGCCTCGCAAATTGAGGCGTCTGAGCGAGGCAATGTTCTACTCCAACAATTCTCAGTGAGTGCTTCACATATTTCACCCTTTGGTAGACACAAATCAAATTCTTAACAATAGAACCAGGACCCCCTTGTCCTCTGTGTTATCAACGGACAGAATACCTTCTTCAATCGGCAACTCCTTGTACAAGGCTTTGTGGGCGGTCAGAGCGCCGCCCATTATTTAACGAAATTTATATCGGAATATCTCACGTCTGAAGATAATCAACTCGCTGGACGTCTTTCTCTTCTTTCTTTCTGGATTTCAATTTACTTCAACAAAAGCGAACTGGTGGAATTGCTGGTTAATCAGAACATTTGTTCTCGAGAGCAGTTAGAAGGATTCTTAGCAGTATGCCATTATCACTCATACTTATGTATCGCTGCAATATTAATTGTTGAATCTCTGTATAGGGTTTTTGCGAAACCTCACCTCGTTTCATAGTCGTAGAGGTAGGCATAGGTGAAGGGGCAGTTGATCGTAAGATCAGAGGTGAGTTCGTCTCGCCTGAAAAATTCTGCGACCTTTTGTTCACTCCTGCTTAGAATTCATTCATACCTGTGCACGCCTTCCGCAGACAGTAAAGACCTTCCTAGCAGGTGAATGCGGATTTGTCGCCAATGTGCTACCCGATGTACTCACTTCAATCTTCCAAGGTTGCCACGAGTCGAACGCGCTTTACTCTGGCCCGTTCTCAGGATTGAAAGCTGAAAACCTTTTGGATAAATTGGTTATCCTTCGTGGCGATTCCGAAGAAGACTGGTCCGACCAAACGTTCCCTATTGATATCTTAAGTGTCAGGGAGCTCTTGGTGCAGGTCCAACATCACTCTAGTAACCAGCAGCTTGCAACTTCGATCGTGCAAACGATGGGATCGGTCCTTCGTTCGTCTACTAATGGCGGTCTTGTTAGCCCTCGGTCCCCTCCACATGAAGGGTCCCGCTACATAGACCCTCGATATGTATGTTCTCATCAAATAACAGTTCGATAAGCCTGACTAATATTCCTCCTTCTAGCCCTTGCACAAACGCAAGTACAGCTTCGCTTCATATGAGGTGGCAGTTGACTTACGATCTTTTGTCGTATAGAAAATCCACCGCCCTGCAACGAACATTATTTAATGGTCTGTTCGAAGGGAGTCAGTTCTTATCTATCTTTGCAAGCGATTGTATTGGAGCTGAGCAGTTTTTCAAGGCTGGGACCTGCAAGTATTCCCATGATTATATCCTCTCTTCAGAACAGCTGTCCATGTTATCTATCAATGCAAAGAAGGCGCCCTGTAACTGGCTCAAAAGTGGTAAGGGCTATCCGAACCGGTTCGTCTCAGGTTCAAGTCTTGACTCTTGCTACAGGGCTACAATGCCCCTACGGAGAAGCGTGCTGCTGGGGGCACGTTTGTCCTAGCGGAAGCGATTGCTCCCATCTACGCAAGGGCAAGTGTTGGTTTAAAGGCGGTAAGTTTGACTAGTATCCAGTGGTTGTCAATGCGGCTTTTAATGTGATGTAGAGGGTATGCATGATGATCAGGCTTTAGTATCATCGAGCGATTATATCGCTCATCGTTAGAAGGAGGGTCCGTGTCATCCAAGTGATTAAGAGCTGGGTTTTACATGTTCACTTTCTTGGACTAAATGATTGCTGGTGGCCATTTATCACTCCTATCGCCATTTGTGGCACAAAAACATCGCTAAATAATAGGACTCTTATGCTTTAAACGCGTTTATTCTCTAACTATACCTCTTGATCTCTATACACAGTACATATTTTACACTTAGTCTATGTCACTCGCGTTGTAGTACCAATTGTACGGCTTTCTACTATATTTAGAGTTCTCTTTGCCGCTCGCCGGCCGTGCTATATCTTCAGTCGGAGCCATGGTGTGTTAGCCACGCTCATCTTTGAACTATCATCTCCAGAAATGTCTACTGTACGTGCTGATGTGTGTACTATGTCTGTCAACTTGCCATCTTACTTCTGTTCAGCATGACGATAATGACCACGACGATCTCAAGCCTTCTACCACTCCTGGTAACGCGCGCGCGTGATGTCTGCGACAATTTCACTGTGCTAATTACTCTTTCTATCTCAGGCTACAAGCTGGGCGCTGCTAAAACTGCTGAGGAATACGCAGAGCTAGATAAGGAAGATCCAAGTTTGGCCAAATGGAAAGCTTCCTTAGGGATAGGTGCTGCCGCGTCTGGTAACACTTCAGGACCCAAAGTAAGTGTCATTATTCCTACATCATAGCCCTGATCTGATTCAATACCAAGGTCACTGTTCTAACTCTCGAGCTAGTATCGAGTACCCTACCAGCAGGCAAGACGATTTCTCTCGATCTTTCGGATCCAGCGAGGGTTGCCGCAGAGACAAAGAAGAACCCGGTGGTCATTAAAGAAGGGATCGAGTACAAGTGCGTCTACCGATGAACCCTTGATACATAATATCTCAAATGTCTACAAAATCCCTGTGCAGTGTGCGCATCAAGTTCAGAGTCAACCACTCCATCATTTCGGTAACTATCTCCTCGTTGGTATCATGATTCGTTCTGCCACTCATAGCTGCTAGGGTGTCCGTTATATCCAAGTTGTGAAACGTGCTGGTGTCAAAGGTCATCTACACCCTAGAGTTTTCGACGAACCTTGATCTGATCTCAGTACTTACTCGACAGTCGACAAAATGGAACAGATGCTAGGCTCCTACGGCCCTTCACCAACTTCAGAGCCTTATGTCAAGAACTTCGAGCCTGAAGAATCACCTTCTGGAATGATAGCACGATCAGGGACTTATAACGTGAAGAGTCGAGTCGTTGACGACGATGGCGAGGTGTACGCCGGTAAGTCTCTGGTCATGTTTGCTCTACTTCTGCTCAAGTCCAATGAGCGTAGACTGGGAATGGCAATTCAAACTCGGAAAGGAATGGTGATGGAATGGTGAAGATCTATAGTGATTATATTTCAGTTTCTCAAACACACATTCATTGGCTCGGAACTGAAGGATCTTGTTAGTACGCTCGAGTACTCAGATTCCTGAACTTGCTATTTTCTGAATATGTATATATACCAGAGCTTTGCATTATGCATAGTGCTCAACATCGCGATTTTTTATGTAGTTTCTCGTACTTAGCCTTGGAGTTTTCGGCGCTAAAGTAGATTTTCAATTTGAACTTGTTCATTGCCAGCCACCAAAAATGCTTGTTCGTCAAATTTTGTCGCTTCGTGCTTGTAGAATCCGGACATCGTCAATATTGCGCTCGCGGATAGTGAACGATGTCCTACAGCGGAAATCCTCAACTCGACCTGTTTCCTCACTTTCCCCCAGTTCCACATGGATAGAACGTCTACCAACAAAAATTCGAGCTTATGCGTATCTTACAAGGATTGACAAGCCTATCGGGACTCTTTTACTCTTTTATCCTTGCGGTAAGCTTCTTCTTCTGCTTCTGCGCGTGCATGACCTGATAGAACTCTTTTCAGCCTGGTCAATAACCATGGCTGCTTACGCGTTGCAGACTCCTTTCACTACCCCGTTAACCTACACTGTCTTGTTTGGAACCGGAGCTCTAGTCATGCGTGGTGCAGGGTGCACAATTAATGATATGTGGGACCACAGGCTGGATAGGGCAGTAGGTAAGTTGCTTGATTCCGTATGATATCGAACAATTGTTGATTGTGCAGGTGTCTGGTCGAAGAAAGAACGCGTGAACGACCGCTTGCTAGAGGCGACTTGACTCAAAGACAAGCCCTGATCTTTCTCGCAGGACAACTGAGCGTTGGTTTGGCTGTACTCCTCCAATTGAACTGGTACAGGTCCGTCGTGACGTCCGCGCATGAGAACCAGTACACTGATTTGTTATAGCATTCTCCTGGGCGCATCATCGCTGTCTGTCGTCACGATTTACCCATTTATGAAGCGTATCACCCATTGGCCTCAAGCTGTACTCGGTCTTGCTTTCAATTGGGGAGCATTACTGGGATGGTCCGCGGTCGCTGGTGCAGTTGATTGGCATGTGTGTTTACCACTATATGCCGGCGGTATTTGCTGGACGTTAGTGTATGATAGTATCTATGCTCATCAGGTTTGAAAACACTACGAATTCGTGCATTCTAACCCTCTAATATTCTTCCAGGACAAACAAGACGATGTAATGGCAGGGATCCGTTCGACAGCGATCCTTTTCGGAGCCCAATCCCGATTGATCCTCGGGGGTCTTTCAGCTTCATCCATGTCACTTATCTCCTTGGCCGGTTATCTCAATGAACAGTCTGTACCCTTTTTCGTCGGTGTCGGGCTGGCTGCTGCTCAACTAACTCGTGTGATCATCCGAACTGATTTTGATGTTCGAGAAAGTTGTTGGAAAGGGTTCGTGGGCTGTGGATGGTCAGGATTTTGGGTTTGGGCGGGTGCACTTTCGGATTATGCTCTTGCTTCCTTGTACTAACTCATCAAAGGGTGCTTAGTGTCGAGGTATGTAGGATGAAGGTCGTAAAGAAACATCATTGATTCAAAAGCCAACATTACAATCTAAGCAAGATACGTACATACGCCGATGCAGGTACAGAACAGCTGGTGCAAGTAATGATCATCAAGGATACTGGAGAATGGTATTAGATACAGTAGGAAAGCGGTGAGAAGCTAGTGAAACAAATGAGGCCTGTACAATATGTACAGACGGAAAGTTTTTTCAAAACCCGGACACGCATGAACATGAATATAAATAAGCAGTTGGGGTTGAATGTTGTAAAGCAGCGTAAGGCCGAACATGAGATGCAAATGAAGAGAGGAACTGGTCGTTGACGCTGAAACACTATCAGGCCGAACTGTGGTATGCAACAGGCGGTGCAATGCGGGATTTGAGATAGCCTTTGAAACCGACAACAGCGATTGTCCAGCACAGGGCAAAGCAGGTGATCGCTACAGCGACATTCAAAAACATCATCACGTCTATGGACAACAGAAGATCGACGTTTGAATGTATTCCGAAAGATGGGGCAAAAAAAATTCTCACCATCTCGTCCTCTTCTCATGGCAGCAATAGTGAGTTCCTCCGTTGAGAACATGAATGCCAAACCTCCACATGCAAGGAAGAAACTTCCAAGTGCTTCAGTTGGCGGCCGCGAAGGAAGCATACTCCGAGGGACGCCCAGCCAAAGGAAAAAGTACGTTAGGCATCTGAGAACAGGCAAAAATTTAAGCATTTAGTATCCAATGACCATTGACATACGGAGCAAAGCCCTTACCGTAATACCGACCAAGCAAGGAGAAGATTCCCCCAGAGTTGGTGGATCTGAACCTGGAGAGCGAATATATCAGGAGCGACTTGGAAAAAACCGTAATTTTCATACCTGGAACAGGTAGGTTTGAGCATGAGCAGCCATCGCTGCTCCTGTCACACCGATGACAAGAGCTGGGAAGGGGTTAAAACTAGCAATATATGTGGGTGGTTCGGCAACAGCTTCTTGATCCCGCTTTGAAGGGTTGAGTGCAGATATGGTCGATGCCGCCAGCCATTGTCGAACAGTCTTGGATTCAATCGCCATCCCGAGGAGGCCTGCGAACCAGAACATGACCTGATCGACGGTGATAACACATGAGTCCAGACCTCATCACGATAAAGAACTTTCGAGTACCCACCGCGATACCGATGTGTTGGATTTGCTTCGTAGTGAATGGATCACCGGGACGAGCACCCCAACGCTCCATCCAAGTGTTTGTAGCCCCATAGATGAAAATAACCTTGGGTACGCACAGAATCAGAACAGTGATCGCCGAACGATATTTGATGATGAAACACGTACCAAAGATTCGACAAACTCTGCGCTGGGATACCCAGCAGCGGGGGCACGATTCCAGGCCCAACCTAGCTCCTGCACGATTCATTTAGCAGGTGATTACAAAAGCAGAGGAGTTGCGTACCGCAAAAGCACCCAGATAGCGAGCAAAGGAAACAAGTCCGTAACACCAAAAGATTGCGCCTTTGATGAGATGTGCCAAACATCCATTCAAATAATTCTCTCTGCATCCGCCTACGATGAAGTTGTCGGACCAAATCAAAATCAAAGATTGGTTTCAAGCGAATGATGACCCACCTGTGTACACCACGATACCAGTCAAAACCTGCGCAAAGCCACCAAACACGAGTATCCGTTCCAGAGTAGCGAATACACCGGTTCCGATTCGTTTCGGGATGGGGATTTTGGCGGGTAAATGGCGATCACCGTTGGTTTCTTCTTCATCATAGTGAGACCGACCGAAAAGGGTGGTTTCGGACGCAGCTGATTGTGAGTAATCACGACGGTGGCGCCTCACGTCCTTGGCCCATTGAGCAGTAGGTCCATCTGGCACGGTATCATCATCATAGTGAACGTGCTTGTGAGGCGGGGGGGAGGTAGGAGAAACAAGTTCCGCCATGTACATTTCCTCGGGGTCCTCGCTAACAAGTCCAGTATACTCAGTCCCCTCCGAAGACAAAGATTCCTCTTTGTTGAGAATGACCGAAGACCAAAAACTTCTGATCTCAAATTTTTGACCGCTTCGGAAATAGAGATATATGCGGCGAAAGATGTTGAGAAAGTCAACCGTGGTCAAACCCAGCGCGAATAAGATCCAAACGTAGCCTTGCTTTCCATGTACTTGACCTGGATACTCAGTTGAGGAGGGATGTTGCCCGATAGGAGTAAATTCATCATACCTTCGTACATGTTAGGAGTCAGTTTTCTGTACGCGGTTGAGAACGCTAGTCCGAGTAACACGAAGCCGTAGAAGCCAAGCGTGACCATCTTGTGCCATGCATGGTTCACGGAACGCATGGCAATTCCTACCGTTATTTAGGTGAAGTGCGATCCTAGTAATCGGTATCATTACTCACCCATCGGGAGCATGACAAACCAAGCCAACATCATTGTCACTGCGTGCATGAACATGAGCCCGGGATGCCTTTCGGAGGCGTGCTCGATATCATCAAAATCTATGGTGTAATATGACTCGGGTATTGGCTGATGGTTAAGGGTGAGCTCTGTTTCGTTCAGTTCCAAGAGGGGGGCAGCATGGCTCATATGATGATGATCTCCGTCTCGTCTTGAAAGAGATGCCTCGGATGGATGTACATTGCTATCTGCAAGGACGGAGATAAGGAGGAGGGAGAAAGGACCTAGAGCAAGCCAGGAGAGGCGCATCGTTGGATGAGGGGCGTAAGCGAAACAAAAACAATCATGACTCTACGGTTTTTATTTAAGCAAATGGAAGTGTTGTTTACAAAGGAGAGATGATTTCGGATCCGTATCTGAATTTCTTACTCAGCAGATCAACGTAAACTCATGCAAAGCCGGACGTTGATCTCATCGGATTTCCATTCCGCTCGGTCTTGGTCTATACAACAACATTTAACCGTGTGTTGACCGTGGGTCTAGGAGGTCCTGGAAGCATAGCGACAGTCTTCGAGATGAAGGGGGGCCGGTGACGAAGCGGTCTTGGTCCAAGCCAGCGACCTTTGGGCATCAATATTCTTTTTGATTTCAGGAAGAAACATTGACACGGAGACTGCGAAAAAAATATACCCCTTCACTTCGTGAACAGTGCCAGCACTGATAAGGAATAAACAGGAGGCTTGAGGCCTGCAGGCTGCAGCTAGTTCAAACTTGATTTAAACCAAAAAGGCCATAGTATGTTTATTCCGGAATATGCCTGATTGGTATGTCATTGTACACGTAAGCTTCTGGTCATCCTTCTGCCCGAGTTTTGCCTTGCCTGCCTCGATTCGATGAAGTTCGATGACTGTTTTACAACCAACTTGATTGAAATAATCCCCTGTGTCTGTAGACTGTCTGCCGTAGGTATTCAGATAAACATCTACTCGGGAATCTATCACATCTTCAGAGGCATGAGTATCTTCACCAGCTACTAGATCGTACGACTGTGTAGAGTCTAGACGCTAGAACTGCTTTCCCTCCCTTCAATGTACATGCATGTTCCTCTACATACAGCAAACATCTCATCTCAAATTTCTGTCCCCTTCCCATGTAGCGTTTCACAATCCTCGACAGCGTCATAGCTGGACTCAGACTTCTCGACGCTTTTGGAACAGCCGAGGAAACAACGACTATCATTACGTATCATTCATTCATTTCATGATATAATATGAAGAACTCCGGACCTGTCCATTTCCCGTCTTTTCCCGGTTTTCTGTTTTCTTGCTAATCAGTCTCTTCTGCCATAAACACTCGGGCAGCGAGCTCAGGCAGGCTCCTGTTCTCTTCCCTTGTCTTCGTGATGACTCAAGTGTTGTTGCCAAATTTACTGACGTCGGAAAAAAGGATTCGGCGGATTCAGAATATTTGTACATTGTTGCTACCTTACCAGCAGCATGGAAAGTTTTGTACACGAGCAGTCAAGCCTTTCAAGTTTCTTTTGTCAAACGTTCGGAACGATCGTGCGCGAACACTCAAACCGAACACCTGTCTCAACAGGCAAAGCATCAAGAGAAGGAAAATGAAGTAACAATATTCAAAAGTAAGGTGGCGCAGTGGTCGGTGAAGAAGGGGTATTATCGTCGAATATGAAGCGGTGTTTTGGAGGAGGCATAGTGATCGTATGAAGACAGTCTTAAACAGGAATAGGAGCCATCGCCATCGCCTGCGTTTCAGTGTTCGCTGAGGCAGGATGAGAAACACCGATCGGATAGGTTACAGGCGCTTGAGAGACCTGGTTCGTGGTGTAGCCATACGATGGGCCATACGAACGGGTAACATCATAGGCAGGATTCGGAGTCCGAGGCGCGTACGCGGGATACTCGCGTTCATATCCATACCCCACTTGTTGTTGCCCTATGACCGGTGGACCAGAAACTCCACCAGAATACGGCGGACCCCGTCCACTACCTGCGCTTCCGGTCGAACTGTAACTTTCCCGACTCTTCTCCATCAAGTTCCGATTCATGTCATCAGTATAGCCATGTGTCGTAGTGGGTTCATACGATAAGGCTTCGTTAATCATCTTCTTTCGCCGGGAACGACGGAGGGCGAATGTGGTCACCAGGAACAAGATGACGATTGCTACGATTCCACACAGAGCGAATACGAAACCTTCGAGGGGTTTGTTGTTTAGAAAACCGCTCGAAGCATTGTTGGAAGTCTGGGTCGGACTAGGAGCAGCCGAGGATGTTACGAACGCGGTGATCGTTTCTTGGACACCATCTGATGTGGATGTGTAGACCGAAGGCGATGAGAAGACAGTGGGCGTAGAGGACGAGGTGGCACTGCTTGAAGTCAAGGAAGACGTGGTCGAAGAGGACGCAATAGATGTCGACGAAGATGTCAGCGTCGAAGACGTCGACGTTCGAATCGTTGACGATGATGAAGACGATGATGAAGACGATGATGAAGTACTGCATAGTGGGTCAGCCGTGCAACAACCTTCGGTACGAACACCTACGAAGTACTACTAGTGACGGACGTGGAGGAAATAGAAGTCGAAGTGGTAGTGGGACTACACGAGCCAAGAACGCGTTGTAAACCGCGTCCTGTTCATTGACAGCAAGAAATCATGGACTCACGTCGTTGTAGAAGGGAGGATCGCGCTTGTGATTTGTCCTAACCCAGAAGTTACTCCTGCACCAACATCGCTGACCGCAGAGTTAATCCCACTGCCAAGGCCAGAACTGGACACAGGATTTAGTACAGTTGGGAGTCAGGGAGAGTGGTCTCGCGAATGCACTTACACAACATTTCCTACCCCGCCAAGAACTACGCATCAGGTCAGAGTCGTTCAAACTTGTTCCACAGAAAGAGAACTCACCGTTACCGAGGCCCTGCCTCTGAAAGATACGAATATTTCGTCCATCCATCTTTGAATGTAATTTGAAAGGTAAGGAGTGTGGTGTTAGTTACTAGATATTGAGAAAATGATAGGACAGATGTTCCAGCTCGTGGCTGCTATTCTGTCCAATAGTGAGTGCCAGTTCGGAGAGGTAGGCAAAAACGGGGGGGTTTAGTTTAGAACTGAAGTTAGCGGGACTTGTTATAACTGAAGCGCTCACCATTGTTCTCACTCCATAATCTACAAACAGTGGAGCGTTGGCATCGCGATTGCTTTAGCGACAATGAGAATTAATGCCCATGGGGAGGAGCCAGTACATATAGCCTATCACGAGGTTGGTTGGAGCTCCAATCCTTAGCGCTCAGCGTTATCTCGGAATCATGCTGATATGTAGATAGACACCACAATAACGAGGTACAGCTGGCTACGAGCATACCGGAATCCTTGATCCTCGAGAAGAGCCAAGCAAGCGTCATATGTAATGAAAGGGCAGACTCTCAAAGTGAGGCCGACCAAGAGCTTTCAACAAACGAAGGCGGTCCGAGTTTGACGATCAATACAAAGATCAAGATCGAATTCGAGCTGGTCAAAGCCTGGAAGAATCAAGCGTGTCGTGTCTCGCGGGAGACGTTGAGGTTGAGGCTATGCGGAAAGTGAGCAAATAGCTTTGTGCGTAGCGAGCCCGTTGCTGTCGAACAGGACGGAGTAGAAAAACATTATGTTGATGGAGCAAAAAAGCCAGAATTTCGGGTGCCCGCTTCGATATACCCACTGCGTCCAATGGAAGATATTATCGAAACGTCAAGAGAGTTGACAATCACTTGCAGATATGTGTTAAGGAGTCCCGAGAGACGTGGAGACATGAGTGTAACCAACTTTGCTTGGGCGATACTACGGATATCCGCACATTCTTGATTTGTCGAAAAATGTTTTCCATAGTTCGACGAATGTGATGGTTGATTACAGTGTACCCAGAACAGAGCACTAGATTAAAGCTAGCACTGTATTCTTGTGAGAATTTTCATGGGGGTTCTTTGCGGAAGTTCTTGTGGAAATTTTCAATAGCTGCAACAGCTGTCCTGCAGTGTTTTCAGTTCCAGTGAACTTCGAAGTCTGCTCATTCTACTCAAGCGAGTAACTTGCGGATATCCGATGCGATAGCCATTGGGAAATGAACGAGTCATTCCGTTGGGGTTCGCGTTTGACAGCGACTTTGGAACAAGGAAAGATTCTGGGGAGTCTTTCTGCGTTGAAATATAGTAGGACATCGGTATTCTGTTGAATCCGAAGACCAGGAATCTGCGATTGCAGGGATTAACCCATGAGACCAGATGTGATGGCCACATACGGACGCTGAACGATGGGATTCAATCGCGAAGGATCAGGGAAGTCTGGTTGTAGCGAAAACTAGGTTTGCTAGATGGTGGGAGGGATTCAGGAGAACGGACCGAATTGCATGAGGGAGAGATGGTTTTTGAAGGGCAGAATGCAATAAAGTAGATGAAAGAGGGTCCAGTGACGAGACAAAGCCGGTAAGCTTGACATGGATCCTTTGAAGGCGGCGAGCAATCGTTGTACTGGATACCAAAATGGGGAGGAGTAAACCGAATATAGGACAGGAACCACTAGGACGACTGTCGAGATGGGTTTTCTAGAAAAGCTAGAAAGAGAGGGATGACCATTGTTCTGTATCTGGTGGCCACATTGGTCCGCGTGAAATTGAAATTTTCAACATCTCCTTCTCCATTATGTTCATACTCGAAGATAAGAGCTGCAAGCGGGAGAGTTGTTGAATGATGACAGTTGAGAAGGCTTGTGTTCAGAGAGTAAATTGCTCCAGGTGACATGTTGGAGGTCGAACGTTGAGCTTTGTGCATGGATTGAGGCGTGAGAAGAAAGACTGTGCTTCGTCAATTTCCCGCTTTCACCTTGTTATCCGCCCAAAGCCTATGAAGCTAACCAGTAGTCTTTTGTGTACTGTGGTCTTTTTTTGAACTAAATGAGCTGATCATGATACACTCAAAAACAGGACACGATACAAAACTTGGGGGGGCAAAAAAAACGCATTCACGTACCAATCTTGGATAACGAACATCTCTGCTTCTCATGTAAATTCAGAATGCCAGCCACAAAGGTACACTATCAAGATCGCTGCTTCCCATAAAATCTGGGACCACCCTTGTTTAATTTCGCTCTCCTGCAGATCAAATCAGAAAAGACAACGATTTCCGCTTGCTCCTTCGAGCTCTGAACTTTAATCTCTGCTCAGTTGGAGCTGGTGGTAACCTTCACTCTCTTTCAGACTCCGGAATCGCTTCCTACACATCTATCGCTCATCAGAAAGCTCTCAGGTTCCAAATGGAGCCTTCGGGAGGCATTGCAGGGCAATGTTGACATGAACCCTCCTCGATCTCCGCTTGATGCTACATAAACCCTTAACACGTTGTTTTTGCATCGTGTTATCTTGCACCATCGCACTTCATTCTTTGCTAACATGTCGTTCCAATACGCCTTCCTCGATCCGTTCGCGTATTTCGACACGCCGCGAGGCAATCTACCGGCTGCCTCGCGTCCTTTAGCTGGATCTCATTCAGCAGGCAATCTCAAGGAGGGTCTAGACGCCAATCCATTTTCCTCTATCAAATTCTTCAACACGCCTCTTCAACTAGGCTACGAGGAAACAGCTGGCTTGTCTATTCCTGATGCCGGCGCTACGGAGGTTAATTCATTCTCCCATGCACTGGTGATGTATCAACAAGATGCGCCTGTATACAGCCTCGATCTAGAAGGACAGGGAACAGTCTCCGTGTCCGCGTCCGCTGCTGCAGAACTCTGTATCTGTCTGAGTTCTGCTGATCGCTCGGGACCATCGTTGTACCTCGATATCACCCCGACGTCCTGCACATTTTCGTACGGCTACTATACCTCTGCTACGATGATTCCCGCGCGCCCACCGCCTGGATCACCGTATGTAGGCTCTGGCGGAGGTGCAGGTCACGGCCCGGGTATGTACTTGGATGTGAATCGACAGACCACGTATTGGCTGTCGATTGATTGTCCAAATGGTATTCTCAAGTACGGAAAGGGATATCTGAGCTCGAATCTCACGTTGTTAGAAGCCAGATTGAAAAAATTAGATGATCATGGCTGTATGGTCTGGCCCGACGATACATGGAGTTTCCTCGAAAAACTCAAGGAAGTTCGAGTCCTCCAAACAGGAGGTGATACGGTAAGAAGACTTTCTCTCATATGAATGTTCATTTCATGCCGATCTAAATCGATACATCTGTTTATAGCGCACTCTCTCTGTTACAACAGAAATTCTCCCGCTGGGAGATGCTCCGTCACCCTATGTCATACCAGATTATAGAATCTCAATGAACGACCTCGAAACAAACGACTTCACTGTCGTTGCCAATCTGCCTGTGGAGTGTCAGGTGAGCTCCAGCAGTCACTTTGTCGCTCCCAACGAACAACAGCTTACCGCCTGCAATGATTTGCTCACTGCTTCGAATTCGCTTACCCAAAATCTGGCTCTTCCTGATATCTCCACGGTGGATGATACCGTTGATAATACGGCGGTCTTATCTTCTGATAATTTAAATGATTCTTCACAACCGGCACTTCTTCTGGTTCCCCCGCCGTCTTTACCGGTGGTTGATCCTCCTCCGGTCCCATCCACGTCCATCGTCTCTTCTAAATCGACTTCCTCTACTTCAACTTTATCGTCTCCCTTTACTTCTGCACCCCTCGTGCGTCGACCTAACGCCAACGTCAACCCCAAACACAAAACCACCGCCAAATCCAAACTCAAAATCAACACCAACCTTCGTCGTAAACCTCCTTCTCCATCTCGCCGGTCTACCGTATCCAAACCTGAAAACCAATCTACTGCTCTTCCGGTACCCGCAAATCCCCCTGCGCCGATATTCCCACCTCTTTCTCTCAACACTCTTCACTGTCCATACTACTCTGCACACTTTCCTCATACTTCCGACAATGGTACCTCTTCTCGCATCTACGCCGCTGCCGATCCACAGAAATTATATGCCAACGTCGCTGGACCCAATATCATTCTCAACACGCCCGATTTTCCTGCCTTCGGGCGGGCCATCGAACGGAGTGTAAGCACCGAAGGGTGCTTGGGCTATAGCTTGCTCATGCGGAAGGCGGGAGAGTTCAGTAAGAAAGAGAAACTCCAAGGTGTTGGTACAGAAGAAAAACCCGACTTGTCACAAACATATCTGAGAATTACGTTGGGTTCACATATGGTTAGTTCAACATGTCACGTCTTCTTATTCTTTTGTCATTCGAATTGTTCATGTTTTTCTTCCTTCTTTCTTTCTTTCGATGAATCTCGGCACTTGTGAATCACCTTCACGGAGTGTAAACTCATCGTCCTCCGGTTCGTTTTTCACATCTTCAAAGTTTAAATGAGAAGATGAGATCTACCATCCTTTGTATTCTAGATGGATTTCGTCTTTCTAACCTGGTTGCCCGCCATTTGTGCACTTTGTGACAATTTCATCCGATCATGGCTACTTTACTATCGACGATCTCGTATTGACTGAAATCCCAATGATAGGTCAACTCCCCTGGGATTCCTTACGTTCTGGAAATCTGGCCTGCAGGTCATTACAGTCCTATACACGAACATGCGGACTCGTTTGCTATTATAAAGGTTTGTAGGCTGTGTTATACTTAGAGCAATTGCGCTCGTTTATGTCGCCATACTGATTTCTAATATTGTATACTACAGGTCCTATATGGTACTATTCATGCCTTCTTCTACGACTCCCTGGTCAATTCTGGTGGACCACGACTGATCATGGATAAAGTGGAGCTAAAGACTGGTGACATTACTTGGATTTCGCCTCAACACTACCAGGTGCATCAGCTGAAAAATCTGACTAAGCGCAAGGAGGACGGCGGTGAGGGAACGGTGTGTTGTACGTTGCAGTGCTACCAGTAAGCTTGACATGTTCTAGTCTCCAAGTTGAGCGTGACTGAAGATATGCGACTTAGATACGCCTACAACGACAAGGTTCACTACGAGAATTTCCGATACATCCCAAACTCCTCTGAATCCTCACCTACCTCGTCTGCGAATGATTCGGGCTACGAATCAGAACCAGACATGATGGATTTTCAGCCTAACAGCGATATGTCTTTCGGTGTGTTCAAGGCCGCGATCCGGAGGGAGTGGGAGGATTATATGGCCACTGATATGGGTCGGAAGGAAGAGGCGGAATTTCAGGCAGCTGAGAAGGCGAAGAAATTGGTGGCTGCGTTGAACGGTTCGAAGGCAGAAGGGAACGCTGATACTGCTTCACCTGCGGCAAAGACAGCGGCAGAGATGATGGAGGCTTTGACTAGAAGGGAGAGGATGGTAGAGATGGGAATGCAGGGATCGATGGAAGTTAGGGCGGAAGCTACGATGATGGAGATAGGGGAGTGATTTAAGAAAAAAGCAGGCCTGCATTGCGAAGTGAAGTGAAATACACAGTGTATTATTTGTTCAAATCATAGTGGTACTTCGACTACTCATGTTGGACGACTGGTGAAGATACTTTGATTTGTAGAAGACTTTTGTACTTTTAAGCGTACAAATCGAACACCGTATACTTAGATCAGCTTCTGATCCATGCAAGGAAAAAAAAAAGTCAAATCAAAACCGACGACGGGGATCGAACCCGCAACTTCAGCCTAACTAATTGGCTTAGGAAAGCTACGCGCTACCATTGCGCCACGCCGGCATTACCCATTTAACCTTGTCCAGGAAGCTTGATAGGAAAGTACCGATATCGTTGTACCCTGCCTGTATCATAATTATCATTACTTGCTGAACGAACAGGTTTTCCTCTTCAAGTCAACTAAGCAATCTCCGGAGCTGCGAACTTGGCTTTCAAGTTTGGATAATGGAAAACTGAGTAGGAGGGTGAGCAATCATCAATGACTAGAACTTCCCGAAAAGGACAGCGAACAAAGGATAAGTCACGCGGCAGGTTGTCCTTGTAATTCTCAAATCCGATAAAAGCTGAAAGGAAAACTGCTTTTACGTTCCTTTGGTTCTCTCTTTTACTCTCTCTCTCTCTACTCTGCCTCTCAACGTTAAACGTTCGGAATTCCCAGCGAAAACTCTCTGAACTGAGCAAACAGTCGACTGGTAAAAGGTGTACAATCTATCAATCAATCTGGAAAGATATAGTCTATTCCTGGTACGTTGCCACTGGAAAGATGTACACCCGTCAATAGCATGGACCTGACTTGCTCTGTGTGCATAGAATGAACAACAATAATCCATTCCCTAGCCCTTCCTCTCCGCTTGGAGGTCTCTTGTTGGAACTATATCGAGATCATGAACGAGCACGACCGAACGACGCGTTACAGTTCTGCTCTAATTGGTTTCAATCAAGGCTGGAAGAACAACGAACCCGAGCAAGAGATGCTTTAGGCGCGTTGGGAGGCAACACGACATACAATGAAACAGGACGTGGAAGTACTGGCTCACTTCAGAATCGACACTCCTTCGGAACTCACGGCACACTCAGTCGTCGTACATCGGTTTTTATCGATGTTCCTCAAAGCGTGTCGGCACCGAGTGTCGCAGGCACAGACGATGAAGCGATTGACCCGCTTGAGAGAAAAAGAGCTAGTACGAGCTCGAACTTCAGTGGAGGGAGGAACAGTCAGAGAAACTCTGGAGCAGGAATTTTCAGCAATCCTTTTGCAAAGCCTTCAGTCACTCCACCACCGAATCTACCTCCTATCATTGCTGGACCGTCCTCAACATCTTCATCTGCTATAGGTTTCACGAATCCATTTTCCCCTTCGTCCACGCCACTCAGTCCGCTTGCTCCTCTCCCTGCAAACGGTACTAATCCCTCTCCTGGTGATTTTCTGCATCCACCCAACAGCGCAATTTTTGCAAGAAGGACAAGTGTGAGTGCTGAAAGTATTCCCATCGAGGAGCTCGAGAGTGGTAGTGGATTCCTTGGTAGGTTTTTTTTTCGTATGCCGTTACAAAATACGTGGTCATAATCATCTGCCTCAGGGAGTCAGCGTTACGTTCCTCCCTATCACCCTAAATCTTCCACTCAACTTGCCCGCATCAAAGCCTCTATCGCAAACAACTTCATCTTCCGTGACCTCGATGAGGAACAAGAGACTGGAGTGCTCAATGCAATGCAGGAGGTCGCGGTAGGAGAAGGCGAAGAGGTTATCAGACAGGGTGATGTAGGAGAGTATTTCTATGTCGTGGAGAGTGGCATATTGGATTGTTACATTAAGTCAGAAGATAGTCAAGCAACCGTGCCTACGCCTTCATCTCCGACTTCTCCGACGACATCGTCATCCACAGATTCTTACCCTCCGCCTCTTGTTTCTCATCCCCACTACGGTGCCCTAGTTGCGTCTTGTCCACCAGGGACATCGTTCGGGGAGCTTGCACTTATGTACGGTCATCCTCGTGCCGCCACGGTCCTTTCCCGTGTTCCTTCCCTGCTTTGGGCTCTGGATCGTATCACGTTCCGTACCATCATCCTCAAAGCTGCCCATCGACGCCGAACGATGTACGAAGGGTTCTTGAAGGAAGTTGTCTTGTTGAAGGGCCTCAGTCAGGGTGAACGAAGTAAAATTGCGGATGCATTGGTCAGTCGTGTGTATGAGGATGGTGAGAATGTTGTAAAGCAAGGAGAAATGGGGGATACCTTCTTCTTTGTCGAAGAAGGAGAAGCCATCGTTACGAAGAGGGTACCAAGAGGAGAACGAAGAGGATCTGCATATGTCATTCCTCCAGGCTCGAACGGACAACGAGTCGACGCAGACGCAGACGACGACACAGAGGAGATCATAGTCGGTCGACTTATCAAAGGCGATTACTTTGGTGAACTCTCTCTGTTGCGGCTCGCTCCGAGAGCTGCGACAGTATCAGCTATAGTTCGACCTGCAGCTCCCTTAAATCTGTCAGCTCCATTGGCGACCGTTGGAGAAGAACAAACGACTACGCCTACTTCGTTGACTTCTACACCAACTTTCAACATCACCCCATCCTCGCCCGCTGTCAGGAACCCTCCTTCTATGTTCTCCACTCCGCCGATGGTTAATGCGATGTCGAATGCTCCAATCGTCGTTGGAGGAAGGCTTGGGCCTAAGCTGAAAGTAGCTGCACTCGATGCTCCTGCGTTCACTAGGCTGCTTGGACCGTTGAGGGAAATCATGGAGAGGAGGGCAGGGGAAAGCTATCTCATGTAAAAATACCGGACGCCAGTGCCGGGAAGCAAAAATAAAGGGATAAACTCTTTCGTGGAAGGAGTGTTTCTTTGACAATCTGCAAATCTCGGATTTCTTGTAAACACTATGTAACTTTTGATCTTTTCTTTCTGCTTGCTTTTGATTCATCTCTCGCATGCATCTTATTAAACCTTCCGATTACTTGGCTGCCCTTTGCGCAATGTGTAGTATACATATTGTAACTTATCTTGTATCCATGTTTCTTTTCCTTGTGATCATACGCAGGACAATGTCTTATGTCTTTGATTAGAGAATGAACCTTGCTCAAGCGCAAATCGCGAAGATGTCTACCTCAATCGAAGCGACAATCATAATGCCAGTGTAATAACATGCAAACGTACTCAAAATCTAGTGGATGGGCCTATAATACATAGAAGAGAGAACAATAGTCACCGTAAAAGGTTGCGCTTTCACCACCCTCATGTGATCGGTGCACGACTACTAAAGCGCGTCACCGCATTGTCCTCCCTCCTGCCTCTCGAACTCGTCTGTTCACCATTTTATACTCCATCGAATCATGGAACAATCACCAGGAAACGATCCTTCAGCCAACAGTTCTAATAATCTTGCAACACCTGCAGAGAACCAGCATGCCTCCGACGCGCCACCCGTCCAAAGCACCTCCTCTCAAAGCCAAGGATACGACAGCGACGATGACGACGATGCTTCTTGGCAGCCACTCTCTATCCTCGATGAATTGATGGATGCCGACGTCAACGACAAACTCGTTCTCAACCTCGACGACTTCGCCACTCTCATGCTCGACCTTCCATCTGATTGGAAGGTCAGCGAGAAATTGGAGCTGTCGCCGGAGAGCAAAGAGGTGAAAGATGCGTTCGAAGCATATCTCGCGGTCGCGGCAGAAGCGTTGAACGAAGAAGGGAAGACGAGGAAAAGTGCTAGAATGCAGGAGAAAGCACTGTTCCAACCGCTGGAGAAGATCTTGAAGACTTTGAAGGACGCCAAGGGTCAGAAGCGGGGAATCGATGAAAAGGCATTCCACACGCAGGATCCTCGCCCGATCTTGGAATCGTTACTGGAGCTTTACCCAGATTTTGGTGGCATATACCGACAGTTATTGTACCTCGCTGGTAATTATGTGTTGTCCACATTCCTCCAAGAGACACAGACTACGGGCGTGTTTTGGGGGCTGCTGCTGTATTTCTTAGATGTCAAACATGAGACCTTGTCGCGTTCTATACAGGCCAGATTGAACAAGCGCAAGGCGACAGACGATGAAGAGGAACATACAGGTAAGCCGTATTAGCTTGATTATTCGTGTCGTAGCTGCTCCATAACCTACTTGCGAGTTTAGGATCTAGACCAGCCAAGAAGATGAAGTCGCGTCTAGAACCGACGACTCAACTCCGTAGAAGATCTGCGAGATTAGCAAAAGGTGCAGGTGAGTTGCTATTACCATCTGAGTGATGTACGGGTCGTTGAGAGCCTTGTCTGCCATCTTAGAATTGCGTAGCACAAGTTCTTCGTCCGATGCCCAATCAACTTCCCAAGCAAATACAGTTTCCTGTGCCAAGTCGAATCAGACACCATCAGCAGACACGGTATCAGCGCCCGATGCTCCTTCTCCTGCTTCAACTTCAGCTTCGGTGCCTGCAAAAAGAGCAGAGTTGGCCCAAGTTACTATTCACCAAAAGGAAGACAATGACACAACCTTGGAGGTTGGGAACGTGGAAGAATATGAGCAAAAGGATCAAATACAGTTGGGAGACGCAGACAAGCTGACCTCGACGGACGGACAGCGGCCTGGGTATCGAAGCTATGCGAAGGGCATAATTTCGTCCGAGCTTCCGGGAGTCACAGACAGCAATGCACTCCGTTCCCAGTGCGATGATTCGAAAATTGTCGAAAGCCAGGCAAGTGATTATTAATTATTCTTCGTCGTGTCGCGTGTTCACGCGAAGTTGACGCGCCTGGTCCGCAAGGGGCAATTTCAAATATTTTTTCCCCACGCACACTGTTTTTTCTCATTCGCTGATCTCATCCCTCTTTTCTCTTTCCAGAAGATAGACGAAGAATGGAAGAAACTCTTCATCGCAATGGTATCCCAACTGAACAAGATTGCTCCAGAATATCCGGAATCTGACTCGGAGACGGATGACTTTCTGGACGTGAAACGTCTCGCGTGTGCTTGCATGGACGAGGAAGACGAGCTGGGCGACTTGGTTGGAACCACATATTCTTTCAGGTCCTCTGGTCGCATGCAAGCATTTGTTATCAGGAAATTTGTTCATCGAAGCCATGGCAATCTCATGAACGGCGGCTCTGCTGTCTTCGAGGCAAAATGTGTCTGCAACGAGTCTGATTGTAAATGGCATGGAGAGAGGAAGATCTTGAAGGTCACCTTCTCCAGTCATCCTCGACCATCGGAGGAAAACGGCATAATCGATGAAGCGAGGCTCAAAGCCGAATCGACTGGAGACTCTTGGGCGCTCAATCATCTTCCTGATATCGTTGAAACGATCACTCTATACTACAGATGCAGGAAACGTGGGTTATGCGTGATGCATATCACCGTACTGGAAGAACTGCGTCCACTGTTGAAATTAGAGAACCAGAGGGATGTCGCGCAAGTATTTTATGATATACTCCAAAGTACGTCGCGTTCGAAGTTAGCGTGAATACATACTCATTACTTCAACTCTTTCCAGTCCATCAATGGTTGTATGAATGCGCGGGTATCTTACATCGCGACATTAGCAGTGGCAACGTCATGTACCGAAAAATAGACGGCAAGATATACGGCGTCCTCAATGACTTTGATCTTGCGTGTCGTATTCAAGACCTGGCGAAAAGGCCAATATTCTATCGTCGTGTTGGAACTATCCCGTTCATGTCGTTCGATCTCCTGAATCCGAAATGGGACGGACTCCATTATTCTCGACACGATCTCGAATCCCTGTTCTACGTCATGTTTTGCATGGCTTACCGAAACGAAAGACCTGGAATTTGTGCTTCAGAACCCCGAGCTTACGAACGTTGGTACTATGGGACGAGCGACCAAGTATGGGACAGTAAGATGATGTTCCTCTACAAAATTAACCAACGACATCGTATCCAACCTTACTTCGCTACCTTTGAACCGTGGCTGGACTCGATTTATGAATCGATAAGTCTTGGCTACAAAGTTTGGACTCAATGGCAACATCCCAAAGTTGTTGATTCGGTGGCTGACTTGACTACGTTGGACGGCCGCGTTACTTACAGCAACATGAGATCGATCATGTCTTCCTTTGAAGACCAGCTCCTAGAGACTCGTTGGGAACCGAGTCAATAGGTTTTCGACTACATGGGGTTTGTTCTTCCTACAAATCTTTGTCCCGGACTTTGCATTGTAACGATTTTTCATGGCATCTGCATTGAATTGTAATTTCGTATTCCCAGTAGAACCTTTGCTCGATCTAAGACATCAAGTCGCAGTCAAGTACTACAGCTAGTTTTTGCTTCAGAGTAGCATGTAACTAAGTATGCTCTCACCAGCGATGTGTATGAAAAGCTCTACAGACAACCGGGTTACACCGAAGGACGGCTGAATCAGCGCTTAATTCGGCCCGAAGTTGATCAGGGTAATCATGATTGGCAAACAATTCAAGTGAACCACGTCGTCAACAACGTATCGCATATCTTTCTCTTTCTCTTTTTCTTTCTTTCTTCCCATTGTCTGTTCACCCAATGTCAGACCAGCAGCTCTCTTTGGTTCCAATTCTCGTCGAGCTCCCAGCATACGGGTATTCCTTAACCGTCAATTTACCTCCTTCAGAATCAAGTAATGTCCTTGCAATAAAGGAAGCCATCTCATTGACTTGTCCCGGAAATCCTCGTGTCGATGGGCAACGCATCATCTGGCGTGGCCGTGTCTTGCGTGATGAAGAAAAGATAGGGGATCTATGGCCTGCAGGCGTCGATGGGATGAAGAAAATCGTTCATCTCAGTGTACACCCTTCGGCGTGGACCGGGAAACCACCGTCAAAGGAGGAATCGACGAAGAAGGAAAAGGGTAAGGCTAAAGAGGCAGAAGTGGTGCAGCCACCACCGGTGGTATCCAGCCCGCCTCCAACAGTGCCTATGACTTCAACAACATCTTCCGTTTCTTCCGCGCTGCCTGAATACCTAGTGTCTAGGCATCGACAAGCGTTCTCTACCCTCACTCATTCCCCTTTCATCCCCGCTGAAGCTGACAGAGAATCAGCCGTTCATTTCGTCAATGCACATGGCTATATCTGGCCGCCCATTCTGGATAAGGAGTTCCCAAAAGAGGACTCTGGACACGGACTCCGATACGAAAAGGTTTTCATCGAGTAAGTCTTTTTTCTGTCCTCAACTCACTATAAAGCTCATTCGTTCATCCAGCAGCCGTCCCTATCTTCGTTTGCTGAACCCAACTGAGTCGCCTACTCCAGCTCAGGTTCATGCTTTCCAAGTTCTTTCGTATACGATTGAGCTACTAAAGCTGCCTCCGCTGGAGCCAACACGGACCCAGACCTCTTCCCCCGTCGGAAATACGTCTCACGCTCGAACTCAAGCGGATCCTCGCACAACTCCAGTTCAGGTTCCTGCTCATCTCAACGCTCTCTTACAACAGATGGGCTTCCCTCCCATCAATCATGACCTACCTCCTGGCGTCGTCCAAATTCTTCAGCAGCCTCAGGTCCCGCAAGCAGGTCAATTCGATCTTAACCAATTACTAAATATGAATGGTCAACATATCAACCCTGCTAATCCTGTCAATCGTGATCCCGAGTTTCCCCAAATTCGCATCCATCTCATCAATATCCGCCCTCTCCTTCTTCCTTTGTTCATGCTCTCCCTTCGTACCCTTCTCCTTCTATACTTCGTCGCGCCTGCACGAAAGCCGTTCTTTATGCTCTTGATCCTTGCTTGGGTCGGATGGGAGATCTGGGGCTGGATCGGTGGACTCGCGCAGCGGGCAGGTGAACAAAACCAAGGAGATGATCTTGGTAGAGGTGCACAAGTTAACAACGGTAATATGGGTGCAGGCGGAGTACCAGCAGGAGCAGGAGCGCCAGTTCCTCCTCCTGTACCTCAAAATGCACAGGCGCCTGCGCCAAATGGCCCTCGCGCTGCCGTTCCTGGTATTAACAATGCTCCGGGTGCAGCTGCTGGAGGTCCACCTAGTATCATCGACACTCTAGCTTCGTTCGACATCGCCGAGGGCGAAACTGCCTTATCTTCTTTCCTTCCCGAAAATGATCTGAGGGAACCTGGGCTCTCTCGAAAAGCTCTATCTCTCTTCGTTCTATTAATCGCTACGGTCCATCCGGCGATATGGAACAGACGTCGGGCACTGTTGAGAGCCCGAGAAGGAAGGGTAAAGGTCGAGATGAACGCGCTGACTGAAGCAGCTCAGGGAGCTGCTGCTGCTGCCGAGGCCGGTGACGTTGCTGGAGATTTCAACAATGATGGTACTTTTGCTTTCGAGAATGCTCGACGGGCTGCACATCATGCAGAGATGTCGGCGAGGTTCATGCGTCGACCTTCGTGGGTACGTAGGTACATGCAGCGAGTTGTAAGGGGTGAGGTGGAGGGTGCGTGGGTGGATGAAATGGACTGATTGGATGAGTGTAGATTGAAACGAAAAGGGTATTTATTAGAGGATGGATGATATCTTGAGCTGAGCTGGATGCGGATGACATGTACGTAGTATAATTTATCGATTGGTTTAACGCGGCATATACTACGGGACTGCTAGGTTTTCTTCTACATTTTCCGTCAAGACCAACGGACGCATAAAGGTTGATATGTTCTCATCGTCTACGATTATCGATGGCTCGTGCGTGAAAGTTTTCCGCAAGAACTGATTGAACGGCGGCAGCGGTTCCCAATCCAGCCCAAGACCTACAGGCTACCAAGACCTGAATTTTCAAAACCTGACAGAAATCTGTGCGGACTGGCAGAGCTCACTAATATAAACTTCCATCAGTTCGCTTTGATGAGTCCAATCAGCTCTCTCACTGTTAGAGACTAATAAATGATTCTCCACTGTATAACCTTGTATAACCGTATATAATAACCAGGTAAGTATAACCTCGTACAGCCTCCAGAATCAGACAAATGATGCTCGGGAGTCGTCTGAGTTGATACTGATGCGCTGATATCTGACTTTCTATAGTATCGAACGCGATAAAAGCCTCCAACGCGATAAGGCCCTAAGGGCCTCCAACCAGCGTACGGGATGACTGATTTCGGAGGACCTATGGTTCCAGGTGTGATCCCTAGCTCCTCGAGTTTCCTCCCAGCCCCCCTTCCTTCTTCTAGTGGTAAACGAAGGCTCTCGAATCTTACACCAGATATCAGGATTTCCAGCCCACCAACGGCTCGGCTACCAAACCGTTGGAGAATGGGTTTTTGTATAGTTTTGAGTATCATCCGCTATCATCATTCTAATGTCGATTTTAATTTTTCAGCATATATTGAGCTTAGAATTCGACTTATAGCCCAAGACGACTTACCCCACTACCACCATCATCAAACTCGTACTCTGATCCTAATTTTCGGCTGGTCCGATCACCTTTGCCTGGTTGCATTTCGCCATTCGTCTCACTCGATAACTCAAAAAAACCTGCATTCATGCGAGTCTTGAATACGTTGTTTCCCCTCGTCACTTTGGCTGTACACGTGGCAGGCCGAGTCTATCTCGACGGGGAGCATCATTACAAACGCAGCTCGGAGACTACTACAGATACCTCCAATCCCCCCAAACATATTCCTTCCAAAGGAGAGCCGTACCGTGATCCTGACCCTCCGTATGACTCAGAAAATTCCTTGCCCGGAGCTGCTGGCTCTTCAGGAAAACCGGAACCTGTTCCTCCCGGTTCAGGGCTTTCCACGAATAGCGAAGCACGTCCTGTCCGATCTTCTCAATCCGGTTCGGGAACCCGTCATACGCCTCCTCCTCCTACCTACTTGCCTCCTGATAGGAACGCAGTAGTTACTCAGCAGCCAAGGCCCGTTGCCTATTCTCATCGACCGATGTTTCAAAATCCATACGAAACAGATTTGGATTCTGACGACGATGAGTGCGTTCAATCAACCATAGGAGGGGTTTTATGCTTGGTCGGAACGGGTGTTGCAATTTACGCTTGCACCAAAGGCGGTCTCTGCACTCGCGCTCTTTCAGAAGGGGCTGCTCGGCCTGTAAGTGAAACTCTCCATAGTTTTTCCCCGAAATAGTTACAAACAATACCGATACTGACTGTATCATGTAGTCTTGCCCTCAGCCGCCAAAGTGCAAACATCGCAACGTCAAGAGGGACATTGCCAAATACCTCAATCGGCGTCGGATCGAAGGCTGGAGTGACTTGGATGAGTTGGATTGAACGTTGACTGGAGAGACAGTTGACGACTGTCATCAGGAACTGGCAATATATATTGTACTGTATGATTATCTTTGAGGTTCGCACTTCAATAGATTTATGAATGCTTACTCCTCAAGCAGTCAATGAAGTACTTATCCTTGAGCACCTGAGGGCCATGAACCATGAGCGCTGAGGATTGCAAGCTATTGCAATAAAGATGCTCTAGGTCTCTGTATGCTCCGATAATTGTTACAAGTTGAAGTAGCTCTGCGGCGACCAGAGAGAACGACTTCATCTTTCCAAGAATTCTCAGTTCTGGCTCGCGAGACGGCGCGAGACTTCCTATCTGGTTCCTATATGTTCCGACGCAATCCGGGTCCCGTCGGATCTCGTACTTTTAGGTCGGCGCAGTCGTCTCGAAGACTCGAGCTCCCTTAGCCTCTACGCTCTATACCTCATTCTCCTACTTCCTGTCGACGATCGGTTCTTTTGCTTCCTCATACTTGCTCAAGGGATATGGAATTCGAAGTAGGGCCTGCGAATCGGTCTAGCAGGGCCTTTCTCATGGCCAAAATTCTACCAACGGTCCAGCTCATTAACCGACAAGTCCCATCGGAGAAAGGTTCTACGATTAAAATCACTTGAAGCAGAATTTAAGCAAAGTTCCAACGAAAATCTGAGAAACCAAGACCACTCTTACCCATCACCCACTCTTGCCCTCAGTATTCGGCTGGTCCGATTATCTTTTGCCTGGTTGCAACTTCGCCATTCGTCTTCGCACATTTAAGCACTCAATCAAAAACCCCAAAAAAATATCCCACTTCAACACCATGCGAGTCATCGCGCTCCTTCCCCTAGTCAATCTGTCTGTACATGTCCCGGGTCTCTATGTCGGAGGTCATCACAAACGTAGCGACCATTCGGGGACTAATAGTCCTACTAGTTTTGATCATGCTGGTATTCCGGGTATACCTCTTCAGAATCTAGATCCTCCCCCGAGCCCTGGGACCCACCCAGTCGCCAGTGGATACCCTCACTCCCCAACAAACTCTGAATCAAGCTCCCAATTCTCCAGTGATCTAGGACCTTCCATTTCAAGGGTTTCCTCTACTGCGTCTCTCGTAAATTCTGACCAACAAAGGAACCACGAGCAGCAGCATGAATCCGAGCGTGCCCAAGGTTCCCCCCATCCTCCTGCACATTCAGAGTCTCGACCTACCATTTCAAGAACTTCCTCTGAAGCGACTCTCAGAAATCCTGGGGACGAATTCATAACTACCACGCAGCCACCCGCTCACAATCCGAACCAGATGACCACGACTCCTTCTGCATCGAACAATGATCAGGAACGCGTGTTGAAAGATGAGTGCGTTGCTGGTACTCTTTATGGTTGCTACCTGATCGGTGGTACTGTTTGTATGACCTGTTTCTGCTATGGATGCTGTCACCTGGCGGGCGCTGTCCGTCGCTCTCTCGGGCCAGGACAGCAACACCATCAAGCAGGGAACTCTGAAAAATGTCAAGCTGTAAGTAAGGTTTCGTTCTGTCTATGAATCAAGTCTATGTACACATCTGCTCTCATGAATCTGGTGCCAGCCAGGCAGACGGCCAACGTTTCATATTCATGTCTCGAGCTTCGCTTGAGTCTTCTACACTAGTGCTACCAAGCTTATTGACGAGTCTGCCCATGCTGATTGAGATTCACAGTGTCCTCCACATTATTGCAAATCGGCCCCGCAAAAAGGAAAGAGGAGTTTTGTCAAGGACGTTTATCGGCGTCGGATTGGTGGCTGGGGTGACTTGGATGGCTTAGATTGAGAGTTTAGGGAGGGCGATTAGACACTGTCGCGTCTTGATCGGATAAGGCCTTTCCGCACAGTTATATCGTATCCTGGAACGACCAATCACTGATGTTCATACTACATAGTAAGCAGCCTTATTTATCTGATCTGTATTCCTCATATTATAGGACACCGGGTGATGTGTGTTCTCCCGACTCATAGCTTGAGAATGCAATCAAATCTCTCTTTCATCACTGGCAGTGTCCAAAGAGGATTTTTAGCAAGTTTCATACATGGCAGAAAGCTCGCACTGATCCAACTGGCAACGATTCGTCGCGTCGGAGATATCCTTATCTGGCTCACTGCGGTAATATTAAAAGGTTGTAGGTAGAGTTTTTATTGCTCAAGACGAGACTTTTACCCACTACCACCACCACCAACCCACACTCTTGCCCTCATATTCGGCTGGTCCGATTCTCTTTTGCCTGGTTGCAAGTTCGCCATTCGTCTTCGCACGTAGTACTTCATACGTTACCAAAACCCAAAAACACATCCAGACTCAATTTGACAGCATGCGAGTCGTTACGTTTCTTCCTTTCGTCAATTTGGCGGTACATGTCGCGGGCCTTTATGTCGGAGGACATCACAAACGCAGCGACAATCAGGAGATCCCTAGCCCTAAACTTGATCCTGCCCCGGCCAGCACTGCCCATCGAGTCGAGCGTTCGGGCTCCCCTCATTCCCCTGCACATTCTGAATCAGGGTCTCCGAGACTTTTTCAGTCAAAATCTTCCCTTTCAAGTCTTCCCTCTGGCAACTCAGGGACGACTGGTCCTAGCCCTAATGATGTTCGTGGACCTCTTGAAAATCTCAGTTCTCCCGCGGCGAGTCCTGATCAAGTCGAGCGTTTCGGTGGGTCCCCTCATAATTCATTCCTCTGTAGTACATTCTGAATTCGAATCAGGGTCTCGCCCTTCACATTTAATCACGTCCGGTTCAAGTGTTTCCTTTGGCAATTCAGGCCTGTCAGGGACCACTGCCACTGGTGCCAGTCTTCAGCACGACCATGGTGTTCCGCTTGGTCCTCAGCCAAACCCTGAGGCCGAACTGATTACCCAGCAGCCATCCCCTCCCAATCGGGTCCATCGGATGGAAGTTCAAGCTGAAGTATCCGATGATTATGACTGCCAACTTAAACCTTGGCAAGAATGTGCGCTCAGAGCTGGTTTTCATGCCATCGGTGCTGGTTGTATTGTCGGGTTGGCCTTTGGATGTGCTGCTTGCTGTCAGGCGATGCACAGACGTCGAGCTCTCGGGTCACAAGAGCAAACAGTAAACTGTGAAAATCGTCAAGCTGTAAGTAAATGTTCTTCTTGAGCATTTTTTTCCATAAATTAGGTCTATGTACACATTTTTGCTGAAGTCATGGATTCGGTGTCAGCCAGGCTGACGGCTGCTGACGGCCACAGTTTCATGTTCAACGTTCGTGTCTCAAGCTTCGCTTGAGTCTTCTACACTAGTGCTATCAAGCTTATTGACGAGTTTGCCCATGCTGATTGAAATTCATAGTGTCCTCCACATTGGAATTCGGCCCCGCAAAAAGGAAAGAGGAGTTTTGTCAAGGACGTTTATCGGCGTCGGATCGATGGCTGGGGTGATTTGGATGGCTTGGATTGAAAGTGCAGGAAGGAGATCGGCGACTGTTGGGTTTCGGAAACCGCCTACAGTAAGGTCAGAACGGTCAGAAGATTCATCGTGTCGTATCTTCGACTGACCATACAGCTGATGTTCGTATCTGGGCCACTACCTTTTAATCTGTACTATCTGCCTGGGCCCTGTGTATTCGAAAAGGATTTTGAGCCACTAACTCGTTGAATGAACGCAGCTGGACGCTGTGGCTCCCGCCGCTCGGACTCTCCCGGGTAGGAAGGAGTTTCACTGAGCACTCTCAGCCTTCCAGAATCTGAATCACTATCATTGTATCATGTCCCGCAAGAGCGGCTGCCGGCGAGCCTATAGGATAATTTGGATGATCTCCCGGAGGAGCCCACGGGCTCCCAGAGGCTCCCGTAGGTATTCAAGCAACATTTTAACAGGCGACGGATGCATTGTTTGATTTCGTAGTCCCTCCTAGTCCCTCCCTCTCAAGTCTCCCCTGGATATGAATAAAACAGGGAATACTCAGATTCCTTGCATATGTCGTGCTTGCTGAGAAAGGTAAGATTTTCTAAAGTTGTCCAATGTTCCCGGTTGCTCAACTTTGCTCAACCGACAGTTACCGTCGGAAAGGTCATCGAGGGTCAGAGGGTCCTGGAAAGATGATTGATATCGATCATCACCTATAAGAGACGCTGTTGGATTCTTATCTGCTCAAGACGACTTGTCCCAGTACCACCACCAACCCACTCTTGCCCCCCCATTTTCGGCTGGTCCGATTACCTTTGCCTGGCTGCAGCATTTCGCCTCTCGTCTTCACAAATACCTACTCAATAAACAACCCAGAATCACTAAATCCATCATGCGAATCATCAATACGTTTCTTCCCCTAGTCACTTTGGCTGTCCACGTCGCAGGCCTTTATATTCCGGGTGACCGAGGATCCCTCTACAAACGCAGCGATCTTGGCTCTGCGAGAGCTATTGAACGTCGTGGACCGTTCACGATAGATTCTCGCTCGGGAGACTCTGACCCAACGCCTGCCGGTTTTGGACCGTCCATTGGTGACGGAGACTCTGACTCGTACCACTCGGGAGAGTCTGATCCAGTCCATCATGGTTTTGGACCGTCCACTGCCAATACAGCTGAACGTCGCTCGGGAACTTCTGACCCAACACCTGACGGTTTTGGACCGTCCACTGGCGATGAAGACTCATACAACTCGGGGGATTCTGATCCAAGACCGTCTGGGTTTGGACCGTCCAAAGTTGAGCGTCGCGCTCAGTCTGATCCACATCCTGAAGGTCACGGAGGCTCCCCTGGAGGTTCCAATCAACACCCGGGCTCTGACCCAGCTCCTTCCGGTCGTGGCCCGCACTCGGGAAATTCTGTCGTAGCACCGCGAGATTCTGGATTGTCCCTTGACAACGCCATATGTCATACTAATGTGAGTACCAAGGTTCTGCTTCGTTTCTTCATAAGTCAGGTCTGCGACCTCAAAGATCTATGTTGATATCTTTATTTCTACGCTTGCATTGAGCCTGTTGATGATCGCGCTGACTAATTACAACTAGCCAAATTCTCCAGGGTGCTTGAGAAAGAGGGACATTGCTAAGCATCGTTATCGGCGTCGGATCGATAGCTGGAGTGAATTGGAGAACTTGGATTGAAGGATCCACATCGAGGGATCATGGATGGCGTCTTTCGATAACCAATACTCTACTAGGATGGGTTTGTCATACACCGTCACTTTCTCTGAGCAACACATCGTATGCCTATATCTTCAACTTAGCTCAATGTTTCTTACCTTGTACTAGTTTTGCTCTGTAGAATAGTCAAGCATTTCTGTGTCTCCTGGCTCCAAAAGTGAAGTCTTTCGTGAACTCTTGGAAGTTGGAAGCTTGAACCCATAAGTAACTCGAGTATTGATTGTTCAGTTTCAATTAGATAGTCGTTCACGAAGGTTCGTATGATACAGGAAGTAGACGGTGTTATACATTATGATGTAGATGGTGAACTAGTAACGAGCCCCAGAGGCGTTGAGTGCATCGGCACGATTGCGGTGAGATGCAGCCTGGGCCTCAAGTACATCCGCTTGACGATGACCACCAACGGCGGCTTGTTCACGCTGACCAGCAATGATCTTGTCTTCACCTTTTACACTGTAAAGAAACGTTAGACTTCAACAGCCCTCAAGGTAAGTAACGATAGACTCACCCTAGTGATGGGTTTGCAGTTACTTTACCTAGCCCACGCTCGACTTTGCCTTCTATTTCCTCCATTTTACCGTGCATTTTGCTTGGGTTACCACTGGCAGGAGCACTTGCACCTGCACCTGCCATGGGGGCTCCACCGTACGCGTTGTTGGTGGCATAAGCGTCGTTGGCGTACGCATTGTTGGCATTCCGACCCTGATGTCGTCCAAGCATCTCACCTCCAGCTCCACCGATAGCAGCGTCGCGTACACCATCTACATACACGGTTCCAGATAAGCACTTGATCAAATGGGAAACTTTACAAGCATCATCGTACTTACGTCCATGACCATGTCCGACAGCTGCCCCGGCACCTGCTCCCATTAGCCCGTCACGGTTTCCGTGCGTGCCCGAGGCAGTTCCACCTCCATGATGACCTGCTTCTCGTCCAGCGAAACCGCCCAAGGCAGCATCGCGTGCAGTATGGCCGTGATGGCCTTCGTGGCCAGCGAGACCTCCTGCACCTGCGCCCAAGGCGGTATCACGGTTGGTGTGGTCATCGACGTTGTTGTGTCTTCCAAAAGGCATTGTAGTTTGGCTTTTGTGTGATATAGTAGTAGTAGTAGATGTGATAGTGATGGATTTGTTTGGGTGTTGACGTTGATGAGTTGAGATTCAGCTTTATATTATACAGACCTAGCTCCAAAGTTCATAGCGGTAATGGATGACGCTTTAAGATGAAGTTTATTTTGCGTCAATGGAGGACCGGTGAATGTGAAGTATGAAAAATCGGAGTGGTGGATGTCATCATCGAAGTTGCGCCAATTTGAAGTATCGTATTACAACGCGTGACGGTGGCCTTCATAATACATACGAGGATTCGAAAAGTTTTTTCATGAACTGTAACACTGTTTTCTTGTAGAAAACGTGTGAATACAGTGGTCACTGTTTCAAGACGCACCAGTGAGCACTCACAATCATCTCTCGGTCATAATCTGTACGCGCCGGTTTGAACCCATGTTGACTAACTCGACGGACGGTAGTACTCACCAGAGAATGTTACATGAAACGTCCTCATCTTTGTGTCGCTCTATGTGAAGCAAGTCAAAGCTGAATTCTATCGTGTAATGGGATAGGTCCGCAACGTACAGTTTCGTATAAAGATGGTCCGGCATTGTGGGATCTGGCCAGCTCTCTCTCCACGATGAGAGGAACATATTTAGATAAAGTCGGGGGAAGCTCCCGCGGCAACCAAGCCATTAATAAGTTCACGCAGAACTTTCAGTTCGACGAACGCAATATCATTGAGCCTACCCCATGGTAGGACTTGCATTAGTTCGTTAGCTTGTTATTTCCTGTAGCCACCGGAGAGGATGAACACTCAGAGTGACGAGGGGGTTTGAATTTTCACCATAGCTGGTGATTCCGAAGCACGAAGGAACGTTGTTTGAGATGGATTATATATCAGATTTGAAGCTTGAAGTATAGAGAAAAGTTTGTCGTAGGTGTCCAGATTCTATTTCTGGCTTCGTAGTCTTCGGAGGGCGAACAACAGAATGCAACATAGTCAAGGCTGGGTAAGCACTGATGAGCACGAAAGCAGGAATAATGGAAAGGAGAGAGCAAGGCACACAGATTGTTGAACAAAGAGAAATACATGCTCGAGCTTTGTAAATTGTAAATTGTGGCTTTGACTCGTTTGAGTGAAGGAATCGACGTTTTCCCACGGTACCTTCACTTTTCGCTGAACACTCATCAGACCATTTTCCGCTACCAATCATCTGCAAGTTATGGTTCGCAGAGACCGGTCGTATTCGCCAGATTCATCAAATAAAAGGGTAAGACACTCTCATCGCTCATCACCCCGGTCTCCGTCGCCAACGAGGCGCAGCTCCCAAAGGTCCAGTAACAGAAAATACGACGACGAACGAGAACGTGATTGGGACAGAGATAGAGAACGCGATAGAGCGAGAGATAGAGAGAGGGACAGAGACAGAGAAAGGGAACGGGAACGGGACAAAGGCAGAGATCGCTACCGGGACGACAGGTACAGAGAAGAACGGCGAAGAGAACATAGAGACGAGAGACGTTCGTCTAGGTCCAGGGAACGTGACCGTCGTCCAGGCTCACCTCGAAAGGATACCCCAAGAGATTCTCCTGCTCCGACAGCAACAGCAACAGCAACAGTAACATCAACTCCTCCAGAGGACGAAGCTCTCAAAGCTAAACGAGCACGGTTAGAGGCATGGAAAAAGCAACGGGAAGCCCAAAAAGCCCTTGGTGAGGCAAAAGCCAAAGCCATGGCGCTAGCTGGTAAATCTGCTCCGCCAGGTAAGTCTTCAGGCCACATTTGACAACGAGATTACTAGATTTCACATCACTTGGTCCTTCTGTTTACAGTAACAAACACAGATCTTCCAGCTAAGCCAGCTATTGCCGCCATCAAAGGTCTTCCTGCGAAGCCAGAATTTGCCGCTGCCGGGTTCAAAGGTCTTCCCGCGAAGCCCGATTTCGCCAGTGCGAAGCAGTTGACGATGGATGACTCTGTGGAGACAAATCGCAAACTCGAGAAGCTGGGAGATATGCCCGCAGTCGATATGACGATGGGTGGAGAAGGTGAAGCTAGTGTAGGTGACCTCGAGGTGGACGATGATGACGAAGAGGCCAACAGGATGGACCTTGCTATCAAGAAAGCCGCTGCTTCTTCCGCTATGGATATCGACGAAGAGGATGAACCTGATCCTTTGGACGCGTTCATGAGTGGAGTAAAAGAAGAAGTGAAGAAGGTGAATTTGGAGGATATGAAGAAGGCTGTGGCTTCTAACGGCCGACTCAGTAGACGTCTGGACCAGGGAGATGACGACGACGACGAGGTCGTGGAGGGCCCAGGGATCGACGAACTGGACGCCACAGAACTTAATCCGGAAGATATCCTTGCTCTGGCCGCGAAAAAGGCGAAGAAGAAAGACTTAGCTGCCGTTGACCATTCTCGAGTCAAGTACGAACCTTTCAGAAAGGAATTCTACGTTCCTCCGCCTGATATCGCTGCCATGACCGACGAAGAGGCTGACCTCCTCCGCCTTGAGTTGGATAGTATCAAGATCCGTGGCGTGGACTGTCCACGACCAGTCGTGAAATGGAGTCATTATGGGCTTCCAGCGAACTGGTGAGTGTTTTATACACGATTCAATGAATCCATTACTCAAATTTATTTTCCCTCTCTAGCCTCGACGTCATTAGGAAACTCAACTACACTTCACCCACGTCTATTCAAGCCCAGGCTATACCAGCCATAATGTCTGGGCGCGATGTGATTGGTGTCGCAAAAACAGGTTCAGGAAAGACAATCGCCTTTTTGTTACCCTTATTCCGACATATCAAGGATCAGCGTCCACTGGAGCAAATGGAGGGCCCTATTGCAATTGTGATGACACCGACTCGTGAATTAGCGGTGCAAATCCATCGAGAGTGCAAACCGTTTCTAAAGGTGATGAATCTCCGAGTAAGTCCATACCAATTCTCTTCATTGAAATAACAACTGATGGTGTTTCCTTACAGGCTGTATGTGCATATGGTGGCTCTCCAATCAAAGACCAAATCGCTGAGCTCAAGAAAGGCGCGGAAATTATCGTGTGCACTCCAGGACGCATGATCGACCTTCTCACTGCCAATTCCGGCCGCGTCACAAACCTCAAACGGGTGACTTATGTCGTCTTAGATGAAGCTGACCGTATGTTCGACATGGGTTTTGAGCCACAAGTCATGAAAATCATCAACAACATCCGCCCTGACCGCCAAACTGTTCTCTTCTCTGCCACTTTCCCTAAACAGATGGACTCACTCGCACGCAAAATTCTCAGAAAGCCTCTTGAAATCACCGTCGGAGGTCGATCCGTGGTCGCAGCGGAGATCGAGCAGATTGTTGAAGTCCGAGAAGAGGACACGAAGTTCACGAGGTTGTTAGAGATCTTGGGGCAAATGTACAACGAGGATCCTGAGTGTCGCACTCTGGTGTTCGTTGACAGACAAGAAGCCGCAGATAACCTACTTCGTGAATTGATGCGGAAAGGGTACCTCTGCATGTCATTACACGGAGGCAAGGACCAAGTCGATCGTGATTCAACGATTGCAGACTTCAAGGCTGGCGTGGTTCCGATCGTCATTGCGACCTCTGTTGCTGCGAGAGGGTTGGATGTTAAACAGCTTAAGCTCGTCATCAATTACGATGCGCCGAATCATATGGAGGATTATGTGCATCGTGCAGGACGGACTGGAAGAGCAGGAAATAAAGGAACGTGTGTCACGTTTATCACGCCAGAGCAGGATAGGTATTCTGTGGATATCTATCGTGCGCTCAAGGCTAGCAATGCGTCTGTGCCCAAAGAATTGGAGGAATTGGCTAATGGTGTGTTCTCTCTCATGTTCTCCAATAGGATTTAGTACTGAAATACATTCCTTAGGCTTCCTAGACAAGCTCAAGACTGGCAAAGCTCAAGCCGCAGGATCTGGCTTTGGCGGGAAAGGTCTTGACCGACTCGACAAAGAACGTGACGCTAAGGAAAAGGCTGAACGAAAAGCTTACGGCGAGCCCGAAGAAGAGAAACCTGCCGTTACGGATACTGAAGTATCCACGAACCCTTCCTCCAGCACCAACGACGACATGACCTTCGGCAATTTCAAAGTGGAGATCAAACGCGGTCCAGCACCGGATTCCTCCAAAGGCTTACTGGGCGTGGCTGGGGCTGCTGTGGCCGCCCGGAAACTTGCGCATGCTAAGGAAGAAGAGAAGATTCAAAGTCAGATGCGTGCAGCTGAGGAGGCTGCTGCTCGTGCTGGGAAGGATTCACCCGCACACAAGCAAGCTTTGAGTGTCGTCGCGAAATTGAATGCACAGTTACGAGCGTCCAAGTTGGTCTTACAGTCGCAGTTGGCGTTCGAGCAACAAGGTGGTGTCGTGGACAAGAAGAATAATCCTGATTCTACGGACTTCCATGCGATCATCCCGATTAATGATTACCCTCAGAAGGCAAGATGGAGAGTGACGAATAAAGAGACAATGGTTCAGGTAAGCTCTATGGGCTATATGTCGAACTTGAAATGGATTCTGATTATCAGTATCTCTAGCTCATTGACATGACTGGTGCCTCTGTCACGAACAAGGGTATCTATTACGAGCAGGGCAAAGAGCCACCGCTTGAAGGGCCGCCCAAACTTCATCTGCTTGTCGAGTCAAACGAAGAGTATAGGGTGAGTATTGAGATTCCATTGACTTTCATTCTCCGCTGACCAAAACCATGATACAGGTCGAACAGGCTGTTCGTGAAATCAAACGTTTGCTCATTGAAGCTTCTGCAGCTGCACTCCAAGCTGAGATGCGTAATCCTACTGCATCTGGGAGATACTCTGTTCTTTGAGCTATATCTTGAGCATAAGGATTCGTTGCTAGATTTTATAAAGAGTATTAACATTACTTAGTATTGTTCCGGTGCTTCTCTCCCACAATCTTTATATACCTATCTCATATTCATGCTGAAGATGTATATCGCAGAGGTTTTAGCCTACAGAATCGTAGCTTAGAACGAAAATCTTCAAGTAGCCCATGGCCAGGTTGTCGTTTCGACCCTTTCGTTCAATCGTTCAATACATCTTGGGCTGAAGGCTGAGGAAGCCTTTTCATTGGCCGTAAATGAACGCTTCGGCTCAATTGCGTTATTGATCCGATTGGCGTAAAAGCCGTGCTCGTCGATTCTCTCAAAAACTCGCTCTTTTCGATGTGATCACCAACTTCATGAACGTCCGAAACTTCTTGTGGGGAGAGGCCCCCTCCACAAAACAAGAGAGAAACCTTCTCTTCAAAATAGATTTCTTCATCCTCTCCTACACTTGCTTGGTGTACTTCACTAATTGTTTGTGTCACTCCTTCCCTCACATGCCAATGTTCTCAACTACTGTAACAGATTTGGACCGTTCAAATATCAATAATGCCTACGTATCAGGCATGAAGGAAGATCTTTCCATGGGGGGCACAGATTTTAACAAGATTCTGACTATCTTTACTTGCGGTTATATTGTGGGTGAGTCGAGATTTACCTCAAACGCAGACGAAGGTCAATGATGAACAGGAATGATACCAAGTACGCATTGCACTGCGTCACTATGTTGTACAAACATCTTGAACAGAATGTAGATAATCTAATGCTACAAGTACTTCCTCCTCGAATCTGGTTACCTCTGTGTCAGATAATCTGGGGGGTATTAACATTTTGGTCCGTCGTCCTCATCACATTGTAGAAATCCTGCCGGCTCACAGAAAGAGTAGCACAAGTGCTGTGACGAACGTTCAACAGGTCTGGTATCTATGTATTTCGACTTCTACTACTAACATCAGAACTCCGTCCTCAGATCTACGCAATCCGTTTCTTCCAAGGCATGGCGGAATCGTCAACCTTCGTTGGAACGCATTATATTCTTGGATCGTAAGCACCCTCTCGATGTTTTTGAAACGAGGTATTCGAACCGCATTTTAAGGTGGTATAAACCAGGAGAATTAGGGAAACGGTCAGGTATCTTCACAAGTTCTGGATTAGCGGGGACGTTGTGAGTAGGTTCAGCTTATATGATATACACTCAGGTCTGACTCTATCAGGTTTTCAGGTGTTCTGCAAGGTGCTGTGTACAGGTTGGTATCATTCTGATATTGTTTGTGGTGAATGGGCATTGGGAACTGAGAGACCATTAGCAATCTTAATGGTGTATCTGGTAGGAGTGGTTGGCGCTGGTTGTAAGTTGCGATTCATATACCATATCGCTTTTTCATCCACGACACCTAACCACTCCATGGACAGATTCATCATCGACGGAGTAATCACACTTCCAATCGCATTCTATGGTTTCTGGATATTCCCTGACGTTCCAGCTACCACAAATGTATTTTATCTCAGTGAAGAAGTAAGCCTTTTGAATTTACGACTGTTTCATGAATCCTCATTCGACATTTCTATGTAGGATCGAGAATTGGCAGCTTCGCGTTTGCGAGGGTATGTCGAAGTCAAACATTCCCCACTTTCCTGGAAGCTAGCGAAGAGAATATTGACGCGATGGAGATGGTACGCATGTAGCCTCCTGGTAAGAAAAAGCCTCCCTGCCACCAAGATCCATTCAACGAGTCGCGTCTGATAATGTACTACACAGTTTGCCATCTCTGGCGAAACCGAAAGTTTCGGTTCGAACAATTTGATGGGACAATGGCTGAAAGCCATCGGTGGATACACCGTCGAACAGACGGATTACTACCCCTCCGGAGTCACTGCATTTGGAATAGTCTCGACACTGATTTGTGCGACTTGGACGGATTACACGCAAGTAAGGTGGCCAGTCCTGGTGTACATGTCGTTGTCCTGCATCTTTGCGAGTATATGTATCTTGGTATGGAAGAGTCCAACGGGATTGAAATTCTTTGCATATTGTATGACGAGGTTTTGTCCCGATACTGGTGGAATTTATGTGCTGATTTCCTCTATAGATCTTGCAGGCGCTTCGTATTCTGGACAAGCAACCACTTTTGCGTGAGGATACACTCTCTGACCTATTACAAGAAAAGGATTTCTAACCGCGCGCGATGGTATAGATGGGCAAATCAAATATGCGCGGATGACGATCAAGAACGAGCGATTGTGTTGGTATGTCTTCACAACTTGTCCTACTTGCAAGTATAGCTTATTCAGCTCTCTCTTCCAAGGCCTCTATGAAGTGACAATTCCACTCTTAATTCTTAATGAAACTGCAAGCACCTAATGCATGATCGATTTTCAGCATGTGGAACAATGTCGTCAATGCATGGTGGTCGATTGTCTTCTACCCTGCGACAGACGCTCCCAAGTTCACAAAAGGGTTTGTCCTACGTTTTACTCAACTCGCCGACGTGGTTTTAACAGGGTATTGCGCATAGGATGATTGCCATGATTGTAATCTGCGTTGCCACTCTCGCAGTCACAGCTCTGGTTTGGTATCTCGAAAGACGGGAGCACAAACTCGGTCTTCAATTAGAGGATAGTCCTACCAGTGACAATGGACAGGCGGAGAAACATATCCGCGATGAGAAGGACCCGCTCGAGCAACTTCGCTAGGCCTTTCTTGGTTAACATAAAACTTGTTTACATAGAACATAGATACGTCCAAATTCATGTCACAGTCGTATAAATTACTACATGAGCCACTCATAGTAGGTAAGTGCCCAAAGCGCAAGTAGATGCATCGTACCCAAGATGACAACTGGAAAAGCGGAAAAGGTATAATGTCAAGAGTCCTAGACTATCCGAACAGTCAAAAATATAGTTCAGAATGTAACTTGGCATCAAGTCCATTATACACGCACGAGAACACAGAATTCATCGAGCTTTTCCTGCTAGAGTAGGGAGCTCTTCTCTTTTCCGTATCGTCCAGATCCACATCCCCAAAAGTCCAATGAGAACCAAACCTGTAACACCAAACACGACACCCAACGCAATCTTGCCTCCTTCACTCAATAGATGGCCGGAGCAACCGTTCTGGATGGCATCATCGCAAGGCTGTCCTTTAGGTTTCACCTGCTCGTTCTCTCCCACTTGAAGTTGTGTGAAGTAAGGATCGACATCATCTGTCACGATATGCATCGCGGTCAGTGTGAGCATTGGAGCGTTATAGTCTAGCGCGACTTCGTTCTCGACCCAATCACTTCGTATGTCGAAGAATCGATCGAAGCGGTCGGGCCCTCCGACGACTGCCCCATAGAGGATATATGTATTTCCTTGGCTGAGAGACGGAGATGTATCGATTTCGTTGATATCATCGCCACCGGAAGACATAGCAGAGTGGGGATTGATAGGGGAGTTAGGGTGAAGACCGACGACATAGGGAACAAACATGGGGTTTTTGCCTAGAGTGTAATCAAGTTGAGATTGAGCGAACGACTACATTTTGTGAATGTTCAGTGATGCAGATAGGGGGAGGTTATGATTACCAAACTTACGAGATAAGCCGCTCTTTTGTCGTTGTCACTGCATAGTCCTGACGCGGCATAACGTGTCAACAACATTGCGGCGTTGAGCGCCGGGTTGAGAGACGCGTCGTTGGAGTCTCCCGAGTAGTAGAGCAGTCCACCTAATGAAATACAAGCGTTGACCATGCATGCAAAAAACTTGCTTCGAATTCACTCACCCTTCGTCAACGATGCGGCTCCTTTACTACTGGAAGGATCCACCACTACATCTAGATATCTCTCTGCCTCGGTCTGCCATTGTGACAAGTTGCTCGCGCCTTCGAAGCCCAGGAAGGCCATCTGAGCAAATAACACATATGTTCCTGCAGTTTTATCATCCCAGTTGAATACAGAATTTTGTCCTGCAAGATTGAACTGGCTGTAGTAGGATTCCGCAAGTGAATAGTAAGTTTGTGGAGAAGGGGAGGTGATGTTGAGCGTGGAATTCGCACTTTGCGATGCGTTCACCGCGAGGCTCAACCAAAGACCAGCCATGACCAGCTCATCTCCGTATCCACTGCTGGCATAGCTATCCTGTACTTCTGGAACACTATTCTGATATAACGTCATTCCTCCTGACGCGTTAACAGCGAGATCATAGATTTGTACAGCATGAGTGAGAAGTGTGTCAGCGTATGTGGTGTTCTTCAAGGAAGCGGGGGCGGTGGAATTGACGCTGCTCTTTCCTATGGTTGTGGGACTCAATGCCCCACCGTAGTAGAGATACGAGCATGATGCAAAGGCAGCAGAAACTCCTGCAGCTGCATCAGTACCTGGCGAGGTGTCGTTGATCTGGAATGAAGGTCGTGGACCAGGGATATTCTGATCGCCGCCCCAATAGGCGTTGTCGATACCGGCTGGAGAGGAAAGCGTGTCACTATCGTCTATAGTAATGAGCAGCATACTTACTATCGGCAACTTCAACATAAAGGGTGTCACTACTGGGATGCATCTTGATTAGCCAGTCCAGTCCCCAGCGGAGCATACTATCCAAGTAGCTGGTTTGATTGCTTATATCGTACCCCATACCGAAATCTACAGCACCCCAGCATATCGAGTTCAGCGTGAATGAGAGGGGGAAGGCGACCTTGATGTAATCTGCACGACGAGCGATGAGGATTTGAATTGAACTGTTGCGGGCATCTGCATCCGCGCTTACCTCCAGCATCGTAGTATCCACCAGTTAGATCTAAATTAACATCGCTCCCGTCACTAGTTGCACTATTGTTTCTCCAGCTGACTCTATTGCTGCTTGGTAGCTTTCCACTCCTTTGTGCTTCATAGAAATACAGCAAATCTCCTAGCAGAGTTGACCATTGTTCATTTGGGACGGAAGTATTACTGCCGGTTGTAGCGGTTGCTCCAGCAGTTGCATTGGGAGGAAGCCAAGCTGGAGAAGGAAGAGAAAGTTGAGCATAAGATGAGATTGAGAATAGAGAAAGGACCAGGAGGGATGGTGGAAGTAACATCGGGAATTGAAGATCAACGCACGGACCACGATGTTGAACTTGACCGCGTTACGTCACAAAGCTAAATTAGGACCCCCGCTAATACGGTTATAGGTCCAGTGCCGAGGGTGACCTGATTTAGCCCTTTTTTTTTGGACAAGTTGATGGCCAAAATTAGCCCTTTTCACAGGACCTCAAATTTTGAGCCCAAATTTTGCCCTTTTTGTATCATTCATTCAAAAATTTCGGAACCAAGCCGGAACGGCTTGGAGTTTAACAACGGCTCAAAAAAAGCTCTTTCGGAGCTCATCTACATGGTTTTTAGCAGTAGAGAAGTAAGAAAAATATTACCCAAGGCACTCACCAAATTCTTCTGCTCAGCGCTGTCAGCCCTCGAAATTTTGCTGTCTGGCAACAGACATACAAAAAATTTTGCCATTTTTTGACCTCCGGTGTACCACAGATGTGAGTGAAAATTGGTCCAAATTTAGCCCTTTGCATCAGACCTGGTCAAAAATTTTGCCCAAATTTAGCCCTTTGGGACCTGAACCTCTGACCGTATTAGCGGGGGTCCTGCTAAATTGGACAAATTTTACACTGCCACACTTTTATATACTGAACTTATCCCGATACAACGATGAATTCAGTACACCCTAGTACACCTCGAGTACATACCGCTCTTCTTCCTTCAATCCCTCTAGGTAATCGCCCGCCTCTTCCTTCGTCATCCCTTGATACTTCTCTAAGGCTCCGCACAATGCTTCATACATATCCGGTACTGGCCATGTTGGTCCACACAGGTAGAACACGCCCTGCTCGTGCTTCAACATCCTTGCCAAATCCTGTGCGTCTTCCAGCATCTTGTGCTGAATATACACCTTCTTAACCCTGGGAGGTCCATCGCGAGAGAAAGCCAATCCAGCACGAGTGATGATCCCGTCAAGGATGAAGGCTTCGATCTCTTCTCCGTACAGGTATTCTTGTGACTGATGTCGAGATCCAAAGTAATAGTACACTGGTCCAATTGGTTTGCCCTGTGAATGCAGGAGGGCTTTGTGTTGCAGGAACGCGCGGAAAGGAGCCGCGCCAGTGCCCAGACCAGCCATAACTAACGGTTGAGTGTCATCTGGTGGAAGCTAGAGCAAACGTATGTTACTTGGTTGATCGTGAAGCAATGCGACTGTATTACCTTCATCACACTAGGCTTGATGGAGACCGTTACTTTCTGTCCGATTTGAAGACCCGCAAGGTATCGCGTGCATTGCCCGTACCTCGGAGAGCCTTGAATTCAACTGTGAGTTTGAATGCAAATAAGGGCGGCTAAACTTACCACTAGGAGTTACCCAATCAACAGTGACGACCAAGAGATCAACGCGATCGCCAACTACACTTTGTGCACTGGCGATTGAATAATGCCTAGGCTTAATGTCCCCAATAAGTCCACACAGTACTTCAATTCCAGGCCGTGCACTAGGGTACAGTTTCAAGACATCCGCAAATGTCACGGTGTCCTTCTCGCCCATCTTCTTAAACGTTGAACTTCCCTCGGCTGATCCAATGAACTGCAACGAATACTTGTCCGCTTTCGAGGTTGCATAGTCTGCGAGATCAGTGTAGAACGACTTCGGAGGGCGACCAAAGAGATCAATCTGTTGCTGTAGCGCCTGAAAGACAGTCCGGGTGTGGAACTTGTCCTCGCTCCCGGGTACAGGAATGGTTACGAGTCGGTTTGGATCGACACCATACCAGTCGCAGAAATCCGTCACTTCCTGTTCATCGTTCCATCCATGAACACCGAGTGCCTCTCCAATAGCATATTTGAGCCCTGTACCACTAGTGTCGAACTCGAGATGAAATACGTTTCGATCGTACTCCTTCGGTGTCAGACGACGATTGACAGTGCATGTGACAAGATAGGTGCGCTCAGGCAGCTCGGGACGCAGCGACGGGTCTTGGGGAAATTCTTCATCGGTAGAATCTGATGGAGGGTTGAAGATACTTGGGAATAGCAAGTGTTTCGCTGCATCGTGCCACGAGCTCAAATGAGCGCCGTTGACCACCGTATCACCGTCGTCGGTTTCGATCGCGATCGCATTGAACTCAAACTCTTTGAGCTCGACAGGCTTATCTTCCGCCGGCGCTTGGGTGATGAGCACTTCTTCCAACGCGTCCCAGGTCTCCGAATTGAGCTTAGCCAAGTAAACACCTTCGACGTTCTCCCCATACGATCCGATTGCCAGCGTAAGCACGTTCTCCTCCGTAGCGGCCCCACCTAGGTACATCCTCATGAAAGCCAGGTAGGCAACGATGTTCGAGATGACATTTTGGTTTCCACCACTTGTACTAATCAACTTCTCCGCAACATCAGTGACGTTGATGATGAAAAGACGAAGCCCTCTCTCTAGAATGAGCTTAGTGACCTGGGATGGGAGGTTGGAAAACAACTCTTCCGCGGTCCACGAAGTCACTATCAAGAGTGGCGAGTGGGGTTTCGCATACTTGAGCAACGAGTGTGTCTTCAGAATTGTATGATCTAGTATGGCAAGGAAATCGACTTCGCCATGAGTCTGTGCATCAAACGGTAAAACAATGGGGATGGGAATGTCGACAGAATCCAACGCGCTCCTAGGAGCTAAAAGTATGCGACTGGCGGTGATCCCTCCACGCTTAGAAAACACGTCGTGGTCGATGGAGAGACGCGAGGAGAGGGACTTGCTGGTGGAAAGTGTACCTTCGACATGTAGTGGAAGATCTGAAAGTGTCGTGTCAGGTGTGCCAAAGAACATCAGCTTCTTCATGATAGCAGGTACTGGATCCTGTAATCCTGGAACGAAGCTGGCCAGAAAAGACTTGAAAGAGTCCTTTTGAGAGACATAAATCTGCGTCTGCGAAGGTGTTATGCGATGAGAGTGGACGACTGGTGGATTGGAGCTGTCGAGGAGGGTGCTGAACACATCGATGTAAAGAGGCCCCTTGGTAGTCGTGTTTGGAACATCATCAAGAACGTGAATAGTTTTCACAGTGACCGGCAGTACCGAGCGAAGAGCTGCTTCATCCCAGGGTCGAAGGACCTTGACTGACACGACAGCGAAGCCGCTTCGACTCTTGTTAGCGATAGCTTTGGCCGCAACGGCCAGAGGACCATTCAATGCCAGAACTACTGTATGAGCTTCCGCATCACCTACATATTCAAAACACGAATACCCGGCAAGTCGGATGGCTTCGCTAACGGACAAATTCCCGTAGTCTTTCTCGGGAAGAGAAAAAGTGCCTTGGCCCAATTCGCGAGATGAACTGAAGTGGTCGAAAATGTGAACGACGTGGGAGCCGGACAACTGATACGACAGTTGTGTAAAATGTACTGTCTCCTGGGAAGTAGCAGATGCTAAAATCACGATATTCTCCGGAAGAATAGGGAGAACGGTAGCAAAACTCGCGAGAGTGGGGGATAGAGCAAATGATTCTCCAGTGGGTGTGATGTTCGGAACCTGAACGACAAGCCTACTCGAGGCTGTCGCAGGAGGAAGATATGAAAGCGCTGGAGCCATTAGAGACAATCCCTGGGGCGACGTGAACGCAGTCAAAACAGCCCCATTGGCGGTATCAGAGCTGGTTCCTTCTGAAAGCCTCCCAACAAGACTCAAACCTGCTCCAGCTCTAGTTTGCAAGTCGATTACCGGGGCCGTTCCTGCCTGCGATTTCGACCATATTTTTGTCAAAGTTCCAAACCCGACTTGCTCTGCAAGATCATAGATGTAGACCGAAGAGGTTGCATTTGCCCGAGATGAGATATATTCCACGACAGTAGATGTCGATACTCGGGGATCTTCGAGCAATTCTTCGAAACTAGCGTCGAGAACAGCGCCTACTTTGGGTGATGCCGGAGCCACCAAGGTTACGGAAGAAGCGATGGACGTTGTAGTAACTTCAGGAACGTCAACAGCCATTGCAAAGTGAAAGAAAAAGAGACAGTCACCAAGCTAAACTCATAACTCTGTGAATGCCGAGATGAGCAAAGATGAGGTTGGAAGCACGCCTTACAAAAAGTTTTTTCTCGTCACGGACCGATTCCGAAAAACGCCGGGCGCTTTGCGATCAAGTCACGTGCTTATCCGCGGAAACGGCCGAAAATAGATCAGTCGGTCCGTTCGAGGCTTGAGCGGTTCGGAGTGTTCCTGAAGTTCCGCAGATCCTTTTATCTGGGCTCTCTCACTTTCTGTTTGCTTTCTTCCTTTTCCCCGTCGAAAACTTTACGACAATATTCTACAATATGTCCGTCGTACATCAAGTCTCGCACCCTATCGTCAACGCCGAGCTATCCAAGCTACGGCTCAGTAGCACGACTCCAAAAGAGTTTCGCGAGGTGAGTAGCCATATAAATCGTTCGACCTCGCTTTTCTAATGTCCTCCTCAGGGTATCCATCATATTGCTCTCATCTTGGGATTGGAAGCTTCAAAAGACCTTCCAGAGGAACCTTTTGACGGCGTGAGTGATCTTATCGATTGACCCTCACGAACAACACGTTTCTCACATTTCGCAGCAAACACCTATTGCGCCCTTTAGGGGTACTACTATCAAGCCTCGCATTGGTTTAACACCGATCCTACGTGCTGGACTTGGAATGACTGACGCATTAGTAAGTTGTACTGGTTCCAGCATGTGCAACGACAACTAATGAACCTTTGTCCGTAGTTGACTCTCTTTCCGTATGTCGTACGCTTGCTCTCGGTTTACTCATTCTCATTCATGAATTCATAAATCAGGTCTGCGCCTGTGTATCATCTTGGCATCTTTAGAGAAAAGGTGACTTTGCAGCCTGTCGAATGTAGGTATTGAATGGTTCAGCGGCGCAAATAACTAATTGAACTATTTCAGACTATTCTAAGTTGCCAGCGCAGCCTCCAGTCGACATGGTTTATCTTCTGGATCCACTCATTGCTACCGGAGGTACTGCCATTGCCGCTCTCACTATGATCGTTGATTGGGGAATTCCAAGTAAGCGCCCTTTTGTGACTACTTATTCGCATATACAAACAATATCTGACGATATCTAGTGGAAAAAATCAAACTGCTCTGTGTTCTTACATCGCAGGAAGGTCTGCAGAATGTACAAGTTCAATACCCGGGAGTTGAGGTACGTTTATCTGACATTGGAACCTCATTCGGCCATACTAAAGTATACGCATAGATCTGGGTTGCTGGCATCGACGAGACTTTGACACACGATGGGTTGATCAGCCCTGGTTTGGGTGACACGGTGAGTAGTCAATCACATAGTATGGGTCCGTGTATCCTGAAGCACATTCTGGCATCAGGGAGACCGTCTCTTCAACACCCTACGCCCCTAATTCAGACAGACCCTTCCTTCCTTTAGAATATTCGTAGTTTTCTATAATAACGTTGAGTAAAGTACGAGACGAAAAATCCCTATTACGCAGACGCACATCGACGTTTATATTCGCAAGGTTTCAGGATATCTGCTTTGGAGAGTATAGCATCCCATTCTTTCGAACTCTTGTACTTACGAGGAACTTTCTTGAATTCGAAGAAAGTGAAATGTGTATTCCTGTGATCCTGCCATCCATATGCATCAGTGCTAATGGAGAAGATGGTCAAGAAGTCTCACCTTCGACTTTAGCTTGAACCCGACAGATGAGACTAGAGAGACGAATTCTTCCAAACTGCGAAACCTGCTTGTGACCTCCGCTATCTTGAGTTCTCCGCTACCAAGGAAGCTAAGTTGGAGGCTGGCCGATAGAGATGAGTAGACACAACGTACTGTGGTTTTAGAATTCTCCACGCCTCACGAATAGATTGTGGCCAATTTGTACTCATCAGGCTTAGAGAGAGCACTGCAACGTCCACAATATGTGCTTCACCATCAGATGATGAACCATCAGTCCCCTCTGAGCCCGGTAGGGGTAGCGTCCCACATATATCGGCCTCCACAACATATGGGTTAATGGAAACCAGATCGAATGACAAAACTGATAATCCTTTAGACGTAAGTGCACGGGCGATTGCTGCATCTCCACAACCCAGATCAGCCACGATCGTCTTCGTAGGGTAGGTGGAAAGAGTCTCAGTATAATGGTCTGCGGGATTCGTTGGCCAAGATGATGCTTGCTGTCGGAAACCGTTGTGGTACTACACAGATATCAGTAAGGAGTAGGGATGTGCCGGAACGAGAAGCAACCTCTGTATAAACAGTAGGATCGTCCTGCATCATACGATGAGCATCTTCACTCTTGCTCTCATATAATGTTTGGTTGAGCAGGCTGCATCAAAGGAGATAAGAGAAAGGGGCATGGTGGAATGAAGACTTCTGGCGCTCACCGGAACCTTGCCCCTTCCAACTTCTGCTTCATGCCCTTTTGCATGGCCGTCAGTCCAGACGTATTATCCGAATCATGATTCGACTGTTCGGTTTGGGATAGCTTCTTAGGATCCTCGGACTCATGAAGAAGAGAATCATGATTCCGTTTAGGTTTCTTGGTCGTTCTGTCCGATGCCTTCATTAACGGCAGTGGTGACGAGATCATTCTCTTGTCCACGTTCAGAGACGTCCGCGTCTGTTCTTTGCGACGTTTTTTGGACTTTGAGTGGGAGCTATCCGTGCTAGGTTTAGAACCCTCTGAGTCGCCTTCATCCCGTTTCCCGGTCAGCTTTTTGACGAGTTTTTCGAAATTGGAATCTGCTGAATGAGTTCTACTGTGGGATTCGAGTCCTGTGTCACTCGTTGGCCTTTTGCGTTTCCGTACATTAGGCTCTGGCAGTGGATCAGCGGGTATTGACCACCCTGGAACGTCGAACAGAGGCATGGTGGAAGATCAAGTAAGCGCCCAACTACAACTGGACCTTCGCACGCTAGTTTTTACTGCGACGAAGCTACGCAAATTCAGTTCAGCTTCTTCAAGGCTTCTCTACATATGTACGTGCATAAGGTAAAAACGTTGGCTTCTTAGCTCAAACACGGAATCTTGCTTTGACACGGGGGCTCTGTCTGCAATACGGCTATATATGTGTATTTGTGGGACCAACTCGTGCTGGAAGCCTGGATGCGTACTCGATCGACCCCGCAGCCCCCTTCAAACTACTTATCTATAAAGCACACCGTTGACTGCTCACACACCAGCTCTCATCGCTAGGATTCGACACAATGACCTTTCCGACCATGTCTCCAGCCTTCAATTCCAGCTTTCGTTCTATGCCCGTCTCATCAGTTAGTGAAAATCTTCGTATCCTGCGCCTTGTTGTGTTGCTAAAACGCATGTCTCCCTTCAGGATGACTCGCCTGCATTGAGCGAAGAATGGGACCTTCTCGACAATCAGTCCTCTTCCAATGTTATCCAGGGCTCAATGGAAGTTCATGAACTCAGAGACGCGCCAATAATCATGAGAGACGCGCTTATGCGTACCGGAGTCCTCGAGCAATATGGTGTCCTGGGCCGTGCCATGGCTTGCCAGTGTGTTTTTTGCCTGAAGATCATGAGTGACATGCTCTCATAGTAATTTCTATCTTGTTCAGCTTCAGAAATGAGGAGTACATATTCCAGGATCCTCGAATTTACTTCAACACAGTGAGCTTCTCATTCGAAGTTTGGAAATACGACCTGAGCAGTGTACTTGCTGTAGAATGCCCCGATGTCGACGCTGGTGTGCGGGGTCCAAGGTATGTACAGATTCTTCGAATCCAAACTTTCTCGAGCCTAATCAGTTGGCACGCTCAAAGGCTCCGGAAAATCACACACAGTTTCAGTCCTGCTCGAAAATATGTTCATATCAAATTCTTCCCTTCTTGGGACTTTGACGAAACCGCTTTGCGGATTGGTATTGCATTTTGGGGAAGGTGGTGTAGGTGGTGGCCCATGCGAAGCCGCGTATCTTGGGGTGGCCAGCCATCCATCTATCAAGGCACCACCAGTGAAGGTATATGTATCCAAATCATCGCTGAATACTATGAAAGCTATATATGAGCCCCTCACGAAACGGGGGAATATTACCGTCGAACCGTTGCTTTTTGATGAGTCCGAGCTCGACGCTCAGGCCTTCTTGTCGTTGATGGCTGTAGGTTCTTCAGACAATGCGCCGCTGTATATCCAAATAATATTGGTGTGTATATCTCATTTTCTTTCCTTATACACTGTAACATTGAACAATGCCAGTCTATACTGCGGGATCTCGGAGAGTCATTCTCCTACCAAGCATTCATGACTTCATTGGAATCACAAAAGAAGACGTTCAATTCCGCCCAGTTAGCAGGAGTGGAGCAGCGGCTTGCTCTTTTGAACTCATTCATGGCTGGGAAGAAGACAAAAAGGCTCAGATGGGAAGCATTGTCAGGACACAAACGTCGCTTTTCTCCCGGAGAACTGACCATCATTGATCTCTCTGATCCATTCATCGACCCGGCATCTGCATGCGGTCTGTTTGAAGTTGTGACAAGACTCTTCGTTCGCACAGAAGTTGATACAGGGAAGGTCCTTGTCGTTGATGAAGCTCATAAGGTAGCAGTGCAGACTCAATCCAATCAAGTGTATAGCAAATGATGATCACTGATATGCACAGTACCTCACTTCGAGCCAACATCCATCTGGATTTACCAAGGCCTTGCTCAGCCTTACGCGTCAGCAAAGACATTTGGGCATGCGTGTGATCATCAGCACTCAAGGTACAAATACATGTAGTTTTCTGGTCTTGCCATATCACTGACATTCATGTCTTGTAATAGAACCAACTGTTGTGAATCCCGTTCTACTCGATCTGTGCACAGTCACAATCTTGCATCGGTTCTCCTCCCCAGCATGGTGGGCGCATCTGGAAAGACATGTCTCTGCAGACTTCTCGGACTCTGATGCGTTTGATAAGGTTGTCAGGCTCCAGGTATGGATGTTGTTGGGCTTGTAAGATATCGACCTAATATTGGTTTTTGTATGACCGTCAGACTGGTGAAGCGATTGTCCTTGCTCCTTCAGGTCTCGCCGCATTTCCATCCCCCGTGAATGTACATGATGTAAGGCAACTTGGTAGGCGATACCTTATCATCAAGACTCGGAAAAGAGTTACCTTGGACGGAGGTGCCTCGATCCGCGTGATTGGAGAATAGATATGTACCACTATTTCATCGTCTACTCCCTCAGTAGATGTCATATCTAAATGAATGACTGTTATTCTCCATAATATTTAGATAGAATTTGATCTACTTATGTATATACGTAGTCATACATTCATGTCCATTATCTGTCTGGACCTCCTATGAAATATTTTCCTGAATACTCTCCCTATCCGAGTCCACCAATAATCATTGTGATATGTCCATATCATCGTCAATGTGTAGAGAGCAAGAGCAACCATTCCCAAAATACAAACAAAAATGACTAGAACAACCCCGATAGCAATCCAATCAGCCACATCATGGTTACCCAGACTATCCAGTGCATATGCCAGAGTGGATATTGTGAAAGTGACAATAGCCCATACTAGCAACACTGGAGGAAGACTGAGTAACATGGCATGACCATAAAACCCCAGTAGATTGAGCTGAATATTGCGCATGTATGTGAACTAATAAGGTGGTTGGTCAGTTCATCATTGTATCGTTTAGAACATCAGTTCGATGAGTACGCACTGAGTCACTGGTCCGGAACTTGGCCTGGTGTCGCCATATAGCAAAGACGCCGACAATTATACTACCCAAAGAACTAAAAGCAGACACCAATGCCGCAACATCTACTATTCGAGAGACGCTCGGTACTGCTAAAAGGCCAACAGTAGCGGAAAGCAACACGGTCGACTACGTCATAGAGACATGAAAACGTATAGATGACCGTTCAAATGATTCGAAACCGACTTACGATGAGAAGGAAGTGAGAATATTCTCGGACTAACCGCTCGATATACGTCTCCCAGTTGGCTTGCATGCCAGCCAATCGACCCCGATATTCGAAGGACTGCTTCACGAGCCTCATATATGAGTATGGAATGCCAAAGAACACGGTGTTGATGATGAGGTGCAGCACGGGGAGCATGAAACTTGCTGGATTGTTGGGACTTCTTGCATGGGCTTTGTGTTGTTTGTATTTATCCTGGCGGCGGTCTGAAAACTCTCGACGAGTGAGTTGGCCATATGATTCAGCGTTTCGAAAGCTGCATATTTCACGTAGAAGCCAGGAAAGGAAGGACGTTTTGGCTGAAGACTGCTCATAGCACGGTGCTGAGAATAAATGTTGAGCAGACTTTCGGGTGCATTTCAAGAAAAGTATAGTACATGCCAGTTCCTTTACGCGTCTTGACAAGTCCTCACATTCTTCTTTCGAAAAGGGAACGACACTGTCGGTACCTGAAATCAGATTATCTGCCTAATGCACAGTTCAATCAAAGACATTAGAGAACAAGCGTGTTTCGTACATAGAACCAAGTCAACGCGTCACAAACATCGGGAACGGCTCTTGGAGGGCAAGGACGATGTGCCGGGTGCGTCCACATGAAGTTCCAGTAGAGTCTTCTGCGACGGTTTACTGTAAAGACTAATGTTCAAATCTCTTCGCAAGAGTCTACGAATGATATACTGACATGTCTCGGGGTCCATATCCGCGATAGCTTCGTCCTGTGCATGCTCTAGCATATGGGCCGCAACACAGTGTGCGTGGTTGACGAACAACGCAAAGTTACACTCTCCTTTGCGATTGATATTCAGCTGTACTTCCATTTCTCTCTCAGGACCTTCCGAATTCCAGATATCGATACCTAAGCTCGAAGCACCATACTGGATACCAGAAAGCACCTCGGGATCCCGGACGTCTTGGTCGACGACGATTTGGCCATTTGAGAAGTAGATAGACCCTTGGGGATGAACGAATACATGCCAATCGCCATGGCTAGAGGATTTGGTAGACGACCCCTCTTTCTCCGAAATGTTCGACCTGAGCTCGATTTGCTGGTCACCTTCAAGTATTGCAATAGTGTCGAGGGTATTTGACCGGGTCATTGAGAAAGAGAACGTTGAAGGGGAGAAAATCAATCATCTGTCATTACATAGTATGTATTTGAAGCAAAGAACTGCAAACAGGCTGTAACGCGGACCGACGCGTTTTGATCTCGGCCTTCATCCACGATGAGCTTCTTCAACACAGGAAGCTCGAGTCAAAATACTGGTACTACTGGAGGAGGAGGCATATTTGGTAGTGGCAATAGCTCAAATGCAGGAGGATCCACTGCAACACCGAGTCTTTTTGGGAATACTGGTGCGTGTTGTTGCACAACTTCAACAACAATCGTTCTCATAACTACAGCAGCCAATAAACCAGCTGGTTCCATCTTTGGCAGTGGTAGTGGAGCATCTAATACAGGGACCAACACCAATCTTTTCGGGAGCAGTGGAAATAGCACATCGACCCCTACACCTTCTTTGTTCGGGGGAGGTACCAATACCAACACCGCTAACAACTCATCCACTTCAACTACTGCGAACCCTGCACCTTCAAGCAATTCTCTGTTTGGAGGAGGCGCGTTTTCATTACCAAAACCGACAGATCAAACCAAGCCCGCTACGTCCAACTGTATGTTCTCTTTATTCGCTGTTCTTCACCTCATATAACTATTTTCACAGTTTTCAGCACTCCAACAACGAACGCGAGTAGTATGTTCATAGTTGTGCACGTCATTGTCCTCAAGTTGTACTAATCACAGATTCCTCCACACCAGCAACAACAACAACACCCGCGCTGAACACCGGTCTATTTGGCTCGACAGCTCCCAAGTCAAATGACAACAACACTTCAACGACGTCCACGACAACTGCTCCCAGTACCGGACTATTTGGCGGAAGCTTCTTCAATAAACCTGCAACAGCAACGACTAACACACAAACACCAGGAGCTCCGTCAACTTCATCATCTAGTCCCTTCTCCCTCGGCGGAACTGCGACCGCATCTGGGGCTACACCAGCGGTTCCAGGTTTGATTGCATTTCACCGAGCTCATGATACGATCTTTGACTTTCGATATCTTCCTTTTATAGGAGCAAGTCTCTTTGGCACAAAGCCAGCAGATCCTGCCGGTGGTAAAGATAAAGCCCCATGTATGGCGTACCGTCGACTGTCGAACTATCATATCATTGACCGAACTGCTTAGCTGCTACTCCGGGATCAGCCACGGGGAGCCTGTTCGGTGCACCAAAACCAGAGGAGAAAAAGGATGGAGCTGCTGCAGGTAAAGCTGCGTTTTTTTGGTTCAGTTACCGCTCAAACCGCATTCTCATCGTCGTGACTAGCTACAACTGGTACTCTCAATCTCGGTTTATCAAAGCCTGGAGATAAGCCTGGTAAGCCGTGTACCTTGCCTTTCCGCGTCCTGCAAATTGAACCCCCTCGTAACAGGTGGATTATTCGGCACCTCCACAACTACTACTTCAACTGCCCCAGCTGTCGCCATCCAACCACCTTCGATGTTGCGTGGCAAAACCATTGAAGAAATTGTCAACAAATGGTCTAACGAGCTGGAGACTCATGTCAAGGAGTTCAATAAATTCGCTGCTGAAGTTTCTGTATGGGATCGGGCACTCATTGAGAATTCAAATAACGTAGGGCAGTTTCGTATCGCTTGTCTAACCTATGCTTACTACTTTCCTCGAAGTTGGCAGCTATCTATAGTCACGTCCTGGCCGCTGAGCGCGAGCAAGCGGAGGTTGATCAGTCTCTCGACCATATTGAGCAGCAACAAAAAGATTTAGCTGCAACGCTTGACGCGTATGAAAAGGTCACCGAAGAAATATTTGGTGGTCAAGGGGGCAGTTTGCGTGCGTTGGATACTGGCCCTGCGGATACTGAACGAGATAAAAAGTGCGCTAGGGTGCTTGTCCTACAACTCTCCGTGGTTTTGCTGACTGTACATCGAATAGTTATATGCTAGCAGCAGATCTCCAAACCCACCTCGACGATCTTTCTGGCTCTCTAACTCAAATGATTGAAGCTGTCAATGGCCTCTCCACGCCTTCCGGATCAGTCAACTCCAGCGACCCAAGTGCCAACGGGACCGACAGATCACAGGAAGACCCCATGGCACAGATTTCCCAGATTCTGAGTAGCCATCTGGATAGTTTGCAGTGGATTGATGGCGCCGTGAGGGAGATTGAGAGTAAGATTTCGGAGGTAGAGAGAAGGGTTGGGGAGTCAGGGCATGGGTTAGGTCAAGGAGGGGTGGCTGGAGGAGGGTTAGGTGGAAGTGGGATTGGTGGAATCGGCGCGAGATCGCGGAGTTTCCGTGCATGAAAACCTTATCTGTCTCAAGTAATTATCCGAACGTTACTGACTAGTGATTGGTAGGAGCAAGTTCAATCTATTATCAGTTGTTTCTGAGTTGAAGGGCCCTGCAATGCTGAGCCCCCCAACTGTATCCCAGTTTTTGATTGAGTATGATTCTGGATTCCTCTCCGTACAGCAAAGATATATGTGGGGCCCCGATTGTACAATTGTATGTGGCACTGAGCCATAAGATTGAATCCGACCGCTAGATTGTTGAGTATCGAAACGCAGACTCAACTGTCGTTGTTGTATCAAAGTTCTTGAATTCACAAATTCCGAGTCATGCATGCGTCTCAGCTGGAAAACTGGTCTGTTTTTTTTCTTATCCTTTCGTTTGGTATGTGTCCCCATCGTTTTCAGTTAGAGAGCATATCTCTCTTGGCAATTCTCATCGTAGTAACCTCTGATGGTAGGCTGGCACCTACTGAATCGTTTGACTAGATTCCTCGTTGAAACTGAATCTTCGTAACGTATGGTTTTGAGATAGATGGAAAAGTTAGACACTGATATCAAACGACGCTAACGAATGCACGCAATGATGAAGATTATCGCCCGAGTTCTGTAGAAGATACTTTTGGCCTCTTTTGACTTACTCAAACAGGAAATGGAGAACAATGAACAGCGCGGTGGATTGCGCTTTGCCACCCTCATGTGATCAATGTAGGAGGACCACTTAAACGCGCCATCGCCCATTGTCTAAGGAATTCCCTCTTCAGCTCGCCTCTATACCAGACTATATTCTACCCACACCATGGAACCATCACCAGCGAACAATCCCTCAGCCCACGACCGCGAACCTCCCAAAACACCCACCAAGAACCAGCAAACCTATGGCCCGCCGGTCGTCAAAAGCACCCCTATGAGTCGAACTTATGCAGCCCACGCCAAAGACGAGGTTTCCCAGCGTGCTGCCGTTCTCAACAAGTTTCTTGAGGATGATGTGAACGACAAAGTTGTTCTCAGCCTGGATGAATTCGCGACTCTCATCCTCGATCTTCCAGCTGACTGGAAGGTCAAGGATAACCTTGATCTGCCTCCGGAGAGTCAGGCGGTGAAAGATGCCTTTGAGGCGTATCTTGCGGTCGCGGAAAAGGTGCCGAAGGGGAAAGGCAAACAGAAGAAACGTACTGTTGTGGACGAAAAGCCACTCTACCAACCCCTTGCGAACCTGTTGAACGCTCTGAGGGACACCCAGCTCAAGGACCATGTCATCGACGAGAAGGTATTTTATGTGCAGGATCCTCGCCCGGTCCTTGGATCGCTGCTTGAGCGCAAGCCAGATCTCGGCGGAATCTACAGGCAACTGCTGCAGCTTGCAGACAATAAAAAGTTATCCACCTATCTTCGAAAAACACGAGTTACCGGTGTATTCTGGGGATTGTTGCTGTATTTTGTCGAGGTTAAGGATCACAACGGGAATTTCGTAGGCTTGAATGCCCGGCAAAAAGGTACGTCAAATTGATATCAAACCAGAGCCGATAGAAATGCTCAATACACCTAACTTTTCAGGGATTGGAAAGAGCAAGAATCAACGTTCCAAACCAGAAGGGTCACAACAAGCAATTCCGGAGGAAGGCTCGACATTCTCCCGATCGGCTGCTTCACAGTCAAAATCAATGAAGAGAAAAGGAATGGACAACGAAGCAGAGCCTATAAGTGCGCTTAGATGGTCTACGTCGTGGAGTCGTCCTAACGAATGCCTTCAGATTCTTTTGGTATATCGGCCAAAAAGATCAAGTCGCAACCGCAATCAAGGACCGAGCCGTCTAGGAGGTCTCAAAGGTTGGCGGAGCAAGCAAGTAAGCTGGTATCATCATCGGACCCATAGATTGAAGTTGACATTGTAGTTTCAGCGAACACAAGTTCCTCGTCAGCTGTACAATCGAGTGCAAAGACAGCGTCCTGGGCACACTCTGACGAGTTACCATTCAAGTCAGTGGATAGACTACCAACTTCCGATGCCTCTGCTCCGCCTGCATCGCGCTCTACTTCAGTGAGTGCCAGCAGAGAACAGTCGATTCAGGTTACTATTCACCAGAGCGGAGGCAAAGACAAGATCCTGCAAGTTGAAGATGCGCATTATGAGCAGAAGAATCGGGACCAGATGGAAGAAGAAGCCAACCTCACTTCGACAGAGGGACAGCATCATACCCGCATACAGTGTGCGAGCTATGCAAAGGAGATGCTTTCGAATGGGTTCATTCGACACCATGCCATAGGAATGACCGCCGACAGTTGTGCCTTCCGCTTCCAGTATTATGACCGTTCGAAGGTTATTGAGAGCCAGGCAAGTGATACTTTTCAAAGACTTGTGTTCGTGTGGCCGTCTTCATGGTTATCCTTCAAGTCGTCGCGTCCGGCCAGGTCCGGCCCATCCGGATGTTGAAACTTTTTTTCCCACATCATTCGCTTGTTTCTTGATTCTTGACTTTCATTCGCTAATCGCTTCCTCTTTTCCTCTCTTTTCCAGGCGTTCCACATCTTAGACGAAGAGTGGAAGACACTCTTCATGGCTATGGTATGCCAGCTCAACAAACTTTCCTCAGAACAGCTCGGTTTTATCCCCAATCTGCACTCGGATAAAATAGATTACCTTCGGGACCCAAAACAACTTGCGCGTATCTGCAAAAACAATCAAGATGATCTGGATGGCTTGGTCGGGGCTTCATATCGTTTTGAATGCTCCGATGGTCTCACGCGAACCTTCGTCATCAAACGAATCCTATATCGCGCGGAGGGTATCGTTGGACGTGGCTCCATTGTCGCTGAGGTCGAATGCATCTGCGCGCATCCCAAATGTACATGGCACGGGCAAAGGAAAGTCATGAAGATTAGCTTTCCAAGTCGTTTTCGACCTTCGGAAGACGAGTTACTTCGGGAAGCCAGATTCAAAGCCAATTCGACTGGTGACCGTTGGGTGTTCGATCATCTTCCTACGATAGTCGAATCAATCACTATTTACTACGACGAGAGCACAGTACAACATCGCCTCAAGGAGCATCTGAAGGAGAATTACGAAGAACGCGTGATGCGTGTCGATCTACTGGACAAATTACAACCGCTATCGGAACTGGAGAATCCAAGGGAACTCGCCCAAGTATTTTATGATATACTCCAAAGTACGTCGTGGCTTCTATCAAGTTGATTCTGATCTCTGATTTCTTCGCCTCATCTCAGTTCATCAATGGCTCTATGAGTGCGCAGGTATTCTGCATCGAGATATCAGCATGGGCAACATTATGTTCCGACGAATAGATGGAAAGGTATACGGAGTTCTCAATGACTTCGACCTTTCGTCCCGTCTCGAGGACATGGACAAGGGTCCGACTTCCAAACATCGTACCGGTACAAGGCCATACATGTCACACCAACTCTTGGATCCTGCCTGGCAGGGTGGCCATTATTATCGACACGATCTCGAGTCTTTGTTCTACGTCATTCTCTGCATGGCTTGCCGCTACAAAAGCCCTGGTGTTGCCGCTGCGGAGCGGAGAGCGTACTCGGATTGGTTCAGCGGAAGTGACCACGACGTGCTTGCCAACAAGACTTTGTTCTTAGTTGGCGGAAGCCTGCCAACTATAGCAACTCAACCTCATTTTTCCGGTTTCCAGGAGTGGCTGGACTCGATCTATCAATTGTGCAGTTCAGGCTACCTGGATGCCAGACTAACACAAAATCGTAGAGTCAAAGGTGGGACGGGTGACTCCTCTAGTTTTGATTGGACTACGTTGAATAACCGTGTCTCTTACGCTGAGATGCGATTAGTGATGTCCTCCTTCGAGGATGAATTGCTGGAGACACGCTGGGCAGGTTGGAACCGTGATCATTAGTTAGACCCGACGTGTTGATGATTTCCTTCTTGGCGGACTTCATGTCGACTATCTAGATTCTACAGCATCTGTATTATAACGCAATGGCATCTTTCAAGGAAATTTGTGACATTAAGTACAGTAACACATGCACATAATATTCATGGCCCACGGACGAATGTATTTTCGAACCTCATGAGTTCGTGGCGGCTTTGACGATCTCTGTACCTTCGGTGCCCATTATCATGACAGTTTGAAAAATAACCCTGTGCTTGTTCAACTATCGACTTCAACATGTTTGTTTTCGCTCGTTGTGGCCTTCAAAGTTCATTGTCCTCTTTTTGGCGTGCGGCCCGTTATTTTTCCCACATAAACCGCTTGTTGTTTCTTCGCTTTCCTTTGCATCTTTTGATTTCTCTTTCTCGATAGGTTTTCCAGATTCATGACGCAGACCTTCCTGGCAATGGCATGCAAGCTCAACGAAGCTTCCTATGAACATCTCCGCTTGACGCCCAATTTGCATAGGGACAATCACGCTCAGGACCTAAAACAACTCGTGCGTATCTTCGACAGCAATGAAGACGATCTGGATGACTTTGTCGGAGCTACATATGATCTCGAGTGCTCCGATGGCCACACGCGAGCCTTCGTCATCAAAGGAATACTCCATCATGTGGAGGGCTCTATCGTGGTTGAGGCGGAATGCATCTGCACGCGATTCGGTTGTGACTGGCATGGAGAAAGGAAAGTCCTCAAGATCAGCTTTGCACGTCGTACTCAAACATCGGAAGAAGAATTAATCCGGGAAGCCAGGCTTATAGCTGAATCGACTGGTAACCGTTGGGCTCTCGAACATCTTCCTAACATAGTCGATTCGATCGCTCTTCCCTACGACAAAACCACAATACAACGTCGCCTCAAGAAACCTCTGAAGGAACAAGACGAAGACTGCGTGATGCGTGTCACTCTGCTGGACAAATTACAACCACTAGCGGAACTGGACAATCCAAGTGAACTTGCCCAAGTATTTTATGATATACTTCAAAGTACGTGGTGTCTTCTATTGAGTTGCTTCTGATTACTCATGCCCCCAATCGCTCATCCTCCTCTTCCTAGTTCATCAATGGCTCTATGAGTGCCCTCGTATTCTGCATCGAGATATCAGCATGGGCAACATTATGTTTCGACGGATAGATGGCAAAGTATACGGAGTCCTCAACGACTTCGATCTTTCATGCCGTCTCAAGGACATGGACAAGGGTCCGACTTTCAAACATCGTACCGGTACAAGGCCGTTCATGTCACACGAGCTCTTGAACCCCGGTTGGCAGGATGGCCATTATTATCGACACGATATTGAGTCTCTATTCTACGTTGTTCTCTGCATGGCTTGCCGCTATGAAAGTCCTGGTGTTGCCGCTGCGGAGCCACGAACGTATGCGGAATGGTTTAGCGGAATTGACAAGACTCTATTCTTCATTGGTGATTTTCCACCGACCATAACAACTCAACCTCATTTCGCCGGCTTTCAGCGGTGGCTGGATTCGATCTATCAATTGTGCAGTTCAGGCTACATGGATGCCAGACGAATACGAATGCGTAGCAGAGTCAAAGGTGGCACTGATGGCTCTTCTAGTTTTGATTGGACTACGTTGAATAAACGTGTCTCTTACGCTGAGATGCGATTAGTGATGTCTTCCTTTGAAGATGAACCGCTGGAGACACGCTGGGCAGGATGGAACCGTAATCATTAGTTAGTACCGGACATGTTGATGATTTCCTTCTTGGCGGACTTCATGTCGACTATCTACAGCATCTGTAATATATACCAATGCCATTTTCCGAGGAAATTTGTTACACCCAGTCTGGCATATGCACAATGCACATAATATTCACAGTGGCCCACGGACGAATGTAATTCCGAACCTCCCGAGTTCGTGTTGGCTTTGACGACGTCTATACCTTAAACCTTTAGCTACCATTATCTTGACAGTTCGGAAATTCGTATCTGTGTTCAACGTTCGTTTTCGGTCGTCGTGGCCTTCATTGTCTTCTTGAGTCTTTGCGGCCCGTCAACGCGTCAACAGGCGTCAACATGGATAATTTTTTCCCACCTAAACCGCTTGTTTCTTCACTTTCATTTGCATCTTTGATTTCCCTCTTTCTTGATAGGTTTTCCAGATTCAAGTCGCAGACTGTTTACTTGGGAATGGCACGCAAGCTCAACCAACCTTCCTCTGAACAGCTCCGCTTGACACCCAATCTGCATCCGGACGGATTCAATCACGCTCGGGACCTAAAGCAACTCGTGCGTATCTTCAACAGCAATGAAGACGATCTGGAAGACTTTGTCGGAGCTACATATGATTTCGAGTGCTCCGATGGCTACACGCGGACCTTCGACATCAAAGGAATTCTTCATCACGCGGAGGGCTCTATCGTGGTTGAGGTGGAATGCATCTGCGCGCATCCCAAATGTACATGGCACGGGCAAAGGAAAGTCATGAAGATCAGCTTTCCAAATCGCTCTCGACCTTCAGAACACGAACTAATACGGGATGCCAGGAGCAAAGCTGAATCGACTGATAACCGTTGGGCGCTCAATCATCTTCCTAACCTAGTCGAATCGATCACTATCTACTATGACGAGACCACAGTACAAAGTCGTTTTAAGGAGCATCTAAAGGAGAATTACGAAGAACGCGTGATGCGTGTCAATCTACTGGACAAACTACAACCGCTATCGGAACTGGGTAATCCAAGGGAGCTTGCCCAAGTATTTTATGATATACTTCAAAGTACGTCGTGTCTTCTTTCGACTTGATTCTGATTACTCATGTCTTCAACTCCTTATAGTTCATCAATGGCTCTATGAGTGCCCACGTATCCTGCATCGCGATATCAGCATGGGCAACATTATGTTCCGACGAATAGATGGCAAGGTATTTGGAGTCCTTAATGACTTTGACCTTTCATCCCGTCGCAAGGACATGGACAAGAGTCCGATTTCCAATCATTGTACCGGTACAAGACCATTCATGTCCACTGATCTGCTGGATCCTGACTGGCAGGGTGGCCATTATTATCGACACGATCTTGAGTCTTTGTTCTATGTTGTTCTCTGCATGGCTTGCCGCTACGAAAGTCCTGGTGTTGCTGCTGATGAGCCACGGGCGTATTCGGAATGGTTTCGCGGAAGTGATATGGACATTTTCGCGCACAAAACCGTATTCTTGACCAGACGTTCGTCAGTTATAACGACTCAACGTTATTTCACCGGCTTTCAGGGGTGGCTGGAGTCGTTCTATGAGTTGTTGAGTTCAGGTTACCTGGACTCATCGAGGCTATCACGAAAGCGTAGAGGAATCATAGGTGGCACTGATGACTCTTCCAGTTTCGATTGGGCTACGTTGAATAATTGTGTCTCCTACGCTGAGATGCGATTAGTGATGTCTTCCTTTGAAGATGAACCGCTGGAGACACGCTGGGCAGGTTGGAACCGTGATTACTAGTTGGTACCCGATGTGTTCATGATTTCTTTCTTGGCGGACTTCAGGTCGACTATCTACAGCATCTGTAATATATAGCAATGTCATTTTCCGAGGAAATTTGTTACACCCAGTCTGGCATATGCAATATTCACAGTGGCCCACGGACGAATGTAATTCCGAACCTCCCGAGTTCGTGTTGGCTTTGACGACGTCTATACCTTAAACCTTTAGCTACCATTATCTTGACAGTTCGGAAATTCGTATCTGTGTTCAACGTTCGTTTTCGGTCGTCGTGGCCTTCATTGTCTTCTTGAGTCTTTGCGGCCCGTCAACGCGTCAACAGGCGTCAACATGGATAATTTTTTCCCACCTAAACCGCTTGTTTCTTCACTTTCATTTGCATCTTTGATTTCCCTCTTTCTCAATAGGTTTTCCAGATTCAAGTCGCAGACTGTTTTCTTGGGAATGGCACGCAAGCTCAACTAACCTTCCTCTGAACAGCTCCGCTTGACACCCAATCTGCGTCCGGATGGATTCAATTACGCTCGGGACCTAAAACAACTCGTGCGTATCTTCAACAGCAATGAAGACGATCTCGAGGACTTTGTTGGAGTAACATATGATCTCGAGTGCTCCGATGGCTACACGCGACGTTCGTCATCAAAGGAATTCTTCATCACGCGGAGGGCTCTATCGTGGTTGAGGTGGAATGCATCTGCGCGCATCCCAAATGTACATAGCACGGGCAAAGGAAAGTCATGAAGATCAGCTTTTCAAGTCGTACTCGACCATCAGAAGCAGAATTAATTCGGGAAGGCAGGCTCCAAGCCGAATCGACTGGTAACCGTTGGGCTCTCGAACATCTTCCTAACATAGTCGATTCAATCGCTCTTCCCTATGACAAAACCACAATACAACGTCACCTCAAGAAACCTCTGAAGGGACAAGACGAAGACTGCGTGATGCGTGTCACTCTACTGGACAAATTACAACTACTATCGGAACTGGACAATGCAAGGGAACTCGCTCAAGTATTTTATGATATACTCCAAAGTACGTCGTGTCTTCTATTGAGTTGATTCTGATTACTCATGCCCCCAACTCCTCCTCCTCCTCCTAGTTCATCAATGGCTCCATGAGTGCCCAGGTATCCTGCATCGCGATATCAGCATGGGCAATATCATGTTCCGACGGATAGATGGCAAAGTATACGGAGTCCTCAACGACTTCGATCTTTCATCCCGTCTCCAAGACCTGGACAAGGATCCGACTTCCAAACATCGTACTGGAACAAGGCCATTCATGTCACACGAGCTCTTAGATTCGTGCTCGCAGGGTGGCCATTGTTATCGACACGACCTCGAGTCTTTGTTCTACGTTGTTCTCTGCATGGCTTGCCGCTACGAAAGCCCTGGTGTTGTCACTACTGAGCCACGGGCGTACTCGGAATGGTTTCGCGAAAATGACTACCACGTCCTTGTGAACAAATATTTATTTTTAACCGGAAGTCGACCAATCATAGCGACTCAATCGTATTTCGCTGGTTTCAATCGGTGGCTGATATCGATTCATCGCTCGATGCGGTCTGGTTACATCGAATTAGTGATACACACATCCGGAGAACTCGACACTGACCATGAACAGCATCAATTCGACTGGACTACATTGAACAATTGTGTTACTTACGCAAAAATGCGTTCAGTGATGTCTTCCTTTGACAATGAGTCTCTTGAGACACACTGGGCAGGCTGGAACTCAAATCACTGATTTCTGATTCGATCTTTCGGATTCTTACTTATCACTACGTCGTCACCTCTTCCATTTGGACTTTGCGTTGAACTTCATAGCGTTCTACCATCATCTATTCACAATCTATCATACTGTGACTGCATATTATTTCAAGGGATACTGTTTTTGCTCTCAACAATGACTCAATGACTATTATTCACAACTCGAATTGCATCTACAAATTCAGATGACCGCTACAGACGGTGACCGCAGGCAGCAGGTAGCAACTTCATGAAATTCCAGCTCAGATCTGAGGTTCCTGCGCGTGCACAACTACGAACGGCATATGATTTTCTGCCTTCGACGTTAAATACAAGTCGACCAATCGACGTACAAATGAAAGTCTATCTTGACTGATCACCGGCACTATTATCATTGCACAACGATAGTCTTCCCCTCTCTAACGCTTTTCTTTGCCAACTCAATCATCTCAACAACCGCCGTCGCCTCCTCCCATTTAACCTTCAACTCCGCATTCTCTCTAATTGCAGCAGCAAGATTGCGATACAGATCCGCATAACACCCCGGCTCTTCCGATGGCCAGACCGATTTCACGAACGTCGTCTTGCCATCTGAATCAGTCGTCGCATGTTCGAGAGTACCCCAAAGTGAGTTGGGTTCGCGGCCGTAGCCGGAAGAGGGTGAGGTGATTAGGTATTCTGGGTTCACGTTCGTAGTGGTGGCGGCAAGAATGGGAGGAGGAATAGCACTGAGAGTCTTCAGTTGCTCTTCCTGAATATCAACGCCGTGTTTGATATATGATCCTTTCTGACCGAGGAGGATGAACCGGGGTTGAGGTGAGCGAACGGAGAGTGGGTGTGCGCGCAGAATGGCTGTGAATGGATAGGGGAGGGCAGATCCAGCAGGGTAATGCATGTGGATTGTGAACTAAAATACAGGAAGCGATCAATGTAAAGCCTTTTCAGATAGATGATCAAATCGGAATTGCTCACATTATCGTCTACATCAGGATGCCCGATTCCTCTTAGATTGGATGCGAACGCTGTGATCGTAGCTGGACGACCAAACAAGCAAAGTGTCTGGTCAATCAGATGTGAGCCAAGATCATAGATCAAGCCAGCGGCGGGGCGGGGTTCGTCTTTCCATGAGCCTTTGAGTCCAAGGCGATAACGGTCAAAGCTAACCAGCGTTAGTTTTAGGTGAACACGGAGCATATATACGACAGCTTACTGAGATTCGAATTCGACGATAGTCCCCAGACTTTGCGGATCACTTTCTGGTAGATCCAGCAATTTCTTCAATGCCAGATAATCTTGATCCCATCTCCGATTCTGAAACGCATACAAAACCTTTCCTGTCCTTTTCGACAACTCGCCTAGTTCTTTTGCCTCTTGTACACTCGGCGTGACAGGCTTATCGACAAGGACATGCTTGCCTGCTTGTAGAGCGGCTTTGACCAGAGCATAATGAGTATCGTTCGGAGTACCGATCAGGACTAGTTCGATTTCGGGATCGGAGAGAACCTCGTCGAGGGTTTGGTAGAGCTTTACTTGATCTGAGGAAAGTTTGAACCTGTCACAGATAGTACCGGAAGGACTGAGGGGGTTGCGCTCGAGTACACTGTGCAAGGTGAAGAGAGATGGAAGAGCAAGGATGAAAGGAACGTGGAAGGTGAGTGTTGCTAAGCCTGCACCAATCGCACAGCACTTGATGGGATCCATAAGAAAAGGAGGTCAGAGACGAAGGAAGAGTGATGACTGTTATGTAAAAAAGGGTGCTACGGGTTCTGTTTGCTCTGGTTGGATGGAAAAGGAAAGCCGGCGTGGCGCAATGGTAGCGCGTAGCTTTCCTAAGATAATTGGCTAGGCTGAAGTTGCGGGTTCGATCCCCGTCGTCGGTTTCTATGATTTTGTTCAAAATTTAAGGCCCAGGATCCTAGAGCTCAGTTTAGTTTGTGGTGAAGTACGTTGCAGACCCTGCCTCACTCAGCTTGAAATTTCGTTTTTCTTGGACTAGCGGAAGGGGGACCGAGTTCATATAAAACTACCAAAATACAAACCTCTGGGCTGGGTTGGGTCCAAGGGTCGAGAGTACGCAGCAATGAAGATCAAGGGGGTGGGGAAAGGGGGTGGGGGCAACAACGAGGGGAACGATGGTGATCCAAGGAGAAAGACGTTGATCAGATTACTGGGTCCATCATCTCGATAGTAAGACCTTCGTCATGGGATTGCGAGTTAGAGAAAGATTGAGCAAAAGGACTCGAGGGAGTAAAAAGAAAAGAAACCATCATGGTTAAGTATATGTAACCGGACGCCAGGAAGTGTTGAGCGAAGAAAGTAGTAAGGATTGAAATTCTCGTTCAGACCAAACATTTGCACTATTCTCAGTCTTCGCCAATGATTCGACGGACGATCCAACTTGATCAGTGGGGACTATGAGGAGTCGGAGGAAGTAGGCAGTAGTCAACATTTCGGTGCTTGGAGGAAGTTAGACTCGAGAGTATACAACGTACGATGATCTACGACGTAAATCCTGGGTTAACCTGCTTTTTGAACAACTGATCCCTGCCTCAACTCATCAAACTTCTTCCAGATTTCCATCCATTGTGGATCATCTGGGTTCTCCAGCTGGTCATATCGAATTGAGGTTATTATAGACGTTATCATTGTGCAGCTGATCACTCACGATGAGATTGTATGAGTTCCACTCCCAATCTTCCTTCGTGACTATCGAACCCGCTGCGGTACCCTTCAGCTCGACCATCACATCAAAATACGGTTTCTGCCAAGACTTTGTGAAGTCGAAGGATAGTGAAACGACCCTACGAGAATCTGTATGTCCTGTGAACGAGCGCAGACAGATATCGAGGTACCATAGGACGCGATGGAGAAAGATTATGTTGGGCATCATGCCAGAATTAGACTCCTTGATCTTTTGGTTCACTACGTTGGACACAGCCCTCCTTGCCTTTGTTGACATAACCACCTCGCCGAGGGTGACAAAAATACCCTTGTATGCCACTGAAGCACTGGATACCTTCGCTCCATTGGGGGCGCCTCTCGGCCCAAGCACAGGCGACCAACTGTACGGAGGCTTGTCACCCGACCTTGTGGTTCGATATCCGCCTGACATTTTTGTCTTGGAAACCGTAGCGACTACAAAACCCACCGTCCAAACCGCCATTGGATCGAGTGTAGGACCAGCTGCACAGGCTCGAGCGATATCCGCCTGTTCAGTTTCACACGACAGGGTGATGTAGAATGTTTGGACTGTACACCATCCATCATAGCAATTAGAGCGCTGCAAGTCATGACTGAGATTCATATCGAACACTCACGTTCGTCAATCTACAAAAGGCGGTCTCAGTACCAAAAGAAACTAAGTGATGTTTTGCACTTAGTATTCACGTTCACATTCGGACCCTCTTCCGCAGGCTGTTGGCTCGATGTTGGTAAAGCCTTCTCATTTCCTCTCTTACTCAACGCGCCAGGGGGAGGCAATGGTGACGCGATAGCAACAGCGATTATCGAAAGGACAAGTACGAAGGCACCAAACGAGTGCAGCGAGTGCAAGGTGATGATTCGGAATAGATACATAATAGGCAAGGGAAGCTTGTAGATTGTCAAGTCAGTTAGAGATCACGCACAATCTGAGAGCAATGTCCTCACCAACTTGAACAGTCTTCTGTTCGATTTGACCAGCAAATCTTGGGGTCTCTTTGGGGGGGAAGCAAGGTTAGATGTCGTTCGACCGAAAACGGAGCTTCATAAGTAGGGACCGCAATGAAGCCTCAACCGGAACCTGATCGAAACTTTCAGTTAGTCAGAGCTGATGTTGAATGGAGAAGGTAACTATTGAACATACATAGCCCCATCTCTATCCCAGAAATGAACATTCAATATGTCTCTGAGTGCGTGGACATTCTGTTGTTGTGGAACGTGGCACACAGAGGTGCAGTGTGTAGACACTCTTCGTTGAAACATTTATTGGTATATGGTACTTACAGCAGATGAATGAGGCCGGAGGGATGTCGGATGTCGGCGACAATTGTACTGTTCAGCTGATCTGCTCTGATGGGAGCCTGTAGCCTGTAGCAGGCTGTGCCCTGCTTTCCCCGTGATGAATACTGATGTATATGTGATATACGATTGTTATCGTTATATGAGTTTTGGACGCATAAAAAACTCTGCCTCGTCCGCGAGAATGCTCCGCGCTCGCGCTCTACAGTGAAATCTGGTGAACGAGTCGAAGCAATCAGTTAGCAAAGCCCAACAGGATTCATGGAGTGGCACATAAGAGATAGGTACTCATAGCTGCCCCTTTTTTGTGCGCCAATGTATGTATCAGCATACGACTCGTTCTTCAGTTAACGTACGTTTAACCATCAACTGTCGATTGCTGAAATGTTCAGGGAGCGTTGGCCAATTGGGACACAGGAGAACACAGCATGAAACTTCATGGGACTCCGCGATGCGCTCTCCTGCTACTCAGTGTATCTCCCGTCCATGTAGTACTCGTTCTTTTTGGGCTGTCCGCCACCGTCGAAAGTTGCGGTATAGGAGTATCCAATTTGAACTTAGGGCAGATCCAGAAAGTATGCATGTACATGACAATGAGAGTTCTAGAACACGCACCTAGTATGACCTGCGACCGGGAACCTGGGCAGGAGGAAGATGATTGCGAGGAGTCTTCATTGATATAAAATACAAGAAACATACAATCGAGCAAACGATGGCGAAATATCTATACTTACAAAAACTTGAGCTTCGAGCACGGCACGGTTGTATCTACCGTTGACTTCATGGTGCACAAATTTGCCACTAGAAATTGACCGCTTTCTCTCACATATACATATCACCCTACAAATACGTTAACAGTTAACATTTCAAAAATGCGATGGACACGAGCGAGATAGATCACTCACCGCACCAGGAGGCATGAACTCATCATTATCCGGATCTCCTTCACCTGGTAACCTTCTCCTATTTCCTCCTCCACCTAGTCCGCCTCCACCGGGGAACGGGTTGCCCCCAAAAGGCCCGACAGGATCGAACCTTGCACCAGGGGGTGCGCCCATTGGTGGGAGGAAGCCATCTCCGCCCCATGGCCCTCTGGGGCTTCCTTGTCCAATTCCCCCTGGACCAAACGGACCTAACGATCCACCTTGCCCGGATCTTCGACCTCCAAAAATCGGATGATCTGGGCCTACGAACATCCCATCACCGCTATTCGACGGAGGGAAGAGAGGCGGCGGTTGGAAGGACCCGGCTGGGATGGGATCCAAGTCGCGTCTACCGATTTCAAGAGGGTTATTAGATGGGATATGTGAAGACGGAGAACGGCGAGGAAGACGCATAGGAAACTCGTCATTCGAAGGATCGTATCGAGGGATATTTCGTGGTGGATTGGCGGTGGATGTACTTGGATTCCGGTTAGTTGCGGTAGCAGATTTGTCTTCCACGTCAACTTCCTCCTGGTATCCGTCTTTCCGTAAGCCAGGGACAAGTTTTTGGATGATCTTGAGCTTGAATTGGGAGACAAAGTCGGTGATACGGAAGGAGGATATGTAGATATGCACCAGTGGAGTCTGTGTATGATCTGACTCTGAAGGTGAGAATGTATAAGGGAACGATGCGGGTGAGGTAAAGTCATCGGTAGAGATATCCAGCGTGGTCGTCTTGTCACTCTCAACAGCAATCGCGTTCACAACCGTTCTGCGTCCCAACTTTCCTAACTTGACAACAAACTCCAAGCTACTTTGTTCGTGTCTGTATTTGAACGTATACCCGCCTGGTCCGTGAGCGTTCCAAGCATCGGGTAGAACATTCTTCGAGGCGTTGTCATTAGTAATAGAGGTTTCGTCGACTCCGATTAGCCTGAAACCCAGAGAAGTCAAGATCGCATGAGAAAGAGCTGCCAATGCATCCTGAGGAGTCTGAATAGATCTATTGGCAGGAGGTAGAAGAGTTGGGATGAGAGCTATGAGTGCGGAGGGATCAAGAATATTTTGGCTGGTCATGGTCGCGGTAAAAGTCAAAAGTGAACATCTGAACATTTGAGCATATCACATAAGCTCTTTCTTTATGTAACCGGCGCTTAAATTTCCAGTGGTTTTTAAAGACAAACGACAAAAAAAACCGTCGCGACATGTCAAGTTCAAAGGTCGACTTGGAGGTTGGAAGGGAAGATGAAGGCTTTGCCGAAGAAGAGGAAGACGAAGAGGAATTTGTCTACCCCGGAGTGGCGGAATCTACCAATACTCCAACTTCATCCACGCCAGCTCAATTTGAAGCCACCTTTGCAGCTGCCTCCTCTGGCTCTCTCAACACCCTCCAAGAAATCTTCTCAAATGCCCAGGAAACAAGCGGTCTTTCCGCCTTCAACCTCGCCAACTCAGCATCGCGAACGGGCATGACAGCTTTGCATGTGGCTGCGAGTAGAGGATTCGAAGAAATCGTTAGGTGGTTAATCGAAAGCTGTGGGGCGATAGCTGATTTGGAAGATAAAGAGGGAGAGACGGCGTTGCACAAGGCTGCGTTAAATGGACATCTGGTGGTCGTCCAATATCTGCTTTCTTTACAACCCGAGTCCATCTCACAAACTATTCAAACCCAAGATAACGATGGATGGACTGCTCTCCATAACGCATGTTCGAAAGGTTATTTGGACATCGTCAGGTTCCTTTGTGAACATCCTGCCCTCATCGCTTCTCCAGCGAAAGTCGACATAGTCAACGCTCAAAGCAAAGCAGGGTATACTCCGCTCATGAATGCCGCTTCCAAAGGTCATCTACCCATCGTCAATTATCTACTCGCGAAACAAAACGCGGACCCGCTGGTGAGGAATAAATGGGGAGAAACTGCGTATGATGTCGCAGCAGCGGTATTTGAAGTTTGGATCTGTGCTGTTCTGGAGAAGGCAGAGAAGGAAAGGTTCACTGGACAGAGTTATAACGTTCTCGCGATACACACAACGGTCCCGGTGATTGTGTATGAAAATCAACGGTTGGTCTCGTCAAAACTCAGGATGAAGAAATCTCTTTCTGCGCTTGCTGGTCTCCAGACGTCGAAGAACACATATTCCTCGACGTTCGAGCTGGCTGTCGATGAGGAGAATCAGGTCGCGTTGGGAAGCGGCCTCAATGTCAGCCTTCCGCTCTTAGACGATCCATTCAATCTCCCTGTCCAATCTTCCCCCTCATCCCACCTAGAAAAATCCCACTTCTGGCTTTCAGATTGGACAATAGATATCACATATCCGAACGTTGATGTTCATACTGGCTGGCAATACTCCCGAGACGGAGAGAATGAATGGGTTGGCGAGGTCCCTTGGGAGCTTGCGGAGCTAGTCAATCGCGGTAAAGGTTTACCAAGCTCATGGACTCGTCGTCGTCGCTGGGTTCGACTTTTTCGTCGTAGACTGGACATCTCCCCTTTACCATTTTTATTCCCTGACCAGGAGTATTACTGGATTGGGGAGGATGGTGGGCTGGTCAAAGTTGATCATGATTCTTCCCTCGGACCAGGCCAAAAGAAAGAACAAGACTACGTTGAAAGGGCAAGATACCTCGTGGGGGTTAACGGCAACTCGTCCCATACGATCGAACCCGCTGATGCGATTGACGCTCGTCGTTCAATAGCCAAGCTCGAGAGAGCGACGGCAGAGCTGAGAGTTGGGATTGAAAGTGAGGATTTCTTGTCATGTTCATGTTATATCTTTGTCATCGAATTATTCGACTCAACCTCCTTCTATATGTCGTATGCCCAATAATCTAACAACTTATACTCATCTACTCTCCCCAGCTGACCAGAACCAAGAACGCAAGACCCAAGCGGAAGTCCTCTTGCACGCTTATTCCCGGGAGCTCGACAGGCAGCGGGCCAGCGCCCATGCGAACGGCCTTAGTCTGGGCGTGGCCACCTATGGGAATGGAGACGTGAATGCGGATGATGAAGAGTACAGAGATGGAGAGGAAGGAGAAGAGGAAGAATACGATGACGACGACGACGAATCATTCCACTACCCTACCTCCGCAGCGTCATCCACATTTGGTTCCACCTCAGCTCATGCAGCTTCTATCTCTCAACCAACCGAATCTGCCTTCACGTCGATGAATTCAAGTCCCAATTTCAAAAACTCCAAAGCACAAAGACCTGAACTCACACATCATAATCTTTCGCATCACCTCTCGCTCGCACCAGATTTTCGTGTGCCTACGCACGAAGCTGCCCCTCCTCCTTTTTCCTCTCTTCCTTCTGATTCTCATGCGCCGTACGAGGAGGGAGGAATAAGAACATCGAGGACGGCTTTGATTTCCGGCGATGCTCATAGTATTCCTACGCCGCATTTTATCGATATTGATAATGGAGGTGGAGGAGATTTAGGAGGCACGATTGGGATCCGAGTACGGGGAGCACGATGGGAAAGGGACGAAGAAGTGAGCGAGTGCAGAGAGTGTAGGAGACGGTTCGGGTTGTTGTTGAGACGGGTAAGCGTTCTTCGTATCTCATCCCTGCTGGTATTGATGGCTTTCTGTTTTGTAATATTCTTGTGGTCGTCTTTGTCTTCGTTTCGGTTGTGAACTCGCTGAACGATCGGATTTTCGTTGGTTTTGCGTCGCTAACGTTGAATACTTGGGTTACCTGGGTAGCATGTGAGTTCCTTTCTATCTGTGAATCTCCGAAGGAACAATCAACTGATTGGACTCGGATGCATAGCACTGTCGTCGCTGCGGTAAAATCTTTTGCGACAGATGTTCTTCCTACCGTGCCTTGCTTGATCCAGAGGACGTGGTGCATGAGCCTGGGACATCTCATCAGGATGCTCACCCTCATCATCCCGCTATAAATCGGTCGATGGGGTCGGGTTTGAATCGGTCAAGCTCTCTGGGCTCGAGTTCATCTGGTTCTTCGAACAGGCCAACCCAGAATACCCACAGATCCTCTTCCTCTACCTCTTCTACATCGACTCAAGAGTCGAATTCCAATCATGGTCCCGCACATGATAAACATAATCATCGGCTCCGCGTCTGTCAAACATGCTTTGAAGAATCGACTGGGGCCGTCCCTCGTGCGCTCTCCCGGAGCCGGAGCCTGGGGTTAAACACCGATGGAGAGAGGGTGCTCGGGATGGGGATGGAGAGGGTGCTTGTGCAGCAGGGGATGTTGAATGTGCCTTCAAGTAGGACGGCTCAAATGAGGAGAGAGACAAGTTCGCAGTTGAGTGATTTGGCAGAGTGGGTTTTCTGTTAATTCTTTCTTTGTTTCACGGGGTTTCTGAATTTTTGTCCTGTATTGTGCTTGATTTCTTCTTTATAGATGTCCCGTGTGCAGTACATCGCTGGACCAAGTAGGAACCGTGCCGGAGCAAGAGGCGCACGTCAAACGGTGTTTGGAGGGTGGTGGGCCCGGCGTCAGCACAGGCTCTGGCTCGGGTGTTGGTACCTCATATGCAGGAACGGGACCAGGAAAGTACCTAGTCTACAAACTGCCAAAGGGGAGTGTCCTCATTGGTGTTGAATGTGAGTCTTCAAATGCTGAATCTACGTTCTTGCTGATTGAATCAAACCTCTGCCAGGTGTGATCTGCTTAGAAGAGTTCACGCAGGGATCGATGATAGCGAGGCTCAGTTGTTTCTGTAGTTTTCATAATGGTTAGTGTTCTTCTCTTTGGACAATCTTCCGGCGGGTTTCGCTTGTCCTCACCCTCACCTTCATCTTTATTCATTCATTGTACGGTGCCTGATACTAAACCAAAACACAGCCTGTCTCTCCTCCTGGCTGCAACGCGGAAAAGCATGCCCCGTCCATGCACGTTAAAGGGCGCTGGTGATATGGTGGTTCACACAGGTTAAGGAATACAACTACTCACAAGGAGGTCGATTGGATCAACATTGAACAACTACCAAAAAAACCACCAAGATATGATCATACTCTTTACGATCTCACGGAATCGGAACGGAATAAACGCACATGGACGAACTCACGGACAAGAACTCTGCTGCACAGTGCAGACCTCGCTTTCTGCCAGTGTTGATTGGCTATTGACCATATGAATTACATTCGGTACTTTATGCTGTTACTGTAATTAATGACGAATTCTACGAATAGTATCTGTTGATATATCAAACATCCCTTAGACGACATCCATGTTCTGAAGTTCGAATTCTCTGAAGACAAGCGCAGACTGGCGCCATACTACAACAGACGCCGAGAAGCCGGGCATATTTGCGGAAGCTTCCGGATATGGAACACAACATACAACGTATAGAATACGACGATGAGCTCGTTCTCGCCAATCGCTTCCAGCTCTACTTCAAAGTCAACTTCGTTCACGGCAATGTCGCCAATGACGCCTCCTCGTCGTGAGCGAGGAAACAGCAATGTGCATTCACCCGGCTCCTCCAAATCAAGTCCAAATTCTTCCAACCAACATCGAAAATCGACAGGACTCCCTCCTGGTTTTCTCGTGCCTCACAAGCCAAAACAGACGCCGATCTCACAGATGGCGGCATGGGAACTGGAGGATAGATATGGGAGAAATGCAAAGGTATTGGCTTCAAGGTAAGTAGTTTGATCTCATGTCATATTCGATTTCTCATTTGTCAATTATATGCACAGTAATGCTCCCTCATCTTCCTACGTCCAACGTCTCACTGCTGAACAAGCCGCGATCGAGGAACAACTCGTTGAGGTTCATGGTATGGAAATGATCAATACCAAATTGAGAAACACACGGATTGATGAGCAGCGGAGTGGGGAAGATATGGACGTTGTCGAGCGTGATAGATCAATAGGCGTTGAGAGTCCGAGTACAATGATAGATGCAAAGAAGAGAGCGTTAGCTAAATTCGTGAGTTATACATACCCACCCATACGGTATACCGTATGTATTATACTGTGGATAGATCTTTAACACCAATCTTTCGCGCTATAGGGATCCTCCGCTTCGCCCTCACAAGTTGGCGTGCGCATGCTTGGTATGGAAGAAGCACTGGAGATTGAACGGAAGGCGCATGTACATGATCTACAACGTAGGCAGCGCATGGAGGAGAAAAAGGCGCAAGGGTTAGGGTATCCCACGAATGGTCCTGGCGGCGTTATGTCCAAGGAAGAAAGGGAAAGGAGGATATGGGCGTTCATGTATGATGATATTCCCCCCCCTACTTCATTTGCTCACATATACTTACTCTGAACTTTACAGGAACTACAAACCAACGGACTCTGATCTCGAGGATGATTCTGATTATGACCCGGACGATCCAAACAACGAGGATAATGATCCATCAACATGGTTCGAAGACGATCAGGATGATGGGCGGAAGGGACAGAATATTGTTGAGCCCGATGAGCTGGTACTGGATGAGAGGGATATGGAAGGGTTGAGGGATGTCATCAGAGTTATCGAACCCGGTCAGGGCAGGTATGGCGTGTTTTATGAGCCTAGAGAGGAGGAATAGAATCTGAGGTAGATACAATACATCCATGTGCTTGTTTTTGTCTGATTTGTTCTGTTGCATATATGTACATACATAGTGAATTTCCAAGGAAAGATGTACTCGATTACATCGAAGTGTTCAAGCCTCAAGGAATGTGTCGGGAGCATGTCCGATTGTCACCTTGACAATATTTCACCTTCTTGCCATACGCGAACATTGAATATTTGAATACTGGCAGTGCTCTGGAGACTGAGATGATAAATCTGGGTTCATGTGAGGCAAGAGAATCATGTCCGAGTTTGTTTGTTATTTTGCGTAACACCGATAACTTTTGCTTATTTCGAGATATATGCTCGTTTTCCCGTTCAATTCTTGCTCTTTCTCTCTGAACGGCTCAGGAGATGCTCGACGTGGATGCTGTTTGAGTTCTGTGGGTTTTGAGTGGGGCAAAAACACCAAAATTTGAGCATTTGGGAGAACTTGAAGAAGTTCAAGGGACTCATGGAATTGGGACGAATATTGACGAGGCCTGTAAAGGTGGCAAAGCCGAAGGAAGCGTCCCTACACTTGATCCTGAGGCGATCTGGACGGTGGGGCTACGCCCGGAGGGTTCTGTCCGAATCCAGCAAGGCTTTCGAACCCAAAGAAACCCGCATTCCCCGCCCGGCTGGATAGCTGTCGGCCCGAATGGATTGGTGCCCAGTGTGTCTAACTCGGCCCAAACCAAGTTTATCAACCTCGGCTATGTGATCATGTCGATGAAAACAAAGATCCAGATATCCATCGAGGTCAACCAAGAGCTCAAAAGACATTATTCCGACACATTACCCAACATATTCTACGCGCATCACACCCTCACGTATTACAATTCCTGGTTGCACAAGCTACTACGAGTCCCAAAAGGTGATCAGAAAGTCATCGAACTATCCTTCGACATCTTAAACGATTGGAAGAAACCGTATTTTGATGTGATGCTTGAGCTGAAAGGCACCGCGGCGGGTTCGATCGTCAAGAAGGAGGATTACGATAGTTATCTATACCGTTTTTGTGAGTGATCAGCTCAATTATGATTTGAACCTCCACGATAACCTCAATTATGTTCGCCAGAACGCCTTAACGGAGAACCGCCTTGCCGTTAGTTTCAAGATGGATGGAACGAGAAGCTAGCTTGTGGTCCGAGAAGGGAAGGAATCAAGGATTACTTGGGAGATTAAGGCAGGTCAGGATATACTAGGTAGTTAGATTATTTCTGCGTTCAAGTGTATTCTCGAGTCTCAGCCTACCTCCCAAAAGCTGACTCCTTCCTCCTGCCTACTCATAATTCCCACAAGCCTTGGACCGCCTGAACATTGACGAAATTTGAGGATACTAGAAGAGCCAGCAAATGTTTGACCTGAATGAAACAGTGTATGAGATTGTGAACAACATTTAAAACGGCGCGACCAGATACTTTCCTCGCTCAACGCCTGTCCGGTTACATATAACCACAATAGTTTCTTTATTTTCCGCTCCCCCGAGTCCTCTTCCCCGATCTTTCTCTGACTTGAAATCCCATAATGGTCTTAGCCGATTAATCCAAAATTTGACTGTTGTCCAATCAACGGCTTTCTCCTTGGTTTCCTCCTCCTCTTCCAAATTCCAAACTCCAGAATCCAGCCATGCATTGACCAAAACCGCCACTCCCCTTGCTGCTTCCCCTTCACTGATCTTCTTTGCTGCATACTCCCCGAACTCATACGGCGCCTCTACGCTCTGCCAATCGGCCGGCGGATGCGCATTCAGATCCATACATATGCCTAACACCAGTGTCCCAATCGGATCTGGTAGGGTGAAGGACGCGAAGCAGGTCGGGCCTGTACATACAACCAATGTCAATATTCGACCAGAGAAACTGATAAGCTATTCACCCGGCCTAGCCCAGCTCTTATCGGTAACCCAGAGGTTCGTCTTTTGGTAGTTTCCTATGAATTCCCCTTTGGGTCCATAGACGATTGCGCTGTTGGCACCTGGTCTATCGGCGGCTGCAACCCCTATGTCTGTGGTAGTATTCAAGACCAGCCGTTCGGGATACCCAGCAACGACGAAACATCCCACCCGCCTCGCTAGTCTTTCACACATCCTCGACGTTGGGCCTTCTTGCGGGATTTCGAGGTAAGGAGAGATTTCGGTAGGGGAGTGAAATACATAGCCTCAAGAAAGCGTCAGATGTGGAAAAGAAGCAGCGGCAAGGGGTTATAGATACCAGACAAAGCCATCTCTGGAAAACATACGAGATCCACAGAGCCAGGTTCAATTCTATACGAGTGCAGTATTTCGTCAACTTGTCATGAGCTCTTGATGATAGAACTCGGTTTGCATCTGACTGGCGATACATTCATAGCTCGGATGTCCCGAGTTCAGATGAACAAGACAAAACTCACCGGGAACACAACTCTTCAACTCGTTCCATATTATCTTCCACTTCACCCAACTAACGTTGTTTTCAACGAAGCCAGACTTTAGTACAAATCCAACTGATGAATAGAAGATCACTCAAGTATATGAATCAGCAGGAAGGGGAAGCTCCAAATGAAGGTTTTTCAAGAATACGTATGAGTAGGACTGACTTTTGGAGAATACTGGACGAGTGCGATGCGCAATGCTTGATATCCTCGGGTCTGCTCCTCAGAATGATCTGAGAGGTTCTTCATGGCTAAATGTGATGCACTCGATGGTAATCTATTGTTCAAGAAGAGAAAGAGTCAAGGGGGAGAAAAGAGGAAATAGAGCAAAACAAATTTGAAAAGAGAACGGATGAGATATGTAATGAGAAAAGACAGTTCAGTTCGAACTTCGGATGGACGGAAAGTGGAGATGACCAAGAGCGGATCAATTCCGTCCGTTTGGATGCACAACGGTCACGCTTCACAGTTCAAATGCATCATCTCGGCAACTTGAAGTTGAACATGGGGACGCGTTGCAGTTTCCCTCACTCTATCATCAACTCACTAGAAACTGCATGATATAATGGTGATCAGTCAATTCAAGCTTGAGTTTACACTCGAGACGCTTCTCACTTTGTTCAGTACCGGTACTGACGTCGCCCGCTGGCAGTGTGCTTCAAAGTACCCGACAATTTGACAAGCCTCCTTCGAGACCGATTCTGTATAATAGCACTAATCAGGTTTCCGCTTCCTTCAGAGCCTATTAATAATTTTCAGGACGCCAAAAACGGCATTCCGCGTCCTTCACTTGGTATCATATCGTGTCCGTGCACAGTCGTAGATTCATAGTAATCCTCTGCTTCACTGAGCTATCCCCGTTGTACTATTCGAAGTTTCATGGATCGGATCTTCCATTCGTTCCACAACCTTGAATGAAGAAAAAGTAGAGAGAATTGTAAGACAAATCAGACCATTAAACAAACAAGAGATTCAGACCAAAAAACACACCTTGGTAACCGTAATACCAAATCCATCTGTCCCATGGAACATAGAACCGTGAGATTGAGCGCTGACTGCTTCGAAAGTCTTTGCGCTCTCAAGCTCGTATACTTCGGGTGCACTTATCACCTATATATAAAAGACGAAAGCGAGAAGGAAGAACAAAGCAGACAATTAGTTCTCACCCCTCGGGCAGAATAATCAGAAGAGAAGAAAAACTATGCAAAGGAAAGCCAAGCAAGTGGGAAACGCGACGTACACTGCTGTCCGCGAATCGTAGACCAGTCTAGTACCGCGTGGGACGATGAGCATCACATACGAACACACCAGGACGCAAGCCAGTAAAACCATAAAAACCAAAAAAGCCATCACATGTGTACTTACATGCCGAATACCACTCTCCCCTCTAGTAGGCGACATCGGGTCCATTCCGTTCCTATAGTACGCTCCTCCACCGCCTATCCCGGAAGACGCATCCCGACTCGAGTTCAAGATCCTGGACCGAGCGTTCAGGTTGGACATGAGACAGTTGGTATAGAGTTTCGAGAGCGAGAGGTCCCATAGAAAGTTACTGTGGTATGAATTAGGGGGATGACAGAATCGTTCGAGTTTTGAGTCAGTCAATAATGGGATGAAGAGCCACGAAGTGCTTACAGGGCCGTGTGCTGCGTAAGAATATCGTTGAACATTGGTTTGTGAATAGACAAGCAGGCATTTAGACACGCACCGGTAGAGCCATGAAAAATGCTACATCACCGATAGCACATATCGCACTAGTCAACAAAGACATGAGCTGTCGACCACCCAAACCCAATTCGCCCGTAGATACGTACGTTATCATGCCCGTTTGCACAGTCACTGTACGGAGATGAGCATGAGGTTGAATCCTCTTGAGCTCCAGAGATGGACTGAAATGGACTTACTCCTGATCAGCTTATCTATGGCTGAATCTGTCGCGCCGAATCCCGTTTTGCGTTTGGACTAGAAAACAAGATAGAAGAGACGTTGAGCAGAGCGAATGAGATATCAAGAGAAAAAGAGATGACAGAAGGCATAGCAAAAGAGGGAACATTGGTCGTGAGTAAGGTTTATTGACCAGCAATGATCCAGGATTCGAGTCGCGCAAGCCAAGGAAACCCTATTCATGCACAAGGATCCTTACTATGTCCTACAATCCTATGTACCCACCAAACTCAAAACCAACGTGAACGTGATGAGCAAATCTGCCACGCAAGACGGGATGAACCACAAAAGAGCAGACCAGTGCAGCTCTGGTTTTCTGCTGAAGAGCTTGAGGATAGCGATCTTGACTCCGGTGATCACGCCTCCCACTGTACATGAGATGGAAAAAAAGTGAGACGAGATATGGGTAGCCAAGTGCAGTAATTCCTCACGTACCGGTAGATGCCAGTGCAAGTACGATAATGATGATTGGAACATAATATGATTTAGTGATCTTGTTTATTCGCCAGGCGAAGAAACATTGGATCGGGGCTGATATCAAAACCTTTTGAAAATAGTAGTAGGTAGCCAGTTGAGATAAACGAGAAAGAAAGGATGAGCTCACTATGACGATTGGTTCTGTAGTGAAGTAACAAGGATAGTTAGTCGAATTTCGAGGAATGTATTGATAGACTAACCCGTCATAAAAACTGGACGCGAATTCAGTCTTCAGCAGATAGGAGTTGGGTTATTTGTGTATGGGGCGAACTCACGTATAGGAAAGTTCGCGACGGCCTTCTCAGTTCCTATGATATAGCAAGTTTGGTATCATCAGTCCCTCGAGATCACATTGATGATAAGAAAGAACTATTATGAGAAGGCAGCTCACCGTATTCCGTGATCAGCGGCTGGTACATCATAGCCATGTCAAGAATAGTGTTCGCAGTCTCCATAACGAAAAGGTATGCTGCCTAGAGAACAATAGCGGTCAATTGCAATGTTCTCGTGATCCTCCCATGAACCGATGGCCGAACTCACTAGTAGCCGTATCCAGAGTGCGTCGCTGTGGCATGCACGCGTCTGTGAGCGAGACGAGACGGAACGCGAGGTGAGGGTAACTTTACGTTTTGTATGTTTGGAAGTAGAAATACATCTGCATATTTTGATCAATAAATTTTCATTGAGAAAATCCGCGCGATCCACGCTGTGGGGCGAACCTGGTTGAGTAGGATCTGCAGAATATTTGAGTTAACTGATAAGAAGACCCTCTTCACGAGTTGATACTGCTACTCACACCGTACAATATCATGTTGAGATACACTCCAATAAGCATAGGCCCAAATCTAACAAGGAGAGAGAGAAAAAAGAAGCATTAGTGCTATATCTTCTGTTAGCAAGTGAAAGTGTGAACGCACGATAGGGTAACATTGAGCGCTGCAGCCATTGCTGACCTAGGGTATGGATGTTGTTTGGGGATCACTAGGCCTGTTACACGTTTTCTAAGGACCAAAAGGCGCGAATTATATAGGAAGCCAAGCCAAGGCAGAGAGACCTGAAAGGATGGGAAACGCCTCACAGCAACGAAAGGAGATAAATCAGCTGCTTAAGAGGAAATTAGGGTTTCACAACGAAAGAGTTTTAATATCCAAGGTACACGAGGGGGTGGTTCGGTACATGTGGCATGCCGTCGAAAAGCTCTAATGGCTTACCACTATGCCACAACAGTCAGCACGGCCAAAACGGCTTAATCTGAGCCGGACCACATTTCTGGACTGGAGAGATATTCGGGGCCGTTTATATGAGCCTTCCTTGGTTTGAATTTGAGAAAGCCCACGGAGCTAGGTATACCAAAAACGGATACCGTGGCGTTCATGTCATGATTCCTTGTGGTCATTGCAATCTCTGCCTTTCTTGCCTTTGTGATTCTTGAGTCCGGTCATGCGAGTCTTGTCGATACGGAAAAATCAGCGTTTGTGGAAGTAAGACTTTTGAAGACAAGGAAGTACTTAGTGTTCTAACATGGGAGAAGGGACCTGCAGTGCCTAACTCAGACTGTACACGCGAGAATACGAAGCCATAATGTCAGAAGAAGGACTTGATTCTGATTGTTGGTAAGGGTATGTAAATGGACCACAAATGTGCATATGTAACTCACAACATCCTGTGGGATTGGCCGGGGAAACATCGCAATCGTGACTGTCCTAATTCTCTAGACTTTTCAGAGAGTTCACGGAAGCTTTCAAATCGCCTTCAGTCTCAATCCTTCCGCAGTTTTGTTGTTTTCCAGGATTCAGGTGATAAGAGATTACAAAAACCGAACAATTTTGGAGGGCGATACAAGTGGCTTAAAGTCGGCGCAGTCGTTCATTTCGGTCACTACCTACGGTGTGAAATCAATAAGCTTGTGGTTTCGACGTCTCGATTGGACTATACCTTGAGATCAGGAATCCACGGCAACTGTGGCGAATAAAACCTGGACAGAAGACGACAATTTTTGTGACTGGTGATAGATAAGTACGCGTTGGTCTGTACACGGCGGCGTTGGAAGCTGACACTTGGGATTGTAGCGTTCGAAGTGAGCTTAACATTCGATATAATTGAGGACATCACAACAGACGACGAAGGCCGAGCGTGAAGAGATGGAAATATTTCCGAAAACCCGGCAAAAGCCGAAACGGTAAAGTTCGCATCTTACATTGATCAGTGATCACGATGTGTATGATAAATGCTAGTCCGTCTTCAACGCCTTCATCTCATATCCCATTTCAAACCAAAACCTTTCCTTCTCCAAAGCAAACGAATGGCCTCCACAGGACAATCCAATCTCATCAGATTCTCAGATCGTCTAAAACACGGTCGTGCTTTGGCTGAAGATGTCTGGTCGATTTACAAGTGCGCTTGAAAACTGCGTTTCAATCTCATCCTACCTGCATCTCACATATTCAATAGTGCTGCCAATCTTCCTGCAGACTGTATCAATCTCGGGCAAGGCTATATGAACTTTGCGCCGCCAAAATGGGTCACGAATGCTGCCAAGGAAGCTTTGGGCACTGTCGCTGCGAATCATTATTCTCACCCAAAGGGCAGAATGCGTCTTCGACAGGCTCTGAAGAAAGTATATGATCCCCAACTCCATCGCGACCTTGATGTCGAGAAAGAGATCCTTGTGACAAGTGGTGCCAACGAAGGTGAATCAATCAAAATATTCGTCATTTGGCATTTTCATGAACCTATACGACGCTCTTTCCAGGCCAATATGCCGTTTTCACCGCTTTTCTAGAACCTGGGGATGAGGTTATAATGTTTGAACCTTTTTTCGATCAATACCTCGCTTCGGTCACCTTCAATGGCGGTATACCGGTCTATGTTCCTCTTCACCCACCGGCCAACGCCACTGGTAAATTCTCGAGTGATGAATGGAAAATCAATCCTGATGAACTTAGGTGATCCTGCCATAATCTACCATCGTTCTCGTCCCACTCAGATCGGGTTGTAGGTCCGCTATCACACCACGCACCAAAATGATTATTGTGAATACACCACACAATCCTGTTGGAAAGGTTTTCACAAGAGCAGAGTTGGAGGTCGTCGCTGCTCTGGCGAAGGAATACAATCTGTTGGTCATGTCGGATGAAGTGGTGCTTATTACTGCCGTCATAAGTTGATTATCTCACAGCTGATAACTTTTTTCTAGTACGACACTCTGGTATTCGACGGAAAAGATCATGTCCGAATCGCAACTTTACCAGGAATGTGGGAACGCACAGTCACAGTAGGCTCTGCTGGAAGTATGTCCCAAGTATGCATTTCGAGCCAGCATTCAAATTCAACCTGTCTACGTCTGGTTTTCAGAAAGCTTTGCAGCCACTGGATGGAGAGTCGGATGGCTGTTCGGTCCAGAATACATCATCAAACCTACTCTGGCTGCAACGACGCGTATTGTTTTCTGCTCAAATTCTCCCTTACAAGAAGCCGCTGCTGCTGGTCTTGAGCAAGTCAAGGAACGCAATTTCTTCGAGATCCAGACTGCACAGTATGCTGAGAGACGGGACGTTTTGACGAGCTGCTTTGATTCGCTAGGGCTTCCTTACACCAATCCGGAGGGCAGCTACTTCATACTTCTAGTACGGTCTCATTCAAAGTCGTCTCTCATGAGCTTACAAATGCGCTTTCCCGTAGGATATTTCGAGGGTAAAATTCCCTGATAATTATCCCTTTCCTGAAAGTGTACTCGGAAGGGGACGAGATTTCAAGTGGGTTCAGTTCACCATCATCAGCGGTTTCAATGCTGAACTTTCCATAGAGCTTGTTGGTTCATTGCAATAGAGATTGGTGTTTCATCTATTCCCGTGAGCGAGGTAAGTAGTATAACTTTCGTGAACACCATGGATGATTTGAGTCTAACTCGACTCTAGTTTTATTGCATCGAGCATGCCAATATCGGAGAAGTGTATGCACGCTTCGCGTTTTGTAAAGATCTGGATACGCTGAGGCATGCTGCCAAGCGTCTTGAAAAGCTCAAGGAATACATTATCTAAGGGTGTGCTGGTTAGATCACATAGAAGTATGATACGATGATCATTCGATTCAGCTGATGAATAGTTACTGCATATCCGCGCCCGAGACTGGTTGTTCTAAAGACCACAGACGGTCCACGATCCGGGACAGATTCTCGTCTCGCGAACGAGAAAGGCAATCGTAATATGTCGGGTTTGTGGCCACTCTATGTGTGAGGAAGGTGAAAGATAGTGCATCCATGACGTTTTGTTCCCTTTCGAGGTAACCTCGTTTCCGTGCTGTTTGGCACCACTCCTCTAGCGTTCCATTTTCCAAAAGTTTAGACTCCAGCGGCAAGCCCTCCGTCAAGAACCGCACATACATATCCTTCACCTCAGCTTGACAGAACAAATGAAACTGACCCGAACCCGAGTGCCTCACCGCTCGGCTCTGCATCCTCACCAACTCTGTCAATTCATACTCTCGAACTTGACGCTCGTCGCCTTCTGCACCAAAATGCACATATTGTGTACCCATCACCACCACCGCGGCCGCACGGACAGGCAATGACCAGGATGCCTCGCGAGGGACGATCAACACACGTATCAACCCTTCTGCGTAGAGCTGCATCATCAGACCGCGGTCACTTCTACTCACCCCGTCGTGGAAGAATCCGACGCCCTTCGTGACAAAGTCCGACAGAGACTTGTCTCGCAGACGAGTCAGATAGTCTTCCAGGATGTATTCGTGTACCCCCGGTGGTAAATATCCGCGATCGGACTGGCTTTCTAGGGCACACTGGGTAAGAAGATCTAGAGCAGTGGATCGACAATGATTCCTCGAGGGAACAAAAACGATGGCTGATTCTTCTGATATGATTGGCCGGATGACCGAATGAGCGGGTTTGGCCATAGCTTTGAACAAGGTTGCGGAATGGGGTATGTTGAATGTCTGAGTGGAAGTTGTGAGAGATTGGCTGCGATCTGAAGGGCGAAAACTGTGGAATGCAGATTCATCGGCGTTGAACCACGCAGCGAGATCTGCTGCGTCGTTCAGTGAATTGGAGATGCCTAAGTATCGAGTGGGAGCTGTTTGAGTCGCGTGACGTAACAGTGATACACCTAGTTCGTAGGTGCCATTCATATCGTCCAGATTTTCGCAGACGACTAGGTCGAGACCAGTCAAAGGCACTCTAGGATCGCGGGACGATATGGCTTGATACAGTTGATGAGCGGTGATTACTCTGATCGTTCTAGTGTGTGGTCGTTGTAATGGATTCCTGTCGTCCTTTGTCAACTCCAATGTGACATTGGAATTGGGTGATACCAAGCGAAGGTCTGAGATAACCTCTGCGGCGGCACTCCGGGAGGGTGTGACTACCAGGATCCAAGATGACATGGCTTGTAGAGCGGTTATCCTAGCATGGCAATGAGAAAATGTGAGGTCAAGAGAAATATAGACGCACCATATCACAATGTTAGCCATGACTGACTTGCCACTGCCAGCAGGGGCACAAAGAAGTGAATGCAATTTCGTATTGATCAGGCTCCATAACACTTGTGTCTGGAGAGGATTAAAGGTGTGTATATGCCTCGAGAACATTTTCCCTACTTCCTGTCTTCGCAAGCTTGAAAGAGAAAGGAGGGGGAGATCAAGGACTGGGGTTATGCTTTGGGACGGACTAGGCATTATGAGATCGGCCAAAGAGACCTCCACCTCATTTTCTGCCCCTAGCCATCTATCGGAGACGCAGCGGATGGTCACGAACGGCGGGGTTTCTTTGAACGCAATTGGTATGATGAAATCGATGTGTATTGTATCCGTATTTGAACGAATGACTAGATGCGACATTTGGAGGATGTTCAATCCGTCGTGGTCTTCGATCCATATCCAAAATGGTTCTGCGTTTCCATGTATTCTGTTGTTCCATGTAAAAGCTTTTGCGACGTGCACGCTGACCTTAAGGATGTCCGAACCCAGAGGGCGAAGGTCACTTTGGATCTGCACCGTAGGGAATTGCTGTGCGGCATTAAGCAATGCTTTACCCTGGATGTTGTTGAGATGAATCAGTTCTCCGAGCTGCTCAGCGGTCATTACGGCTAGGTCCGCTGGAGTGTAGTCACCAGCCCAGGTCTCCAGATGGTAGATGAGGTCCTGTTTGAGATCGAATTGCTTCAGAGGTTGGTCAAATTGCCACAGTCGTTTCTCAATCGCTTTGCTCATGCCCATCAACACCGCAGATACGTTAGCCCATTTCCGACTGATAGCGATCTCTAGCAATGCCCGTACTATACGACCTCCGTTCTGTGCAACATACGCAGAATCAGAGACTAGAGCAAAGTCATCGATCATATGTCTCGATATGTGCGCCTGGAGGAGGATGTTTACTTTCCCTTCACTTGTTAGTTTCGAGTCCTCCGGTTTACCACTTTCAGTCACATCGATACCCTGAGCGAATCAGTCAACGGTGAACATTCTTACCATAAGATAATGACATACCTTGACATCACAGGGCACCTCCTTACAAAGGGTTTCGAGTTCGCGCACCTCGTTGTCTCGCAACTGAATTTGGTTGAACTGGTGAAGTCCAGTGAGGTCACAATTCAAATCAAATCAAGGTATGGAAGATACTAGGACATACCTCAGTGCTTTTACTCAGCATGCCTAACACATCCGCTTCTGACATCTTGGGCCGAAACTCCTTGTTGAAGATTTCGATCGACTGATACTGAATGTAAAATCGTGCCGCAATACGTCCCAAGTCGGTGATGGTGAATGCCCCGGTTTGAGGATTGAACTCGATCATCCGGGCGTCGACCAGTCTCTGAGCTGCCTGGATTACTAGCTCATTTCGCTTGCCTCCCAGCATTGAATCGTCTAAAACTGCATTTCGGTCGATGCCTGTAATGTGTGAAAGATTAGCTACGAGTGAATCCTAGGGCGTTTCCAGACAAACCATATACAAACGGATTTTTGCGCATCCGGACGAACAAGTAGGTGTAGCCCAGCCATTGTACTGCATCATTCGTATTGGCGACCGTGCCTAATGCTATCTCTGCATTCAGAGAATCGACTATACCCTTATCAAACCTGCCCAATATGATAAGTTCTTGGATCATAGCGAACAATCAGCGGCTTACTGAGATTCGATAGGGTTCTAGGTGAATCATCAGACCAGAATCACTGAGCATGTTATACGCTATCCATACCTGAGCAGTGACCAATTCCAGATAGTGTGCGAGTTTGTCATCAGACGTGCAGATATAGCCTTCTCCGCTGCTTTCTAGACCAGGACGACCTGCTCGACCGAACACCTGCAACACATCCAGAACAGATATATCAGTGAATCTTCCTTTGGAGCTGTCATAGACCTGAGTGCCCTTGATGATAACTGAGGACTATTCATCGGAACATGTCAATCCCCTGAAAAGAATTGATTCTCACCAGCATGAGCTGGCAAGTTGACTCCCCAAGCAAGTGTAGCCGTGCAGCAGAGAACCTGATGACAAGAATAGGCAAAGAGAATCGTCAGAATACTAAAGAGAAAACCTTGATAGCTCGAGCTTCAAACATCCTTTCCATCATGTTCCTATCCGAACGTAACATGCCAGCATGGTGAATCCCAAATCCATGATCGAACAATTGCTTCATTTCTTTGTTTCTGGACTGAGCAATCTCACGACGGAAAAAAGACCATTGTGGGTGATCTTCACAGCTAAACTCATCACTGGAGCCATCTGCAAGCGCCGCTTCCTGGATTGCTAACGCGGATTTCACCGTTTCTTTTCGAGCGTGTACGAACACCATAACCTGGTGCCCTCGAGAAACTAGTTCTGACACTTTTTCAAAAGTGACGCGGTCCAAATTCTTCTTTGCCTGAGCACTTCCGGGTTTGCCTTTGATTCCCAGGAAATGTTGCTCCAAGGGAACAGGTCGGAAGGAAGAGTCAAAGTAGAAGAGACCCTTCTGTCTGGACACGCTACACGACATCAGGTGAGCTTTCTGGGTGCGTAGAGTAGTGAGAATGCATGTACCTTAGGAAGTCAGCAACATCAACGTAGTTGGGAAGAGTTGCACTGAGACCAAGAATTCTGATCAGTGATTGTGTCGATTCAACCTGAACGCCGATTAGCGTACGATGCGAAAGGATCATTCTGGAAACATTCACTTGTCTGAGGGTCCGCGCTACTATAGTTTCAAGTACTGCTCCTCGCTCCTCGTTCAAAAGATGTACCTCATCTACAATAAGCAGTTTGAGGCTCTACGACCAGTCAGCATATCTAAGCAACCTATTGTCGGATTGCTTACCGACGCAAGTTCTCCCTCTCCTGTCGGTTTTCTGGTTACCACATCCCACTTTTCCGGTGTTGTGACAATTATTTGGGTTTGTGCAATCTCAGCTTTGGTCATTTGCATATCGCCTTGAGAACTTGCTCAGTAGAGTCCACTCTTGCTGACGCTGTGCTTACCGGTCAATTCCCGCACTTGGATAGAGAGCCATTTCAAGCGTTTCTGGAATTTGCGTACAATTTCTGAAGCCAGTGCTTTCATTGGAGCTCTGAAGATAGGAAAAACATGATCTCAATTCAAGGATTAGCGTCAAAAATGATCAGACTGACTTACACATATATGATTTTGAACGAATCGCGATCAATGGAACCAGCGATGTGTCCAAGGTCAGACGAGTGACTGCGATGTTGATCTAACACACGCAAAATGGTCAACATAGCGACATCCGTTTTTCCCTGGAATACAAGTGAGTGCTTAGAATATCGAGTTAATCGGCAGGAATGCCTACTGCACCAGTAGGAGCTACAAATAATAGTGAGCGGTATGAAAAATGAAACTGCCAAGATCGTACCGCAAACGAGCATATTTTCGTTGGAGCCATAAGCGGTCGAATAAACGATAGATTGGATCCTATTCAAAGACTCATACCCAGGAAAACAACCTCGGGCTAACTCGTCGAGTTCTGTGATTGGAACTAAACGTTCTGTCGTTTTCGGTGGAACAGGACGCGCTGGTGGAATAATGACTTCTTCGTATTCCTGACATTCATTGACTATGATGTGAACAAGCAAGTATGAATGAAATGTTTTTAAGATTCATCTACCTCTTTCATAGTCCTTGAGGTCCCTAATGGAAGCAGATAGCGTGTGCCCAAGTGAGAGAGAACGTTGCCCTGGGCTACGGCTGATGAGGAAGTGTACACATGGGGTAGGATTTCAGATTCAGGTCGAGCATTCCCTGAAAACAAAGGTCTGGCGGAGTTTTCCTGGAGTTGTTGTTCGATGCGTAAACGAGCTTGTTTGGGATCAAAGCCGTTCGTTGCGTGATTTTCAAAATTGGAAGAGGTTCCGTGAAGATTGAGAAGACGCTTGGGATGGTGGTCAATGCAGAATCTGTTTCGAGTGTTGACGTTGATCACTCACGTCATTGACCAATATTTGTCGCTCTTTTATTATGTCCATGACAAGGTCGAGACTGTCAAATCCCAGAAGTTCAACAAGTTCATTGGAAATCTCGTCATCGTGTCGTGGTGAAGCTAGTATAGCTTGAAGAGATCCTAGAAGATGTTCGGCGTTCGATCGCCTGGAGTATGTCCCAATCAACCGACCGTGTAGACTACTTTATGAGTGATAGACACACATAAGTAATCTTGACAAAATTGCATTTTCGTTGATGTCCGGATGATCATAGATATCGAGTACAGATGACCAGGTTTCCGTTTCGAGATCATCTTCCAGTGTAGGAGGTACATCTGGGGAAGACACATTTCAATGAACAAAATAAATTTCATATCTACTTCAACGCTTATACCGCCATTGATATCTGAAGTTATCTCATTCTGTACCCTTGCCAGTGGAAATTAGCGTAATTAACTGCTAGCAAAAGACAGTAGACGTACCTTGACCACTGCTCGATCGAGAAAGAGTCATCACCAGCAGCATCTTTCGAGGATCCAACGAGAAATTCCAAATGACCAGAGATTCCTGACCCCGTCATGGTCAACGATTGGAAGTCAAAGAAATTAAGCGCCGGCTAGGGTTCCCCGGGCCGTGACATAAAACTTTGGTTCCGCTCAAAGCGGGAGACGATGTCGACCTTCTATACGCGTTCTACTCACCAGCCATTTTATCAGCCTCCCGAGTTATTCAGATACTAGCAAGCATGATTGCCAACTCGGAATCTTCTCTTCCCCTGCCTTTTTTTGCTATCCATATGAACGAAGGGGTACCTAACATGAGTCCTCCGGTCATCTGGTCTCCCTTGTACTACCGCCCATTGAACATGACAGAAGGTGGGTATACAAAAAGAAGTGGAGCAAGCATGAACATCCTTGTTCCGCTGACTAGAACCCGATGTTACAGAATATAAAGACCCTTGCTTTCAGTATGCTCACTGATATCACCCTCAATTCTCTGTCATTCGTACTTTCGCTATGTCGAACGAAAAGGCCGAAGTTCATCATCAAGAGGATGGATTGGACCCCACCTTCGTCAACGAGGTTCAGGCTGCATCAGCACACATGAAATTACGAGGTCAAAAGCTCAAAGCAGCCTTGTCATTTGTAGCTGGAACCGGGTTTACTCTCTTCGGGTTCGCCGTATATCCTTTCAACAGGACGTGCTAGCTACTCACCGATATGCTAGCTATGATCAGGGTGTTATGTCCGCTTTATTAACGGCTAATCAGGTATGCGTTAATGGGGAATGAATCATGGAGGGGGGCACTCGAACCGAACTATACTCTTTGCAGTTCGAGAAGGTCTTTCCACAAGTCAAGACCCCAACACTACAAAGCTTCCTGGTTGCCATATACGTGCGTCTAAACGTCTGCACGAACTTGAACTCTTTGATCCAAATGGATGTACAGGAGATTGGGTGTCTTGCAGGCGCTCTGCTGACCCTCGTTATTGGGGACAAATTCGGCAGAAAGCGTACAATCGCTCTAGGTGCATTTGTTTCGCCGTCTGCAGCCTCTGGTTACTCAAACGCAGTTGTACTCAGGTTGTTTCATAATGACCATCGGTGCCATTATCCAGGCAACATCTTTCAGCTATGCACAAATAATCGTAGCCCGTATCATAACGGGGATAGGTAACGGGTTGAATGTAAGACGGTCATCCCGTGAACCTTCCAAATTTTCCTCATGCTCTCCTTGTCAGACGTCGACTGTACCTGCATATCATGCCGAGTGCGTCTCAGTTTCTTGTCCAGGTGACCTTCAATTCCCTGCTTACCGTCCTTCATCTATGCAGATGTTCCCCACCTCATCAACGCGGTAGTCTAATCATGATAGAGGGAAGTCTGATTACACTTGGTATCATGATCTCGTGAGCAACCTCTTCTTCAACTGCAATTGCGACTTATTGTTTCCAGTTATGTGAGTCTTGAATTCCGCCGTTCGTATAGTGAATCCTTGGAGGTTGATGCAATGGTTTACTTCTAGTGGATAGATTTTGCACTGTACGTCCTTTCCGACCTATCGAAATAGAGTCTTCTCGTCACTGATATTTGATGCTAGGTTTTGGGCATCTGGGTCCTCCGCACAATGGAGAGTTCCTATCGCGTTACAAATATCATTCGCGGCCATTGTAGCTTTCGCTTTGCCTATCGTGAGTTCAAAAACAACCCTACTGTGACATCACCTCTGACAATCAACCCCACGACTAGCTTCCTGAGTCTCCTCGTTGTATGTGAACAAGGTCACATTTATCATTTCTAGTCATCGACTATTCTTCCTTAGGGCTCATGAAAGCTGGTCGTCCAGCAGAAGCTTTAGCCGTCATCTCCGCATTAGAAGACAAGCCTCACACCGATTCCACGGTTCGAACGACATTTCAAGCCATCAAAGAAGCGGTTGCTTTAGAAGGCTCTACTACCTTAGACAAATCAGGCTCTTCACAAAAAGTCTCCCTCAGCGAACTCTTCACTGGTGGTCGCAGTCAGAATTTTAGACGAGTCTCGTTAGGAGTGATCATCCAATGCTTCCAACAGGTGGGTTGTGCTCTGTTACCCTATGGTGGTTTTTGACACACTATTACCGGAAGATCACAGGCATCAATCTCATAACATACTATGCGGTACGTCTTTCGCATGAATAATGTATGAATATTTCAGCGATAGAACTCACGTTTTAAAGACAATCCTCTTCGAACGCCTCGGTATCAATGACGTGAAATCACGGATACTAGCAGCGTGCAACGGCACTGAATACTTCCTTGCTTCCCTAGTCGCCATCTTTCTCATTGATCGTGTTGGACGACGGAAACTGATGCTTTTTGGTGGCATTGGCCAATGCCTCACCATGGTCCTTCTGGCTGTCTTGGGAAGTATCAATAATTCGGCTGCCGATATTGTTAGTGCAGTCCTCTTATTCGTGTTCAATTCTTTCTTTGCGGTCGGATGGCTAGGGATGACTTGGCTATATGTACGTCCCGATACCCGTCTGCGAAGGAATGACCCACTCAAGTTTGTACTTCAGCCCGCAGAGATAGTGGGTCTACGAATGAGAGGACCGGCCAACGCGTTGAGCACGGTAAATGACCTTCCAAGATATGGGGAGATATCTCATGATATTCCTAACACTACCTTGATTACAGGCCAGTAATTGGACATTCAATTTCTTGGGTAACATCTCACTCGCACGCAAGCCAAATGTTTTGCTGATAATTTGATTCAGTCGTCATGATCACAGGGCCCGCATTCCAGAATATCTCATGGGGAACGTATATCGTCTTTGCAGCCTTGAATGCGTTTATTGTCCCCATCGTATACTTCTTTTTCCCCGAAACTGCGGGAAGGTCATTAGAAGGTAGGCATGCTCTTTCCGACTAGGATACTGCAGCTTACCTCTCCGGCTTAGACATGGACGTAGTATTTGCTCTTGCATATTTGGAGAAGGTTTCACCTGTGACTGTGTCTTTGCGAAAGGATGTCCCTTCAGCGGGTTCCCCCGAGGCTGAGAGGATTCTGGGTATAAACACAAGCTCGACATCAGGAAGCGAAGAAGTTTTGTCCAGGGGAGTCGAAGAAGTAGAGGAGAAACAAGAATCATCATAACGACAATGTACATAAGTAGAATCCTGCTTTGGATGCGATGGAAGTTTTTGCCGTCACGTCGAGTTGCGCGAGGCGGCAGTGACTCGGGTACTTCGCCATCTTTGTCTGTCCAATTCAGCCATAGCGAGTTGATAGGCAGAATGCTCCTGAGGAGTTGAGATATTCTTCTTGCTTGGTGTAGGTTGAGATCGGAATAGATGACCAAAGCGGGATGGAGGCCAGACTACAGAAATAAGTCGCGATTCGATAAGGGCTAGTGGCACCTGTAAAATTTTGTGGTCAGGGAACACTAGCTTGAAGGCAAGTAAGCCTAGTACTGACAGGTCCAAAACGATTACTGTCGTCGCTATGAAAAGGCTCATCACCTGGGACATCAACGTCAGATAAGTTTCAGGGTTGGTCGATGAGTGCACTCGCCTTCAATCCAAGCTTGGCCCTGCGGAACCGTGATTTCTGGGGTAGGATATGGTGGTAGAGTTTTGACTCTATCGCCTGGGAGGCCTACAATTCTCTTCACAAGGACGCGATTAGGGTTTTCTGGAGAACTTGGGCAGAGCAATCAATGACTATTCTTCATCGAGAAGTATAATACGCGCACACCGTAGAGCGACGATGTCCCCTCTAGCAAAGTCCAGTTTGGCATGAATAGCGTATCGATTGAAAAGCCCTACGTCTCTCCACAGGGAGAAGTCTGGATTGAGCGTTGGCTAGTCAAACAGCATGTCAAGTTCGTGATAGACTTCATAGAGTACACCAATGCTTGCGAACCTGCATACTACGGCCGGAGATAATTTTCAAGTTGACAAAGTAGTAGGACACGACGAAGGCAGTCGGAAGCCAGTAGATGTAGCGCCAGCTAGCTGTCACCAGCGCATTGAGCGGAGTAAATAGCTTGAATTGAGATCTGGTCTGTCGGTACATGGAATGAAGCTGGCCGCGGGCTGGATGTTGAAGTTGAAGTCGAAGATGCTGTGGTCAATGCGCTCGGGCGCTAACTTCAATGCACGTGACCTGTTAAATTGCGATGAGTCATCCCACCACAACTTATTCAATCGCCCCCTCTTTACTAAATTATACCAAGTTTTTTCTCTTCCCTCATCGTTTCTTTTCCCCCTAATTACCCTCTTCCATCTCATGCTCGATACTGATGAGGTATGAAGTTTAAAGCTGGACCGTCTTCACGAGCATGAGTGCTCATTCCCTTGACTTTCTCAGATTGCTTCCGGTTTCCATGAATTGAAGCTTTGTTGTGAGAACGATCCGGCTCGCTTTGCTGGAGAAATTGATCTTCCTGAAGGTGATAATCACGCTTCCCATATATCTACTGGCTTGGCTGACTATATGCAGAGGATGAACCTCTTTTGAAAGGGTCTCGCAGGCGTTTCGTTCTCTTTCCCATCCAATATCAAGATGTAAGCATCTCCGTATCCCCTTCACCACTTGGCATTTGTTCTCATGCCTTCGCCAGATATGGCAGATGTATAAGAAAGCAGAGGCATCATTTTGGACTTCAGAAGAAATCGACCTTTCCCATGACCTTGTCGATTGGAACCAGCGATTGAACGACAACGAACGGCATTTTATTACCCACATCTTAGCCTTCTTTGCGGCCTCTGACGGCATCGTGAACGAAAATCTAGTGGAACGTTTTTCAAACGAAGTGCAAACAGCAGAGGCGCGCTGCTTCTATGGGTTCCAGATAATGATGGAAAACATCCATTCGGAAACTTACTCGTTACTCATAGACACCTATGTGAAAGACGCTCAGCAACGCGAATATCTCTTCGATGCCATAGAAACAATACCATGTATCAAGCGCAAAGCCGACTGGGCCCTCAAATGGATTTCTGATCAGCGCAGTACTTTCGCAGAACGATTAGTAGCCTTCGCTGCCGTCGAGGGCATCTTTTTCTCCGGGTCTTTTGCTTCTATATACTGGCTGAAGAAGCGTGGTCTCATGCCCGGCCTCACCTATTCAAACGAGCTCATCAGTCGAGATGAAGGATTACATACCGACTTCGCCTGTCTCCTTTTCACTCATATAAAGCGTAGACCCCACCCGAGGATCATCAGGCAAATCATCACAGAAGCAGTTGCTATCGAACAAGCCTTTCTGAGCGGTACACTTCTATCCTCATTCTACACTGGGTACCTGTCTCATATATCAGATTATAGATGCTCTTCCTGTCTCTCTTATCGGCATGAACGCGACATTGATGCGACAATATATAGAATTTGTTGCGGATAGATTACTGGGAGCCCTGGGTATCGAAAAATACTATCATTCCAGCAATCCTTTCGACTTCATGGACATGATCTCGTTGCAAGGCAAAACAAATTTCTTCGAAAAACGGGTCTCTGAATATTCAAAAGCCAGTATCAACCATTCAAATGGCACTTCAACTCCAACAACATCAGAACCTGCTCGAATCTTGTATGTCATATACTTGCCCTCTCTTTCGCCAATGGTTGGACTGATTTTCGTTAATGATAGCACTTTGGATGCAGATTTCTAACCTCATACTACGACCGCCTGAACTGCTTTGGAAACCTGTTTGTACACCCATCTCACTTATTAGTTTCATTTATTGCCTTCCTTGCGTTCAATATGTAACCTACTCATGCTACACAGAACCCCTACTCAATCCTCGAACACCAGGATACTTATATTGTGTATATTAATTGCCTGTACCTAATGAGCTACTACCCCCTATACAATATCAAAAGTCGTTTCTTGCTTTTCATCACCATCAGCAATGAGGAAGGCAAAAGGTCACTGTACAGTGGGTTGCAACTTGCAACTGCATAAACAAAGGATGTCGTGATCATTTCTTGGATATGTGAACGACTAAAATCAAAAATCGAGAAGAAACATGAATCACAGATTCTAGAGAGAATCGGAATATGTACTTGCCATCCTCATCCTCTAACACATGGTCAAGGCCAACTTTTTGGCCTCTAGAGTGCTTCGCACTGGATCCCCAAACGATGGCACTGAGAAATACATAAAGTCAATGGCGACTTCAAACGGCTCAGTTGAAGGACTCACTATTTCATTTGCTTTGCAATCTCCTTGTGAATGGCATTACAGAAGTCACCGACAGTACATTTTCCATGTCGAAGTACAACCGGAGCGCTATAATCTGGAGGCAACCCTCGCGGTTTGGTATATATCCGTACAAGATCCAGTGCTTTCCACATTGAATCTATCAACTCATCGATGTTCAGCCACTCTTTTGACGACACTGGCACAGAGTTTGGGATCTTGTATCTGGAAAGCACTGAATGAAACGGACATGAGGCTTGTATGAGAGTAAGCTTACAGTAGATCGATCTCTTCTATTGATATAGCGTCGATCTTGACCGTAGTCCATGAGAAGAGTCGTCAGAATGAAGTAAACAATTATGGCGCACCTTGTTGAGAACCTAGGATTGTCGTCAGTAATGTTGATCAGTACAAGATGAAGGATACACACATAAAGAGCAGGAATATAGACACGGTTGCCTTCGATTACATCTACTAGATCATCTGCAGTTGCATTGGGTTCCCGAATAGCGACGTCCGCGTTGTTGATCTTGTATTCGCTCAGAACAGCTTTGATCTCGTCATGGTCAATCTTCGTCAAAGGAACAGTGTTTGTGATGGCAATACCACCCCGTTCTTTCTTCCTGACAAGTATAGCTGGCGGTCGTTTGTTTAATCGTATTCCGAAGCCTTCCAGTTCAGTTTCAATGATCTTCTTGTCACCTAATGGTTTGAGGACGTCCAAGACGATGAATATGAGATTACAAGTGCGAGCGACTTTGCATAGGAACTTGAGTGGAAATTGAGAAGCGATGCGGGTGCAGTCCTACCTGCGATGACTGTTTGATTCGTCAAAAGATGTGTGGCGTAGACAATGCGAGATGCAATCACCTTGACGCCCTCTACCGCGACCATCGTTCGCTCCTTCTATGATACCCGCTGATAAAGAATCATTAGCAGAGGTCTAGATAGTTAGGGTAAGGACTAACGCAAGTCGAGGATCTGAATGGGTGCTCCGTGCACTTTTAGGGTTCCAGGTACAGTCGTGAGCGTTGTGAAGTCGATTTCCGATACTTCCGAGTGCGTCCCCGTCAATTTTGACATCAACGTTGACTAGAATGGCGATGAGGATGGTGGAACTGGATCTACTTTCATCATACCTTTCCTACAGACGGAAAGCCTACGAAACCAACGGAAGCTACTCCTGTTCTTTGAGATCGTGAATGAACAAGTAGAAACGGTCGCAGATTGTCCTGCTTACCTTGCAACATCAAAACCAATCCCTCCTCCTCCCCCACTGCTTCCGGATGACGGAGCTATCAGCTCACGCCGGAGTTTTGCAAGTTTTGCTTTTAGTTGACCAAGATGATAGCTCGTGGCCTTATTCTTTTGGGCTGTAGGAAGCTTCAGAGATAATCAACTCAAGAGCTTGTCCCAAAGGCATACTTTTGGCCTATTGAGAAATTACAGGGAGATGCATTGAGTTTGACGTGACCGAGATATCGACTGAGTTGTCTTTACCATCTCATCTTCGATTTCCTGATAAAACACACAAAGACATAAAAAACCCATAGCTCTGCAAATAACATACATACTTTTATTTTTTGAACGGTCGTCATTTTGCGAGTTGATTATTGTTGCTCAAAGAGGAATATCGGCAATTGCCGAGCGTCAAACGGTTGCAAGGGTTGAGGCTGTTATTTTGTTTCTTCCTTCCATCGTTCAACGTCGTCTGTGCTGTCCATTCACTCTTTCCTCCTTACACCCATTATCATTCTCTCTACAAACGGCCTATGCGACTGGCTCGCTCTCACTGTCCTTGATCACAGCACTTTGACTGCATACTTACCTCCTACCCACAAGAAATCATGTGTAGTGGTCCTAAATGGAAGCGAGAGATCGTACCAGACCATAAGGTGCTTGAGCTTTTGTTATGCTCTCCCAGTCTCAAACTGAACACTGCTCTATAGTTCGACTTTGTAGATACTCGCGAGTTCACCGACAATGGCTTCATCATGCGAGTAAAGTACGTCTCGTTGTCGATTGTTTTCCCAATAGCGCCCAATGTCATTCCAGATATCTATGGCTCTACATCATCGTTCTCAAGTCCTTCTTGGTCTATGTATCCGATATCTTCACCGCTATCACCATGTTAACCACTACATCCTGGTCCAACGAAATCTTCAACAACTGCCAACAATTCGGTTGTGTTAGCATTCCATACAACACTGGAAAATGGTTGTTCGTTGGTTGCATTATCTTCTCGTTTCTGCTTGTGAGTATAGCGCGATTTTTGCTGTCTCCAATTTGGTGCTGAAGTTGGCCGTTTCAGCTTGCATACGAAACCCGTAAATCCAAGAAGATCATTGCCAGTCGAGATATCTCCTACGCTTTCACAAACGTCATGGCCCAACACTACTACTCTCTCCGTATGTCGTGTCCGATGTTCCCTGTATAACTCCGCCGCTCACAGTTCTTCTAGGATCCTACGATCACTTCTGTTTCTTCGATCACATCAGCAACTCGACCAAACTCAGCGATGATTTTGCGTTCTTTGTCTTCTTCACTTTCAAGAGTACGTCTCTTAGATACAACTTATTCAAGTGAATTTCTGAACTTTTCTCAGGTTGGAAGCGAGTTTTATTGGCTGATGGTCCCCGTCAGACGATCAACGGTCTCACACTCTATGCTATCTACCTCGCTCATAAAGACGAAGGCCACTGGTATGATGTTAGCAAGTACTTCGAGGGCAACAGTTTGTCGACCTCGGCTTTGACGGTGACCACCTTTTTCACTGTCGTCGTGTTCGCTGGTTCCCTGCTACTTCTCATTGTGGCTGGTATATGTTACATTCCCCTTTTGGCTCATATTCGCGGTAACCTCAAGGTAAACACCCAGTCTGTTCTGAGTTTGCGCCTGCTTATACATAGATGCACAGGAATACTGTTGCCACAAAGTTGACAAGGTCGGTGTGGCATACTTGTTTTGAAATCTCCCTCTGACAGCTTGCCCTCAGCGAATTGACACCGTCATCAAGCGCCGGATGAAGCAGCGTTTGGTTGATGCCGCAAAGCTCGCAAAGAAGGAAGCCATGGGTGACTATTCTCACCTGAAGAACAAGAAGGGAGAGATGGTCGGCAAACCCCTTCCTCAGCCTACGCTTCCGAACTTGTCCGTGGACGATGACGACGACCGATCGTCTGTTCGCACTCGTGTTCCTCCCCCTAGCACGTATACCCAAGATTCAAATTATTACTATTATGATAAAGCCGGCGCGTATCCACCACCTATGCCAGCCTACAACCCCTACTCTGCCAATCAGGCACCTGGATCCTATCCTTATATCAACCCTTCGCAACCTGCACTGTCTCGCGAGGATTATCAGCCTGGGTATGAAGAGGACGATACGACAGGGCTTGCTGTTGCGGCTGCACCGTTTGCGCAACAGTCCCAAGTACATCTTGACGCTCATTCTTCGAGCTTGACGAACCCGTACAGCCCTGGGCCTACCGCGGGGACAGGTTTCGATGCTCATGATGTGTACCAGGGACGCGATTCCAACTCTCCTGATCATGACGGATTGGCATATCACAACAACTCGCATTCGGAGCACTTCGACGGGTTAGCTTATGATCAGCAGTCGCAGCAGGGGGCGTACCAACAGGATTATGCCTCTCATCACGACATGCAGTATTCTGCTGGGGCATACCATCAGGATTACTCTGCAAATTATGCTACTTCGCAGCACAGGGATATCGGTGGCGGGGCTCATGGATACGCTGTTTAGGTTTTGTGTTTCTCTTTATTTTTTTTCAGTTTCTCCTCTTTCTTGTCGAACTTTCTTCCATACTGCGTATCATATATGTACAACAGCTGGATTATAACAATATAATACGCATTAGATCATTGTCCATCCATGAAGCCAGAGTATACAAGGAAAGCCTCAGTAACCAAGGATATAGGGTTCATCTAACTCAGTTTACTCCATACGACGATGATGATTAGAAAGATGAGGATAGCAATGATAGCGCCCGTGACGAAACGTTGCTGATACATCCTGCAAGAGATATTAGGCACCATTACGCTCAACGACTAGATGTGTTACCTTCTAATCATACCCGTCAACGTCTTGGACGCACGGGCAATCGAGTTGTTCGCCATCTCGAGCTAGATACGCATTTGAGCATATGAGGAGGAGTTAATGTAAAACAAGACTCACAGTGTTCCGGGAATTCTCAATCTGTTCCCGCTGCAATCTGAGGTTCGACAAGATATCAGCGCCTTGTTCCTCAGTCTCCAATGCAAGCCTGTGTGAATCCTGCAACCGCTTGGTTCCTTCCTCGAGTAAAGCCGTACCCGCAAGCAAGCGCGAACGATCACTAGATGATCCATAAGGGTCGTCGGAAGAGTAGCCGGGTCGAGGTGTGGAGGATGTCAATAGACTCGATCGAGCGAGTTCGGCAGAGAGGTCTTTGAACGTCTTCTTGTACCGGGATAGATCAGCTTTTGCGGCCTTGAGACGATTATAGTACTGAGGTCGGATGGATTGGGGTATTCCTTGTATCTCTATGTCCATTTGTGAAACCTGTAGGAGATGTTATGTATCGTCGTGAGTACAATAAGTGCATGGACATACCATTTCATCTGCCTCGTCCAATTCCATTTCGACTCGCCGTAAGGATGCTTTACGCTGTTCTATCATGCAGCATAATCAGTCAGTTGACGATGAGAGAGTATAGGCCAGCTTACCGCCATCCTGATCCTCGTTCCCTTCCAACTTTTCCCGAATTGTCTCGATAAATTGCTTGAAGTCCTGCTCGTAAGAGTCGAAGAGAGCAGTAGGCGAGGTGTCCATGCCGTTTAAATATGTTGCTCTTTCCACCAGGGAGTCAAGATAGGAATATATAGGAAAATCGTGGTAAGTGAACAGGTGGAAAGTGGAGGAGGAGAGCTGCGCAAGACTGCCGACCGTTGATGCCGAAAAGACAAATCCGAATAAGGTAATTACTTCCTCGTCATTCCCCACAACCACCGCCATGTCGAGTTCGGCGTAAGTGACAGTGTACTCGTGCTAATGGTATCTCTGAAAGTCACCATACAGAGTATCGCTGTATCTTGACCCCCAGATTCGTGATTGGGTGCTGTTCCCAATCACGCTGGTCATGGTAGGTCGTCTTCCGTTCCAAAGTATCTTTCATAGCTGAGCTTGTCCTATTGTTAGATTTTGGTTGGAGTGCTGAGGCACTACGTCGTCCTACTCCTACAATCACCACCAAAAAAGCTGCCTCGGGCTGCTATCCGTGAACAGTCAGTGACTAGGATAATAACAATGAACTCAATCTAACACTACTCCTAGACGCGCCTTGGCTCGTTCCCAAATCCTTCGCGCAACCTCTGCCAACTCCCCTATACCTCCTTCCTACTACCGCTCAATATCCAACCGTCTTTCTGCCGCTTTTGAAGCCGGGACGTATCTCAAAGACGGACCACCCCAAGGCGATGGCCCTTCTGCTCCTCCTAATCCTATGACCGACCCTGCTGCCATGGATGGAATGATGGCTGGTATGAAGACTCAAATGGTGATGATGGTACCGCAGATGGTGATCATGGGTTGGATTAATTTCTTCTTTCAAGGATTTGTCCTTAGTGAGTCTCATGCTTTGCTCTTTCCTTGGTTTATATGATAGACGTGTTTTGTTGCTAGTCAAACTCCCTTTTCCTCTCACTCTTGGCTTCAAATCTATGCTACAACGAGGGATAGAGACTCCGGATATGGATGTCAGATGGGTATCCTCGCTTTCGTGGTACTTTCTCAACTTTTTTGGTTTGAACGGATTGTACCGATTGATTCTTGGAAATGACAACTGTACGTCTTTCTTCGGTGTCTGTGATTTGATATCTGATCTCAAGTGTACATCTGTAGCTGCTGTTGATACGTCACAGGCAGTGATGGCTTCTCCATTTGCTGCAGGCACAAATCAGCCTGGACAACCTCAAGACTATGTGAAGCTGTTCAAGGCCGAGAAGGACAATCTCGCGTTCGCAGAGGGTCTTTACTCATGGATGGGGGAAGATGTGGAAACGAGACTGCTGCGTAAATATGGTAAATTACGATCTGTGTAATCGTGTACTTGTTCTGTTGGATGCATATAATGGTATACTCATATCCATATTGGCAATAATAGCTACATTGCAACGATTAACATACCATGCAAATATTCCTCGTTCAACAAGTCCTTCTATCATACATCCAAATAAGATATGGAAGAAGCTCGTAAATAATCCTACAATCTGGAGAAAGAGACAGAATATAAGTGCATGCAATGCGAGTCGGTGAAGAGAGAAAGCACGCACTGTACTACATCGATTCGATTACTTATACTAGACCGTCATAGAGGGAAAGCGCCTGGACGATTGTGGGATCCTGCTTGCTTCCCTCTACAAACTCGTCGAACGTTAATTTGGCGTCCTTATCTCTGTCCATGTTCCGGAAGATTTTGTCGACCCGCTGAAGACGGACAGTTTGCGCCAAGCATAACAAGTAATGAGACTGCACACCTTTTCTGGTGTGTCTTCGTCGGATGGAAGCTTGACCATCTCCCCAGTCATCTTGTATATCGACTGCACTATTTGAAGCATCTCATCATACGTGATCGTCCCGTCCTTGTCAATGTCGTACAGCTGGAACGCCCCTACAACAGCGGGTAGAGAGTATTCGATGATGAGAGATCAGAAGGACGTCTAGGACTCACATTTGAGCTTCTCGTCTAATCGACCTCTACTGGTTACACTGAGGGCACAGATGAACTCTTTGAAGTCTATCGTGCCGTTCTTGTTCTCGTCGAATACGTTGAAGACATAGTCGGCAAACTCTCCAGGGTCACCAAAGGGAAAGAACTGCTTGTATATCCGACTGAATTCTGTCTTATCGAGATGACCAGAGGGACAATCTTTCCTGAAGCCTTTATACCTGGCGGAACCTAGGTTGGATGGTATGATGAGGATGGAGCGGTAACGCATACCATTGCTGTAGCTCCTTCTTATCGACTAGATAGTTCTGGATGAGATGAGTAAAGCGATAGAGATGAATGCTTACAATAAGTATTCTTCTGTAAATCCGCTAGTTGTTCTGGAGAAAGCTTTGACTGGGACTTGCCCATAATGAAGATGATGGAATTGGAGGAAGAGAGGAATACTTGCCGAGGAATGCCGTTATAGTTGTTCAACCAGAAAAGGGAAGAATAAACACGCATGGCTCGCTGAGCCTTGAGGCGCATCGTGTCCTGTACTTTATATATGGTGGAAAAGATTGGCCTCGTGCATCGTATAAGACTTGAAATGGCAAAGCTGAGAGTACTTACAACTCTACCTCTTTCTCCAAAGTCCTTCCAGCAAAAAAACAAAGAAATCCTATTGCGATCATTCATTAATCCAATCGACAGCTTCTGGCATGTGGCACCACTCTCACACATCCTCTCATCCTCTTTTCCTCTTCTTCTCCCCAATTATCTCCCTAAATGTGTTATCCTGAAGGCTCTGTATCCCATGCTGTCAATGATTGTCCAGTTTGTAAGGCCTTTGTCCATCCTAGGTTCGTTATCAGTCACGCTTCCTGCCGATTTGTGGGTTCTCATCGTCTTTCTGCCAACGAGCAGGTGTCCGCATGTGAGAGAAGTCTGTAGAAATCGTGCTCTCCATCCTCAACTGGATGTCGTCTATCTGAAGAATGCGGAAGGTAGTCTGCTCAGTATTGCCACAATTTTGCTCTCAGTGCTTATACTCGTATCCCGCAAACAGTCGATTGGTTCAACGGTTGTGGATACTGCAAGGTGTGTACTTGTATCATACGCTCATCTTCCATCCTCAATTCCGATAACTGTTCCAGTGGGCTCGTTTACATCCTTCTCAAAAGCCTACCGGTTTCCCCAACCCTGGCTGGCCCGGGTGTTGTCGTCCTCCAGCCCCGAGCGAATATCGAATGATTCAAGCTGCTGATTGGCGATCCGTTAGCATTGTTCATCATATTCCCATTCCTCCAGAAATCAAGGCGGTCCTTGATGGAATGACCACTAGCGGTCGTTCTACTGCCAAACTTTCCATCTCTACCACGGATCGTAAGAGTGGCGCAGGCGCAGGCACGGGTGGAGGCAGTCCTCCCTCCTCTAAATCTGCTATCGCCTCTGCTGTTAAACCGACCTTGGGTACGAACAAGGTCCGCGCGTCCGTCAGCCCGAAATCACCCGCCGCCACACTTTCCAAGGCGACGGCGTCCAGTGTCGTTGAAGGTACTCGTAACAGCCTGGATAAAGAAAAGCCCACGAATACCAATTCGGCTCACTCCTCTCCAGGTCGGAAGCATATCGATCTCGACCCCCACACGACGCCACGGCGCAACTCGGGTAGTCGAGCTCCTTTAGCTACTCCGCCTTCCAACAAAGGATCTCCTGACTTGCGGTCATCTACTTTACCTTCTGGTAAAGGTTTTCCTGAATCACGCTCTGCTACTCTGCCGTTGCATAAAGGCTCTTCTGAACCACGCCCATCTATCATACCCTCGAACAAAGGCTCTCCCGATCTACGTTCATCTGCTGCTATACCCTTGAGAAAAAGTTCTCCCGAGTCTCGTCCAGCTGCTGTTATACCCTCAGGCAAAGCTCTTCCAGATTCTCGTCCATCAGCTCCACCCAGGAAGGCTTCCCCGGAAAGTCGTCCCGTTCTCGAACGACGTCGGAGCAATACCGTTCAAGCTCCTGTTCCTACTTCGAAGTCTGTGACCCCTGTACGAAACAATACTGCTCCCAGCTTCACCCTCGCTTCTCGCCAAACCTCCAAGAACGATGATTCCGCGAGCGTTTCGAGTGGAAGTAGTGATTCGTTGTCTGACAATACGGTCACTTCCGATGGAGGGTTCACTGATTATCTGTCTGATGAATCGGAGGCGGAGCTTCAACGTCAAGCAGAGGCTAAGGCCGCGCTATTGGCTCAGATGCAGGCTGAGGAATTAGAGTTCAAAGCGGCCCGACAACAGCTTGCTCATGTTGACCTCCGTCCACCTAAAACTTGGAACCCCACGAATATCACGAACAATAATACGGCCCCACGTCTAACGACCAGTACGAAAGGCTGAGTATTCAGGCCTCAGAACGGACTTCACCAACGATTTATCCTTCCAGATTTCTGTAAGAATCTATATCCCCCCCATATACATATCTATCATCTGTACCATATTACGCACGGCATATACAGGAGGGCTAGCATGCATTGGTATCTTTCTATTCTGTTACGATCTGTTGTGTGTTCATTGGAAGGAGAACTTGCTTTTTTTACCTTGTTTGCTTTTGCAGTAGTAGTAAGTAGTACGAAAGCTTTGCTCATATCAAACACGTGTGATAAGAAGGCTCATTACGCCACATTATAACTTGTACCACGACCTCTTTCAGTCTGTCTTCTCATGAACTTGGCCCGTCATTCCATCACAGCAACAAATCCTCTTCATATATTCGACACCAGACTCGATGCAGACTGCGAGATATTCACGACATGCTCACCAGCTGGCTTTGCCGTCTATAGGACATGGCCTCTGCAGCTGCTGAGGAAACGCGGTACGCTGATGGAACTCGTCTTGCTGGAATATTCATGCTAATCATCATTATACATGCTCAGAGCTATCCGGAGGAACACTCGCAGCTGCGATGCCCATGCATACATCTTCTCTCCTCTTCCTCTTGGGTGGCGGGCGAAGTCCACTCTATCCTCCGAACAAAGTGATCTTGTGGGACGATGCGATTGGTAGTGAGGTAGCTGAGCTAGAGTTTCGCGAGAGAGTGCGGGGATTTGCTTGTCGACGCGGATGGCTTGCAGTGTCTCTACGACGGAGAGTGGTCGTCTTTGAGATTGGCCTTCAGGTCACACGATACCAGGAATGGGATACTTGTGATAATCCTAGAGGTAAGTGGTGATGCGGTTATACGCCTTTTCTATTACGTCTGATCCGGGTTTAGGCTTAGTTGCGCTGGCTTCTGGTACCCATGCTACTCTACTTGCCATCCCTGGTCGTCAAATGGGCCATGTTCAGCTGATCCATCTTCCTCCATGCTCTCCGCCTCCTCTGAAAGGACCTCCGCCACCAACTCTACCAAAGAAACCTCCGCCGCCACCAGAGAAACATCCTGTATCCATCATCGCTGCGCATACGACTGCCCTGTCCACATTATCTGTGCCTCCATCTGGACGGCTACTTGCTACTACTTCATCACGAGGCACGCTTGTACGAATATGGGACTCTCTGACTGGGAAGCTGGTTCGTGAACTCCGCAGAGGCACTGATAAGGCTGAGATATTCGGGGTAGCATTCAGACCGGATGAACAGGAACTGTGTGTCTGGAGCGACAAAGGCACGGTTCATCTCTTCACTTTACTTTCGGCTGCTTCGTGGGTATCATTTCTGCCCCCCTGATATGTGATGTGTATTCATGTCCTGGTTATACAGAAATCGTCAGTCAACGTTCTCTCCGCTGGCACCATATATTCCGCTTCCGAGGTACTTTGAATCAGAATGGTCTTATGCCCAGTATCGGATCCCCACACAATCGTCGCATATATCACTTTCAGCTACGACATCATCGCGTTCGGCGACGGAAGACGTTCCGGATGAGGAACGATGTGTTGTAGGCTGGATCGCAGTTCCTGCCCAGGCTTCCACGCCGACTGAATATCAACTCGTTGCACTGACTTATGCCGGGGGCTGGTATCGTCTTTCCATACCAAATACCAAATCCCATCCATCATCATCATCAAGTTCCTCTTCAAGCTCTCCTCCTAGGGGATTACACGGCAGATCCCCCAGCATATCATCGACGAGAAGCGAGCAAGGTTACAGCAGAAAGGGGAAAGAGAAGGAGAAGGACAAGAGTAAGGATTCGAAAGCAAGCCAGTGCCAATTACAAGAATTTCGGCGGTATGGGAGATGGGATGGGTGGGGCTAGGAGGCCTTACCCAAGGTATACATTTGACTCGGATGTAGGTTTTACGACTCATTATTTCTTCTTGGATTTCCCGCTCTATACCCGTATAATCGATGTTTTGCGTATTGACATTAATACCTTGCTATATCTCCACCGTTCATACATGCTGTATCATTTCTTTCCCGCTGAACCTGTTGCATAGATTGTTCTGTGTGTGTCACATCTGTACTGATAAACCTCTCAGTTTGAATAATGATGACTTGCAATCGTTTAGCGTCTTGACTGCTCCCTATCAAGGTTTATGCTGTGTGTGATTTTGTGCAGATGACAGATTATATTGAACATTCTTTCTGTATTGCAACGATAGATTGGCCGCTGTTTGGAGATGATAGTTTGCTTGTACGATTTCCTGTGCGAGTGTTGCACGTTGATGAGTGGAGTGATATTCCAAAGACCTGGTGAATACAAACCTCTAGATTCTTATTGAGTTCGATGATGGTTTCGGTGCATTTCGACTAGGATTATCAATCAGCTCATAGTAAGCAGAGCATCTAGAGGACACGTACCGCGTTCTTTAGAATACGTTCCAGAAGAACAGCCTGACGTTCTGCATGAGGATTTTCCATGTGGTGGTAAGTGGCAAACAAAAGCGAAAGCCAGGCGCTTATTTTGGGCGCCTGTTCAAATTAATCAATTGACGTAAGACAACCTTCCATTTCATCTCGCAAGTCTCCTTGATCTCCCATTGTTTGGTCCTTTTTCACCTTTAATGGTTCTCTCTATCGCTCAGCCAACTGGGCGCTATGCAAGTACTTGCGGCTACTGCTCCCCTCCTGGCGAACGAAGTGAACGTGAATCAGCACGCCACGCAGCTTCTCTCAATGCTATCCAGCTCTCTTGCGAGGTTTACCAGATGTTGATTGACCGGGGTGGCGTCGCTCAGGCAAGGACGGTTGGCAGCTTGTGTCAAGATTGTTGCTAAGAAGTGAAAATAGGGAGCTTTTGCTATAAGCCGCATCTGCGATCCTCTTGCTGTCCTCTTGTACGTCCTGCACGCTGCTTGGAAGCGGATGATTTACTTATAGCAGTTTCAGTACACAATCAAGTGCTTATTCTTACTCTCCCATAATCGTTTCATTTTCATCAATGATTTCACGTCCACAGGTTAGATGTCTTGTCCTTCAAACCATCCAAACACCACAAAAAGATCATAAATAGGTTTGCTCCATGCCATCTATCCTTTGGCAAGAATCTTTCGAAGAGCTAAAAGTGGTCAGCGCAGATGGAACAAGTTTATCCAGCATGGCAACGATCTTCCTGTAGGGTACGGGAATTGTTTCGATACGGTCGGCGTAGATCTCATTCGCTGGTAAACTAAAGGAATCAGAAGGGGAAAGATAATGCCCGATTCGACCTCATATCTTCCATTCATGCTCGTGAAATTGGATCAAGTGCAGATAAAGAGTTTGCCCATCGTTTCGAGGTGAGTCGGTGATAGACCCGTTACAACCCGTTTTTGATCCTAAAAAGTAGATGACACTCGAACCGTCATCCTATACTGAAGAGAAGTATGAGTTGTTCGAGAAATATCAGACACAGATACACCACGATGCTTCCACACGCAGCGGGTTCAGGAGGTTCTTGGTCACAACACCGTTACAGGTAGCTTGTACTATATCATCCTCAACCTTCTATGTCAACTGAACTTTCTTGTGTAAATAGCGAGAACAAATACCATACCCCTCTCCGCCTTCCAGCCGTCTTCCCAGCCACTACGGGTCCTATCATTGGTGCTATCGCCTGGACGGCAAATTAATCGCTATCTCCGTCATAGATATTCTTCCTGAATGCGTGTCTAGCGTGAGTACACAGCTTCCTCCTCTCGAATGTATTCATGACGGAGTTGACGCGACTATCGTGTTACAGGTCTATTTCATGTACGATAAGGACTACGAAGCCTACTCGTTGGGAAAGGTACGATAACCAAATTTTTCTACTTGGACTTCACAAGAATAATTTCCAGCCAGTTGAGCGCTCTAAAAGAGTGTGTTCTTGCACAGGAACTTCATGCTGCTGGAGCACCAGGCCTGAACTACCTTTACCTAGGTTCTGCTCTCCGCCCTTCTCGTTTCTCCGGCTGAGCTTGCTGACACGACCCCAAATATTTAGGATACTATGTTCACTCCTGCCAGAAGATGAGGCACGTCTACTTCATACGTAGAAATCTAGGACATGGAATGATCGACAGACAGGTACAAAGGCGAATACCAACCGAGTTTTCTGTCTGACCCAGTTGAGTAGTACCTGAAAGGGGTTTTCCGTGCAGGCAGTGTTGATTGAGTTTAAATTCTCGAGCAGGAAACCTTTGAATGGCATCCATTCTCCGAATGTACAGAGTTGTTGGCGCAATACCGATACGCATGTTTCTCTCGACCTGAACATTCATTGACTGGAGAGCCGGGGCCTGACATAGGTACGATAGCATTCTAATATCTTGAGCTCAACTGAACACTCAGGCCGAAATATACACACACACAATTAGTCCAAGAGTTCGAAGATTCCGAGCCCCAGGAACCGGACAAGCGTGCACTAGAACGTATTTTCGTGCTTGCAGCGGCGTCGGATGGTCCTCAGGTATCTGTTATACCAGCCAACGCAAGTCGTTCAAAACTCGTTTTGAATCTATTTTCAAATCTTCCACAGTTGATTCCAGATGAGGAATCCCCCTTTTACTACACGCGGGACCTTTTCTTCTTCGTAGAGGAGGTCGGAGTGGAGCTTGCTTCGAAGATTGTGTTCCAGCTCTGATTCTGATGAAGGGGGGTAAGTGAAAGGTCTGGTACTTGTGGTCCATTGTTCTCACTCGTCGTTCTGGATAGCTCTGAGTTGTACGAACAGCCACGGTACTTATGCACAATTTGAAAATTGAAAGATCTCATATCCTATGATCTGAATTCAGTCCGTATCCTCGCTCGAATGGCTCTGATCCTTGAGTTTCGAGAACTCTTTCGATGGAACGCTACGCTCAAAAACACGAATGCCATGTATAACCTTACATTGAAGAATCATTCCTCTTGCAATTCATATGTCAATTATCTTTAGCTGGACGCAATAAGAATGGTGACCTTCGACAACGTTTCGGCTTCGTGCAACCGTCAGAAGGCTATCCGGTATTATGGGCACTGCTCAAAGATCTTTGACCACCGTCATAATGACCATCGCCAAGTTCTTGGAAGGCTTTATCATCGGAGGCCTTGAAACTCAATATTCATCCGATCTATCATCGATCCGGACAAATATCGTCGGTGCCATCGCGAGAATCTGCGGAAACACTTATCCGCGGCAAGACATAGGAAGGAAAAGGCTACGTTGCCCTATCACGGCTCAGGAAATGCCTTTGTCAATCAAATGTCTCCATCACTGGCTTCATTCAGCTGCATAGGCTTCTTTTTGATCTGAAAAAACATTCATTCAAGATCTCGTGGATGGTGTATTTACACGATTCTTCCTCTCTTTATTATGACAAACAGTTCCCTCTAGTCCTTCTTTCAAACCAACCCACACTCCTTTCACTTTGATTCCCTCCCAACCAAACAACATGAAAACTTCCTTGTTCGACCCTAGCAGCTGGAGGCGGCGGAAATTTCCAAAGCCATTCGCTGGAGACTCTCAATCCAAGGACCCACAAGTGATTGAGAGATCGGAAACTCCCATCAGCCCACTGCTCGGCCGATTTAAAACTAGTCGTGAAGCAAGACGAGATACAGCTGCTTCATGCTTTACGCAACTCGAAGCACCTCATCGACCACCTCGACCACCGAGCCCCAAGTTATATGAACCCCCCGCCGAACAGGCTTCCAATCTACCTATCGTCCGTACAGAATCTCATGGGAAATTTAATCAAAATCACCGATCGAATCGTACTGTCGAACTATTGAAAGCAAAGCGAAGTATGCCTGAGCTGGACGGTGTGTGGAAGGGATTCTTGGAGGACGTGAACGAAGACCACGACTCGCTGTACAACGATCCCTTACCCGATCTGCCCCCACTCCAGGTATACTCGTCTCCTTTGCGTACCCCTGTTCGTGGCCCGCGTTCCCGGACCACTTCGAACCCTCCCCGGTGTGGTACCCTCTACCCATCCAAATCTACCTCCAACATTTCTAGGCTCGAGGAAACTCCCTCGAGTCGACGCTCGTCAGTGTCATCTAACGAGTCACGGTCATGTGGGACTGATTTAGACTCTCTGGCCTTATTTCCCGAACCTCCCCCGCTTAAAATTGGGAAGAAAATTCCCAAACCATTGGTTCTATTACCCACCCCAAGATTGACTCCCTTACCGCCGTCTCCTAGTACCGGTTCCCTAAATTCCACGCCAATAGCAACTCCGACCTCACCAACAATTCCATACAGTCCTCGGAGAATGGCTTCCCCACCGTCGATTCTGAAGAAGTCGCAATCTGCCGCGATGCTTTCTAACGTACCGACGACGCCAACGTCGCCCAGATCGGCGGTGTATGATCCATATTTGCCATCGTCGGCTGCTGTGACGATGTCGCTACCTCGTCCACCGCGCGTTACTATTACGCAGTCGATGTCGAACGCGTATATTAGTCGGTCGATGTCACCGACAAGTCACAAGTCGTCTTCTAGTGACACTATGGCTCTACCCAACTCGGGTGCACCACGCAGTCGCGCCAGTCGTAACAATACGTTCGTACCCGAACCGAGGTCCGATAAGCCTCTACCGCCTTTGCTGGTGAGTATTTTTTCCTCCCTTCTCAATGGAAAGGGATGTGAACTAAGAAACAATCTACTAGCTTAACAGGCGACAGCGAAACATCAAGCACCCTTCCCCAGTTGAATGGGGTATTGCTGTTTGAATATTCCCCTTCTTTTTAACCTTTATATTCGTCATCTTCCGGGGGGGTTTGCCCGATGCAATTCTTGCAGATCACAAAACCTGTTGGGGTCTGTTTGTACAGCCGGGCTGCCGTAGAGCCGCATCGGCCGTGGCTGCTTAGTAATTGCAGGTGCACTAAGTGTACTGTAGCTGGTTCACGTAGTGCAGCTTCTGCAAGCATGATGAGAGCGGGTCCTGAGATCTGAGACTCGAGAGAGAGAGATAAATGTTTGAATTATCACTGTACCATATTACTGCCAATTGGAATTTGGCCGTAGGTCTTCAGGTTTGCCAGTCATAGTCATTGTTTGATGAGCATGATAGAGAGAAATATATTGGGACAGTGGATCGGCGTGGTGATATACTAAGTACATGTTCAAGGAAAGACCGTCAAACTGAGGAAAAGCATGTGCAGGATGCTTGACAGTTGACTCAAGTTGGGAGTCAAAATCCAAGATTATCAAGCTGTCTCCGGCTGACACAGTTATGCGGCAGTCTGTGAGCAAGATTCGGTAGTGTATGCAAGCTATATCTATCATATATGCGGAAAAGTTGAGGGGAAAGCATAAACACTGTGCAGAATGCTCAGTGCTGGAGAGTCGAAGCTCAATAGATAGAGATTACTAAGCAGTCTATGGCTGATGCGGCTCTGCGGCAGCCCGGCTGTACAAACAAACCCCAACAGGTTTTGCGGATTGTGGAAATTACATCAGGAACACCCCCCTGTCATCTTCGTTCCTTTCCTTCCCCTCACTTATACTTATTTAGTGATTCAGACTACACCTCACAGTAGCTCTGCAGGTATTAGTAGTCTATCATTACATGTAACTAGAGATTGTACATAGTGTATACTATTTTCGTGAAACTGGCAATCCAGAGACCCTGATACACATTTGAGGACATGCTATCGTACTTTTTTAGATTCAAGCTGGGCTTGAGCAGCGATTCGCGAGGGAGATTGTGGGGTTTGTTTATCCTCAAGGACAGAGAGTACAATGTACGCAATGAGGACAAGATTGGCAGCTACGATAGCTGTAATAGCCGCGAGCGTGGAGTTTCCTACCGGAACGTCCGCGTCAGTTGTTGTGTTTTGAAATCTTACAAGACATCGATACCATTCCACAGATAAAACAAGCTCCCATAGTATGAAGTTAGTGGTATGATGCCCAAAGACAAGCTGAAAATGACCAGCTTGAAGAGCGTTCCACTGTTAGATGAATCAACGTCACTCTGACATGTGAGTTGAGTAAGATACTTACTTTGAGGCAGCGTTAGTGTTGAGTTTTCCGATAGCTGCTTGTTCTGTAGTGCCCATGATGGTGGAGGATAACAGGAGAGAATGCGGGGAACGTTTGGAGAACGTGGTGGAAGAATAGAAGTAACGTGTTCGATCATTCTCGCGTTATACCACCATTGCCGAAGGCTTTCGCGTAACATGAAGCCAGAGTCCGACGCATCCTCCTCAAAAGCTTGGCTAGATCCTTCAGCTTGGGATATCTTTATACTCTCTACAGTCTTCAAAGTTCTTCTCTTTCCAGCTTAGTGAGTAAACTGGCGTCGTTGCGCGAGAACACTTGGTCTCAATAACTCAGTCGCTCAACCGACTTTGAAGTTCATAGAAATTGGCTGGCTATAACACATTCACTCCCCATCTCTCAATGGTACTACGATGTACGTCTTCGCATTGCTTCGGTCTCCACTGGATATTGACTTCACGAGCAGACAACCTCAGAATGGAGTATGTCTTTTCCTAGAAAGGAAAACAAAATTAGACTTGACACCGAACACACGTAGCCCTCGATTATCCGCCCTTCTTCGCCTACTTTGAAAAACTGCTTTCTATACCAGCATCTTTCATTGATCCTAGAATAGTGGGTTTGAACAACCTCAATTATGACTCTTGGTCTGTCATCCTCTACCAACGTACAACAGTCATCATCACGGAACTAGTGTTGGGGGCTGCACTTTTGAGGTGTGTTATGAACTGTTCACCCTATGATCAAACGTTCCTCATATCGCTCCACAGATTCATACGAGGCGCCGTCGATCCACCTACTCAACGTATCATCTCAGCCTCTCTCTTCCTCCACCCCGGCTTTCTCATCATCGATCACATACACTTCCAGTACAATGGCTTCATGTTTGGTATTCTACTTTGGTCGATCCTTATGGCTCGTGACGTTAGTCTGATTCTGACGTCAACGCTCGTCCTTCGGTACTGACTGCGGCATTCTAGGGTAACAAACTGGCAAGCGGGATCTTGTTCGCTGTGTTGCTCAACTTCAAACACATTTATATGTATCTTGCTGTAAGCACAGTCACTCTATCATCTAGCAAAATTAGTCTCTTCTTCTCACTATTATGTATAGCCTGCATACTTCGTTTATCTCCTCCGGTCGTTTTGCTTGTCTCCGTCTGGACGAATAGAGATCAAGAACTTCCTCGCGCTGGCCAACGCCGTGATTGCAGTATTCATAGCTTCTCTCGCGCCGTTTGCTCTCATGGGACAAATACAGCAACTGTTTTCACGTTTATTCCCTTTCACCAGAGGTCTCAATCACGCGTATTGGGCACCAAATGCATGGGCTCTGATTACTGCCGTTGATCGTGTCCTTTTAAAATGTATGCACACTTTGACTTCACTGCCAAGGCATGATTTATTTATCTCATGTAGATGCCAAAAGTTCAGGAAGCAATCTACACATCAATACGGCAGGTGTCGTCTCAACATCTAGAGGTTTAGTGGGAGATACTGTTTTTGCAGTACTTCCCAATGTCAAGCCTTTACATACGTTTACGATAACAATTGCCCTGCAGTCTGTCAGTGAATGCCTCTCATACCGAACAAACTTCTCTGACTTTGTTATACAGATCGTCTTGATCAAACTCTGGTTCCATCCAACTTACAAGTCTTTTCTAACAGCATTAACCCTTTGTGGTTACGCCTCTTATCTGTTCGGGTGGCACGTACATGAGAAAGCCGTGCTTTTAATATTAATACCTCTCAGGTAGAGCCAGTTCCTTGAAGGGGCTTTCTCTATAATCTCATCATTCCCTCTAGTCTTCTAGCTGCTGAGCGACATGCCTACTTTCGTACGTTTGTGATAGCTACTGTGGCAGGAGTATTCTCCTTGTTTCCTCTGCTATTCACTCCTGCAGGTCATTACTCGTTCTCTCTTCGCTTGAACATGGTTTATTAACACCAAAGCTAGAATCTGTAATCGAGGTGATATATTCGATTGTATGGTTTGCCTCAATCTACCTTCCGCTGTCCAAACGAGTCTACGAGTGAGTGGTACTACTCCACTTACACATGAATAAGCTGTGACGTTTGTATTCAAGGTTCCCGAAATCCTTGTCCTACGTGATACTCGACCTCTTCGAGAAAACATACCTGGGAGGTTTTGTTCTTCTGCAGATCTTCGTTGCCTCTTTCCCCGTTATTGCATCATGGAAATCTAGTCATGACGGGCCTTCCAGCAATGACATGGAATTCCTACCGCTTATGGTTACCAGCGTATACTGTGCGATCGGATTGGTCTGGGGGTTCATGCGGTTAATATTCATCTATCTCCACGAAGATACTACCTATCAAGGGCAGCTTAGCACAATCCAATGAAATTTCAGTGCATGTCCCAAACTAGATCTCTGTCGCGCATTGGTTCAGGTTGGTTCGCGCATCTCAGGGTTAGAGGAGATTGCGATATCCATCGACAGCGAATATCTCGCGAAGCAAGTATTCACCTGTGGTATTATTCACCCATTCCGATAAGAGAATACAATGAAACAGAATGAAACCTACACAGGATACTTCGTGTGCGCGATATTTTCAACGATCTCTTCACTCTTGAGCGCTTGAGCGTTAGGGTTGGAACTTGGTATAAACAAAGATGAGGTTGGGAATTCCCTCGTGATGAGATTCGGTGAGCTGTCTTCTCACCTCTGTAATCACTGCGCTCTACTTCGTCGTGACCACAGTTCGAAATCATATCTTCGAAGGTTGGACCAGTGTCCGACGCATGAGTTGCGTGGTAAGTCAATTGTACTCCGCCGAGTCCAATATGCTCTGATGGGAGGCTGAGACCTGTGACGAACAGTGATGTACATTGCACAATCGATATATGGTATTTATGAGTTTTGCACGCATAAATAACGCTGTTCAATCCGCGAAGATCATCGCCCTCTCGATGAACCTAGATTACATGGTAGGTGTAACCCAACGAGATTTAGCGTGAATTCTGTGATTGTGATGAATATACAGATACTCACTTCTTAGAGTTGTCTTTGTGCTCCGTCCTCAGGTTGCCTCGAACCAACTAAAACCTTGAAAATAGCTCAGACTCACCGATATGGTCTCCAGTGCCACTGTCCAGTTTGATCATCAGCTATTGATTGCTGAAGTGTTCCAAAGTCGGTATTCAGCCTTTCAGGGAACGAGCGTTTGGAGGCGTTTGGAGGCGTTGAATTGCCTGAACACAGCATGGGACCCTATGGGACTCCATTTGGCATTGGGTTACACATGGTGATGGAAGGTGGTAATCAAACCTAATCAAACCCGAACCAAGCGTTATCAAAGAGCTCATCGATTGCAGAAGATAGGCGATGGGTACTAAACCGGAGGAAAAGCTGGTAGATTGAAAGCGGTACGGCTGTGCATAGCTTGGATACTTAGTGAGCTCTTATCGACAAAAAAAAACTCCCCATCTTTCTTTCAATTTCTCCCTTTCAAATATCGAAGAGCTGGTCTCAAAACATTTTAGAATTCAAGTTCAGTATGCTGGTCCATCGCAACTTTACCTCTTCTGCTGCCGTATTTCTCCTCCATCTACTCCTTCTGTTCGAGCTGTTCGCCACGGTTGGCATAGTCGCGGTTCAGGCGTCTCCAATCCAGACCGATAGTGGTGGCAGTTCCGGCAATGTTCCTCCGTCTGTTCCATCCGATGTTGGACACTCTCAGGAGGTTGCCGAGCCAGAGATATTGTTGGGTTACGTCGGGCATCAGTGGACCAAGGATGAGGTGAGCAGCAGCCTGAAGTTTTTCTTCTTCTCATGTTGGTTTTACAATGCACATGTGTTAACGTCCCGATGTCGGGTTGCGGTTTGCTATTTGCAGGATATCGATTTGGTCAACTTGAAAGAGGATGTCATCGAAATCGTCAAGAAGTACTGGAGAAGGCGTCCCGAACGTTTTCTCATTCTTCCTAGGCCTCTGGTCCCCGAAGTGAAACCGACAAAGGAAATGCAATATACTGTGGGAGAGTGAGTTGATTGAACCAAATTCTGCGTCCGAGCCGCCCAGCTCACTCAATATATCGCCTATCCTAGAAATTTGTGGGTTGTATGTATCCTGTTGTGCCGGTCGTTCTACCAAATGACTAAAGACAACACATCTCAGTGCAAGGTTAAATTCCTGGGCACGAGAGAGGATCTAGCCGAAATCCCAGAGGTAAGCAACCAGATATCAAGCCTTGATCAATTCCCTGAACGCAGTCTGGGCTATTTCGAAATGTAGTCGTATGTTCCGGAGCGCGAATTCGCGGAAGAATATTACAGAATCGCACGTCTTGAGGGCCCGGGAGGACTGTCGAGCAAATGGCCAGACAAAATAGTCACAAGTCACAACCGTGAGGACTTCCTACTGTGGTTTGCGACTTCCAAGCTGGATCGGGTACGTTTCTGTGATTGCGACTTGGAGGTTGAATGGAGTAAGTTAAAAGGCTTCAAGCTATGTTCATTGCTCTTGTCCGCCTAAAAATCACTGATTTTTTCTTCGTTCTTTGTTCATCTTGGATTTCTCCGGTTAGACAAACGGATAGAGCACTGGGAGATTTCGGAGTGGGAAGTACTGTTTCCTGCACTGCACAGAGCTTACCCAAAAGCAAAGATGGCCACACTGCACAGCTGGAAAAGCGGAGGTGTATGGGAAAGATTATTTCACGCTTCAGGCCTGCCGCCTCACCTGTCTACAGCAGGAGTGTCGCAGCTTCCAAGTACGTCTCGAGGCTCAAGCACTTTCTCTTCGTCCTTTGTTCAACTTGAATTTGTTTTGATTATAGCGAGATTCCAACGGATGTTCAGACGGCCAGAGAAAGATCGTTCAACCGAGTCGAAACCTGATACTGAACAATGAAAAACGGGCGTCGGTTCGTCACGCTCGAAGGGCTGACTCTCAGGGTCCTTGTTCATTCTATACTCGACGTTGTAGTTCAATGATTAGTAGATGTACACAAATCTGCTCAAATCTTTGAAAGTTACGCAACAGGAACGATCGATGAGGAAGTGAATGCAGCAAGATTCAGGGACTATCGAATTCCCTAGGAAAAGATGCATTGAGCATACGTTCAGAGATTCTCGTAGGTGTACATTGCACAAGGACTGTAGTTCTCCCTAGTGGCCGTTTCGCACAGGGCAGTATAGTCTGAATTCAAAGCCGATTTGGAGGAATATACATAGATGCATTTCGCATACTATACGCGGGACAGAAATATTAGGCTTGCACCCAAGAAGCAGCACCCCTAGTCATCTGAACCCAGAAGGTCAAACATTCGGAAACTGTACAACCCAAACCCATAGGCTCTGTCCTCATAGGAAGCCTGACACTATTGGGTATACTCGTTTCGAGCTCTATTGGCGGGCTCACTATAGCTGCAGTGCTTCGACCTGAGATAGAAAAAGAGTCAACATCGAGGTGCCGACGGTTCTGGTATGATAAGATGATTCACCTTCAACTTCTTTACCCTTGCCTTTGTCATTCGGTGCTGTGACCGACTGAAATTTCCCAAAACACCAGAACATGTAGTTGGTGACTACGAAACAAGGACCTGCTTGCGCACAGGCTTCGTGCACCTAAGAAAATTAAGTACCCCGGTGAACCAAGACAAAAAAATGGGACTTACTACGTGCCACAAGAATTGACCCATGATCTTTGCTGCATCCGAAGTATCCTTGAATCGAGGGTGGTGAGCAAGATTTTCGGGTATCTGGAAGAAAGTCAAGTCAGAACGCAGCAGAAACAGAAGCAGAACTGAATGAGCTCACAGTAGAAGGCATAGTGAATGCACGGAGATCCTCTTCGTCTACTTTCCAAGGTGGAACACATATTATAGAGAGCGAACCTTCGCCAAAAGTGGTGGCAGGCTGAGTGTAACGTTAATGGAATTGGTTATGGATGAAGTCCGGGGAGATAACGCACAATCCTGAGCACGTCCCAGTCAAGTTCTGGTCGTTGATTGGGTCCACGTAGCGCAATGAACTCATATGACTGAGCCATAGGAACAAGGCGCGGTACATTGTTGAGGATCCGACAACAGTGGGTCACTGGTCCCAGAATGAACGTCATGACGAGAAGTAGAAAGGCGTCTTGGTCGTCGACGCGTGATAGAAAGTTGATCTGGCCGTTGTCCAAATTGTTGACACCATAACAGGGGATGCTCATCACCGGCTTGTCCGTCTCGGTGATGAAGCAATCAGGTGCGTCGTCTATGTCTGAAGACACCCGAAGGTTACAGTCAACGATTCATAGTCAGCAATCGCGAAGAGGCTCCAGATCAGGGAACATCTCACATCGTCTAACCATTGTTCTGAAATCCCATATATCCAGTTCAAGAACCTCAACCCCTTTCAACGCTGAGTTCATACAGTATCGGCCGATCTTTGAAACGCTCAAAGAGTCATCCTTTGGACGGTCTCGCAGATGACCACCGAGAGAACTTGGAGCAGGGCAGAGAGCATTACGAAGATAAGTCTGAAGAAGAAAGCGCCAAGGTTCATTGTATGTCTTCGAGCCGTGGTTCATCGTTTTCTTCGATGGAGCTTGCATGGTGAGATTAGGGAAGCAAGAAATAGTTAGAGGTTGAAGGAAAAATGCGTCGGGTTTTGCTGGGCTAGCGCATGGGCCATGGATGAACAATGGCTACAAATTAGAACGTCCGAAAGAGGATCATTCATGATCTAGAAAACAATAGATCCACTCGTAGCCGAAGTCATGTATTGTCAATGTGAGGTGGCCATTGAACTTTTTATTGTTGTGGACGGTCTAAGTAGTCGAGGTTGAAGAAGAGAGTGATAATTTGCGGTTGCCGGTTATAGGTTATAGATTAGATTATTATGAAAATTGGGCGCTTGTGAAAATCATCGTTTTCAATGGTCCGTTCATCCACTGTCTTTCTCAAACTCAGCTTCTGACTATATTCACAGTTGCGCCGTCAAATCAGAGAACGTAGACAGTATGTCTATGCGAAATCTCTGGAAGCTCAGGAAAGACAAACGTATGAACGAAAACAACAACTGAAGGATGCGTTGGCCACTGGAAAATCACTTCCGACCGAGTTGAAAAAGGATGCGAAGGCGTTAGGGCAAGAGCTTGCCTTCGACGATGCTCAAGTAGGTGAGACAGAATGCTCTACTTTTTACTCGCTCACGCTACTAACGAACGATTGACCAGACCCCACCTCGCACATTGATAATGAATATTCTCGAGCCGGAATACAAGATCCAAAAATCGTGATCACAACATCGAGAGATCCATCCTCTAAACTGCTACAGTTTGCGAAAGTGTGTGACTATATTCCGACATGGTTGGCCCGTCGTTGAACATGTTTTTCTAGGAAGTCAGGCTTGTGTTTCCCAACTCACATCGTATAAATCGAGGAAATTACGTCGTCAAAGAGCTTGCAGAAGCTTGTCGCGCAAACGATGTCACAGACTTGATCGTACTTCATGAACATCGTGGTAACCCTGGTGCGTTCAATGTTTATCTATAGTCCGCTCGCAGTATATAATCATCAACATTCTACCTAGATGCAATGATCGTCTCTCATTTTCCTCATGGCCCAACTGTCTTTTTCACTCTCAGTAACGTCGCACTACGGCACGACATAGCTACCTATAAAGAGTCGACTGTTTCAGAACAGTATCCTCATCTCATCTTCGAAAATTTTACGTCGAAACTAGGCGAACGAATCCAGGATGTCCTCAAATTTCTGTTCCCCGTCCCAAAAGAAGACAGTAAAAGAGTAATGACCTTTTCCAATGAAGACGACTTTATCTCCTTCAGGTAATCCTGCTCATTCACCATCCTGTTATTTTTGTTCAAACCTTTTCAGGCACCATGTTTTCATAAAGATACCGCGGCAAGTGCAGCTCGCAGAAGTAGGACCACGATTTGAGATGAAGCGTATGTATCAACCTCCAATCCTGCACAGTGCTCAAGTTCTTAATCCCCGCCGTATATCTTCAGCGTATGAAATACGGCAAGGTACTATTGAACAAACGGAGGCAGAACGTGAATGGGTATTGGCGCATTATTCAAGAACGGCAAAGAAAAGAAGCATGCTGTCTGGTACCGGTAGTTATTCAGCCCCTCGGAATTCACGCCAACCACCCGCGAAAAAAATCAAACGATGAACTTGGCTCTTATTGGGAGTACAGTAAATCATACAATTTACCTATGTCTTGATGTGGACCTGGGTACACTGGTCTTGTCGAATCCTATCCCGCCTCCGGCTCTCAAGCTATCACACGTCAATCGATGCTATGTCTCGGAAGAGACCACTACCAAAAATTTCCGTGCGACTGCGTGTTGACCGCCGCGGAGCTGACAGAATGTGGCAGCGATAATACCATCTCGATTGGTCGACACCGTTTTTTCGTTCATGGCGATTTGGCTTGCGCTAATATGTTAGTACCAATGTCAAATCTCCCCAACAACCATGTACAATCTTTCAGTCCTACCTGACTGCTTCCAAGATGAATGGATCAAGCAAAATCAACTCCTCTCCTCATACCCCTGTGCTCCATACGTCGACTTTTTTTGCAGGAATCGTTCCAGAACGAATTATTTACGGTGAGCTATTCAAACCCTGGTAATTCTAAACCTTATGTTCTTCTGCATTCATTTGTCGAGTGTCCCGATCTTCTACCTTTAAGCATATCCGCATCAACATCACAGTCCCTCTTTTGTTTATCTGTCCGAGTCTTCCCGAGATACCTTGTCGCGTGAATCATGGTATCAACTGTCTGTTCTCAGAACACGGAATACGATCCCGTTCGTGTCTCGATACACGGACAATACGCGGGTGGACGTGGCATTTAACAGGTACATCGTCAGTCTGGACCAGTCAAGGCTGCGTGCTACTAAATTCTTCACATTCTCCAGACATCCTTCGACCTCATAGTATGCACTTCGTACCCTTTCATGGGTGCTTCCTTCCTAACACGATCTATCGCCCATGACATTGACCGCCTTGGTAATGCTATCCTTAGGCCCGTTGAAAATTAGAGCTTGGGACGCCAGGTAAGTGGTAAAGTTGAGCATCCATGATACATCCGGTATAGAGATCAGCCTGAACACCGCACAACCAATTGATAAGTGGGCATACAGAAGTTCAGAGGTGATCCCATACAAGAATTGGAAGAGCATATCTATCAGGACGGAGAGGTGACCAGCTTGCGAAGCATAGTCCGTTCACCGTTGTTGGAAGGATGAATATGCGGGACTCGCATACCATTTGGCGATGGTTTAAGTTATATATCCAGGTGAATGTATCGTTATCCATCGTCATCAGAATTCCGAATCGGTGTCTATCGACATGATGCGAAATTACTTCAAAGAGTGGAGACAAAGCAAACCGTGAGGGGGAAGCCAATGGATACATTATTTAATCCATCAGAAAATTATCATAGGAAATGAATTCTTCTTCTACTACTACATACTACTACGCAACAGCTGACCATGGTGATAGATGTGCTCGTAATACCTGCTATCGATCTCCTTCCAACCTGGCAAGTGGCGGACATTCCTCAATGCAAACTTCGCTTCCCTTCTTGGCATTTGCGTTCAGATAGTTCCTCAAAAATGTTCGAGGGTTCGTGCCAGCGAATAAATACTATTTCACCTTCACAGTCTAATCATATCGTCACCAATCAAGGTATTGCCATGACACGAAAGTCCAGGAACTCTTCTGGATCTCTCACAGGGAGATGTATCAGATGAATACAGCGCGTTATTACGGCGAGCCAGATTAAATTCGAAGTTTGAACATGCTTTGGAGGATCTGGACCCCGGTGTCGTCAGTTTGTTGCGTTAGTGCCTGGGGTTAGTACTAGTTAAGTAGGATGAGTGGTCCCGACCTTGAAAGCCACCCGTTTCACTCCGATATCACCATGAACATCTTCAATCCCAAAATCCTAGACGCCAGCATCCGCGATGTTTCTCTCTGTCTCTCCGATAACCAAAAGGCGGACTTGTTGCTGTACGCCCTGAATAGCCTCGTTTATGAAGGGTGCGCCCTTCATGTCTAGACTCATTTTCTTCTCCAAAGCTGACTGGGTACCGTATCATGCTGCTCTCAGTCGCTCTAGAATCGTATTCGAGAACGCCATTCAATCATGCTTGCAGGTGACTTCGCTATCTCCCGAAAACACCGCCAAGGCCCGTATTCTGAGAGCGAGGGCTAGGCTCAATTCCGGCTCCATTTTCGGCGCACAGGAAGGTGGGTTGCGTCTCTGAGCAGTTCTAGCTTGGTAGATTCACAATGAGCATAGATCTCCAAGCTGCATTAGTTGCCGAACCTGGAAATCCCGAAGCAACGGCTTTGCTTCATAGGCGGTCTGTTAATGTCGAGAAAGTGCGTATTTTGACTCTCCCAAATAGAGCCTTCTCTGACAAGGATGATGATTTCAGCTGCTCGCTCCCAAACCAGTCATTAAGGGGCAATTTTCAGCCGAGATTTGGCGAGAAATAGCGACCTTCCTACCACGAAGAGATCTCAAAACCCTCCTCTTCGTTCCAAATTCGCTTTCTCGCATAGCATGTCAACTCTTATTTCGAAGATTGGACCTTCATTTCTCTGGGTTTTCTGAAATACCCGAAGAAGAAGTCGATTCTTGGAGAAGTCCCCTCCTATCTGCAAATATCAGGGATCAAAATAACCGTCATGCACAACGGACTGCTGATATCCTCACTCGAGTAATCACAGATTCTTCATTCGCGTCGGTTGTGAGAACTTTGAGAATATTCTCTTTCAGATCGGACAAGGATGGTTCAAACTCCTTTCAGATTGGTGATGATCATTTACCGGTTCTTCGATTGCTTCACTAGGCTAATACGGCACTTATTGCAGGAATACTTTCCAATGCTCTCCCGAAGCTGATCAACCTTCGTAACGTCCATATCACTGCACCAATAGACGGAACAATGCCTATCCTTGAAATCCTGCAAACATCACACCCACGGTTATCTGGTCTTGCATTACAGATTCCTAATGGATCCCTTGATCTCTCCACTCTAACTTTCCAACATCTTTCGCATTTTGCCTATGAAGCAAGCTATGTCACAAATACTGCAGGAGGAAGTACTTCTTCGTCCTCTGCTTCGTCCGATTCTCCGAGTCTCTCGACCTTTCTTTCGCAAAACCGCGCCACTCTGCGGACACTTAGCATAGAGAATCCTATGTCCACTTTCCCTGCAACATCGTCCATCTTTATCCGAAATCTCACTCATATTGGATATATGGGTCAACTTCCTGCTACTTCAAGTCAGTTAATACCTGATCTACTTACTCATGGACGGCAACTCGAGTGTCTCAATTTAACCATCCTTCTGGATTGCACTCTTTCCCCGTATTTTCGTTCGCTCTCCACGTCGCTTCCCTTTCTCCGCCATTTCACTCTTTGCATTGCTGGGAGCAGTTCAAGACAATTGAATGACCGCGAATTACTACCCTCAATCGCAGACTTCTTGCGAAATCGGAAAGATCTCAGGACGTTGACTTTGACAGTTGGGGGTGGGGAAACTGTCCTTCGTACAACGGGATTCGACGCCAGCATATGGGGTGTCCTCCCTTCCCTGACCTCTCTACTCGGGCTGACAATCACTTACCCAAAAGATTTGGCTCCTGGTTTAGGAGCTTGGCTGATTCCACGGACAGTCTTATCGCTCACGTTGGATGGTTTCGCCGCCGCTTCTCTTCGCGAACCTTTGGCATTCTTGACTGTGAGTTTTGGTCACACGCGAAAAGCCCATTCATTCGTACTGAACACCTTTCTTTTCTCTCAAACAGCAACTTCGTCCTGGAATTCCTACCGGTCTTTTGTTCATCACTTTAGCCGATTTCCCCCTTCCTTTCCCTGCGCAGGTTGTTGAGAATGGGTTTCCCATGGTTCGATTGATTCGAATGGGGAACAACTATTTCACGGTTCTCAACAATCTTCCTGGATATGCAGGCCGGAGTCGTCCCCATCATCATCACCACCACCATCACAGCTCTCGGCATTCCAGTTATTCTCATTACTCTAGCTCCAGTCCTTCTTCACATAATTCGCCTGCGGGTAGCCCCATGAGTACGACACCATCTGCTGATGTTGATTCGTTTTCATCATCGTACGAGCTTGAGCAATGGCCCAAGCGACGAGCAGTTTTCCACGCGAGGGAGTGGTTTGAATGGCTTGGCTGCGAGCCAGGTGAAGCGCCTGATCTGCAGGAATTCGCTCTGAAATAGCTGAGTAACAATCAAAGGATCCCCATATGCATTAAACTCCACTTGGAACTCTACATGTATATAGTTATACGCGAGATTGAATATCAAAACAATCGAGAAGCTCGAATCATGTCGATTTCTCAGGGAATAAAAGCTTGCGAGTCTGCGACATATGTGGAACCCTGTGGAACCGCGAATGCGGCATTCTTCGAAATGCCTCCGTTCCAAAAGGCCCAAACCCGTAATGAGTTGGGAAGCTTTGACGATTTACTCTGCCAAGAGCTGAGCATCTAATCGCGAGAAATTCTCGAAGAGTGACTGGAAGAGATCGATACAGTTTTGCACGTCACTGTCGGCAGAGAAAAAACTGAGAGCAGACAACACTATACAGGACGATCATGACTAACCTTGTCCCTGCTGTCTCTCGAATGGAATGCATCGACAGCATTGGACAGCCCACATCGACGACTCGCAAACCCATAGTCGATAATGCAGGACCAACAGTCGACCCACATGCCCTATACACAATCCAAATGAATAACATGCAACAGAACGGAGGTAACGGACATACATATCATTCCGCACTTCATACTCTTGTACCTTCCCTCCCTTCTTTTCTATCAACTTCTTCACCAAGAAGGAACCAACAGCGTCACTTGTGTATCGTTGTTTAGCATTCGTCTTGATCATCACGCCGCCATTGATGCGAGGCTGATGATTATCTTCGTGTTTACTGGTGTAATTCGGATGGATAGCATGTCCCATATCACACGAGATCAAGAACGAGTTGGCGATGCTGTTTGCTAGAAGATCGGCAGTTGGGGAGAGCCGGCTGAGCAAAGAGGGAATGAGGTTGGACTCGGCTCCGGTGCTGGACACACTACCAACTTCTTCGTGGTTGAAAAGTGCGATGCAGTTGACGTTTCCTTCGGGTAGAGAGCTGGACGTGACGCTTCCAATAAGAGCATCCACAGCGCAAAAGCTAGACGGTGTTGTTCATTGTGGGTGTAGACTATGCAAGGAAGGAAGGACTCACGAAGAAAACTGGTTGTCCATTCGTGGACTGAAGATGAATTCGTTGGCAATGCCTCCGAGTTGAGAAGGTTGGGTATCGTAAAGTTGTCTACAGGATAGTCAAATTCTGTTAAGTTCATGCTTCCGAAGAATACTTGCAATTCGAAGTCATGTATTTCATCCGGTGCCACAGATAATTCGGAAGCTAGGAGACTTAAGAGTGCAGAATGATGATTTTCAGCAATGCTTGAAGCTTTGACGTCTGCGGGACTTGATTTCGATGACTCGGAGGTCGCGTTCAGCTGTTCCGAGATGAGTCCCAGGATGGGTACAAACTCAGTCTCTTGATTAAACTTCAAACTTTCGTTAACGTTCCGATCCACTGCAATTGGTGACTTCAATTTGACCCAGATACATACTGCATTACGACTCACGATGGATAGCAAGACTTGGTATGCGGAGGATAGGTCGATCGATTCTGATGAGACGAGACTTGAATTCTCCCGAACTGTTGGAGGTGATGACTCTTCCGGCGATGGAAAGATCGCGGTCCAGCCAAGAGTGCCATATACCTCCCCCGTATGTTTCGATACCAACCTGAATGAACGAGTGTCAGAGGTGCCCTGGTAGATCTATAGCTCTAACTCACCTGGAGATAGCCGGCCTTGGTCCGCTTAGATATCGGTCGAATCTTTTGCAGACGAAATCAACGGCCGCAGAGGCAGGACAACTTGAGAGCTTACCCGAAGGTTCGGGCTATCAATGTGTGTGGCGACGATGCTTAGTCCAGTTCCCTGTTCTGAGAAGAGATGAGCGACGGGAACTTCACAATGAATTGATTCATGCACTTACTCCAATTCCGAGGTGTAGTAAACGCGACGATAGTGGACTGATTCCGGGTGAAGAAGTACTTTCCTCCTGGTTTTACGGCTTTATCCCAGCTATCAGACTCCTTCAATTTGCTGAATCCGACTTTCTCGAGGCGTTGGACTGCATTTTGAACTGCATGAAAAGGAGTTGGAGAGCCATTTACAAAGCTGAGTAGCCTGCTAGCAGCTTCGGGGACGGTAGAAGACAACATCATCGTTGGCTGTTGGGAATAAAACAAATTGTGGGAAACTTTATTCAGGCGCTTACTCGGTCCGAACTTCCGCCATGAATCGCAAAAAAAAAGTAAGCGCTCGCTATGGTTCAGAGTTATCTGCGCCACGGTCCAACTCAGGTATGTGCTTTTGTTCTTCATTCTCTTTCATGATCCTCAGCTTTCTCGCAGGCCTTCGGCCTTGTATGCAGCTCGTCTTCTAACTCTGTCTACGATGGAAAACTAGCATATGTCCCCGCTCTCGAGGATGTATTGGTATGGGACGTGAAAAAAGGTCAGATGGTGCGTATGAGATCCAAAATTGTTCAACAACTCGACTCAAGAGCCTCACAGCTAGCAATGTGGCATGAGACCGGACACAGAGCAGAAGTGACTTGCATTATCCGCTCCCCCAAAAAAGATCAGTTCGCAGTGGGATATGCCGATGGTTCCATTCGTCTCTGGAGTTCTTCATCTAGCTCAGTCATCACGACCTTTAACGGTCATAAAAAGGCAGTCTCAGCACTAGCATTCGATGAAGAAGGGACCCGACTTGCTTCTGGCTCGCAGGATACTGATCTCATCGTTTGGGATGTTGTTGCTGAAGCAGGGTTATATAGGTATGAACAAAAATTTGTCCACAAACGAAGTGCTGATCTTCTCTCCAGATTCAGAGGCCATCGTGATCAAATCACTGCTATCAAGTTCATTCCAGCAACAGGAGATATCCCTTCTACCTCAACGGCCTTGGCGTCCATGATGCTTCTGACCACTTCCAAAGACACGTTCATGAAACTCTGGGACCTGTCTACCCAGCATTGCATTCAAACCGTTGTCGCGCACCGTTCTGATATATGGGCAATGGACGTTAACACTCAGAGGAACATCATCTTCACTGGAAGCGGCGAAGGGGAAGTAAAGGCTTGGAAAGTAAACACCGAAGCCATTTCTAAAGGCCTGGCTGTATCAGATACGGGAGAAGTTCGTAGTGCTATTCATTGCATCTGTTTACCGTGCTGATACGTTCATGTTCAGATTTACAAAATCATACTTCCTATAGCAACACTTCCCTTGTCTTCCAAGCACCGTGTATCTCAGATATCATTCCATCCTACTCAACCAATCCTCGCAGTGCAGTCACAAGATCGTTCTGTTGAACTCTTTCGAATGCGGACCGAGGAGGAGGTCAGGAAGAAACAACTCCGACGAAAAAAGAGGGCCAAGGAGAAAAAGGATAAACAGCAAAATGATACTGAAAACGATGAGCCCGAGAAACATGAAGATGAACAGATCGGTCTCGTTGACTTGTTCACTCCCCATGTCATAGTCCGTGCTAGCAAAAAGATCAGGTCGTTTGATTTTGGCAACGGCTCAAAAGACGGCATTCAGGTAAGATATCTTCAATTCTTTGTTCAATCCAGGTCCTCACCACAATCACTCTCAGTTGATGACTGCCCTATCTTCTAATTGCATAGAGGTTTATGCCGTCCCACCTCCTTCAAAATCGAAAGATTTACTAGAAGCATCACGTATGTATAGCGTCGATCTGCCAGGCCATCGCAACGACGTGCGTACGCTTTGCCTCAGCTCTGATGACCAGCTTCTGGCATCTGCTTCAAATGGTATGTCCCAGATCTATCCGTTCAACCAATGCGTTTGCTCAACTCTCCTAAGATTCCCTCAAAATATGGAACATGAAAACGACCGCTTGCATACGCACTATGGATTGCAATCAAGCAATATGTAGCACGTTCCTCCCGGGTGATAGACATGTAAGGGTACTGTTATTTGTACGATGGTTTCTCTTATTCACGCATTTAACTGAAGATCGTTGTTGCTACCAAGACTGGCGAACTCCTGATATACGACGTCGCATCGTCGTCTTTGATAGAGACCGTCAAAGCCCATACCGGCACAATCTGGTCATTGCATGTCCGTGCCGATGGCTTGGCTCTGGTGACTGGAAGTGCAGACAAAGACGTCAAATTCTGGGAGATGGAACACAAAGCAGCTGCAGAAGATAGTGTATGTCTTTCTTTCCCCTTTTCAATAAATGTTCGCAACTCAAGCAATCTTGCAGACGCAGAGCGGTAGATTGCTTTCTTTAGTCCATCTACGGACCCTCAAAATGACAGACGACGTCCTGTCCGTGAGATATAGCCCCGACAACAAATACCTGGCTGTTGCGCTCCTTGATTCCACTGTCAAAGTATTCTATCAAGACACACTCAAATTTTATCTCTCTCTGTATGGTCACAAAGTGCGTGCGATTTAAGCGTACGTGGAGTATCAACCTTGCTCATAGTTTCCCAAATCCAGCTTCCTGTCTTAGGAATGGATATCTCATCCGATTCGAAACTGATCGTCACTTGTTCAGCAGACAAGAACGTCAAAATATGGGGACTGGACTTTGGAGATTGCCACAAGTCAATTTTCGCCCACGAGGAAAGTGTGATGCAAGCCCTGTTCGAAAAGGACAGCCATTACTTCTGGACCGTGGGCAAGGACAAAATGCTCAAATACTGGGACGGTGACAAGGTTTGAGCTTTCGTGTATCACGGAACTTGCGGTTTTTCTAATACCGCACCAGTTTGAGCAGATACAGAGACTAGAGGGCCATCACGGTGAAGTTTGGGCTCTCGCCCTAAGCCATTATGGCAAATTCGTGGTAACCGGTTCTCATGACAAGTCGATCCGCGTTTGGGAGAAACTCGATGACCCGGTGAGTTCGAACTCGTTTGTTGATAGTCTGTTGTGGCCACTGGGAATACTCATTCTGTGCTCCACAGCTGTTCCTCGAAGAGGAAAGGGAGAAAGAATTAGAGGCGTTGTATGAAAACGGAACCGTCGAGGCTCTCAATCGTGCCGATTTAGCCATTGGCAGTGGTGTTGGGGACGGAATACCCGAGTCAAGCACTACCGCCGAAGCCACAGGTGTCAGCAAACAGACCAGCGAAACTCTGATGGCTGGAGAACGTATCATGGAAGCCATCAATCTCGCCGATGGTGAACGAAAAAGTTTTCGCGAATACGAAGAAGCGATGGCTCGTCTATCTGCAGATGACGCGATGAGGCTACAGCCTCCTCCTAGGAACCCGGTCCTTGCAGCTTACGATCTAGAGCCTGAGGCTTACGTTCTGATGGTGGTCGAGAAAGTGCAGAGCACGGCATTGCATGATGCCCTTTTGGCACTTCCGTTTTCAAAGGTTATCTCACTAATGGAGTATCTCAATATATGGGCAGAAAAGGTGGGTGTATCTGGTTGTACAAGGATCAAGTTGATATACATTCGTTGCTTGCATCTAGAACTGGAACATCATCCTAGTTTCTCGGATCATCATCTTCCTCCTCAAAACCCATCATTACCAGATCGTAGCCAATCGCATCATGAGGACGTCCTTGATCCCTCTTAGAAAACACCTGCGGTCAGCGCTTCAGCGCCAAAAAGAGGTTATCGGATATAATCTTGCTGCTCTTCAATATCTCCGTCGGCGTGATCAAGCGGAACGGATTGCGCATTTTTTCGAAGATGAGGCGAGCGCAGAACAGATTCGTCTTCAAATATCAGACGGGAAAAAGAGAAAACGCGTCAATCTAGTGTCTTGATTGATAATCTAGGCTGTATGATACAAATGCGTAGTTGTACATGTGGGATATACAGATGAAGAAAGACAGTATTCGTACAAAGCTAGGGCCCGGAGTGTTTGAAGGTGAAATGGGAAAAGCTCTATTTTCCGGGTGCAGGAGGTCCCCACAACGCTGTCACCCTAATGAAGGTTTGAGCAATCGGAGAATTGAGAGCTTGAAACATACTCACCATTCTGCTTCATCGGGAGACGTAGCGAGTCTCATGTTAACTGATAATGTTCCTTCATCCAGGCTTGCCAACTGGCTGAATGCGGCTTTGGTAAGATCGACATGTTTGGATCCAACAGCGCACCCGGCGCACGAATCGACGACCCTCACGTAGACACATTGTTTAGGTCCGTTGCACACTAACATAGTTAGAAAATGATGATTCGTTGCAAGTAAAATCTCACATTCAAGAAAATCAAAACATTTAGGTTTGGTTTCCCAACCATCCAACGTCAAAGCACTGACGAATGACTCATCCTATGTAACCACGGTGTGAGACGATGAGATGATTGTACAAGGGCCTACTTACTGTCGGGGTCCACTCGGAATTCGCCCAACAACTCGGATTGAGTAGATCGTGACCAGTATACCAAGTAATGGTAACGCCGATGAATTTACTGAGGGATTTGAGGGCCAAGTCCGTAATGTCGGATACCTTAGCCTTCTTCTTCTCGCTATTGGTTTGAGTTTTGTTGGCTCGAGGCTCAAGGGTGGAAGAATTACTGCCAGGAAAAGTTGTAGCGTTGAAGGTAGTCCAACCGTCGCGAGGATCAAAGTTGTAGTGGTCGCCGAGGGAATGAGCTTTCCGGTAATCTCTTGACAATCTTGCTGGAAGATTTGAAGTGCGGCGTATGATTGAAGATGAGGCACCGGGAAGGGAAAAAGTGAAGGACACGAGGAAGATAGAAACGATCAGAAGGGCAACCGGGCGAGACATTGCGAGTGTAAGATAGAATGAGAGGGTGTGAGAGAAGAGGAACGCGTTGCTTGAAGATGAAATTACAACGATCAACGTGGTGGTTCAAGTTCAACTGTAGTCTATTTAAAGTTGAACGCGCTTCATAAGGCGAGATGTCCACGTGACCGAAGTCCGGCCTCTACGTTCCGAAGCCGAAGTAATCCGGCAGAAGCCGTGCTCTAACTCCGCGGAACCTCCGAATCTCAGCAACAACCAAAGAGGTCTTCGAAGGGTACCTCATCAGACTACTCTCAAAGCCTATATCTGTTGAACTTAAAACACCACATGAAGCGGATAATTATGAAAAAATTAGTCATTTCTATGATTTTCGGAAACCAGAAAGATCGGCCGGCATGTCTGGATCGCCGGGTGAATGCTTAACAAGTTAACATCCTTTGTCAGTGTCGCCGACTCTCTCTTTCTTCGTCTTCAACGACCATGCCAGCAGATTCGTCTCATAATCCACAGGTGCGGAGGATATCTAGGAAGCAGGCCAGCGAGGATGATATAGATGTCAGAAGAGCTAGGGGCGAGGTATGTTTTCCTCTAACTTGAATCCGGCTTTCCGACCTATTTATCTTAGGTATCTTGTGCGGAATGTCGACGGTACATTTCATCTTCCTTTCCGGAATTTTGATTGATCTCCACTCACCAGATTGAAACTGAAATGTGACAAGAAACTACCCTGCAGTAGTTGTGTTCGACGAGGCGTACATAGTATATGCCCAAACGGCAAGATGGCGGCTGGCCAAGGGACTCGGTATGTTTCGAGAGCAATCTGGTCGGAACTCACAATCAAATTCTCTCACTTAGGTTTGTGTTGGCTGATACTTCTCAGTTACATACGAAGATCACCGAAATGGGTCAACGGATCCGGCAGCTAGAAGACGCTCTTGCCATATCTCACTCTGGACTATCCAACGAGCAACATCCTCTTCTTCGTGACGAGCTCTTATCCATCAAATTTGGTCCTGAGAACGGTACCGCGAGTCAAGCTTCTCCCTCTCGCGACAACTCTGTGGAATCCATCGATGCTTTTGGAACCCTCACTATTTTCGATAGAGATGTTTCGAAATACTTCGGTCGTTCAGCAGGTTCAGAGGTATGCAGCATCTGCCATAGTAGGATAATCTGTCTGCTCACTTTCCCGAATCGTAGACATTGCTTCTGGTACAATTCCCACTATTTCTGCAATATTTGTTCGTGAAGTCTAACTAGATTTCAGGCTGGTGCAGAAATGGAACCTTCATGGACTCCTTTTGACGACCAACCATCAACAGCACTGCTAACTCAGGACATACTCAAACTTTCCACACTCTTTCCAATGTGTGCAGAAGCAAACCTAGAAAAAACTATGGATGTCCTATTTTCACATCTTCCCGAACGACCTCGCGCATGGGCACTCTGTGAAACTTATCTGGAGCAAGCGTCATGGCAGTTCCAGCCAATTCGACGTGACGAACTCATTGATGATATTCTTGCTCCCATATACCGGTCTCGCAAAGACAGAGCTTCCCCAGATTGGAATCAGCCCCATACCATAACCCCACACCGGCTGGCTACTCTATACATCGTTTTTGCCATAGGCGCCTTGGTCGACCTTACTCTGGAGCCATGTATGCGGATGCGAAAATACTCAAAAGAGCCCAATATACTAAACAATCAACAGATAGCTCTGAAGCCGAAAATTTCGCACTGTTGTGCCGCGCTGCAATCTCCTTGCGTTCAGTATTCGACTCGCCGGAAATTTGCACAGTACAAACGATCGCATTGTTGGCACATTATCACGCATTCGCTGGAAAACGATATACCCTCGATAATGCTGTTAGTATCTCTCTGTTCTTTCGGATCCTTGAAGAAAGTTGAAGCTCGAACAGTGGACAATCATGTCTCTAGCTGCCAAACTTGCTCAAAGTGTGAGTGCCATGTTTTTTACCCATACTCGGGCTCAATTTCCGATATCATCTAGGTTGGTCTTCGTCAGTGTTGCCGTATTGATATTGAGCACGTACCCATGATTCTCACTACCCTTCACAGACCGTGACGGTTCTCGTTGGGATTTCGATGCGAAGACTGTTGACAGACGGCGAGCGCTGTTCTATGAATTATTTTGTTCTGAACAGTTTCATGTCCGTCTTGTTTATTTTTTCAATACCGTGTGGAGCTAATAACGAGCATGCAGAGCTTAGCAATTGGTCGACCTCCTGCTCTACGACCGTCTTATGTTGACTGCGAGTTTCCCACTGACGAATCAATGTTAGATGAAGAAGGAAACCCTCAAATGGGGTGTAAGCCTATTTTTACCTGTCTACATCGAGTCATAACTCAGAGGATATACTCAGATTTCCATTGGAAATATGAATTCTGCAGGGATATATTATCGCAAGTCCTAGAACTCACCCTGACCGCCGAACCACCAAGTTACCAGACCATACTGGATCTGGACCGTAAAATACGGGAAAAGACGCTTCCTCCCCATCTCAACGTCTTCCTGAGTGCAGAGGACGAGCATTGTACACCTGCCGAGTACATGCGTCGTTGTAACCTAGGACAATACCGTTCGGTTAGTAAGTACCCATCTCTCATATTCCTCGATAAAAAGAATGACCTTGATCACAGCACTCTTATTCCTTCATCGTAGTTTCTTTGCTCAGGCAATGCTCGATCATCCCGTGAACCCCTTGCGAAGTCCCTACGCACCCTCATTCCTCGCAGCCTATCGTTGTGCATCAGGAGTTATAAAGTCATCTCTTAACCACTATGACAGATTTCCGGATCTATGTCGTCGCTGGTGGAGTGTCGGGTCTCAGTGTGAGCTTGTCCTTACCTATAATGTGCCAACGCTCTGACAATCACTACACGTTACCAGTGTTTTCTGCCGCAGTAAGCTTAATTGTGCACTGGGAGCAGTCAACTATATCTAACTATGAGTAGATCATCGTTGGATCCATTGTCACACGCTCACCGTCATCTGCGATGGCCCCAAATGCTTTCATAGAGCTAGGTACCACTCATCCTCTTACTCCTATGTGAATATCACTTAACATTGAGACAGGATTGGCTTGCGATTTGTTTGAAAAGTGCACTTCCGATTCTCGTCGTTCACGCAGTGGAATGGTATGCCTTCTTTCTTAGATGCCCTTACGTCTCCGGTCTTTGACGACGTAACAGGCAATTCTCAACAGATTACGGGATAAAGCCTTTCAAATATTCTCCCAGCTTCGAAGTGGTGCCCCCAAATATCTACCTCATTATCAGTTGGCCGAGATTACGGAGACGATGAACTAGCTCTTTTCGGTGGTCAGACAAGAGTTCTCTTCAGTAAACTGCTGTTGCTGCAACGAAATAAAGAAAAGAGTCTCGCAGAGTCTTCTGTCAGTAATCCAGTTTCTCCTTCAAATACTGACTCCCCTGCTACAAGCGATGCAAGCGATTCCAAGGACACTCCTCCTGAAAACCTACCTGATGTGCATCCTTCGCTCGTGGAATACATATCTTTACTTCCTCCTTCCCAACATCCACGGTCTTCAGCTTCCTCCGAATCATCATTTGACCAGTTCTACAACTCAAATCCGTTTGTTCAGACGAACTTCCCAGATCCTCAATTGCAAAATCTCTATATATCTTCTCCAGAAGGCTTTCCCCAGGTCTCTAATCCGAACGGACAAGGTTACCCTAGATTCTTTTCCGAGTTGGGCAACCTCTCAATGGAGACATTTACCGCAGAACCTGCTGCGATCAATGGAAATTCGAATGCCGTTGACCTCATGAACTTGGACCTCATGGTGACGGATTCTGGTATTGACCAGCAGTGGAGGTCGTTTATGAGAGATTCAGGACTGCTAGATCATTCGTTGGGTTCTTGATATACTTACATTATCTATACTGTAGCTAATAGTATCTCTGTACTTCTGCCGTACTTGTATCTATTCATTCTATATCTTCATCTGTTCATCTGTTGGCTCGCCCGACCAATGGCATTTGCATTTGCACTCGATTGCGTGAGATGAGTCAAGATCGGTCAGAACCTTCGGTTAAGATAATTTCAGTACTCTGTCTTGAACACCATGACTGCGAATATTAGGGCCATTGACCTCTTGCACGGCGACTCTGACGTTCATGGCGAGCATATCGAGGTCGCACCGTCTATCTCCGTCTCTACGAGTACTACCATCTCAAAGAACTCCTGACTAAAAGCGACTGATGATGACCCTCACTTAGCTTTCCGAGGCACTCTGGATGAGCTTGCCCTCGATGAAATCGATCTTAAAAATCCAGGCCGGCATGTATATTCGCGTTATACTCAAGACATCTCTACGAGGGTTGAGCATATTCTTGGGAAATTATTGGTGAACCTCATCGTCATGATCCTGCTTCGAATTCCTCTCGCTGAATCATTGCCACTCAGGATGGTCATGCACTAACATACGCTTCCGGACTGGCTGCATGTTTCGCGGTGAACAATCAATCAACATCTGTCGGATGGTGATCCATCTCATGATAGTAACTTCTGGCAGGCCCTCGTGTTCTACAAACCCAAACGAATCGCAATCCGTGGAGGGTATTGGGGTTGCCACAACACTATCAAGATCTACAACAAATGTCGAGACGTCCCAGTCGATGTCATTGACCTCGATGACGAATTCAAGCCAGGTGATTTGTGCTGGTTAGAGACTCCAGTGAATCCTACTGGAGAATCCAGGTAAATAATGATTCATGTTGACTAACCATTCAAGGGTATCGGTGAAGACTTGTACTGATCATTGGTCCCTCGAAGGGATATCCGTTATTACGCTGACAAGGTGACGCTTTCACGATTTCTGAATGCACATACAGCAAAAAAGTTGAACCAGCTTGATATCACAGATTCACCAAGTTGGGGGAAAACTCGTCGTTGATGCCACTTTTGCCCCACCCCCACTACAGTATCCGTTCAAGCTGGGAGCAGACTGGTGAGCGACCGAGTTCCGTTCGTTGATCATCATCTCCTGTCTGAAGTTGGATGATTCGCAGTATCCTTCATTCCGGTGAGCGATATGTGGCCGGTCCAGAACCTAAATCCCTCAATCAAATCATACCATGACTAGCCACCAAGTACATCGCAGGTCACTCGGATCTCCTGTCCGGTGTCCTTGTCGTGAAGACTGAGGATGAATGGAAAGAAGTGAGTGGCCAGCTAGATGTGAAACTTGATGATGTAGCTGATGTGGAACAACACTTTACAGCTTTTTGGAAACCGTACATACTCCGGTACTGTTATGGGTTCTTTGGAAGCTTGGCTCCTTCTACGTTCCTTGCGGACATTCCATCTCAGGATAGTTCGTCAATCAAGTACTGCCACTGCGTTGGTCCAGTGGCTGCACAGTGTGGCTTCGACACCCAAAGATGGTTCATTTGACGGGGTTCCTGGCGGTGTGCTTACAAAAGGTATGTGTGATGAACTATCATGAAGTCGGGCATCGGTTGATGAGAGAGAGAATAGTCTTCCACTCGTCCCTGCAAGAGGTAGATTCCCGGGGGTTCCATCCCAGTCAACAGATGCCAGGAGGATGGAGTGCTACCTTCTCCATTCTGTTAGCTACCAAGGAGTATGCCAAGGTGCTACCATACTTGACAAAATACTTTGTGGTGAGTTCAGGGAAATTTGTGCATGTGTCAATGGTTTGACTTTTCATTACTTCTACAGCCTGCAACAAGCTTGGGGGGTGTCGAATCGCTCATTGAGTATAGAGCAAGAGCTGATCCAGACGAGGATCCCACATTGATCAGACTGAGCATAGGCGTAGAAGATTTTGAGGTCTGATATTCCATTTTTCCTAACCATGATGTCTAATGCTCTGTATCTTCTATGCAGGACCTCAAAGCCGATCTGGGACAAGCACTTCGTCAATGCAAAGAAGCTACTGTAGATTCTAAATAAATACCAACATGTGCCCAACTAGTTAGCTCTTCTGCATGCTGGGTCGGCCTGCTATCTAAGAGTAGATCAAGTCGCTGTCGACGGCGAAGATGCCACAAGCAAAGCATTCATGTACGTTTACTACCATAGAAATCCAAGAACCTGACTTTATCCTCCCAACCCATCGTCATCCTCTTGAACTTGCCTAACTGAGCGATCAACACTGCTGAGGCTTCAGCTAGTTGGTCTTGAGTCGAGGCTCCAACATTGAGGACCTCGTTTACCAAAAAGGTGGGGGAGCTTGGTGAGTCCGATTGAGCAAGCAGTCTGATTGTGAGAGCAGGTAGGGCGAGGGAGGATGCCAAGGCGAAGACATGAGGCAGCGGATTCAAGCTTGAGGACAATGAAGGAATAGAGTGGGTCACGGTAGGTGAGAGGCCCGTTGGAGGATCATATCTATGCATCGTTTTTAGTACATATGTGGTGGAACGCAAGGACTATCGACTCGACTCACCTGACACACATGATAAAAACATTCCATCCCTTGACCGGAAGAGAGTGCTGTTTGAACAGGCTCCCAAAACGTAGCAGCCCTCTACCGTTACTCGTCGTGCATTCAGGAAAAACAACGATGGGTCTGTTAGATGTTTTCCGTATCTCTTCCAGGGACTGTGGTGTACGTTTGGTAGCTGAAGCATACGGAGGTGCTCTACCAGTTTCCCTCAGCATTGTGAACAAAGACACGGGGCTGAATCCGATGATCTCAACCTGAGAGGAAGGTTTTCGGCTGGTAGATGTGACTTCGGGCATACTACTCCTAGCTGAGCGGCGCCCTGGAGTACTAGAGATGGGAGAAGAAGTAACTGAAGGAGCTTCCTGGACATCAGATTCCGGTATGGGTAATAGGAAGAGTGGATCGAAGCTATAAATACAAGCTCGCGTAAGGAAGGAGAGAGGGAGGCAGAACAGACATGCCTCACCGATAACTAAGCCACAGGAGCTCAACCCATGAGGCCCAATTCGATATAATCACATCGCCAGCACGAGGACTCCAGCTATCTGTAGTTTGTTGAGTTCGTCTGAAACAATGAATCGGGAGTGAGCGTCTGGAAATTTACGGTCGCGCAAAGACTAACCCTCGTTTTTTTGATACGATCTCAGGTGATATCCAAAAGAATCCCAGGCAGAGTAGAATTACTCGGACTATGGCAGAGGATATCACGCGTTTGAGAGAAGGTATCGCTGCCTGTGTCCATCATGAGCACGCGTAACCTTAATCAAGCGAAAAGTTGATGCTTACAAGAATCACAGCAGCAAAGACGTAAAGAATCGCGAGAAGGAATATGAGAATTAAACGAAGGAGTGCCACCACATATTGAAGTGGCAAAAGGGCTATTGAGAGGATGGCAGAATGGGAACCGGGTGAGGGTACGGGTGTTAGGAAAGGCTAGATGACACGTCGGTGGTCGTTGTATAGAGCAATAAGAGGGCCAACCTGGATGCCAGTTCCAGGATCCTAAGAGAAATGTGAGCCATCTCAGGAGAGTAAGAGTTTTTGGAGGTTACCCGGTAAGCGCTGTACTTTTCCATCGAAGAAGGGAGTAGAAAGAATAAGCGCCCATGCGCAACTGCGCCACCGATGTAATTCTCACACTTCTTCTAGCTTCTTCTCCTTCTCCTCGTCATCCACGATGACCAGCGAAAGCTCCGAGTCTGATTCACGCCTTCAACAACTCCTTCGTCTACCTAGGCGCTATGCTGCTCATGCTTTGCATCGTTATCGACGGCTTGGAACGTTCGGAAAGGTGAGTCCCTATTTCACTCTACTTATTGATTATAGCTTGTTCATTCCTCCCATTTGAAAGATGGTGTTGTACATATGGGCGTTAATAAACGTTTTTCTGCGTATATCACTTCTACTTCCGTCGAAATAATTTGAATCGACTCAAAGCCTCATGCAGTCATCTTTATCGTTGTCGTGACCCCGGCGAGAATATTCCAAACCCTGTACGATGAATCTACCAAATTATCACATACACGTTTCGGGTTCTTGGCTCTAGGAGCAATAATCGGTATGCCTTTATCAAGTCAAGTGTCGCCGCTACTCATTCCACGGCACACACACTATACACAGTCTTGGTTTCCTTCCCTCCCTTATTTGGACATACCACAACAGTCACCGTGTGCGGCTTTGCGTATGGATGGAGAATTGGTTTTTTCATAGCTGCGGTCGCCTCTATCGTCGGCTCTGCATCTGCATTCTGTATTTTGCGGCTCCTATTCTCATCTAGATTACGACAATGGTCAGCGAAGAACACCAAATTCATGGCGCTTGAATCGGTTGTGGTAGGTTGGTCTCTTTCTCTCGTATTCGGAAATTGACTCGCTTCTAGAAAGAAAAAGGGTAAAATAGCAATGCTCCTTACTACTCTTCATATCATTCAACGTTGTTGACCACAGGCTTCCTCTCATTATTTTAATCCGAGTCTCCCCATTCCCTCCTTGGGTCTACTCAAATTCTCTCTTTGCTGTGAGACATCTCGTTTTTCCTTTTGTACCAGCGTCTTTCGCTTATCAATTCGATGTTCAGTCCATCCAATCTGTAGCCTTATGGCAGTTTGTGGTCGCCACGACTTTTGTGTTCCCCAAGCTTTTGTTGCATGCTTTCATTGGCTCTCGAATGGCGGCTCTGTCCGATGGAAATCAAAGGGACCAAATGGATACTAGTATGTTCTAGCGCCATCTTTCCCTCGAGTTTTTATTCATTCTTCGACTTTGCGTAAAGGCACCAAGATTCTCAACGGCTGTTTGATCGGCGGTAGGATCATCTTTCACTGTACTTTCACTGTCAAAACTAATGAAAGATGGACTTGCCCAGGTGGTATCGCTGTTGCTGTGCTTGCAAGCTGGTATGTAGTCCATCTGGTTCATTGCCAATCCTCGTCTGATGTGAACAATTTAGGATGGTATACACCCTCGTTCAGAATCATATCAGAAAGCTGGAAGGAGTCTCGCCTGATGTAGACGAGTTGGCAGCTGAGGCTATTGAAGATTTCAATGAAGAAGCTCCTTTGCTCGGTTAAACCATCCCAAGGACCTTATGTAGAGCCTTAGAAGTGCTTTGTATCCAATGTATCATCAATACACGTACTCCTACCTACTTGTATAGACATCTAGTAATAATGCAAGAATAGCAAGCTCAAACTCGACAGAATGAAAAACACAAGAATGAATAGTCTACTATCCTTCGATCGTCTTCGAGCCTCACGAAGCTGGACATTCCCCTTCTCGACCATCGAAGTTGACGCAATAGCATCCTCGTACAGCTGATCAGTCAACTCGGTCTGTTTCGTCAAGTGCTCCACCAACTCCATCTGTAACGCACTTATTTCCATCAACCGTGATTCTGCTTGGTGGACAGAATCAAGCGTTTCCTGGACTGATCGCAGGATGTTCGCATTTTCAGTTTCAAACTGTAGGATCTGTGATGATGAGAGCTCAAAGTCATCTTCATCATCGGAAGGAGGGGCCGTATCGGGTAAAGGGAACGAAGGTCCAGGCTGACGCGTGGTTTCGTCCATAGCTGGTGCGCCAATCGTTGCAGCAATGAAGCTAGATGATGTGTCTCCAAGCCAGCTGCTAGACGTTGACGCCCGGGGTCCAAAGGTGTCCTGTGAAGTCATATTCAATGCCTCCAGCCCTGCGCCTGATCCTAATGTCCGCGACCTTTCCACTTCACGTTTAACGCGCTCTTCCTGCATCTCCTTCTGTTTCTGGCTGGCCTCGGCTAGACGTCTGCTGAGGTACCAGGTAATACTCGAATGATGTGCCGCAACGAAATCCGAGGAGATGGTGGACGCGTCTTTCCTCAACCGCGCAGGAAGAAGACGTGTTAGAGGGTTGACTTGGTTAGAGACATGCTCTGCACGTTCTACAGTAGTTGTTTGTATTCAATCAGTAGAGTCAAAGGCGTCAAATACTGAGGAAGTATCGTACTCTTTTCTGAAGCTTCCATTTGTTTGATATTGTCAGAACAACGGGTCAGAATTTGCCGAGCTTGGATATCAATCTGGTCTCTTTGTTCGTTAGAGAGCTGCCGTATGTTAGACCATGAAACATCTTCGCTGAAGTCTATGAGTTTCGTTTCATGGTACTGTGAGGGTCCGCTTCGTTGGTCTATGTTCAAGTAGGGTTTCCGAATGCTAGAAAGCATCCGCGTCAATTTGTTGATGGAGTTCAGCTGTAGGGTACTGAGCAAATAATCTCTGGGTACGACCTCAAACTCGGTCGAAACTTACAACTGTGTATGCATTGGCAAGGTATTCCTCTCCTATAGATGTTTCTTCCTTCTTTCGATCTTTCAGTTTCTGAAGATTCCGGCTTTTCGATTTGCCCTGTTCTGAGCCACTGTGAGTCTTCACCGCGTCCAAGAACTCAGATGTGCGGTCGCTGCGGGCCATTGTGTTTGTGGATGGAAATGGAAAGGCTTTTGGGAAGAATTTCAAGAAAACGCCTGAGCGCTGCCACGCGATAGCGTCATCAAATGTCACGTGTATAGTGCTATATCAGTCTCCAAATTTTCTTGGCAAAAGTTAAACGTTCTCTTCGACTTAATCTTTCTTCGCGAACGCACAGCAGTAATGCACGAAGGTTCGCGAACTGTAGTCGCTGAGGCAGAGTGAGATGTCCTTGTTTGAGGCGGATCGTGTGTATACACCACCACTTTTTGCCATAGTTTGTTGACTAACAGTCATGGTCAGAGCTGTAGAACTTCCGTTGGATTACCTCTGCTCTATATGAATTGTCATTGTCTATGTTACATCTATATTATCAATCTACGTCTTTGCTCTTCGTCTATCCCAACAATGAATCCCTTCAGCTTGAGTCTAGATCTATATCTCCCATTCTCGCAACAACCAATACTTCCTGCAAGATTTTTCAGTCTCGAATGATTGCATGCAAACGAAGAATACTTACGACAATAGTCATGTCCATCTATGATGAGCCTGCAAACGGCGTTTCTGGCCAGTTCCAAGATATCCTGTTCCTGCACAAAAGAGCAACTAATAACAGTAACGCTCTCAATCGGCGCAGCGGAGGTTTTCAACCGACTCCGGACAAACCTAACCAAAGCACGACCAGTAACAACACTACACCATCGCAAGTCGACCACGGCAAGCTCAGGACAATAACCCTGGTCACCGTGTAAAGATTCGAAGACTGCGTCTGATATCTCACTGTCATGTAATTTGAGAGTCCTGAGTTTGGTGAGAATTTTGAAACAGGCAATAAAGATATCTTGAGCGATATCAACGTCACGGAGTTCAAGTAGTTCCAACGAGGTGTTACCGAGTGTAAGCCATTGGAAGAGGGTTAGACCAGACCATTGGTGGGAGACTGATATAGCTTCCGCCGAAGACATCAGGTGAAGGTGTTGGAGGGTGGGAGTGTGGATGTTTTGCAGTAGAGCAAAAAGGTCAGGTTGGCCTACGAGTGTCATGATTTTGAGCGAAGGGAGCAGAGTAATAGGTCGTTCCGTATCTAGGCTGGATGAGAACGACGTAAATTGAGCCCGCGATAAGGATACAGAGAATTCTTCCAGCAACGGAAGTCCGCCCAGGATATCCAGTAAGGTGGTGATTGAAAGCGAAATCGTACTTTGTCCTCTTAGGTGGATGGTCAAATTAGTGATATTGGTAGGAATATCACTCTGGATTGGTACGTTTCGCGTGATAACATAGGAAGTAAGAGAAGGACAGGCACTGAATGCGCCCAGATTATGAAGCATCGCATCATCCTCCACAAGGCCGTCTGTAGATCCAAACTCCTCATCTATAGACACACGAAGCGTCCGTAGATTCGAGAACTCGCCTGTGCATCGGTCAAGAATGTTGTTGACAGGAGCGAGATATACGGAGTCCAAAGCGAAGCTACGCCAACGTGTACGTTGGGATAGTAAGAGAGCCAAGGTTTCGAAGGTGAATCCTGCGTAGTTGCGTATGTCGATAGTGATATCTATCGGAACGTTCACTGACTTGTTGAGCCATAACCAAGTACGCCTGTATGGATCGGAGGTATTGTCGACATTAACGTATACTTGGGACCATACAGAGGGAGCCTGGGCAGCTTTACGCCATTCAGAGCATACTTGGGAAACAACAAGTGGGGCGCGAGTCCAGCCGCCGATGGCACAAATTTCGAAAATGTAAACGAGAATTTCGGGAGGAAGGCGACGGGCCAAGGTGATCTTTCCCTTCAGATAACGAATCTCTTGTTCGTGATTCCGGATCTGAAGTTCAAATTGTCGCACACGACGGATGAGAGTTTGCATCTCATCATGAAGACTAGCGATGGAATGTTCATGATGAGTGATTTCTCGGCGGATTTCGATATCTTCAGCGTCTGTGCCAACATTGAGGGACTTGCAGAATTGAGCCGTAAGCTAAGCTTAAGCTGTGTGTAGTTAGCTGATGGATTAGACTCACCAACATTTGAAGATATGTAATGGAGGTAATAATCCAAGCTGAACTAAATTGAGCGCTTATTTTTGGCGACAGCCTTTTCTTGAACCATCACAAGTGAGTCTACAAAATTATTTTGTTTCTTTCGTGCAATGATGATTCAGAGTGGAATCATGAACAACCTGCTGATTCATATACTTACGGGGTTGTAATGTTGACTAAAGAATGTTCTAGATACTGCTGAATTCTCTCCAGTTCAATGCTTTCTTTCTAACATTCAAAGCTAACATTCGTTCTCAAAGATCATGGATCCTAGAATGGCGCGCGACCCGCGGCTTGCAAGAATCCAATCGCAAGCATCAACACCCGTTCCTTTTGCTCCTCCTGAAACTCCTCCATTAGTCGACACCACCCAAGTTTCATTGTCATCCTCTCAATATCAGAACAATCACCAATCCTCTGAACACCCAAACCCAATCTCATACAAATCTCGTCCGCTCTTTTGTGTCGTCTGTGCAAGCAATCAAGTGGGTCCGTCGTATCAAGCCTGCGCTGTTTTTGATATTGATGCATAACAAAGAACAGATCAATGGAAGGACACTATGTGCTTGCGTGCGTTTCCATCCCATCCGCCCTTCCTCCTCTTTCCCACATTTTCCTAGCAAAGCTGGATACCGTGTCATTTCTTCGGGAACAGGCTCAGCAGTGCGCTTACCTGGACCGTCAATAGACAAGCCCAATGTTTACAATTTTGGAACTCCGTATAATCTCATTTACGAAGAGTTGCAGACCAAAGATCCTAGACTGTCAGTTTCTCCATATCACACTGACTGAATGTTGTCGTGATATTCCTCGCTCATCTTAGATATACAGCCAATGGAGTATTGCAAATGATTGATCGTAACAGGCGAATCAAACGCGCGCCAGAACGTTGGCAAGACACCAAGACGGTTGCAGATGTGGTTATCACCTGCGAGGAACGATGCTTTGATATTGTATGCGACGGTGAGCAGCTGAAATCCTCTTGAGTAGGACATGTCCCTCATTCTAATCTTAGACCTCTTGACTCGTGGTGGGGAGTTCAATCGTCCAGTTCATATCGTCAACATTGAAATCAAGGACAATCACGAAGAAGCACTGCTTGCTGGAAAAGCTATACTCGATCTCGCCTCGGCCGTGGGTGGAATCTATGACTTTTTGTTGACATGAAAATAACGATTTATCTGTAGATTGAAGCTGCTGAGGATATTGATGAAGACTTTGACAAAATATTGGAGGTACAGCAGAGTAAACACCCTCATGCTCTTTTGCACGCAGTCGGTTTCTATTGAACAAGAACCGGGTTCATCATCTGGATTCTGAGCGCATTTTGACCTCGAAATCTGTGTGTTATCGCTGCATCAATTTGACCTGGGCATTGTAAAGGTTCATATCTCAGAGAGTACATTCGTGTATCTTGTAGCATGTTGTGTATTATTCGAAATATCGAAATCGTGAAATAGTTGAAGTACGACCATGAACGCTTACGGCATACAGTACGCGCGTCGAGCCGCGTCAACCAGTCGCTCGAAATTCTTCATCTTTCACCATTACTCTCATCTTCTAAATCATGGCCAGTGCAGACGGTGGTGCTTACAGGTTCGCCTTGGTCCACACACAAATCCTAGGAGCTCAAGAACGATCTTTGCAGTTATTCTCTCACTGTCTTTTCTCCGAGCGGGAAACTTGTTCAGATCGAACATGCCTTAGCAGCTGTGTCTCAAGGAACTACCAGCCTTGGAATCAAAGGTTAGCAATCTCTGTCACTTCCACAATCACTTCATTATCTAGTTCGTTTCTAGCTTCAAACGGTATAGTCATCGCCACGGAGAAGAAATCGCCCTCGATCCTGGTAGATGACTCGATGTTAGAGAAAGTTGCGGTCGTTTGTCCAAATATTGGCATTGTCTACTCTGGGATGGGTCCAGATTTTCGCGTTCTCATCACAAGAGCACGGAAAAGCGCGCAGGCATATTGGAAGATGTACGGTGAATATCCCCCGACCCGCGTTCTGACTCAGGAGATTGCGAATGTTATGCAACAAGCGACACAATCCGGGTACGTCCCACTTCAGATCTTCATTGCGATGATGTGTCAAAAAGCTGAAACGATACGTTCTAGAGGTGTGCGGCCGTATGGCGTTTCGCTATTAGTTGCTGGTTGGGATATCACTCGAGGACCGTCCTTATACCAAGTGGATCCTTCCGGATCGTTCTGGGCATGGAAGGCTAGTGCCATAGGAAAAAACATGGTCAACGCTAAAACCTTTCTGGAGAAGCGGTGCGCTGAGTCGAATTATCATCTCCATTCGGAACATCTCTGACATTTGGCGCAGTTACAATGACGACATTAGCCTCGAGGACGCAATACACACCGCCCTCTTGACACTCAAAGAGGGATTTGAGGGGCAGATGACAGAGAAGACAATTGAGCTGGGTGTCGTTACGGTCCCGACCCCTGCAGAGATTGAAGAAGGTCGTACTGGGTCAGCGACGGGAAGGCCTAAGCCAACCTTCAGGAAATTAACAGAAGAAGAGGTCCACGACTACCTCGCATTGTAATTTGTGAGCAGTTATGTGTATTGCCTGTTATGACCATTCTCATATTTCGCATCGGTAGTATTTCTACTACACCCAGTGTTATGACTCGTGCTCTGCGTTCAATCATATCGGTAATACAGTCTATCCGACGCGTTACATGCGCAGTACCATCTCATCCTAGCAAGTTTGTAAACGCGCTTGTTCAGCATTCAACGGACTTTTACACCATCTTTGATCCATCAACGTCAATACCATAAATGAATGATCTGATCGTTCACAGGTCGCGAAGTGGACGATTCCGAACGACTAATGGAGTCACGTCGGTTTCATTGTACAGCTTGTGGGTAAGTGGGTATGAGGGGCCAGCTTTTAGTCTGAAGGTGATTTATCTTTGTGGGCCAGGCTAGCATCCTACGTGACCGTTTATCCACAGAATGTTCAGAAACCATCAATATCATCAGCTCATGCCGAACTCACCGTTTGAGTCGCGGAAGGTTTCGAACCTGTATAAACCACATCAGTTGACTGTTGAGCCAGTTGATATATTCTTCGCACAGGTTTTGTTTCATGTTGCAGTCAAGACAACTCCCAGGGTATCCATCTTTCATGGCATGGAAAATTTGGCCGTTGTCCGATATGTACTCTTGGTGTTGATAGATAAGTATCCTTATGGCTGTTCTACACGTGTAAAGATCTTGATTTTTGAGACGCGTCACTTTTCTAGATTCATTTAGCTTTCCTATTCTCGTTTTATTCTTATATATAAGCCAAGTACATACTCCCAGCCAGTTTTCCTACTTCTTTTCTTTCCATGTCAACTCTTCCTGCGAACTCCCCTGCCACGAGACGAAGGAGGGCACAGATAGCGTGTAGAAACTGTCGGAAGGTGAATAATCGTGCTTTCGTGATGTCTTGAGCTGCTGATCAAATCGTAACAAAAGAGAAAGATCAAGGTAGACGATCATTCCTTCTGCATGTCCCGCGTAGCTGAACACGCACCTTCGGCGTAGTGTGTGACCAATGAGGAACCGCCGCATAATCCTTGCGAACGCTGTCAGAGAAAGGGGCTGATATGCGAATACGTTGCTGTGGGGGAGCCGAGCCCACCATCGACTCCAGCACTGGAGCGTTCTGTGGGTGCATTGTCACCAGATCCGAATTCTACTCAATCATGATCATCTACACAGGTGAAAACCGAGCAGATACCACTCAGCAGCCAGGGATATTCCTACGCGGGTGGTTCGCAATATCCTAATTCAACATACCCTACGGAACACAGCATGGGGAATCAGATGGTTGGCTATCCAAGCTATCCTCATATGGGAAATCCCAGCCATCCTGCACATTTGGATCCCCTCGGTTTCTCACCTGAAATGCATGGTCATTGGGCTGGCCCAAACACGAATGCTGGAATGGTAGCGAACCAGCCTGCAGCCACGTTCGATAGATCATACCCTGGTTTTCCCTCAGATTATTCAAGTTCGAATCCACCGCAATGGAGCCATACACCGGATCCTACACGCCCTGCGAGTGCTTTTGAGAACAGACTTCCTTATTATGCGCCTTTGCCCGATGCACAGAATGCTGCACTCTATCCCCCTCAATCTTATGACCCGATGCATCTGTGAGTTTGGCGCACCTCTTAGAGAGTCCGACTAATGTATTTGCAGTTGTTGGTGCAGACAAACGCCTTGTATATGCAATGGACGTCGTTGATCGACAGAACGTCGAAGTTATACTGCAATATTCTAATTTATAGTACTGTCCTCATAGTACGAGACTCCTGATAGACGCTATGTTACTCATGAGACATAATCCATTAATTGCATTACTTGTGGGGTTATTTTTGAGGAAGACACAAAGCATTCAAGTTACAGTACTCGCAATCTCAATGCTCAGAGTCTTCAGTAGACAGGACCGAGTTAAACGGAATATTTCTTCTCGTACGTACAAGACGAGCTCTTAATGAAACGATACCTTATTCATACATTACATCGTACAACAAATTGATGGCATGGTTACTTGGATCACAGCGAAAGAGTGGTTAAGCCTGATTGAGCCTTCAGAATATGCCTCCATCGCCAGTAATTCAAAGACTGAGAGGCCATTGGAGTTTCTCCCCGATATTCCAGTGCACGGCTATTGAACGCCATTGATGAGGTACCGTCAAGTGAGAATTGGCTGATAGCGCACCTTTGATGGATGTATATTCTTCTAGAGCATAACTTCCCAGTTCGCGACCTTAATGGCTTTGTCAGGTCTTGAAACCAGATACAAGGTCCGTTCGACTCGTACCTATACCTGATTGCTTCTTCCCTCCAAAAGGAACGTTGTTGCTTAGAACGTTGTATTGATTGACCCAAACCTATATGCAGAGATGCTTGAGTTCTTATTCATAGATCCAAAAATAATTACGACGCTCAAGAATACTTACCGTTCCGGCTTCCAAGAGCCCAGATACCCTCATACATTGACTTGCATCAGCTTGATTTAGGGGGTGATATCAGAGATATATCAATAGTAGAAGAACACCTCACTAGAATGAAGCCCCGCGCCCAAACCATACGTCGTGTTATTAGCTGCAGGTGAGTGAGTAGATGCCACATGGAGATACAGAGGAAGCTTTTGGTACCTAGAGCTACAGCCTCTTCTTCGGTTTTGAATCGACCAATACTCAAAACGGGTCCGAAAATCTTTCAATATGAGAAAACGTTTCAACCGCAAGCCTTCCTCTTCTTGATATCAATGACAAACCTCCTCCTTAACCTGTCAAGAAGTGATGTTCCAGTCAGAGGAAGGAACGAGGCAAAGTTGAAGTGAATACGAACAATTTTCATGTCCGAATTGACATCTGTGAAGACTAGTAGTGATAGACGAGATTGATGAGTGGTCGAACATATTCAAAAGAGTAAATAATCATCGTACTTGTCGGGTCCACGAAATAACCTTTCGTGTTTCGCCTTTCTCCTCCTAGAACAACTTTCGCACCCTCTGCTTTGCCAGCATCGATATAACCCCATACACGGTCAAATTGAGCCTTCGAAACCTACGATTCCAAATCAGTTGAAGTGATTCTTGGCCTACTACATAGCCCTCTTACCAAGGGTCCCCTCCGGTACTCTTGTCAAATCCATCGCCGATGACAGTCTCTTTGACGGTAGATACCAGGATATCGATAAACTTATCATATACAGAGTCCTGAACATATATCCGGGAACCCGCAGTGCAATCTTGACCAGTGTTGTAGCAAATTCCCAGCGCGGACCAGGCTGCCGCTAGATGTTCGTACAAAACAGTCAGACAGATTTGTTTAGCCTAGACATCAGTGCACAGTGACTCGCCTTGTTTAAGGTCAGCAGATTCGAAAATCAGTTGAGGAGATTTTCCTCCGAGCTCTAGGGAAACCTAGTGCATAACTTGCTGAGTTCAGTTGGAATGAGCCAGGAGTTTGGAACACACTTTCTTGAGATTCGATTTGGCTGCGGCTTCCATGATTTTGCGACCGGTTATAGTAGAGCCAGTGAAAGCAACCTTGTCAACGTCAGGATGTGCAGATAGCGCAGCACCTCCGACAGGGCCTAGAGATGGTACAGTGTTGATCACTCCTGGAGGAAAACTAAGGCACAGTGTCAATTGAAACGTCGAACACAACACTGTATTTTCGGTACCCAGCTTCAACTACGAGTTCAGACAATTTCTGTGTTTTACGTCAGTCGCAGGAATTGTATGAGGGAATGAGATTGCCGTACCAAAGCAGTGAGCGGAGTGATTTCGGAAGGTTTCATGACGATAGTGCAACCCACTGCCAATGCGGGGGCGACTTTCCAAGACCTGCGCAAGAGATAGGTGAAACTTGAATCTCGAACCATGGCCAGAGACGAAAACCATACCACATATTAATCGGATAATTCCAGGGGATACTGTTATGCAACTGCCATTAACACTGGTACCTCACACAAAAGACACTCAGCACATCTGGCCACAGACTCCTATCGGTTCATGTCGGGTGAATGCCATCTTGGACTTGTTGTCAACTTCAATGGTCTATATGACCAAATTCAGCACAGCACGCTCGGGACGCATTCGGGAAAGTGAGCCTCTGACTTGACCAGTGATCTTATCAGCCCATCCAGCGTAGTACCTCAAACATTGGATACTGTCACCAATATCAAAATCCCTGTCATAGATGTAAGTAAGTCAATCTCAGAGGAGTCTGTGAACGGCAGAACCTAGCGACAGCGACCGGTTTTCCGTTATTCAAGGTTTCTAGTTCAGCTAACTCTTGCGCATCCCTCTCAATCAAATCAGCCAACTTGTTCATCAGACGGGACCGTTCCCAGCCGGTGACATTCTTTCCCCATGTCGTTTTGAAAGCTGTTCGAGCAGCAGCCACTGCGACATCTATATCCTTTGCAGAGCCTGATACAGAGTTTCAGCCGAATGATCTCTATCGTTTGTTGGAAGGCTCACCAGCGACAACACTTGCAATGACTTCTTCGGTAGCAGGATTGAAGCATCTTGCAGGTTTTCGTCGTCTTGAGTCAAGATAGCACAAGATAAATGAAGGATTGAACATACTGAATGACTTCTGAAGAGTCCACAGAAGGAACGAATTCATTATTGATGAACAAACCAGTGGAAACACTGATCTCTTTGTTCAGAGCGGGGACAGGGATCTTAACTGTATGGGCCATAGCGATGAAGGTGAAGATAAGCAAGAGGTTAGACCGCCTTTTTCAATGACCATGAACGTCATATGCTTCCCACAAAGAGATAACGGGTTACGGTAAGCTCGTGACTGTTGAGCTCGCCGATGCCAACAACGAAGCTCGATAGAACCGACACGTTGCTTTGAATTTTGTCTACAGTGTCATCGACGATGAACTGTGTGCAGCATATACTTACAGCGGATTTGAGGTGCGCACTGCGTGAAGGAGTCCGAAGAGAAGCAGTGACGCCATCATTCCTTCACGTGATGTAACTACTAGTATTTTTTTTCGGGCAAGTTCGGAAAAGTTAGTTTTACTCCCTCCTTCAACTAGACCATAGACGACACTTAGACTTTAGATTCTCAATGTCTCTCGCTCTCGCATCTCGCTCTGTCGCTCGTACGCACTCCGCCATCTTCAGGCGCCAGTTGCACGCTAGTCATGCCGTCCGTTCATCCCATGGTAATTACCACGTATGTATTCTTTGTACCTGGACTGGTCTGGACTAGAACTTTTCTTATACTGTACAGCATCTCCCATTTGCCTGGCCCCATGACAAGAAAGCCAGCTTTGCTATCAAATTGACTGCTTACCTAGGACTCGGGTTTGCTATCCCCTTCGTTGCTGGAGCGTATCAACTGTGAGTTACTGGTTTCTCTCTTAGTCTCATGTTGATCAACGCGAACAATTCTTAGGCAAAAAAGCGGGGCTTGAAGAACTGGCGCGCGCGTATCACTGGCCATTAGAACTATAAGCTACTTATGAAGTTTTAATCGAAATTTGTACAACGCATGTGTTGTTCCTAATTATCCACAAAACACGACTTGCACTATTGTATATCACCATTTGGTATCTTTCCAACAATTACACGTTCGAGCTAAGAATCCTGGGTCGCCTTCTAGAGCGCACAAACCGATGGACGACACAACTTTGGCGCCAGATATGCCATTTTCATCTTGTGTACTGGCAAGAACAACATCATGAACAAGCACTGTTCCGAGTTGTGAGAAGGAAGGAAGGAAGGAAGGACGACGTTTCAAATTTCAGCGTTTGGGCGTTCAATCAGCCACCTCACTCACCAAGATACTCGTTGGCTTCCTTGACCAGTGAAAAATTCCCACAACCTTTACTTTGAATGAACTCGAACAGAGTCTTGGTTGGGTGATGTGATAGTGTCTGTAGTGTGATGTGGCGGTTGTAGAATGGTTCAAAGACCTTGTCGAAAAATGCCTCCGCTCCTACCGGTGAGTATTCGTCAGAAACATAAAGTGCACCTAGAATAGACTCCAGAAGATCTCCCAAAACCTGCACATTCAGAAAATGAGTGATGGACATGAGCACCAGCGCTAGACACTCGAGATTTCAATGTTTTAACCTTGGGTGACTCGATGTTGTGCCAAAATTGTCCGCAGGGACGACCTTCTTTTTCTGCTGCAGCATACTCCTCGTTTTGAGCTTGAATGACCAGAGTTTCGTACTCGCGAATGTCGTGGGCGAGCTTGTCAGATCCAAACAAGAGATGGTGATGCAGACCAGACAATACACACAAAGCCGCCAGCGTGGTGTTTGAAACCATGGCACCCTGTAAGACGTCCGCCAATTTAAATCGACCATGACTCAAGTTTTGAGATATCAGAGCTCACTTTCAATACAGTCAACATGCCAGGATTCATTTGCTGATGACGATGGAAAAGGTGACGAATCACCACTGAACAACACGAGTTAGTATCCAATGATTTTCGTTGCCGCCACTCGAAACTACGTACTGAAATCCAATATCGCATCCCCGATGAATTCGAGACGCTCATAGGTGGTTGACTGAGCGCTGGTTTTATGCGTCTACCGTACCACGTTTACAACGTTACGGAGTTAGCTGAAAGAAAGCACTCACCAGTGCCTGGATCAAGAACTGTGGTCGTTTGAATGGACAACCTATAATAGCTTCGATACCTCCAATCGTACTTGATGAAATTTGTACTGCCACAACAGGCTCAGAAACTTCCTGAGATCTCTTCCCGAAATCAGCCCATTTTTCGATATTAGGTAGAGGAACATTCAAAGCTTTGGCAGCTTTGAGAGCCGCATCTGTGCCACCAGATAAGAGTGCCGCCCCCATGATGGCTTCCACCACATCAGCAAGAACCTCGGACCGCAAAAGTAAGATGCGTTGAGGGAAGATTCATCCTTATATCACTCACTTTGTCACCAAGATGTTGCAACGGTTTCCGATTCAGTATTTTAAGGGCCCTTCGCCGTTTCTTGGGAATAAAAACGTTCTTTTGATCATCCGACGAGGGAGTTGTCTTGCGACTTGATTCTTCTTCTTTCTTTTCTCCGGTGTCGCTAGCTGGAGTTCGAGGAACAGACCAGCCTTTGAAACTCAAAGGTCTCGATCGAATGGACGAGGGAAGGCCGACAGCAATGGCATTTTTCCACAATGACTTGTTGGAAATCAACGCTTGCCTATAATTATGCATGGAAGACTCGTCTGCTTTTGGATATGTCACAAACACATAGATAGATGAAAGTAGCTTCAAGAATGCATCTCCTGTTGAAACATGTCAAATGAATCATTGGGACTAGAATGAAGACAAACTAACCAAGAAGCTCTAAACGCTCATAGTCGTACTCAATGCCAGCTGATGGTGGGGAGATAGCGACGTGCAATAGCTCGTCTGACACACAGTAATCTAGAAGTCCTGAATTCAATTCCTTCACGAGCAAGAAATCATTGATTCTCCGCATGATACAGGGAAGTAGAAGGACTGTGCGGAACGTGCTGTGATCCTGTCAGATAAGTATGTCACTCCATGGACGACCTCATTCACCTTGCGGGCACTGTGACCTTGGCACATAACTCCGGGATGAAATCTGCAGACATTTAAAAAGGTATTGGCACAGCGATCATTGAAAAAAAAAAAACTACGAACACCGGCGCTTTGAAGTCGACGGGGTGAAAGGACCAGCGGCAGGTTGGAGACGATCTTTCAAAGGCGGTAGACGCACTACTTCAAGCAGAGGTTGCTGATCATTCTTGAGGCCTTCGAATCCTTCTCGATTGGCCTTGCAGTATTCAAGAAGATTCTCATATTCCTGTAACTGCAGACCGGTTCAATGATGACGACCTGAGGCAAAGAAAGAACGTTGATGTTCACCTCGGGATCCAGCGGTTTGCTAAGAGGATTGAGATCTGGTCTGACCACGACGGTATCATATCTTCTGGTATAAACAGCCCATCGATCTTGTATAAGAGCATCCACTATGTCCTCTCTCAGGGCTTCCACGCTATCGCATTTCAAAGGGACAACCCAATCTTCTAAAGTGGCGGATATTGACTTCCATGAAATGAAATTGGAAACATCAAGTTCTTGTGAGCGCTGGGCTACTTCGCAAGACCATTCGCCTGTAAGTGGGACGTAGTGAGCAAGGGTCTCGTTGATTGAATAGGGGTAAGATTTATTCAACATCGCCCGCCACAGCAGAGTATTGTATGCATGGATGTCCTGCAGTTGACTCTCGTTCAATACGATGGGTTTCGCCCGAATCAAACTGATGCTTGCCGGGATACCAGCAAAGAACACGTTGAAATCTGGGATATCGGGCAAGGGCTGGCGCACCAACATGACTAGAGGCGCGTGGAGAGGTAACGACTCGGAAACAATCCCGCAGTTGACTGAGATTATCATAGGATAGACACGAGTCAATGGATTGAGGGGAACCAGTGCAGTATTCGGCCAAAACGCCGGTGACTTTATCGGGTAAGTCCGGGTTCCAGGGATTTTGGGATTCAAAGCCGGTAGCGGGTCGCTGTCAGACGGTGTGGCCCAAGTCCTTGGAAAAACGCGAGAGTCAAGGAGTCCCTGGTGGTACAACCCGGCACAGGCATCATAAGCTGCCAACCTACGAGCTCCTGCCTTGGTCGGACTAGGACTCGACCATGCCATGGGCATGGGCAAGTTCTGGAGGAGACCAGTTCGCCTTACGCGACATACGAAATGACCGTCGTCTTGGACATCGAATTCAAAAAGCGGGTTGTACATCTCACTACCACCTGGTTCACGTTCGGTCGAACAAAGGGGATAGATCGCATTCAGAGCATCCTGCGGATACATTCTACTGCCAGTAGTGGAGTCCCGGATGAAGGATACGGATTCTGATTCTGATTCTTCATCGCTGTCTGATGGATAAGAGTCTCTGTCGGTATAGAGTGAACCATCGGGGATCGAGCTCTGGCGAGTCCAACGATGCGCGTTCGTCCATGCACGGAGCCGGGGACTGGTATTCGATAGGTGAGATATGATTGCATGGTGAGCACCGTTACCACGCTCGACCATGGATATGATATGACTGTTTGCTCCAAGGCAATGCGACAGAGCGTGTGCATGCGATAGTTGACTATCAAATAGGTCGAACCTACAACACAAAGTTAGCACCAGGACACTTCAAGCTAGAAAGTCTTACTTGATGAGAACCGGCACGTTAGGTAGATCAAGGTCCTCTACAGATTTGGTCGCTATGAGTAAGTTACAGGAGCCATCCTTGGCCATACGGAGTATCTCATCCTGTTGGATCGAAAAAATCAACGAAGTGTATACAGGTGAGATAGTAGGGGTATCGTAACCATACCTGGTGCGACGTATCAAGGTTCCGCGCACCAAACAAAACACGTATACGTAGAAATCCAAGCTCAGAGTCGAGCCTTAGCAGTAACTGCATCAATGTGTCTGCGACTATCCGCCGACGCACTAGTAAATCATGTATCAGAACAGATCAGACCGGCAAGATGGAGCTAATTACCAAATATGATACCACAGAAATCTCCACCAAGCTCGCGACAGGATTTCAGGATCTGAACCAACTTCAATACCTTGGGCGTGACGTTAAACCCTGGAGAAGCCATGTCGATTTCCGGAGATGCACCTTGCGGAACTTGAATTAATAATGATTGACGAATTTCCGGCGGGAGAGAGTCTGCTTTGTCTATGTCTATTAACTGCCTACATACTAAACCTGCAGCGAACGAGCCGAGCTGAGCGAGCGCGTGTTGATAGTTCTTGAAGAGACGCCGTATACAGGGCTCGTCCGAACCGAGCGAGCGAAGCTGTCGGACCAATGGAGTAGTCGGTGGTAAATTGGGTGGATCATAGACAACCACAGTCTCTCGAACCGATGGTAGTAGCTCCACCAGACACATCGTACGTGATTCGGCCGTCAGTCCGTGAATTTTGGAATGCAAGTTCGCTTCCAGAACGAGCGAGTCGAAAGATACGTTGGTGGTGAAATCAGTAGATGCAAATAAGCCCGCGAGAATCATCGGCCTAGATGAAGGCGCTGAAACTGCGTAGAATCTCTTCATTATGCGTAGAATTGGATGCGTAACATCTAAACGGTCCGAGCTAAACGGTAGTTCCCCAAACACCAGGGATCCTATTCGATTGAGCTCGAGTGAACCATGAGTGAGTTCATGCAGAAGTGACTATTGATCATGATGTGCATGAATGGTCAAACAACTAACGAGATGAAGGGAGGTTTGCACACACCGAAGAGGTTAGGAGCAGGACTTTTCTCTCGCTCTCTCTGATATTCGAACCAGTCACGTTCATTATATCAGGAATGGCAGCTTGCAGAGAGTTTTCAACATCAGAAGGTGCACTATACGAAACGAAAACCAATGAATGAAACGGCAAAAAGGCAAGGATTGAAATCAAATTTGCACTCTACTATAACCACAGGGTATACGATTTCCTTACGGCCTTTGCGATCCTCCCAGATTCTGGTGATGTATTTTGCTAGAAAAGCGTTTGCAGCTGGCCGGTTAATCAGAAACAATTGTTCAGTGCCTTGAAACAGATACTCACCGTCTTTACTCGATGCTGCAAAAATGACTGACCATAGAATATAAGACGTTGAGGCCGGAGGAGCAATATATAAACAAATTCCTTACTATTCTCCTTCAACGCGACCTCCAAGATCTCATCATCATCATCATCTCCAAAGTTCGAAAATTCCAAATCAACCTTCGTCCGTTTATTCGACCCAGACCAAAACTCCTCTTCTCTCAGTCGTTTCAAAGCACCCGACGACGACGACGATGACGACCACACTTCTCCAAGTTCAACCAACGACGGCGAAGGTTCACCACTAGGTGGGTCTGCAGCATTGCTTTCCAAACCGGACACAGTGAGGTCAGCACCACCTATAGAAGAAGGACTTCGACTGCGGTCTTGGAAAGTGTGGCTTGTTTTCCATTTTGATTTCCATATTGTGAGCATCGCGCATTTGCGGTTTTTTGGGTTGGGTTGGTTGGAGTTGAAGAAGAGAAGAATGAATGAGGATGGGCGCCTATTTGTCAAAGCGTGTTGACCGCGTGAGGTCGCGTGCGTGTGCGCAACTAATGTGCAATCACCTTGGGTCAATTGTGACTTGTTCCTCCTCGATAATTCCGTGCTCAAGTTAACGGTATGTGGACGTCGACATTCACCAGTGGAACCCCGCAAGCAAAAAATGAAAAGAGCGCCGCTAGTTTCTCGTGAAATCTAGTGATTATATACAGTTTTTAATCCTACACAGTCTACAACCCACACCCTCTCCCATCCTCCACAACAACAACGAGAACAATAAATACGCTACGACCACAGAATATTCAGTCTCCTCCATCCCTTCACCCTCACCTCCTCCGGTTCCGGATTCGCATTCGCAATATCGATATAATACCTAATCGGCATCTCATCCAAACCCACAATCTTCGTCCCCTTCGTCCACTTGTACCCAAAGTACAACACCAGAATCAACGGAATGTTGAAATAATGACTGATAAACGTCTCCACATCCCACTTGCCATGGATGAACACGGCGTAGCCCCCGGTGATCAGGATCAAGCCAAAGCCCAACAAGGCCATCCACGCCGCGAACGGCTGGAACGGGGCCGCCCAGGGGAGCTCCCGCCGCCGATCGATTCCTTGACGTCGGCAGGCGTAGTAGAACCGGAGGTAGACGAAGCAGATGACCATCCACGCGATGACGGCCGCGACGGAGACGAGGTCCTGGAGCCACGAAAACACGGTCGAGGCGGAGTCTTGGAGGGTCATGTACCCGAGTGTCATGAAGAGGCTGACGAAGCCGACGCTGATGTACGGGATCCCGAAACGGTTCGTGCGGAGGAAGATGCGGGGGGCGTGACCCTCGCGGGCGAGACCGTAGAGTGTTCGGGAAGCACCCTGTGGGTTGGGTGGGGGGGTTTTTGAGGATCGTCAGTGTCATTCCAGGATAAAGTTTTACTCACCAACATCGTAGAGTTACCAGAAGACCAAGCACTAGTCAGGACCACGGCATTGATGATATGCGGCACGACTTGGATGCCAGCCAGGTTCGCGGCGATCACGAACGGACTCGCACTCGCCGTTCCGCTCGATTTGAGAAGGAGCGGGTTGTTGGAGGGTACGATGAGCGTGACGACAAAGACGGAGAGGACGTAGAAGAGGATGACGCGGACGAAGATGCGTTTGGCGGCCTTGGGGATGTTCCGCCGGGGGTTTTTGGTTTCGGCGGCGGCGGCGGCGATGGTCTCGACGCCAGAGTAGGAGTAGGCGGCGTTGGAGAAGGTGGTCCAGAAGCCGAGGAATTGACCGAGGGAGCCGGGGATGCCGAGGTATTGAACGAAGGGACCCTACGAGGGCAGTCAATACTGAGCTCAATCAAGGGAGGGATGAACGAACGAACTGGATTTGTCCAATATTGGAAACCAAGACGGGGCTGACCGGGAACTCCACCTAGATCGATACAGAGGCCCTTGGAATCGGGGGGACCATCAGTTTTGTCAAATGAGGAACCTAAAGTTGGTAACTTACCATGATGATCGTGCCCACGACGAGCATGATTTTCAGTATAGAAAAGCTAAACTCGAGTTCTCCATACACCCTGATGAAGAACAGGTTGGTGCCGATGATGAGAAGACCCATGAGTGTGATCCAGAGACCGTTGGAGACCGACGTGGTCCAGAACGAGATCAAGACGGCAGCAGCGGTGATCTCGGCGGGTATGGCGACACAGGCGGCGTAGACGTGGTTCCAGCCAATGGCGAACGAGAGGGCGGGGTCAAAGAAGCAAGCGGCGTATCGGACGTAGGATCCGGTGAGTGGGACGAGTGCAGCGAGCTCGGCGATGGAGAGAACGACGCCGGAGATGAGGATACCGGTGAAGAGGTATCCTAGGATGGCACCGACGGGACCTGCGTTTGCGAGGGCTCTGCCTGAGCCTAAGAAAAGACCCTATAACATCAGGCGCAAAAGATAAGGATAAACAACGCAAATGCGCAAGACGAAAAAAAAAACAACTGACTGTACCGATTGTTCCAGCAAGAGCAATCATCTGTATGTGTCTCTGCTGAAGACCACGTCTAGGGCGACATGAAAAGCTGGAATACTCGAGAGATGAAATCGACTTGCTTTAGATCATTCTGCTCTTCAAACGCCCGCTCATCTTCGACGACAGGGACAGGGCCTATTTCGACATCGAGCTTTTCATCGCTGGTTTGGAACTTGTAGTCGTCGGAGCCTTTTTCGTTGTTATAGGACATCATAGCGAAGAGGGCTTGAGGGGTGAGGGGAAGGAGGGAGTAAAGAACGGAGAAGAAAGGAAAGAGGGCTTGATATAGAGGGAAGCCGTTGGAGCAATTGCACCAGGTTTGCGTAAGAGTTGGGTGATACGAGATGATACGAGAAAAAATGGCGTGTATCGGAAGTGGCAACGCATGGCGCAGTGCTCGGTTGTGAGATGAGAGTGTTTTGCTGGACAGGAGGAAGCTGTGTTGATTCCGGAGGCAATTTTTGACCTTTTGTCCATGCTAGAGGCAGCTTGGGGTCCTTTATGGTTCTTCAGGGCATTGAGTTGGATAGAAAGAGAGGGTTGCGCGAGAGGAAAGGCTTGATATCCGTTTTCTAGCAGGTAAAGAGCGTATTGAAATTCTTGCGGAGCAGGACAGCAGAAATCTCTTAGTCGTGTATCAGCTTGTTCCTGACCTTCTGGTGTTTATCAGAGACCTTAGGTGAGAAGGATGAAGGAAGGAAGGAAGGAAGGAAGGAAAGTACACGGCTCCACCAGAGGTGGGGTCCCACAAGGGAACAGCCGGGCCCAATGCCTTACGTGCAGCGAATGCTCATCTCACAGGGAGACGGTAGACTGCTACGAGTACAGAGGGACACAGAACAATGTGACCGAGAGTCACAAATAGGTTACAGTCGGTAGGTAACTCCAACACATAGTACTATCATTACCCCACTTTTTCAAAAAACAACAAAGATGTGCTTCCGAAACAGCACACATCTTCCGGACAGCTACCGGCTTCAAGTACAGTGTAGCATGGTGTATACTTGACCTCGCTATGTATTTTTCCAAGCAGGAAAAGGATGTCTTTGGGTCAAAATATCGTTGCCGGTACTGAAAAATGCCAGTACCAGTAGTTTTTCAAAAAATTTGAAACCCTTCCGATTCCACCATCCCGTGGATTCAGCTCACCGGAACTTCGGATTATGCTTGCGATACATGCTTCTTGAAATCCCGAAGGTTAGTTTGTGTGAAAACTAAAAAATACGAGCGGAAATGGATTTTGAAAAACTACTGGTATTTGAAGAACTAGGGTAATGATAGTAGGGTTCTAAATTCACAGAAAAATTTGGGCCTACTCCTAAGATGTATATGAAGATATCTATGAAAGAGATTTAAAGAAGGCTCTCTATGAGCTGAGATACTGGCTGATGAACGCAAATACCGAACAGAAATTTGGCAATTCCCACGAGCACATATAAGGGTTGTCGGAATACTTACTCCGAATAGGTCGGAATTTGCTTGTCCCCTAGTACCTTACTGACTTTTGGACATGACCCAAGGCTGGTATTTTCAAGGAGCTTCATGCTTCAACTTCACTCTCTCAGAGCCCATCATGTGTGCGTATCAAGAAGCAAGCCCAATCTTCTACTTACCTCCTTGTCCAGCACCTCCGACGAGTCCATCGCCAGACGCCGCTCTTGCTAAGATCATTAGCCTGGGAAACTTTGCCGGATCGCGCCGTCTCACATTTCATCGCGGCAATGTATTCAACAGGGTCGAGGGCGACAAATACATCTTGGAGGATGATACATGTACCTGTTGTGCCAATCGCAATCCAGAGCATGACATCCAAGGGAGTTCTTGCATTCACCCAAAGTTCGCCGATGAAGATGACGACTCGGAACCGGCTCCAGACCTTGTTGAAGGAGATTACTTTCCAGGTAGGTCAATCAACCTCTTTCGAAAGTAGTACAGTAGTGATCTGTTCTCTCAGATTGCAAGGATGTAAAATTTTGCCAAGACAACGTTTTCAACATCGTAAAAGGTTCAATGGTCGAGATACGGTCTCATGGAAAATTGGTCGGAGCTGAAGCTTGGAATCTTCATATCCCAAAAGTTGTCGAAACCTCTCCAAGCCCAAGCCCCGGCCCAAGCCAGTTTGAGGCTCAGAATGCTGGCCATACTAACTCTTTCAATAACTTGAAGGTGGTGAAGGGCTCATTCTTTCCTCGCTTGCGCAATGCTTCTTTCGACGGCCATAACAAGTTCAACATAGTGAATCGTAACATGTACCGAACTACCGTTTGCACCTCCTCCGTCGATACAGGTAAGTATACGATCACTTTCATTCACTTTGAATCTCTTATGCTGAGTTTCGTAACAACAGAAGGTATGACGGATGGTGAGTTGGATACAATCAGGTAGTCACATTGTAGTACGCTACATATGCTTTGCTGCAGCGGTTATGGACCTATATATCACTATAGATCTAGAGTCAATAGGAGTCAACTATAGAGTCAAAGTCCTTGAAGCTGTTCTTGACTACATTTAGCGTTGTGTAAGTTATCTCCTGTAACAGCCTGTTAAGTACATAATGTATCTCCCGAGTCCGTCCTTTGAGAAAGTGACACCTCCACAATGGAATCCTCTCAAAAAGCAGCCAGAAGACTATGAGAATGAGGAAAGAGACAATGAAGTAGATGAAAACTCACACAAATTTGACCACAAACTGACTACAAATGGATCCCTGTCCGATGCTTTCCGAATTTTCACAGAAGGAGAGGAATGTAATGAAATTCTGCTACAGGAATGGAGTAATACAGATGAGCGAGGTCCAGTTGTGGTATACACAGATGGATCGTGCATGAATAACGGATCCGATGAAGCCTCTGCAGGATCCGGTGTACATTTCCCTAATGGAGATTATGAAGACCGAGCGATAAGACTCCCAAGCGAAATGCGACAAACGAACCAAACCGGAGAAATTATTGCCATCAAAGCTGCGGTGGACACTGTAAATAAACGCAGAACGATGGTCATAAAGAGCGACTCAAAGTCCTATGTGAATGGATTAACACAACACCTACAAAAGTGGGAGGATGAAGGATACATCAACACCGAAAATGCTCAAGAAATTAAAGCAACCGTTGCAAGCATACGAAAACGGCAAGCAACAACCACCCTAGAGTGGGTTAAGGGCCATGCTGGAATCCGGGGAAACGAAGAAGTGGATAGACTGGCAAATGAGGGAAGAGAAAAACCAGTCCCTGACGAAATCAACTTGAAGATTGAGGGAAAACTGCACCTCTCAGGGATGAAACTGAAAGTACTAACACAGTCATCAGCAACAAAGTACATACAGCGAGAAAAGCGGAAGGGGAAGACCCATACCAAAGCGCTTGCAAGGCGAGACACTGGAATTAATATAGAGCGAATCAAAGCATGTGCAGATGACTTGAGTATACCCACACCCAGTACGGCAGCAATATGGAAGTCAATCCGTCACAAAGATTTCAACAGGAAAGCACGATATTTCCTGTGGATGGCAATACACAACGGGTACAAAGTTGGAGATTACTGGAAAAACATACCATCAATGGAAAATAGAGCAGAGTGCCCTCACTGCCGTGTACCAGAAACATTGGAGCACATTCTAGTAGAGTGCGAGATCCCAGGCCAACGTGAAGTATGGGAGAGAGCGAAAGAAGTATGGGAAGCAACAGGCTCCCAATGGAAAGACATTAACTTTGGAGTGATCATGGGGTGCGGGCTAATCGACCTCAAGAAAGAAGATGGAAAAAAGAGCCCTGGACTCTCAAGACTCTTCCATATAATAGTATCAGAATCGATGTATCTGATCTGGAAATTAAGAAATGAACGGGTGATAGGTGGGAAAGACGCACCCTCGAGAATACAAATTTTGAACAAATGGGATTGGACCATTCGGAGTAGATACGAGTTGGACAGGTTGACTGTATCGAAGAAGTCCGGGACAAAACGGTTGTCTAAAAAAGTGATGCGAGGCACATGGAATCTGGTCATTCTAGATAATGACATTCTCCCCAGTAAGCACAGGGAGACCGGGGTTTTAGTGAGTAGACGGATCGACGACGACTTTGAAGGTGAATGAGTATGGGTTTATATGCAAGTCTTTTTTCTCTTTTTCTTATTATGCTAACAACAATATGCCCTAAATCACTGTCGATCCGGAGTCTCACACTGGGCACTTACTGGGTGCCCGTGCATAAAGCATTTCCTCGGGTGGATTGGTTGCATCACGCTCGGAATGATGCCTTGCAAGATGCAGCCCAAAGCGGCTCGAAGGAGGTGACAATGTCGACCTGCCCGAAAGTGTTAACGCTCCACAAAAAAAAAAAGTGACACCTCCACCCCTTGTACCAGAACCACCACCACGTGGTGTTCGGCAGCGAGCCCAGGGCGAGCCTCTCAGTGGCCAAGGGGACTAGTTGCGAGCGAAGCGAAGCAAGTGGGTTCATGTGAGGACAGAGAGTGGTGTCCGAGTTTGTACTTATTTGTAAAAGTCGGGCTCCCGATAGAATTTTCATGCTCGACCTCGTCCTGACATATATGCATGATTTCCCGCTCAAATCTGGCCCTTTCTCTTCGACACTCTCAGGATATGTTCCAGCTGAATGGTGAAAGGGTTCTTTGTGTTGCTGAATGGGTTGAGGAGGCAGAAATTTGAGCTTCGAGGCTTTGAAGGAGAAAGAATTCAGGAGTGCAATAGAATGCAATATGCTGCTTCAAGTGAGTTTTTGTGCTATATCCTGTTCATTCTCTCTGCTTATATGCCTGTCATCTACAATGCTATTTACATGCAGAATTCTCAAGTTGAATAGCGCGATCTTGATTCTTGAAAACCATTCATGAACGACCACTGACCACAATTCCTGATGCACATTGTCAGCATCACATTGGTGACTGTACCTCTTATTCAAACTCCTGAGGCTGGTGAAGTCCTCTTGATTGAAGACTGAGTACTGAATCTCTAATGTACATAAAGTAACTACGTGTAAAAGACTGGATTTGATGCTTCCTTCGCGAGCACAAACCGTGTGCCACGGTTACTTTATAGCCACATAGTGGTGAAGCTAATACGCCGTCACTTTGACAGTCTTGCAATTTTTGTACGATCTTGCCAAATTCTTGTGATCTCATGTAGTACCCTGGTAGTACCATAGTAATCATTGCGGAAACGATGTGTTCACCAAGCAATTAGCACCACTTGGCTGTGAGATTGACCTAATACCTATGTCCAAGCTGCATTCTTCAGAGAGGATTGCTTTGTGTTTGTATTCACATATGAGAGTACGCGACATCGAAGCGATATCATCAATGCATTAGGATTTCTGACAGTGATAGCTCATGGTTGGTTCTTGTTCGACCATGGACACAGATAAACAGTTTTCAAATAAATATGATCATATTCAAAGTGAGTACAGCATAGATTTGTGATTTAAATCGTGGGTTGGTTAGAACACCCCGGTGAGTCCTCCTGCACCAGTTGCATTGGCGAGCCTTTACCCAGTGAGTCCCGCATTGCTCGCACTCATAGAAATATCATGTAGAGGGGTGGAAACATGTTGCCGTTTGTCGTTTCTGCGAGAGGTCATCTTGGTGCCACGGCTGTTGGCAGCGGAGCCGGTACCAGTGAAGATGCGGCTGTTGAAGAACGTATCAGTGGAATGCTTGAAACGGGGAGCAAAGTTGTCACGCACTCGTTCCACCATTTTAGAAGTTCCTTCGCTTGCTTCTCCTCCTCTTCATTCTGTGGATCCTCAAAAAAGTCGACGACGAAGTTCCACAGGTCTAGATAATTGTAGCCCATATGAGTATTGGTCCAATGGGAGGCATCACTGAGGGCAAAATGCAGCTAAACAAGCATGTGTTCAGATGAGGATAATGACATGAAGGAAGGCACACACATGAACAGCGGCGTAGGCAATGGAGCGAGGTTTGACCTCATTCATATGGATGATTTGTGCTACGTTGCCACGACGATTTGTGCCCGTTACTTTCTTCTTCTTGGATGTGGGAAGATTCTCGACATTTTGTGGTTGATCTTTTGTTGATTGGATAGAAAGAGAGGGTTGGACGAGAGGAAAGGCTTGATATCCGTTTTCTAGCAGGTAAAGAGCGTATTTAAATTCTTGGGGAGAGCGACAGCATAAATCTCTTACTCAGTCCTGTATCAGCTTGTTCCTGACCTTCTGAAAGTGGATTTGGCCCACACAAGATCCTTTGGGATCTCCATTGGGAAAAAACCAAGCCGGGCTGTTTGTTTCAAGTTCAAGTGATCGCCTTTGAATCCGAGGAGACGTTACTATGAGGATTTCGTTGTATATCCAGAGAAATAATACACTGGGTTAGTTGAGAATAAGGAGAGTGACCAGAAGAAGGACAAGGTATGAAAATGCCTGCCGAATTATAATGGCCTTTTTTAACACCTTCACCAGTTTCACCTATTTCTGCATACCATGTTTAACTATAGGCCCATAGTCCAATCCCTTGGAAACACCTCAGATCCACATCCACGCAAATCCCACCCTTCTAATCCCTGTCTGCCAGATCGTCTTCCCAACACTTGTAAGTCTTCCGTACTTTTTCCAGTTTCCCAATGGTACCCGTAATCTCCAGCTTTCATCCAACGTGAGGCTGAGCAAATAGCTCCCAGGGCCATCCTCAGACAACTCCGACGGAGCCCATCCCCAGAGGCCGACATCGACGACGACGACGATGATTCCCAAGACGGTGCTCATTCAAGATCTCCGAGTTCTGCTTCTACACAACTCTCCTCTCCCCCGAACTCTCCCTCTCAATCCAATCATCATCATCCCCAACCGAATCCAAAGTCCAACCCGGCGTGGAAGGAACCCCAGGTCATACGCCACAAAATATCTAAATCCTGTTCAACCCGCTCAATTCTCTCCTATAGCCTTTCGAAATCTTGGCCGCTGTTGAGAGGAAGGACGTGATGTATCTCATGCAAGTCAGAGACAGAGCCTTTCATGTAAGATCCCTTCAACCTCTCCACCCACAGCTAATATCATTCCAGCTCCTCCTCCGCAAATCGGGAGACGTCACTCCCCTCCTCCACGCCATGCGCATCGGCCAATCCCACCGCGACGTCGCCATCATCCTCCTCGGCTCCTTCTCTCGCTACATCAACCATCTTTCCGACCCCGAGCTCCGAATGCCCCAGACAAAACGACTACTCAAAGCCCTCCGGACCAACCTCAAACTCGCCATCGACCTCGGTCTCGCCAAATCCCAGAGCGATCTCACCGCGTCGTTCATGCAGACGCTGATCATGTCCGAGGGCGACAAGTGGATACACACCCAAACCGCCAATGTGGTGATCGCTCTACGGGCAGGAACCGCGGGGGAACCTGTGAAAACGGCAGATGCCGCGGTTAGAAAGTTCGCCACGAGGGAGTTGGGGAAAGCAGAGTTGATTGCTTCGCTTGAGGACTAGTGAGTGATTTCATTTCCCTACGACTCTCAATTTATCATTTCTAGCATCGCAAATGCCATCTCAGATCTCCTTCTACTCGCAGCCTGGACATTAGCGTTGGAGTCCATCCAGGGTGACCCTATCCCGGTAACTTTGCGGAAAAAAACCCCCCCACCCCACTGACCAACCCCTCTTTTCCACAGACAGCCTATTTCGCCCGAGACGACCGCGTCTACCGCGCCTTCGTCGAGCGTCTATCGCAACACGACAAACCCATCCGGCGTTCGCTCGGTCGGAGACTCAAGTGGCAGCTGAGAGTGTTAAAAGCTGTTTTGGAAGGCCGGACGACGACGTTTAGGGTACGTCCCCCTTGATTTGCGCTTCAATCGTTTATCGTTTATCTATCGCCGTGTCGAATTTTCGTTTTCGTCTTTTATTTTCGTTGTAGAGAAAAGTCGAGGTACTCGCGGAAGAACTGGACCAAGGCGAAGGTGTTTGACGAATCATTGAATCATATACATACCAAGGGGCCAAGGGGCCAAGGGCAGTTTCACCTCATCTCTCGGCCGCTTGGGCTCGTACAAGGTGCCCAACTGGACCCAAAAGCTCACACATCCAGTTGATTGGCGTATCATCGAGCCTACATCAAAGCAGCCTTCGGCTGACTCGTACAAGGTGCCCTGCTGGATAAAGCTCCCATCCAGTTGGTGGCGTATTATCGAGTCTACATTCTACATTATGATTTATGACAGCTATGTACGTGTATGTGTTTTATTGGAATATGGGATATTGACTGTCATTTGGATGGACTTGGATTGTGATTGTGTGCTTGAATCTGGATACCGTGATGTAAAGTAAGTAAGTAGTTGGCCGGGGGGTAATACTTACAATGATCGACGACAATGTGATTCGATTCTTGCTCGAACTTTGATTCGCCCAATATGAGATCTATGCATAGTGAAGCTCCTGCCTTGAATTTTGATTGCATAGCGGTGTGTTTATGGCAATGTCAAAACTTGTACTATCTCATCTCCAAGCTCGTCCCCTTGACCAATGGGTCCAGTGGGCAACCAGTGGGTCTCTCAGTGAAGTCGTACATTTGATTTGAGGCTCTGGGAGAAGGCATATGGCCCCGACAGTGAGGTGACAACTGACAACAAACATCCAGGTTGATAATACATAGACTCGGAAATTGAGCAAGTAAATGATATCTCGATGTCGTACAGGTAAATAGAGGCTCGTGGTCGTGTGTAGAGCCAAGCATAGTAAGGAATAGTGACTCGTGAGGATCATCAGAGTGACAATCATAAAAACTTGAGAACCAGGCATGAACGATGTACATCAAAAGTGACTCGATAACTTAAGGCTGGGTCGGGAGTGCAAGATTCTCGAAGATCCCAGTGCGATATCCTGTAACAAAACATATACTGGAATTTGACACCGTAGGTCCATAATGCGCCAGGCCCAGGACCATTCACAGACTATCTGCTAGGTAATGCCACTCAGCGTATCAGCTGAGAGTCTGTCAGATACAAGTCTGCGAATATGAGATTCAGCACGAAGGATTCCAGACCAGTGGGATGGAAGCAAAACTTGGCTCACCTTCGTTGGCACTACTAGTAGCAGCCTCTTTCGCAGTGTTTCTCAGTTGGTTATCATTGTAGATGATAGTCTTATACGCATTCCCCTCCACTGCATTGAATGTGCTGGCCGTCTTGAATTTTGGCCCAACTGATGCAGTAAAGAATGTTCCTTTGATGTGCGTGCCACCATGCGGCAGTGGAAGGGTGTCAGTGCCAGGAGTCTGTTCCTTACTATTCGGAGTCATCCTATGCTTGATATCAGGCCAGATCGGACTCTCATTCCCAGTCTGATTTCCACTGGAAAGACGGGTCTTCACCATCGATCCTTTGACAGCATTGAACTCTCCGGCAAATGTCCCCCAGTGGAACGGGTGAAGAATTTACCCTCGACGATGGTGTCGGGAGGTAATTGTGGAAATTGTGGAATGTTCGACTCGGACTGAGGGCGACTGGTAGATGGTGATGGTGATGGTGATGTCGGCGTTGGAAAAGGGGAACCTGAGGGCCTGGGACGGCCTTGGCCATCAGGTTCGTTCGTCGGAGGCTGTACCAACGCAGGAACAGTATTGGCATTTGACTGTCCATCCTGATAGTCATACAGGTCACCCTCGATATCGTTGAACTCATTGTCAGGTGCAAGGAGCTCTACATCAGATGCCTCTGTGAAATAAACACCCCTGATAATTCGGACTCCATCAGCAGGAGGTTCTCTGTTGGTAGAATTTCCAACAGCGGGGGCAGGACGATCGCTGGGAGAATTACTACTGGGGGAGGCAGGACGATCGCTGAGAGAATTACTACTGGGGAGGCAGGACGACCGGCGTTAGGATTGCCAGAGGAGACAGGACGACCGGCGTTAGAATTGCCAGAGGAGGCTGGACGACTGGCACTGGACGAATTATGAGCAGGGGAAGAACGACCGCTGGAAGAATCACCAGCGGGGGCACTGGCAGGATGACCGCTGGAAGAATTACCAGACTGGGCTGGACGACTGACACTGGATGAATTACCAGCGGGGGCACTGGCAGGATGACCGCTGGAAGAATTACCAGACTGGGCTGGATGACTGGCGCTGGATGAATTACCAGCGGGGGCAGGACGACCACCAGCGGAAGTATTACGCTGAGGCTGAAGAGGTCGAGCACGAGAAGAATCACCAGTGTGAGCAGAACGACCATTGGTACCAATACCAATTGAACTGGCAATGGGGACTGGTCTTAGAGGCTGAGGGATCAGAGCTGAGATCAGAGAATGGCACATCTTGGGTAAGTTGGACTGACAGAACGATTAATAACTTGCTTTTAAGTAGTAGAGGATATCAGTTCATCATACCAGAAAAGTCTTTCGAGTATTCATCATGTCCAAGCCATGCGCCATGACCCTACTATCGACTCCGTGAATTCAACATTCTCCGAGTTGGTATCTTCGAACTTGGTACTTATTCACTAATGCAGAATGCATACGAATCTGAGAACCTGCGCCTCATTGTCGTTCAAGTTGCTGCGTGTTGAGCCTGATCGCAGGCGTTGATTGATCAAAGGAGGTGACTGGAAGATGACTTGAAATTGTTCATAGCACTGGGAGTCTGACGCCGTCAGACGTGACTGGAATAATGATCACTGATCAGACCGATTATGACCACTGAAATAAGGTACTTTGACTCCGTTATATCCGACTAGTGCTGGGTGATTGACCCTGCTGCAAACAGTCTCTAATAGCCTGGCTAGCCCGTCTTTGTAGTTCACAAAAAAAAGAGTAAACTCGTTTGTGAATAAAAGCCTGGTAGTAAGGAACCCAGGGAAGGGCGTGGGAGTTGGAGTATTGACCAGGAATCATATGACCGTGAACTATGAAGGACCATAATCGACTCTTCTTTAGTACGACTACCATCATCCAAGAACATGACAGACGCGTTAATCAACCTAGAGGACTTGTCTACCTGCGAAGAGAACACCCAGCCTATACAGAGCTTTCGTTTATTCACGGGTGAATTTTACTGTGGAGTGCGTTTGTTACATCGAATATTTCTTGACTAATCGCTCACCAAGGAATACCAGATAACGGCCTTAGAGTATCACTGGGGGCTCGAGAAAGGAGAACTTGATCTTTGGTGCCCACTTAATCGCATATCTGGTCAGTCAAATCATGTCTCAATTTCATCGGGTTCGTATTCAAAGTCCTAGTGCGCGCCGATGTTGCACCTCTTTTTCTCGACTGGGAGTTAGCTCTAGTGCCAACCGTCGAAGTTTTGCAGACGTTGGCGAACACAGTGGAAGCGAATTTTCTGAATCCCACGGATCAACGTCGCAGTTGTTTTGAAGTGCGTCAATGTTTTTTCTCAAGTCAAACCGCGAATGAACGAACGAACTTTCTTCAGGTGTTACCACCCGGGGAATACGATTACGACCTTGTCCCAGTCCGGAAGAATCCTCCCAATCTTTTTCTCATTGGCAATTCCTCGTCCTTCCATCAGAGGCTTGAATTTGCCCATCCTCATTTCCCTCGGGTCAAATTGAACGTTCATCCTACTTTCGCGGTAGTCCATGGCGTATACCAGCTATACCCAAGTGTCCACCGAAACCGTCCCTATTTCACTATCATGTCGGTAATAACGGCTGTGTGTTACTCCACGGTACCGCGCGACTTCCAAACGCGCCCGAATACGCAGCTTTTACCTAGGCGTATCTCAGGTCAAGACGATGACCAACGTTCATTTGAATCTGACGACTCCGAGGAAATTATTGAGGACGATGATTATTCTGGCGAAGACGACGGGGTCAGAATACAGTCCTGGCTTGAAGGGGTTCCGAAATCGATTTCACTCGTTGAAGAGGTGTCTGGGAAGAGTGAAGGCGAGTGTTCCAAAAACTCCTGGCGGAACTCACCAGTAAAGGGTGTATGATTTGGTCCATTGGTCTAGTATTGTTTGCACACTTATATCTTGTGGTTACCTACATCTTCTAAATTTCTTCGCACCGCAGTTGAATAATTCGCTCTGTTTTACATCATGCATTGCTCAATCTCTTTCACAACACCGCACGTTACGGAAATGTATTTATACCAATTTCAAAATCATTCAACGTTCTCAATGTTGGGATCTGTTGGGATCCGTCTGTATATCATGTCGAATGATTGTACGGTTTCCTCACGCGCCTGTTCACTCCAGCCCAATCTCTGCTCAAGCTCAAGACTTGCAGGAGCTTGCAGGGCACCGCTGACAAAGTTTGCTTGTGATCCCTTGAAATTGACCCTGACAGGGAAACAATAGGATAGGCAATCATAGGGGCCACTGCTCTTCCACTCAAACCATGATGAGCACGAAGTTAGCCAACCTCCGGTCCAAATCCTGTCTACGTCCGTCGATGGCGTTCAACCTATACAACGTTTTCGCTTGTTCACTGTAATACATCTGTAATATGGCTCCAAAGCGAGCACCTGGCAAGCACCTTCAAACAGCTTCAAACTCTCTCAGTCCTCAGGACCTTGCCACGAACTCCAACGGACATCCTGTAACCACTTTGGGCTTTCCACGTTCAACTTCGCCTTCAAACGGTTTCACGAACTTTCTCTCAAAACCTTTGAAATGGTTCGGTAGGAGCGCATCAAATCCGAAGATAAGCACTGTGGCTTCAGCTTCTGAACCCAGGGGAAGGAAACATAAGATATCGCGTCCTACCGATCCTAGACCAATTTTGGACTCTTACAGTGCCACTCCTGGAGCTAGGTGTGTTATCACCTTCACTATCTGTGCTTCCGCTTCCTAACTCTGCTTTAGATCTGTGATGGATTTGTCGTTGTCGCGAAATCCAAACTCACTCGACCTTTCGTCCATCGGCTTCAATTCTAGCCAACCATCTAGTCCGACCAGCCCAATTCACTCGACACATATCCTCGGTAACCTCCGCTCAATATCTCGACAAGGATGGTCAAAATCAGCGGACGATCTGAGTAAAATCTCTGTAGACGCATCGCCTTCCATGGAAGAGAACATAGCCCAGTATCGCAACCGTAGTAACAGCAATACCACTTCAGGCGGTCTTTCTACCGCTCCACCTCCTTTCGAACCCAGCACTAGCCAAGGAACTCCATTTCCATCATTGTCAAGAGTTGAAACGCCCACCTCGACTGTATCCACATCAGGAAAAATATTCTCATCTCTAGAGTCCCCAGAGATACCCCCCAATTCCTAGGTAGTCTCAGAGAGCCTAGAGTATCTGAGTTCTTTGGGGCTTCTAAAAGTTCTCTGGGTGCTTTCTAGTGCTTTCTGGTGCTTTCTGGTGCTTTCAGATGCTTTCAGGATCTTTCAGGATCTCTAGGATGTTTTTTGATCTTTCAAAGCTCACAAAAATCTCTGAGCAGCCTAGGAATTGGGGGGTATCTCTAGGGACTCTAGAGATGGGAATATTTTTCCTGATGCATCTCCATTTCAGCACCGGTCATGGATGCCGTATCGTCTATGAATCTGGATACCATGATGTAAAGTAAGTAGGGGGGATATACCAGGATTTTCATGTACAAATCATCGATGACCAGTCCTATCTGGGACCTCACTATCAGTTAATTCATTCATTCATTCAGTTTATCTATTTCCAATGTCATCCTCTTGGCCAATACTTTGGTCCAGTGGGTCCATACGCTCAATTTGAGGAAGAAGGCTTGATCCTCATGAGTTCATGATCATCACAGTTGACCGGGGTCCAGAAACAAAAAAGTCAGACGTAGCGTAGAAGATCATCGATTAACGGTACATTGGGTGGGAAGACAAATACAAACAAGCTAGACAACACGAAATACTTGGTGAAGACTCAACCAGTCAAGACTCTGAACTTGGGCTCCCCGATCTGAGATTCTGTAGCGGAACGCACATTGGTAGTACAACTAATAAAATATGATCATGCTTTCAGCCCGCACATTAGGCTAGCGTAGCTGAAACTCTGCAAGTTCCTCTGCAATTGAAAGACTCAAATTCAACACAACAATATATTCAAAGAGCCAAAAGAGACATACCCTTGATATATTCCGTGGATCGTTCGGACCCATCGACGTGGATAGTTTTATAGAGGTTCTGTCCTACTGCGTTGAACTCATTCATCCCAGTAAATCGAGCATCATGCGCTCCAGCAAAGAAATCTCCACTTATGTTCACACCGTGCTTCGGAGCGGTATTGGGAGGAGAGCTTGTACTACTAGAGGAGTTGCTCTGTTTCTTGTGGGAGAGGTCGACGATTCGAGGATTCCCCGCGCCTCCCGCATAAGTTCCTGCTGTGTTTTTAGAACGACGTGTCTTCACCATCGTCCCTTTCACACTATTGAACTCGTTATCCCCTGAGAACTTCATGCTAGAGGAACCTGCGAAATAATGACCGGAGATAGTGGTGCCCGGAGCCCATTGCGGGTTAGATATCGGACTCGAGGCCCGGCGGGGTGCAGAGGAGGAGGAGGAGGAACTTGGGTATGAGTCCCATTGTGGACTCGCAGCACGTACAGTAGTCTTTTCCGATTCATCCTCTTCGACCACCATGTCACCTTCGACGCTGTTGAATTCATTTTGTTGTTTGAATGTGAATTCTGTTGCGCCTGCAAAGTAGGTACCTTGGATGACAGTGGATTGTGTCGGAGGTGCTGGACTACTACTACTAGCAGACTTCACACCCGGGGTTTGTTTCCTCTGGGGGATAGAGGAGTTTCGAAGGGTCATTGTGTGGGCTTGGGACTAAATCAATGAAAGACAGACCTTGAGTACCAATTTTCTAGCTATGATGTAGGTCTTGCATTATTTCGAGTGTCGTAGCGAGGCCCGGGCAAGATTGAGGTCTGACTTGCTCGAAGGAAGCACAGCGCCTATGATAGTAGATTGGACGCAAACTGTATTCAAACTATGGCATGGGGTCGTGAAATTCCAGGCGTCCATTGAAAGAAGTGATCCACGGTGGGTAAGTCCTTGCCTGAGCCTCATGATTACAGAACCTTCAATGGTGAGCGCTAGAATGCCCTATGCCATAAACCCTGGTAAAGCTGTGTAACTCATATACTGACAGGCACACTGGCAGAGTATGCAGTGGTTCCTATCGGAAAATCATACATGCATCGCGAAAGAGCTCCAATGTTGTGAGCGACGAGCACCCAACAGCAATTCTTTAGGCCCAATTGTCCTATTGAAGGAAGATGGAATGAGTCTGAGCTGATCATGGGTAACCATGCTAATCCCAACGTTAACAGGTAAGTTTCCGCGTAGATAGGTGTGCGCGTGCGAGACCAGCCAATAATACCTTCAGGGATTATTGTCAATCAGTGAGCTCAAGGATTGCTCACAGAACTGTCAAAGGCTTGTCAGATGCTGGACAATTTTTAGCTATCAAGTGACGATACGAACGTTCGAACAGTTGCTGTAACCGGCGGCGTTGCCAGTTCTAGGCAGTTAGGGTTAGGTTTAGGGCAGTCAGGTGGATTCTTAGATATTATGTAATCTTTGGCCTTATTCTTGTTCACCTCCGTTGTGTATACCTCCAATAGATTGGATCTTGTGTACATTGGGTGATCCTTAGTCCCTCTATAGCTGGTAACCAGCTCTTATCCCCCCTGGGGGTTGCTGGGCCAGCCCAGTTCTTAACCACCCTGGGGTCTCTGACCCCTCGGACGGTTACAGTTTTTTACACACCCACAGCCTATTGCTACTATTGGGAGAGCACAACTCAACACCTAGTGTCATCTAGGAGGTGCTCTAGAGGCTGCTAGGAAGGCTTCTGGAAGGATTAGAAGTGTAGGAGAGGCAGGAGATATGTGTTGAAAATTTTCACCTGGTGATGTGGCATCCATATCTTGACATCCATCCTTATGATCCTGGACCATCTTCCCTCATTAGAGAGTCCTGATTTCAGGCTTTCTGATGACTCCCTGATCATCCAAATCCATCTGCTGGATCTCAAGATATACCCTTCCCCATCACCCCAACTCCTCTCTGCAAAGTTTACCCCATATCTCCCTCAGTTCCTATCGCGTTTTAGACGTCTTGGGGGCGTTAGAAAGCTCTTTTTAAGGGCTTTCAGACGCGCTATTGACCGAAAAAATCGCTCACCTCGTCGGCTAGTTATGGCCTCGTCACTGTCAGGCACAATGTCCAAGATATTATCCACATATCTTGGGCAGTTCCCAGTGGATTCTCTTGGTTCTTGGACCATCCATGACGCCTCCCTCATGCTTCTGGATGGTGCAACTTCCTCCATGATCCACTATCTCCTCTCTGACCCATGGGTTAATCAATCATCCCATGAGACATGCTCACTGTAGCTCAGCCATTTCCCCATGGATCTTCATGATTCATAGCTCATTAGGTTCGCATTTTGCACTACCTGATGGGCCTGTGGGTCCTGCATCTCCTCTTCCCTTCCCTGAACCTCCTGTTCCTCATTGCTCCCCCTGGATGGACTATCTCTGTCTATCCCTATACCATAGTTATGCTATGGGCTCCTGGATGCTCCTTGGCACCCAGGAACTTGTTTCTCCCGCTTTCTGGCAGAGAGTCACCCTGCCAGCTCCATGTCATATCCTCATGACACCATCTCTGACTCTATTGGTTGGAGACCTTAGACGACATAACTGCAGCTCTGGCCCCTACGCGTGTTTCTGTACTTGTGATAGTGCATAGTAGACCTACTATGGTCTTTGAACACCTTGGTTCAATCCAACCTGCAATGGCATCTTTGCTGTGCTTCAGTCGATGAGCCTGACTTGCTCATAGGAAGGATCTGGTTTGTTTCACACCAGGTTTTGCTTACACATATATGTGTGCCACTACCTGCCTTTTTATCTTTCGTTAGCTCCCCATTTGGTTGACGTTGATGTTGAGCTGACTTTCTGATCTCTTGGAAGACCAAGGGGTTTGGTCTTGTGGGGGAGAGTGTAACCGGCGGCGTTGCCAGTTCTAGGCAGTTAGGGTTAGGTTTAGGGCAGTCAGGTGGATTCTTAGATATTATGTAATCTTTGGCCTTATTCTTGTTCACCTCCGTTGTGTATACCTCCAATAGATTGGATCTTGTGTACATTGGGTGATCCTTAGTCCCTCTATAGCTGGTAACCAGCTCTTATCCCCCCTGGGGGTTGCTGGGCCAGCCCAGTTCTTAACCACCCTGGGGTCTCTGACCCCTCGGACGGTTACAGTTGCACTGTTGGTGGACTCTCATGCACGAGTCAATCAAGACTATCGTGCAACAGGCGGACAATCAAAGTGGGGCACCGTTTAGACGCCCTATCATGCATCCCCAATCCTGACGTCGAGCTGGAAAAAGGCTGAATTATCCTGATTCCTCAGTTAGGTCTGACATACCAGGGAAACATGCCTCACGTTCCGATGGACTTTGGGATTTCTTTTGCGCGGAAAACGGTTTGGATGGACTTGGAGTGTGATTGTATGCATCTTGGATACCGTGATGCCATAAAGGAAGTAAGTAGGTGGGGGTATGTAAGTAGAGCAAATCAAGTATACTCTCAGTCGCTCATGGCACTACTACCGTAGTAGCCGAAGCTCTGCAAGTTCCTCTGTAAATCAAATCGTGATCGAAAGACTCAGTACAATGTTATCCAAGGGAGCAAAAAGAACCAGTATGTACCTACTAGTACCTAGTAGCACCAAGTTCAACATCATATCCGGTGAGATTCAACTGAACCATCACGCGCACGATTCACGATGGGACAAGTTTTACTTATACAGATTCTGTCCCACCACATTGAACTCATTCTTCCCAGCAAAGTGACCTCCATATGCTCCAGCGAAGAATTCTCCGCTTATATGCACATGCACACCGTGCGAGGTCGGAGCGGCCTGCCAGGTCACGTTGGGAGGAGGAAAGCTCGTAGTACTACTAGTACCACTAAACGGGTTGTTCAAGCCACTCTGTCTCCCGGGCCTGTGGTGATCAAGATCGACGACAGCTGTCCGAGGAGGATTGCTACCTGGCGCTGGGTGCGTGGAACGACGGGTCTGAGTCCGGATCATCGTCCCTTTCACACTGTTGAACTCGTTATCCCCCGAGAATGTCAACCCAGCAGAACCTGGGAAGAATTGACCTGATATGTTGGTGCCAGGGGCCCATTGCGGGTTGGATATCGGACTTGAGGGATGAGGTGCAGAGGAGGAGGAGGAGGGGTAGGGGTAGGGGTAGGGGTAGGAGGAGGAGTAGGAGTAGTCGGGGTAGTCTGAGTAGGACGCACGACGGTCACAGTACGAGTCCCGTTGCAGATTCCTAGCACTGGCACCTTGAAAATTACTACCAGTAGTCCAAGTCGTCTTACTAAGCTCCGATTCAGAGTCCTCTTCAACCACCATATCACCCTCGACGCTGTTGAATTCATTGTGTTCTTTGAACGTGAATTCCTTCGCACCGGCAAAGTAGGCACCTTGGATGATCGTGGTGGGCTGTGTCGGACTCGGTGCTTGTGGATGAGGACTAGTAGGACTACTGATCATGAGGGGAGCGGCCTGCCAAGGAATACCCCGACTGGAGGTTTGTCTCCTCTGGGGGATAGAGGAGGTTCGAGGGCTGCTGCTGAGGGCCATGATTAGTATGTGGGCTTGGATTGGATTGGGATCTGGAGAGTACGAAAGGTAGAGCTTAAACTCAAGTCTTGAGCTTGAGAGCTTGAGCTTGAGCTTGGAGTTTAAGTATTGGCCCTTCGTGCTATTTGAGTCAGATGTAGATCTTGCATTATTTCGAGTGTCGTGAGACAGATGCTGACTCGGAGGATTGTACGCGCATCACGAAAGCTCCAATGTTTCGAGCGCCCGGAGAATTTCTTGGGCCTGTTTGTCTTATCGAAGGAAGGAAGTTGGAACACAGTGGAAAAAGTCCAAGCTGACCATGGGTATGATCCATCATGCTCATCCCAACGTTGATACTAGATAGGTGACTCGGAGTTTTTGCGTTCGAACTTCCGTATCTTCCGTTCGTGTTGATCTGACCTGATTGGTACCTTCAGACTGGAAGGTTCGATGTAACCTGATGTAACTCAACCATTCGAGTCCATTCATGATTCCATCTTGATCTTTATCACATCGACCCTCATCAAACACTGCTTTCATCGACGGATTCTTGACTATTCTTGAGAACAACCCCACAAGCATCGTGGCTCACAGAACTTCCAAAGGCTTGTCAGATGGTGGTCATTTCTCCATCTATCAACTGGACTGGTGACGAATCGATACGAACGTGAAAAGGTTCAAACAGTTTGCGGTGCATTGATGGATTTTCATGCCCGAATGACACTCAAACGTAGTCTCCCAAGTCAGACTCGAAATTGATTACCGCAAGAATATCGTTGCTATCAATTAAGAGTCTGATTTCAAACGCGTCGTCGATACCGTAGGTCAGCGCTATCCTTTTTGGGAAGGTGTCCTCCTTCCTAAAAGAGAGGTGATGAGCAATGATTACAATCACATGTGCATGTGAATGAGCCGCGTTTACGATACATCCTCTTACCGCTACCACGATGAGCTTTTATTCGTTCCAACTCAATACATCTGATTCTCAAAAACCTACCACACGTCGCACTCGATCTTCCATAACTGTGTCTCCATCTTCGTTCTACAACACGCCACGGCCTTCTCGCAATGAATCTGACGATGTACAACCACAACTCCGAGTCCCGACGCCTTCAACTCCTACATCACGCTCTGTTTTGAGTTCCACTCAGACAACATTCTCTTCCCCAACATCTCCACGACCCAAACATAGAAAAGAAAACGATGGATTCATAGTTTATTCAACAGACCAACCAAGGGGATTTGTCGGAAATTTCTTGATGATTTCCTCAATTTCCGGGTATTTTTCAGGATGCGTTGCAAGTTCTCGGACAACAAGAGTAGTGAAAGAAATGTATCCAGTCTTTCTTGAGCCAGTAGGTGTGATCGCGATGAGATCCAGTCCATCCAGCAACGCGGCGATTCCCTCAAGCACATAGTCATGGGGCTGAAAGGGCGCATACAGCTGAATGATGTCGGATATCAGTGCACGGTCGTGCTCAGATCTGAACAAAAAGATTATTGTTGGAACTACTGATGATTTGACTGTAGAATTTTGACTCATTTGGGGGAAACGAAAGTGAAAGATGTATGAAAGACGATGTTTGTTTACATTAGTTTACGCGTTTACTGTCAATGTGATTTACACGTGATGCCCTATATCGGGTAATGGCTGAGCTACGGTACGGACCCTGGGTTTGAAAACAGACTAACTCAAACGAGACTATCGGTCCCACCATGATGGAGGCGGTCCATTGAAGCCGAGGCACTACGGTTTAGGCATCCTACGTGCTCAGTCCTTAACGTGGAATCTCGAGCTGGAAAAAGGCTAACTTATCCTCAGTTAGTAGGTCTGCCATACCGGGGGAAATGATGTTCCGACAGACCTGGGATTTTTCTTCCACGATAGGTTTTGTACTAAAAACAGTCACTGAGCGCTGATATTTGGAGAAGGAATAGATGGAAGGGGGATCTTTACTTAGTACTACCTCAATTGACAAAGCGTCACCTCGTCTGCGATCATGAGACTCAGTAAGAAAGGGAGGGATAAAAATACTAGGGCTTAGCGCACCTTTGGGAGACTCTTCAATGAGGCTTTAGCGCCGAGCGGTGTGTCTGTGGCAATGTCAACACTTGTACTGTCGAGTCATTTCCAACATCGTACCCTTGGGCAATGGGTGCAGTACAAGGACTCTTGAGGCCGTACGATTGAGTCGAGGGAGAAGGGATGATCCCTATGGCCCTGATTGCCATGTACAATGGGATAGAATCAAAATTGAAAATTCAAAGACAGTCAAAGACACCGGCGACGTAGCGTAGAGAATCATCTATGAAAAGTACAATGGACGGGAATACAAAGTACAACCAAGCTATTTAGACAAATTATTATCACATATACTTATGGACATCACAGAACGAGCGAGTCAGTCAGGACACCACATGGACTCTCTGAGATCCTGCAGCGGAACACACATTGGTTCACTGGCTCAGACCTCCTCTGGATTGAGATTAAGTATACTTTCAGCAGTCGCTCACACCACACTAGTGTATCTGAAGCTCTGCCAGTTCCTCTGCAACTGGAAGACTCCGAGTCAGTACAATCGAGATATTGAAAAAAGCAAAAGAAACAAAAGTACCTTCAATATGAAGTTCGGTGGACTGAGACTCCTCAACGTAGATAGTTTTATAAAGGTTCTGTCCCACTGCGTTGAATTCATTCTTCCCAGCGAATTGACCTTCGTGTGCTCCAGCAAAGAATACTCCGTCGATGTGCACACCGCCGTGCGTTGGGACGGTCATGTTCGGAGGAGGAGAGCGGCTCGGACTAGTACCAGAGCCTCCTGGGTTGTTCTGTTGCTTCTGGCGAAGGTCGACGATTCGGGGATTACTGAGTCCTGCGTTTCCCACTGTGTTTTTAGGACGACGTGTCTTCACTCTCACCATCGTCCCTTCCACACTGTTGAACTCGTTATCCCCTAAGAAGTTTATACCAGCGGAACCTGGGAAATATTGACCAGTGATACTGGTGCCCGGAGCCCATTGCGGGTTAGATAGGGGATTCGAGGTCCCGGGGGGTGCAGCAGAGGAGGAGTAGGAAGAGGGAGAGGAGGGACGGTACCCCCGTTGCGGACTGGCAGCACGTTGAGTACTAGTCTTTTCCGATTCATCCTCTTCGACCACCATGTCACCCCCGACGCGGTTGAATTCATTTTGTTGTTTGAATATGAGATCTTTTGCGCCTGCAAAGTAGACACCGTGGATGACAGTGGACTGTTTCGGATCTGCGGGACTACTAGCGGCAGAGTTCTCAGCGGGTTTTTGTTTCTCCTGGGGGGTAGAGGAGTTTTGAGTGCTGGTGGGGACCATTGCGGGCTTGGACTAAATCAACGATAAAGGCAGGGCTTAAGTACTAATTTTCGTACTATGATGTAGGTCTTGCATTATTTTGAGTGTCGTAGTAAGCTGTAGTGAGGCAGGCTGAAGTCCGTCTTCCTCGAGGGAATCACAACACCCATGATAGTAAATTCGACGCAAAATGTATTCAAACTTTTGACATGGGGGTCGTGAAATTCCAGGCGTCCATTGAAAGGAGCGATTCATCGTTGACACGGTGCCAGGTAGGTCGTTGTCTTATGAATAAGACTCTTCAATGGAGAGCCGCTAGTAGCGCTAGAATGACCTACGCCATTAAACCTCATTAAACCTGGCAAAGCTGTATGCCCTAATACATACCCCAATACCCCATATGCTGACTCCAGGCACACTGGTACAGTAAGTATGCAGTGGTTCCCATCGGAGGATCATACGTGCATCACAAAAGCTCCAATTGCTGCGAACGGCGAGCGTTTAACAGTATTCTTGGGGCCCATTTGTCCTATTGGAGGAACATGGAAACTTTGGAAAGAGTCTAAGCTGATGATGGGTAACCATGGCTAATCCCAAGGTTGCTGAGTGATTTTCCGCGTAGATAGGTTTGAGACCTGCTGCATACCTTCAGAGTGGAAGACTTGCTGTGAGTCTTGGATAATTCAAGCTAATTCAAGTCAATCTCGGTGATCATCGATCATCGACCAATTTTATCGACGGATAGTATCGAGTTCAAGGTCGCAATTTGCAAGGATTGCTCACGGAACTGTCAAAGGTTTGTCAGATGCTGGACATTTTTTATCAATCAAGTGACGATACGAACGTTCGAACAGTTGCACTGTCGGTGGACTCTCATGCACGAATAAATCAAGACTATCATACTTACACCATGATCATGAGGCGGTCCATGATTGAAGCGCGATGCACCGTTTAGGCGCCCTATGCATTCATCTTTACGTCGAGCTGGAAAAAAGCTGAACTATTTAGGTCTGACATACTGGCAGGGAAACATGCCTCACGTTCCGATGGACTTCGGGTTTTTTTGCGCGATAGGTTTGGTAAAAACAGTCACTGAGCACTGAATTTTGGCGAAGGAATGGATGGACGGGGGATCTTTAGATAGGAGCAACTCGACGACAATTCCCTATATGTTATTATATGATAGACGACAGACTCGATGTTCGCTGTACGACGTGGCATGCCTGAATACTGAATGAAGTTAACAATTTGGCACATCCAAACCCACTGGGTCAAGCTCAAGCTCTCACTGCCCGCCCGGGGTACTACCTCAATTGACAAAGCGTCACCTCGTCTGCAATCATGAGACTCAGTAAGAAAGGCAAGGATAAAAACAGGGCTTGGCACACCTTTTGGAGCCTCTTCAATACTCTGTGATTGCTCGAAGTTGTAGGTGGTTTTATAAAGATTCCGTTCTACTGCGTTGAATTCATTCGTCCCAGTGAATTTCGCATCATATACTCCCGCAAAGAAATCTCCACTGATGTGGACACCTTGCAAAGGAAGGATGTCAGGAGTAGAGCTAGAGGGACTCTTGCTCTGTTCCTTGTGAGGAGGGTCGATGACTCGAGGTTCAGGCCGCCCCTCATCCCCTGCTGTTTTCCTGGAACGACGTGTCTTCACCATCGTTCCTTTCACGCTGTTGAACTCGTTATCCCCAGCAAACCTCAAGCCAGAGGATCCTGCGAAATATTGACCTGAAATACTGGTCCCTGGAGCCCAGTTTGGATTAGGTCCAAGAGGAGATGCCAGAGTAGAAAGGGAGGACTCGGAATAGAAGTCCTCCTGCAACGCATCGACTTTGGTGTTCTCCGTTTCGTCCTGATCGGTATCCACATATAAGTCACCCCCGACGTTGTTGAATTCGTTTTGGTTATCGAATACGATCTCGGATACACCTGCGAAGTAGGCACCGTGGATAACAGTGCCCTGTGGAGGTGGGGGAGGTGGGGGAGGACTCGGAGGACGTTGAACAGGGTCCGGAGGGGGGGTTTGGCTTCTTTTGAAGAAAGGGATATGAAAAAAATTCTTCATTGTGGGCCTGACAAAATCAACAAAGTGTAGAGCTTGAGTATGAATCCGATGAAAGAAGGTAGGTTTTGGAAAGTTTTAAATACCATGAACGGGCGTTGCATTAGCATGACGGTGTGGCATGCTCTATACACAGCCAGCAAAATTTATTGCACCCGACTTCCAATCAAGGGAATATGGAATCTAAGCTAGTCCCAACGTCAATGTCGAAAGAGACAGCTAAAATGTTTGCCACGTATGCAGAAAAACTTGTGCGCGAAGTAGTGATCTGCATTGATCGAAACACGCGTAGAAAGGAAGGCTGGAAAGAATATGCGGCTCCGTGAGCTTTCGTCTGATGATAGTCGGGGCTCACAAAGGAGCATTCGGAGCCGACAGACTTGCCTACGAGCTCGTGAAGAGTCGGCGAATTGCAGTAAGAGCTGTGTGTTAAACTTGAGCAGACAGATGATTGAGAAAAAGGTATGTGTATTTGACCATCAATCGTTTGATAAGAGAATGAGGCACACGGCGTGGTGGCAATAAGGTTCTAATTTCCCATCGAAGCTGGATATCTTGAGACTAAGGGAGCGAATCAGTAGGACTCAGAGAAGGGCAAACTTGTGCGAGATCGATCTCAGAAAAATTGCGGACATACGCAGGATTTCTGGTGAGGCGTAACACTAGAGGATATGTTGGCACGTTCCAAGTATCCACGAACATGCTCATGCTCGAGATTTGCGGGAGAGGATTGCGTTGCGGTAACAGTGAGTTCGCGAAGATTGACGTTAGGCTCCGGAAAATGTGGGGAATGAAATCCCCGCACAGCAACTTCATCAGATACTGGAAGCGCTCAACGATGAGCTAACGTGTAACGGTTCCCAAGCGGTTACCCTCGGTTACCTGCATCTCAACTGTCAAACCCCAAAGGCTTGACATTCAGCAGATACCGTCGATTCTCGAATGTTCATTGGTTTCCTCTGTGTGAACAACATCCGAATGGGTCGTACACTCGACTTTTCATTCATCAAGTGTTACGAAAACAGATACTTCTGAAGGCCTTTCCACCAGACGAACAAGGCGGTCACCATGAGACTGATCACAGTGGGCAAGAGATCGAGCTCAAGCGCCGTATAGACCCAAACGGTAGCCAATGGAGGACACTGATTTCGATGTTAGCACAAGAGGAATAGGACTAGGTTGGGAAACACGATTCGAATTTACTCGCCTGCCGCATATTGACCGTCCATGAGCCCAAGGCTATGATATACATCAACCGTGTACCCGTTGCACACGACAAGAAGAATAGGAAGGACTGAATCTCTTGGCTACGTTTATGCCTATGAACTGTGGAAGAACATAGTTACGTTGTTGTCCCTCAGGAAGAGGAGCTGAAATAGCGAACCATAGAAAATGAACAAGACCAGAACTATGAAGAGCAAGGATGAGTCGAAGCAAGAAGACTGGATAGTAGTTTGCTCACTTGGGCCTCTCGAGCTCATTCCATCGAACAGTTCCTTAAAGCTTGCTTGTCGACCGTATTGATTGTGGATTAGGCTTTTCTGACCGAGCTCGAGTCAGCCTCACTCTGTCACTCTGAGGGCACAGCCAGTTGAGAGACGCACATATCCATGAGTAGCAGTAGAGAGCAGAAGGGTATGATGATCATGCTGGTGTCGAGAATCTCGTCCATTAGTGTATATTCCGAGTCCGTTGGCGTTGGTTCAGACCGTCTTTCGTCTGAACTTATTTTGTGTAGAACGCCGGACTCATTGATGAGCCTCCATTGTTCATCTTCAGGTATGTCGATGAGAGGTGTAGCGTCAGATTTAGGCGGTTCCGGGTTTGGCTTGCGCTGGCGAATCCGAGCCATGATGATGGTGGTTGAGTAAAGAGTGCACGGCACGTCGGCAAACTTGCACCGGCACTCGACGGCCAGCATCAGTATCTCTGATGAGCGACCACGATGAGCTCTTAAGCATCTTGCAAGCCCATGGTCAGAAGTTTCTCTCCTCCTTCGACGGAGGTATCTCTACCAGTCGCAGGAAAGGCAATGTGCAATCTTCGATTGAAGAAATAGAAGAAGAAGAGGAAGAGGAAGAGGAATGGCAAGGAATACAAACTAACTCTATATTCGAGTCGGATGAAGGTACGTTGTTGACCACTTTATGCACATTCGCTCACATCGAAGACTAACATTGGCATCCCAGACCTCGATGAAAACGACGACGATTTCACAGCGGCATCTTCCTCTACATCCGACGCCAATGTAATCGTTTTCTCTGACAAAACAGCTGCACCTAATCAGAAATGGGACGCTACTACAAAACTCCAAGGGAAGGCTTTTATGGTATAGCCATTTCTTCTATGTCAGGAGACAACCGTCAAATGATCCCTGTTTAGTCTTCCAAGATATCCAAAATGCGAGAAAATACCCTGCCCCACACCAAGAATCCTATCTTAGAGGAGACAGAAGAAGATCTGAAGGAACGGTAAACAGTATCAATTTTGTCCTCATCCATTTGCTCATCGTCTCTTTGAAATCCAGGTCGAATATCCAGAACGATGCGTTACTTCATAAATTAGTCCACACACAACTCCTATCAGGTTCTCTCAATCCCGAACTGGAACTCACCCCAGCACAGCGACGAAAGGCTCTGTCTGGTCGGATTGTAGAGCTGGCAGGGGATGCTAAGCTTGGACGGGGAGAGCGGCTAGTGCGCACTGCAGAACATAATAAAGCATCCAAACGTGTAAGAGAGGGCTTGGTCCAAAAACAAAAAGAGCGGAAGGCTGCTAGATTAGAGGAGGTGCGTCCATATCTCTAGGCTGGTGCTCATCCTCACTTATTCTTTCCCAATGGCTATAGACAAAAAACCTGGGGAATTATCATCCGACATTGAAAAGACTGCTGGACCCTGATTCTGAGACGGCGAAACCGAAAAAACGCATACGGGGACTGCAGATGGGTGTCGGGAGCTTCAAAGATGGCACGCTGCGACTCAGTCGTCGAGAGATTGATTCGGTCCAGGGGCATAAGGGCGGTACGAGTGGTCGTGGCAGTGGTCGGGGTGGTTGGAAAAAACGACCGCGCAAATGACAGTTGCATGGATCTGTATATACATCGTGCATTCTGAGATACATGTAAAAGTTGTGTGTACATGATCGTTGAAATTGACTTGAATTCAAACCCCTCTTTCGATTCGTTCAAGTTTCTTGACCTCTGCCAATGCATGTGTCGTTTTGGTGATTGTATCCACAACCGAGGAAATGGTCTGAGGATCAATGAACGTGGTTGGGCCAACCGATGATGACAATCGCCCAGATAGTGTTATCAATGTTTGCTCCAGAGCGTGCGTTGTGATGTTCAGCGCCGAAAGGGTGGATTCGTTGGCGATCTGCAAAGATATGTCAAAAAGGAACGTGTATGACAGGGACCAGAACGCACAGATGTAGCGGGGTGAGGGATGCTTCCAATGGGCTGTGAGGATATGGTTGATTAAGTCTTTGAACTACATGAGAACGAAAAACGATAGGTACCTCATGTAATCCGAGGGAAGGCAAGGAAACGTTGTCGCTCTCTGTTGGTAGACGAGGTTTCTAGATCAAAAGGAGTTCATTAAATGAGGCAACTGAGATAGAGACTCTAGTATGTTATCTCACCGTGACAGTTGAAGATAGATTAGATCCCGAGGTTTCCACTGGATGAGTTGGTATTGATGATATTTGAGCAAACGGTTGGGGTTGGGAAACCTCCGCTTCGACAAGATCGCCTTCACCGACGTATACACGGCCGCATATCACACATTCCTTGTCGTCAAATAAGCTTCCAGCAGCAGAAAGAAAGATTGGATGCGAACTCTGTTGGGATTCTTCTCGCTACCCGACTTCGGAGCCCTGACAAGCGGAATTCCAAAGCAAGTCTCGTTGATACATTCCTCTCCAAGTAAAGCCCACCCTTTCAGTAGTCGGTTTCCAATTTCTGCAGAAGCTCGGTCGGATTGTTCACGTCGGCGTCTGCTTTCAGGTGTCTCGGCGGGGATCGCAAACGTTGGAGAGCTGGGAACGTCAGAAATTTCGGTTGCTGGGGTTGAGGAACGGGAGACAGTTGTTCGTGTGGTTGAGGAAGCATTGGTCAAGCTAGATGAACTTGATGTTCGCACAACATCGACTAGTTGAATTCTGTAAGAAATGGCAATCGTTTGAATAGTTGATGTCGACCTTTTTGAGCGTTTCCATCACAGTTTGCACAAAAATGCACGATTGAGACTTGATTCTTGGGTGAGCGCATCAACGGGATGTTTTTGCATCGCGGACATGGGGTATCGGTTAAAACCTTGATGATTGTTAGTATCCCGCGAAGATACTACTGCAATTACATCGACGCACCCATCCTTTGAGCATGTATTCGCCAATGGTGTTGGATATATCGTCAACAGTTCCCATGATCGATGTTGAGAGTGGTAAGGCCGCCGCGGATGACTGGATTGATTAAAAAGTTGAAGAAGCGCCCATGGGCGCCAAAAAGGTCTCTCTTAACTGCCACGTTCTCGAATGAAGCTGGGGTGGTTCCTTCCTAAATGCCTTGCTACAATTGTGTTTATCTCTCTTGAACACATCCAATGCTCTTTGGCTACACCTTTAAACCACTCCAGTTGGACTACGGAAAGAAAACTAGCAGCTCGGTCTGTGCAGAGTATTCTATTTGTTTCCCCGGGGTACTGAACAACTCAATTATCAGAGAGAGGACGCGAAAGCTGTGGTATCATGGTTTCAACAACTACATGGAACATGGTATGTGGACTATCTCTCATTAGTCAACTATCATCTCATCACGAATCATTGATTTAGCTTTCCCTCTGGACGAGGTAACTGCCTCCCTCAGGTTCCAACACTACCTTGATCTCAATAACTTTCAGTTAACTCCTCTCAGCTGCTCTGGCAAAGGTCCAGACTGGGCAGACCCGTGCGTGCATCTTGCGCCCATCACGAATCAATCCTCAATCCGTTCATTAGCACAAACATCGGTGCCAACGATGTCGCGGGAAATTTCAGTCTGACTCTCGTCGACGTGCTCGATACGTTCGTTGTTCTTGACGATCGTAGAGGGTTCGAATCTGCAGTCAGAGATGTCATACAGTGGGTATCTTTCGACGTGAATACGAAGCCTCAAGTCTTTGAGACTACTATCCGTGTACTTGGAGGTTTACTTTCCGGACACATCTTTGCCAGCCAGCCTGGCCCTTTTCATCTGACATGGTATACGGGGGAATTGCTCGATCTGGCGTACGATCTCGGAAAGAGATTACTTCCAGCATTCTCTACTCCCACTGGAATTCCACTCGCCCGTGTTCGTCTTTGAGTGCTTGCCCAGAATCGCTTCCACGTATCCTTATTCTTATTGCTTCTCAGATTAACCTCAGACATGGACTTGTACGAGGAGAAACGGTCGAAACATGTAGGTTTTTCTTTTGAACTTCTTGTTTTTATTCTCAGCTATCACTCAACTAAGGTACTGCTGGTGCTGGCTCACTGATACTTGAGTTCGCAACCCTCAGTCGTTTGACCGGTGACGCACGCTTTGAAAAGGCAGCAAACAAGGCGTTCTTTGCTCTTTGGAATAGAAAATCCGATATTGGGTTAGTGGGAAACACCATAAATACATGGACCGGTGTATGTCCCACAATGTCTGCCTCTATCCTCGTTCAAACACGTTGATTATATAGGACTGGACGTCACCCGAGCTTACAGGTATCGGGGCTGGTATAGATTCGTCGGTATTCTCATTTAAAGATCGATGTTCTCTCTATTGATACTCCGATGTAGGTTCTACGAGTATGCTTTGAAGTGGTATATACTCAGTGGTCCGTCTGGCTATAACTTTCCTTCACCAAGCTAATATACACGTAGGGGAGGTCGAATATCTCGACATTTGGGATGACGCATATGCATCTGTAATGCGATATTCGAGGGCTGCAGATGGGTTTTGGGTGAGTGCTACATTGATCTCCTTAGTGAACGCCAGATCAAAGATTCGTTAGTATCGACTTGTAAACATGAGGAGCGGTAGTGTTGTTTACAAGAACGTCGATTCTTTATCCGCCTTTTGGCCTGGGTTGCAAGTGTTGGCCGGGGATGTTCAGAGTGCTATCAAGTTACATATGGCGTGTGAGTCTTGGGCACACATGCAACGGATCGTATCTGATTCTTGGCGTCTTGGTATACGCAGACTATAACTTGTGGCGAAAATATTCTGGTTTGCCTGAAGTATATGATACCAAGTGGAAGGAAGCCATATCCCATGGCTATCCTCTGAGACCTGGTGAATATCCATTTCAAACAGCTTTTTGTTCATTATTCACATCTCCCAAACCCCAATTCGTAGAGTTCATTGAATCGACGTGGTACCTATACCGAGTACGTGGTTCAAGCGAAAAGTTTGTATGGATTGATTGAAAAGTTAACAGGCCACACGCGATCCATATTATTTAGAAGTCGGAGAGCGCGTTCTTTTCGATATCTCAACGCGTGCAAATGTTTCCTGTGGCTTAACAGGTATTCTGGATCTTCGCAATAATAGACAGGACGATCGTATGGAATCTTTTGCGCTTTCGGAAACTCTGAAAGTAAGTGTTTCATCAGAATTCATAGCCGGCCAGAATCTAACTGGTTCCAGTATCTCTTTCTTCTCTTTGACGAGGAGAATCCCTTACACAAAGACGACTCAAACTATGTGTTCACTACCGAAGGCCATATTCTCAAGCTTGGGCCTGAACACCTGAAAGAAATCTTGCCTACTCGCCGGAAGCTACGCAAGATTGAGGATCATCAATGCCCCGTGTACCAGCCTTTCAGAAGTGCTCGTGGTGGTCATGGAAGAGATAACACTGGCTTAATCGTTGGCATACGAGGTCGTTCGGATGCCGATTATAGTAGAGACCTGGTCGACATAGACGCGAATGAAGCTGATTCACGCTACTGGTCCCGTGATGGATGGTGCGAACGACCCAAGGTCGACTTATTCGTGTGTATACTCCCCTTCGTATGGCTCGCTCTAAAGCTATTTGACTTCACAGTCTTATGACTTCATCCTGTCTCCGAATGGAAAGACAGTGCCGGAAGATCTCAGCCCAAGTAAATTGAAGCTTGAGCCTGTGCAAGATGGTTATGTCGTTCACAATGTCTCTGGTATTCGGACGCATATCGTACAGAAACTCGATGGCACTGGGTACGACATCCGTAAGAGTACGTGTTTCGTCACGGCTGTAGGAGCGTACACATCCTCACGTTTCAAGCAGTAGGACACTATACTATTCGACCGGGGCAAACCGTCTTCATCAACGATTCATCTTTCCTCTCAACCCAAACACCTCCCCCAAGAGTAGTAATGCCAGAGCTATTCGGGGGGATCCAGCTACATTTCTATGTCGAGGCCGTTGATACGATGCTGAACATGCTGAACATGGTGGAAACACTTAACGACATGGAACTCTCTGTCACCGGATATGTTGGCTTAATTGGAGAGAGCTTGTCAGACAGCGAAGAGCTGCCGAGCAAGTTCGTCGATCTAATTCCTGTCTATACGGATGACGACAACGAATTTGGATGTCTTCCATATCACAAATCCTTCCAGGATGGTATATTGCTCGTTAAGAGGGGCGAATGTACTTTCCTACAGAAGCTTGTGGAAGCTCGAGATGCAGGGGCGGCTGGGGTGCTGGTCATGAATGATGAAGACACTATCATCAATCCTACTGCCAGCTCGGAGGACCTCGAGGCTGCGGGGGACATCAGTGAAGTGGCTATAATAGTTTTGCCGTCGTCAGACGCGCAAATGGTCGAGGAATTGATGGACCAAGCACAGGGTGTTGGCCAAGTCATGCTCTCACTAGAACACCATCACCAGTCAGGTGTCGATGCTGACATGGATGAGGGACCCGACCCAGGAGAAGAGCAAAGAGAAACCAAAAATGATTCTCCTCGGATTCTGTATCTAAACGGGCATCCGCTATTCAACACGCGATTATTGGTTTAGGACCTCAAGTCAGAAATTTATCTATTTATCGATGTATGAATATTGCATTACATGGCGGGAGCGTTCTAATCGTCGGATTGGATGATGGAATAAACTGGTGCATCCAACTTGGACCCCCCTTTAAGAAACATGAGTTCGATTATGAACAGATACTCGATGGTTTTGCCACCGAGTTTGGCGACGAGTTCTCCAGCAGCTTTTGCTGATCCGCCTGCGACACAACAAGATGATCAAAGTATATACTAAGATGAGCAAGGACTTCATACCAGTGGCTATAAGATCATCGATGATGATAACGGATTGACCAGGCTTCACAGCATCGCTTTGCATCTCGAAAGAGTCCTTCGTAACGATGAATCACTTGTTCAGTTGGAAAAACAGAACAACGACCTACCACGCCATACTCTTTCTCGTAAGAAGCTGTTTCGCAAGTCCCAGGCAATTTCCCTTTCTTACGAACAGGGACAAACGCTGCACCGAGACGCAGAGCAATGATAGGGCCAAGTAGAAAACCGCGTGCGTCAAGGCCTACAACGACATCGATCTTCTTTGAAGGGATAGACGGTATCGTGAGCGATGTGAGGTGATGCAGGAAGTGGGTTATCAGAGTCTCGAATGTTATTGGATCGCGAAGGAGAGGAAAAATATCCAAGAAAACGATGCCCTGTAGTAAGGCAGCCCAGTCAATGTTGACAACAGTCGTAGGGAACTTTGGATCACCTTCTGCGGAAAGTCAGGATGAGCTGTAAGTTTGGAGCGCAGGTATTCTACATCGGCCATGGTTGAAGCAGAGCAAGAACAGGCATCATACTGTGTATAATTTATAATTCCCTCAGTCAACCAGGACTTCAGTAACCACGATCATCTCTTGATACTGATGCAGAAGCAAGTAAAATTGATGATAGCCAATGGTTCGTTCATGATAATGATGGCGCGCTCATATGCATAAAAGTGGTATGTAAAAACAAAGCATGAAGTGGTACATAGAACTAAGCCATTTATACAGATTCCAGAATCTCGGGCTCCTTGAAGTCCTTTGCAATCTTGGTACCCGTTTCCTACGAAAAATTTAGTTTCAGGAACGTGGACGATTCGAGATCGACTTACATCCGTTGATTCACCGTGCAGTTCCATCAGCTTCGAGACATCGAGTTTGGGTGCTTTGAGAATTTTTGCCTTGCGAACGTAGACGTTCTGCAAGGGATAGATGCTCCTCGAAGCCTTTTCAATCTCCCGTCCAATAGCCTCCGGCACGAACTTCTGCACCAGCTCCTTCAAATCACAGTTTGTAGCCTCGCGTGTCATGATCTCGAACATCTTCTTTCTGATCTCCCGCACTTGACTTGACTGAGCGTAAGTCGTCTTACGGACCTGTGTCGGACGACGCTTGGTAAAGCCGATTGCAAAGAGACGGAGGAGGTAGCCATCGGTCGTCTTGACGTCAACGTGAGCCTCGATGAGGGTCTGCCATTTCCGCACAAGAGATCGCAGCTTGTCGGAAGTGAAGTCCATGCCGTGGAAATTGGTAAGACAATTCTTTCCCTGAACCTCATCGACACGTAGTTTGATTTTTCGGAACGACTGCTCCTCCTCCTTGTTGAGGTCACCCAAAGAGACCTCGATGATACGACCCTTGAGGGAGTCATTGGCATTTTCTATGTGTATGTGAGCATCGACGAAGATGTATGATAAGGTCGTGAACGCACTTAAACCCTGGGATCTGTTTACTAGGGTCTTGCCCACATTTCGTACATCGAAGATTGACGGTGCTTTGATATCATACCAGTCTAGAGCAAAAGATTGAGCAGTAGTACCAAGAAATGACAGGCAGATCAACACACCCTTCCTGGAGAACGGGTCGACGACCTTTTTCTTGATACCCTTCTTGCCCTTGGAAAGGCGTTTGTTCTGAAAACCCAAACGATGAGAATACACCCAATCTCCTGGAGCAGTTGTCCCTGACCTTGCCAACAGCCATGATGTGTGTTTAGAGAATGTAGCGGGGGGATGAACCGCAGATAGTAGGCCGAAGACTTGGCGGCTTTTTTGCAAACACTTTGAGCAGGAATGTACTTTGTCCGAGTCCCAGTTGTATCACGTGGAATGAGCTGTATAGCTTTCCCAGGAGTCATCTGATCATTGATGGACCTGGGCGCTTACACGATAAGACTCCTCCTCATTTGGAAATTTCGTGCAACTTGGCAAGAACAATGTTGACTCGACCTCAATTCCAACGTGCATGCAAGCTGCTCATTAAAGAATACGACAGCTCTCAACCCTCAATGGCGACCAATGCTTTGAGAGGATGGTTATGGAACGAGCATCCAGTATAATCTAACTTCGACGTTTTCGCCTTGTTCTCAAAGATCTTGATAGTCGGTCTCTGGCTTAGGATATCTATCGCGCAGTTCCAATCATGTTTCCCGAGGTAAAGAATCACCAGAGGCAATATATTTGAACGACGATTACATCGAGGACGATGAAGCGGCCGCACCCATCTGTATTACGTCTGAGGTACTGGTTTCTCAACAATACGTGGTTTACTCTGCAACGTTCCAAGTGCCATGCTTTTATTTCAACATATATCATTCCGGTATGTGTTTAGAATGTTGTTGCATGTTTCGCAATCGTTGTAATCCCGCAGATGGTTCGCCGTTGTCAATTAACGAATTGTTATCTTCCTCACTCTTTCGGCCTGGGCTTACTCAAGATGCCGACACCACCACCTTTGCCCTCACACGTCGCAACGCAGCATTTCCGCTGTTATCGCAGGGCGACCATCCGACAACAGGAACACCGTGTTGGTTTCTTCATCCGTGCGAAACCGACGCTGCAGTTGAAGAATTGTTGAAGGAATCCGAGAAGGTTGGTGAAAGCGAAGACGCACAGTTGTTACAATGGATGAAGATATGGTTCATGGTCCTTGGAAATGTTGTAGACTTAGCAGGCAACTTCTGACTCTCTTTGAATATAACTAGAATTTCACGAGACCGGGTCATAACCGGAGAAGGATTTAAGCCCAAGCCTGGTATTTTACTCTTGTTCTTGTACTCTTGCATACCCTGTCCTCGAATTCCAGTGCTTTACACTGGCCTCGCTTACTCCGTGATTCGTGAATATCTGAAAATCGTACCATTTCGGCAATCGGAGTAGATTTCGAAGACAATAAATACTCAAAGCCGTTATGTTAGCGCGTATCATCCGTTCCTCTTCACCCCCACTTTCTCATTTCCTTCGCTCTAGAAAAATGGTACGATCTCATGTAACATTTTCTGTTTTGGCTCCTAACGATTTTGCAGTCCACTGAAGCCGTCATCGTCGCTGCCTCTCGTACACCCACCGGCTCTATCAATGGTGCTTTGAAGAGCTTCACCGCTCCCCAACTCGGCTCCATCGCTCTCAAACACGCTCTTGCCTCAAAGAACATCGATCCCACCATTGTTGAGGAGATCTACTTTGGAAATGTCGTCCAGGCAGGTGTTGGTCAATCCCCAGCTCGTCAGGTCGCTCTTTCCGCCGGGATGAGCAGCAGATCCGACGCTACCACGATCAACAAAGTCTGCGCCAGTGGTATGAAGTCCATTATGCTTGCTTCCCAAAGCATCCAACTTGGTCAGGCTAGCGTTGTTGCCGCTGGCGGCATGGAGAGTATGAGTAATGCACCGTAAGTATTGAATTATGCAACTTCGGCCTTCCGTCAAACTAATCTCTCACCTCTCAGCTTCCTTATTCCCCGTCAAAATCCTGCATTCGGTAAATTCACTGCCACCGACTCCCTCGAATATGATGGTCTATGGGACACTTATAACAACCAAGCCATGGGATGCTGTGGAGAGTCTGCGGCCGAGAAGCACTGCATCCCCCGTGAGGACCAAGATGCCCATGCAGTTGAGTCTTACAGGCGAGCGGAGAAGGCGTGGAAGAGTGGTGCATTTGATGCTGAAATCGTACCCATTACCGTGAAGGGCAAGAAGGGTGACACGATTGTCAGAGAGGACGAGGAATACAAGCGTATCATATACGAGAAGGTACCCAGTTTGAAATCGGCATTCAAACAAGGCGGTAGTATCACCGCCGCCAACTCCTCTCCACTAAACGATGGCGCTTCTGCTCTTATCCTAATGTCTGCTGAGAAGGCCAAAGAGCTTGGTCTTACCCCTCTTGCCAAGGTTATCTGTGCGTGCATCTTTCCAGGATCTCACTCCGTTTCTTTCTGACTTATATCGTATAGCTTATGCGGACGCCGGTATGGACCCGATCGATTTCCCTATCGCACCAACAGTTGCTTTGCCCAAAGCTCTGGAACGTGCAAAGTTGACAGTCGACGATATCTCTCTTTTCGAAATTAACGAGGCTTTCTCCGTCGTTATCCGTATCGCCGAGAAAGTCCTCAAGATTGACCCTGCCAAAATCAACATCAACGGGTACGTGTTATTCATAACCTCTACACGAAAAGGTGCTGATAGCATGTCTGTCAGCGGTGCCGTCGCTCTTGGCCATGCCATTGGAAGCTCTGGCTCGCGTATTGTTGTGTCATTGATCCATGCACTGAAGTCCGGCCAATATGGTGCTGCTGGTGTGTGTAATGGGGTCAGTATCATGCAAAAGTATTGAAGAATATCCTTGTACTAATTCTCCGTCTTATACAGGGTGGAGCTGCCTCAGCAATTGTAATCCAGAAACTGTAGTGTGCTCAATTTTCGTACGTATGGCATGGCAGAAGGTTTCTTCGTGGATAATTGAATACTTACTAGAGCAGATATGTACAATCTCCTAATGCATCAATTGAAAACAAATACACTATCTCGACCATGAGGCCTTCCGTGCATACGAATTTACATTTGTTCGGGATATCCGATCGGGAGACCTGAGAAGACAGCGACAAAACGAGCTCAAAAGATCTTGTGCCACCAAAACTCCATCTCTTTTTCTTCAAATACAACTGCTTATCTCTTTCGGCATCGTGCAGATTTTCCAACATGTCGTTTGTTCCCAGCTGTTCCACACTCCCTGCTTTCCTACCGCTAGCAAGCTCGAAAAACGTATCGAAGTGCGACTCGGAACTTGTTCACTCAACCACCTTCGTCCTGTAAGTATGTATCTTCGAGGAGGTATACAGCATAAAGCTTCTGTCGGTATGTAACTGTAAGGGGTGTTGATATATTGACACGATTGAAATACGAGTCATGTTATCTCCAACTCCAGACGGTGTTCTCATGATAAGGAGAAAAACCAGACGCTTTAAATGGAGGCTCCTCGGTAAGATATATGGCTTGTTCCTGTGTCGAACGAATCCCATATTGCTCTTTTCATTAGCAAGACTCTGCGAACTCCAGAAGCCTCCATGGTAGACAACGAACCCGGCAAGAAGTTCGAAGAAATTCCGTTCGACGAAAAGGAGTTTCCGACATCCCCAATATCCGTCGAACAACTCGGATCAGTCTCTATTGAAGACTCGGACTCTGCGAACGTTGATGAAGCGCTGCAATTAGTGGGCAAGGAACAAACAGCACAGTTCAGCGATGAATTCAATCGTAAGCTCAGAAGGAAGTTGGTGAGTGGCAAAGTTTTGCAGTCGATGTGGGCAACGAGCGTTGCTCATCGTTGGATTTTCAGGACCTGTTGATACCTCCCCTTTGTGCGGCGGTATATTTCACACAATTCTTGTGAGTCTGATGACAGTCCATGAGAGACTATCGACTGGAAACATTCATTCTTGGTAGGGACAAGACGTCATTGAACTACGCAAGGTGCGAAGGAAGGTTTAGCTTTCCCTCCCTAGGTTTTTGACTTTGACTCCTAGTATCATGGGTCTCCCTATCACTGGTCAGGTACCTACGTTCTGTTTGACTGAATCAGGTAGTGGCGTACTGACTGGTGTCTGGCATTCAAGAATTACAACCTAGTCTCTATGGCTTTTTACCTTGGTAAGTTCTTCATCCTGCCGATTTTGATCGTTGGTTTGATACTGATTTTTTTGAACAGGATTCCTCTTCTTCGAATTTCCTACCGTGTATCTATCACAAAAGACAAGGGTCGCCAAATATCTTGGTAGGTTTCACATTTAATTTGCTGAGGCCGCAGTCGTTCCGGTTCTAACCACTGTACAAGGTGTGAATATCGTCTTATGGGGAATCATTTTGATGTTGCATGCAGTAGGAACTTCGTTCGGAGCGTTCTTTGCTCTCCGTTTCCTCTTAGGTGAGGCTCCTTCCCTGTCCGTAAAGTCGAGCTCTTCTGAGCTTAGATAGGAATGTGCGAGAGCTGCGTTGCTCCGATATTGATATTGATCATATCCATGTTTTACAAGAAGAACGAACAGGTATAGTCAGAATGCTAGGCTGATTGTATGATGGCTCATTAATCTGGACCAATTTCGTAGGCATCTAGGATTTCGTGGTTTTATGTGATGGTAAGTGAACCACTTCTACAACGTTAACATGAGAAAGAGGAATTGAGGTTTTCTAAATTGACAGAACGGCCTTACTCAAGTGTTTGGTGGCTTCGTTGCATACGTCAGTACCACCTTCTCGTGGAACACTGACTGATAGTTTCTGACAATCAGCCTATAGGGCATCTCGTTTTCCGACAACCCCCACATAGCCCCGTTCAAGATCATATACTTATTTCTCGGGGGTTTAGCTATCATCGTCGGCATATCTGTCCTGATCTGGTTACCCGACTCGCCAGTTCGTGCCCACTTTCTTACTCAAGAGGAGCGTATTGCTGCTTTGGAGAGAGTAAGAAACGATCAAGGCGGAGTGGCAAACAAGACAATCAAGAGAAAGCAGATAATCGAAGCGTTCACGGATATACGAACATGGCTAATCGTGTTAACAACATTGATGAGTAAGTAGTTTTATTGCTTCTCGGCGATATAATATGCTGAACGCGACACAACAGCGAGTATCCCGAACGGTGGCCTCAGCAACTGTACGTTGAGGCTCGTTATTCTGCAGTTGTACACAGCTGATGGTGACTTATTGGGATTGTAGTCAGTAACCTGATTGTCAGGAGCTTTGGCTACACGTAAGTACACTGCGTATTACTCCGACTCATCCTGATTTGTCTCCCAAGCTCGAAACAGACTTTGATATTGTCGACCCCCGGTGGTGTGATAGCTGCGCTCATGACTCTTTTCTGTGGATGGTACTCAGATCGAAAGGTATGTTTGCATTATCTTTAGAATGTATTGAAGATATCGAGTGTGTTGTTGAAAACAGAACGAACGTATGGTTCCCATTATGATTGCGTTGGTTCCATCAATTGTCGGTGCAGGTCTGTCTTCCTTCGACTTAGGGATAGTTTGCGCGTACTGACCGAAAACTGTTACTAGCTATGCTCATCGGGCTTAACAACTCCGGCGAAAAGGGTCCTCTGTTGTTCGGTGAGTTCATTGCTCAAATTTCTGCTTGTAAAATGCCTTGACGATGAATTGGTCACTGACACAGCAACATACCTTATTGGCGCGTACGGAAGCTCACTTTCAACGGTTTACGCCTACAATGCCAGTAACACCAGCGGTCACACGAAGAAGAGCACCGTGAATGCCATGACACTGCTCACTTTCAGTCTCGGAAATATCATCGGAACGGAGATTTTCTTGCCCAAGGACGCTCCTGCTTATATCCCAGGAAAGATAGCCATCATGATCCTACTCACGGTTCAACTGGGAATATCGTTGCTCCTACGCTGGATCAACCTGCGATTGAATAAGAAAAAGGTGGCACAGATTGAAGAGTTGAAGAGAAGTAGGAGGTGGACGGACAACGATGTTCAGAAAGAGCGCGAGAGACATGCTTTCATGGATTTGACAGATAAAGAGTGCGTTCGGACGACATCCTTCTGCTCTGTGATGGCTAATGACTGCCACCCGATACAGAAACCTTTATTTCGTCTATACAGCTTGAGTTTCTGAAGTTTCAGACCGGTTCTGCAATTCATTTGACCAGTTGGCATGCATGTGGGATACACGAGCGATGGACTCAAGTGACGGACTAAAGTGACGGACGGCAAGAAAGACAAGATAGGTGAGAAGAAGATTGACATGAGATGAGAGTGAGCTCGTGTATGATCCCGTTAAGCCTCAGGAGTCAGGGGAGACTGAGAATGTTTATCCTTCCCACGCCAATCACAGGCAAATTGAGCGCCTATTATCCATTAAGCGCCTATGACGTTTTCCCGACGTTTTCTGGCTTTCTCTCTTTCTCTTGCTTAGTACCACGATGTTCACATCCAGACCCCGAACCAACGACAATCTGAATCATAGCTCACCAGCTCCATTTACATCGAGTCATAGTCGCTCACAGTCGCAAAACGCCACCTCCGCCCGCACTACTACCCAACCAACATCTCCCCTGATCTCCAATCCCCTCCGCTGGCTTCGTCCACATAACCCACAACAGCCTCGGCCTCTGATTTTCTCTCCTTGGAGCTCGCCAAGTATACCTGATAGTGGCTGGGCTTGTGAAGACTTCATGGTCGGAGTTGGTATGGTTATCATTCAACCTTCGACACAGAAGGTGGTTATTCTGTACGATCATTCAAAACCAGGATGTTTCTTTCTTCCAAGGGGAAGAAAAGATGTTGGAGAAACATTACAGGAAGCTGCACTGAGAGAAGCATATGAAGAGGTGAGTGGAAACTGTCCATCGGATGTGATCTTGACCTTGTCAACTAACCCGAATCTTTTGCACCTAGTCTGGATACGAGATTGAATTTCTTCCACTGTATAAAATCCATAAGCAGCCCATTCCCCCGGCTGAACGTGAACTTGCACTCAAACCTGATACTGAGCCTATTTATATAACCGCACGAAAGTGGGGTCCGAGAAATCGTCGAGGGAGACTCGTTGATACTGGAGGAGAGTATTTCGTTTCTTGGTTCATTGGTCAAATTCCCGATAACCCTGTGAGTACATATCCTTTCGAAATTAATTGGCAACAATGGCATGCATAGTGTACTGATCAAGTTGCTCGACTAACTGCGGTTCTTGGCCTAGCGTTCGTTCCGTTGTGATCCCTGCTTCGTCTCTCATTGTTGATCGTTTAGGTACATCACAAAGGCGTTGGAATGCCTGACGAGCAGGGGTTTGAATCATTCCTGATCCCCTTCGACGAGGTTGTCAACTACATCAACCCTCAAGAGAAACCCGTGGTTCAATATGCACTGCATGTGTATCGACAACACTTGCAGTTCATTGAAGACGTAGCGAGAAGAGCCGAAGCTGCACAAGTCGAGGAAAGACAAGCTGAATTGATTGAAGGCGTTGATTCGATAGCTGATACTGGATAATACGAAAGCACGGATGTCAATTACTTACCTGTATGATAAACGCTGTACTAAGATGTGAACTGATGTGAAAGGCTGAGAAGGGCTGAGAGCGTGATGTGATGGACGTGCAGCGACATTCCACGTGGCTGACATTTCAATTTGTAACTTGACAACTTGGCCCCAACAGGCCACGAAAGGACAGGACCCTCTGCTATTGCCACAACACAACCACCACCACCTGCATTTATCTCCTTATATTGACCACCATCCTCCTCGACAATCAGAACAGAACAATTGTCCACGAAAAGTGGCCCCGGTCAATTCGCTGTTTTTGGTTAGCCAAATACGACAATTCGACGAACAATGATAAATTCACGACCAACTACCCCACCTTTAAACGGGAATGGGGGAAAGAATTATTTCTCAGATCGCATCGAGCGATTCAAACGTGAAGATATGACTGACTGGAGTAGCGCATTCACTCTACTAGGTATAACATTAATGCATCTTAAACATTTTTATGCTCATACGCTGCACAGACACGATGGAAACGTTCTTCGACTCACATGTGGATCTGCTACAACGGAAGCTCCAACGGCACTCTGATAGACTCAAAATGAAAGCAGAAGAGGCACTCAAAATGCGCGACTTTTCGGTCGCTGGTGACCAGATAGCCGAGAATTTTGAGAAAGAAGTAAAGAGTTTCAAGCTCAAAGTGCGTGCAATCCGTGTCACCAACTTGATAACCGCGTCAATGTGACTTTCAGGTATCCTCGCGAATGACCAAGCTTGCGAGCTCATGGCAGTCAGCAAAGGTCGTCCGGACACGCGAAAAGATTTCCTTCTTTTTCGGTGTAATGTCCTTGCTATTTTCTGCTCTCATGTTCGGGCTAGCTCCTCAGTGCGTCCTCCACTACGACGTGCGCGAATCGATGCTTATCGCTTGTAGATGGGTTCACATAGCTTACACAGTGCAAGGCCTCTACCTCCTACCTCTCCGTGCCTACATCTACAAAAAACGAGCCTGGCATTATTTTCTATTCGACCTCTGCTATTATGTCACCATCCTGAACTTCATGTATATCTGGTTCTTCCCTGGGTCTCCTGCTTTGCTCGTCGCATGCTACTGTCTGAGTCACGGCAGTCTTGCGAGTGCGGTTATCACTTGGAGAAATAGCCTTGTATTCCACGATCAAGATAAGGTTACCAGCCTCTTCGTGCATATTTATGGGCCCTTTTCCTTTACGGTTATCAGGTACATACCTCTGTTCATTGGTTTCGATCTAGCTCGAACTGCTTTTCAGACATTTCTATCCCAATGCCGAGGAGCGATTCCCTGCTCTCCAAGAGCTACCACATTTGAACCCTCTACATGCACTCATTCTCAGTGGAGGCATATGTACGTGCATCATGTTTTGTTCTCGTTACTGTTTCCACATGAAATTTTATCTAGACCTGGTATGGCAGCTCCTCTATTGGAAGGTTCGTCTCTTCAATTGCGACTTCTATTATCTGTTCATGTTCTCTTCTAGTTTGTTCTCGTCGACCGCAGGGAGAAGATCGAATCAGGCCAACGAACGACGTCCATGTCATGGATGTTAAATAACAAGCGGGGTGTCATTGGCAAGGCCCTGTGCAGTATACCTCCAAATACCCGTATTCCAGCATTCATGTTTGGCCAACTCAGTAGGTTTATGATATGCTAACTTTCTATGTAACTGACGGGTGTATACAGTTTACAGCGTTGTAACAGAGTTGCCTGCTGTTTATGTGCTCTATGATTCTCCGTTCTGGAGTGGCGCCTTCCTCATATTCATCTTTTCTGTCAGTGTATGGAATGGTGGAGGATTTTACATTGAAGTCTTCGGGAGAAAGTGAGTTCACAAACATAGGTTGTCTGCCGTCTATTCATAGCTTGGCAGATTCGAGCGTGAACTGGAAGCTCTCCGCAAAGAACTCGCCGAGACTGCACAAGCGCGGTCAGGTCGTTCAAGTCCTACCGACGATTCCATCTCAACGTTATCACGTATTACTAGCGAAGACAACCTACCGTCTCTCACTCATGACAGCTCTGATTCTTCGAATTCTTCTCCTGTGCTTGACAGTCACCCTCTGCCGCATATCGAGTCTGGTTCGGAACCAAATTTCTCTGGTATACAGATGAAAACCAAGAAGGAGCAATAACCGCTTTCTGTACCTCCAATCATTCGTGTAGGCCGCAACTCTTCGATATACTGTAAGATGTCGTACGCTGGGTATCATACGGTTTTGGTCAGCGCCAGGTTGTATCCGTAGTTTTTTATGCATTCTATGTAATTGCTTCCCCGTCTATTCTATCTACTCATTTACTATTTTGTCATGACCTGTTGCTTACTGTAATTCACGCTATATCTCACGAATTCATGATACCACTCTACATTGTTCTTGTCGAAGTTGCCAACAACGATGGCGGCATGGCCTGTGTTTGACGCTCGGACAATTTCGGGAGCTCGTATGTCTCAGACGCCGTGTACACGACCTTGCGAATTTCCTTCATGTTCCGCGGCACCAATGCTCGCCCAACCTACTCTCGAACTGACAAGCATTCCAAAGATTGACAAAAACCATTTCATCTCGTCCTTTGTGGACACGCAGAAACAACATGCCAAATATTACGCCGAGGAAGGTCGCAATTTATGGGACAATTCAAGTAACACGCACAACTCAAAGCTGAAGGATCCTCTGCCAGAAGATAGAGTCGTTGGTTTTTCCACTCCCGTACTGATACCACGAAACCCTAAAGCTCGCGATGAACCAATGACTGCAAAACGTTCTCCCAAACGATCAAAGAAGACAAATGATGCTCCGAAAGCGAAACCTGAATCAAATCCCGATGATAGCAAGAAACGAGAACGTCCCAAGAAACGACGAGAGAAGCCTACTGATGAGGATGATGAAATAAAACAAAGTCAGTCTTCATGCAATGTCTTGTTCATATCTGTCGATATGGATCCATGTTGCAGGACTGGCAGAACGTCGCGACAGGAAGCGGGCGAAACGAGAGATAGTACGAGCTGAAGTCATTGAAGATATTGCCGACAAGGACAACGAACAGCCTGAAGACACAAGGGGAAAGAGCGGCAAGCGAAAGAGGACATCTCAGGATGCACCTGGATTAGCCCTTATGCACGGATTTAAAACAACCAATGTCGGGAAGAATCGACTAACGGTGAGTGCAAGCCTCGTGTTCTACGGCGAGCGCTTGACAGATTACTCTATAAGGTCCCTACGCCCGCGTTAGGCGTGTTCAACAGAGGCAAAGCTTCCGCTGTGACTCAAGTTAGCAAGAAACAGAGTAAAGGTTCGTTATGCACTCTCTCAGAATTCCCCGTAGCTTAAATAATGACGTGGACTCTTTTGAAGTTGTAAAACCCTCTACCTTCCAAGAATCTGTTTTTCTTAAAGGGACTTCTCGTCGCGCAAAACCGGCCTTGCAAGAACATTCGAGTAACTCGTCATCATCCGGAAGCAGTTCAGCTCCTTCGACGCCACCCAAGCCGCAAACTCAGAAAACAGGGAAATATCCTGACCAAGCTAAATTGAAAAGTCCTGCCATTTCCACCGTATCTTCCTCCGACCCTGGAACTGAAGCACCAATTGCACGAGCTGCATCTGAAGTCTGGGATATTGAACGTGAAGGATTCATTCTTCCTTCAAAAGGTTCATCTTCACCCCCGAAGCATAACGAAAGCGTAGTTCTCAAGGTACAAGACTCCCAATGGGGGCCGAAGATCAAGAATATAGAAGAACAACGGGAAGTGGTCACTACAACGGAGGCTCACGAGCAGGATATAACTTCACAAATCAGTAGCTCCTTAGCCCCTTCTCAGTCTGCATCTCAGCAAGGTCTCGCTGGCCGGACCGAAAATCGCATTCCTCATCTTACTTCGAAATACTTTCCGACGCTGGGGCCGCATCCTGTGCCAGTTACACCGACTCAAGATCTACCATTCGTTGCGTCACCTTCTCCGCTGTTGCAAGTTCGACCACCTGACCCACCGGTCCAAAATCCTATATTTGAAGTCTGGGTGGCTCCTCGGATGCTTCAATCACCACATGCGCATAGTGATTCTCCCTTCTGTCTCTCATCCGAAATCGACGTGGTCCATATGGTTGACGAATCTCACGATACACCCAACCCGTGGGACCCCCTTACATTTTCAGATCCAGTTGTAAACGGTACTGATGCAGAACAGCAAGTTCAACCTGGCCCGTATACATCAGGCATTTCTTATCCGTATGACTTTTACATACCACCACGAGTCGATGCTCCACCACCAATGCAAAGCAACTTCGGATGCGAGAACGAATACAACGATTTCCAGTTCTTCAATCATGATGGTTCCAATCCCATGAATTGGGCACCTCAAGAAATGCCTGACGACAACTATACTTTGGAAGTGATACAAGACGAGCTGTATGATATGCGAGAGCAACACTCGTATCACGAAGAGACTGATGAAGAACACGAAGACGCCTCTAAATGGGACTACCAGCAACAAAATTTCGATGACAATATGGCGATGGCGTCTGATCCAGGTTTTGGAATGGACGTCGAAGAGGTTGCGCCTTGTATCCTCTTCAGTGATCCGCTCGAAGCTCGCGGCTCGTCGGAGGTAGATTGCGAAGATCCACTAGTTGAAGAGATGCCTCGTTTCTTGCAGGGACGGGAGCTCCTTTTAGGGCTTACTGCGAGTAGACGAGCGGCTGCCACACCCGACTGGTCTGGCTATGGATCTACAGCTGAGGCTGATGTGGCGAAGAGCTTAAGCTCGAAGGGACATTGGCTTCCTCAGAAATTGTAATTTTGAAAGTGTAATAAATTATAATATACTCAACTCTGGAGCAGGTTTCATGATTTAAAATGTCGCCTGATAGAAGTGAAAAGCCCTTTAGACTTTGATTGGGAAGTTATTGCGGAGGGGTTACCAGAGCCTAGAGGTTACCAGCTGCTAACAGTACTCCAAAATGAATTGTAATTTTCGAATCAAGGGTGGAGAGGGGTGGGGTGATGCGAAGGGTCGACTCATCACCAAAAGGTCACATGTGTGACGCGTTGCGTCACTCCATTGAGTTTATCAGTTTGGCTTTGTTGATGGACCCACTCCTTCCTTTCCTGCACCACATCCACAACCAAACGTTTTCGCGCCCTCGAGACGCGTTTCTTCTAATCAAATGAATCAAAAAGAGAACATCTTCAATACAATGTTTCCTGTTGTAAGTTTGACATCTTATCTAGTCAATTGCTCTCATAACCGCAATCTTCCCGCTTCTGCTTCTCACCGTCAGGTCAAATCCGAACCGCAAGAGGCCAAAATTCCTCTTGCACCACTTACTTCATCTACAGCTACCACTGCTTCGGCTTCAAATGTGCACGTTAAACAAGAACTGAACATCGAGCCCGTGAGTATTGGGACAATATTAGTATCACAGTTTTCCGACTATAACTGATTACGCTTCTCTTAGTCGACTAACGACGCGCGTTTTCCCATCTCTTGCGAGACTGGAAACGCGCTCCCACCACCTACATCGACGGCATTAGTTCGCAGCAAGAACTACACTGTCTATCCATCTGCCGATGAAATTCCGTATTCGTCAGAGGCGGCGCTGAGGGAGGGAATGGAGATGGTCAACTGCTTGAAAGTCTTCATGAACAAACTGACTCTGGGAAGCAAACTTCGTCAGGAAGTTTGGAACCGGGATCTGGCCAAGTACGTCTAAATTGAAGCTTTTGATGTTGACCATCAACCGAGATTCGTGACACTCGCAGTCTACAAGCTCAAACAACTCCAAAAACGCTAATTGCTATTTGCGGTGGTATGTCTTCGAATTCATGACTATGTAACCTTCTCTGCTGATAAATTGTCGGCATACAGCCACTGGAGCTGGAAAATCGTCTATTTTGAATGCGCTGCTTGATGGTATGCATCACTTGTGCTTGAATGACTTAATACTGAACACAGGTGTCAGATAATATCGTCCCGACTTCCGGCATGCGAGGTACCTATTCATGCTTCCCCAATCCATCTATCTCTAATCCCCTATCATTATCCTTCTTGTAGCTTGTACCGCAGGTAGGTGTCTATGACTGAAGGCTCAACGGATACCTAACTGAGTCTTTGCAGTTGTCACGGAAATAGCACATCATTCCAAGCGTACCATTGACGCCGACGTTTCGTTTTTGAGCGTTGCCGAATGGAAACAAGAATTTTGCAGTCCGATTTGATTGAAGAAGACGGTAGTCTCAAACGAACCAACGATCTTAAGAGTGATGCCGGGGTTGCATGGCAGAAAGTTGGTGTTCACATCTCGATTTACGCTGTATCATGCCTCATTGAACAAAATCCAGGTACATGCTGTCTACCCGACACTGAGTCAAGAACGACTGGTCACCATGTCTTCCGACCAGATCATCGCTCATGATCCCAGTGTGTTCAGCTTCATGTTTAGATTTGACTATTGGCATTGAATAATGACGATGACAGGGATCGCCCTGCTTTTGGGCAGCACCAAGCATATATCCGCTCGAAACTCTCGACAATTCGGCGAGGAGATAGCCAAGTACATCGACTCGAAGGATCAGAGCCGCGGCAAAAAGGACAAGAAGAAGAAACAAGATGAGAAATCTCTCATGGACAAAGTTCGGGAGGCAGCCGGTGCTAGCAAGAACAAAGATAAGACCAAAGATGCCAATGCGCCGGCTTTTTGGCCGCTCATTCGGCAGGTCAATGTTCGATGCCCGGCCGAATGCCTTTCTTCAGGATGCGTTCTCGTCGATCTTCCTGGTCAGTGATGCAAGCTCAGGTGAGAAATAAGAACCGTCTTATCTCCTATTTAGGTGTTGCCGATGCAAATGCTGCCCGAAATTCGATTGCAAAGGACTACATGAAAAGAGCCCAGGTGAGTAGATGACGACTGTCTCGTTCCTTTCACCAGTTTGACACTCTATTTCCATAGTGTATTTGGATCCTCGCACCTGTAAGACCGGGACACGATTCGCGGGCGACTGAAAACTGATTGGTTCTTATACCACTCGCATCCTTTCTTTAGATCACACGGTAATTCTCGTTCTTCTACTGTCGTGTTGTCTCCGTTAAAATCATGTCCATTGATAGAGCTGTCGATGACAAGACTGCACGCGACCTTCTTGGTGACGCGTTCAAAATGCAGCTTAAAAGTGAGTTCTATCATATAACTCATATTAGTATAACTAAATGATCCTTGATAGTGGGTGAGTGTCCCGCTTGGGTTTCGTGTCGCGTCTAAAATTCTCTGACTTCTTTTGTCTCCGTGAATGAAAGATGGGAAGTGAGTACAAAATGTGCTGATGTCTTTGAATGGTGATAACATTACTTTGTCTGATAGCTACCATGATCACACAATTACCTTCATAGGTGAGTTGAGTTCAAGCTATAAACCTGTCTGATGATTGATTCATCTGGATCTAGCGAGTAAGACCGACGACATTAGCTGCTCCGAAGTGATCAGTGCACTGCACCTTGAAGACGATCCAGAGTTAGAGGAAATTGAGAGCGAACTTGAAAAGATCAACGAAGAGACAGAACAAGTCACGACAGCGAAGAGGTATCTGGATAAATCCATCAAAGGTCTGCTATAATTGGCTAGGTTTGTTTCACCGTTGCTCACTTTCGCTTGTAGGTTTTGAGACGCAACTGAAAACATTGCGCGCTATTCAGAAGGAACACGGAGAACATATTGAGGCCCTGAAGAACGGTGACGACTTCACTCCAGTTCTCACTGCAAGTACTGCGTCGAAAGGGAGCGGCTCCAAAAAACGAAAAAACCACCGCGAAGGCAAGAAAGGATCCACGAAACGTAGACGCAGCAGCTCCTTGGTCTCTGAGCAAGACAGTGAGGACGAAGCCTCAGAAGATGATATCGACAACGATGAGTCGGACGCAAGCGAAGCAGATAGCGACGTTGACAGGGACTCCGATTCTGATGGAGATTCTGACTCGGACAGGGATCCTGACTCCGATGCTGATGAACCTGAACCAAGTGAAATGTCTTCGAATGGAGATGGAAACAGCGATTTCGAAGTCGAGGAGCTTGTTGAGGAAGTCACGGTAGAGAGTATAGAAGCAAAAAAGAAGCAGACGAGCGCCGAGATAGTTGCAGTGCGAGCTCGTTTATCTGAAGCTCGCAAGGAGAAAAAGGATGCTATTGATCGAATTGCCACGCTGAAGAAGTCTTTGTCCAAAGTTCAGAAGACCAAGAATGGCTGGTGTTCCCTGAAGCGATCCGAAGTAAGTACCTCTCAATCATCCTGTTTTTTTTCTGATGAGAAATGATGTTTGTGAATTTGTCAGTTTTCTCGAGATGTTTTGAAGGAAGACTTTCGAACGGGTGAGTTTGATATAGTCATCTGATGAGTGTATAAACTCAAGATTTTTAAACCCGCTCAAGGCCTCAAAGAACTTGATGGTGAGTAACGTGGAATACAAGCCTGTGAGAATGACACTACCCTTTCACTAGATGAGGCCGCCGAAGCAAGAGATCCTGAACACTTTGATAGTAGTTTCAATCAGCGAGGTGAGTGCAACGCTGGAGTAATTCATCAAAACCCTACATGATGATTGTTTGCACTTGCAGATTACGAAGCCATCAATCTGCCAGTGTTTACATGTTCCAGTCGTGACTATGTACGCCTCACCAGTACGTGTTACCATCTCCTCGGTCGCGTCTAGACGTTGATGAACCATACCTATCTCAGAGCAGGTGAAAGGAGACGGAGAACCTACCTGTTTCTCGGACAAGGCTTCTACTGGTTCGTCCAATGTCATCATGAGATGAACGGCGAATTGATGATTCGTGACAAGGCATCCCTGATCTCCAGGCATGGTGCCACACCCTTACAATTGCATCTCGCACGCGGGCGGTCAAGAACTTCTTTGACTCTTTGAAGACATTTGCAACAAACATGAACAGCTTCATCAGTGGCATAGGCAGTGTCACACCGGAAGATCGACGAGCTCTGCAAGACAAATGGGAGTCCATCATGGATGACGATGATGACGAGCCAATGTCGGCTGGTGCTGATGAGGAAGATGATTACTTCACCGCTTTCCTCAACAGTCGGGCAGAGTATCAAAGACTGTTTGCAATGCACAGTGGGACGAAGAAAAATAACAAAGGTATAGCGCCTAGACTCAACGAGGTGAGATTTGTTGCCCAGATGCTGTTGTATTTCTGTACTCACTTCGCAATAGGACTTTGGCAAGCTCATTCAAGAATGTGTGGCCCAACTTCAAGATCTGTTTAAAGTATGTGTCTACCATGAACTGGTCTCGAACTGTGTCTAATCTCAGTCTGGAATCAGGATGGCCTCGAAGACAAGTGCCGTGTCGGTGCCTCTTTGGTATGTATTAACTCGTTCCCTTTCCCGTAACGCTAACATTTGAACTCTTGTAGTCAGCTAACGAAGCGGTCGAACTGTCAGACAGTTTCGCTGCGGCTATGCATTGGTGGGCTTTCTGTCAGGATTGTTCTTGGTGTTCACTCATATGCGAGATACAGGGCTAGTTATAGGGCGACCCTCCGAAGACATGGCACGTTCCGTCGCGATTTAAATGTAGAGCTTCTTGCCCCTTTTACCAGGAATATCGCCACTTCCTGGGGAAAGCTCTTCGAGACAGATCTATTGGGCCAGTTTGAAGGCAATGTTCAAGCCGCTATCCGTCGACTCCTCGATGATGTTGCGGAATCCGCAGCCATTGGCCTCCAAGATCGCGCTCGAATGCAGGGCAGCCTTTGCAAGACTGAAGCAGATGTTGTCCTCAAACAAGTTGTGGCTGTTGTCCGAGAAACGATTAGCACCCAACAGAAGGACATCTCCCGATGCTTGGCTCCGCATGTGCAGAACAATCTCATTGATGGCTATGAGCTCGCCATGGAAGAACGGGGTCGGGGTTCAGTGGCTCGCCAAAAGGTGATTTGCCAACCTTGCTGTTTTGATGAACTGAATTCAATGCTTTGTCTAGCTCGTGTTCCGCACCTTCCTCTCCGAGCGAAAGGACGACTTATTCGACGAAGGGGCTGATGTCATCATGCAAGGACTGTCGGCACTGTGCTCATCAGTCGGGGATGCACTCAAGGTCGCATTCAAAGAGCTAGCGAAAAAGGTATGTCTTCATTCTTCGCTGTCGGCCAAAACTAACCCTTCTATATTGATTAGGTTGAGGTCAACCTTGCGATACTCTGGGAAGATGTTCAGGACGATCCCAGGGAAGCCGAGAATCGTAGAGAAATGGTACAAACGATCACAGAAATCTTGGACCAAGGCCAAATGTGGCAGCAGGCTGCGACGTCTGACAAGGTCAAGAGTTTGCCGAATGTCGAACAGGCTCCTCAGGACGTTGACGCCGAGATGAACTGATTCTCCTGTCCCAAATTCTTCGTGCTTATCATTATCTGCTTATTTTACTTGTGCGTAGTGTACCCAGATTCACGGACACAAAGTTCGTCCTCTTCTTGCTTCTTGTTATTACAATTCACAGTATAACTACTACGAAGATTGCTTAATTTCTCTACTTGCCCTTATATCTGTTGCTACGTATGTTCTTGTAAATTTAATCAATCTTCCAGTTGATTCAACATGAGCAATGCTTTGGTACATATAACAACTGTACATACAAGAAATAGGAAGGGTGCAATAGATAAAGTAGATAGCATATGTCGACAACTCGGTCGAATGATACAGTAACAACGGTCGTTATCATTTCCCGAACCCAAAGTTCAAACACGATATACAGGCCTACCATGCCTATCAACTTCTGCCCCAGTACGAGCATCCATGTATCGTCGTCGACGCGATCTACCAAGGAAACCCCAAGAACTATTCCTCGATTTGTGTTTGTAGTGTTGGTGCTTTGGACCAAATCCAAAGAAACGACGAATACGTTCGCCGAATGTTAGATGGCGTGTATCAGTATACGCAGGACGAGAGCGGTGTCTAGAGCGACGATGGTGTCGGTGTCCATCTTCCGTAGCGTACTAGTCACATTGGGGCATTCGATGAGTCGGCAGCAACGTCGAATTCTAATGTTGATACTCACCACCGTTGTGGGCGCTACACTATAATGATGAGACCGATGACTATGACCATGACTACTGCTATGGGTCGGGACATAGACCACATTATCTCCACCATAGGTTGGTTGACTGTAATATTGCTGGCTTCCAGTGTATGGAACGCCATGAGAGTGGTGGCTTGACGTGTAGACAACGGGTTGATGATGGTGGTGGTGAGAGACGTGTGAGCCCTGTGAGGGATAATAGCTGGGCATCGTAGAGATTGCTAGTGATGTTTAGAAGCGAGATGGCGAAGAGAATGAAGAATGTTTTGTCGGTGGGGTGGAGTTTTTCGAGTTTTGATTGGCGGTGCTTTTAAAGCTTATGATGTAAGTCGGGATGTTTACATGGCATGTTCTAGCAACCTCTTTGAATTTCAACAACACGAAAATCTCGAGGAGTCAAAACACACGAATGTGGTTTATCACACGTCTACCTAGAATACAATGGATTGCTGTAGCGGCGTCTACGTTGAAAATAGATAGATAGTGTAGTGAAGCAAAATACAAGAACACCCATTCTTATCACTCCAGATCCTGAAAATCACCTTCATCCAAGTCATGAGGCTAGAAAGAATCAAGACGTCAGGAATAGCCAAAGCTCAGAAGGAAGCGTGTTATCCTCACCTCTTTTGGCTCTTCATTTTCACCGTACTGCATCGTATAATCGATGTGACTCACGACATATTCCAATGAATCTGTATCTGTAAGATCTAATGGCAAGAACGACACTAACGGATGGTCCTCGATCTGTGGTAAACAGCAATTAGCACGAGTGGCGTATAAACGTTTCCAGAGAATAGCGGCATTGACGGATACAGCGCCAGATAAAACGAGGGAAAGGGAGCTCCATGTATCTCTCCACAGCATTACAGCAGTATGGCCACGCGAGGATACAGTGACATAGAGGAATGAACATCAATGTACTCACTAGCTGGACTATGGCTTGATTGAGAGCATGAAAACGTGGGTTTGAATCGTTTGACTTATCGCCTCGTGTAGTAGCAATTAATAGAGGGTCTGGGTCAAGATATCTGTAAGAGGTGGAGATCCAAGGAGCTGGTGTTAGTACAGTTCGTGAGATTACGATGAATGCGGAGAAGAATGACGTTGGAAGGCAAATCTCCATAGAGCACTAAACAGTCTTGATGCAAGTCTCAATAGGACTTGGATGTACTTCTGACTAGAGCTGCCGCTGGAACAGAAACGACAGAAGCACAGAACAAACCTAGCAACATCCTTTTTCTTCCGTAATCCATTGCGCGCACCTCCCGAAGGATCATCCGGGTTCGCCGTAACAAGGTCCATCTTCGACATGATATTGATCCATGGTATCTCAAGATTGACCATGGCGGACATCGCAGACAAAACACCACTGCTCGATCAACATCCAAATCAGGGACTTCTCATAAGGCAGGTAGGCATTATACGGACCTGAAGAACTTGTACTTATCCTCCATGAACTGAGATTCTATGAGATATGTCGCACAGACACGAATATCCATTCGCGTAAGATGCTGCACGAGCGTCGGTATGAACGGATGGTGCGTGTATAATTCGATTTGTCCTTGAGAAAGAGTGTTGAGCACTACGTTGAGAGAGCACAGTATGAGCGACAACACACCTGGACAATCAATGATCAAATAATCATCCTCGTAACCGCCGAGTTCTTCTTCCAGCCAGTCCATATTCTGCAGAAGATATCTAGTGCAAAGTCGCGTTCAGCGAAAAGTACCACAAACAATCAAAGCGCCATTCCACTTACTCACTCAAAGCAGTAGACCATTCCACCGTTTGGACCGTATTCCAGCTCAGTCATCACATCCTCTAAACTGATCAGGTCCCTGATGTCAATAGTAGGCTCATATTCAAAACTCGAAGGATCAGCAGCTGGATCGAGATTCACAAGGTGTCCAGTCCTTTTTGAGGCAGCGAGATGGGTGATGAAGGATTTCGAAAAAGTGGATTTACCAGCTCCTGCAGGGCCTGTAACGAGTACTGCGTAACGCATGAAGTTCAAGTTGAGAAAAGATTTGTCTAAGCGCCCAAGCTTACTAATACAATTACTGTACACCTTTGTGGCTGTGCTTTGCTATCATGTCAGATCATGTCCAAATCGTCTTTGCCACCAATCGACCCAACGACGACGGCGTCTGGAATCGCTGTTGATCCTCAGACTCTTGAGCGGGTGATACCAGAGTCTAGACGAGCAGATGGAAGGTATGGTCATCTTCGATCCTCTGGTTGACCTCAGTATTCACTCCATGAACACGCACAGCGTCCGTAAACAACTAAAAATCCGACCAGGATTTACTCCTCAAGAAGATGTTCGACGTTTCAGAGGCACGAAACAAGCTCAAATGGATGCGAACGCGTTGCCAAAGGGTCATATCATCGGCTGGACACCTCCACCGTCCAAACAGGCTGATCCATCGAAACCGTTGAGTAAGAGTGCAAAGAAAAACGCGAAGCGGAGGGAGAAGAAGGCTAGTGATAAGAATGTTGAGGAGCCCGTGAAGGATAATTGGGAAGATGATGTCGATGAAGCTTCCCCTGTCGTTGCCTCTACACCGAAAGATGCAGAGACAACTGACAGTAAGGAAGCACCGTCGACGGATACCACTGAATCACTTTCGTCAAAGATGGAGAAGCTAGATGTGCGTTGAACAGGACTGTGAGAGTAGAATTCTTCGTCCGCTACCTGATACTTATGTTACACTGTATATAGATTGATTATATGTTTGGGTCCAGTTACTTCTACCTTGTGTCTATTACTGCAATACAAATTATACCAAGAAACGAGAGTGGGGGGATGTATAGATATGTTATGTGACCCATTCCATCTTCTCCAAGGCGTCTGCTGTAGTTGGTGCTAGGTCAGCCCGAGTGATGGGAGAAGGGACGATAGGTGGAGGTGGGGGTGGAGGCTTGGGCCGTAACTCCATGCCAATGATAATTGCTGTTGCAAATGCGAATAGACCACCTGCGATCGAGAGTGAGCAGCCTTAACATTGAGCTTTGGCAAGGACGTACCAACAGCGCGCCTCATATTATCCCATTTAACCTCCTCAACATCCGTTCTGAGATCACTGATGCTAACGATGGATTTGTTCAGTAGCTCCTACAACGGGCGTATCTGCGTTAGACGACAATCGACGCCACGAAGGTATCGAATCAACGTACCTCAATAGCAATGTCTTTACGTGTGAATTCGTCCTTGATCTCGTTCTTCCGATTGTCCAGCTCAATTTGCACTCTATGAAGGCGTGCTGATCAGAATGAAAGCTTAGATGAACACAGGCACACGACTCACTCGTGGTTGAGTGTTGCAATGTCTTCCTTCATCTTGACATCAAGTTTATCAACCTCTCGCCGGAGTGCAGTCGTCGCAGATTGCACCGCCGCAGAGTCATTTTTCGTGTTCAAAATGATCTCTGAACGAAGCTCTGACAATGCAGCACGGAATAGATACGCTTGCTATATCCCTTGGCTAATCAGTTTGTGAACAGGGATATGGGTACAACCAGATGAACACACATTATCAAGGTCCTTATGCGTCAAACCCTCTCTCCGAACTTTGCCGATTCGATCAACGAGCAGCGCGCGCGTAGCTCGCATCAGGCTCCGTGCGGTGTTCGTCGGAAAGGTCTTTTCTAATTCCTTGAAGAAAGCATGGGTATGAAATGGCGGATGAGAATAGGCGGAGGTATAGACTTCGTGAGGATGTATGGTAGAAGGCAGATTTGAATGTTCAGGCTCAGGTCCAGGTCCAGATGATGAAACCGTTGGGGGTAGCGACGATGGAGACGGCGAGGAGGATGGAGATGAAGAAGACGAAGACGAAGGCGGTAGAGAAGAAAAATTACTTGAAGCGTCGTTGGACGTGTGGTTAGTCTGCGGAGAGGAGTTTGAGGGATCCAAAGGATGGGCCATGGAAATGGAATGTGAGAAACGAGGATCACCCAGAGTTGAAATAGACGTGTGCTCATCACGATGTGGAATAGAAACGAGGGACATGGAAGAGGGTGGTAAGGACAATTCTGTATGGAGAATTCGACTCCAGCGAGGAAACTGTCGAATGATCATGGTAGACTGTATAGTATGGTACAATTGGGCGCTTATTACTCCGCCCATGAGGATCACTTTCCCGCCTATGCTTCTAAGTTGGGCGAATTCCGCTTGTATACTAGGCTGGGGGGGGGGGGGGGGGCAACCTGGGGCAACGCATTTGACACAAATAAGCTTTGCTTGCCGCGAATACATATAAGATCTTCTACTATATTATCTCGCTGTCTAATGATAGAGTCTCTTACAATTGGTATTGATAGTACTCTCTCCCTGCAAGAGTTGATCTCGCGAGCTCGTTCAAGTTCATGAGGTTGCTCCGAAAGACCCAACAGGCAGTGACAGTGAGTATGTTGGCAAAAATGCATATACCAAATGACTTCGAGTAGTCTGGTCCCCAAGAGGAGGGCCATGCATAGCTGAAGTGGTCTTGTCAGTAGGTAATAGATTCTACGACATGATACAGACTCACGGTACGAAGATATTAGCAAGAATCCCTCCGGTATTGATCAAAGCCAATGCCGAAGCACGTTTGCTAGGAGGGTCGGACACGGAGGTGCTTGCCCATGCCATGAAGCAGACATATCCCGCGTGTATTTGTGTCATCAGGAAGCTATGGGATGTCATGTCATTCTCCGCATACAACTTTTAGGGCCACCCTTGAACACGCACAAAGAGATGTACCGTATAACTGGGTTCATGGTTGATATCGCCACAACATAGCCAACGAGAGCAATACCCATTGAAATGGTTATATGCCAACAACGTTCAGATTTCAGGTCGGAATGCCTATAGTAGCGAACGCCAGGATCAATTTCCCAACTTCAACCCCAGAACAGCAAACAATCACTCACTTGGTCACAATGATCACCACGACGATAGCAGTCAGCCAAGGGGGGACAGATATCAACAAGGTGATGATTGGATTATAGCCAATTGTTTGCACAAGAGTCGGGAAATAAATATGGAAGGAGGAGGAAAAAGCATGCAAACCGAGGATAATAGCCAGAGACCATACTTTCTTATCCGATATCGCCAGCCAAAGCCCCTTCAACGGGTGCTCAGGACTATCGTCGACCACATACTCTTCCTGAGTACGACGAATCGCGAGAGCATGTTCGGCGGAAGAAAGCCAGCCAAATGATGTCTTGGGAAAATCTGGCAGAATATACATTGCACAAATCGCGACGGAGATAGTAAGTGCTCCTTCGATAAAAAAAAGCCATCGCCATGCGGCGATCCCGTGTGCGTTGTCCATGACTTTGAGTATCCCAGAGGCTAGAAGAGAGCCAGTTGCGTTCGCTATCAAGAGGCCGTTGGCTAGGTACGCAGTTCTCTGGCCAATTTCATCCCGCTTGTACCATTTTGAGATCAGTAGCTAAAAATGTAGATGAGTTTAGTGGGGTGGTATATTTTAGGCAGGGAATTTTATCACAAGAGCTCCAGGAAAGAATGCTGCTTCCACGAATCCCAGGCAAAATCTCGCAATAAGAGCGTCATAGAATCTGCATGGGACCAGTATTAAGCGAGACCGTGCACAGAGAATATGGAGGAACCCTTACCCCCTTGCAGCACCTGTCAACATAGACACAAAGCCCCATCTAGAACGAACATCTATTATGAGATGACCTTCCATAACATCGAATGACGCAGAATTCCTCACAATAACATGCAGGACGAGAGATACAATGACGGTCTTCCGATGTACTCGAGGCAAATGTTCGATGGCACCTGCGTTAGCAAATATCCGACATACACTATGCCCAGACATGTTGCATATTGTGAACCCTCTAGCTGGAGATCTTCTTCAAATCCTCGCAATCTTGCAACGCTAATGGGTAAATGGCGGGTGAGCTCGGATGGTGCGCGTGTAACCAGGTATCTCTCACGCGATATTTTGTCTATCGATATCTGGCAATAAGATGGGAGGAGAGGGTAAGGATTCGTGAATGATTTGAGCAAAGGGATGTGACCGTTACTGACAGTTCAGTATGTAGATGACGCCCAGCAAAGACATCCGTGCGTCAAGTTTCCTCAGAAGGCTCCTCTCTACCTTCTCTCTTTCCACTACATCTTCGAACGGGTCCAAGTCTTGTCATCTGTTTAGGTTCGGGTATTCAGTTGGCAAGCCGAAGAAACGCACCAGAATTGAGATGAAGGAGAGGCGCTGTCTCATCCTGTATAGAGTCCAGCGCTACAGTAGACTGGTTCATTCCGTATGCCATGAGAGTTGTAGAGAGAGAATAACAATAAGAGAGAAGGGGGGGTCACCTCTCCTTCCGAATGAACCGGCTTATAGATAATGGATACTCATTGCTTCATGATTGAATCAGGGCGACGACCCTTGAATCCCAGTACGCGGCATCTAGAATGAAAACAGAAGTAACGTATAACAAGGGCATTTGTTATCTCCTTGTTTTTTCCTCATTTGTGTGGTTGGAGTGAGTTTGGCGGCAAGCAAGCGCCCAAGTCGAGTTGGTTTTGATAAATTGCAATTTTTTCTGTTCGTAGGATTGAAATGCTATTTAAACCGAGAGGGCCTTCACCTTAACACATCCCAATGAATCTTTATGTTCTGGCACTATTTTCAGTGAGAGTTGTAACCAGGAATGACTCCAGTTTCCGATATTGAGCGTGGAAAACACGGGCGTCTATCCGACTGATTTAGTCATTGGCGGACTCCCAACACTGTGGCTCGGTATAGCTGAGCCTTCGTTCTTTTCGTTCTCTCTTCTTCAAGCGTTCGAATTAACGGACTATCATTCTCTCGCTCCTTCGCATCGGCTGTTGGAGCAATGAGAAAACGCCCCGATTCCAGGCTACACTTGATCAAGTGACTACACTGAACAAAATTTACCCATCAGAAGAAGATATCTGGTGACAACAATCTAACGCACGCTAGCGCAACCTAGCTAGTAACGGCCACTGTGGACTCAGAATGAACAGCGCAAACGGAAACGGAGTCCACGTCGTCAGCCAAGGTCTGGAGAACCTCGATAAGGATCCCATGCGCAGAGCATGGAGGGGTAACAAAGAAGGCGAGCTTTATCGAGTCCCATGAATTAATACTTCTTCAAAACTAACAACTCACTTACTAGGTACAATCGAGCTCAAGGTCTTACCGTCCTTCGAAAATCCTTATGAAGAGCGAGAGTGGATCAAGGTCTGTCTCTCATTTGCCAGAACTCGTCTCTAGTACTATGTTTACGTTCAACAGGCGCATATGGCTGCTGCCCTTCGTTATTGGGGTAAGATGGGATTTGGAGAAGGCATCGCGGGTCATATCACCGTTCGCGATCCAGTCCTTCCCGATCATTACTGGTCAGTCCTATATGTGTTCCTTCGTGAAGAGGATACCAACCCCTTCTCAGGATGAACCCGTTCGACGAGCATTTCTCCACCATCACGGCAAGTGATAATATCGATCCGTTCTATCGTATCCGATCTTCATCCCTCTACTATTTCTAGAAATCCATGCTTGTGCTCGTGGGTCCCGATGGATACGTATCGCCAGAAGGAGCGCAAGCTCCCATCAATGCCGCAGGGTTTTATATCCGTGCGTGAAAAATATGACCAACATCTGGAGTCCGTTGACCTCTTATCTCCTTTACTACTAGATTCCGCGATTCACAAAGCCAGACCAGATATCAAAGCCGCCGCCCATTGTCACTCTGTTCACGGCAAAGCATGGTCGGTCTTCGGACGTCCGGTAGACATGCTTGTCCAGGATTCGTGTCTCTTCTACGAAAACCAGAGCGTGTACGAAAACTTTGGTGGGGTAGTGCTCTCGCATGAGGAAGGAGCGAATATAGCGAAAGCCCTTGGGCCGAAAAATAAAGCGTGCATCCTCCAGAATCATGGATTGTTGACTCGTAAGTACCCAGAAAGTTGAGAATAACCCTCGTGGCAATTCCTAACATCGACCATTCAGTGGGTGGCACGGTCGACGAAGCTGTCTATCTCTTCGGTGCATTAGACAGACTGTGCCACGTACAACTCCTGGTTGAAGCTGCTGCGGCCAACAACAACATTCCCAAGACCATCATCTCCAAAGAGGAAGCTGAGTTCACTGCCAATTCTCTCAATGACTCCAGGAGGAACTATCTCAAAGTAGGCTCCGACCAGTACTATGTATACCTTGGACGGCTCCACTGATACTTTGTCCATAGTTCCAGCTTGATTATAAATTGTTGCTTCAAGAAACTCGCGGGGCGTTTTTGCAATGATAACGTATGGAGTAAGTTGGAAATGTGTCAAAGTCCAGTGTGGCTCGAAGAGTATATGTTTGGACCTTGACAAAATAAGTATTACCTGTCTCGACGTGTACAATACAAGTAGAATAACGAGAGCGATTTCTGGATATCTTTCAACTATGACCTGCCCACATTGAGGCCAGCAGAGAAACCGGGTCGTGCAAGCGCTGCCTCAACCCATTTCTGTACAAATTATAATGTGGATTATCAGTCAAACATCATGAGTTCACGCGTAGAATGATCCCTTGCCTTGACGTTAGGCCACTCATCGAGCGACTCGATACCGCTAAAGGCGTGAACACGAACCCTGAAAAAATGTTATGAGCCCTTGATAAGGTACTTGTAGATACCTTGAAACAACTTACCAAGCCAATACATTGATATCTGCAATGGAATACACGCCACGTCCCGGACCGACAAGCCAGTCACGGTCTTGACTGAGGCGAATCTCGAGTACACCATAAAGACGTTTGGTCTCGTCCAGATAACCTGATGGGTGGAGAAGTTCAGCGGATATTGAGGGGAGTAAGAAGAGATAGGACTGACGTTTCTTGGCGTAGGGGATGTCGATCGGGGCAGCCTTGTTGAAATGGTTGACTACGATGATGCAGAGGTAAGTGTCAATCGGTGAGAACTGCAACCGGATAGGACTCACGTTGGCCTTGCATCGGTCCCACACCACCATGCTGGTTGATATCGAGCCATGTGTTAGTATAGGTCACGACGATAACGACCAAAGCAAAAAAATTCGCACAGCAAAGAAAATCCATTGTAACGTTTGACTATACTCATCAGGGTTTTCCTTAGGGTCCCAACCAAAATTGTTCTTCACATCATAGTGTTGTTGGAGATACAACAAGATGGCAGCGGTTTCGAATACCACGAAATCATTTCGACTGCGGTCTACGAGAACTGGGATACGACCGTTGGGGTTCAGTTTGATGAACCATGGTTCCTGACAAAACCGAAATCATGAACTTGCGTAGATGCGCAAGACTCTTGGGTACACGCACTTTCTGGGTATTCTTGCTGATATTGATGGACTCAACACTTGAAGGCGGGTAAGAATGACTGATGCATGATTATACAGAGCTACACGCACTCGTATTCGATAGATGGATAGACAGTCTTCAACTCTTCAAGAAAAGCAGACACCTTTACACCATTCGGCGTTGGGAAAGTATACAAGAGCAAAGGCTTGGACATATTGACGGGTGGGGAAAATTGGATGAGCTGGGAAGTGATGCGAGTTAGACGACTAAACACGCTCATCCTTTTTGTAGCTTTGAAGGATTAGGGAAAATGATGACGAAGACGGATGATTAAATTTTTGAGGTTAATTATCGATATGTCAGCTAACTGGCTGGCTGATTAATGCTTTGTTCCCTGCAGAGCGTCAAGCGGAAAGCCGTGAAAGGAGAAATCCCACACGTACGGATAAGTATCTACGACTCTGAACCCAAATTTGTTTGAGCAGAAGGTTTATCTGGGTCATATTGAAATCGGGAGCCAACGATATTTCCCCTGAACCTTTTTCTCATATCTAGCTGAATTTCCGAGGTTAACAGTTGCCTATGAAGCAAGATCTGTTGAACACACCATTCCTCTCTTACACTCGAATGTGGCTTTCCTGAGAGATTGACATTCCTCTGGTAATTCGTCTGTGTGATGCTTCAGACAATCTGAGGGTAGATTTCCCTGCTTGACGACGCAGTCGGAGTGCATAAGACAGTCTTTGAGCGCGTCGAGCAAGCCTTGACAAGAGGAGGACATGGTTGTTCGCCGTAAAGGAGAGCTTGTAATTCCACGTGAGCCGCGTCTCTAATGAAATTTGTCATTACTCATCGAAATGGCGCCTTTCAAGTTGCCTCCAGCAGTAACAAATATTCTTCCAAGACGTCCTTCAATCTCTCGTTTAACTTCCAAGTCTGTGCTCTCAGTATCTGGCTCTCAAGCTCCAGAATTTCTGCATGGAATTCTCTCTTCCGCAGTTCCGACATCCACCCGCCCATTCTTCTCCGCTGTCCTCAATGCTCAGGTCTGCTTTCGTCGTTTTCATATAACTTTCCTCTACTGATGTTGTACTTAGGGACGCGTACTCTATGACTTATTCGTCTTCTCTGACCATAGCATCAACGGGCGTCCAGCCTACCTCCTAGAATACGACTCTCATTCTTCCAACGCTCCGTCTCTTCACGATCTACTCAAACGCTATGTTTTGCGTGCCAAAGTTAAAATAAGAGATGTTTCTGAGGAATACGACAGTTGGGCCGCATGGGGATCTGCAAGAGAGATGGAATGGGATACCGAACGGGACTGGCTTTTCGCGGAAAGCCATGCGATAGAGCCCGTTTGGTCACCCTCAGATGATTGGCCTTGGGGTTCGCAGGAGCATATCATAAGGGACAGAAGGGCAGTTGGAATGGGACACAGACTTTTGGTCAAGAAAGGCGATAAACGTACGTTCACCACGAGTATCTCATTCATAAAGCTGACAAAGTATCAAGCACCACAAGCTTCTGACCATGACGGAGTGCCACAAGAGGCGTACGACCTTCACCGGATCCTTCGCGGTGTCCCAGAAGGACATGCCGATATCATACCCGACGTTTCCTTTCCTATGGACTCCAACTTGGATGTAATGGGTGCAGGTTCGTCGTCAAATTTCTGGTCCGAAGCAGACTCTGAGATTTGGCATAGTTGACTTCCGGAAAGGCTGTTACGTTGGACAGGAACTCACTGTACGAACATACCACAAGGGTGTGATTCGTAAACGAACGATACCAGTGCTGATACAACCTTCCGATAATAAGTACGACTCACAAACAAAATACTCTCTTCTGTGCGCTAATGCACTATGTCAGATCACCCGACCCAGAAGATGTTCATGAAAGATTTGGACCAGATACCGACATCAAGCCCTCTAACACTACAGGTGGTCCACGACCTCGAGGTACAGGGAAGCTCTTGAGCAATTTGCATGGGGTAGGATTAGCACTGCTGCGTGCAGAACAAGTGGAAGGCGTAGCTTCCGGTAACCTAGAACTGAACTTCACTTCGGAAAGCGGTGCTAGTTGGACTGTCAGGCCTTGGTGGCCTGAATGGTGGCCGCGACGTTAGCCATAGTAGAACAAACGAAGCGTAGTACGAACCACAAATCCTTCGACCGCTCGGCGACGACGGTAGAGAAGATATAATCTCCATCATGGCTTACAGAACAATGTAATACCAAATCAGATCGATGTTTGTAAGAAAGACTTGGTTTGGATCCTGGCTCTGTTGCACCCAGCGGGTGATAAGTCAAATCCTTCCAAGTCGGACGGAAGGTAGGATATAAAGCTTTGTACGCTGCTTCTTTCAAGGCCCACCTAGACCTGTGTCAGAATGAGAAGAGGTCAAAGGAACAGGGACCGCACCGAACACCCAGAAACTGTGCATCTCTGCTGAGATCACTACCCGAGCGCGATGCATGCCAGTGGGCAACCTCTAGTTCAGAGAGAATGCGATAGGCTAATTTTTCAGGGCTTCTACGTCGGATAAGAGATAATATGCGAGAGGTTTGAAGGATATCCGTGCCGACTCCAAGGATTGCCATAGAATGAGAACTTGCACGCGTCCAAAGTTCAGCTAGTGAGATAGATCATGGAAGTTGTTTGCAGAATGCAAAACGCGAGGAAATTGAACACGTGCTGGCGCGTCGAGAATTCCATCATGATCTTCAAAATTTTGACTTCATGACCACTACTGTCAGGCAAACTCGCAATGAACGTATCAACTGCATACATCTCCGCCTCAACAAATCGCAATCCTGCAGCTTCGGATGTCATACCTGAAAGCCTCTGGGATATCGTTCGTAACTCGTTGAAGCTCTCTGATAAGCTCTGATAGCACAATGCACATAGTCTCAGAACTTGCGATGCAACTCATGCTGGCAACTAGACGTCTCAGGCTCTCAACTCGTCTGAAGGGCGCAAGCACAGCTTTAACTGCTCCCAATGTCTTATCCTGTATGCCATATGGCCTCCGCCGGACAGCAGCAATATGCGCCTGCGTTCAAGCTCAAGGCCCATTGAGCTGGGACGAGTCGAACGCTGTCGGGCGACCTTGGACGTCCCATAGCATACTCAGATAATGGTACATCCCCAAAAATCCATCAATATCCCATCTATGTACTATTCTCCTGATTTATGGGAAGAGTATTTACTTAAGAATAGCAGTCTGCAGGGCACAGCTTCAAGGACAAGTTAGAAGAGATTCTTGCGAGATGATTCGATGAACTCCGATAGTGAACCTAAATGAATCAGAGGAAACTTATACCATCTTGTGAACGCGAAGTCCAATGGATCAATTCGCTTCTACGGTAACAGACGACGGATTGTCACCCAACCCCCACCTCCTTCCTACTCTCGCTCTCTCCCGCCATCTACAACTGGATCATTTCTTGAAAAGTCCCTTCCGTTGCGAAACATCGTACTGCGAGTGTTTCTCTCTGCGTCGATCATTTCACTGAATCATCCTGGCAACTTCAATCGCTTCACAGTACAGAGGAAGAATGATGTTCCGTCTCTCACTATTGCCTCCTTTCATGGCTTCCCTCCTCAACGCAACTCAACTCTACAATGTAACTTTTGTTCGTGTTCATGGCAGGCTTCGGGAGCAAGTATATCTTACGCTAGGAGAGGCGATTGCTGCAAGAGTGATGCGATGACTGTCACTGGCAGTGGCATGCGTTGGCATTCAAGCTGGGATGCGCTAAATGACCAATTTTGGACGGTCCCATTTCATTCCGAGTGCATGGTTCATTCCCAAGGCCCAAGGGTTCAAGATTATCAAGTGTTGATAGCCTGCGTAACCACCGTTCTCTCAATTCCTTACTATATGTAGGAAGAGGAACATCCCCTAACATCCCCCGGAACCCGGATACAATGCATAAGTAGTACAGACAATTTTTTTGTGGAACGTTGCATACGGAGATGCACCGTTGAGGTATCTTATTACGCGGTGAACTGGCAAGGTGAACCATGATGAACAGCAAATACAACTCATGATACCCAAGTTGTTATACTCGTGAGTGTAGGTGAGCATGCGCGAAGTCCCTCTCCGATGGATCAAAGTCAATGAATCTCTCGGATCATTTGTTGAAGAGGGATATAGTAATACCCTCAACCCTCTCAACCCCCCACCTCTTTTCTACTATATACCTCCAACAACTGACTTCTATCGAACGTCTTCAAGCCATCATCCTTGCGCATCCGAATCCTGCGATCGCCTACGGTTCAGTTTGAACCTAGTAAGCTTTCAGCTCCGTCTTGTTTACTCAACGAACTCACTCACTTCCCAGAGAAAGAATGGTGTTCCTCTTGCCGTTACGCTGCTTAGTGACCTCCCTCCTCCTCATCCCACTTCTGGGTTTCATTCGTCCTGTGCTCCCGCAGAAGGTTGTTATGGCTGCTGATCCTCCATACAACAAAGATGGTACGGAGGTGTTCCCCGCTTCATTCATCATTACTGTGACATTGTCTCACTGTTATATTCTGACAGTGAGTACCATGTATCTCTGGGACCCGCATTGGAGAAATGTCCGCCGTCCGTACGATGACAATTCCATTTGGCTTGTGTTTAGCAAGTGGAACTCAACGAGTGGATGTCAAGAAAACAAAGCAGTGCGACCTTTTCGTTCGGGATCATCTGTTTCCACTGACACTGAGACTGGTGCCTGGGAATACGATACAATGCCCGCGCCCGTTCTGAACAAGGAAGGAACGTGGGCTAGGATAGGACAGTGGGCAGACGAGACTCAGAGCTGGGACAAGGCACTCACTATTCAGTATAAAACTCGACTCAATCCTATTGTGTCCGGGAACGGTCTTTACGGTCATACTAGGGCCCAACCCGAGGAACTAGATTGGTCTTTCTACGATGTCCGGGCTCACCTGAAAGGAACGTTGACCAAGTGGACATCATCGGGGAAGATGAAGAGTACAGATGAAGAAAAGGTCGTGTGGGTGAAGTTCTTACAGCAAGGAACTGGGATGCACCATGGACTTCCAGGTGGTAATTTTCTTGGTATTCCTCGTCTGGCTCCATATCCAGGTACTTTCAACACTCGTTCCTCTTTTTCTGTTTGTTGCTGATAATCTGCATTCAGATAGGATAACTTACTATATTTGGAAAGCACCGGTTTTGTTAGGTTCTCAGCTATCGTGGTCGACGATATGTTTAGTAGGAGACGCGATGACATCGTTATGGACGGGATCGGTGTGTTGACTTATTTGGACTCTCGATTTGTATATTTAAACCATTTCCGTACATCCTCACTCTTCAACTCGTACTGTGACGTTGAAGAGTGAGTACTCTATATTTCATTACTATATGCTATCATACTTACAGTTCATATCTAGCTCATCTCGTATTGTATAGGTACTGTCTATATCAATGGAACTCGTACTGTGACGTTGAAGACTCATCTCGTATTGTATAGACGCGGCTAGCGAATCCTTTAGAGATTCGCAGTCAGAATAGCGAACACGCCATTTCAGCATCGTACCGAAAGTTCATCGATCTCGCTTTTATTCTACATCTGTGAAGATGTCGACCTCGAACTCGCTCCCGCCAATTCAGATCTTTGTCGAAACTCGCCAATTGGACAGCGTTGTTAACTTCCTATCGTTCAGCGACTCTATTGTGAGTATTACCCGTGGGTACGGGCTCGAAGGCTATATCGACGGCACGATTCCTCGCCCAGCTGCAAACGTCGCTCCCTCTCTTCTCGCGGCTGGTACTACGCCTGGTCAACCTGTGATTCCCTCTCCTACTGCCAATAACTCAGTCACTCCCACGTTGGAAGAATGGGACATCCGCAACGCTAGGGTAGCCGCTCTCATCTACCTCAACGTGAAGGACCCCGTGGCATCGGCCTTAATCCCAACATGACTTCGTTGGAGATGTGGAACAAGATCCTCGCCAAATTCAATCCGAGGACTAGCGCAGCGCAGACCATTGCCAAGGAAAGACTCAAGGCTCTCCGCTTCAACGAGGGCGACCGTTTCGACATATATTTCAGTACTCTCGAACGCTTGAAGTCCGAAGCGAATGAAGTTGGGTGTTCGATCACCGATGAAGATCTCGCATCCCAGTTCCTGACTAGTTTGCCTCCGTCCGACTCGTACGCGTGGATCATCCAGAATTACGCCGGGAAATCTTATTCCGAGATTTACGCCAGTCTGAACGAGATCCAACTCCGCAGGGATGTCATCACTAATAACGCGAGCGAAGTTCAAGGCGTTCCCACTGCTCTTGCGAACTCCGCCAATAATCGCCAAAGGGGAATCCTATATTGCGCAAACTGTAACCGTCGTGGACACTCGAAGTCCAGGTGTTACGCTCCCGGAGGCGGCAAGCAAGGCCAAGGTCCTCCAGGATGGAAGCCTCCCGCTCACATGGCTGCCGCCATCGCCTCATCTTCCTCCGGTCAAGCCGCTGCGGCACCCGCCACGCTGTCCACCGTCGTCGACATGGGTTCCGACACTGGCGGTACGGTTTTCTTCCACGTTCTCGCTACTAAAGCTGACGTGTCGTCCTTTAGACATTCAGGGAAGACTTCTTCCATTCTAAAGGATCACACGAGCGAGAACATAGAGGGGAATACCGTACCGTACCAGTATAATCATGTATTAAGCACTTTGAATGTAGCATCGAAATGTTCCCCCACTTTCCTCGATAGCGCTGCATCCGAAAACTGCATTCGTGACAAGAACCTGTTTACCTCCTTCACTCCTCGACGATCTCACGGCCGAATGGCGACTAATGGCGATGCTGGACGTTTTGATATTGAAGGCTTTGGTGTCGCCCAGTTCTCAGTTAGAAACACCGATGGCTCAAGCCGTACGCTGAAGATGTCTGCGTTATACACACCCTCTTTCGCCATGAATCTTCTCTCGATTCCATCGTTTGACGCCAAGGGTTTTCTTGGATCTTGGGGGAGTGGTGTATTGAGCGTGAAAGATCCAAGGAATGGCTCGACTGTCGTTGACGGTAGACTCGCATCCAATCACGGTGGTCACCGCCTATATCAGGTTCACATTTTAGACTCCGTCGAGCATGAACAAGGTCAACAGCAAGCTCTAGCGACTGGAATATCCGTCTCATCTGGAGGAAGATCTCTGAGGAAACCTTGCTCACTGGCCATGTGGCATACGCGATTTGCTCACATTAATACCAATGTCATTGCGTTAATGAAGAGACGAGACCTAGTCGACGGCCTTGATATCACGGACTCGAGCCTTAACGGCAAGTGCGAACCATGTCTACATGCGAAACCTACTCGACGCCCATACGATTCCATCGTCACCCCCGCCACTGAAGTTCTTTTTCGTATTCATCTCGATCTCTGGGGCAAATCCCGTACTATGAGTCTCGGCGGTGCCTGGTATATGATGCTTGCGGTTGACGATGCGAGCGGCGTTCCATCACCTTCCTTCTCGGACACGAAAGAAGCTCCCAAAATTCTCATTCTCGTCATCCGATTTGTCGATAAAGCAGAAAAGCAGACCGGGAAATCAGTCAAACGAATCAGGATTGACCTTGGGAAGGAATTTGATAATCAGTTGATGGACGATTGGGCCGCATCTCGTGGAATAATCGTTGAAAAAGTTCCTACAAATTCCTCGGCAGCAAATGGCGTCGTCGAACGAGCCAATCGTACAGTGATCGAAGGTGTCCGAGCCATGATCGAGGACTCTGGACTAGATTGGAGATTTTGGGCCGAAGCTGCGGAAGCTTTTTGCTACATCACTGGAATGGTTCCGACGTCGCGCGTCCCTGGTGTCGTTCCGATTCAATCTTGGTACCCGGAACACGCGAAAGTCAATGTATCCCACTTGCGTCGGTGGGGTTGTCGCGTCATTGCCAAAGATCTAGATCGTCGCGAGGGGAAGTTGGGAAAGCAGACGTGGGAGGGATTCCTTGTCGGATATTGGGATCGAAGAGGCTGGCGTGTGTGGGATCCAGCTCGTCGTCGAATATTCCCCGTTAGATCCGCAGAGTTCGACGAAGGAGTCCCCGTAAGGACCATTTCTGAATCGACCAAAACCGTTCCTCTTCCTTTATCCACCTCCGAAACCGATACCTTTCCCGAAGACGTTCTTGATCCACTCGCTCCCGAGGATGTTCCTGACGAAGTCGTTGACCTTAGCGAAGACATTGTTGAACACGAAGACGAGGAGGGAATCATTCTGCGAAGGTCGTCACGTCACTCGGCACCATCGCAAGCTCTTCAGCGTTCTCGTGAATATGAGCAAGATGAGCGTCGCGCCAGGGATAATCGTGAAGATTGGGCTAACATCATGATCCTGGCGAGTGTGGTCAAAGGGGCCGGAAAGACGGATAAGCCGATCCCAAAACGTTATGATCAAGCTATGACTGAACCCGAACTCTGGAGGCCGCCTATGAAAAAGGAATTCGACGCTCTCGAGGAACGTCAATGCTGGGAGCTCGTTGATCGTCCGTCCGACGCTAAGGTTCTCAATGGAATGTGGGTTTACGATCTGAAGGTGGACGGGAAAGGTGAAATCCTCGCTCGAAAAGCTCGGTGGGTCGCAAGGGGGGACATGCAACGCCCCGGTCTCGATTTCGACAAAACCTGGTCGATGGTCGCAAGAATGGAGTCTGCGCGTATCTTGATTGCTTGCGCCGCTGCCTTAGGCTGGTCCACTCGTCAATGGGATTTCTCCTCTGCCTACCTCAATGGCTCGCTGCCCGAACATCCTAAGATCTTCATGAACCAAGTTACGGGCTTCACCAGGCAGGGGGAGGAAGATAAAGTTTGCCTGATGAAGAAGCCTCTCTACGGTCTCGCTCAAGCGGGTCACATTTGGTTCAAAGAACTTAAAAGCGAAGCCCACCGTATTGGTTTCAAATCTTCGAGGGCCGATCCCTGTATTCGTTTTCGGCGGAATCCTACTACTGGTGCTCATTCGATCCATTCCGTTCACACTGATGATATTTGGTCGGCTGCTTCGGACGATGTGGAGGCTGACAAGTCCATGACAGACTTCGACCGCTGGGATTGGAAGGACGTCAAAGACAAGAAGTTTCTTGTCGGCTTAACTCTCGAATACTTTGAAGATGGTGGTATTGGAATCTCACAAGCACCGTTTATCGAGAACGCTCTGAAATACTTTGGCCTATGGGACTCCCTTTATCCAATCGACACTCCTCTTCCTCCGAAATACCACGTTATTCCTCCAAAATCGTACTCCACCGAGGATGCCGAATTTATGAGGGATAAACCGTACCGCCGAATTCTTGGATGCTGCTGGTGGATCGCCTCGTCGACACGGCCGGATATCGTATTCGCTTGCTCAAGTCTATCCTCCGTTCAGAATCAACCTACGCGTGAACATTGGGAATTGTTGATTAAGCTCTGTCGCTACATCAAACACACGATCAACTATGGTATCGTCTATCGGAAGCTGGACTGCAAGGATATCATTAAACCCATTGGATACGTCGACTCGGACTGGGCAAGCGATCCACATACCCGACGTTCGGTATCTGGATATGTGTTCCTGATCAACGGATCACCTGTTTCGTGGTCGTCGAAACCCCAATCAATCACGGCTCTTTCGTCCACGGAAGCAGAATACGTGGCGTTGGCGCGAGGAGTGCAACAGGCAGTGTGGCTTAACAGCTGGTTATCCGAAGTCGAACTTGGTGGCAGCGTTCCTATGCATATCCTCAGTGACAGTCTTGGCGCCATTAGTCTCTCAGAAACGACACGGGAACACGGTATATCAAAGGCTATCGACGTTAGGTACCACTTCATTCGAGATGAAGTCGAAGACAAGAAGGTCGAGATCTACCCGGTAGCTTCAGAGGACAATGTGGCCGACCTCATGACGAAATCTCTCTCGAAGGATCTGCACCAGAGATTTGTGCGGGCTCTCGGACTCGACTGGTGGTATCGTCGTCAGGGGGAGCATTAGGATTGCAGCGAGCGTTGGTGATATCGTCTCCAGGGGGAGTGTTAGGTTCTCAGCTATCGTGGTCGACGATATGTTTAGTAGGAGACGCGATGACATCGTTATGGACGGGATCGGTGTGTTGACTTATTTGGACTCTCGATTTGTATATTTAAACCATTTCCGTACATCCTCACTCTTCAACTCGTACTGTGACGTTGAAGAGTGAGTACTCTATATTTCATTACTATATGCTATCATACTTACAGTTCATATCTAGCTCATCTCGTATTGTATAGGTACTGTCTATATCAATGGAACTCGTACTGTGACGTTGAAGACTCATCTCGTATTGTATAGACGCGGCTAGCGAATCCTTTAGAGGTTTCTTCTCCAGGTGGTTTCTGGCTCGTTGCCGGCGATTGGCGCGAAAGAACCGACGGAGGGATGCGGGGCCACAATGTCGTCTTTCGATTTCGCCCAGACAGCATCCACAAGCTCACGATAGAGCGCTACACGGACCCCAGCCTGGAGGACCTCGATAACATCCTGATCAACAACGGAGGTGAATGGGTCAGGATAGGTTACGTCGATAGGAAAGATGGAAAGGCGGTCGAACACTTGAAAGACACTTGGTGGCAACATCACGTGGGAGGAGAAAGCAAGAAAACAAAAAACTTCAAAAAGTTCAAATCGCTGCTTCGGAGCTTCACTAGGACTCCTTCCTCAGCTCCGCACCGTGCAGAAATCGACCCTGTACCCGGATGCCTTTGGCAATTTTGGTCCGTATTGAAGGTACACGGGTACACGGTTAGTTCTGCGGAAGAACAAGCTGGGTTGGAAAGGATGTTGAAACCTGGTTCAAAACGCTCCTAACGCTCGTATCTTCGAAAGCACCATTGTTACTCACTTCGGCGTCCTAGAGCGGCCTGCACTATGTCTTTCGTACACCCCCGTTCGTTGTTGTGTTTAGAATACTATTTATAGTGAATACGACTCAGACCGACTCAGACATACCTATGTTAGCACCTTTCTGAGTGAGCTCAATGGACGAGCTTCGACCATTCTCGTCTGTCTTGATTGTTTCTTTCTTTTTTTTTGGAGGTGCAAGCAGCCAACATGTATCGTCATCTCTTGGGTCCACGCGGTTGGTGCAAGGTGCTTTGTCCTTGTATTGGTTGTTTCGAAAGCCTCAACAAACGCACTCGCTTCTCAGAATGGTGTTCCTCTTGCCATTACGCCGCTAGATAACTTCCCTCCTTCTCGTCGTCCCCCTCCTGGGTTGGACCTCCGGACAAAACCGAGATAATCCTACAGCATCGCAGGAGGGTGCCGTGGGCGCAGGATAAGTGTATGTTCTAGAAGACGACCTCAAGATTGCCGGATATCTTCAGCAATATGATTCGATACCTTTGATTAAATCTCAGGGGACCTGCCAAAGAGTCCAGGAAACGATCGAGCTAGGTTGTGGATGAGGCTGGGGCCCTAGTACAACTTCAAGTCTGTTCGCTCCAATTAACGCTCGAAGCGTGTTTGAGAAGTTTCGAGTACGTCGAATTGTGTTCGTAGCGCCGTAAAGGCAGGTCGGGCCTCGACTTTGGGGGAATACACGGACTTGAAGGAGTGTTGCATTCGATTATTCGGATACGTATTTTGCTAAAGCAATTACAAGAAAAGTCATGATTCGTGTGTGATGTATGAAGACAATGGACCATTAGTCGTGTATGGAGGCCTTGCAGGTACTGTAAATGAAACTAAACGTACAAAATTCGGAGAAGACGAAGAACTGAGGATACACCTGATTGATAATGTACAGATCAGTAAACATAAGGGGGGTATGAACAAACGTCGGCAAACGTGAATGAGACGGATGAATGAACACAGCTGGTGGTGGTGGTACAATTTTTTTTGGATCAGGTGCGGGAAGGCAAAACGTGTGTGGACTCTATGGGCTTGATGTTACAGCATACATACAATGATTGCAGCGAGTTGAGAGAGAAATCGGTATCTGTTGAGCGAGTCGGGTTGGAAGGAGACTTGATCGTTTATATTGTTCGCTGAGAAGCCATAAGACGGAGTATCACACAAAAGGATAGGGCGTACCTTCACAACGGACCACTGTACGATGAGATTTTTGATACGATCGTTGAGGCCTTGTTTACACAAATCGCAAGACAGATGCTCGGCTAAAGGGGCAAGAGCGGATTCTAGGAAACCTGTTGATATATCTTGAATGAACGTCATCAGACGAGGTTCCTTAGAAGTTATGGAGTACCCACCAGGTCGAGCATCCCAAGCAAGATAGGCCGACGCTAACGCCCACGCTCGAGTAAGGGTCTTCTGATTTGTGAAATCACACCATGGAGTCGGGGCATGAGGATGTGGTGGTTGGAGTAGGATCTAGTCGATTATAAGCCGAAAGGCGTTGAACTTCGATAAGAAGATTACACACCCGTTTTAGCGCCTCGGAGCGGCCGACATGCAAAAAGAATAACCTGCGCAAATACTTGGGTCCCACTGCCTCTGCAATCTCATCCGTGATGGATGACAGCTGGAAAGACAATAGATGTGAGGATGTCGGGACCGCCAGGTCGTATATGTCGTGTTTTGCAGCGAGTGCGTATACCTCCATGGGGGACAACGGAGCATGAGAGAGAAGCAAAGTATGTAAAGGGGTGCTAGGCGTGATACGTGACTTGGGATCGATACCATACGATGGTAACCGATTGACAGCGGTAGATAACGTCTCGAGTGAAGGCGAATAATGGCTACAAGACTTGTCGTATATGATGTGAAGGATAATGTTCAGGATTGGAGAAAGTTCTGGTACGTGTATGACCATATTGTTTGACTGCTCCTTCGATGAAGAGGTTGGGACTAAAGAAAGGAAGTTGTTGTCCGATGCGGCAAGAATTATATGGGAATGAACGTAGAAGAAAACTGAATCCGTAGACAGAAGCGCAAGGTCGGGAGGGAGTGTATGCAGGTTTGCCCCCGGATAAAACGTTGTGGAGATGGATACAAGCACGTTATGATCAAGGGGATCATCGCATACTGGTGAACCGCCGTCAGTCGAATGCTGCATATATCAAGTCAGAATTGAAAGGCGTCACGCTAAAAGATCATTGTCAACAAACCGGAGGCGTTGGCACTTGCAGATCAGGTGTAGCAGCAGTGCTAAACTCCGAAAAATCGTGTTCCTGCAGGTTTATGTCCATGCTGTTGGATGCAAACTGGAGAACTGAATCCCAGTTGCTCATGTCCATTGTTGAATACGATTTGAACGACGAAGAATGCTGTTCTTCCTCTGGAAGAATACGAGTAAATCAGATCGACAAATTTGCAAGAATAAAATGGACGAACATTCAAATGAGAAGGAAGGGCAAAGGAGGGTGGTGGGGAACGCCTCTGAGAATTTTGCGCGGAGCCACAGAGGCGCGGTAGTGTACATAAGCTGGGAAACGATCACATCACATGATTAAATTTAATGGGTGCGCAGAGGTCCGGCCGCCATCGACCACGCTAAATTTCCTCAAATGGAAATACGTCGGGAGGTATTGAATCAAGTGCATCCGCCAGCTGAATCTCAGTCTCTGTTTCAACAAATCTCAAACGACGCATCTCACAAATAGGTCTGAAGGACTGAGAGATGTTGCTGGATAAGCAACTTCGGTCTAAATCCTTTAGTCTAAATACATGCGGTTTAATTCCTTCTCATGAGCCCCACAGGAGAACCATAGCGCATGCATCACTGCATTCTTCCAAAGACAGCCCCCAGCTTGACCTATAGCGCTCCATTCATTGTCTAGTCTTGAGCCGATTGATTCTTTCCCGTTTTCCAAAGTCAGAGTCGTGTAGTTCCTAACCCATTCGCAAATGAGCTTCTATCACATCTTTTGAAAATAAATCGTACCATGTTGGCCAGACGTTTGGCTGTCGATATAGCATTCAAATTCTCTAAAACCTTGTTCTCCGGTAGAACAATCTCTTCCAGTTTAGTTCCTAGAAACATATTAGTCACTTCCTCGCATCTGACATGACCAATTCAGAGACCTATGCGGGCTTCAATCTTCAAAACTCGTTCTTCGTCTGTTTTCGTCACGAAACTCAGCGCTATACCTCCTCTTCCAGCTCGAGCAGTTCGTCCTACTCGATGTGTGTATTCTTCGGGCTCTTCGGGCAGGTCCCAATTGATGACAATGGCTACATCTTCAATATCGAGACCGCGCGCGCCGACATCAGTTGAGATTAACACAGGCACAACCGAAGACCGGAAAAGCGATAACGATGATAGTCGTTCCCGTTGTGTGAGGCGAGAATGCAATGCTGTACTTCGTATTGACATTGACTTTAAGAAGATCGTCAAATACGCTGCTGTTCGTGGGCGTGCACAGAAGATGATTGTGGGAGGAGGTTGCTGGGGAGCCGCGTCTTCGATAGACTGAACCTTTTTCGAATTTTGCTTCCTTTTCGCAGTGGGTACAGGTGGTGCGCGACGCAAGTGTAATGTACTTTCCGGAGGATTGCACAGGAAGTGAAACAGATATGACTCGCGTACATGGGATGGTACCAATATGAAGGATTGTTTCAGCGTTGCGACCGTCTCTACCCTATTGTGCTATCTTGAGAAGCTTGGAAGAGCCTTCAAGCGATGTATCACATACCTTTCGGTCATTCGATGAATGAAAGGTTTCTGTTTACCGGGTCTAGGTGGTGCTTTTGCTACGTCTTCGATCGAAGAGGTCAAGGTCGCGGTGAAAAGACACGTCTGACGTTCTTTCGGTAGGATCTTGAATAAGTGAGATAGTTCGGGAACAAAACTTGGAGATAACAGTCGATCAGCTTCATCAAGTACCTACAACGAATGTGCTGAGCGTCGCAGGAGATTCAAGATACTCGGATACTGACAAGAAATTTGACCCTGGATAGATTCCACTCTCCGCTACCGCTGTTCAAATGGTCAACTATGCGCCCTGGCGTAGCAATCACTACGTGCGGACGATTGCCCAGTTCAAGTGCTTGAGCCATCATATCCATGCCTCCTACTATCACTGCTGTCCGTATGTTCATTGAATTCCCAAGTATGGCGAACTGGTCTGATATCTGAAAGGCTAGCTCTCTAGAACTGTTATTAAAATGTACACTTGGAATGGAAGGAGAACTCTACCTTGTAGGGGTTAAGATCAACGCGAAGATGCCATAAGGATCGACTGATAGCTTCTGAATGATAGGAATGGCGAAGGCTAAGGTCTTTCCAGAGCCCGTTTTTGCATTCCCTATACAATCCCTCCCTGAAATGCTCTAAGGTGACAATTGTCTCTGTATTGGGAGGGACATACCTGCCAGTAATGGAGGTATGCATGCTGCTTGAATCTCCGTGGGCGTATGTATCGACATAGCCTTGAGCGCATTCTGAACTGCGAGCGACACCCCAAGTTCAGAAAATGAAGCCAAGGGTCTTAATTCCGCTTTCGACTCGGATGTCTTTTCGCCCTGGAACCGCTGCGGTAGTGACTCTAACCGATCCTTTTTGACGCGCTCTAAGACTTGCAGATGGACGGGTCCCGCCTCGAGTTCAGACTCAGAATTTGCATCTGAAGATTCGGAGTCGTCTTCGTGCCCAACTAGTTCAATATGAGAACGCACGGAACCAGAGGAACTTGCATGAACATCCGATGTATATTCAGTATGCTCTTCTGTGTAACGAGGGAATAGCTTTGTTTTCTTGTTAGGGGACTGTTCTTGTCGACGTAGAAGATCATCGGCAGTCAAGTTTTTGCGTTTCGCCATGGTGATGATGGCGGTCAAAAAGAAAAGTAGTGTTTACGTAATCAGTCAATTCAATGAGTTGTGTCTTCTTGAACTTCGTTGAAAACACTGGCTACGCTCAAGTACGTCTAATCGAAAACTCTTGGCTGCTTTGATCATTGACCGTGTAGTCTTATAGAAAGATATGTATGGAAGACATCTTGCCTTTAGCCCCCGGTATAATCAACTCATCCTATTTTAGCGGAGCAGGGTACACAAAATTCCTATGCATGTGAACTTGATGTCTTCATGGTGTTTATAAGGCCTTGCCTCTTTTGAAATTCACCACGATTCGATTCTCTGCTTCACACCCAAGAGCTATGTCTAAGACCGTTACTCCGTTCAGCGGCCAGCTCGTTACTTTCAGTACCTCTCTGCCTTTCGCAGAGGTAACTGCTCGCCTCGAAGCTGCAACACACAAGTCTGCTTCTAGCACGGCTTGGTTCCCAGCAATGCGCGCAGCAAAATCCAAGGAAGACGTAGCCAAAAGCTTGCACGAGATTATCGGGGATGATGATTTCATGTATGTGTCAACCCTCTCTGTTATCGACGTTATCTATCTCTAATCAATAATATCATAGCTACTTTTTACAACTTCCCCACAACTGGATCAACTACTACAAACCGGGAACAGGCTCCGTTGTCGTTTATGTTATCGGGAATCCTGTCATTGCACAGACTATGATGGTAGAGGATATCCGTGCATCGTTTAATATTCCGCCTCGCGTGTTGGTGGTGGAAAAAGAAGACAAAACAGGAACCGAAATCCATTACCATCTTCCATCTGCTGTCTACGCTATATCCGACAAGCCAGCCTTGAAGGCTGCAGCCGAAAGCCTGGATGGGAAACTTGAGGCTCTCATTAGGAAAGTGATATCGGAGACGTCGACGAGTTCAGAGTCAGCATCCATGTGATGATAGCGTTGCAGAAGGGATATATATCGGTAACTCTATTAAATTTTGAGCGTCGATCCGTTCTTGCGAAACAAAATCGAGTCATACAATTATTTCGCTACATATGAAGTTCAGCTATTGCCAAACGTCTCTTCATAGTCGTGTTTCCGACTTGATGTTGCGATCTACGCAGCCCTTCCAAGTCCTGTTGGGGTCATAAGACATATGCGAGCTCGAATCTTGGCGGTACGAAGGACAGTCCACGTCCTGTATCCCGGTGGCAGAGATCGTGAAAGGAAGTGTCGTACGTTGTAAGGAAGGAATATTGTTGCTGTTCCTTCCAAGAGAATGATTCGTAGAAGCGCTGCTTAACCTTGACGGGTCATGGCGCTTTGACCGACTATCCAAAGCCAACATATTCTGTGAAGCCGTTATCAAGCGTTGACTGTAACCTGCTCTTTCTGCCACGGCAGAATCGTTTGCAAAGACATATGGATAGGTAGGTCGTCCAAGGGCGGGAATAAATTGCTCAGTACGGATGTTGGACTCGGGGGCCTCGCAGGTAAGCCGAACTCGAGAATTCGATCCTGACCAAATTTCAGGTTTCTTGTCTTGCAATGTCGAGAATTGCTCTTTTTTCCTTCGACGTCGCGCAGGAGCAACTGCAGGTCCCCGCATATGCAAATACGTCTCACGGATCTCCCGAATGTGGTCTTTGTTCTTCGCGTCTTCTTCTCGAATCGCTTTCGTTTTGATTTTCCTTCCACCGTTGTCTTTTCGGACAGGTGAATATTTATAGTTGGGATATTTCTCGGTATGGGATCTGAGAGCGTCCGCTGCTTTGTCGTACCAACCCTTCTTCTCGTCTGCAGGCATAAGGTTCCAAACCTCCCCAGCTACCCGGCTGAGCGTTTGTTGCCGTTTTTCGACGAAAGAGGGTATGACATCCCGTTCGAGAAAGTCAGACCTGAAAAGCATGAATGCATTGGGAGGCCGAGGGATATGTTCGTTGTGAGTAACAGATGGAGGAGGAGATGGAGATGGAGATGGAGACGATCGCCGAGAGGACGCAGGAGACAGAGTAAATGGAAGAGGAATATTGGATTGAGAAACACAGGGATGAACCTGATAGTAATGCGCTAGGCCACAGTCAGCCGTGAAATTGATCTTTCGCGGAATGAAAGGTGAAGAAGACGAATGCCCGGTGGGTATCGGGGCAGCGAGGGAAGGATTCTGACTCCGTTGTACGCTCTCATCAAATTCCGGAGCGTCTGAGTCAGAGAATTCCCGCTTCGTGATGGTCTGCTTGAGAAAACATCAGCACAGCACACAGATAGGCTGATGAACGGCACTGACTCGAGTCGTAACAAACATAATATAGCTGTGAATGTGGAAATTCAATCGTTCAGTCAGGACGCGTGGTATGATTGTACTATACTCTGCATAAGAGGTCTTTATACGTTCTGTTCAAAGACTCAAGTCGAGAGGCAACACTGGTAAGAAAAAATCGATTGTTAGTCAGACAAAGAAATTCGCGTCGTACCGGTACCAAAGACGCCTCGTGTATGACATACCAGGGATCCGGAAAGGGATTGCGGCGCAGATTGCCGATGCAGTTAAGTTCGACCTGCCTTCAGTACAGGATAGGCCTTTCCGTTCTTTGAGCCTCATTGTGTGTTAATGGATCCGGGCCTCGTGGACCTCATGAAAGCCGCCGTTTTGATCATCAGGGGATGCGTTGGAAAAACCTGACTGACCCGAAGATAGTGTCCGAATCAGGGCGAACAAAGAGCAGGATAGCGATATTAGAGGTATGTGTATTGCCAAACGGCTACATTTTAGGCTAGAAAGACTCAAGCCAATCAATTTATTGAACGTAGTTATCTGTTAAATTACTCAGCAATGGACCAAATGCACTGAAAAGAGAATCGGTCACATACATCCTCATCTAAAATGTGATCCATCGTACTTCCGACGCGGCTTTTCTAACGCGATTCATAATGGCCAGTCCTTCTTTGGTTTCATTGACTTCCTCGATTAAGATAACATCCACGTGTTGTTGGTCAAGGCTCAAAAGACCATCAAAAAGTCGTCTCGCGGTCACAGCTGGATCATCTACAGGTCCAAGTTCGTATCGACACCATTCAACACCATCAATGGTGGGAAGGGTCAAAGTCCCTAGAGTTGAATCTGTAAGCACGAGTAGTCCAACTTTGATAGACGAGGAAGGTTGTATTTCATCTTTCAATCGAACCAAGAACGATTGAGCACTTGATGGAGTGACGTTTTCACGAGGAGGGGAAGCAGTCATTAGAAGGATGACAGGAGCAGTAGGAGAGTAATGTCTGTATTTCATGCCTGGGGTGGAGGGTGCGGCCTCCAAATGTTCATCCCGATAATCACGTCTGTGTACGAGAACCTGAGGAACGAGTTTGGGATCTTGTATCCCTTCCTCCAACGCTTTTGTGATGTCCTCCACAGTAATACCACCTGGTCTCAGCACCCGAATCTTGCCATCTGGTTGTAACCCATCGACGACCGTACTTTCTAAGCCTACGCCGCAGGCGCCTCCATCCAGGATCACGCTGACTTTCCCATCCAGATCGCGTCGGACATGTTCAGCTGTAGTCGGACTAGGTTTTCCAGAGGAGTTTGCGCTTGGCGCTGCAACCGGTGCATTCGCGAGCGCAATCAACGCGCGTGCTACGGGATGAGAGGGCATACGGATGGCGACGGTAGGTTGGTTGGCTGTGATGATAGATGGAATGGTGTTCGGATCGCTGGGGAATAGTAAAGTCAAAGCACCGGGCCAAAATCGTCTGATCAGCAGTTTATACGACTCAGGCATTTTAAACGATCTTGGGAGTAAACCGTACAGCATGTCCAGAGAGGAGACGTGAACGATAAGAGGATTATCAGGAGGCCGACCCTTGACAGCGAATATACATGATGCTGCTGAGCTGTTTAGAGCCAATGCGCCTAAACCATAGACAGTTTCTGTTGGGAATGCGACAGGTTCGAGGTCGATGAGATTTTTCGCAGCGACAGAGAGTGAGTTTAAGGTATCGGGTGAGGTGATTCTAGGTTGGCTGGTAGAGGGATCGAAAGATACGGATGCAGGATCACAATGAAGGACCTGTGTTGATAACATCGTTGGGATGCGAGAGCCTTGTTTGGAGTCGGATGAAAAATTCGCATTGTTGTGGGTTGTTGTGCTTCAATCATCCCTCTTCATAAAAAGTAAATGATTTTCGCGATAATGAACGAACAAATTCTCTACTTGTTATTTTCGGGTTCGTGCGTTATCGGCATGTCTAAACCAACCCGACGAGCTGTAGCATGAATTCGCTCTTCTGCAGTCAAGTCTACCAGAGGGTTATATCGGTCAAGTAATACCTAGTATGAGAGGTTCATGTTAAAAACAAAATACACTCCGCACGATTCTTAGACGCACCTTGTACTCTCTTTGTGCTGCCATAAAAACAGCAGCATTCCGCAAGTCGTCTAAGATAACATCTGAATGTTTGGCCTCTTCTGCTAATCTTCGAAAACTCGAGGACAGAGCTGAATTGATCTTATGAGGTGGAAGTGACTGGAACGTTGCATGAGCATTTCTAGCACGCTTCAGCATAAGATGAATCACTCACGGACTTCTTCAGTTCGCGCAACAGACCTCGATATGCCTGAGAATGCTTGGAGAACATTTCCACAACTGGCAGACTGCACTGCAGTCCAACGTTGGCCAACAGGCGCGCGTCTGTATACGGGCACGTGACATACGTGTCGTTAGCCAAAACAGGTCAAAACAATTCTTGTCCACTGTTCCTCCCTCTTTCGGCTGAGTTTTCACTATGTCAAAGTCTTTTGGGCCTTGGCTTATGTTTCAGCTTGGATGCGTTCTTTATGCTCACTGTTCTTCATTGTTCGCTCGCTGCGCTCATTGTTCCACTCCCAACCGCTTTTCTCAGCCCAAGCGGTATCTGCTTTGGCCGATAATCTGTTATAAAATGGCGACCGACAATGAAAGGGCTCAACATACTAACCCTTCCTCCAGCTACCAACCTTCCAGCAACCCGCTACCTGATGGCTCGTCTACATAACCAGAACCATGCTAGCCACACCAAGAAGAGTTCGGTCAGTGGTGTTGCTTCCATCTTTCATTCAGAGCTTGCTCAACCTATGCGATAGAGTCAGGCCAAACCCAATGACTCACTGCGAAGAAGCTCACGTATCTCGGACGCAAAAAAGGCTGCTGACAAGCGAGAGAACATTGACAAACGCAGGCCTCCTATGCCGCAGGTCTTTCGTGCTTATGTTGGAAATGTGAGATCAATCCCTTACACTGACATCTATACATCTCGGTCTCACCTGTGTGCTCGACAGATTCATCCGCTCACAAGCGTCTCAGAGCTTACAAAGTGTTTTGAGACTTGTGATGGGCTCAGTGAAATTAGTTTGCGCATCTCCCATGGTTGCGCGGTGCAGGCCACCCCGGATATGCTGATTGACGATTTGGATGTTCAGTACGCGACTATCACTCTTACCGAATGGAGCGGCTTGGTTCAAGTGATGAAGATGAATGGCATGACCCTCACTGGACGGAGACTTGTGGTAAATCAAAACAATTTAGTCGGTATACGTTCATCGGTGCTCACAATATCATCCAGATTGGCTTAACCAGTGCTATCCTTCCGGAAATGGATCGAATATTCTTTGGTACGTTCACTGGCCATTGGTTTTTGAACGCTTTTGTTGATCTTCCAACCTACAGAACACTACCATGGTGTTGGAGCCTTACGACGTAAGAAATATGGGTAGGTCTGCAAATTCTGAAACCCTCTCAGTATACTGAAGCCCGTACTACTTCAGCGGTGAAACTCTACGTCCCGAGCCTACTGAAATTTTACATGGGGAAACAAACCAGAGTGATTTGGTTATCTGGAAGATGCTCACACCACTGTGTATGCCAATCACATTGATGTAGAGGATGTACCATTCCGCGCTAGCCGTAGTTCAAACGTTCATGTATAGCCTACGCTGCTCTGAAGACGCAGCAAAACACTCTTTTGGTTTCAATGCATTCAGATGGACAATGTACACATGTTCATTGTGTACATACGCGTCTCGATTTGATATTTGATTTGTAAGGCAAATTTATAAGTAGGTCCAAAGTTTTCTTGACCACCCATTCTTTGAGGTCCCCTTCCACCTCATATATCTCTGGCTGCATGGAATCTACCTAAGCACTCCAACGACGTACGACGCTCAAGGTGAAGACCTCAGTAATCTCACGCAAGTTTATATTGTTGACCAATATCAGTCTTCGAACCGTTTCATACTTGCGCCATTATAGTTGCCATCTGTCACTCACATCATGGCTCGAAGTGCTGCTCTCAACCCAGCATCTATGCCTTTCTTCCCTGGCAATCGATCCAACGATGATGAGGGCTTCCCAGCTTTGAGTCTTACCCATCGTCGTTCTTTCCAACGCAATGACCAAGACCTCAGTTCTGCCTCTTCTGTATCTATATCTCCCACAGAATTCCGTTCTCTCAAGTCTTCACCGAGTCCTCCGAAATTAGACGAAGCGGTCAACGGCTCGATTGGTCGTCCCTCGCCTCCGCCTATGAACGACGGCTCTCGTTCCTCGCCCACTGTCCGTCAACTTGACACGAACAGACTGTCTTTGGGTACAGAAAATCGCCTTCAAAGGGAATCAAGCATGAGAGGAGGCTTAGAAGTGCTACCAGAAGGCGAAGATCTTCAAACCACACCTGGACCCACGTTGGAACTTGGTTCCCGTGGTCTGACAGGTTTAGGCTTTTTCAACATCCAACAGCCAAAGGAGCTGCTTCCGACTCCTACGCCACCTGTTGCAATCAACAATAGCAGCCATATATCCTACGGAAGCCTAGGCGGCGGATTCACCTCTTCTTCACCAGCTTCCTCATTGGACTCAAGTAGTCACTTTGCGCCCAGCATCGATCTACAACAAACGCAAAGTTTCGAAGCGCAACTCAAAGCTTCTCCCATGATCCATGACTTGCTCGATCGACTCGTACGGTGCGAGTTTTCTACTCGAGAGATACAGCGAGATCTAGGCGATATGCACCGCAAAGTCAACCTCCTCGTTGAACGGTCACTGGGAACTAGCTCTCAGCCTCAGCCCGAGTTCAAGGACCCATTTGCTACCAGTAGCACGCCGACATTCAGTCCCCGACCTTCTATTGCGAACATTGCCCCTAATCAGTCCGCCCCCGCTGACGATATTTCCACAATTTCGCAACGGTTGAATACTCTAACGTCTTCCGTGGGCCAACTACTCGCGCTTCAAACGCAACAAATTCACTCTGCTTCCAATATCACAGGACTTCCCCTCCTGAGTCCAGCAAATGCAACCCTCGAAGTCAATCCTACTTTGACCTCATCGCCCGCTTTGTTGGGTCACGGATTGCCGAATCGTCCTGATATGAGGCCATCTCCTCGTCTGCCCAATCCTCCAATGCGGACTTGGTCAACGGGAGCGCTTGATGTTCCTATCCGAGGAACTGAGTTGAATGGTGGTCGTTCAGATGGCCAAGTGCGTGGAGACAAACGTCGTTCCGTCTCCGGGTTGATGCGTCGGGATTCCTCTGGTGTAAGTCTGCTATTCTACAAAGCATTTGGTTCAATTTCTCACTCGTTGGTTCCAGGTGGTTGACTCACAAGGTGATAACTGGGGCTCGCGAGATTCAGGCCCTCTGATATCCAAATGGGAACAGCTAACGCTTGCACCAGATCTCTTACGATCGTTGACCAAGTTCGGGTAAGTTCTACTTTTTTGGCATAGTACTGTAGCCCTCATCGACCTCACTTCGCTAGTGTCGGACCTCCGAATAAGATTCAACAGCGTGCATTGCCTTTCCTCCTTCGCGGTGCCGACATTATCGCGCAAGCTCCACCTACCCAAGAGCGTATTGCGGCATATGTGATACCAGCCATCCAGATTGCCATCACCAGTATTGCGAGTCAACCCGTCAACCGTGGACCAATCGTGATCATGATATCGACTACTGTCGATCAAGCTACGCAAGCACAGAGAATGATACGGGATTTGGGCGGACCTATCGGTGTCAGATCTGCCTTGGGGGTCGGGACCACTAACACAGACCTGACGCAGGAACTGCGACTTCTCCAACAAAGCATGCCACATATAATCTGTGGCACGCCCCAGAAACTGCATGCCCTTTTCACCTCCCCAAGTGGTCTTCCAGGATCTGAAGTTAGATTCTTGGTTCTGGATGAGGTTGATCAGCTCATTGCTCGCAATCTGCACGAGTTTGTATTCAATATCGTCAAACTCCTTCCTTCACCTCGCACTAGGCCTGTCAGCTCTAGTGCGCCTGGCAGCAACTTAGTTTCGGGATCCGGTGCCTTTGGCGCCAATTTCGACCCCAACTCTCCCTCGTCCGGTCCTTTTCAAAACAGCAATCGAAGGTTCTCTGCCGTTGCTCCATCTCCCGATCCCAGCGGTCAGAACACGCCGCAGAGTATCGACAGACAGACAGCACTATTCTCTAATACGGTCCCCCAAGATGTTCTCAATCTTGCTACCGCGATTCAATTGCGCGAACCAGTCCGGGTGCTTGTGCGACGAGACGGCAACGTCACTCAAGCAGAAGCTTCCCAGGGGGGATCGCGTGGACTGCGCCAGTACTATCTGTATCTGGCGTTCACCGCCGGTAGTAGAGCAGACCCCTCAGTCGCGAGCAATGGCGGAGGCCTTGGCATCATCGGGTCAGGAAGAGGCTCTACTAGTGCGGAAAGTGTCCAAGCTCGGGAATGGAAACTAGATGCCCTTGCTGACTTGTTTGATGATATTGACGTTACACAAGCCATTGTTCATGTTGGAGGAATGACTGCTTTAGATTCTGTGGTCTATAAATTAGCAAGCCGAGGATTGGAGGCCGTCCCGTTGGTGAGTCGATTTGCCCCAAAGAGGCTGATTCTTGGCTTCTGATAGCGGTTTTAGCATGGTGACATGAGCCCTGCAACAAAGATCACTGCCTTCAATAAATTTAGAGGCAACTCTTCCACTGTCATACGCCAGCCTACCACGACAAAAGTCCTGGTCGTGTACGATGTTCAACTCAAAGAAGTTTCCCATATCCCACTTGTGATCAACTATGGTTCGCCTTCTGATGCTCGAATTTCAGCCATTTTTCCTGATCTATCTGCAGATTTACCTAAAGCTGTTGAAGAATATGCTCACCGGTAAGGTTCTGCCACTGTCGTCTTCGTTTATGGATGTTGATCTGTGGACCAGCGTTTCTCCTGCTATCTCTCCCAACAACTATACGCGCGCTGGAGTCGTGATCAACTTCGTGACTGCCACGGGCGGTGATGTTGAAATGCTACGATCCATAGAGTGTTTCTATAAGTAGGTTGTTTTGTTTGCCTCGCGGACTTTTATACTGATAAATCACATCCATTCAACTTGCGAATGACAGAATAAAATGCGTACGTCCTTCCATGTTTGCCAAAAAAACTTGAATTCTGAAATTCTCCCCACAGCCTGAAGTTCCTATGAGCCTACGCGACATTATTTAACTTGACGACCTTGCAAATGTTCTTGTATCCCTATTGCACACCTCTAGCTTTCCCTGCTTGTTATCCCTATATTTTTTACACCGCGCATTCCGATACCCTTCGCACCCTCCGAATTGTCTCGTTACTGAAATTGTTTTGGTGTTTCTTTAACTCCCCACTGTATATCAGCTCTCTTCGTCTCATCTTCTATATTTGGATCGATGTTCAAACTTGGACAATCAATATTCTCAGTGTACCATCCTCACTACAACTCGCTATCTCTTTGCATCGCTCTCCTGTCCCAGGACGCCAGCGCAAGCGGTTGATCTGACCGACATGTCCAAAGCTGCAACCACAGGTGGTCAGCTACTTTGCCAAACTTGCTCAAGTGCAAAAATATACATACTCTGGAAGTATCGACATTTTCCAAGCCCAGTTCGTATCCAAGGTTGAGTTGGAGTAGAGCAGGACTGTCCCATTTTCTAGTCCAACAGCAAGATAGCGACTGCAAATGTTTAACTTCTCGCCTGTGTTCTTGCAATTGGGCTCACTTTTGTTGCTTGTCTAAACCATTGAAATGTACGGCCGTAGCCGATTCCTCCATCTTTAAAGTAGAGACACAAGACCAATTGTTCTCATCATTCCTTCCCCATATCTTGACCTGCATGCAATTGATCTCAAAACAAACCAGCATGATGTGGCTCCAGGAAACCTACTGTTTTATCGCGAGAGGCAGTGGCAAATATATCACCTTCTGAAGCCCACGCACAGTCCCAGATGATTCTACCATGAGGCTTGCTTTCAGCAGACTGTGGTGTATATCCTATGTCACACTGAGCCTCTTAAAATCTAAACCATCGAAATAAATACTACCTTCAGTCTCCGCTTTTTGAAACAGCCTCCAAGAACGATCCCGAGAAACTGTCAGGATTAGTTCGTCATCTGGGCTGAATGCAATCTGCGTTACTGTCAGTGAATGTCCTGCCAGAGGTTCACCGACAGATTGCCAGGTCGTTGTATCGTAGATACGGACGACAGCGTGCTCGGGTGATGACGCTTTGCATGCAGTGGCAATGTATCGCCGCGAGTTTGAGATAGCCAAAGTAATGGACTGAAACCGAGACATGAGCTTTTGACGTATGCTGCTCTGCAAAATATTCGCACTTCGTAACCATGTCCGAAAACCTTCTCGACTTCAGGCCATATTGTGACGGAGGCTAACTCTCCATCATATGGACGCCGAGATACTGGCGCAGACATAGAGGCTTGCCCTGCGTACAAAAACAGGAAGCAAAGTCAAAACTGAAATCGGCCGCAGACTTGTCGAGAAATTCTTACCATCTTCATCGGCCTTATTCGAGAGATTCAAGGGAATTGCACTTGCACCCATCGGTCTACTTCTCTGTAGCAGAAAATGAATCATTCGGGTAGATTTTGACAAATATAACTAACCTCATTTTCAGAAAATCGAGTTACATGTAGTGCTTGCGTGAGGTCCACGAATCGACGAGGTGCATCGAAAATACGGAGCACTTTTTCATCCGCGATACTGGCGAATTTCAGTTCATCAAGGAAGACGGTTCCAAGAAGATCATATCCATGCACTTGAGGTCGGGCAAGTTCGTACCATATTGCAGGCAAGTCGTTTTGTTGTGGGATCGCGCCATGTATTCGAGTAGTTTGATCGATCCTGAGTGAGGATCATTGAATCAAGACTAACAAAGAAAGAAGCCCTTCGTACCCCGTAGACATCAAAAACGTCCCGGTGGGACTCCAGTCAACACTTTTAACACATCCACGATGACCTCCGATGGCTCCCGATTCCTCCCAGATTTCATCGTCATTTAAGGATGGAGAGACCCAACGCCATCTTCTCCAGCCTCCAGACCAACCCCACGCCAATGCCTCGTTACCATCCCGCCTCCAAATGCCTCCCACAAAACCTCCCAGTCGTTGACCGCCAATATCACCGAACCTTTCTCGGTTGATCCAGATTGAGCTCGTTCGGTCTTTGGAATTCGTATTCATTGTCGTCGGGGACCAAAATATGAGCGAAGAATCGGTGGACGTTGAGAGCAGTGTCGGGGTAGAGTTTTGTGAATTGGGCGGTCGCCAAGAGACTGACGTGATACCTGCTTCATGTCCGACGAGGAGAGCATCAAAGGTTACAGAGAAAAGGAAGCTTTTCATTACATTAGTGGCTTGTCTGGGTCGGAGTCAACTCATGCCCACCTTTCTTGCTTCGACTTGACAGAAAGAATATGCCGTTTGAGGGAAATTTGTCTACCCCCTTCTTCTGCGTCTCCAAAGTCACCCAAAGATTCCTCGAACGCATCTAGTAGATCATCACTACCCAAGCCCTCCGATGATGGCGATTGGACACCCTTCTTATACACTTCGATATTCCACAACCTGATCGTTGCGTCTTGGGAACCTGATGCAAGGACAAGCGAACCATCTGTCTCTGGGAAGCTGAAAGAGAGTCCACGGATCCAGTCTTCATGTCCACCGAGTATGGCCGATTGAACGAACTAGAACACCCAAAATGAGTACGAGTGAAATATACTCAGTCAATTCAAATAGAAAACCTACTCACCACAGTGTCAGAACGCGTCCATAGCTGTATTTTTCTGTCCGTTCCTCCGATAGCTAGCACGAGAGCTGCAAGTGTAAGATGAGATGCGGGGGTTATCCCCAGGAGTATGAACACCGACTATCTGACTGTGGTAGCCGTGTGCATGCCAGAGCGAGAGGATACCGCCCCGAAAGATGTATCGTTTGTAGAGATTGAACTACTGAATCATCTTGTGGTAGTTTCCATAACTTGACAGTTGCTTCGGAAGAGCCTGTTACAATGCAGTCGTCGAAAACACAGAGCGCAGATATTGCTTGCTTGTGAGCAGAAAAATTGGCATGACAGCTCCACTAAAAGGATGATCATCTTCAATCCAGACTGATGAACAAATGGTTTCTCGATGCATGCCTGGGACGTAAACCCTTTTCTCTTCCATATCCGAACTTGACCTTGATCGTCCGCGCTAACAAATGTCTGAGAGTCTATCACACGAACACAAGTGATCATGGCGTTGTGCCCTGCAAGTGTGGCAGAGATTCCTTTGTCACCATCGCTCTATTAGAGGAAGTCAATTCGTTGTGAGAGGAAGACCTTTCAGGTACGGACAATATCCCAGAGACCAAGCAGATTTGACGATCCAAAGATGACGGTGCCTTCGGATGTAACATCTGAGGCTGCAGAATAACGATTTGTTGAGGCGGAAATGTATGCAGTGGATATGTTCATTGCAAGTGAATAGAGGAAATTTTAGGACGCGCCTGCACGTGTTCAATTTCTTCGTGTTTTGCAAACAACCTTCTATTGAACTTCATCTCCCCAACTCGCGTTAAGACGCGTTGAAATTCTTGAACTCAGCTTGAACTCAGCTCGGCTATTGTATAAAAGTCCAAGAAGCTCTGAACAATCTGCCTATCGCATTCTTTCTGACTAAATTTCTGACTAGAGCAAGCATCGCGTTCGGATGATTGCCTGAGTGGGATGCACAGTTTTTAGGCATTTGGTGCGATTTCATTCTATCTGACCTCGTCTCATTCTGACACACGTTCGATAGGCGGACCTTGAGCTTGAAAGGCGGCGTACAAAGCATATTCATTATATCCCACCTATGTACCATTTACCATGTTGTCGCCGGATGAAGCGAGCTGAGACAGATGAAACAGTACTCGGAAGGTCGAGCTGAACTGAATACGGTAGACTTGACACAGTTGCTGAGTCGTTGGTGACCGCGAGTTTCAAACCTCGCATGAGTCTGCCCACGGGAGATCAATTGAGATTGACCTAACTTCGAGCAGGACGATGATGGCGAGGTGATCACAGGACAAAAGAAAGGACAAGACGGGCACGGAGAACGGGCCCCTATATCTGGTTCGACAGGCAAGAGGAAGAAAGAGCGTGTTGACCGCTGCGGTCTTCGGATGCGGTGGCAGTGGGCGGTCAGGTTTTTCGACGGGTCCGATCCCACTGTTGACATCCATCATCCTGTTATGTCATCTCCTTTCCTTTCTCCTCCCTTCTGCTCACTTCTATCTTTGGGCAAGATAGCATATCTTCGCACTCTACTCCTCTTCAAGATGGCCGCAAAGAAAAACGGGAAACAACGATGATCCTCACTATCCTCACGTTCTTCTCTGTACCTACTCTTTTTTACTCTCTCTCGCGCTCTCTTCATCTCCCAATTGCCTTCATAACTGCACTCGACATGATATATGTGTTCGAGTCGTATCGATATAGGAGATGTGTCTAGGGACAGTGGCCGATCAAGAAAGGGCGTCGGGTGAGGGCAAGAGCGTGAGTCAGAGGACAAGATAACGATAATGTTGACTCTTAGTATGACTAGGAGTCGCCCTCTAATTTTCCTCTTCTCCTCTTCGTAATTCGTGCCGGGCTCCCTAAATAGTAGACCTGCGCTCCTGTTGACGCGCTGCGGGTCGACTCCATCGAAGCTCTACAAGAAGCAGAGGCAATACAAGCAATTCAATAGAGACCCCAGATTCGACGCGACGATAGCTGATTGTCCGTACAACCATCGCCGACGACAAAGAAGACATTGATCCGTCTGATGATGATATCGATGGCACGACCAAGTGGATTGCATCTCCCCGGAAATGAGTCCGAGAGTGTATGACTGGCGTTCAATGTTGGACTATCGATGAAGATATCCCTTGCTCCGGTCTCGCTCAGCTTCAACTATCAAGCCTAAGCCTGCCCTTGCGCCTCGGCCGAGCATCTGTAAGGTTCTTAACGATCGTATCAAAGTTCTTATCATACAGTGGTCTGTTGGTATGTCTCCTACTTTTGTGGGATATATCATCTCATGCCCTTCCTGTGTACTCACCCAAGATTCTATAGGCGCTGAGTTCTCTTCCGACACGTTGCAATCAGTTGTATGTCTGATGTAGTACTGGCGAAGATCAGGCATTCTCGGCTCTTGAACAACTTTTTCGTTCATTTTGTACGATCGCGATTGAGTTCTCTTCACAATGCAGTGGCAAGGCCTCCATACGCTTCCATACGGGACTGACGGTTCACTGTCTTCATAACAAAGGATTTATGACTTGTGTGGAAACGGTCTCAGAGTTATCACTATAACATCGTATCCGAATGCATCATCGTTTGGCGTGGTCATTGGTCTGTTTTTCCGGCTTGAATGTTGAAAAGCTGGCCCTCTGACGAACTCTTTCTGATTCATGATTCACTCAACACAACACTCTACCATTCTATCGTTAAAGCGCGTCGGCAACTTGAAGTTCATGAAGGTATGTACATCTATCTCTTAGAGCTGCACCTTTAGAATCACGAATCAGCAGAGGCAATCCGATGCGAACACTTTGATCGTTGTGGAATGTCTAACTCAAGGTTGACTTCAGCGATCTTGAACGTTCGAGCACTGAAAGTAACGGTGGTACGGCCCACTTGAAGCGGTAGGCACCTATTAATGGAAAGGTGTGTTGGTCATTGGGTCCTCATTGACATCAATGAGCTCACTGGCTCACTTTTTCGCTACTCGTAACATCAGTGCATTCAGTCGAATTGCTAGACTCTCACTCCCGGGAATAGCATCATCTACCATCACGATGGCAGGAATACAATTGTGGCAACTGATATATACTCAAACTTGCAGAATATTAACGCGAAGAACACAGTAGCGAATCCGGCCATATGAAGTCATCTATACCACGGATTCCTCGTAGCTTTTAAGAAATCCCCGCTGGTAAAAGCCGGTTCCAATTGGAACCCCGTTGTGCTTCGGTCATCAATCCCTGGACTTTCTTCCCCTTTGTTCTAGAACGGTCTCCCTCAAAACTCTCCTCTGAGGAGGCTCTTGTTCACGTCGTTGGATAGAACTTTGAACAAGATCGTTGGTTTCGCGTACGTGGCTTTAAGCAAACCGTTCTCGATCAGCGCTTCTCAATGCTCACTGCCAAGTTGTGTTTTTTCTTCCCTATCAAGTACGAAGGATTACGGACACGTACTACATCAGCAACCTAGCTTTCCTAAGTTAGTATGGACACTTCTATGGGTTTAGACAATATTTTCCAGTTCGTATCCGATGAAATCATGGAATCGGACTCTCCATTCCAATACTCTCAGGACACCTCTAACTTGACTGATATCTCATTCCAGCAGCCAGTACCTACTGCTCATGTAAGCTCAGCTTCAATCTACATGTGCGCCCTATCTGATCACTACCATTCAACTCCCTTTAGAATTTATCTGTTGTTTCCCCCTTGAGTTCATATCCTGGCCCCTCTCCCGCCGATAACGCCACCGTGACAGCTTTTCCGATTTCAACAGCATTCCATCCGGACGCTCTTTGGCAATCTCTAACCCCCGACTTGATACTGATTTGTTCTGATTCAGTGTTGTTTCATGTTCATTCACAACTAGTCCTGCAATGTTCAGAGAATTCCTTCGGATCCTTAATCCCAGCTGATTTTTATGACGCGCCTGGCTCTTCGCATCTCACAATCACTCCTTCTCCAAGTCCACCCGGTAGACAAAAGCCCACAAGCGCATTCATACACATCCCAGAAACATCTGCAGTCTTAAACATCATCCTTCACGCCATCTATGGCTTGTCTTGCAGCCACTACGCTCCTTCCTTCGAATTGCTTGCCGAAGCGGTAGACAAGCTTCCATCATACGGTGTCAATCCAAAAACATGTATCGAACCCCAAAGCCATCTACACAACTTGCTTCTCTCACATGCACCACTCCTCCCGATGAACGTTTACATTCTCGCCGCTCGACACGACTTGTATGAACTGGCGGTATCAGCCTCTCCCCACCTCCTATCATTCCAGCTATCCACGCTTACAGACGAGATGGCAAAAGCGATGGGAGCCAAGTATTTGCGTAGGATGTTCTTCTTGCACATCGGTCGTGTTGACGCTCTCAAGAGAGTAAGTCATCATAGTAAAATCATGCTTGCCCTTTTGTCCCTCTACTGACATGATTCGCTCGGAAGCTATTGCTACAGTCACCCCACCCTCACGCGCCTACTTCCAGCTGTTCTTTTGCTGACCAGAGAAACCTGACGCGGGCCTGGGCATTGGCGTCTGCGTATATCGCTTGGGATGCCCGTCCCGGTAAATATTAAATCAGCTCTTCCGTTCCGATATTTATTCCCTTCTTTGATACGTACAGATATATCGAAGGGCTTTCTGGAGTCTGCTCTGACTCCCTTGGCTGATCGATTGACCTGTGAACTTTGCAGAAAAAATCTAAACGACCGCATTAGAGATTTGGTCGTACAATGGTCGGTTGTCAAAGTACGTCGCTTGCTTTCGCGATTTAGCTACTATGGCTTATGCATACGTAGCGTACCATTTGACCACATCGACTCTCAAGTCATCCTTGAACTATATGCCTTCCTCTAGACTCATATTCTTGTTGTCCATCTCAGCTCTGTTCCCAACACACGATTTACGATACTACTCATGTTCATTACACTGTATCATAGTTACATATGCAGTTGTTTGAGTACTCCCATACATGTAGCATGGTCTTGACCCTCACTCTGAGGTAGTACCTGTTAATACACGAGTTCAGGTTCTTCAGATGTTGAGATCAAATTCGTGAGCTGCACATCTTCATCATGAGAGTGCGAAGAATTGGTATCTACTTTCAGATATCAGTACAATTGAGGTGACAAGGGTATAGTGTATCGCGGTGACAATCTGTTAAGCCTATCGGGTTTTATCTTCTGCAAGAATAGCATTATTCAGTTCGTCTAATGGTGCTAGTTCTTTCTTGTCGACGAGGTCAAACTATGGAGTCCAAGTGAGCGTACAGCGATGGGGAAGTACGCAGGCTAACGGAGAATCTACCTCGTTGATGAACAAAAAGAAGTGCCTATAGCTGGTATTTAGATGTGCTAAAAATGCTGCGTCAACTCAACCAGAACAGCCTGTGAAACGGCACAAACCTTCGATACCCAACGCACATATGTGGTCGAAGTGATTACTGTATATGTGTGCATACACTCTGAACAAGCGACGGACGATTGTTCTTACTGTATCCCGGAAATTCTTGGGAAATGGTACTCCTAGAACGCAATGAGAGACATGAATTGCAACCATCATTTATCATCGCGAACCGATCTTGTTAGGGAATACAGCTTCATCCTCCAGAAGATTTTGGGCCCAGTTCATGAGAGCATCGACGTAGTCAGGAGCAGGTAACTTGGTGGGACGTTTGTATTTGACGCCATCTTCCCAGAGGTATTCGTATCTGCAATAATTGTGAGAGAAAGATTCAAGTTCGGTATTGGTTGACTGACCTCGGACCTGCAGACATGATTGGGCACTGTGGTTCTTGAGAACGTCAGATTGGCGTGATCTTTCGCAAAGATATACCTCTTGACGCGTGCAGAATTCTGTCACAGTTCCGTATAGCATGTTCAGATGGTTGAAGAAGTCAACCGCTATAGTAATTCCTCAGGATCAGGCGATGACAGGACCAGAACGATAGTGAACTCACCATGCACTGCCAACCATTCGTTCAGATCTTCGCCATCCGGTAGCTGAACAGCGAGCCTTAGGTTTCCAGACCCCTGAGAAAATCCAATGTATACGAACTTGTTGGATTAGGGATTGATATCTAATCTTACCAGAGTGGCTTCAGCGTACTTTCGAAGTTGGTATTGCTTCGTTCCTTCAGGAACATCTTTGCGTGGTTTGAATGTGCGAGTCTTGCCGCTATGATAAACGATGAGGACCGCAAATCCTCACTCATGAAGTATGAAGACATTACAGTCCAAAGAACGAAGACATGATGGCCGTTTAGAATCAGGATGAAGATATTGATGAAATGTGTGGTGAAGGGAAAGGTTCAAAGCGCGTGGGGAAATCTGTCTTTCTACTTGTTACGACCATCTCTATAAGGTTTGTCGCTGAATTCATGTTGTTATCGTTCATTTGAACTCTCTGTAAAGATACATCTCGGAACACCTTGGACTCGCACTCAAATGGACCTCGTTGGCGGTCCTTTCTCTGTCATTGAATCTGACCCTGGTTTGTGGATTTTGGCCTGAATCTCTGCACGCATATTGTTTAACGACTCTGCCAAGGCGTGTTCACATCCCTCACAAGAAGACTAGGTGTCAAGAACCTATCAGTAGTCGAAGTGTTCGACATTGAACCATGGGCGACCGACCACCTTCAACCTCACGGACTTATTTTCTGCTTTCATTGGCGGAAAGATGTCCATCGACCTGCTGAATTTGAGAATCCGGAACAAGTTTGGTTCGCGAATCAGCTCTCTGACGATGCTTGTGCCACGCATGCGATTCTGAACGTCCTCCTCAATTGTCCAACTGTGAACCTCGGACATGAGTTGGAACAGTTCAGAAGTGAAACGAAAGAGATGTCGCCAGTGGTGAGGCAATTCATCTCGGTGTGATTCATGGGATTGGCTTGCTTTAACGAAGAACATAAGATGAAAGGCTTAGCTGTCACAAACTCTACATATATCCGGAACGCACATAATTCCCTAGCTCGGTACGGAATGTCCATCACGAAAATACAGTCTTTTTACATCTAATACTATCAGTCAGGCTGATCTTCGTGGGTCTCTCAATGCAATCGCCACAACGACCCTTGCCGCGCAGAAGGCAAAAGCAAAGCAACAACAAATACCAAAGAAAAAGCGCACAGCGACATCCAACGGACCGGCCAAAATCAAGAAAGCCAAGCAGGCTGCCGATTCTGCACCAGATGACGACGATGAAGCAGAGGAAGTCTATCATTTCATTGGCTATGTCCCCGCATTCGGTAAAGTATGGGAGTTAGATGGACTGAAGCCTGGACCCCTGGAAGTCGGTGAGCTCGCATCAGCAGATACTACCGCTGGCTGGATGGACGTAGCCCGACCCGCTATCCGGATGAAGATGTCGAAATATGGAGGAGGAGGGGCTGACGCTGCAAACATCCGGTTCAGTCTCCTCGCACTCGTAGATGGGACTTATGAAAAGGCTCACGATGAATGGGAGTATTGGAGACGGGAACGACGCAGTATTGAGAGAAGATTAGATGAAACGGATGGTGATTGGAAAACCAAGGTCGATCAAGCGCTGTTGCAAGCAGCAGAGCATGCATTTACTTTGCCCAATGCTCCGGAACGTATGTTTCTACGAGCAGGTTCGCAACGATTGATGCGAGACGCAGAGATCTTGTCCTCATCCCCAGAGTCCCTTCGAGAACAATGGGAAAAGGCAGTTCAACAGGCGGTACGAACGAAAGTTGCTGTAGAAGAAGAACTCCAAAAAGCCTCCGACGACTGTGTGAGTACATGTTTCGCATTGATCAATCCGAGTCGCAAGCCAAATATTTACCCCATGGTTGCAGACAGATCATATCAAACGAACACATGATTACGAACTTTTTATCGTGGACTACATTAGAAGTCTACATCGAGATGGTTTCTTGGATGCCCTTCTTGACATTGCGAAGTCGGCAAACAATTCCAATGGTCAAACGACGGGGAAGGTCAAGAAAGCTAAAACGACATCTACATTGCACTCGAACAATGCAGGCGATAACGACGACGTCGGCAATGTCGAAGAAGAGAGTGATGGAAGTGATGACGACGACGACGACGACGAGTGGAAACCACGAAAACCACCACCATCTCGACGGCATGATTAATCTGTTCTTCGCCTTCATGCTATGATTTATTGTTATTGTCCATAATGTTACAATTATAGTATTCCGTCTCTGTATGCAACTATGAATCCGAGAAATGACTGCTCCTAAGATAATGTAAAGTGCCATGACTTTCGCGTCCTCCTTTGGAGTCGTCCATGGACGAAATACCATCCTCCCTCCAGCGATAGACGGTAAGCAATTTCCAAGCATTTCCATTCGGCCTTTTCCCTCGTTCGATTCGGCCATCTAGGTCGAGGATTCCAGTCTCGAGCATGGTAGGTGAAGTGATATCCATGAGTTGTATAGGAGGGATTGGTTCCGGGGGATCAGGCATAAGGAGATATGGAGGTAGATGTGGGGTTGGCCCAGACTCTAGCAGGACAGTCAATGAACGTCCTGCAGGGTTTATAGAGTGAACCTGTTGTGGCATGAGTCTGGTTGGATGAGGAGAGATAGACTGTATGACTGACCAGGACGTCTTTCTCTATTACAACACCAAGCACGCTGAAATTTCGTTTATACGATATGATGTCTCCCACTCGAACTACGGAGTTTCTACCAAGATCGTATAGTCTGATTTCCGCTGTACTTCTGAAGGAACATTCAGAATCAATCGTCAGCAATCGTCGGTCTAATAGGCGAGCTCTGTGACTTACCCTGTTTTACCATTACCACGGGATCTGTTCGGTGACGACTTCGACGCGTCTGCTCGGGCTAAGGGAAGTTCCTTCTCCCATTCTTCATCTTTCCAGGGTGCAGCTAACGAGCCATCCCTGATGCCTTCCTCGTACTTGGCTACTTTGAGTTTGAACTCAGGTTTGAGCCAGCCAGAATACAGATGATCTTGAAATGTGTGCGCGGCTGCTAGGAAATGCGGATCTGTGAATACAGGCAGCAACAGTCGATCTACTTCATGATCGCTTTTTGTGCTCTCCGTAGAATCCGCTTCCATGGTATCCAGATGAGCATCTTTAGTATGTGAAGGGTGGTCCGGGTCAATGACCCTTTGGTAATCGGAAAAGGCGGTTGGAGGAAGGAGTTTTACTAAATGAGCTTTTGACTCTTCTGAGAGGAAAGCCCATGTGTTGCCGTTAATGAGATCCTGAGTTAGAAAGGTTAGCGATGGACGCAGTTGATGACAGTTAGGATGAACACGCACAGAGATATTCACAGTTGTCAATGCGCTCTTTGAGTTCGTCAGCAATGCATCCAAGGCAGTCTCATCAATAGTCAATTGCTGGGCTTTACGCTTTGTCTTCGGCTGTGGGGTTTCCGCGACGTTATTCAACAGGCGAGGAGGTTTACGGACGGTTCGTTTGGGTCTCTCTGACAGTGACATGAAGGATAAGAATCAAGATAACTCGCTTTGCACTGTGGGAATTCTGAAGCAATTGTTAGATTTCAGGAATGCGAAGACCTTGTCCGAGATTACATGGACGCAACCATGTCGTTTATACGTGGAATTCATAACGGGTAGTTTACAGTAAACAGAGTGTAACCGAGAGGGATTATCGTTAAATAGTCGCGCATGCGTAGGATGTGGAAGGTGACCTAGACGCGGTTGCACCGTTGCCTACCGTTGCACGTTCGTCCAGCCTCGATAGCGGCGTACGACATCTTGCCATATTGTGAAAGATCATTGTGGCTTCTGATATCAATACCAAGTACGGATCGATTCTTTGTTAACACTCCAGATGAATGCTGATGAATGAGGGAACTCTGATACGTACAATCCGCTCGAAAAGAGCATTTGGACCTCTCCAAACAGCCTGGAATCAAATTACACTCCTCTTCCCTTCAGGACTAATCCTAACATATCCTCTCTTCGGCCTTCTCTCCCTACTCATCTCTTGCTTCGACTTCACCATTCCCTCCTCAACATTTTCCACATGAACAAGCTCCTTAACCCTCAATATCTTCCCTGCAGCCTCTGGACCGTGTCTATGATACACTGTCTGGAAACGGCGGTGAATCCCAAGCGAAGTCAGCGTGTCTTGAATTCGTGAGCCGAGGGAGATGGCAGAGCGTTGGAGAGTTATTTTGTAGTGCGTAGTGTTCGGGTTGGCGGTTGGGTTTGGGGTGGTATTGGATGTGGATTGGGTAAAGGATTCCGAGGCTGGTAAAGATGGCTGGGACGTTGGGCTGGTTGTTGAGAAAGGAGAGCTATGATATGTCAAATAGCGTGCTGTGAGACGTAAGGTTGTGGCTCTTTGTAGAAGCGTGTTCCTGGTAGCATTGGTCGCATTCGACAGTAGGCCACGCGAAGCCATCGTCAAGTTTAAAAAACAGAAAGGAATCTCGGCGCTTATTCGACGGCTAGCGCTCAAAAATCCAGAACTCAGCTGGAACACAGATGCCAACAGCCGCGACGACTAAAGTACGCCCAAATATTCCAACGTAAAAGCGTTCAATTTTATGTAACTGACACTCTAACGACATAGATTTTGGAACACCAACCATGTCAAAGTTAAATCACTGCAACGTTTGAAGCAGCTTCAATGAAGCTTCGCCTAGCCTCGTCACGGTGGGGCCAGAACCTGTCGACTCCACCTACATCGCCCGCTCGAACATCGAGCTCACTCCAGATGTGACCAGGTGCTTTGGACTGGTCATTATAATGCTAGTCGTTTGACAACTTCTACCCATCAACTCTACAATGCTTTCACGCTTACCGATGCTAATTGCTCGCCGCCCACTGATAACTTCAAGGGCATTTTTACAACATGGATCGAGGTGTTACGGTGTGCTTCATGCTGCACCTCCCAGACTGGCACATCCTCGTCCAGGGCCTGTCGCGTCTTCCTTCATGAGTATTGCGGGAGCTGCAATAGTCACCTGGGTAAGCTAACGTTCAATATGAATTCTACTGACAGTGATATCAATGTTGATTGCCTTGTGTTTTCTGTAGACCTTCTACAAGGTCATATGGGACGATGCACTAGCCACAAGAGTGCTGCAGCAACAGGTGAGCTGTAACTTCTTTATGATCCGACGATGGGAAGAGTTATTGTCGTTGCGGCCGCTGCAACGTGCGAGTGGTGCGATAGCAGTCGCACTGACATCGGCGGACCAGTTTTCTGTCGGAGATGCTCACAAATTTCTCTCTAGCCTCTACCGAATGTTCGAGAAATGGATGAAGATTACCTTCAGAGTTTGGAATGGTGTATAATGTTTGATTGAAATTCCTTTTGGCCAACGTTCGTGAAGTCGTACTTTCGTAGTAGTATGTAATTGTGAGAACATCTCCTATAGTGTAATCAAAATGTCATCTAAATTTCTCGCGGGTTAAACGATGGCTTTCTTTCTTCCATCCAACATCTGAATTTGCTTCTTGGCTGCCTACTATCTTCTTCATCAATTCTCTGGGCTGCCCAAGTGGCATTGGGGTTGCACAGAAAGATGAATTCCCTCACTTACCTTTCTCGCCAATTCGATGTATTAGCCACCCCAAAGGCACCACCATCAACCCCAACGAAAGAGGAATTTCGACAGCTTGCTTCTTCTACAGAACCATCACTTCAACGGGTCAAGACGTGGTCCACAAGAGCTTTCTTTGCACAGGGCGCAGGTCCATCAGGTCATCCGAAACGGTCTCACTCGTCCCCAACAGTAGCTGCTCTTACAACGACAACAACGAGTCCTATGGTGGAAAACAAACGACAGAAACACACTGAATCCCTGATCAGCCGAATCTTCTACCTCAGGGTCCTGGCATTAGCATGGGATTCATTTCGTGCAGCGTGGACTTCATTAATAAACAGCAGCTTGCTGTGGCGAGACTCCAACAAAGTCATTGCTCCGGAAGAGAAACCACTATTGTCAGAAGAGAGCTCTGAGAGCTCTGACGAGGACTCGCCTCCACTGACTGCCCGGAACCCCTCATCGACCTTCCTTACCCATTCCAATTCAGACCCAATATCACTCGAACAAAAACAACCCAATCCATCCATCACCGTCCATCCTCCTTCAGATTCTGTCTCTAGTACTCGTTCAGCCACGCCAGTATTAGGAGGCCGGAAGACTCCGTTTCATTCCCAGAAAACGCTTGTCCTCGATCTTGATGAAACCCTCATACATTCCACGTCCCGGCCCATCAACATCACCAGCAGCTCTGGTCTCTTCGGTTTCGGTGCTCGGAAAGGGGGTCCCGGCCATGTGGTCGAGGTTATGTTGGGCGGAAAGAGTACTCTTTATCATGTATACAAGAGGCCGTTTGTCGATTTCTTTCTTCGCACAGTGCGTAGATCCATCTTGCAATATTCAAGCTATCTCTGATCGATCTGTTCTTAGGTTTCCGGGTGGTATACGCTAGTCATTTTTACCGCATCTATGCAAGAATATGCAGATCCGGTCATTGACTGGTTAGATGCGGGTCGAGGTATCCTTGGCAATCGATTGTTCAGAGATGTGAGCTTCCCTATGATTTTCCTTCGTTCCACACTAAAGCCTCGTTCTTCCAGTCTTGTACTCAGTTACCAAATGGTTCTTTCACCAAAGACCTCTCCATTATTGAAGCCGATCTTGCGCGTGTCTGCCTCATTGATAATTCGCCGGTTAGCTACAGGGTCAACGAAGGTATGACCACCGAAATTCTTTCACAAACCCTTCTCTGAGCCATGTTATAGCGAATGGTATACCTATAGAAGGATGGACTAATGATCCATCTGACGAGGCTTTGCTAGATTTGCTCCCCGTTTTGGACTCTTTACGCTTCACTTCGGACGTTCGCCGAGTGCTGGGACTCCGCAATGCTACTGGTAGTCGTGGTCGCTCATAGCATTTGCATCCATAGAATTCTTCTTGGGCTTCAATCTTTCCTACTGCATCACAAATACCATCGCATGTTCCAATTAATATAAAGTGCCTTGTATACTAACTCTTCGCTATCGTTAACATCTCGCTTGATTGATGTCACTAATCGTAGTAATCGAGGTTTCTGCAATGTGTGTGCGTTAAAACTTTCATCATACGTTGAGCAGTATTAAGAACGTTCCCATTGACCATTCGTAAGTAGTAGATAACGAAAACCAAAAGTACAATGCGTGATACAGATGAGATGACTGGAGAAAAGGATGGAGAGGGGGTCTCGGGAATTCATGAACTACATGGCCATGGATGCTCGCAATTGTCTAAGTTCTTCTTCTTCGTCGAGTGCTTCGGGTTCTGATTCACAAGTGAGCTCTCAGTAATGAAATAACTGGATTGCAGTAGAAATACGTACCCGGTTCCTTCACAGTCTGTGGTTGATGTAGCGGTACATGGTCTGCCCCCTGTAATCGTTCGTCCAGTTGTTCTTGTTCTAGATCGTTGAGCTCCTGCAGTAATTCGTCCTATTTGCAGCATATCAGCCTTACACGCACATGCGGTCTATACTTTGATAAGAAACTCACCTCGTCCAAAGTGTCGCCCAACGAAACGGGATTCGATATTATATCTGCAATCTCTTGTGCAACTTCCCGTTGTTGTGTGACCTCGTTCATCGTTGCATCCACTTGATCGACCGTCCTGAAACGAAGTTGTCAGAACGGGCAATGAGGCGATAAGGAAGAAGATGGCTCACATGTTTCCGTGTATCACCTTGAGTGCGTCGGCAGCCTTCTTCATTGCAGCCATCGTCTCCGCGTTTAAATTAGCTGATTCGAGTGTGTTCACTTGCATCTCCAGCTGAAGCCGTGTCCCTGCTAACCGGTCAAGCTCTGCCTCGCTCGCCTTCTTTCGCTTCAATGCGGCTGTAGCGACTGTTTCATTCCATGAGGTGTAAGCCTGTTCATAATATATGAAATAGATGAATCTAACCTGCTTTATTCGTCACAGCATTCGCCTTTGCCTTCCTCAGCTCTTCGTCAATCTTCTTCTGCAAATACTCTTCCTTCTTCTCAATCATCTGGAGTTGTTGTCGTAGACCGACGATTGCATCTCGGGCGGACTGCTTTGGGTCCCTGCGGGCACCAAACCAGCTCATGAAAGAGGTCATAATGATAGATTGTGAGAGAACAGCAAATGAGATTCGAAAGTGGGTTGGCCGCTGCGGCGCTAGTTGCAGTAGATGATTCAGTGACTGTACGGTAGTGGTGTAAGATGTTCTCGATAAGGAAATAGCTGTCACGGAAAAGACAAAGCGCATGTGACCAGATGTGACCTTATTTATGTGAATAGTCGTGACACATGGGTCACAAGCATCCCGGACACACAAGCTGACACTGGCTTACTGTGGGACCGCCGCAGAAGTTACTGAGTATTTACAGACGGAGTGTCTGCATAAAGACCGAAGTAGCGTCTCAATCTGGTAAGGTCACTTGGTATAACATGAAATCTTTCTAAAGGTATCACGAAAAATGGCCTTCAAGAGGAACTACTAGAGAAGTTTTGATGTAAATTACTCTTCCTTGTCGTCTGGATCATTAAAGTCGTCATCGTCGCCCCTACACAATACGCGTCAGTACATTGTCAGAAGAGAAGAAAGCAACAACTGGACTCATACCCTTCTTCGTCACTCCGAACATCAGTGGCACCTTGTCCACTCATTACTCGCCAAGCAACACGGACTATCATGGCAAACCAGACCATTTGGATAACCTGAAGAGGATATGTTGATGCTCGATATTCACTTGATAAACTTTAACTTACCTCTAATGCGATCAAACAGCAATAGAACATAGCATGAGAACCCTTCGTGAAATAATGGCCCCGCTCTGGGTCCCAATCGTAAGGAATTAGATTCGGCATGTCGAATATGATTGACTGGATGGCGACAGGAAATAGTACATGGCGTGTCACAAACCATGTAACCATGAACGTGCCAAATGTGAAGTCTGGATAGATTTGGGGCAAATTCAAGTAGCGCAGCATTTTGGCCAACTGCAAAATAGAGAAATGAGCACTCAACGTATAGGATGATGATGAATATACTTACCGGTAGAAATATATCACACAAGTCCATGAGGAGCATTACGAGACACCCGATACGGGTGAGGTTGTAGTAGTAGCTTCCCCACATCAAGAAGACGGTAATGACATGGTGGGTCATCATCTGAATATGGTCATTTCGTCGAGCTTCAGCATTGAGAATCAACATCTGGTGTAGATAGAATGCAAGTTGGCTTAGATAGTATATCTTGACAGGAGCAGCCAGAGCAACGTGAGGGTAGCCAATCCATGCGGCAACAGGATCTAGCAATTTGGTGGGGAGGTTCCTATGAACATACTGAGAGGAATACTGTCAGAGGGGGGGAAAGAAAGGATAGAACGACCTACCAGACCAAACCCCCATTGCAGAGTGTAGTACACCACGGACCAGCCTTGTTCTGCAAATCTCAACACGCTTCGGTGCATTTTACGACGTTCAGCCTTTGTGAACTTTGATCTTGACTTGGAATGACCGTTTCCGTTTAGGGACGCGCTGGCATTGCCATTTGATTTGCTAGCGCGTCGTTTGCTCTCTAAGTCTCTAGAAAGCTTCCAGCTAGCAAAGGGCTCGAAGACGCCAAGACGGAGGACGTCTCGAAGGACAGCATATACAGCAATGATAGTTATGACGAGACATAGATCTTTTGTGTCCGTCCTGTAATATTGCGAGGTCGGAAAAGAGTCGGGGTTCGCTGGCGTGCTTGTTGGAGACGACAAGAAAAGGAAAGGATAGAGGTAATCTGGAAGCCTCTGTGAGAAGCTCATTATCAAAGGTCCAAGGATATGGCGAACGTTCCGCGCAAGGTTGCGAGCCCGAGAAAATTGTTTGGAACGCGTTTACCTTTTTTTCCCACAACCCGAATCTCGCGACTTGCACTTCAACTTTGTCACGGTCCACAAAAAATGGCGTCAAATCAACCCAACAACACTCTTTATATCAATAATCTCAACGACAAAGTACACAAGGATGAACTTCGTCTTCAGCTTCTTGCGTTGTTTACCACATATGGCAAAGTCATCGATATTGTTGCCTCCAAAGGTCCAAAGAAGAAGGGTCAAGCTTTCCTCGTATTCAATGATCTTGCTGGTGCAACTACGGCAATGCGTGCTTGCGAGGGTATGATTTTCTACGACAAACCCATGGTATGTCGTGCAGCTCTTGTCCATCAGGCATCTTCACTGATCCAAAGACATGTTAGCGTATCGATTATGCAAAAACTAAATCATATGCAACGTCCCGTCGAGACGATCCAAATTTCGTTTCACCCAATGCTGCTAACGCCAGCACCCTGATCAGGAATGGTGCTTTGGATAATGATAAGAAGAGGCAGAGGGAAGGAGACGACGAAGTTGCAAGGCAGACGAAACGAGAAAAAGCAGAGTCAGACGATGAGATGGAGATTGACGATGACGATGAAGATAATGGGACACAACCGAACGGTGTCTTGGCTCCAGGTGTGTGTGCTCTTGCCGTGATATGCATGTGTCTGAAATGAGATGCTCTCTTTTTTAGGTGTTATCCCTCCAACGGTGGATCATCCTACGTCACGACTTTTCTGCACAAATTTACCGCTTGAGGTTACTGACAGTATTTTATCTGTCCTTTTCCAACAGTACGTCCATAGTCTCATATCATCTCCATGCCATATTTCATAGTATTATCTAGTCATCAAGGATACCGGTCTACACATGTATCAATGTCACCAACACCGAATGCAGACGGAGCCCAAGTGAAAATGGGCCAAGTAATATTTGAGTCACCTGAGTTTGCAAGCGTTGCAAAAGAAGCTTTGGATGGATACACACTGAAAAAAGATTGGAAAATGACCGTTGTATATGTGTAAAGTAAAACAGAAGCATCGATACCCTGAAGATTCTAAAGGGCCTTGATTCAAAGCATACCCATCAGCTTTCCGTTCTTGACCTCCCCCCCGGCCTCTAACGGTTCCAAATGTATACCAGAAAGAGATCAGGGTGAAGGTCGGGACTTCACCGATACATCGAAGCCGATAGTATCTCCGAAGTTGTGCTATATTCGCATCATTTGGGTTTTTCCAGAGGACGAAAATGTTCACTGAAAGTTGAAAGCAGCACAGACAGAAACAACAATATTTTGTGTTACAGCACGTAACATAGAGCGATATTTCATGAGCCTCTTTCCTCCAATTCTTCCAAGCGGGCGACTTGTCTGTTGTGTCGTTCTTGAGAGAGAGAACAAGCTCCAAAATTCAAGAACTCACCGGTCTCTAACAGCTTCCTGCCACCGCTGTAATTTCGCAATCTCGTTCAGCTGAAACCCATAGATTCGTGGCTTATATCTCTCGGCCTTCAGAGCAACACTGGCTGTACTAATATTCTCTCCCCCGCCTTCAGCAATAGCAGGATCCATTTCCTCTCGCAAACGCCGTCGTACTCGGTTCTCTCCCTCTCTAGCTGTAGTGCCGGACGTAGAACCAGCGCCAGAGTCAGCTGTTCCCACCTTCGGGGGTATCAAAGTGGGGTAAACGAGGAATAGAAGGTGTGGAAAAGTCGTGCCGAAATAGGCTCCATCGATCGACCCATGGCGAGAAGATTTGGGAGAGTAGAGATCCTCGCAGCGTCCACAGTAGAGCTTGACGGATTTCTCATATGGTATGTCGGTCAAACCAACAGGTAGAAGCGGCTGCGGTTGGCATGATACGCGCGGACAACGACCGAATTCTGCGCGTCGATATTTTTCAATCTGGGATGTTATTGTGAGTGAATATAGCTCATTCATCGAGATGTCACGAACCATTTTCGTCAATCCTCGAGCAGTCACAATCCATCGGGCATGGATGAGTCCATATAGAAGTCGAGCTTGGACGTCCAGGGATCCGCGCAGTTCGTCTTGAATATCATCATCTTTTCGATTGAAGGCGGTATGAGTATTTTGTAAGCCCACAGTTGCGACACGCACCTAATTGGTCCGTAATCAAGTCCAGAGCCTGCGTGTAATTGGAGACTTCGACGTTCAAGCCAGTCAGATTGAATCTGTCTAGGATGAAATCTTCATCGACTTCACAGAAGTATTCGTTTCCTTTCGAGGAAAGGAACCACGATATCCACTATGTAGAACTTGAGTCGTGAATTTCGTTAGGATCAGAAGAAATCCAAGCGCGTACCGAGCTGCGTTGAGAGTAAGTCAATCAATTGGGATTGCAGGATTGATTGGACGAACCTAGAGTAGTCAGAGTCAGAGCCTGTAGAAACTTCATCCACAGCGCGATGCAACATTCCGACTCTTAAAATCCCTCGAAGTCGTTAGGGTGGTGGCTGGTGGTGGTGGTACAAGTAACTGCGTTGTTTATGTGACACAGTGACTGAGAATCGTGTGACATTCATGACTGTGACATCTTGTGACATTCTCTGACGTTCTGTACTCAACAGCATTCTCCCTACATAGAATACGGATACTCCGTCAAACGATATATCTGAAGCCCTTCTCTGTGATGCCTTTCTCTTTCTCTTCCTTCTCCATCTTCTCGTTCAAACGGAGCAAACTCAATTTGAAGATCCAACACATGATGATCCCGACCCCGGCACATGCGATACAAATGGCGTACGAGTTTCGATAAGTCGGCCCCCACATTGTAGGAAACACATACGATCCAGCAACGTTCCCCAGCTGAGAGAACGCATTCATCAATGCCAATGCCACAGCTCGTTTGGAAGGGGGACGGGGGAAAGAATTGCTAATCCATGCGTAGACAACTACGAAGCCTGCGTATGATTGAGCCATCAGGAAGCTGATGGAATATTGAGCACAAGAGGGAAGCGCAGATTGAAAGTTGCTCACAGTGAAACATAACGAGCTGCTGTGTTCATGGTGGCGATTGCGATGATGAAACCTACTATGCCTAACCCAAATGAACATGCGACGTGCCAGAATCGTTCTTTTACTTGGTCTGAGTGTCTAGAATGAACGATAAGTTCAACTCAGCACGATTGCTATGGAAAAGGACGAACCGCGATAGGAAGAAAGCAGCTATGGATGCAAAGACAAATGGAGGGGCACACAACAAAAGCGTTACCGTGTTGTTAAATCCCATTGTTGCACTGGTATTCAAAATCAGTTTTTCTTTCTTGAGATCGACCATGAAATCTTGACCTCAACGTCGGGAAGTACGCGTTGAAGCTTAGTGAAACAACCTACAACGATAATATTATTTCATCGTCGGATACAGTATCTGTTTGGCCTACCTGAGCAGTCAGGGCGAAAGACATCCACCATACTCTCCAGTCACTCAATGCTAACAACAAGCCTGACGCTTGTCCGCCGACTTCAGTTTCACTTTGATCTCCAACACCAGCATCTTCTTTCATTCGCCGTACGGCTAGTGTTCTTTCCAGAGGGGTAAGCCATCTTGTCGTGGTAGGAAAGTCCGGAAGAATGAACATTGCGCAGATTGCGACGAAGACGGTGAGAGCCCCTTCAATATAGAACAACCATCTGTATGAAGTATTGAATAAAGCAGAGTGAAGAACAGCGTTCGGGGGAGCTAACCTCCACGCTGCATGTCCGAGGGTACCTTGCATTCCACTTAGGATACCGGATGCCATGAGAGAACCTGAGAGCATACATTAGCTGTTGTCGGTGGATGTCGCAGATAAGCACACCGAATGCATTTGAGATTAAGTTTCCACAATATAAGATTGCAGTTCGACGACCGATCTCTTCGCGCTTATACCACTGTAGAACAGTCAACAATGGCCTACCTACTAGCCCAATGAAAATTGATTACCTTGGACAGAAGGAACAATGCGCCAGGGAAAAACGCGGCTTCTACAAATCCGAGGAAAAACCTCGTCAACAGAGCGCCGACAAAGCTACGCAGAGCCAGAGATAAGGGAACAAGTACGATGATACCTCAAGTAGAGATAAGTACATACTTCTTAGTTATGCCTAGAAATTCTCTGGATCAGCCATTGCCTTGCGAAGTGCAGTTCATCTGTTCTCTACCTGTTAGACAAGATATCATCTAAGGAAACGGTGTCATTGAGATGCCAACCAACTGGTTCAAAAGAGACTAACCCCCCATATTACCTGTGTAGACTCCTTATCAAAAGTACCTAGAGATTTTGTGAACTGCTTACCATGCAACCTGGTAAGTACAAGGATGGTTTCCCGATATAGTTGAGAAACATGTTTGACGGAATCTGCATGATGATATATCCAACGTAGAGTATCGAGAGCTGCCATATTGTTAGAAAACGTTTATACCACGACGCTGCAAATGCTCACTAAGGTAGCGAATTCTTGCCCTTTGAGATGTAAATCGCTCTCAAAACCTCGTAGACGAGCCGCTCTATGGAGAAGCAGATACATAAGAATGCATGGCAGGTCTGTTCTATCCACGAGCACATACCCAGCGTTGTTTCTATCGACCTACATGGGAGTTGAGGACTGGATCATCGCATATTCCAATATGACATACATAGTTCAAGATATAGATTGGGACGAGCACACCCAGGATCCGTAAGTCGATCTTCCACAAGAGCTTGCGCTCGAGAGCGAGCCGTGCTTCTCGACCTCCGAAGATTGCATCGGAGTCGTCTTCGTCGGGAGAAACTCGAGTGTCGATTTCGGCTTTTTCGTCAACACGTTCGGAATCGCTCATGGTGGAGAGAGCTGGAAAGAAAGGACTAGGAAGGAAGGAGAATATTCGGTCCCATTGCGTCTTCTTATATTGAAGCGGCTTCAAACTCCAGAGTTCTCTATTGATAGACTGTCAGGCGGATAAATCATTGAATCAACGAAGGATGTGTGGTCCGGAAGAAAAAGGAAGGAACCATCATAGTGTCACGGCAAGGCCTGGCAGGGCACGTGCGCGTGTTTACTTCGACGCGTCTTTCAACAAGCTTACTATCTCTCTTCAACTAACATTCATCGGTGTGTTTCTTTCATTCACAAGCTCTTTTCTTTGACGAACTCTGAACAGTTTATATGCTCTCAAATTGGGAGTAGCAATTGCTTTCATCATCTCCAAGCACTCGCCTCCTATTGCCTATGGATGATCTTGAAGCAATCAACAACTTCATCGAGTCTCTTCCTTCTCTCGACCAACACACTATCTTGAAGGATGTCTGCTGCCCAATATGCCTTGTGCCCTTTGAAGATATTTCCAAAGCGGCATCTGCATCCGATAAACCTTTAAGAGGGCTTACAATGCTTCCAGCTTGTCAGCATGTCTTTTGCCGAAATGAGTACGTGAATCACCTACATGTAGTCGTGCATGCTGAAAATATTGCTCTTGTAGCTTGATCGAATGGATACGAGGCATGGTGCATGGCCCTTTCCTTCGATTGTCACGATATATGAACTGATTCTCTATGTTCCAGCACGGGAGCTGCCCTTCCTGCCGGCACGTCTTCCTCAACATCCGACAACCTTCAGAGTCAGACGAAGAATTATCCGACGATGATGAATATCTTCCGAACGAGGACGAAGAAGATGAAGATCCAATGACCGACGCTGATGATTTCTATGAGATGGACGAATTTGGCTTAGAGATGGAAGAAGTGGACTTAAATATGTATCTGAACTGGGAACCTAGTGAGATTGGAGACGGGGCTGAGGATGCATCCTCAGAATGGGGTCTGACTGACGAAGAGTCCTTATCCCATTCGGACGGTGATATGAGCTTTGAAAGTGACCCGGCGTCCTTGCAGAATGGTTCGTTTTTCTTTCTTCCAATGCCAACATGGTTTAACATGCTGCTCGTAGATGCTGATATCGTCATTCGAGATGATGTTGATGATGAAAGTCCGGATTTTGGCTCTTCAAATGACGATGAGAAATGACAGAAGTATTTCCTGCTTTTCGTAGAAGTCCATGCCGAGATTGTCTAACTGGTAACAAATGACATGAATGTCTGGGCTTCGTTGTGGTAAATATATTCTCGTTAAATAGCTCACAGAGAGAGGAAATCTCTGGAAGTCCTCCAGATGTTGAGTGGGCGTTTGTGGGCGTTTACAATACCGAAAAAGGAAAACCAGACTTATTGACATATCACCATTGTACTGTGGCGTGAAGTTTGAACTGCCACTCGAACTTGAACTTGTAATCTCATGAACGACCTCGAATCGGCACTCATCAATAGCTTCATCGACTCTCTTCCTCATCTTGACAAGAGCAACGCTGCTAAAGACAGCTGCTGTCCCATATGTCTTTCTTCCTTCGAAACCTTGGATGCAGCCTCAGGAGGGATTACGAGGCTACCAGCTTGTAAACATATGTTTTGTCGAAATGAGTGCGTCTTTCCTACTTCTTCTTTCTATATCTCATAATATTCACATCGTATACTTCCATAGTTTAATCAAATGGATACAAGCAATGGTGCGTGCCAATCATCGCCTAGATGCATCTCAATGGACATAACAATGAACCCCCGTCCAACAGAACGGGAGCTGCCCAACCTGCCGGAATGTTTTCTCAACATCCGTCCTCCTAATGCTATCGAAGAATCAGCCATCGGGTACGACGGAATATCAAACGAGATAGATGATTACGAAGAATACGAAGAATACGAGGAGGAAGATGATGAATACGGTTTCTCAGACGTAGAGCATTATGAGGAATATATCCTCGGGGGGAACACCAAGAACACCAAGAATCAGCAGATGATGGTCATTACTACCACCCAGTGGATCGAGTCGTCAGTGGCTGGGAGGATCCTGCTCAATACTCATTCGGAGAAGGGATTGGCGATGCAGATCATTCGCATGAGGTCGTCGATGTCTGGGAGGATCCTGCCCAATATTCATTCGGAGAAGAGGAAGTTGACGATGCAGATCATTCGCATGAGGTCGTCGATGTCTGGGAGGATCCTGTCCATCGTTCCTACGGAGAACGGGAAGTTGACGATGCAGACCGTTCGCATGAGGTCGTCGATGTCGATGTCTGGGAGGAACCTGCCCATTATTCATTCGGAGAAGACGTTGACGATACAGACCATCCGCATGAGGTCGTCAGTGTCTGGGAGGATCCCGACCAATATTCATTCGGAGAAGACGTTGACGATGCAGACCATTCGCATGCGGAATATGATGGAGAACCCGAAACCTTCCACGATGATGGAGATATCTCAGACGACGAGGATCTCGACGCAGCACTCCACGCCAGCCTGAACTTACACTACGACACCGATTACTATACCCCGGATAACGAGGAGCATGGTGACGTAAACGATGAAGAAGAGGTTGATTATGGTTATGGATATTGTTCATACGCGGATGAAGGTGATGAATATGAGCAACATGAGCAGGACGCTAGTATTCAGGGTGGTGAGTACTTCTCAGATGAGGATCAGTATCCTTCAGATCACGATGACGGTGATGGGTATCCTTCAAACGAGGAGTATTCGGAGTTTGGTGAAGGCGACGAAATAGGCTGGTAGTAAGTACTGATGGTAGTTTGGAGATGTTAGATGGCCGATCTTGATACTAAAAGGGTGACATTGGGAATAGGTATATATATTTTCAAATATCAGTGCTCGGAGGACTAATTAGTACGCTCGAAGCGACGAAGCCGCTGGCCACCTACTTATGATTTCTCTTTCTTTTCTCCAACTATATATGCGCTCTTTCTGGCCCACTGATGTCGAGGCGTTTGTGGGCGTTTACAATTCCGAAAAAGGAAAACACACCATCATTGCAATGTGGCGTGAACTGCCACTCGAACTTGAGCTTGTAATCTCATGAACGACTTCCAATCGGCACTCATCGATAGCTTTATCGACTCTCTTCCTTCTCTCAAGAAAAGAGCCGCTGCTAAAGACAGTTGCTGTCCCATATGTCTTTGTTCCCTCAAAAACTTGGATAAAAAATCAGGAGGGATTACGAGACTACCAGCTTGTGAACATATGTTTTGTCGAAATGAGTGCGTTATTCTCTTGCTTTTCTCATATTCCATAATGTTCACATCTCATGTATATCCTCATAGCTTGATCAAGTGGATACGCGATATGGTGCGTGATCATCTCTAGCTTATACATACTATGTACATACATCTCACTGGACATCGAAATGAACCTCTGTCCAACAGAACGGAACCTGTCCAGTCTGCCGAAATCCTTTTCTCGATCTTAATCCCCCTGATCCTGTCGAAGAATCATCTATCGGGTACCACGGAATATCAGACGAAGTAGATAATTACAGTTTCTCAAACATCCAGGATCATGAGGAATACCATCCCGAGGAGGAAGACGAAGAAATGGAAGAGGAAGAACGCGGAGAATCGTCAGATGCTGGTCATTACTACCACCCAGGCGTCAATGTCTGGGAGGATGCGACAGATGATCCTGTCCAGTATTCATTCGGCGAAGGGGTTGACGGTGTAGACCATTCACACGAGGAATACGATGGAGGAGACCCCGAAACCTTCCACGATCATGGAGATTTCTCAGACGAGGATCTCAACGCAGCGATTTATGCCAGCCTGAACTTGCACGACGACACTGACGGTGTAGACCATTCACACGAGGAATACGATGGAGGAGACCCCGAAACCTTCCACGATCATGGAGATTTCTCAGACGAGGATCTCAACGCAGCGATTTATGCCAGCCTGAACTTGCACGACGACACTCATCGTACCCCGGATACTAATATCAACGAGGAGTATGGTGATGGAAACGATCAAGAAGAGGTTTATCATGGTTATGGATATTCTTCATACGCGAATGAAGTTGATGAAGATGAAAATAGGCAACATGACCACGAAGTTGGGATCCAGGGCGGTGATTACTATCTCTCAGACGAGGATAACTACTCTTCAGATCACGATGACGATCACGATAGATATCCTTCGACCGATGAGTATTATGAGTTTTGTGAAGACGGCGACATACTAATCCTGTACTGATTCCATTTCGATGTGCATGTAAGATTTTGAATCACTGTTGAAGTTGGTCAGAGGGTAATTGTAATTTTGTGAAAGGATGTATATTCCATGCTTGTAGAACCAGTACTACTTCGAAAGATACATGATGGAAGGGTTTTTTGGAACTTATACTGGAGTCCTCACTGACGAACCGACGATAGATGAGTAAGTAGTGGGATCGTTCGACTGAGCCAACGCCTACTCTAATGAACATTCTCCAGTAGGCTATCTATCAACGTACTTTCCTTTTCCTTCCATACTCCAACATATTTACCACTCCACCTGAGGCCCTTTCCTCCTCCTTTCACACCCAATTGCAACTTCAGAGCCTCACCAATCGATTTAACCTTGGTATCATCGAAGCCGATAACCATTACAACAGTGGTAGTGCTCGACGTCTGTGCTGAAGGAGTTGAGGTCAGAACAAGTATGTAGGGAATCTGAGTATTAGTTTTTGTCATCTGTTCAGAGAAAGCAGTCGATATAGCGGATAAGAAACCGAGAGCATTATCGCCATCGCCAGTGCGAGGCAGATACTTTCGGAAAATATAACCATCGTTCCCAGCACCCGCTTTAGCTTCTTGAACTAACCCGGAGCTGATATATTTAGCCAATTCTGATTCAAGGTCGGTGACACGCTTTTCCGCTTTCTTCCGCTCGTCCACGACTTGAGATACACGCTCTGGGACTGAGGGTGCACCACAACTTAGGACGGACGCGGTGTTGCTCAGAAAGTCGTGGGTGTTGTTGATATATTCGATCAGACGAGGGCCAGACAAGAAATAAAGTCGAGCTGAGGTCGTGCTAGAGCGCGACATAGTTTCAGTATGAGGGAGGATAAAGAGCTGGAGGTTATGGATGGTGGGAAGATGAGTTCCACAGCATCTATAACGAGACTCAGTCGACATGAGTACTAAGACTGAAAAGTACTCACGGATTGCGATCAACACCATCGATAACAACGACTCGATTGACCCCACCAGTATAATCAGAGGGTAATGCTTTCCCAACAGATCTGCCGCTCTCTAACACGGCGGGAACATACTTCTTGTCACGATCGAGCTCTTCAACCTCAGTATGCACTCGTCTTCCTTCGAACACTAGACGATTGGCTTCTGATTGGATCTGCCTGATTTCTTCAACGGTCATGCCCCGAGGGACTTCGACGTAGCAAGGCGATGGAAAGCTTGTCAGGGACCAGGACAGAGTGGGAAGATTCAACCGAGTCTCTAGGAGAGCAGAAAGAAGATGCTGAGAGGTATGCATAGACATCTACAAGGAAAGTATAGAGATATAGGGCATTGTAGCTGTGATCGTGACAGAAGACGTACATGATCATATCTTCTATCATAGTCCTCTTGGCCTAAGGATGCGGTTACACAGGAGCCAGGTATGAAAGCGGTCAAGGACAAATCCAATTCCCCATTGTTGATTTTGACATAGTGGACGGCATGTCCTCCGTGTCGTTTAGCTTGCAAGACAGACCAAATCTTACCATCTGAGGTTGTAAGTAGACCTGTGTCAGTCGGCTGTCCACCTCCTTCAGGAAAGATCACTGTGTCGTGTAGAACAACCTCAAGGATTGGTTCATTGGGAAGCGTAGGAGCAACTACAGCCTTTTTGGACTTCTTTCCTGCAGGAGCTGAGGGCGGCTGGGAGACATTACAGGCTACGACGGTTGTTTCAATCTTTCTCAGCAAAGGATCGCCTGAGATATAAGCAGATGGTGAGTGATATGATAGTTGCAGAAGAAACGTTGGTAGTAAGTACGTTGACAAGCCAGAATACCGACAGGAACACTGACGCCAGTACTCGGTGTCGGAACCTGTAGAGTTGGTGAGATTATCCTGAAATAATCCGGAGGTGTAGAGAGAGGTGGAGGAGAGAGTGCTACTGCGACAGCCATTCTGAGAGATATGTACACGATTGGAAGTTGGAACAGGAGGAAAACGGAATTCGAAGCTGATCTGACAGAGAAAAGTAAGCGCCCAAGCGCTCAATTTCTTTCTTCTTTCCATCTCAAGCTCAAGCTTTTGCAACTCAAAAATACATGGCACATTATGCGTCCTCCTCCATAGAGCCCAGAGACAATGGAGAAACAAGCCCACTCTTGATATATCATCAACATCACGATGGTAAGAGTTGGAAGAAACTGTAAACTCCACCCCTGAGCTGATTTCTCGTCAGCTCAAGAGCAAGAAGCGTTCGCCCTTCGGGACTCCGAGCATGGTATTGGACAAAATTCCAACAGTTTAGAGTTGAGGCAAAAGACGGAACGTAGTCTTCTCAGGAAATTGGACACAAGGCTATCGATTCTTATACTTATCTATGTGCTTAATTGTGAGTTGTGTTGAGTATTGCGAGAGATTGCTAGTTAATCTTGTGCAGACATTGATAGAAACAACGTGGCGTATGCTCTACTTCCGAACATTATGAAGGACTACTATGAACTGCTTCTACCCTCAGTGCTGCCCGCTTGCGCGGTTTCGAAGAAGACCTACACCTTACTGGGTCACAATTTGCAACTGTCCTATCTATTTTGTACATCGGCTATATCCTCCTACAAATCCCCAGTAATATGACCTTGAACTACATTGGTAAACCCTCGCTATACCTGCCGGGATGTATGGTAATTCCGACGCTTCTCAAGTCAACTTCAAGGAGGTGACATCTAATCTCGCAGGCTCTATGGGGAATCATATCATGCCTTACTGGTGCAGCTACCACGTATGTTGAAAGGACCAGATGAGTATGCGAAAATGACCGAAACTCCCAGTTATTTCGGTGCTCTCTGTACACGATTCTTCTTGGGATTCGTCGAGGCCGCGTTCTTTCCTGGCGCATTGGCAAGTTTCGAGCTTTCGACATTTCTTTGCTCAGTACTAACGCGTCATTTGATCTAGTTTCTGATATCGAAATGGTATAAGCGCACCGAACTCTCTCAACGAACTGCCTACCTTTCTTCCGGAAGCTTGATTGCTAGTGCCACCGGTTCACTAATAGCTTCAGGCATTCTCGGTGTCATGGATAACACTCTCGGCATCGCCACTTGGAGATGGTTATTCTTCATCGAAGGGGGGCTCACTGTCTTTGTCGCCATATGTGCCGCCTATATTCTCCCAGACTTTCCCGAAACCTCATCAGGATGGTTGACTGACGCTGAAAGGACGTTGGCAATACAGCGCATACAGGAAGAGAGCCCTCTAGGCTCATCCCAACATCAACACAACCAACTTAAGACTCAATTGGATGGATTGCGTGCAGCTGTAAGTGATCCCAAGGTGTGGTGGCTCGCCATCACTCAAGGTAGTTTGACATTGTCCTTGTCATGGAATGCGTACTTCCCAAGTATCATGGCTACCATCGGATACAAACCTACTATCACCCTTTTGCTTTGTGCACCTCCATGGTTCGTCGCCACTGCAATCGCCATTACTACCTCCCGGTGAGTTCCTTCCTGACTTTGGTATGAATTGAACTAATAATACCTGAGATAGCCATTCAGATAAATCTGGCGAACGGTGCTGGCACATCACCTTTTCCATGGGTCTTGCTATCGTAGGCTTCTTATTGGCTAGTTCGACGATGAACGCAATCGTTCGCTACATTTCTTTGTGAGTTCGTTCCATCTATGCGCGAAATTGCTACTTAGATAGTACTTCATCTAGATTCTTCATGGCGCAATCGTACACTGGCCATATTTGTCTCCTCGCCTGGGCTAGCAGCACTGTCCAGACCCCGGCCAAGCGAGCAGTTGCTTTGGCCTTGATCAACACCGTTTCGTCATTCGGCAATGTGTTTGGATCGTAAGTCAACCTATTTCTAAAGCCGCAAAGTTTCAATAATCATCATCTCCGCGATTCTCAGATACATATGGCCACTCAAATGGGGTCCTGAATATAAACAGTCGTTTGCTATCTGCACACTGGCCAACGCGCTAAGTATAGCAATGTGCTGGATGTTCCGGAAATATCTAGCGAATCTGAATAGTGCCGCTGCGAAGAAAGAAGCGATGCATAACGAGGTAGAGGGTTATAGATATATTCTTTGAATTCGGCAGCACCACTACGCTGTGACTTGATATAGACTGCTATTTTGCTACCGGCTGTAGCTCGGGAGTTTCTCGGTTGTGAGTTTTTCGAAGCTTGAGCTTGAGGTCGAGAGGAGTCGGCCCGAAAGAAGGGGTTTGGTTAATGTCACCGGACGCGTTGATACACCCACAACGATAGAGACGTATCTTCATTCGCAATCATCATCTCGATCATCGATGAAGAAAGTTGTCCTTGATAACTGGGCTTTTACACAAGTTGGAGGTGGAAGAGGCACCAAAAAAGATGAATACTTGCAGGCGACGGGGCCTACAACCGTCCATGTCGAGTTGTTGAAAGCAAAGAGAATTCCCGATCCGGTCTGTGTATCTATCTCTGTACATTATTCATGCTGGAACTTAGTACATCTACTCCAGTTCATCGGTCTTCACGAATACGATGTGCAATGTCAGTAACTGTACCTTTTCATCAGATATATTCAGCCTACTAATTCACCCACAGGGATTGGGGAAAGTGATTGGATCTTTCGACAAAATTTTGTACTCTCGGAAGAGGATCTCACATCCAACTCGAACTTTGATTTGGTCTTTGACGGTTTGGACACATTTGCAGCAATATCCTTAGTGTGTTCAACTCCGATTCACCTGCTTGTCCCGTAACTCTGATTACTGATCACACCGTTAGAATGGAAACCAAATCCTTGAGTGAATATCGTCTACTGTGTTCTTCTTCGTCGTCTCACGTTAACAAGGACTGCGAATCAGTTTGTTGGTTATCGCGTCAGCGTGAAGTCAGTATTACGAACAGGAGAAAACACGCTTGCGCTGTACTTCAGCAGCGCGTTCAAGAAGGTTGGCCCAATTGTCAAACCCTGATACAGTTCTCTCATCGTTCGTGCCAAATAGGGGCGCGACATCGAAAAGGAGTATGGAAAGCTCAATCTGTGGAATGGCGATAGCAGTCGACTTCATGTATGTTTTCCTCTCAGAGGTCCGAGTATACATCACTCACATCCTATTCTCTGCAGGTTCGCAAAGCACAATACAAGTAGGCTTTTAAATTCCTTGCATAGTTTACCCTGCTGAGGATGATTTAACTGTGTCAGCTATGGCTGGGACTGGGGCCCAATACTAATGAGTATGCTCTCTCTTCACATTGCGATCGTGGTGCGATATTCATAGGACATCAACAGCGATTGGGCCTTGGAAGCCCGTTTATCTAGAACTCTATCAGAACCGCATATCTGATCTCGATATACGAAGTGTCGTCTCAAAAGATCTAGATGTGAAGATGACTGTGGAGATGACTTTTTCCACCAACATACCAGGGAAAACCTCTTTAACACTCAGAGCTCCTGGCGGAGCTATCGTTGCTTCCGATAACAACATCTCGACTAATGAAGGCCAGACACGAGCAACGTTCTCGTTCGCTACAGGGGAATTGATGCTCTGGTACCCTGTGGGATATGGCGAACAACCTATATATACTGTGGAGTCTGATCTCTTCGACGAAGTGAGTCTAGCTCGTATTCACGGACCTCGTCTCATTCTTCATGCGGATTTTCAAGAATGGGGCAATCTTGGATTCGAGGACGCAAAAAATTGGTTTCCGACGAACAAGAATAGTTCAGGAAAAGCTCCTCGACGAATCCGGGCTATCGTTCTACTTTGAAATCAACAACATTCCAATCTTTGCTGGAGGGTCTAACTGGATTCCTAGTGATTCTTTCGTACGTGATATCCTTCTGGACCATGCATGTGCCGACCTTGAAACGTAGCTCACAACGTGAATGTTACTTTCTCTGTTTAAACATTGAACTCCGTCATTGAGGAAGTTCTGACTGTAGGATGACTCCGGATAGGTATAGAGATTGGCTTCAATTGCTTGTGAACGGAAATCAGGTCAGTGAGCGTTTGGTTGACACTTAGAACATCTACGCTAAATGTAATCCCAGAATATGATACGCGTATGGGGTGGCGGAATCTATGAGGCTGATGTTTTCTACGATATCTGCGACGGTTAGTTCCCTTAGGATTATGAATTGGACTATTCTCATATCCATGGCAGAGCTTGGTATACTCGTGTGGTGTGTTTGAATAAAACTTTGATTAAGTTAATCGAGTTCTGAGTTGCTATAGGCAAGACTTCATGTTCGGTTGCGGCCAGGTTCTCGTTTTTATTCATCTCATTTTGTGACTTGTACTGATAAACCCGCTCAGTATCCCGCATACGATTCTTTCTTAGCCCTTGTAAAGGACGAAGCGGAGTATAACGTGAAGCGCCTCCGCCATCACCCATCTCTCTCCATCTTTGCGGGAAATAATGAAGGTACGACTGTTTGGTCAGCTTCGAGCAACCTGGCTTTGCGAGCAACCTTAGGCTGACGGATGTTATAGATTATCAAGTTGCTGAATCCATGCATCTCGAGCTTGATTACTCTGATGAGGTTTCAGATTTCCGCAAGACCAACTTTCCTGCACGATATATATACGAGCGAGTTCTTCCCGAGGTTGTGGGACGTCTCTCGAATGTATATTATCATAGGTCTTCTCCGTACAGCGGCCAAGGAAAGATCACCACAGATCGCACCTTGGGAGGTAGGTATCGCAATCTCATGGTAAAATGCCACTGCATCACTGATGAACTTGGAAGATTTGCACCAATGGAATGTCTGGCATGGCAGCCAGGAGCCATGGACGAACTGGGACAAACTGGCAGGTGAATTGTATTCATTCTTATATCCCACCATACTCAAGTACCTTCAGGGCGCTTTGTCTCGGAGTTCGGGATGGAAGGTTATCCCAATATCCGTACCGTGGATTACTGGCTTGGAGCCGAAACGAAGGAACGTTTCCCTCAATCGCGAATCAACAACAGTCATAATAAAGGTAAAGGCAACTTACTCTTTCACTAGGTCGTGCTGAAGAGAATAATTATCAGCGGATGGCTTCGAAAGACGCTTGGAGCTGTACCTTGTGGAGAATTTCAAGGTGAATCTGTTCCAATGGCTTGACTTATTCATGGGAATTGAATTCCTCTGAAAGCATTCGTTTGAGATGGAAAGGTCATGAAGTTTGATTCGCTCTTCAGCTTGACATGCTCATACTCTATTGATCACTAGCTACGTTTATGCCACACAGATCATGCAAGCGGAATGTCTCGCCAGCGCATATCGTCTTTGGCGACGCAATTGGGCAGGGAGAGGAAAAGAATATACGGCAGGTGCATTAGTATGGTCAGTGAGATTGATTACCGTTGCTGTCACAGACTCATGGTAGTTCCTATACACAGGCAGCTCAATGACTGTTGGCCAACAACCAGTTGGAGTATTGCGGATTACTTCCTTCGTCCCAAGCCTGCTTACTTCTCTATTGCCCGTGAACTTCGTCCATACACCGTGGGTATCACGAGGAAGGAAATCACAACGTCTGCGGACGATAGATCAGCAGCGGATTTCACTATTGACACTGTGTTCGAAGTATGGGGGACCAATAGCACTTTGTGCGCAAAGAATGTCACTCTAGAGTTCTTGATTCATGACCTTCATGATCCTGAATTCAAAGACGGGTGGACCAGGTGAGTACGATACATCAGTAGAACAGATAGATGCTAATGATTTCATAGAACTCTCACCCTTTCTCCGAATTCTAGCACTGAGGTTTTCAAAGGATCGATTCAAGCCTTACCGCCGAGAATGACAAAAACCCAAGTACCGAATACTATCATCGTGTCTAGTCGTTTGCTAGACGAAGATAACACAGTTTTGGCGCGCTACTCGAATTGGTGAGTGAACCGGTGCTTGCCTTTAAAATGAGGACCGACTGTCAGAGTGTACTTGGACAGGCCAGAGCCTTATAAATTCATACATTTTCCCAAAGACGTCGGTTTCAGGGCCGAGGTCGATGGTGATTCCGTCAGGCTGTCCTCGAGGCGACCAATGAAAGGAATCGTTCTTGAAGCCGAAGGTGATGATGTGAAATGGAGTGACCAAGCAATAGACCTGATACCGGGGGATGACCAAGTCGTGCATGGAGTTGGACTTAGGGGTCGCGATATTAAGGTCAGATATGTAGGAGATGAAATAGCATGAGGAAGCGCAGTCCAATGCGATACAGTATGTATAGGTGTCGAAGTCTATGGATAGTGCAGGCCTGTCAATTAGTCACCTGGATGCGAGGGAGTACAGTAAACAGATACCGGAAAATAAAAATAAAAGTTACAATCGGAAGGGAGAGCATGATCAGAGAAGAAAGGGCCAACATGAAAAGTGTGGATAGTTCTAGCGGTACCATGAGGGAGGAAAGCGAGATATGGGGGTGTTAGTGTAGGAAATCGGGTACAGAGACGTAGGTCAAGATGTTACATGATCACACAACGACCGGTCTGTGGAGCTTCACCAGTATGTGGAGCTCGTTTCTCTATTTCTGCTAGGCAGAGCTAGAAAATGATCCGTGAGCCTAACAGGATGGATATGGCTTGAATAGCACGTACTTCGAACACCTTGCCTGTCATATAATACATGAATAAGAGGTGTTGTGGAGATGTACTGGTACGTACCGACGTTGAAATTGGTCTTTGCGCTAGTTTCTACCCATGCGGCGTTGAGTTCCTGCGCCATCTTCTCCCCCTCGTCCGGGGTCACTTGCCTGCTATAGGAAGTAACATTTCAGGTTCGCGGATGATAGAGTATGAAGATACTACAGACCTTGATTTCAAGTCTACTTTTGAGCCAACAACAACACAAGGGATATCTGTGACGCCACAGAATGCGACGATTTTGTCGTATACAATTTGGATCATATCAAACGAGGCCTTGGATGTGACGGAGTAGACAAGGACGTATCCATGAATCCCAATAGCATGTTTCGAGTTGAGAATGGAAAATTCATCCTGTGCGAAGATATCTCAGTCATGAGGCGCTCGAGTATCGACGGAATGCTTGACCTGTCCAGCGGTATCAATAACCTCACAGTCGTACTCTGCCCCCTTGTATTTGACGCTTTTGCCAAAGGTAGCTTCGATAGTGGGATAATACGATTCGACGAACTGCTCGTCAATGAATTGGAGAATGAGAGAAGATTTGCCTGTGAAAAGGGGAAGACTTGAGCTGAAAAGCCATGACGCATCAGAACGGCAGACGATGTTTACCAACTGAACGAGAACCAAGAACTGCAATCTTTCTCTTCTTCAAGTTTTCAGCAGGAGCCATATTGAACAAATTGTGATGAGAGCGTGGAAGTGAGCGTCAACAGAGCGGAAAGTGCAGGCTTGCTTGCAAATGTGAGGTGCGTTTCAGGAAACAGTGACGACAGAAGTGGAAGTATTCCCAATTTCACCGAGGAGAATTGACACCGTATGGAAAAATAGACGTGGAATGTCGGAATTGAAGGTGAACCGAATGAGAGAGAGAGAGAAAAAGTATAAATAATGTCGCTGTGCACTGCAAACCGAGCGTAAATTGCGTAGGTAACTCCCCACGGCCCGCTTCGGACGCTCTCGATACGCTTACAGTAAGAGCTCAAAATGGCAGGGCGAACAAGGGCGAACAACGAACTGCATTACTTCCCCCGCTTAGCACATCGTCTGTGCCGCGTGATAGCATTCAGTTTGAGCATAATTGAGCATATGTATATTCTCCAGAGCATGCCCTGTGAGCTAGAAAATTCTGTTGCGACTGACATTTGCACGTAAATACACCGGAAATACCCACGAAATGTACTAATTTTCAGCTCATCTCTCTTCTCAAATTCATAAGAAAGCTGCTCTATGGTACGTACTCCTCGTAAGATCCTACCGGTCTCGGACTGCATACTTCGGGCTCTGTGCACCTGTAATTACATATACCAGTTAGGTCGGATGCGGGAGCGTAAGCTCAAGTCGCGCATACCGCCAGGTGCAACCTGAGGCAACTGAAGGCCGAAGGTGGTCCAATAAAGCAAAGCGGCTAGCCGCTAGACACAATAGACATGCAGCATCTCATCATCATCCGAATCATTGCCCTTTGGATCAGTTATTCTCAATAAGTTTCATGGTTTCAGTAAAAGACTCACAGTCACTGCTAGCAACGCGTCTTGAGTCAACATCACAGCCTCGACGAATTCAAGGGGCAATGTTCCTGTCCTCCAGCATATTGGCAAGCAGGTAGAGACCGGCTCCGCGAATACGGACTCTATGGTAGTAGAGGCGGTCAAGTATTGCGTCGTTGGTTTTGTGCCCTTTTGTAAATCATAAGCTATAGTCATTTGTGACAAGTCGAAGATCTTGAACAACTTCCGGGTAGGTTCATAGACTGACGCTTTCATTCCATGAACATAGTAGACCCAGTCTACCGAAAAGCTGATAGGCATTGCCCGCGTACCACTTGGGCCCCATTCGGTCCAAGGGATGGAGTCTTGTTCGAGCCATGGTTGCCTACGGTGGTGTTGACCCAGCAGGACGGATATCGGCACGAAGAATGCATAGTCAAGAATTTGTTCTTTAGCATCTTTGAGGGAATAGTTGATGACCAGTAGGCGGTCTTCAGAGGAAGTAGTGAAAGGAACGTTTCGGAGTTCCGGACTGTGCATTACCCCAAGACCTTCTGAAATCAACTGCATGTCGAAGAATGTGTAGCCTTGCGCAGGCTGAGGAAGAAGAAAGCGAGAGTATGATTTGCCGTAGATATCGAGGATATCTAAGGACACCTCGTCATTTTCAAAGCCAATACAGTTGACCACGATCAAGGTATCGGTCAAAACGGCGTAAGTCATAACACTCTCAAAATGCTTTGAGGCAGCTGGTCAGCCTATCGTTCTTCCCTGCAGTACGCAAAGCAAGTGACTTACACGTACGGTTTTCCCTGTATCCCACCTAAGTATAACAAGCTCAGTCTTTTCCAGTTCCATGGCAAACAAAATTGCGAGATGATTGCGAAACACTGCCACAAAGTCGTAGGACCAGACAGGTCCATTTTCTCTTAGTTGGATCTGTATTTCAGAAGATCGAGCCTTGGGATGTGTTTTACCGGTAGTGAGCGATAGAGGCCTGATTTTGAATTTCGAAATTCTACGCAGACCAGAAAATTGAATCGGAGGTTGACATGATAGTGTCAAAAACTCACTCAGTGTCAGAAAGAACTCTCTCGATGATGACCAACAAGTCTGCAGAAGGATCTATAGTGAAGTCTCCCTGTCCAACCTCGATGAACGCATCCCATTGCCATTCGCGGTGCGGCACTCCTCGGGGGATAGAAGGCAACTGTACGAAGCGAAATGCATTTTGTACGCGGTTGTACAACGCGAGTACGCCTCCTACAAGTTCCCAAAGAGGTACGTTGAAAACTGGGTAGGAAAGTTTGACATTCGACCATCGCATATAATCCCAAGCATCTTGGTAGAATTCGAGCTGCTTCAATCGAGCAGATAAAGACAGGCCGCAAGAAGGATTATCTATTTTCCAGTGACGACAAGCTTTGTCCGGTACTGCAAAAACGCAGAACCTTCCAATATGGAGTGCATGCGGCGGCATACCTGCAAAAATCAAATAAGTCAGCTTGTACATGACGCGATTGTAGTTAGATAGTTACTTGAGTACAGCGCAAAAGACTCTGAAGGTCGAGATTTCGAAAAACCAATGTGAGCAATTCTGGAGGAAAGTCCAGGAGATTCATTGTACTAGGCGAAGTTGAGTTGGCCACAATTTCTGGCCACTTTCGGTTATCCCGGTCCGAATAAGCGCTCATCAGAGCGATCACGTGGGCTTGGTTCGAACTCTTTCAAAGTTTCATCAGTGCTCAGCTCTTTCTTCACACTCTAACAACCATCTACTACCGCTCTTTTGACGAAGAGAGTCAGACTTCATACATCTCCACACAGTCATGTCAGCCACACAGTCGCCCAACGAGTCACCCGTCTCTACGACCATACAACCTCTTCACAACCCCGCAAATGCTGCACACGTCGTAGTGCCACAAGCACCACTGGGAAACGTAGTAAACCAAGTGCCAGGAATGGGCGCTAAGGCATTACTCGCAAAGAAGATGGCCAAAAGCGAGTGAGTATAGTGAACCTTTACCATTGAGTGGACGAAAAACTGACTGAATCAACAGAAGCGCTGCATATCACTCTCCGACAGACAACCTTATGACTCCTGTGACGAGGAAACTAAACGCTGTGAAGAAGAAGCACTTTGCCAAGTGAGCGTTCTCTGTCGTGAACTCATGAAAAACATTCGCCGATGCTCACATCCTGGATTACAGGCCTGCAAAACCTGTTCAGCTATTTGCACAGAAGGAGGAGAACGGCGACGAGGCTGAAGCTGAGGCTGAGGCTGATACAACACCTGAATCGCCAGAAAACAAGATGGAGATCGACCATGACGATGAAAACCCTTTCTGAGGCTGCCACGCCGGTCGTTTACGATATCACAGGCGGGCTCCTTGTTCATCGTTATACGATCTTCCACATATTTCAAACATTCATATGTGCATCTTTCCATCTCCTTGACTGTCATATCTACTGCTCTCTGATTCCGCTGTTTGTACTCGTCAGTGTATACCTGTAACATCTTCGACCAATGACGAATTGTGAATGAACATGAAAAACTCCAACTCAGAACTGCTCAGTATCAGATCGGGATCTAGAGAATTTCAAAGGGCCTTTGGGGAAACCCTGCTAGATTCGAGGTGACAGTGTCGTTATCTATAAATGACCTGACCATCCTCCAAGCATTGGTCAACACTTTCAGAGAGAAGGTATTGCCGATCGCCCAACCAGTACAGCCGAGTGCTTATCGTCACATTTGGTTCAAAGTCATGCACGCTTGGAACTGCTTGGAAGTCTGAAACGATTGGAACCTCGGGCGACCCATAAATCTCTCTCAGATGATGGTCGAGTCAAGATTCGTCTCCGCGGGTTTATCGATGATGCCGGCCCATAGAAGATATTCTTGCTGACCGCCAGCAGTAGCCGCCAGTGAACTTTGTATGGACCAGATCAAACTGATTGCACCTTATGGCCTCTTATGGCACCCTTGCGAGCTTGCACATGCATTCCGGCATTCCGATGGATCAGATACACTAGGATACACTGCTTCCTCTAATGTATGGAAGAGGGAGATAACCTAACTCTCCCTTCGACCTCCCTCTCTGAAAGTTTTCCGGTCATTGCGAAATATATCGTCCCAGTGCCATTGAAACGTAGTAAGTATCCCTCTAAGTATACCAATGTCATCGAAGAGCGTTATTAAATTTAGTTGCTTTACAGAGAGAGAATGGCATATCTTCTCTCACTATTGCCCCGCCTAGTGGCTTCAATCCTCTTTCTCGTATCCCTTGCGGATATTGTTCATCCTCAATCGAATCTCAATGGAAGTATGGCTGCTGACCCCCCATACAAAGAAGGTATGTTGAAGTGGGTTCTCCATTCTCATATACGCCAATCAGCATCGTTTGACAACGACCACCATTTATCTTTGGGACGCCAATCTGCGCCGAAATAACATCGGTCACCGAAATGGCATGTGGCTTGTGTTCAGCAAGTGGGACTCAGAGCTCGACGCCAAAGAAACAAACCAGTGCGACCTTTTCGTCAGAAATCGAGTCGCAAGTCCGCTCGTCCTAGTTCCGTCACTGACACTGGCGACGTCTGGGAAGAGTTCAACTTCGGCGAGCCTGACATTAACGATGAAGGAGTATGGGTCAGGATAGGACAGTGGATAGACAAGGAACATTCGGCAGCGACATTCGAATTCGATCCTGATCCTCGTCCGGATGAGAGCTACGATATCCGGGCGCACCTGCGAAAAACGCTGACTGAGTGGACAGTTTCGAACAAGATGAGGAGTACAGGAGAAGAACGGGACGTGCGACGGCATTTCTTAGAGCCACGGTTGCTCTTGAGGCTCTGCTGGGTGAGTCGCGTCGCGCAGTTATACCAAGGGCCCCATTTCTTGGTATTCCCCGTCTTGCACCATATCTCGAAGGTACAACGAAACTATACAACGAAACTCATTGATCACCCCCCTGCTTTTGTTGATCATAATCTGTATCTAGGTCTGGAATTCAACGTATCCTACTACTCTACTGGGTGGTATGTGGTTGGTTGACTGGTCTTGGAAGGAAGATGCGGGAGTGCTCTCTGGCGGCGTCGAGGCCATATATCGGATTCTCCCTCATCGCAACCGGGCTCCCGGACAAGACCCTTTCGAGACCTACCCTCCGAATGAACACAGAGGCGTCCGCATCAATACAGGAGGTGAATGGGCCAGGATGGGGCACCTTCATAATATGACCGATGCAGATCCTCGGTGGGCACAGTGGACGCAACTTATGACCAATTTCACGGAACTTGACCTTGACAGTCCCAGATACCTTTGAGAATTAACAGAGGCATCGATTGCCATAGGGTTCAAGGAAAGAGGAGGTTGATTTGAAACGGATGTTGCGACCCTAGTCACTCTATTCACTCCTAACGCTTAGCGCGTTTGTGAGGACTTGATCACCTCCACCCCGACCGTTGACACGACTGGATCATATTTATAGGGGAAAGAGAAGTGGTAGTGTCTAAGAAGTGTTGCAGTCAGTTACGATATGTATTTTGCTCTTACTCCAATCACAGAGCAATTCATGATTCGTGAACTGGTGGACGTGAATGGATGCTTTGCCGGTACTTGTAAACGGAACTGACAGGTGAGCCTGTCCTTAACCGAGAAGGAACTTGGGCTAGGATAGGATGGTGGAGAGGCAAAGAAAGCTGGGTCCAGACACTCCCATTCGGTCAAGGTACTTGGAATCCGGGAAAGCCCTACACCGACTCGGCTACCCGGGCTCACCTACGAAGAACGTTGAACAAGTGGTCGTCGAAGGAAATGAAGAGGACAGGAGAAGAAAAGGCTGTATGCCGGAGAATGTTGGAAAGAAATGGAATATTTCTTGGTAATGCCCGCCTAGCACCATATTCAGGTACTTATGAAACTCCATTTTTCCCCTTTACAATCCCTGAGTATGCTTTGCATGTAGAGGGAAGAATGACTTTCTATATTTGGAATTGATTGCGCCCAGAGCATAATCGACGTGGTTTCTGGTTGGCTAACAGCGAGTGGATGGAAAGTCCGGAGGGACAGATAGTACTGCGTGCAACTCGAATTCTCCCTATTCGCGATCGGGACCCCGGACAATCTGGCCCTTTTGAAGATTACCCCCAACCCGGAGACATCAGCATCAACAGAGACGGTTTTTGGGTCAGGATAGCCGGTACGTAGAACGATCGCAGGCGAACGCAATGGCCAGTATGTACGGTCGTTGCCATTTCGATGACAGATCTCGACATCCCTGGATACCTTTTTGAACTTGTGTACTTTTTGATTATGGTAACAGGGAATATCAGGGGAATATTGAGAGTTCAGACGCAGAACGAGCTGGGTTCTTCAGGATCTTTGGGATTGATAATTAGCGTACTTGTTCTTGCCGCCCGTACGCAGCATGGTTGTACCCAATAGAACCGTGGTTAAGTGAAATGACGCGTCGCCCGGGCCCCTAAGTTCACGGTTTCACCGCCACCACCAACGAAGTCACTGTGCACAACTACTATGACCACTCTTCCCGACAGCCTTCCAATAACGGATTCACTTGCTGATAATGTCAGAGATATGGTCTTTGAATTCCTCACATCCGGTCAAGCTCCTGGACGACTATCACAACAGTGAGCCTTCTACATTCAAAGTTCAGGTAACAAAATCTGAAAGGAACTAGAGAAATGGATACAATCATCCGCAAACTACCCAGACTGGACGAGAAGCAAGTAATTGCGCTGGGTCACGCAGGTAGGTCGATTGTCTAGTTGCACACCTGAGACTCAACCTCTCTATCTTTCAGAATCGGTTTGTCCGATATGTTTTGTCCCTCTTACCGCTCTACTGGCAGAAGAAGAGACAGCGATCGCGATGGATTCTCCTGCCCATCCAACAGAAGAATTAGGAGTGACCAGATTGGCAGAATCATTCCAGTGCAATCATCTATTTTGTCGAAGAGAGTTGAGTCTTTCCATTCGACCTGAGATTGAACGGGATGTTTTGTTGAACTCTTTTGACTCATAATCAGCATTTCACGCTGGGTCATGGGTGGTGTGAGTGCATCATGGAATCTTCAATAAGGTGGATGCTTGTAATCTGACATTGTCACTCAGCATGATACATGTCCCACATGTCGGCGACCGTTACTGGAACGAGACGGAGAAAGAACTAGTCAGAGGCCTGATATAGTTCCCCCCGATGTCCAAGATGCCTACGATCCCTCTCAGTTGAATACTTTGCTAGAGCGTTTGAGAGAAGGCGAAGTCTTGGAATTACCTGGTATCTCAACATTTCCCACTTTCTTTCCAGGTCCTCGACGCGCGTCGCAAGACGACCGGAATGAGTATAGTTCTATGTATTCCTAACTATTTCTGACTTCCGTTCATGATGGAATATCATTTGTACACATCGATTGGTATAACCAGTGGCCAGTCTCGAAAGTATGGCGTAGTGCAGGATGAACATTGAAGATGGTGAAGCAATCGTTTGCGGACAAGTAACAAGAAAGGATAACTGAGCGAGAATAAAGAAGAGCTACTCAAATTAGTTGGTGGGCATGAGTCTGTAACGAAAGACGATGAAATGGATAAGAAATGCGAGTAATATATTAATGTCCATCCGTATCATTCATGAACAAGGGGGGAAACGAGAGCATTGGAATCCGAAGATTTCAGTTCCTACGGCACCATCTGAACAAGTTCCTCTTGAAGAAGTAGAAAAGACACTATCGAGTAATGTTAAGTTTCTTTCAGTTTCATCGAGTGACCAAGGAAGACTCACTCCGCAGAACCTCACAAATGCCAGCACAAAGGTGGAGTAGAGGATGACCTCGAAGTAAATGTTTTGCTTCTTCTCCAACTCATCCTCATTTTGTTCAACACTGTCCGAGTCCGGTAGACCGTTTAGAGTCTCGATGGCAATGGCCAAAGCAGCATTGGACAGCATCCAGAAGGAAACCAAACGGGTTCGGAACGTTTTGTTTTCGTCGTCCATCGTTGGCTTCTCGATGACTTCCTTAACTTCGACCTTGGTGATGGCACGAGTGACCGTCTCCTTGAAAGCCGCGTCGACGTCTTCTTGCACCTTGGTTGTGTCCTCTACGACTGGAGCGTCTGCATCCTTGGTCTTTGATGACGAGACTGAAGGCAGCGCTTCAGCTTTGTCGCTTCCTTTGGTACCCCAGGAGACCTTGAATGCAACGTTGAGTTTACAGACGTCGCTAATGGATGTAACTCACATCATGAAGATTACAGAAAGCGTACACGTTGAGAACATTTGTGAAGCTGGGAGCAAGACAGAGGTATTGGCCGAATGACGAGAACATATGCCAGGGATCCCGCTATGTAAGATATTCTTAAATGACGTGCTAATGAACGAAGATGTGGTACGCACGTAAAGGAAAGACGCAAAAAAGTAGATACCTGAGTGACATTCATGAGATTTCACATTTCTTCGTGTAAAGGGCTGGATGCTCACCAAAAGTTGAAAGCATAGCTGCCGCCAAAGCACCGACCGGACCTTTGAAAAGGGTTGCCAAGTCTCCATTGTCTGCAGCAATGGTCGCAGGGATAGCCTACCGAACAAGATACTCAGATCTCCATATTTGTACAGGAAGAAGTTTTCCTTACTATGAAGGCTTTGATTGTCAACCAGAACGAGCAAATCAAAAGATAGATAGCAAGGAGTGCATACACCCTACAATGTGTTCAGCACAAGTTCAACAACCTTCCATGAATGAATTCTTACCAAAGTGTGATGCTGTATGCCGCACGCTCTCCTTTGGGACGATTACCCAGTGCAAGAATGAACTGCAACGCTAGGAAGGCCAGATAGATCCACTTAAATCCAAGGTTGATCCAATGTGTCTGGTCAAAGAAATAATCAAGAACGGAACGAAAGAAGGCAGATCTTGCACGTACGATTTCCGCAGTACCGAAGATGATGATAGGATCAGTCTTGAGATCCGGAAGCAAGTCGATGATGATACTAAAAGTTAACCACATGTTTGCAAGAGCGAACCAGGAGAAGATGAGCGAGAAGATGTTGTACTAAACTGAAGTTGAGCATATAATGGATCAAAGAATATAGGATACTTACCAAAGCTTGCACGTGGAAGAAGAACATACGAATAAGACCATGGCCAGACTGATAGAATCGGAAGAAGTTGACCAGGGCATACTTTCGATGAATAAGTGAGTGATTGCAAGAATACCTACACTGATCGAACTCACAACAGAGGCAGCGAAAGAACCATTTAACCAACGACGTCGTTGACCAATCAATTCGACAGCCGTTTCCGGTACATCAGTTTCAGCTTTGCTAGGCTTAACATAGGTCAACACCCATCTGTCGCCTTTCTTAGCGACCAGTTCGAAGCAGAGGATACGATCTTCGGCCAAGAACATGTTCTTAGTGAAAATGTTCATTCCATAGATACCCTTGGGACCCAAACGATCAGCCAAAGAGTGATCTCCATGGAAGTATTGCTCGAGCGGTCGTCCAAGAATGGCACGATAGCGGTACGCGGAAAAGGCACCGGGAAGCACGGAAACATAACCAAAGCTACTTTCAAGAGGCTTGTCTGGTGATACTTACATCAATATCTGTAACACGTCAAGCAACAGTGAACACACCAAGGATGTTTGACATTTTGTATTCAAAGTTTTGTGCAGCCACCAACGGGTTCAGCAACTTCTTGCCACCCTTGATCATTGCGTGAATTTCACCTGTGGGTTTTTATAACTTCAGATTTTGCATGATAAAAGTGATGAAACAAGGCCATACCACAACAACCACCGAGGTGTGGGTCGTTATAGAATGCCTCCCATAGATAGTAGATGGATTTGTGACCAGGCTTGGTACCCGCATCAATGAGAACACAGATCTCAGGCTGACGGATAATCGTCAGAGCATATCGACATCTCATACTGATGGACAACATACGTTCAGCATCTTTCCAATGGCGTTGAACAACCATCTGTGAGAGTTGATCTTCTTCTGATTCTTGGCCTTCAGGACGAAGATGATTTGCACGGGAACCAGATTGGTGGGGTCATTAGCTTGGGGCAGTACTAGTTGAGGCGAAGCGTCAACCGAAAGTTGGGTGGTGTACTAGTTGACAATGATTTATCACCTGATACCAAAAGCGAGGGTGCCATAACGTTATACTCACCTCGAAAATATGAGCAACGGTATCCTTTCCATCGACTTGCTTTTTCATGACACCGTCTTGATAGACACCGACAGTGGCAAGAATATCCAGTACACTCTTGTCCATAGGTTCTAAACCGTCAACAATCAGAGCAACAGTGATCTTCTGCCAGCCTGGCATGCCCTCTTCTGCTTGCCGGCGCCAGTACTTGGACTGCTTTGTCTTGCAGATGTCACGGATGTTCAGCATGACACCATGCAATGTACGCGCGTAAAGAGTCTTGTCTTCATTGTAAGAGGTAACAGCGATCAATAGTTCGGTTTCACGCCCGTATTTCTTGACACGCAAAGAGTAACCGTTAGCCTCCGAAAATTCGTCTGGATCGCAAGTAGCAGCCGTGTATCTCATGTGTCTGAAGTGCGGTGATTAGCGGTCTTGACATAAAGTCTTTTTCGAAAAAAACGCACGAGAATTCGGTCGTGCTAGTGGCAGCATATTGCGCTTCAATAGCACTGTGAACCGGAGTTGGAACTGGGTACTCCGTGATGAAGTTTCCTTTCGTGAGCTTGACCTTGCGAGTCACACCGCGTTTGATAGTTTGTCGTCTCCGCCAGGCGCTGTCTACACCGTTTGTAGATGTAGACGCAACAGAGGTGGGGCGGCCACCATAGGGATCCCCATATGCATTGGGATCGAGCGTTCTGAGGAGCCACGTCGGTGCGTCAAAACAATCAAAATCAACACGAAACTTACGGAGGATAAAAGCCGCCGGGATAAGGCTGACCAGCAGTCAGAGGCTGTTTCTCCATGTAGTCTTCTTCCTCATTGTAGTCGCGACCACCAAACTCTTGAGGTATAGAGGTAGTACTCTCGAAAGCCTGTGCATCGTTGTTGCGATATGGGCGCTCTGGTTCTACGAATTGTGCTTGACGAGGACGATCTGCGAAAGGGTCGCCGTAGGCTGTGGTAGAACCGGTGGTATGAGAAGATACAGAGCTTGGAGGTTGACGGTTGGCCATCGTAAGAACCACCTATGTGGAAGAAGAAACTATGAAGAAGGTGGTTACGAGGCGAATATGGTAGAAGAGCTGACGGAAGAGCTATAACAAGGCAAGATGAATTTCGAATTATTATTTGAAGCAACGAGGCTCCCACTGCCTTGATGCTTACGTACTCCTGTAACACAGCATCGCCGCCCGGCGGTGGTTGTCAACCTCAAAGTTCTCTTTCACCGTCTGTACTTACAGTAAGTATGCGCAGCTATATTATTATCCCGACTGCGTTGTGCTATGTGTAGTCCAATACAGATTTCGAGAATATCAAGCTGCGTCACATTAGTACCAGAACGGATAACCGTTGAACTAAGGCCGTTTATTTCACATGGCCACTTGTCTTTTCTCTCGATCATCATGTCCTCTTCTAACCCCGGGGTCATCCTGTATCGGTTAGTTTCAGCTTTCAGTTTCCGACTGTACCTCTGAACAGCCTTTTACAGCTACAATGCATCCCCATTTTCTGTGAAGATCGATAATGTTCTGCTGTTGAAGAACATTCCTCATTCGACTGTGAAAGTAGGTTAATTCAACGCTGATCTCAGTCTGCCATGTTTTGCAAACCAGTTTTCTAGGTAGCTAATGTACTTCCCCGTCCCGAAATCACAGAACTTTTGGGGCTTACATATCGCCTCATCCCCGTCCTGGCCATCGGTAACGACATTTACTGTGATACCAGGTTAAAATTAGAAGTTCCCTCATGGTATAATGATATTGATTCAACCGGGTTAGCCTCATCGTTGCTGCGCTCGAAAGACGTTTTCCTGCCTCAAAAGGATATGGAACCATCTTTCCGCCCAAAAAGCATGGAGGTTCAGCGGACACTGGTCTTTTGAAAGCTCTTACTCGGCATTATTCCGATGCCATATTATTCAATTTGGCCACAACTCTCCTACCCTGGAATCGCTTCCCCGAATCTTTTATGAAGGACCGCCAAACAGTGGGTGACATGCTGTTCGCAAATGCTGTATCTCAAACCCTTCTAGTTTGTGCCCAATCTTGATGCACAAGCCATGATGAACTCGCAAGGAAAGGCCATGAATGCCCTGTCAGCCCATCTTGTGAATACATACTTACAAGTCTTTCAAGCTTGATCGATCATTGATGACTTGCTTGTACACAAGGCCCTCGTCAACGAACAGTTGCAAGATGGCCGCGAATGGTTGTTTGACACCGAACTCCCGAGCCTGGCAGACATTGGTGTCCATTTCAGCTATGACTGGCTTCGTGGTTTCCCCAACACCAAAGAGCTATTTGATGAGACAAAATTCCCTTTTGCATTGAGAGTGAGTCTATCCACATCCTTCGTATCATCTCTGAGTCCTGACAATGCCCCAAGTGGCTGAACCGCATGAACAAATTCATTCAATCCGCGCGGAAGGATTTCCCTACACCAATAGCTCTCGGAGGCCCAGATGCCGCCATCGCGATCGCAAACTCTCCGCATGAGCCTTACGAAGTAGTTGGGTTCGATGCAGCTGAAGCAACTCGGCTAGGTGTCTTCAAAGGTCAAATGATTGAAGTGGTTCCGGATGGTTCGGGTCAGTTCTCGCGTGTAGTGGCAGTAACTTCTAGGTTATCTCATCGAAATGGTTTTATAGGGCAACAATTCGCGACGACCGGCAAACTGGTTGCGTTCAATCACGAAGAAATAATCATACAAACGAAAGGCGCCGTGTCGAACACTCTTTTCCATTGTCACTTTCCAAGGATTGGTTTTACACCCAGGAAAAAACAAGAACACAAGCTCTGAGTCCTGACGACCTTGAGCTCATGTTGACAGTTGATCTTATCCTGTAGTTTCTACATAGTAGTAAATCATAAAATCCCTACAAACTTATGATCTTGATATCGGATACTTACTTGCCAAATGGGCGTCTCTTTGCCGAATTTACTTTCACAACCTCCAACAACTTCCAACATGAGAATCCACTACGCTCTCCGTGAAGCGGTCAAAGCGAAAACGTTCATTCGTTTCAGCACGGAGAGAAGTAGGGAGCTAGTCCGCGAGATTCTCAGACCTCATCCAACGATTGGCCTTCGCATTCAGGATATCTATAATAAAATCCAACAACAATTTCCTGACGAAGCAGAAAAGGACTCTTTCATCCCTCCGGAATCCCATCTCTCTCAGACGATACGACCCCCGAACCCTACCCATCCCATTAGGTCTCTGAGGTAAGGACACATCACACACTATGTTCAACCACAACAATAAGTTTGGTATAGACACCTCAAAGTTACCGTGCTACCAGAAATGAAGGACTTGGGTGAAGTTCACCAGGTTCACATCAGGCAAGGGACACAGGCAGACGATGGGACTCGTTTGGACCGTGTCAATTACAAGCAGCATGGAGGAGAATGTTGGCTGCCTACGGGCATCAAGATGGCACAAGAATGGCGATGGAGGTTGATTCCTGGTCATGAATCGAAAGAGTTGCCAGACCCATTACCCAGGACGGTATTGGATGCGCAGAGCTCACAAAGGGTGTCTGGATGGCATGGCATGTCACGCTCAGCAAAGGCTCGGGTAAGGGAAAAGAGGGTGACTTCTCAGAAGCGTATCTATGGTAGAAAACTTGTATGATGTCTGGTTTTACTATCGTATACACTCGAACATCGATTCTCAAATGCTTGGACCATCTGCTTCGAAACTTGTCCGAAGAAGGCAGAGGATACTGCAGCGTGAACTGGGCTTGCAAAGGCGAACGAAAGGTCCAAAGTAACGAGGGTGGTGTGTTCACCATCTTTTCCTTCAGGGCGAGGTTCGAACTGCCATACAGTAGACAATGTTTTGAACAACGGAGTTGATGATGATGCGACTGCCTATCAAAGAGTCAGGATCATATCACCCCAAGTCATAGTTGTTCGCGACGCACCTTCACTGAGCTGTACGGAACACACGTCACTCTGCTAATGTAGCTCTCATTGAAAGAAAGAAACCCGACGGTCAGCTCTGCATCCATCGTGTAAGGTCGCATTTCTTCTCGGGGCGAGGAATTCAGTATACGCGAGCCGGTGCAAAAGGGAACGAATTGAGGGTAAGATGTTACATTCGAAACGATGTCGAACAGTTCTTCTTTCTTGTAACTGCATGATATATCATTCAAAGTTATCGGAAGGCGCATGAAGGAGTTTCACAACGCACGGAAATACCTTGCTTTCACGAAAGGTTTGAGGCGTTGAATCAAAGGAAGGTAACGAAAAGAACGACCTTTTGCACCTATTTGCTAGCGGTGGTACACGCGAGAAGAGCATCATATTTTACCGCCTTGCTCAAGAGTACTTTTATGTATATGCGAGTTTGGTGTAAACAACCATTAGAATTTTGTTTTATTTCGTTGATAAGACTGCTCAAAAAGACAAACACATTGTGTACATATATCCCTAGAGATGGAATAGAGTATCACAACGAAGGGCACAACCGGGATAAAATCATTATGTGGGACATCAAGGTTCGACACTATAGCATATTTCACTGAGCATATTCCGCGGCCTCAGGACAATCTCTTGCAATCTAGAGAAAAGAGTTAGGAAGAGCAAAAAATAGTTGATAGCAGATGAGTACATGTCCTTCGTTCTGGCAGCGGTAACATATCTTGGGTTTATTCATGGCGGCAGGACCAGTCGGAACATCACCACCAGGTGCAAGGCAGTCCCTTCGTAGATCATGGTGAGGATGCGCACAGACACTCATGATAGATAGATTCGTACTTCGCCCGATGATTCAAAAGTCCACATTTGAAACAAACGATGGGAGGTAGGGCTGATGTATTGAGGCCACGACCAGGACGAGCAGAAAATGCTCCTCCAGCTGCACCATTGGGACAGACACGAGCAATATGTCCGAATCGTCCACAATTCTATCATGGCTTCGTCAAATTTCGGGATCCACGATGAAGAGGCAATACGCACGTAACACTTCTGGCCCTGTTGAACCTTCAAGCTCGGACACTCGGCTGCGAAACGATGAGAGGTAATTGGAGACAAGATGACTGTTATTACCGACTATATGCCCTACACCACCGCAATTATAGCATTGCTTAGCAGAAGCAGTCCTAGGAGAGGGGCAAGCAGAAGATTCGTCTACGGGTATCGTCAGTCCATTCAGGTGACTGTTCAAGGAAGTACTCGTACGTCCTGGTTGCCTGCAGTTGTAACATAAACGCTGCTCCGAGGAACAGTTCTCGGCGATGTGGCCCACTTGAGAAACGTAAATCGGGGGTAGGTAAGAAATTAAATCGGAACACACAGTTGCCACACTTGAAACAGCCCTTTCTGGAGAATTGGTATGCCATTCTGCTCAACTACTTGTCTATATTCCCAAAGATTAGCGAGTATAACTTGATTGCTGGAAAAGGCTAGCCAAATCACCTCGCTTGTCTGTCAGATCAGGAACAAGTAAGAAAGGTGTGTTTATTGAGACTAATCATTGTTCGTCACCTCACTACACCCACTTCCTAACCACTTGACTTCTCTACCTCCTCCTCGAAGAAAGAGTTGTTGATCAAGAGGTGTAATCGTTGAAGATGAAGGAAGAGTGCAACCAACTTCGGGCTCGGCTGACAAACTCTACCGTCATCACCTGACCTGCTGTTAGTCCGATGCATTCCGCTCCACCTGATCGAACTGAATATCAAGGCGTCTGTTCTTCAAGTTCTCCTTGCTTCCCATTGGTGGTCGTCGCATTCTACAGATACCGCAGAATTTAGACCGCCACGGACAACGGCAATCTCTTATCGATCCTGTATCGATCCACGTTCTGCTACAGTGGCAGGCTAGTTTTGGTATAATTAGTTCTGAACTTTGTGCCTTTCAACAGTTTAGGCAGTCGACAATCGCTGGCGATACGTATAAGAACACAAGATTCTCAGAAATCTTCCTTGTCTTCGGACCACCCACCACACCCTTACAACTCGAGTAGGTCCTTGCGAATTCTAGTTGGCAATGAACCCATAATTAATCTCATTATCGCTCTAGACTGTGCGCAAACCTCTTGGCGTTTAGGCAACCTTCGGGCATTCGAATACAATCGCGTTTCTTATTTGGGGGATCAGCGACTTCACTCGAGGTATTTCTCCTGATATTCTGTTGCTATGATTTCACTCAATATCCTCAAGTCCAGTTCACGTTCTGCTTTTGTGAAACCATTTATCACCCAAACAAGACGCGATGACACGAATGTACAAAGAATGGCTCGACGAATGCGAGGGGAGTTGCATTAATTTGGGTATTTTGGTTTAATGTACACTATTTTTCTAAGGAAGAGTGTGTACAGTGGAATGGCATTCACACCGGGGGCAAAGTCCATGTCACCTGAAATTAAGTGCTTTCGCATCACTGTGAAGCTCACCTTGAAGCTCACATGCCAAATGGCACTGATTATCTTATCAATCCTTACATGTAAACAATACAACAATGACATTTTCTATGTGAAAACTGCTGAGTGGACTTGCTTTAGCTTTCAAAAAGTTCAGAAAAAAGCATAACCAGGATGAGTTGGCCTATGAAAAAAGATCATTAAGGCATTTAACAAAATTTAGTGATACTTGGCACAGGTACATGTTAAGGGTCCCTGCCAAAATTCCAAGATGACCCAGCAATCCTGAAGTGATTGTTCTTCATTCCTTGGCTCTTATTTTTAGAAGATTCTGATCAGTATTATTCTCCAAGTACTCAGTAATATATCAAGAACTATTGCAGTATTTCTAGCTGCCAATTGCTCATTATTTACCCAAACTCGAAATGTACATGTTGTGAGTATGTTACAATGTACACAGATCAGACAGGTGAGTTTCATGTGAGTTTCACAGTGACACGAAAGCACTTGAATTCAGGTGACACGGACTTTGCCCCCGGTGTCATTCGACGCTCGAGCGATAAAGCTATCGATAAAGGCTTCAAAGCCCCTATCTACTACTAGAAGCCTGCCTTCACAATCAGGTACTGCCGGCGCGATTGCCAACCTCAGATGAAGCGTCGTTCTAATTATCGAACCTAAGTCGCGTGTAGTAGCATATACGCAATGGCTCCGAAGCATCGTGCCCTGAAATGAAACTTCGTTATCGGGCTGTCTTTTTTTGGTTTGTCAGAGACTCAGACTCATAGCGGCTTACTCGCCGATTTTGAATTGCTAATATGCTCATCAATGGGGAAATCACTGGGAAATCATAGGCCTATATTTCCGGTGGTTGCGACTCACATTGGCTTACTCACCCTCTTCTATCCTTGACTAGTACACGCCATGATGTCCAACGAGAAACGAGGAGAAGCCATCGACCTTTCACATCATCTTTCCAAGGTCGGCCAGGCGCGCCAGACTTCTCCTTTGAAGAGCTTGCATAAATATATGGGCAAACCTGGATTGATAAGCCTTGCAGGAGGTCAGTGTGATACCGTATTGACAAGCCTAGTTGACTTATTTTGGACATATCAGGTCTGCCCAACGCTGGATATTTTCCTTTCGCTTCTGTGTCCGGCGAGATTCTTGCTCCTGATTCGTTTCCTCTCGAGACCGGCTCGAAAGATTCCTCTCTGTCTTGGTTTTGGAAGCTGTTCAGTCGCTCAGAGAAGGAGAGGACCTCAACTTTCACCGTTGGTAAATATCCCAAACATCCTGGTGATCTGAATTTGGAAAGTGGACTTCAGTATGGTAAGACAGAGTCATGAGTTCTTCCTTAGAACGTTGTGCATCTCGTACTAGGTCTGGCTACTGGTCAACCCAAACTCAATGAAATCATCCGAGAGTTTGTTGGCAAAGTCTTCCAACCGGCATACAGCAACTGGACTACTCTGGTTCATACTGGCAACACCGATGCGTGGTCCAAGACCGTTCAAACGATTCTCAATCCCGGGGAAGGTCTCATCGTCAGTGAATGGACATATCCTAGTGCAATGGCGGTCAGTTCCGTTTAGCAAGGAGTCTGATTCATCGTTTCTGATGTAGTCGATCTATGCTACAGAGTGCTCAACCTTTCGGCGTTATCCCTGTTCCAATTGGGATGGATAGTGAGGGAATGAGCAGTATATCTTTGCAGAAGACTCTCGCAGAGTGGGACGAATCTGTACGCGGCTTCCCTCGGTCAGTGGGTATCTAGGCTCCAAATTCGTCGTCTGATCGACAAAACCAGACCTCGTGTCATGTATACCGTTCCCATTGGTCAAAACCCCACAGGCACTGTAAGTGTATCCATCATTCTTACCATATAAGTCACCTCGTCTCATACTATTTCTAGACCATGGGTATCCAGAGGAAGAAGGAAATCTATGATATCTGCGTTGAATATGGTCAGTTATCATTCAATTGGTGTACTATTTGTGCCTCACAGGGCAATCTTTCTAGATATCATCATCGTTGAAGACGATCCTTACTATTTCCTACAACAGGGAGAATATGTGCCCAAAGCTGATCGCGTGACGGACGCTGCCAATGGTGACGACGAAGTATTTATTGCAAGCCTTGCTCCAAGCTATCTGAAGTAGGTGTTTCTTTCGCGGGCAGTTGTTCAAAAGATCATTGAACTCTCCCTGCAGAGTAGATTACCAAGGTCGAGTCATTCGTCTAGACACATTCTCCAAGGTCAGTTCTTCGATCCGAGACTCACCTTATTATCACTGAGTAAGGCATAGACTGTGTGTCCTGGCTCTCGTCTCGGGTGGTTCACCTGTAACCCAATGTTCGCCGAGCGTTTAGAGAGAACAGCCGAGACATCATCTCAAGCTCCTTCAGGATTTACCCAGGTGAGAGTGACGGCGTTAGTACACTGTGTGCAGATATTGACAAGACTTAGTTATATGTCGCATCGTTGCTGTTGAAATGGCAGTACGATGGTTATATCAGATGGTTGAAAGGTGCACATTCACTAATATATCTACCGTCGAGTCCGGACTAACTTCAGTAACTTAGCGCTCCGCCTCCAGTATAAGCAGCGACGTGATTATTTCCTCGATTGCTTTGGAGAGGAATTCCATCTCCAAAAGGCTTTTTCTACGGAAGGCTATACCGCTGGCGCACATTTGTATCATGCATCTCTGAAACCCAAACGCTCGTTTGTTCCTCTAAGTGAAAAAGATACTGCTTACTCCAAGGCTCTCTTTTCGTACATCGCCCCCACATCCGGCATGTTCGTCTGGGTTAGTTCTACTTTGACAGTGCAGTGTTTTGTCAGTCTCATACTCATATCCCGTAGCTCGAGCTTCATCTGGAGGAGCATCCATCATTTACATCTCTGGGTTACAAAGCGCTAGAGATGAAGCTGTGGACTGAGCTCGCAGAGGCCGGTGTTCTTTTTGCTCCAGGTAGATCTTCCTCATCAGTGATGTCAATGTTGATGATGAACCCCGTTTCGTCGTTCTGCCCAGGTGCGATGTTCTTTGCTACCAAGGTAGAAGATGATACTCCTGGACCTGGCCACTTCCGAGTCAGTTTCAGCAATTCCTCTGTAAGTGTATTTGAAAAGCTGTGAAGGTCAATAAGAGCTGGACTGACTGCATTTTACAGCCTGAAGAGATGAAGAAGGCTGTATCAACATTCGGCACGGTGCTTAGGAAATTTATGCACACTCGAATCTAGGATGCTTTAACGTTATAGACGGGTGAGGAGTCGAATTTTTGTACAGGTTCAACGATATCGATAGACAGCCATGTATTTTATTTGTGATATTTCTGGTGAAATATGTAAGCCACTGCCAGATAGAATTTCCATTGATTCAGCCTTTGTCATTCCGCTCTTCCCACCATCATGACCTCCGTTACATAGCTAATCTGTTTCAGTGAAGCCCTTTGCCCGGGCAGGAAAAAACGAGGTGTTTGCACCGCGTGTCTTCAGTGTGTTCTACAGCCATAAACGAGTATTACCTCGTTCTCCGATCGCTCCAGGACATCATCATCGACTTTTTGTCCTACTTCCACCATGAACCCCACAAGAGCGGAAACTTTGTTGGTCGCTGAACTGGCGGCAGAAGCAGAGCGTTACGACGGTGAGTGTATGCCTAGACCTGAGACTGTGATCTACGATGCTGAAGCCTTTGTTAGATGTCATCTCCCAAATCAAGATTATCGTCACCCAGTTCGATGCGCGGTTGACTAATGATGAACGGAATCTACTCTCAATCGCGTATAAGAACAAGACGAATACACTCCGGAACAGTTGGCGTATTGTGGATACGTTAGAAAAGATGCAGGCTTCCCGGACTGCACCCGGGACTACCCCGAGACAACTCACGTTAATCCGGCAGCAGCGGAAGAAGATCGAGCGCGAGCTTTCCAATGTGTGCAAGGACATCGTCAAGCTGCTTGAGAAACAGCTCTTGCCAGCTGCAAGGCAGGGCGAAGAGCGCGTTTTCTATTCGAAGATGTGCGTCGTGTTATTTCAGGACTCCGAGATACAGATTCACTGACGTTGATCTTGATAGGAAGGGGGATTATTACCGATATCTGGCCGAGTTCGCGGATGAACTCGCAAGGGAATGGTATGCCGATGAATCCTTGAATGCCTACAAGCATGCATATAGACATGCGATGTCAACTCTGGAGTCTGTGCACCCTACCAGGCTGGGGCTTGCGCTGAATTTCGCTGTTTTCTTCCACGGTAAGAGTCGAGATAGGCATCCTTGCGGCAGGATCTAATAACTGTAACTGAATCGTAGATGTTCGGAAGAGTCCAGAGAGGGCGTGCCATCTGGCCAAGAGTGCCTTCGATGATGCCGTCATGTCACTAGACTTGGAATCGTCAGACGTCGCAATGGCACAAACGATTCGCGATTCCCTCCAGATTCTGCAGCTGTTGAAGGATGATTTGGTATTATGGTCTAAGGAGATACAATAGGTGACAACAATTGTCATCGTTTGCATGACCCAAAATCTCTGTGTAGACTTCAATTGTACATTGAGAGCATGTCCAGCACCACTATATTTTTGTTGCTTTGTTTGTATCGCTTTCGCTATCTAAATGCTATGATGATTGGTCATCTTTCGCGAACGTTGCAGCAACTAGCATTGGAAACACTAAGGTGGCATCCGCGAATACCTAGCTTTGCGTAAGCCGTGAGGTATAAGACTATGTAGAACACGATTATCACCTTGACAGTCTCTGCGCCTGCGCGAATTTTACCCCAAGATATCGCCTCATCAGGTCTTGCACCGGAATCGGACCCATCGAATTCTTGCCCAGTGTTCTGAATCCACGTCTTTAGCAACAAATATTACCGCAATTAGCGCTTACTCACGATGAATACAGAGTAATCTGCTCCGTTCCGCTAAATCAAGATGTGTTAGCATATCAGTCATCGAACGCAGGCAGATGGCAGTCACAATGAGCATCGCGTTCGCGATTTGATGTTTGCAAACACCACCTCCTAGAACTATCATACCAGCTTTCCGGGATTTGCGCGACGTTTCGTTGAGTTCGCGGATATCTTGTACGATATCGAGAACGAGGCCAGGATTTTTGAAGGAATGAAAGTATATCATATCACCAATGGAGCCATCTGTTAGGGCAGGGCAGAACACAGGAATATCATTCTGAGCAAAGGCTGTTTAGATCTCATCCATGATATGAATGATTGTGGCGCTTTACTTTATAGGCCCAATAATACACTGATTCTTCGTTGTTAATTTCTTTGCCCAACCTGTTGATGAAACGACTTGGACTCCAAACTTGACCGGTTTTCTTTTGCTCATCTAGCATCGCATCGAGGATTGGAGTGAGCCAGTCTTCAAACTTGCAATAATTGTCGTTGGGTATGATTAGGTTCCCAATGCGGTTCATCCCTCTTCTACGTAGATCAGCGCCATCCAGGTTGAAATCAGCGAGATAAGTGTCCCCGAGACACTTGATGAAATCTTCTTCGATACCTCCTGCTGTAGTCACAACTGCAGCTACGTGTTTGTGTTTCACTAGGTAAAGAATGACCTCGCGAAGACCAGAGGAGATGAGATTGGAAGTGTAACCAAGAAAAACGTTGCACTTGATTTTTGATCGAACGTCGGGGTCGCAATAATCAGGATCTTCATCGTCAGCCAAGGGTTCGTCTGAAAGACGCCATTTACGCTGGTACATACCATCAGCAGACGATGACATGCATATAGCCTCCAAAACTTGCCATGCGATCCACGATATCTATTGCATTTCCGAGAGAAGTAGCCTGAAAGCCGATGCGGGTGTAACTATGCAGAAAGTCCTGGAGCGATAGCGAGTTTTCGAGATTAGGACCTTTCACAGGGATATGGTCGCTGGATAGAGGTTCTGAGGGCAACAAAACCGCAGCTGAAGCACCAGCTGGGACGGCCATTTTGAAGTTTCTGGAAAGTGAGAGAAATTCATTACGTCAGACAGATTGAGTTTGGGCCCAGTCGAGCTTAGTTCCACAGCTGGCCCTTTGTCTTTGACCAACAACGTCTGCCACTCCTCCTTTCTTATGAACCACCATTAAGCCTGCTTTGACTACTTTTCTCATTGTCATTTCAAGAACCTTACAGCTTTATAAATAATCGTTCTATTCCCAGGTCAGATCCCTCATTAGGCCCTGTATCTAGGGAATTTTGTGCTCTATGCAGTGCTAATTATTCAACAGTTCTTTGTGCTAGAAATGTCTAACAACAACAATCATATACTCAGTGGCTTGTTTCGCTCACTCTCTCGGCGCGGTCAGCAACGCAATACTGAACCAGAACCAAGCGATCCTCAACGTGCTGACGTTGATATGGATAATCAGCAACCAAACGTCACTCCAATGGACACTTCAACGACCACTAGCAGCGGCTTTGTTCCTAGCTCAGTCGATGAACAGCAGTCTGATGAACTCATGCCTGATCTGCAAGATGTCAGCGATTCAGACGAAAGTAATGGGGCGGATTGGGACTTTGAAGACCAGAATGACCCATGGTATCCATCTTACGACCTTGAGCCTTCACGTACCTTTCCCCGCCCCAATGACTTAAGGATGAATCCACAGCAGAACGCGCCTTCATCAGTGCCATCCCGTCCTACTCCATCCTCCACTCCTTCACAAGGAACACGTCGTGCTCGCGTTGAAGACGACGTCGACGGTGACTCTGAGCGGGACAGAAGGCATCCTTCTCAGCGCACTTCAGCCAATACTTCTGAACCCTCTTCAATTCCTATAGCCTCCATGTTTCCTACACAAGCCAATGAACAATCTGAGCCTCCTTTTGTTCACCCTCTTTTTCAGAACCTCCCACCGGGGTTCGGGATTACTGTCACAGGCGGAACGCATTCCAACACCGATCGTCGTGGCCACCAACACCATTTTGTGCCCGTTCCTCTCATGCCCCAAATGGGTTTCGACGCGCGCACTAATACCCAAAACGGCAATCACGGACATTCCCATAACGGGTCGCCGTTGGGTAACAATCCTGAATCACCCGTTGGCGAGCCAGGTCAAGATGCTGGTACCGAACAGCCTCAAGGAGCTACGCACACCAACCTCAATAGCTTTACTGCGTTTATTCAAAGTCTTCTTCAGGCTGCAGGGGGTCAACCAGGAGTTGCATTCAGTACAACTTTGAACGGTGTTCCCGTTGGAAATAACATGCCAAACACTGGAACTCCGAATGGTGGAAATTTCCTCAGCAACCTGTTCACAGCCATGAGTGGTATGCAAGGAGGTACGAATATATCTTTGTCTTGAATCCAGTGATCTTGTTCACTGACTTACCCTTCTTTGTTCACAGGTCCTTTCACGTTCAATGCAGGTCCCGGAGGTATTCCTTTCTTTGGTTTCCGAAGTGTACAAGAACGTGAAGATCCCGAACGTGCGAAGGTATTGGTGGATGGATTGGAGGAAGTTCCCGTCGGACTGATTCGCAGACTTGAAAGAGTCTCTCCTGAAAGCAGTGGATGTGCCATATGCTGGGAGAAGTTGCTTGAGGAAGACGCTGAATACTTGAAGAGAGAGGAGGAAGAGGAGAAACAGAAGGCTGCAGACCCGTCAAAAGTTGACAATGATCACAATGACGTCGCGCAGAACACATCTACAGAATTACCTTCTTCATCAGGTTCGAAAGCGAATACACCGAGCAACAAAGTCCCCAAATACCCTCGCATTGTCGCACTTCCTTGTAGTCATGTTTTCCACGCAGACTGCCTTCTACCTTGGTTTTCGCGACCTCGTCAAACAACTTGTCCCACATGCAGATTCAACATCGATCCAGATGATCTTACAAGAGGTATTGGGGCTCGACGAAGAGCCGCTGCTTCTGCGGCCGCTGGAGGAAGAGGGACTGAGAGAGGGACCGAGCGGGTACCACGAGAAGGTCCTTTACCCAACGTCCCGCCGAGGATCGATGAGAATCAATTTGTCGATCCGGTTACAGGTTTAGCTTTACCGCAGGGTGACAATGCTCCAGGGATGCCATGGGCGAATGATTCCGGAAACTACGTTTATATTCCAATTGGAACGCCTATACCTGGTATGATCTATCTAGATATCCTTGTTAGAAGTACTGAAAAGTCATCAGGAGTACCAGCTGGTGGCTTCTGGGCTCCACGTAACGCACCTGTTACGTCTCGTACCGCTTCGACTCAGCCTACAAATAACACCCAAGGTTAGTATGTTTGAGTCGTCGATTGCATGCGTTCATTGATCTATCGTTCTTGTGTCACTCAGGCTCTACCCCCTCCAGTACAGGTCAGCAGAATATCAATACAAATCAGTTATTCGTTCTCACAATGCTGTAGCGAACACTTCGACTAATCCTAATGTCACTGAGAGGGATACTGCACACAGTGAGTCTTTAGAAGTTTCGTCCCGATACTGTTGTAATAACCTGTTCCAGGCACACCTTCATCCTCAAATGCTTCGAACTTGAATGCCTCTGCTAATAGATCTACTCCAGTCGCTGGTAATCCTTATATTGATTCTGCCACTTCTGCAACTGCTGGTGCTTCTCGGTTTTCCTCACGTCGACTCTTTGGAATTCCTGTGGAACAGACACCGACCCCTGGTATGTCTCACGGGACTCCTCGTGCGGTTTTCGTGCTGATATCGCGTATCATGACAGATGGGCGACCTCCTGAAAATACGAGAGCTCCAGGTAACCTCTTTTATAAGTCTATCTCTACAGGAATCAGATATTAATCGCATTGCACAGCTGCCGCTTCCCCTGCAACGAACACGCCTCAAGCACCGCCGTCATCTTATACTGCCATGCCTCCGCACGGCCATATACCCCATCATCACCATGCAGGGGATAGTTTTGTCTCCATCGGGTTCGATTTTATCCTCGGTCCCAATCCTTCCTTAGTTGGTCCCCCTCATGCAAACTTCCCGGCTGGCCCAGCAGGAAATGCACCTCAGAATCGATCTTCTGCTGATGCTAGTAACACCACTCCACATTCTGATGATTCGCGTGCTCCGCCCAATTCTGCTCCTCGGAATCAACAAGCCGAGGGAAGACCACCGTCTGCTGGACATGCTGGCGCCGAACATCATCATCAAGACATGCCTGGTGGAATGGAACTACATGCTTTTGGGTTCGACTTTAGTCCTTTTGATCCCAACTCTATCATTCCAGGTACGTGCTTCATATGGTGCTTGTGTCCTGTTTCTCACTCATGCAACGTCTTATTCTTGTTACAGAGGGTATGATGAACATTGGAGTCACTGGTCATCAACATACTCAAGCGGATCCGCAGGGACCTTCTCCTCCACCCAATCTGCAGCCGTTCGCTGCTGATATGTTTTTGTCCGAAATTGCACGAGCAGCCTCTGCAGTCGATGTCTCATCAGGGGATCAACCACCAATCGCTCAAGGGCCGACTGGTGCTGGTAACGCTCCAGCCAACGGAACCGCACCTCCCAACGCTAACGCACCGCATCGTTATCCTGACTTTTCCGGCTATTTCAATTCCATGTTCGCTGCGCCTGGAGTAGGTGGTAATCGCCAGGGAGTTCGCAGGGGAGGTTCGCGTTCCCAGTCGACTGCTCGCGGAGGTACCCGCGCTCAACAACGAAGGCAATGGGCGCCTCCTCCTGCACCCGGACTAACGTTGCGGCAAACCGTCGAAAGGAGAGAACGGGAAGCCGGACTTCGGTGCTGGGATGTGTCGTGTGGATTAGCACCCGATGACAATTGTCCTTATAGAGAGATTGCGGTCGAACGGAGGAGACAGGTAAAGATTCAGCAAGATGCTACTGCCTCTGGTTCCAACTCACAGGAAGGCGGGGATCTGAAAGGCAAAGGGAAGGAGAAAGCGGATGAAGAGCAAGAGCCAAAGTATATTTGTGAACATACATTCCACACGCCGTGTCTTGTCACCGCTCAAAGAGTAGCGCTGAATGGGTCGGAGGAGATTGTCGTGGAAGGAGGGAAGTCTGTGGAGGTATCTTGTCCAATTTGTCGCTTGAGTGGAGTGTTGCCCAGGGATGACTGGGAAGATGGTGTACGAGCTTTGGAGGCCGAACTTGACTAAAGAAAAGTCATACTGCAGGTTGATCTTATTTTTTTGCTTTACAATCCGAACGCATATCTTGTAGTGTACGGTTGATCCTTTGTTCCGCTCATGCATTCCACTCAACTAGACCTGTGTCGTCGATCAATATCCATTCGCAGACCTCTAATTTCTAAACGACTTGTTACTCGTAGGACTGAAATGGTAGTGATCTTTAAGGCGTGAAATGGTCTCCATGACATTTTTGAAGTTTGGCGCTATCTGTGAGGAGAAGACGCCGAAGATGTTCTTGCCGGTGAACGTGACACGTCTTTCCAGAACTCTTTAATTCTCCAAACTTCACTTTACTTAAACGCGGATTGGGCTCTCGAGCCCTTTCTCTCAACATGGATGACCAAAACTCTGCTGCTCAGATCCCACTACCTTCTTCACCTCCAGTCGGACACGCCCAAAATGGACACGGCCATCCGTCTATATCACAAGTTGTCGACAAGCCAGAATTATCCCACCAGTCGATCCCTTCTCCACGTCAAGAAATAGAGCAGCAGGAGCTTGAGGATATACAGACATCTGGGTCATCCGCAGGAAGAGAGGTGGAGGAAGGAGCTGGTTCTGTCGACGAAGCCATTCCTGTTCCACAGAACGTCGTGTCGATTTCAGAAGAGCAGGAGGTGGAACCAGAAGACTCTGAACCAACATCCCTGTCAGAATCCACACCAATACCAGATTCCACAGGACCACCAATGGAAGAGAAGGATGAGAGAACGGTCGGCGCTGCAGATGAGAACGTTATTGCAGCACCTGTTCCACAAATTCCTGTGCCAATACCCGACGCGCAAGAGCGGGAGCTGCCAGTTCCCATCCCAGATACCTCTGCAGAAGTGACACCAACCCTGAGATCCGCAGAGCCGCCTACCCATATCACACACGACATTCCCGCAGCATCTTCCTCTCCAGTCTTGAGCAATACGGGTCCGTCTAAAGAATCCCATCGTCCAACTACACCTGGTACTCCCCTCTCCGCGAATTCAAGCAATCATCGACGTTCTCTGACCATCAGTAGGGGCAACAACTCAGTTTCCGCCGTCCTCATATCGTCAGCACTGGAAACCATTGCATCTTCCAAGGATGCAAAGCGTTCTACTCCTCTGAAGGAGAGCACCCAAAAGGCTTTGGAACTCATTCGGAATAATCAGGGTGGTGATCATCCAAAAGAGATCTTTGAACCGCTACGGTTGGCTTGCGAGACGAAGAACGAAAAATTGATGATCGCAAGCTTGGATTGTATATCCAAGTTGATCTCCTACTCGTTCTTTGCAGAATCACCTTCACCTTCTCATTCGGACTTTAACTCACCGCCGAACTCACCGGGTGCAGTCCCGGAGGAAAACATGCCTTCCCTTGTCGACCTCGTTGCCCATACAATCACCGCTTGCCATACAGAGAGCACTCCGGACGCGGTGTCCCTCCAGATTGTAAAAGCTCTGCTATCACTCGTCCTCTCTCCAACAGTCCTTGTTCACCATTCTTCTTTGCTCAAAGCAGTCCGAACTGTGTACAATGTCTTCCTTCTCAGTGCAGATCCTGTCAACCAGATGGTCGCTCAAGGCGGTCTAACTCAGATGGTGCATCACGTTTTCACGCGTTGTAGGATCGGAGACTATCCTCCGTCCATCGACAGCGCGACGTTATCGCGGAGTCCGAGCCAAACTAGCTTTGCTTCTCCCAAACACCTTCCGTTCGTCATGCCGTCTCCAAGAACACCAACAGCTGCCAATGGGCGTCATACACCCGAATCAGACAACCGAGAAAACGCTTCTGCTTCGACATCATCATTGCCGCGGCAACCGCTCCGACCTCTATCTGTTGCGAGCGAGGCTGGGTCAGTTAATGGGAAGCAAACCTTAGAGGAGGAGGAGGAGTCTGGACCGCGGACGCCCAAAGCATTTGTGTAAGCTTTAAATGAATCACTTCATGCCGTTCTTGCCCTCATATCTCAAGCAGAAACGTTCCTGAAGCAATGGAGAGCCATGAGCAATTTGGGCATAGTGGTTTTGGCCGCAGGGGTTTGGCCACAAAGGACATGTTCGTCAAGGACGCGTTTCTAGTGCTCCGCGCGCTTTGCAAACTCACGATGAAACCCTTGAATAACGAAAGGTACGTACACATGAGTGTAATGACCTGAGTCTAGCTGATCAATTGTTTTAGTGAACGCGATGTCAAGTCCCATGCTATGCGCTCGAAGTTACTTTCATTGCATCTGGTGTTAACAGTCCTAAATTCGCACATGTCGTTATTTGTTGACCCTTCAGCGATCATTTACTCCAACTCTTCCAACGAAGCGACGACCTTTGTGCAAGCAATCAACCAGTATCTCTGTCTCACCGTCTCCCGTAATGCCATCAGTCCGGTACCTCAAGTTTTCGATATCAGTGTAGAAATCTTTTGGAGAATGTTATCGGGCATGCGGACCAAGCTGAAGGTATTTTATGGATACAGACCTCGTCTCAAGGAATACTTTCTCACATATACCACAGAAAGAGATCGAAGTTCTTCTGCACGAGATTTATATCCCGATACTGGAAATGCGTACATCTACACTGAAGCAGAAGGCCGTCATCTTAGGGATGTTTTCACGTTTATGTCAAGATCCACAGGCATTAGTTGAAATCTATCTCAATTATGACTGTGATAGTGAAGCGGTGGACAACATCTACGAACAGTGCGTATTGGTTTGGCAACTTTCTAATGCATAATTAACGAGCCTCGTAATCTAGTCTCATGAACGTCATCTCCAAACTTGCCACATCCTCGGCTACAAATACCCATCATAAAGCCAATGAGCCACCCAGTCCTGCTGTCACCCCCAACTCGGGCAAATCGACGGGGAAAAACGCTACAGCTCCGCCCTCCTTCAGTACGGCTGCAATGTCCGTTCCAGGCTCAATGGATACCTCAACCATGGGACTCTCCGAAAGTCAACTTCGAAGGCAGGGTATTGAGTGTCTAGTTGCGGTCTTACGATCACTAGTTGCATGGGGAACTGCCGCCGGGAAGAATACGGATGATAGCAGCACTCTTGTCGGGTCCGGTTCTGGGACTATTTCGCAGAACGGCGAAGACGCGCCGAGGGACTCGATGGTCGCTGATCCATCGCTGGACACATTATCCACAGAACCGAGTGCTGAACAATTACGGAAAGCGACGCCAGAGCTTGCAGATGATCCCAGTCGATTCGAAAGCGCGAAACAGAAAAAGACAACTCTGTTGGAAGGGATAAAGAAGTTCAACTTCAAGCCCAAACGTGTGAGTCAGACGATCTCATCGTAATTATCACAAAGGTTGAGTTTATCCTTTTAGGGTATATCTTTTTTGATTGAACATGGATTTATACCGAGCAAAGCTCCTCAAGACATTGCCGACTTCTTACTGCATACGGATGGTTTGAATAAAGCTATGATTGGGGAATATCTAGGTGAAGGGTAAGCTTGACTGTAACATTCTTAAACACCACAAATCAATCCGGTTCCAGAGAAGAAGAGAACATTGCCATCATGCATGCCTTCGTTGACCAATTAGACTTCAACACCCTTCCTTTCGTGGACTCGCTTCGCCTCTTCCTGCAGTCCTTCCGTTTGCCAGGCGAAGCACAGAAAATTGATCGGTTCATGTTGAAGTTTGCGGAACGTTATGTCGCCGGCAACACACAAACACCTTTTGCTAATGCTGGTAGATATCACATTTCTCTTGCTGAATGACCTCTGACACTCCCTCGTAGATGCTGCATACGTTCTGGCATACTCAGTCGTACTTCTCAACACCGATGCTCACAATCCGCAAGTCAAAAAGCGAATGTCAAAGCAAGATTTTATCAAAAACAATCGCGGAATCAATGACGGTGCGGATCTACCTGAAGACTTACTGAGTTCCATCTTCGACGAAATCACGAACAACGAAATCAAAATGAAGGACGAGGTTGAGGCTATGGCCGTCAGTGCGACTGGTCCTGGCATTGCCAATGCGTTAGCGAACGTAGGGCGAGATCTTCAGAAGGAGGCTTATGTGATGCAGTCCAGCGGTATGCTGAACAAGACGGAAGTGAGCTTTGTTCATGTTCCTGTCATTTCATTCATTCAGGCATTGATCGTCATAGGCCATGTTCAAGACCTTAATGCGCACTCAAAGAAAAGGCTCGGGCACTGGCAATCAATTCTTCAGCGCCTCACATTTTGTTCATGTGCGACCGATGTTTGAGGTGGCCTGGATTCCATACCTGGCAGGCCTTTCTGGGCCGTTGCAAGACACTGACGATTTGGAGATAGTAGAGCTATGCCTGGACGGATTCAAGAGCGCCATCAAGATAGTCTGCTTCTTCGACCTCGAGCTGGAGAGAAACGCTTTTGTCACCACACTTGCGAAGTTCACCTTCTTGAACAATCTCGGGGAGATGAAAACGAAGAATATGGAGGCGATCAAGGCCCTGCTCGACGTAGCTGTCACTGAAGGCAACCATCTCCGAGGTTCTTGGCACGAAGTTCTCACATGTGTAAGCCAACTTGAGCACATGCAACTTATCAGTAGTGGCGTCGACGTTCCGGAAAAGAAAGGGTAGGCGATACCATCTCGAATCACTGTCTTCTGCTCAAACAAACCTCTTGCAGTCGACCACGGAAACTGCCAGCCGAGGAGCTTGCGAATGAAAGTCGATCAACTCACATAACAGTTGCAGCTGATATGGTGTTTTCACTGAGCCATTTCCTATCTGGAGTAGGTTACCTCCTGTTACCTCCTCTTCGGGCGAGACTTCTGCTGACAAAGAAATACCAGACCGCCATTGTTGATTTCGTTCAAGCCTTGAGTGATGTCTCATGGGAGGAGATCCAGTCGTCTGGCCTATCACATCACCCTCGCATGTTCAGTCTCCAGAAACTCGTTGAGATCTCTTATTACAATATGAATCGTATTCGACTCGAATGGCTCAATCTTTGGGATATCATTGGGGAGCATTTCAACCAGGTATATTGTATAATCGGCGTAACACTGTTGTGTCCACTGACTCTGTTATAGGTTTGCTGCCACAACAACCCCCACGTGGGCTTCTTCGCTTTGGATTCCCTACGGCAGCTTGCGATGAGGTTTTTGGAGAAAGAAGAATTGCCTCTCTTCAAGTTCCAGAAAGATTTTTTGAAACCTTTCGAGCACACGATGATCCATAATACCAACCCCGAGATTCGTGACATGGTGAGAACGACTCAAAATCACTTTCAATAGCGGCGTTTTCATTATCTCTCAGGTTCTCCAATGTCTTCAACAAATGATACAGGCTCGGGTTCAAAATATGCGGTCTGGATGGCGAACAATGTTCGGCGTGTTCCAAGCAGCCTCCAAAGTGCTTACTGGTGAGTACTGTCAATCAAAATGGGACTGATATTGATCCCTTGTAAGAACGAATACCTAACTCTGCTTTCGAAATCGTGACGAAACTCAACCGGGATCATTTCCCCGACATCGTTCATAACGGAGCTTTCAGTGATTTAGTAGTGTGCATAACCGACTTCTGCAAGGTTAGCAAGTATCAGAAGATCAGCTTGCTGGCGATAGGGATGCTTAGAGGAGTTATTCCGGTCATGCTCAATTGCGCAGAATGCGGTTGGAGTGCTGAGCCTTCGTCTGATGTCAATTCATCTTCGATGGAGGATGGTATGGTGAAGTACTGGTACCCGGTATTATTCGCTTTCTACGATATAATCATGAACGGAGAGGATTTGGAAGTTCGGAGACTGTGAGTATATTTGATCAACTTACGAGTCTCTCGCTCATTGTCATACAGCGCCCTTGATTCCCTATTTACGACACTTAAAACATACGGCGACACTTATCCATTAGAGTTTTGGGATACTGTGTGCAAAAAAACTCTCTTCCCCATTTTTGCTGTCTTGAAGTCTAGTCAAGATCTTTCAAGATTCAGCACACAAGAAGACATGAGCGTATGGTTATCCACCACGATGATCCAAGCTCTGCGGGACCTCATCGACCTTTACACGTATCATTTTGCTATCCTGGAACGTTTCCTCGACGGACTTTTGGACCTCTTGTGCGTTTGTATATGTCAAGGTCAGTCAATCCTCTCACATGTAGCCGATGTATGCTGAAGCGATTTGCTCAGAGAATGACACCTTGGCAAGAATCGGGACGTCATGTCTTCAGCAATTATTAGAAAACAATGTTTCAAAACTCAGCCCAGCTCGATGGGAACGAGTCGCGACCACCTTTGTTAGGCTGTTCAAGACCACAACTCCTCATCAGTTATTCGATGAGACCTTACGAGAAGAGATAGCCGACAGTAGTACGGAAATTGCGGAAGGTAATGAACAATATTCGACGAAGAGTCCTCGAGTTCTGATTGTTACCTCATTAGAAACCAACGGTCAAACGATACTTCCCGCCCCTTTGTCCGAACAGGCAAGAACTAGCTCGCTTCCTTCATTGACGGAACGTCGCCGTATTTTCAAGCAAATCATAGTAAAATGTGTGCTTCAGCTGCTGCTGATCGAAACCACAAATGATCTTCTCCGAAACGAAAATGTTTATAACACCATACCACCAGAGCAGCTGCTGAAACTGATGGGTGTTCTGGATCATAGTTATCAGTTTGCTCGAATGTTTAACGAAGACAAAGATTTGCGCACGGGTCTATGGAAAGTTGGTCAGTCCATTCCACTCATGTTTCTATGACGTTGTCCGTGGCTCACAAAGGGTGCTTGAAGGCTTCATGAAGCATTTGCCGAATCTCCTGAAACAAGAATCAAGCAGTGCATCTACGCTCGTTCATGTGCTGTTGCAAATGTATTATGATCCACGGCCAGCTCATCAAACAGCCCGTTCCCAGATTGCTGACCGTTTTCTTCCGTAAGTGTGCCCTTGCCACTGTGCTTATCTATGATTCCTGATGATTCTCGCAATCACAGTTTGAGCTTAGGCGTCATTGAAGATTATAATAAGCTTCGGGCGGACAGTCAAGCTAAAAACATCATCGCATGGACTCCTGTAGTCGAAGAAATCCTAGAAGGATTCTGTCGTTTCGATGATAAAGCTGTCAGTCTTTTGCATGCTGCATGACAGTCGTACGTGCTAATGTTTGACCAGTTTGCAAGATATCTCCCAGCAATATATCCTTTGGCTGCAGACTTATTAGCAAGGGAATTACCAACATCGGTACGACAATGCCTCAGAACATACTTTATACGGGTCGGACACATACAGGGAATCATAGATAAGCTTTCATCGTAATTGTGTATAGTATTTATGTGTATTTCCAGTTTCTGCGCATAATTAGGTTGCTTTTCAAGTTGGCTCGAGCCTCGTTATTTTGATGTTTATAGTATCACACGCACTGGTAATATCGAGTGACTCCCGGCGATCGATATGTTCAGATCTAGAACATCTCACACACTCTGGACAACCTCCGTGAAGACTCTGATACAGCTGAGCTACATAGTACATATTCATTGCAATTTGCAGCAGGTTTGGTCGCACGTTTCGGCCGAAAATATTCGGCGCTTATAATTACTGAAGTGGGCGCTAACGAACCGTTTCTGATGTTTTCTCTGCAGTCGATGTAAAAAAGCATCTTTCATGTAGAAATGTTCTGGATTAAATGATATAGCGGCTGAGACATCGTCAAACAGATTCGTAGGGTTGCTAATGAGTTTCGGAGTATCAAGTTCTTGATAGCCTACTACATCTCAGAGCAGAAATCAATTCTTCTCAGTCTGTCGTCGTACTATCTGAGTTTCATCCTCTGGCGTTGAGCTCAACTAACGGAGATAGCAATGCAGAATTCCATAGAAAGTAAAGGGACGGACACTGTGAAGATACAGCGAATGTTTATCGATAGCCAACGAATGACGATCCTTGAAAGCCTCCCCAGCCAGTAGGCTGTGGTCGTAATGCGTCGTATTGACCTGTGAAAGTTAAAATCATCCTTGATATAGTGAGGATTATTTTTACGTACTTGCGGGTGGTATTGAGCTCTCATTATCATTAGCAAAAGTTCCTGACTTCATCTGTGCGAAGACGTTCGCTGGACTAGTGTTGTTATTTGAGACAGAAGATGGTAAGGGAGGCACGGGTGGGGGCGACGACATCCCACCGTTGAAATTTGACCCCATTGTGGGATTGAAACCTGTTGGATCTAGCAAGCAAGTAGATGAGGAAAAACAACATAGTATGTAAAAGGGCAATCTCATACTTGTCATGACGCTTCCAGCACCAAAGGGATTCACCGCGTTCATCCCACTGTTCATGTTATTGATTCCACCGAATGGCATTCCTGTAGGCTGACTCATCATCGGGAAACCAGTTGGCTGAGACATCATAGGCTGAGAACCAGGAAAACCAGTGGGCTGTGATTGCAAGAATGATGGCTGCGCAAGATTATCGGAGCCAGGGCGAGTAGGGACAAATCCATTGAAGCCTGTCCGTGTGGGTATTAGAGGTTGCAATAGACCTTGGTTCGCAGGTACTGGGGCATAAGGACCACGAGGACCAGACCCGTATGCACCTGTTTGTTGAGCTTGCAGGTGTTGGCCCATGGGAATGGGCGAATTGCTCATGCCCATGCCACTCAAATATCCAGCTGGAGCTACCGGAGGTGTTGGTGCTTGAGGTATTGGAGAAGGGGTTCCCATTTGAGGTATGGTAGCCATTGGAGAAGGTGAAGGAGCTGGTGCAGTATTCTTGCGTAGTTCACTCAAGCGGGCGAGTTGCTGGAATATATCGTCCTCCGTTGTCTTTGCCAAACTTGGCGTTGCTGATGCTGGAGCCGATGTAGGGGGTGATGTAGGAGCAGCAGCTGGAGGGGCCGGAGCAGGGGTAACAACAGGAGCAGCTGGCGCCGGAGGTGCAGAAGGTGCACGAGGTGCCGTTGCCACAGGAGATGAAGGGGCAACTGGTTTGGTAGAGCTCGGTCGATTCGTCCAGGCATCATCATCGAATCCACTCGCAACCGGCGCAGCGGAGTTGGAACGAGGAGGAGGCTGTACAGGTGTCCCGGCGGTCGCCGGGCTCAACAGCGAAGGAGATTCTACGCGCTGAATCTTATCTGACATTTCGCTTATGGCATTGAGGTCAACGGTGGTCGGTAGACTCTTCGTTGGCTGAGGTCTTGTTCTTCTTCCCGGTTTAAGAACACCATTGGGTCCGTTTGCGAAGAGATTGGGTGGAGCCGAGGCTTTTGGATTTCCACCATTCTCCTGTGCTTGAAGCTGTTTCGCGAGTTCTTCGTCTCGGGAAATCTGATCGTTGCTTTTGTCAGCGGACTTGGGTTTGCGTTTCTCGATTGCCTTCTTGACGCGGATAATATCTCCCTCTCTAAGACCTAAGGAACGCATGGTCGATTCAGTTATGTCTGGCAAAATTGACTCGTCGATTTTATCTCGCTCAAACGATGCTGCATATCGAGTGCAATCGTCGAGATCGCAGCCGGCAGTGAGGAAGAAGTCGAACCAATCAATGCTCGGCCCCTTCTTCTGCGGAGACGCCCGCGGAGGAGCAGCGGAAGAAGTCGGCCGTTGCAATGCGAGGGGGATATCATCAGGGTCATCTTCAGATGCTCTAGGATTTGTCTGAGCGCGGGACTTCCTACTGAGAAGTTTCTCGACGTAGCGCATGTCTTCGATAGACATTTTTTCTGATGGTACTTCCACGATAACGCCATTGATTTTGTGAAGCCTAAGCTTTCCGTCTTTGAAACTGAGAAGAGCAGCTTCGACACGGAATTGACCGCTCCGATCATGCCACACTCGTACACGATCTGCAGGAGGGACTTAACTCGAAGGTGAATATCTCACTCATGGCGAGACTGATCAGAGTACTTACAGCCGTTCTCGGTGGAGGTTCTACCTGACGCGGAGCTGGGTCGGTCCTTGCTGGTTGAAGATCGACTGAGACAATCGTTAGGCAAGTTCGTATTAACGAAGATTGGAAAGACTTGCCTGGGGGCAGCAGGCGGGGGAGGGGAGGGATGGCTGACTGCTGCAGCCTGCGTCCTCTTAGCTCGCTCAGCTTCAGCTGCCTTGGCTCGTGCCTGTGCCTCCTTCTTCTTCCTCTCTTTTTCCTTTTCCTTCTCTTTCCGTTCCTCATCCTCTTTGCGCACACGCTCTGCAGCCGCGGCAGCAGCTGCCTCTGCCTCTGCCTGTGCTTGAGCCTGAGCTTCTTTGGCCGCATAGTCGTCTTCTCCTTCCTCTTCTACCTCCTCCCTAGGAATTGCTTTGATCGCGGCTTGGTGATTGACCGACGAAAGCTCGATATATGACGCTGGAACTACTCCTTCTGCGCCTTCCGCATTTCGACATTTCCACCACTCGTCACCATCTTTTTCTAAAACTAATAAGTGTTCGCCCTCCGCCACCGTCAACTCATCGTCTCCATCAGCAGTAAATGGGTAAAGGGCGACCGCCATTTCTCCTGAACCTGCTTCTGCTGCTTCTTCATCAGGTTCATCAGGTTCATCAGGTTCATCAGGTTCCGGAGGAGATGGTATAATTGCAGGAGATTCAGGTGCGAAATGTACGGATGCTTTGACTGTTCTTGCTGGAAGTGAACCTAATGAAGGTGGTGGAGGCGCTCTAGATGTCGGGGAAGACGTCTCTTCTGCAGATTGCAGGGCTAGAGCTTTGGAAGACTCCAGCTTTGCAACAATCGCTTCACAATTATCCTTGGAGCCGACGTTGAAATGCAGGCTTACGCCGCCCTCTACGTCGAAGTGGACATGTTTAGACTTTTCGACATTGATGTTGGAAATTGAGCTTGTTGGCCACTTCTGTACAGCCGCCTGAGAGTACGGTAAGCAGACTTGGAGACAATCAGGGACATAAAGCGTACCTTGCTGGTTTCACTAGCAAAGAACACTGCACCACTACCAATGCCAAGGGTTCCCTTCATCTTCTTTCCCTTCTTGTCAACCTCGGATACAGACCAAGTCTTGATGTCATCAGCATTCACTTTGGATGATGCTACTCTGTCAGCGGGATCAACGTATGGAGCCGAGGGAGGAGGCGAAGGTGTAGGCTGTGACGGTGGTCAATTGATACAGTGACTTGAACAGCGAATGATGGAGACACACCGAAGGTGGGACTATGATTCGTTGCGCTGCTGGCTGCTCGTTTGCCACCTCTTCCTCGCCACCCTCTGTATGAGTCTCTACGTAATTCGCGGGTATATAGCCGGCTTTACCGCCCTCCTTGGTGCTTTGAACCAGAAGCCATTCGTCCTCGGAATCGAAAGCAAGCAGAATCTCATCTTCAGTAATTGTGAGTTCGCCTGGAGCACTGGCTTCATAATCGTAGAGAGCCTTGACTATAGAGGTATGCTCCGCCTGAATGATAAGTGGTTAGCTAGTTATTCGTCGAACACGTATACTGCACGACATACCTGTTCGACATAAGCAGCAGGGACAAGACCATTGGATGTAACCTCGTCCTGTGAATCACCCTTTATCTTGACCTTCCACCAGCTTCAGCACAAGAGATGAGTTCTTGAATGGAACACAGTCAAGGAAGGCGCTCACTCTTCGTCTGTTCGTTCCTTGAGAAAGAGAATCTGGTTCTCCTTGATAGCGATTTCATCGTCGGATTGTGGTTCGTAGTCGTAAGAAGCCTTGAGGACAGCCAGATACTCTTCCAGCTCGGCCATTGCTTGGTGGAGCTAACGAAGAAGATGTGATTGTTTGGAGTCCGATTAGGAAACTTGTGACGATTGTCGGCAAAGAACCTTCCAGCGAGCTGAAAAACTTTGAAATTGATTTCTTGATTGTAGTTGAGAGAAACTAAGAAAGTGTGATCAAGGTCACTGATGAAAAAGCCGAGCCTGAGGCTAGAGCAAAATTACATTGATCATCACTTGACAGCCTTCCACCTTTCCGCCATGAGCAAACTCAACGCTGGAGCTTTTGAATTCGTACCGGGAAAGAGTTTCGCTCTTCCTCCTCATATTATACAGCAGAATCAAGCTCCTCTACCCACTCCGATTGAACGACCAGAGCAAACTGAAGCACCTCGTCCACCTCCAACAATATCTCTTAGCATCGGAGGTTCCAAACCACCTGCCACACCTCCAGCTGCTCAATCTACTCCGGCTGCTGCTCCTCTTTCGCAATCAGCCACATCCATTTCCGTGTCATCACAGAGTAAATCTTCAACTGGAGCCGCCCCAGCCAAAGCCTCGACAAAAGCGAAATCGGATTCCCCTGCACCTCCTACCGCTCCATCCAAAACCTTCACACTAGAAAAATCCAAGACAGATACAAATGCCATCGCAAAGGAAGTGCAGGCGGCAGCGGATAAGGCCGTGCTCGACGATCTCTTTGGAAATAGTGCGTTCGATACTGTTGTGATCAATGTGGCCTATGCTCATGAAAATTTTTTTCTACAGTCAAAGAACATCTCAACATTGTCTTCATTGGCCACGTCGATGCTGGAAAGAGTACATTTGGTGGCAACTTGCTCTTCCTCACCGGCTCAGTCGATAAACGGACGATGGAAAAATACGAGAAGGAAGCCAAGGACGCTGGTCGAGAAACCTGGTATCTCAGCTGGGCACTTGATTCAACTCCACAGGAACGACTAAAGGGAAAGACCGTCGAAGTAGGACGTGCCTATTTTGAAACTGATGCTCGTCGTTACACTATCCTCGATGCACCAGGGCACAAGACCTTCGTACCCTCAATGATATCCGGTGCTGCCCAAGCTGATATCGCCATTCTCGTCATCTCAGCTCGCAAGGGTGAATTCGAAACCGGATTTGAGCGTGGTGGTCAAACTCGGGAGCACATCATGTTAGTCAAGACTGCCGGTGTGTCCAAAGTCGTCATCGCTATCAACAAAATGGACGATCCGACCGTCTTATGGGACAAGGCGAGGTATGACGAAATTAAAGAAAAGATAACTCCATTCGTTAAGGCTGCTGGCTTCAATCCCAAGACCGACGTCACATTCATTCCCGTGTCTGCTTACACTGGTCTCAACCTGAAAGAACGTGTGCCCAAAGCAACATGTCCTTGGTGGGAGTAAGTCATAGGCTTGTGCACATCCTGTTTGAGCAATATCTCACCTACAAATATCAGTGGACCGTCTTTCCTTGAACACATGGATCATATGCCCATGGTCAACCGAAAGATCAACGCACCTCTTATGATGCCCATTTCCGAGAAATACAAGGATATGGGTACGATTGTCGTTGGAAAGATCGAATCCGGACACATACACAAGGACGACAAGCTCCTTCTCATGCCTAACAGAGACCAAGTGGAAATCGCCGCCATCTATAACGAAATCGAAGATGAAGTTGCGGACGCTTTCTGCGGTGATAATGTGCGCATTCGTATTCGTGGCGTAGATGATGAGGATATTAGCCCCGGATTCGTGCTCAGCAGCCCAGCGAAGCCTATACATGCTGTGCGCCAGTTCGAAGCCCAGCTCGCGATTCTGGAACACAAGAACATCATATGCGCAGGATATTCGGCCGTGATGCATGTTCATACCCTTTCTGAAGAGGTCACTCTTATTGTAAGTTGCGCTCGCGTCGATAACTCATTCATTTGCTAACTGAACGACAGTCTCTGCTGCATTACTTCGACAAAGCAACTGGTCGCAAGTCAAAGAAACCTCCTCAATTCGCCAAGAGAGGTAAGCTTGCAGTCGTAAAGCATGAGTAGAGTTTCTCAACGTGAAATGATACACACAGGTCAAAAGATTGTCGCGTTGATTGAAACCACCGCAGCTGTATGCGTGGAACGTTTTGTAGACTATCCTCAGCTTGGCAGATTCACACTACGAGACGAAGGTAGAACAGTAGCCATTGGAAAGGTTCGTGATGACCTTTTCAAAGTCATTTCCGATGTTGAGCTTATGTTGCCTTCCAGATAACCAAACTTATTGAAGGCACCGATGAAATTACCGATGGAGTTTCCAATCTTTCTACTGCTTAATCTGTACATACATGTATATCTACCATGCCTAGTTACACATGGGATATGTAGCACCCGTTAGTGTATGTACATGTAGTTTGCTGTTCCATGCTGTTGCGAATCGCGATCCTGTGCGCGTCTCCGCTCCGAATCTTTCACGCCACTTTCTCGTCTAAATGGACCACATTGGTCAACACCGGACCTTTGTAACGGAAACGTCCCCAGAAAAACCATGTCGTTGCGACGATCAACATGATCCCTCCTACAGAAACTACAGCATAGTTCATGTTGTTCTTGTTGACCGGAAAAGCCGTTGGCAGGACGAAGAGGACACAGATGAGGCATGTAAACTGGAACAAAGACATTGAGCTTGCTAGAAAGAACAACGAGAACTAGTGAACGAACTGCAAGGCTAATGGCATTTATTGGCCATGACCATTTCCCAAGGTGGAAGGGTCCCCGAACTTTGAGGCTAAGAGTCTCTGTCTAATCTATGTGACTAATAATTTGAAGAAGATCAAACTTACGATGAGGGCCAGAAGACACGAATGGCTATTGGTTGCAAATAGCTGAGCATCACAGCGATGGCGGCGGAAGATAGTATCGCATTGAACTGGGAAAGTTTAATGAGCCAAGATCAAGCAAGAAATGGCGACAAAACTGCGAAAAACACACACCGCGATGACCGATCCAATATATGCACAAGAAACCACACAACCGATGAAAGCAGATGTCCACACTCCGATATAGGGTGCCTGATATCGGTTCAACGCCATGAATGCACCCTTTGCAGGAAGCGCATTATCCCTAGCAAGCGCGTAATATAGTCTCGATGACGCTGTAAACGCAGTAACGGCAGCCATGAACTGTGCTAAACAAATCACGGATAGACACATGAGAGTTAGGCGTTTCCCCATAGTGTCATAGTAGAGTTGTGCTATGGGGATGGCATAAGATGTCATTTGAATGTTGGTGATGCTTTGGACAGAGAATAAGAGCGCGAGCATGTATGCCAGTCCGATAATCCATGAACCAACGATGCTGCCAATCACGGCCATGGGTGCGAGGACTTCTGCTCGTACGGCTTCCTCCGCTACTTGGCCAGCTGTTTCGCTTCCTTCCAAAGAGTAGACTGCCTGGCGCAAAACAACAGTATACAAGACCGTTCAACTTGTGAGACGATCATTCGATTGCTTACCTGGAGGAAGCCGAGCAAGACCACGAAACCTTTTGAGCCCCAGCCTGTAAAACTTGATTGAATTATGATATGTACAACCCACATTGAGAGAATTGTCGTACTTCTCGAAGTCTGTAAAAACAAACTCGGCTGAATTCTGCACAGGAAATCGTCAAATGTGTGTACTTTTCGTGGTTGTAGTGCAATGAGAATCATTTACCTTGACGGGAGCCTTCACTAAGAGGGTTATGACTAGGACGAATGTCCCTCCAAGCGTCCACCAAATGTTAAATGTGCTCATCCTACCGATTGCTTTTGTGCCAACGGTGTTGATGATACCACTCAGTATATTGATCCCCAAGCAATGGCTACGATTTCTACTCGAGTGAGTGTGCGTCCTGACCCAACTTCTGCAAGAGATGCTATAAAAAGTGCAACACTATACGAAGATCATCAAACTTGATTTTTAGCAGTGTATTGGCACCCTCACGTTAAGTTTCCAGAAGTACCAGTTAGGTTCATGGCAATAGCGTAGATCCACCCTGTACAATCTATGAGACTTGATCAGCAATATTCAGGTCAGAAAGGTAATTTACTGACAAGCAAGAACAGGAAGATCAGGCTTGAGTTTCGCTACCCAGAAGTACAATCCGCCCATCGTCGGACTGTGAAGCATAGACTGTTCTCAGCATTTACTTACTAACAAGTCTAAGACATCCACTCACAACGCGCTGCAGACTTCTGCCTGACTCAATGCAATGAGGAGCATAAAGAAGGAACAAATCTTTGCGTAACACGTTGGTAAAACCATGATTGAGTTTGCCAAGACATCCTCACATTCCATCCCCAAAACAAGCCTACAACAACCGCCTCGTTTGAGCAGTCATGCACTAGTTTGCAGAAGACGATTGCAGTCTCACCTAATGGACCTCCAGAGAACAAACCAGCCTGGAAAGCGGCGCTCGAGCCTGTGAGGATACCAATAGCACAAAACGAAATTCCAAGCACGCCAAACAAAGACATTTCGCGTCTGAATTCTGGTTTATAGCCAAGCTCTATAAGACGTTTGTCGGATTCTTCAATGTCATTGGCTCTCGAAGCTTCTGCATCTTCGTCAAATACTTGAGATTCTTCTAGTTTGGACATCTTGAAGACACGAGAGTTGCCCTTGGTACTTGGCCAAGATACTCAAAGATAAGAACCGGTAGGAACCAAGTGAGAACGGTCACTAGCTTGTATTTGTGTAATCATGTGCACGGTGCAAATGAGAGCTATAGAATTGCACTTTCAGTGGCCGAAAAGTGGACGACATGGAAGAAGAGAGCAAGAAGGGTTAAGACGCGTCGCGTCGCGATCGACCCTGAGCAAACACAAAATCCTGATGACCAATCGGGCCACAATCCGACGGCCATGTCCGCTGAGAGTAAACTCGCTTCTACGCTCTACGCTGGCTCCTGTCTTATCGATTCTCTCTCAACACCACAGACGCAATTAAAGTCTGCTTTAATACAACGTCTCCAGAACTGCTATGAACGCTTAGGCATACCATCAACCATAGACGATTCCGCGACCTTGGAAAACGTTCAGCTGAAGACCGCAGATGAAGCCCTCGTTGTGGTTGAAAAAGTCCAAGGGCTGCTGAATGCAGATACCTCTACAACAGGAGCTCCCCTCTTAGGCACTCGGGATTTGGGCCAACTCAGGACATTGCTTTCCATAACGTTCCGATGGGGTGTCGATCCTCTGCTTGCACACATCACTGCTTCATGGCCAAGCACTTCCTCTTCCGCAATTCCCAGTGCGAAGTTCATCGATCTCACATCGACTCCCGAGGACTATCACCATCTATCCAACATAGTCACCCGCCAACTGTCTCTCATCTTTCCTCGAGGGATACACGGAAACATGTCGCGGTCTCTCATCACAGAAGTGATCATCCAACGACATATCTCTGCCATACTAAAGCCAGCTATCGCCTTAGGATGGCTTCCTAAATCTCTGGCAGTGGACTCCATGGCTCCGTTAGATGATGTTCGCCCTCTGATCATGCGACTCATGGCCGTGTAGGTATATATCTGTTGCCTGATCCTTGCTCACTCGAACTGGTTCTGAGTTTTCGTTAGACTGAGTCCAGTGGAATCCATCGTTGCTCTCGGAAGTGTCATGTCTTCCACAAACTCTGTGCTACATGTTCGCCGCACCTGTGGATATCTCATGAGCAAACAACTTCTTCGACCGGAAGGTGTCAAGGGCTTATGTGCGGCTCTTTTCGGCGACAACCAGAACGTTGATGACGTGCAGCTGGAAAAGTTGCAACATATATCCCGTGTCCTGAACTCAACTCCTGCGGGCATGAAAGCAGAGGTGTGGTCGCGTCTCTGACTTCAAATTCTCGTCAAGTACTGACTTCGGATAGGATTATTTCTCTACGATAATACCTCGAATCATGGATCTCTTTCAGGAAAACAACTTCCCCGCCTATAGAAGAGCCGCTGCTTTCTCGTTGTCTCAAATGCTTGCGACCAAGGAAGGCATAGCTGCAAAAATCATTCTGTCACAACTACACGATCCATTTTTGAGCAGCAGCTCGGAAACCACAGATATAAGGACCACTTTAACCAGGCTGATAACTTTGCTCACAAACTCTGACCCTTCTCCGGAGCTCATAAGCACAGTGCTGTCTCCAATAGTACCAAGTCTATATAGCCTACTGCATCACCTTGACTCGGTCAAAACTTCCGATCCTGAACTAAAAGAGACTGTACATGGACTCTTGATGACTTGGTCGAGGATTGCTGCCGCTTCCGAAGCGATAGATATTCTCTGGACAATCCTTGATGATGAAGTGACCCACTGGCACACTGACCTTGAAGGAAATATTCGACAAATGTCAAGGTAAGCCATCTCATCTCGTAGATTCCTTTGACATTTCTCAATCACATCGCAGTATTGAGGCAGCTCCAAGCAAATTCGCGCTCTTCACTCCCGAGACCCTCAAGAATGCAGATGAAGCCGGCGAGCTTGATCCTGGTTCAAATGTCCTGGACCTATATCCCGAACCTCGCCATTTTGCAACGTTCCTCAAATCAACAAACAGAGACGACATCCTTTCTCGGTTCTTTGTTAAACTCTTAGAAGGTTACCGAGATAGCAGAAACGACGATGGAAATCCACTCCGGTTAGTAGTGTATCTTGCCCAAACTTCCATCATCGCTCACGATATGTCTAGCACATTGCTTTTCCTACAACTCATAATGCAACTGCAGACCCAGATTTCAGACAGTTCGAAGTCGGCTGGATTGTTCTCTAAACCTATCCAAATATTGACATTCATCAAACAAGCCCTCGAAACCGCCTCTCCACGCTCGGAACTTGTCTCTCCAAAGAAAAAAGCGACATCACCTGGAAAAGGAGAGCTTCGCCTATCTGATCTTCGACTCAATCCAGACGATGAAGAGAATCACGACAGTGAAGGGGACAGCGACGACGATCTGTCCGACTCTGAAGCGTTCACTGCAAACGATGAGATGAAAGAAACGTCGATTACCCTACTGTTATCTGTCCTAGAAGGTAAGGTCTCCCCATCAAGTTTAACTGTCGTACCTAAATATCGTCCAGGGAACGAAACACTGTCAGCTCGTACAGAGCCTATCCTTAATGAAATATTTGAACTTCTAGAGCCCCTTGCAACTAACGGTCCTTCCGCCGTAAGAGCAGTTTCTAGAGAAGCCCGGATGGTTATGACCGCCCGCCTTGCACTTGGAGATGAAGTCTTACACAATCACGCAGCAGCTTCACAGGAAGAAAGCCCTCGGGAGATATATCAGAAAGCTCTCAAGCTCCTTCAAGATCCTATCCTTCCTGTTCGTGCCCACGGGCTGCTTCTGCTTCGTCAGCTTGCCGCGGCTTCTTCAGACTCAGAGAAAATGGATCCGGCTCTCGTTCCTGCACTGTTGGAAATATTTGTGCAATCCATACAGGACGATGATTCATACATCTTTCTAAACGCTGTTCAGGGGTTGGCTGCTTTGGTCGATAATTATGACAGGAGCATCTTGAAGAGATTGGTCTATGATTATACGAGGAATTTGGACGGACTGGAGGCCGGTAACATGACTCAACAAGACGTCGACACTCGTATCAGGCTCGGCGAAGCCCTGTCGATGGTTATACAAAGATGTGGAGATACTTTGGGAGCGATCGGTATGCTGATTTGGTAGCCCCCTTGACACTTGCGCTCATGACTCTCCATTCAGGAAGTGTTATCATTCCTCCCCTGCTTCGAGTTGTGCGCTCACGTTCGGCGCCAACTACACTGCGTACATCATCTCTGTCTCTGCTCGCCGATTGTCAGAACACTTATCCACTCGCGACGTTGCCGTATTTTGTGGACCTGGCAGGGGGAATGGTAGATCTCTTGCAAGTGGAAACAGCATCAACCACTTCCACCCATGATCCCAATACAAAAGGACAGTCTCTTAGCATGGATGATGATCCTACCTCTACCAACACAAAATACCCTCCATTACGAAGGGCGGCATTGCATTTTCTTACTATCCTATTTCGAGGGACCACGAAGGAGTTCTACGTGTCTTCGGATACACCTCAACTTTCACCAGAGCTGATCAATCGAATGCACATCACATTAGGGTATATCTCGAGCACAGATGATGACTTGCTGGTCAGAGTCATGGCACGAGAGGCCTCAGAAGATTTAGCACAGCTTGAAAGGGCACAATTTGGGTTATAAATTTTGTGTATACATGATATTTACCCCGTATCTGTATCAACCGTGGTATGCTAGTATCAGCTGAGTCAATAAAGGGTATGTTTTCTATGGGTTCATTTCAACGACATCACTGATGAAGTTGGGACTACCTCAAATTCACATTGGAATTCCCGCTAAAGGATATGTGACTTGAGAAGCGAAGAACCATCAGATATAGTGAGGTCGGGGAGACTGCTTGCTTAGTAGTTTCTTCGACAACCGAATTTCGTCGTTCGATGTAAATATCATGGTGCAGTGGTGGTGGCTGGATTTCCCACTATCCTAGCTATTTCGTCTACGCGTCTTCGGAACTGTTTCCATTTCGGACTACCCGCAAGCACAGGTCTGGCGCTATCATGAACTGCTCCGGATGTATCTGGAGGCACCAGAAAAGGATTAGAGATAGCGGAATAGTACGCCATATGCAGAGCTTTGAAGATCTGAAAGGATTGTTTGGGAGTGAGAGGCAAGAAGGCAAGAAACGAGCTCTACTCACCATATTCAGGTCCACATCACGAGCGACAGCATCCGTTAGTGCAGCAGCAAGCACTATTTTGACCTAAAAAGTGGTTCGTTTGAACGAGAGAACAAATGGCACACTACGGAAACGCGTTCACTTTCAGCGGAGTCATATATCCGTACACGGCCACATCTTCCGTAGAGTATAGAAGGCCAAGATAGCATTCCGATGACTTGGAGCTTGCTATGTGGGTGTAAGCTGACACTAGAGTATGTCAGTGGTTGAGTATTAAGCCGAACCTCGTTCCTCTATCACATCCAAGCTGGTATGCGCAATGTAGTGGTATTTAATAGCTCCTTCGTCTTGCTTTGTGAACGTTCGAATTAAAATTGGATGGTTCTGAGGTGAAATAAAAGCTACAGCGTTCAGACGAAGATTCGGTGCCATCGAAACTCAAGAGAAAGCTCGACTGTGGGAATTTTTGAGCACGATCATCCTCCTCCATTTTCAAAACTACTATACTTAGTACTTACAGAGATCCTTGATCCGCAACGTTCAAGAAACCTGACTTGGTATGCGCAAGGATGCATCGACCTTCACTTAGCGAGCACTTGTGATTGTCAGGTCTACACAGCACGACGTTCTATTGTACATTCTACGTATCAACCCAACCGGAAGGTTACTTCATGCTTTGACGCGGAGAGTCAGAGCCTGGAACATAGAAAGAAGAGTCAACCATGCAACCCAATCTCCTTAAGAGCAGCACTCACTGCTTTGGTCAACAAGAAGATCCTTCGTTGGAAGGCAAACAATATCGCTGCAGTCAGCACACTCTGTAAAAGCTTGCTACCCATGCCTTTGTATAACCCTTCGATGCCCTCCTCTCTTAGAATTGTCGCTAACGCATTGATGGAAGACCTGTATTTGGTGGCACCCGCTTGTAACCTGGCTTTGACAACGCTGTGAGACACTATAAGCCTTCAAATCCGTGCAAAGAGGCTTAGTGTATTCACATATAAGGATAAGTGACCGAGGTAGCAACTGACAATGTTACCGGTTAGCTACGTAGATCTTCTGAGTTGCAAGCAATGAAGAACACCAAAGCTCACCCAATTTCGAGATTGCACCAAGCACAAAGAAGTCCCAGTCAGTAAGACCTCTACCTCTCAATCTCCGGCGTGCTGCTAGAAAGTTCTTGAGTTGTTCGAACACCGAATACTGGATAACCGGATTGACGACAAGTACTGTTTCACCGAGCACATATCAACATGAGTACTCATAATTTCATGGGCTATACCTAATGCAGGTCCTATTCCTCGGAAGAATCCCCTGAGACCGAACATGAACAACGCCTTAATTAAGAGAAACCTAGGGCGTACTTCATCCCAAACTTGGCCAGGATATGCTGAACTGTCTCAAAGAAGTCCAGTCTCCTAATCTTAGCATCCGAGGATTCCATCGTACGAACAGCCTGGGACGTTTGAATGACCCAAAGAGGATTGCTAATGACTGTTGTAGCAGAACCTAACGAGAAGTTCTTACGAAGGTCTATCAGATTCAGGATGTGGAGTACCAGCAATCAAGCCTGTCACGATGGACTCGAGTGTGGTCAGGCCTTTCTTCCCGCCAGTAAGGAATATGCTCCTGGATCTCTCATAGAAGTAGTAGTATACCCTGCACAGAACGAGGGCGTTAGATGCGATGGCAGTGCTTATAAGAATGCAACGCACCCATTAGTTACTGCAATTCCAAGCAAGCTTGAACTAAGTCCACTGTACAGGCCCAGAATGCCTTCGCGTTCGAGCACTTCCAAGACAGCTTCATACACGGACTGCGAATTGATTCTGAGGATAGGGAGATATTGGTGACTGACGGCGGTTTAACAAACCTTGTTCTCGTTCTGTGTCTTGACAGCGGCACGCGTCGAAAGGAAGACAAGAGGACTGTGAAGAGTTCGATCAGATTCCGCGCACTGCAAACAAGCAAGGACATCCAACATACTAGGTAGCCGTCATGGCCTTCGAACACGTTCAGAAACCGTGCATCATGTTCAAACTGGAGAGAATCTCACCAAAACACCACCACCTATCGACGCGAATCAGTATCGCGTGTCAGATTCAATCTGTCAGTTGCTCACCAGCTCCGGCCATGGCATGTATCACGGAATCGTCCATCATATTCAGGTAAGGTTGAAAATTGAAGCTGGTGGTTGGGAATGGAGGAGAAAGAGTATTTACATGACGTTGGAACGGAACTCGGGCATTTGTACATTCGAAGTGTACTTTATAACTTTTTCACATGTCAACAATATTCGACGATGTTTATTGATATGCAGATACAAACTTCTTATCATAAATCTCTCAAAAGCCCCTTCAACGTATCGATATCAGCCTTGAAACCATTTGAACTACTTTGGCTCGAATTTCTGCCAGGGCCTGAATATTCCCCGCCGTCTGACGCCAATGCTCGTCCATCATCTTCTCTAAGCCACTCGTCCAACTGCCTCTGTATCGATCGAGCCTTCAGTCTGAAATGTGTTTTGATCACATCTTCGAATGGTTCCGGAGGGTTTTGTAGGTTCTCAAGCATCTGCACAAGAAAGTGATTGCCAATGTGAGTACTAATTTGTAAAACACATTCGGTTTGCTTACTGCAGCTTTGACTACCATGCGTCTACAATTGGCTGAATCTAAACACACGGAATCACGGTTAAGACTCTTATAATCAGCAGATAGTTGATCACGTACATGCTCTGGATGCAGCAGTGCCAGCACTTGAAGCCCAACCTGGTTCATTGAGATATGGTTCTTCACATAAGATCATGGATTGGATCGATATAAGAACTTGAAGCAATGTCGATTTAAACCTTGTTTCTCTGTGTCAAAGATGTTCAGTGTATGTAGATTGGATCGCAACTCACGGCACCCAGCCTGGTCCAGTCCAAGTACCTGAAGGTGAATGAGAATCGATTTCAGAGTGTATTGCCGGAGGACGCTTACCGAGTAGACTGAGGCAAACCTGATGAAATGAGAAAAAATGGTGCATATCAGATGCATATACTACAGAAACGTTGACGAACCTTGCCATCGGCATATACTAATGCACAAACAGACCGTGAGCTTTCATGGATTCGTCATTTCACAGATCACTCACGGTTTGGGTTGAAGCGATATTTACCACCTACAATATATGGGAAATGAGCGCAACAGCAACAAGAGATGAAAAAGAAGCCACTCACCGCTTGTGGTCATATACTTAACACTGCGATCAATGAAGCAGTCAGAATTGAGTGCCAACTGGTAGAATAGACGACACTACCTAGGAGGTGATTGGTTGTAATTTGCACCCAAAAAGACGTCGAACAAAAAGCTGCGTTCGCCTTGGTGTTGAGACAAGGCGTAGAGAAAGACATAACACAAGTCACAGACCAGCCATTGTGATACCTAGCATGCGATTCGTTCAATTCTACTAGTATTGGCGCAGTCGTGTAAGGCAAGACTTACGGAGTGCCTTCAGGACCTGTGATTAGGCATTTAATAACATCAACCCTTGTATCGTCTACTCTAAGAAATATGGACGAATCCCAGGCGATTGGTAAATTCGTAGTAAGAATCGCGAGCTGCGACGTCCCGTAAGCCATACAATGGACTAAAAGGGGGAAACAACCACATACCTCTTTCGCGATAGCCACCGAGCGTTTCGGAATGTTAGAGTTCGCAAGCATTCGAATTTCATTGTTGAAGTAGTGTTTGTAGTTTATTGTCTCATCCGATTCGTCTGTCGCTGGAATCGTGAGATCACAGTACTCGAACCTGCGAAGGATGGTCAATTGCATGTCTGGGGGCTGTATGTGTAATTATAAACCTACCTGCTCGAGCTGGCCCACTTCACATATGCCTCCTTAGCGTCATCCTCAGTATCACCGGCATCAACATATATCGTATCCGACGCCGAAGTATAGGCCTTAGGAAGCGACTCATGCATTCGCTTGACAAACTCGTCTCCTTTGAGCTCTCGCAAGGACCGATCAATTTGAACCGTAGTGGCCAAAAGGCGATCACAGAAGCTGTATAGCTTTGCAGTTTCGTCAAGATTATCGGGCAGCGTATCTTTCGATTTTCCTTTGGTATCGTGAACCGCTTTCCGCTTTTGTTCTTCAGTAGGTTCTGGTGATGGATCTTCGGGAGCTTTCGAACATTCAAGCCCCTCGAGTGATGTTATTTGAGGAATCAGGTATTCTAAAAACGTAGTCAACTCACCTTGAGCGCAGCCTGTGCTTGCAGAGCGATTGCTTCTAGAAGTTCCCGAGGACTGGGACTGCCTTCATATATGATCTTACGCTCTCGTGTTGGCGAATTGCTGGTTTTCTTCACTAAAGTCTGCTGACTGATGCTCTTCATGATAGGCATAGGCATCATACTGCATAAACTTTCATGGGATGAGATTGTCTGCAGAAGGACGTGAAGTCAAAGAAGAACGGTTAGGCATAGGAATATAATACATACCTCTAGCCATTCGAGTAACTCGAAATATAATCCATGTCGATCAGACATGTCCGCTAAAGAATCGTTACGAAGAAGTTCGCTAGCAATTAGGTTGAATCGACGACGTAAGTGGGTGAGGGATGAGGGGCTGCAGAGACCGGAACAATTAGGAAACAATCTACATTCAATGTATAATGTGCTTACTGGGGAAGATAATCAGATGAACGAGCCCCACCCGCGCGTTGCAAAGAAGGAAGATAAACGCGAACTTCGGCAAGAAGGTTTTGAATTCTAGTATCTTTGGCAAACTGGATAGCCTGGACCTCTGCTTGACCGGAGCTCTGACAAGGAACGCCTTAGTAAACATGTAGCTTGAACAAAATAGCGGACTCACATCCTCTTTCACATTTCCAGCATAACCTATCCCACCTTTCTTCTGGGTTGGATAATCATCATCGTCCGAGTCCCGAGTCTTCCTTCGCTTACTCTCCCGCTCAGTAGTATCCCTTGTTTCGATTTGTTCTTTCTGTTGTTCGAATTGCTTTTCAATCATGTAAAGTCCGACGCCGAGGATGACACCCTGCAGATTAGAGCAATGCCAGAGTGGGTCACTTGTTTGTTGAGAAATTTTCTCTCCACACGCGAGACAGAATTCCGTCTGACATTTGGTGCATGTCCGAGGCACTATCTTTCGTATATGTTTGATGTAAGTGGTGAAATCGGGCTAAGTGTAAAAATGCGCCATTGGTACCCTGTTTCTTATCAATAGTGCAACCAAGGGAGAAACTCACATAGACTGCGAAGAAATCGCTTTGCTGTCGTTTGACACTCTGACCACAACCGGAGGGACATGGACAGATACCGTCTACTGAGCTGAGTTGTGACTCGCTGAGCTGCGAGTACAAGGAGAACAAGAAAGTCTGCTCGCTACCCTCGGGACAACCAGCCATCCATTTCCCTTGAGTCATGACTTCCAGCTTCTGATCACATTCGGGGACAGCAACGAAAACAGGTTCTTCCTCTACTTCAATCACTTCCTCGCGTCGATCTTTGGAAAAAAAGATACCTAGAGAGAAAGTTATTGTAGCGCTCTGAAGCAAAGACGCACGAGTTCGACGTACCAGCATAAGGATCATTGAGTTTGGCTGCTCCTGGGCTCTTGGGTTGTCCACCATCATCATCCGAAAAGTAATCCATGTAAGCATCAGAGCCTTATAGGATCCAATATCAAAACTCATTGACATGTTCGAGAGCATCACATTGACAAACCTTCATCTTCTTCTATCTCTCCGTCATCATCCTCGTCGTTCATATTCACGTCTTGAGCGCGATCCTAGGTCATTTGTTGATTCATAAATACTTGAGAGGAGGAAAAGATTGAAACTCACACTAGCGCCACTGTTTGCCTGCGACCGCTGAGCACGGTCTGTGTTGACCTCGTTGACATTGTCAAAGTCTCCTGCAAAGATCTTCTCAGCCGCTTCCATCACATCTTTGTACTTCTTCAGAGCTGCGCGCGCCTGGGCTGGGGTGACACCCTGGAAGAGAAGATGATTTTCAGCAATCAGAATTCAGTGCACGAAATGATACGAAAAGACAGTCGATGTACAGACCATATCAACCAGTTGTCGCACTTCCTTATCCATACTGAGCAACTGGCAGTTTGACGACAAACTTGATGGTTTGAGATGGTGGACAAAAGTGAAGTCACCGACGCCCGCGTTGCTGCTCATGTAAGCCCCTATTGCCTTATTCTACTACCACGTTATTCGACTTAGAGGAAATTCGATACAATTCGTGTTTGGAAAGTAAAGGTAGAAGTATCTTCGTGTAGATAAAATTCATAGGACTATATTCTCAATCACATTCATCCGTTCAGGTTGAAAGTATGGATTGGAGACTCGGGAGACCTCTCCCAATTCCAAAAGCAAGTCACTCAGGCGTTCAATTTATCGTAAGCTTCGTTAATCTGCCGAGTAAAATCAGCAACAGTATGACCATTCTGTAGTGTGTTCAGTTCAAAGGAACCAAGAAGGATGTACAGACAGATTACCTCGCATTCTTTCCAAGTGCCATCGTGTACGCAGACTTTCTCTCCGTTGATGTAAATGGTACAGCTCTTCTCCAATCCTATAGTCTTTCCAAACTCGATACTCTTGTGGAATAACCTCACTGAGACCGCGCGTCAGCGCTGAATGAGTATGCCAACAACTATCATAGTACACTTACCTCCTTCTGCGGCCTTACCACTTGCATCCAGTCCCGCACATTCGCCGACACCACTTGTCTCCCAATCTATCTGTGCAGTTTGCGCGCATTTTCTTGCCGTTTCTGGTAGCCCAATCTGTTCGGGAGTTTGAACGGCAGGTTACTTACAGCAGATTAGGAACCGACCTTGCTTCTACCTGTATTTCGTTACAAACGGGTTCTATATGGATCCATTGAGACTTTGCTTACATACCTTCATAATTGTTGCAATGTACAAACTCCCACCAATTTGAGAAGGGAGCATATTTCGCAGCGCATAGCTGCTGCACGTTACCTGCACTATTGAGATTTGAAACTTGAGCTTCGTATGTCACCATTGATGGCACATAATTCGTCACCATTCTTCGGGTCCGTGCATGCAAGTTGCCCCAAAGTCTGGTTCGGAAGAGTTGATCCTGTCGCCCTACGGTTCAGCAATGATGAGGGTATGTTGAGTGAACAAGTCGTACTTGGCAATATACACCAATTTCAGATCAATCTTGTCGCCGACTTTCTTCAGCACGGCATCCATAGAGTTTTCACAAAGTAACGCATCGGGACATCCTGTTGGCGGAGAAGTTGTGAGCAGTGAATATTCCAGTCAACCTGAGTACGAAGACAAACTGCTCATTACTCCTAGTACCTATCACAGTCATGATGTACTGAGCTCTACGTGTTCTTGCAAAATCGGACTACCCCGCACTCACCACAGGAACCTTGATCTCAGCCTTCGAGCTTTTTAGGAGGATACTCTGAGTCTCATCTTGTACAAGGAATGTTGCTGCTCGTACAAGAGTGATAGTGAAGAAAATGAGCGACAAGGAAATTTTGGACAAGGTCATAGTAGAGCACAAAGAGACGTTGAATAAACTTTTCAGTTCAACTCCGATCATAATAGATGACATCAGCGTTCATTGGCGTACTGTACTCACAAAAACTACAGTTTGTACTATACATAGCTATTAGCTACCGTGCACTAGCAGCATCCCACATCTTGCGTGCTTCCACATCAGTTAATGGAGGCACAAAGTACATACACCTGGATCTGAATGCTAGAAAGTAATTTGTAGACCCAACGTCTTCGTGCATCAACAGCCATACATACCATCCACAGAACGTTGCTTCACTATTGCCTCCACAGCGAGCTCCTTATGTATTTGGTCTCGCTGCAGTGCACGATTTTTCAGCATTAGGGGTAACGAGAAAAGGTGGCTTCGGGCAGCGTTACCTTTACTTCCTGAGAGTACTTTTCCGCACGAGCTTTGCGTATTTCGCGGGGGCTTGAAGTTTGACTATCGAGGATCTCTTGCTTTGCTTTGCTGGACTGGTCGACAACTCCCACACAGTATTCTATGAGTTCCCGTCTGCGGGTCCAGTTGGCTAGCCAAGATACATTGAATGAAAATCAGTCATTGATGCAGAAAGAAGTGTTGATGAAGATTGGAGACACACAAACAAGTTCTTGCCATAATCGTGCACAAGCTTGTTCTTCCGCGGACTGTTTTCCGCGGGTTGTTTTCTGTCTTTCTTGGTCATTTACGAAGGCAGTAGTACGATTCAAACGCTGATAAGTTCCGGAATCATTAGTAGCACTAAGAACAATATTAATCATCCAGCCACGTACCATGTTTATTGTGTCGTCAAGTGCTCTATAACTTCGTAACACAGCTGTTGGTCATAATTCGTGATTGCGTCCAGTTATAAGCCATCCCAAAAAGTCCAGGCAGGTGTACCAAAGCAGAATCACCTTTGAAGATAGAAAGATCCAGACATGTTTCCGGAGAGACGTGCACGATTTGAGGAGTCAAGCTAGGAGCTTGGATTGCGAGGCTTCCTAGCGGTGGTTTGGTAGAAACCATATCGGCCCGCTATACGCCGGACGTTTTCCTTGTTTTCTCAGCAGTGACTGACCCTCACTGACCGGGTCCCTCGACGCGGCATGCTTCATCCACATTTTGCGGTTTCGTTGTTGATCATATACCCCAGTGAGCGTGAAGCTGGATACATGTAGATATATGGTGAGTAACATTTCTTACAGAATATTTACTTACTCAATTGACAAGCTCGCATAGGCTTGTAGATTCACGTTCTGAATAATATCATCCTACCTTTAGCATTCACTGAACAAACAATCATGTCCTCCACAACCAATTCTGCAGCTCATACTATGGATCCCAATATACCAGTGTCCGAGATGGTCGAGCTCATGCCCGATATGCGCAACATCTTACTCGAGTGTCACAAGCAACACCACGAAACCAATGCACCTTCAAGTTCAGGTTTTACTGATTCCCCCGTTTAGGAAGAGTTGCGAGAAGCAAAAAGAGGTGTCCGAGGAGCAGCAGACGACCAGGCTGCTAATAGCTCCATGAAGTGCAGTCTACCCAAGCGCAAGTTTGGTTTGAAGAGCCAACATGTTCAACGTACGAATCCCTTAGCAGGTGAGGTTTCGTACTGGTCGAGCTAACACGATATCAGGGCTGAACCCCGAGCTCGGTTTTGAAAGCGAATTACGATTATCGCTTGAAGTATCCGGAAAACCGTCAGTATCACGAACACGATCCAGAAGCAAGGGTCTGGTGGGTGTATCTTGATGAGGCAACCGCGTTCGACAATGATATGGTTGGTGAATTGGGAGATAGCCTTGATATTCTCCTGGTGTTTGTACGTCTATTCATCGTTCTTGCACAATGTTCTCCGCCTCATCAGTCACTGGACACAGGCCGGTCTCTTCTCGGCAGTTGTCACGACTTTCGTCGTACAGACTTCTCAAGCGCTCTCGGTAGACTATGCAGTCTCCGCATCTTACCTCGGAGAGATCTCTGCCATACTTCGTGCCAATGGAAACATCTCTACCATCTCGCAGATACCTACCACTGATACGACTTTCTCTCCTACCACCGGAGATATCTGGGTGAATGGAATATGGTTCACCAGTCTTATTATCGCGTTATCTGTCGCACTGTTCGCTGTCCTCGCCAAACAGCGGCTGCGTCAATACATGTCCATTGTCACAGGGACACCTCGAGAGAGGACCTTCATCCGCCAATTCCGGTACGAGGGACTGAGAGCATGGAAAGTTCAGGCGATTATTGGCATCTTTCCTGTCCTTTTGCATCTGTCACCCATGCTTTTCCTCGTTGGCCTGGTCATATTCCTTGTTCCCCTGGACGTGTCAATTGCATCATGATGTGACTGGTGCTATCACGGCCACCGTTGTATTGTTCTACCTAGCTGCCAGTGCTTTTCCTCTGTGTATCGTTAAATGCCCTTACAGAACAACCTTCTCGGAACTGTTCTATTACATCTTCCAGATCCCTCGTGTGGTATATCAGAGAGTCCGGCATCCATGGAGCCCCCCGTGGTATACTCGGGTTGGAACCTTCAATGTACTCAAATATGTTGAGCGCAACGCAGCTTGTCTCAATGATGAAGATGACCACCAGGAACTCATACTCAAAGCACTCTGGTGGCCCGGAGAAACTACATCCAATATCTCTGCAAAGGAGATCATACTCTGTAGCCTAGGAGCATTTGCTCCTAGTATATCGAAAAAGTTATGCTCTCGTTAAGCATTGCGGGTTTTGTATGGATGTGAGAATTATGTGGATCTTGTTCAGTGGCATTCACCTCGCCCAGCGCAAAGTAGATGACCATCGGGAGATATTTCGCTTGATGATCCATTTCTCTGCCTCTGATGTCAAGGACGTGGACCTCATGGACCGCTCAAACAAAATATTATCCTCAGATCCCATTCCTGAACCTTGGGATATCGATTTTGCTCTCGCATTTTGTGCTTCAGACGCCCCGGTGAACCTCAGTTTCATCGAAGCTCCTCGACTTCCCAAACCATCTGAGGGACTATCCTGGCTAGTGGATGATTACCTAAAAGCCGACCCTCCTGTTGAGGTAGAAGTACCACCACTAGTATGGACGGGCTTGTTCAAGGCCACCTCGAATGAGGAGTTCAACCTGAATGCGTTTAGACGTTTTCTCCAATTTCTCCAAGAGGATCCACTGTGGGTGAAGGGTTCTAAATCAGTAAAATGCCCTGTTCCTATGGAATATCTCATCACACTCAGGGCAAAAAATGGGTTATCGATGAGTGCCACTGCCTATTGAATTGGATGAAGTCCATGGACCAGATTATCGATGGACCTGCGGCAGATTGACTGAGTATAGTAAGTCTTAGTAGTCAAGATGTTGTCATGTAGCAAGTATATCAAAGCGGTATCGGTTCGCATTGTAGCAGAGGCCAAAGGTAAATACATGAGATCTGATACAAGCGTTGAAGGTTGTTACAGGATATCCATTGTGAGATTAGGCTACAACAGCCGCGTGAATAGTAAACAGGACAGGAAGTGGCACAACAACCAGACAGGAATCTTATCAACGGGAGTACAGGATTCTCAATGGAAAAAGCCAGAGCCATGATTGTTCGAGACGGAAGAGCAACCAGCACACAAATTTTGGAGATGATAGCAGAATCATCTCCTATACGAAGTCGGGAGAGAGCCTTGTGCTCCAATGGAGTGGTGACATCGAGGACGTGGGATGTAATTATGAACAGACTTCTTGTGACGATGAAGACGAGCGGGGTCATTGAAACCCCTCTTGCAACCCTTGTAATTACACTTGTAAGGATTGTCACGGGTGCTAGTGATCATACGCTATACGTGAAAGGCAGTCATGGAGTGAACAACTGGAGTACTCACTGCTCAGAAGCTCTGTGAACCTTCATAGCTGATTTCTAAGGACATACATAAATACCAAGCGAAGATCAGAAAGGGTGATTGAGAGTCCCATCCTATGTCAACAGGAATGAAACTTACCTGAGAAAAACATTTGTCACACCCCGGCCAGTCACAGAGAAAACACCTAGAGATTCAAGCTGAGTAAATGATAAAAGACTATGACACTAGATAGAGAATATGTAACAAACTTGAGCTTCATGTGCGTGCTTTCAATGTGGCGTTTTATTAGTGTACTCTTATGGGTCTTGTAATTCTTCTCCTTTACATTGGATAAGTGCTTGAATGAGTTACAGCCCGCCCATTGGCAACTGTAGATCGTCTTGCCATCTTCATCTGGACTAGCATGGACAAACCATTTCCAGCCGCTGTCCGCCTTGCCATGATTTTGAGAATCAGAATAGTCCACGGAAGAACTGCGGGGACGTCTGAAAGTATGAACCGTTTCCGAGAATGACGATGTAACCATGCGAGACAGACAATGCTGGCATCCAATTTGCTGTTGAGCCACGGCAGTGGGAGAGAACTGAGAACCCCTGTAGGATAGAGTAGGGGACGGGCTCGCATCGGAGTCGTCGAAGAGCTCCTTGCGTTTGCGGAAGTTCGGAACGCCCCTGGATGTGTTGTCAGAAAAGGACAGAGAAGGTGTGCACGTTCCGTACCCTTCATACATCTCAGAGGCGTTGATAGCATGACTGTGAGCGTAGAATGAACGGGTTATGAAATCTATGGACGGTATAGAGATACTTACACCTCCTGGTAGCCCCCCAAATCGTTTCGTACCGACTCACCAATTGAGCCGGTCTTGGAGATGGGAGTAGTATATTCTGATGCAATCGTTGATGTAAAACGACTAGCGGACGAGTTCCAAGCTTCGTTCCTGAAGGAGGTTGTTGAGAGATTTGAGTCGGGACGTCGGATCATATGGCGTTCTTCGTCGAAGGAATGCCTCACGGCGGGCCATTTAAAGGTGGCGTTCGTACTGGACAACCTCCTAAGAGAAGCCTCCTGAAATTCCCGGAAGCTGGGCAGAGAAATATTTTTCTGTGCCATGAGAGGGCTAATGGGTGGTCAATTAAAGAAACTTCGGGCTCTTGATGAAAATGCTATACCTGTGGGACGGTGTGTGTGCATCAGTTCCTTCACGATACAAATCGAAAATTTCCCTAGTGGGCGGTTGCGAGGCCTTAGGGTCCGCGACGAAGAAACGCTGAAAATCTGCTTCCAGTCGAGGAATATCCTCTTCCGGACTGGTGTGCGATGATTTGGTGTAGCGACGACCAACGTTAGTCATATTGAGATCTAGAATGCAGGTTGAAGGTGTAGTGGTAGGGAAAGGCATCAGTGAGTTTTTGGGTCAGGTCAAGAAGCAAGAGAGAGGCTTTTATAGACGAGTTTCATGACGCCACAAGATTGAGGTGTTGGGGCCCAAAAGAAGTACAAGACCCACCTAAAGCAAGAATGATACTACGGTGTGCGGTGGGACAAAGACAGGGCCGAACAATTTCAAGAAAAAAGAATCAATGCGTTGCTCGGGGAAAGAAGACTGGACAAGACAAAGGAAGCGGAGAAAGGGTAACGATGCTCTGCAAAATTTATATGCGCCAGCCGGAGAAGGAAAAGGTGGAAGCCTAGGTCAAGCGCTAATCAACAATGGAAAAAATCGTTTGTTATTCACCTATTATTCACTTGGATCCACAATTTCAACCAATGTTGTCTTGGTCGTTTGATGAGGGAGTTGTTCAAAGTTGGAGATACCCGCATTTCCGAGGGGTCCACAGGATTAACGATGGGCTATGTCCTTTTTCGAGTCTGAGTAATTGTCGGGCATTGGCAGGCAGAGCACGATCTCGATTAGCCTTTTAAAATCCCGACCAGACAATATCGAAAAAGATCAGCTAGACTTCATCGATATCAGGAGTCAACCCGATGACTGTGGAAAGATGCTGGGAGAGTACAGCAATAATCATCGTAAACTGTTAAGTACAAGGGAGTTACACAATAAAACGTCGAGAGCATTGCTACCCAAAAATGTCCTGAGCAAATGAATCTAGTCAAAATTTGGAAAGACACAGATAAACTTACAAAAGCCTAGGCTGATGATCTTGAATCGAAGGTGGTGCCACTGGAACCAAAATCAAGACTCCAATCATCTTCTTCCTCGTTCATTTTGCGGAGATTGTTTTCAGGTATGGGGTGGCTTCTACCTGGAAACAAAGCACCCGCTGGAAGCGATTGGGTCTGTGTAAATGGGCGCCCAGTCCTGCGGAGGGGTTTCATGGGCCTATCGGGATGCTGCCCACCATCAAGAGTCATAGAGTCTTCTTCTTTGCAAGTTTCGTTCATTTCATTGTCGATTGGGGAGGCAGAGCGATGCCGTTTCCTCGGACACGGATGAGAAATGAGTTGGTCTCCCCGAGTACTTGAAGCACCATCACGGGACAGGTAAAGGGCACCGGTCGACATTGCTTTCATGCGCGATGTCGACGTTCCATATTGTGGATTCGGATTCATGGCATAACCTTCCAGTACATCTATGACAAAGGCGCGTAAATATTCGGCCGCTGTTGTGGTCATATGTATCCACGTACTCTTTCGTACTCTCATCCCTACATTACGCAGCGCGTTTGTGAGATCCGGAGACAATCCATGTGATCTTTTGGACGTGAGTATTCTTCTGATAACATACAAAACGACCCACAGAGCGGCAGGGACGTTTGACGCGACGTTGGACGCATGGGCTTCATCAGTTTGAACGCGCTTGGTGGACATGGTGGGTCCGTTGTTGACGAAGGGTAACCTGATTTCATTCAATGTTTTTTCTCACATGATCACGTTTCGGGAAAAAGCAACTTTTGAAATTTATCATCCGAGTACTCAGTCTGTACTCAGTACATCCTTGGACCTCAGTTGGACCTTAACGCGCACTGCACCAAAATGTACTTTACAACAACTTCCTTATCAAGTACAGAATCTGTTGAATTACTTACAGCCTTGGAATAACAAAAAGGAATCAGACGCGCAACACATAATGGCCCCACAATGTACACAAATCATAGATGCAGGGCATTGCCAATATACTTTCAAGTTCCAAATCTGTGCGGTCGGATGAACAGACATTACAAAGGAATACCAGCGACGACGATAGCGGCACGAGTCAAATCATGAGGAAGAGTTCCAAGTTGGATCAGAAAAAAGATTTCAACGAGTTCCATGCGGCAAGGGATTTAAGTTGGCAATCCAGAACGACGTTGAGGTACATGGAGAGTCGTATACCAAGTACACTTTGTGGAAGTCCGAAGAGTTGAGAAATTGAAGCAATGTGACTCGTGAGATAGAAGATACGAAAAACCGGTACGCGGGTTGGCCCATGTTGTTGACGAGGGAAAAAGATGGAAAGAATTGCTTTGTCAGCAAGATTTCTCAATTTCGTCGGTTCGTTCTGACCGCCACGCAGCTCGCTGGCCTTCCTGGCCTCAGCGTTCACGAATGGCTCGAAAATATTCCTCATTTTTACTGTCATTCTTTGCTCTCTATCCCATTGTTCACTCGCAATCTGTTCCTCCTTTGCAGTACGTTTAATATGCGCATATGTTTATCTCTATTCTAACTCTTGCTTCAGATGGTTGAACGTCACGAATCTGCTCCAAGGCTCTGCTAAACCTATTCCTCTTCAAGATGCCGTGATTGGCTATGATTCAACATCGTACATCCTTCGCTTTCATAACCGTGATATCACGCGAATCTCACAATATTTCTCAGCTCTACTGTGATCATCTTCGGAGGAGAGTCTTCCAGTGGAATTCCACAATCAACAACATATCTGTACGTTAGAACTAAGTGTTCTTATGTCATTCACTCGCTGAAGCCACTTTATCGCCTAGCCTTGACACGAAATCTTTGACATGGGTCACAGCGAATTCACCGACCGGGCTTACTTCCAGTCCTCCCGCGCGCAGCGGAGCTGTATCTGGCAACGATGTTGCTGCAAGCAAGTAAGTGGTCTTCATCATACGATTTGGAGAATTATCTTCATTTTCCACTTGCCCGTAGTCGCCATGGGTTTGTTGTGATCGGTGGTAAAGGCAACAACAATCAACCTTTATCTGACGTTTGGGTACGATGACAGTTTTCTGGCTTTGAGCATGCATAACTTAACTTGGGACAGGAATTCGACTATGGGAATCAGTTCTGGACTCAAGTATCGATTACTCCCGACGATGGACCTTCTGCCAGGTGGGGTGCCGCGGGAGGACGAGACCTGCGGTCATCACCCATCACTGATCCTGTAATTCCAGGCAAGTTCAAGCCGTCCTGTGCTGCAAAATCCTCTCAACAATCTGTTTGATGCAGGACCCAATAACTCATTCTATTATACTGGCGGGTTTGACGGTAGTTCTCTCGCACCGCTTTCGGACGTCTGGCGGTTGAATATCTCTGGTGTACTCTCATCAAATAATCCCGATAGCGTATCTGCAAGCTGGCAAAAACTCTCTATCAATAACTTCGATTCATTGTCGACCCAGAACTTGTCTAGTACCATGGTTATGAACTCTGTCGCCGTGTACGGCGGATGCGCTACTACCTCTACGGCGAACTCTTCCTGCGCTACTCAAAACGCTTATTCCCTCGATACTGACGACCTTACCTCGATCAGTCCGAGTACCTGTCCCGCTCCAAGATTTGGCGCTGTGATGACACCCAACCTCAACAGTGTTTCAGCTACTAGCACACAGGCAATGCTTTTCCTCGGCACTTTTGATTCGTCGCTCTGGTCAGACGATAACGGTTTGGAGAATGGAGAAGTGGTTGGTGTTTTCCCTTCTTTTCAATTATTTCGGTTCTTGATCAGTTACAGGATTTCTGGGATGTGGGTGCTGGTACTTGGATCAGAGTAATACCTGCAGGTGATCCCGCCAGCTCAACTTCGCATCCCACTCCACGGGAAGGTAGTGCCGCCGTGTCTTCCAGTTCACCTATTCTTGGAAACACTTCCGGAGCTTACTCGGATACTCTGGTATGTAGGATTTTCCTTCCCTTCTGTCTTTTATCTGAATTGCGGCTAAGGTTTTTGGCGGACGTGACCAATCCGGCACTTTCTTGGACGAGTTATGGTTACTTCGAGCCTACAATGGCGCTGTCACCTCGTCCAACACGAAATGGTCTGGTTTCGGCGACGGCACATTACAGTCTGGTGTAAATGCAGACGGGAGTGGTGTTGATGTTCAATTCATCACAAATTGCGCCTCCGCCATCAGCTCCGGGTCATCCTCAGCTAGCAGTAGTAGTCATTCTGGATCTGCAACCTCATCGCCTACTTCTTCCAGCGGGTCACAATCCCAAAGCACGGTTTTTCTTTACGACACCTCAACCGTCCACAAGATTCTTGCGCCACTATCCATAGCGCTGGTCTCCTCTGGCATGATACTTGGACGGGCATTTTCTCCATTTTTCAATACCCAGGTTTTCACCGTCCGATCAATGGCTATCCATACCTTGACCCTACTCGTTTGTTTTGGGCTAGGTATTGCCGGTTTGGTTTCCGCCTTTCTGTCCATTTCATCAACATCGTTGAATCCCGGCCTGAGCAGGCGATCGTCCTCCTCAACTAGTCTTCATCTTCACACAGGTCATGGGATAGCTTCGCTTGTGTTTTTCATAGCATTATGGGGCGTCTTCCCTCTACTCTGGCTACTTTCTAGATACGCGGAACGTTCTAGCAAGAGCAAGGGCAGTATTGATGAGGGCTTGACCCCTGACAAACAGCAGACGACTTCAATCGATACGGCTGAGAAGCTCAAGAGCACACAGAGTCGTTCCCGAACTCCATCACGACCCTCTTCACCTCGACAAAGAACACACTCTTGGGGTCCCTCGATTCTATGGCGTCCCAGTACTGATCGACGTCCGTCGAGCGATAGTGATTCCAATAGTTCGGCTGGTCCTCAAGCTGCTCTTACTGTTAATGCACCTGTCCCAGAACCTCCGCGATCGTTTGAAGTTGTCAACCGGCCTCCGCGTGTCCGCCGGACGCAAATGGACCGCACACCTGTCAGTTCTCTGCGAGATATCGATTGGCTTCAACGAAGACGAAGTCTTAACACAGTCGTAAGTTCATTTAATACATCCAAACTTTGCAATAACAATGATGCTATACAGGGGGAGCTCGATTATGTCCTGACTCAGGCTGAGCGTGCTCGCCAGCGAGAACTCCTTGCCCATTTTGCCAATGCCGATGCCCCTACACACCTCCGTATAACACCTCAAATGCCTGACTCAAAGGACATTGTTCTTCATATACTTCTACAATCACTCATTCTAGGCTTAATCATTATATCCCTCGTCAAACTATGGCCTTCCTCTCTTGTTGGTTTCATCGTGTTCTTAGTTTGGACCATTGCTTTCTACTTTGCATTTGTTGTCCTTGCCTGGAATGGCAAACCAAATACTTCAATCTTGGCTGTTATCCTTGCTCGATTACGTGCTGAGCCTGGCACTCACGCGACTCAATACTTAGCCTCTCAATCACCGCCCCTTTCTGCTCCTGATCACTACGCATTTCCCCAAGGATCAGGTCCATACTACCATGAACCACCGTTCCAAGTTGCTGCATCTACTGATCTCAGTCATGGTGGTCCAAGAAGTATGGAAACAGATGACGATGATGAAGAGGATGAAGACTCTCGCCAGCAGCGTATAGAAAGCGAGATGGACAGACGAGAAGTAGTTACTGTTACCACAGTGCCAAGACGCAAACTATGGATTGCGAATCCGTCATAGGACGACGATGGTACTGCATATATTATGTTCACTATATACCTTCTGTCGCATGAAACGTTCTGTTATCTTTTCTGTTTGCTTAATGTCGTTGTATGCACGCAATCTGTATTATAATCAATTATTGTGTGGACTATGTGTAATGACTGTATGTGAACGAAAGGATGCAATGAAGCTGTGAGTGTTACAAGGGTATCAATCATTCGCCTTCGATAGCAACATCATGCCTCCAACGGTCCACACGTCCGTACTTAGCGGCATCATGAACAGGAGGCGGTGAGGGTATTGGAATAGGTGCTTGCACTATAGGTGGTGCCATGACCATGGGCGATGGGAAGAATCCAGACATGGATGGATTGAAAAACATGCTGTTATGCATCTGCATGTTATTCATCATCATCTGGTGTTGAGCCATCATCTGGTATTGAGTACGACGTTGCTGTTCAGGATGGAGCGCCAAAGGACGATCGTCGTCTTCGCCATCGCCGTTAGAGCTTGGCATGACTCTTGAAGCACGCAATCCCAGAGGCTGATCATCATCATCGTCACCACCTGCAGCGCCACTGAGAGGTGAAAGGTTGTCGAAATTGATGCTAGGAAGGCTTGTCTTCGCCATGAGAGCTGACAGTGGCTTTTCTTCATCGGAATCAGATTCTGGAGGCTGAGGCGCCAGTCGTGAGGTTCGCTCTACGGCACGACTGATGGTGGCAGCCAAGGGAAGGTCTTCCTCGCTGTCATCATCAGGTGTCTGACCTTGCGGATGGGAACTTTGCTTCTGAGGATACCTCAAACCGATGCCAGTAGTTCTGCGTGGTCCGTCGTTATCGTCGTCGGAGTCTGCATACCAACCTTCGGCCTTTGAAGGTTGAGTGCCTCGTTCTCTGACGCTTTCCCCACTATCATCAGAGGCATCATCATCAATGACTGGAGGAGGTCCTCTTATGGGTATCATGGCTGGTAGAACCGGCGGACCAGACGATACGACAGAGTCTGCAGGGGTACTCTCCATCACTGAATTCTCCGCAACAGAAGGTGAGATATCGAGGTTTTGGCCCGAAGGGTGGTCTTCTTGTCCCTTCTTGCCTTTCTTGCCCTTCTTCTTCTTCTTTCCGTTCTTCAACGCTTCAGTTTCTTCTATGGCCTGCTGGCGTTCCCGCTCAAAAGCCTCCTGCGCTTCAATTTCGCGCAATTTGACCATTTCTCGTTCCCAGATTGTATCAACACCAAAGACGGAGCGATTAGGAGGGCCTTTATTGACTGTAATGGCTGGTACTTTGCCGTCTTCATCAAAGTTAAGTAATGGTCCAGCATGCCCCGAATTACGACGAGCGAGGCCCATCGTTGGCGTCGTTGGCTCGAACGAGCTGGCGCGAGCATTTGCTGGGTGGTCTTGTAGCGTGGCAGGATCGATGAGTGTACTCGAACGAGCAAGCGGCGTTCTCGCCATCATTGACGGCCTGTCGTCGCCTCTGAAAACACTTTAAGAAGAGAAATGTGGAATGAGTGTTGGTGTTTGTAATGGTAAGAAGTGATAGCTCTGTACCGTTGTTTTGATTTCATTCCAGCCTTGCGTATTTCTAAATCATCGATTAAGCTCTTTCCATAAAGTTTGCCAGCAGGTCTATAGGGTCCGGTTGTTTCCGAAGGTATTGGAAGAGCTATCTCTGGTTCCATCGTTGGGGTTGTAGACAACTGTACTTGCTCTCCTTCAGCAGCGGCACGTGGTATTTCTCCGTCGATGTCGATGTAAGCGATATCTCGTTGACCACCGACTGGAAGATTATTGCGGAAAGTAAGTTGAGAAAGAGAAAGGTTGAGGCGAGGATTGGGAGTGAATGAGTTCGAAGGGACAGGGACTGAGGGACTTCCTAGACTAGGAATCCGGGTGGAAGTACGTGCGCCGGGAGGCAAAGGGGGCGCATCTGCCAAGATGAAGCCATCCCTCCCTTTCGGCGGAGGTGGAGGCACATTTGCAGACTGCAATGGACTAGGCATGACTAGAACTTTGGGTCTGAGCAACTCCCTAGTGGTTGAGAAACGGCTTTCTAAAGGAGGCCTGCCCGTCATGACGGAAGCACCATCGTTCTCCAAAAGCATGCGTGAGCCCAAAGATGCATTGGACATAGTACGTGCATGAGCAGCAGCTTTCGGATCAAACTTGGAGGCACGAGATGGAGGTGCTATTGAAAACGGATTGTCTTCCATTGGTTCCATTGTTCCACTAGAGGTTGTGCGTAGATGACGGGCACTCATAGCCATCTTAGAGTCGAAGCTAGCAGTAGAGTAATTTCTACGGTGTTTATCGTCACCCAGAGTCATTGGGGAAGGGCTTCGGATAGAAGTAGTAGGAAAGGGGATAGAACCCGCTGCAGCACGCGGCTCTTCGTCATCAGGCGCAAGCCCATCGTATGCGAGTCCGTCATAAGCAAGACTTTGGGAAGTAGAAGCAACTGGCCGTTGGAATGAAGCAGGAACTTCCATTCCAGTCAGGTCCAACGGTGATCCGAATGATTTACGCCTCATTTCCTCCGCAGGTGACAGCAAGTCGTAGTTACCGACACTCATAGAGCGAGTAGCTCGTGGGCGACGTTGAACTTCGCCAAGGACATCGTTAGTTTTGGGGAAATGGGCTTGGACAGCAGAAAGAGGCTGAGTAGAGGGAACTGATTTTGCTTTGCCTTTGCCTTTTGCATTCTTGTCTTTGGACATGAAAGCATCCAGGCCCCATGAAGTCAGGTCCAAGTCCATCTCTTCCGCCTCTTCTTGTATCTCCTGCTCCTCGGGTTCTTCCTCGTAATGATCATCTGTACCGAATGGATTGCGAAGAGGCCCGATTGTTGATACTCTGGACTTTCTTTTCGAATCGAGAACAGAGTCAGTTTCGCTGGGTAGGGCTACTCCGAGGTAGTCACTCTTGCGCTGAGAGATGACCGGTGGCCTAGCTGGATTGCGGCGAAGATGAGCAAATATAGCACTTTCATGAGCAGATCGGTAAGGAGCAGAAGGGTTCGATGGGTCATTGTCATATTCTGTCCATAGAATGAGCATATAGTTGGAATATCAGCAAAGCAGCGAGCATACCTAAGAGCGCTGCAGCTAGTTGCAGGCGAGAGAACGGAGCAGCCATTTCACAACCCTTCCGACAAGATGAGTGCCAAGATACTTATATTGCCACGTGGAACAAGCGCTCTGACTTTCATCCGTCCAAGGTCAGTAGTCACCGTGGCGCATACTTCCTCAATAGCTATTAGCAGTTCCCGAAAGGAAGAAATGTACAATGACTGAAAGATCTGGAGGCAGACACTACAAATACGTGTGCTAAACCATGAATATAATGAGCATATAAATACAGCGGTCCCTCATCACTGCCAATTATCACTAATTCACTTCGAAGATTCCTTCAATGCCAGTGGTACTGCACCATGTCATAGCTCATCATGAGGAGCGACAACATTGCCTTCATCATCTATTTCCTCCATCTCGATCGAAAGCTGGATAGAAATAGCCATCAACGGAGATAATCGCAAAAACACAGTGATACGTACATCATCTTGCATATGTGGAGGAACATACACGCCAGCCTTACCATCTTCGGGAGGCATCTTGTATAATTCTTCAAACGCAGGAAGTTCTGGGTCAACAGGTGGAGCCGGTTTGACGGTGTCATCTGTAGGTGCATGTTCTGAAACACCCAGCGATCTCCTCAAAACACGGTCGACCCGACCGAAAAAGCTAGAGAGCTCTTAAGGCAATATTCGAGAGTCCATAAATCGTTTGAATACTCACTCGTTTGTACTCGGGACCTCGAACCCAGACCGGATGAGTGCACCGTCGAGGAGAATAGAGGCAACTTCCTCGAGTTCCTCCTCAGCCTCGATATCTCTGCCCTCTTCCTCAGTAGGAAGCGCCTCGACTCTTTTAAGGAGTCCTTCAATCAACGGAGATCGAGGGTTAATCTCGAGCACTCGAGCTTTCATTGCAAACTCGTGCATAGGATTCTTTCCTGCGCCTGGGTTTGCGGCTACAAGCAAAACTCAACAGACTCTCACAGAACAGGCAGACAAAAATACCCACCCATCATTCTTTGAACATTGGCCGTGTATCCAAAACTATCTGCCACAATGGCGACAGGGCTTGTAACAAGTCGGTTGGAGATGACAACTGCACAAAAGAAATTAGCTCAGTAAACCAAGGTTTTCACTTCATACCATCGCGGACAACGTTCTGGGCCTGCTTCTTGAGATAATCCATAAGAGGCTTGTACTTCTCCGCTGCTTCCTTCTGGAGTTGCTTTTCTTCTTCCTCATCCATATCTTCCAGGCAGATATTGAATGAACCATACCGTTAAGGAAGTTACAATCACCTCACCTTCATCTCCGAATTTGAGTCCCACTTTAGCAATATCCTGGAATGGTACATTCCTACACGCAATCAGTTTCCTCGTTGATCACATAGCTATCGTCAGCCGACTTACTTCCAACGACGTATATTTTGAACGAATATTTCATCCAAAGGTTCAGTAAAAAGCAGGACTTCGTAACCTCGAGCTTGGAGCTTTTCTACGAAAACACTTTTTGCAAGCTCTTGAGGATTCTCGCCCATCTCTGCTAAGTAGAAAATCTAAATTCGACATGATTCAACATGATCTGCATGGACTAGATGGTGGACCTACTTGTTTTTGGCCTTGCTTTCTATTCTCGAGATACTGTCGAAGACAATGATGTAAGTCCAACTGGTCCTTGTGGATGCTTAATTCTCCTTACCTGGTCAAGAGATGTGAAATTTCTCTGGTTGGTTGTAAACCTTGCCAACGTAGCCAATTTCTCTCTGTTTTTCTGGTCTTCGATGGCACCAAGTTTCAATATCGAGCCGAAAACCTGGTAGAATTTCTCGAATTTCTCCGTATCTTCAGTTTCTGATTCCGACATTTTACTGAACAATTGGATGATACGTTTGATGATTACGGATTTGAGCTGTCTGAGGAAGGCCGTGGATTGAAGAGTTTCTCGAGACACATTCAAGGGAAGGTCCTCGGCTATCGAAAGCGAGTAAGCAGGTGATAGTTGTATCCCCAGTGAATAAACGCATACCATCTACTACTACCTTGACCCAGCTGGCCCATTTCGGCAAAGCATCCTCTCCAAGGTCGTTAGTGATGAATACGCGCTTGACCATGAGCTTGATATCCTTCGACTGGGAAAGTAAGGGTTGTTGCCAGTAAGAGTCATCTCTGTTCATACGATATCAGCGAAACTCCTCGGAGTTGACGCGACGACGTACATCTTATCCGGCAGATAGACGATAGCTTTGAACGAGACACCGGATCCAGAGTCTCCTGAGAAATGAGACCATGTCATCGGAGGCGAGAAGTCCTTAAAGAAAGCGTTGTAGAATAGGGTGTATTCCTCTGCTCATTATCAGTATCTGGGAAGGACTCGAAGACAACCACCGCCTACCATCCGTCACTTCTTTGGGGTCACTGTCCATGGAGTGAATAAGTGATTATTTAGGAACGAGGAATGCAACCCACCGTGTCCAAATGGGTGGTTGTCCATTCAAGCGCACCCACTCATCCACCACGACGGTTTTTGTTTTCTGTGTAGCAGGAGTTTGTTCTGCTTCTGTGACATCCTCAATCACAGCCTCGTCCGAGTCTTCATCGTCACTGGTAGCTGTTGACGCGGGTTCTGCAGGACTAGTTTCTTCCAGGATTGCATCTTCGTCAGGAACTTCCTCTGTTCTCTGTGTGAACAGGTAAATCGGGAACGAGGTGGAGAAGGAAGAGTGTTTCGACCTGTCAAAAGTATTGTTGGCATAAAAGCTTCAAGACATTCTTGAAGACAAAGACTCACACCAACGCGGTAATCTCTTGGTTGTCAAGATAGTCCAAAGAATCATCCTTGAGCTCGAGAGTTATTTCAGTGCCACGGCCAAGTGTGTTACCCCGAGGATCAGGGAATATCTCGAACGAGCTATCTTCAGACGCGGAGCTGAAGACGTATTGTGCTGGTTCAGGGTATTTCTCTGATTTGGCAGGTACGGATGCAACATGAACCTTGTCGGCAACGAGGAAACTGCTGTAAAAGCCAAGACCAAATGCTCCGATGAGATTTCCGGTTGCCGCGCCCTCTGCACCTTCTGCCCGAGCGAGGAAATCAGAGGTTCCAGACTTCGCGAGAGTGCCCTATATTGGTGAAAGAATTCAGTCTTGAGCAGGGTGAATTTGAAGACGTGGATGTACCAAGTTGGTCGTTAGCTCTTCCGGGCCCATCCCGATTCCCGTATCTACGAGAATGTGGGTTAATGGAAACTCGAGAACATTATGCTAGCTCACCTGTAATAATGAGCTTTCCGCCTTTGCCATCCTCATTCTTCACGGCCTTGATGGTAATATTGAGAGGGTCTGTACCGTCCCAAACGGTTTTGTCAATCAAGGCAGTCAATCGAAGCTTCTCGATGGCGTCGTTGGCATTGGAAATGAGTTCACGAAGAAAGATCTCTCTATGAGAATAGGATGAACACCTGTCTTGAAGCTCAAAGGATAACGAGGACTTGCTTGTGTGAGTAAAGACTGTATGAGATGTAAGTACTTGTTTTCCACTACTGCTTTCGCCACACACCTGTTAATGACAATCTTGCGCATACGAGCTACATCGCTCTACATGCAAGTATATCAGAGGTGACACGACAGAGAGAGACATCTCCAGTCACCGACCTGGTAGTTGAACTTTTCCTTCGGAATGTCCGCGGTATTGAAATCTTGACTAGATCCTAAAGACAAGAGAGGAGAGAGGAAAAGGAATGTGCTTAACAAGCGCATCTTTGTTGTTCAAGCAGCCAGCCCTGCGTTGAAGGAGTTGATGAATTGTTGGTGGACGAGTATGTAGAAGTATTTATATTTTCTGCAGAAGCTTCGCGAAATCGCACTGACGTGTCAACCAGTCGTGTCGTTCCCATGCTGTCACATTTGTCACACGATTCACGGACTCACGCGCACGCGTCGCGAGATGTCACACAATTTGTACGCGTATCCGTGCCGCGTCCTTTACCACTTAACATCTATGACAGAGCACATAGCTATCTGAACACTGTTCAATTTGTGAAGAAGGACAGAGTACAACAGCCAATGCACATAGGATGCAATTGACAGCATGAAGGTTCAAGCAATTGCAGTTGGAAGATGGACGGATAACTTTGGTGCAGAAAGTTGGGAAAGATAATCCTGTAATGCAAAACCGGGATCAAGCTCGAATCATCATGCTGAATGGTACACATACTCTGATCCACTGCTCCCGCTGTTCCGGAATATGATCAAACATCGTATAGCGTTTATCGTTCTAGGTCCGAAATTAGTAACCTGAATCGTCTTCGAGCAACCACCGCACTCACTCTCAGGACTTTTTCCATTTCCTCGACATCTACATTCTTGGCTAGCGTCTTCATGTCCACATTCGTGCCAAGACTCTCGCTTTCAACATCATCTTCGTCTGCCTTCACTCCACCATCCACGCCTTCACCTCCGATCTTTCCTAGCCGACCCCAAAACTCTACAAACGAGTTTTCTGACAACATTTCATCGAATGCCTTCCGGGCAGCCTGCGTGCGCTCGCGTTGCCATTTTTCAAATTCATGTTGTAACGCCCTCTCACTCATTCCCAGTTTGGAAGCGGGAGCAGAAGACATCAATGAATCGACGGGCAGGTCATCGAAAGTGGTTGCTAACGAAGATGCATGCGATTCGAACAGGGCATGCAGACTCATCAGGTGCTTGGATCGCAGTTTGGAAACATGTTCGTGGAAAAGATGAAGTTGCTGGTTCGGCGGGAGAGGTGAATTGTTGAATCGAGGATCAGTTTGGAGTTGGGGAAGGGCATTTTGCCAAGATATCTGGGTACAACGATCAGTCTTGCGCCAGCTCAACAAATCACCGTACCTGTGGGTCACGTATCGCGTCTGTAAGGAGTGTACTGTGATAACATACTCAGTCTTCCGCTGTTCGAATGACATGCGGGATACGCACTTGAAATCTCGTTCTCCTTCTTCTTTGTTCAACTCCATCCTAGATTTTCTTGTACTCGCTTCAACTCGCTCTCGCTCTTGACGAACCTTCTCCTCCCTCTCTCTGACAGCGCGCTCCTTCTTTTCTTTCTTACTCTCTACTTTAGAAACTTCATCAGACTTTTGACTACTTGAGCCCACATCTGCAACTGAGGTAGTGCCGAGCTTCGCCTTGACAAACGTGTTGAACAGTTCTTCTCGCAGTGACGATGAGCCAACGGCATCATACCGGGGGTCTTTGACTAATTCTTTTTTGACCTGTCTGCAGTTCAATCCAGTAATAACAAACACGACCGAGAGATCACAAACCTCTTTCCAGACACAACCTTCTCTGATTTCGGCCCGTTCTTTGAGTAGAGCAATGAAATCGGCTTCTGCTTTTTGCGCTGCCGCTTTCTTCTCTGTAGCTGAACTTTAGTAGAAGCTGGCGAGGACGATAGTTCGATACGTACTTTCCCCTAGATCTCGAATAAAATCCCGGAATGCCTTCTCCCGTTCGCGATCGTCTCTGCCCCAACCATAGAATCGCCTGTCTTTCTTCCACGTCCGACGGAAATCTGTCCAGCTTGTTCGAGTGCTCTTGACCTCTGAATTCAGAAGAGAATCGAATTCTTCCTTAGGTGTACGGATCTCTTTATTCACAGCGTTACGGCGGAGTTCCCGAGCACGATCCCGGCAATATTCATCAAATGCTTCTCGGCGGGCAGAGACGGATGGAAGGAGAACATATCTCGGATCCGAGACAAATTTTGGTAGTGAAGTATCCCAAGGATGAAGTGGGTTGACATCTTTTTCCCGGAGTAATGTCTGTGAACAGTATAAGATGAGGATAAGTTGAGAACGCGCTCGAGCACTAGTACCTTGAAAAGCGCCTTTGCTTCTTCGATTGAAAGATCGACCCTGTCAGGTATAGTTATCTGCGCCTCCTTGGCTCGCTGGAGCTCTGCCTCAGCTTCCTGTTTCGCTTCCTCTTCAGCGCGTCTTTTCTCTTCCTCTGCCTCGGCAGCCAGTTGAGCAGCGGCCTCTTTTTGCCACTCCTCTTCCTCTTCGCTATCTTCCTCTTCTTCCTCTTCGTTTTCTTCACCTTCCGGCATCTCTTCAACCTTTGCTTTCTTCGTTATGACAACTTCGTTGAGTCGCGTATCCTCCGGTTCATCTATGACTTTCCGTTTGGATGTGTTCTTAATTTCGGCTTTGACCCTTTCAAGTTCGAGCATCTCCTCGGCCTCTTTATGAAAACTCCCTGCCTCCAGCTTTTTTTCGCTTGATTCTAGATGTGCGACGGCATCTTTGATTTCGTCTGGAACCGTCCATAAACTTTGTTTCTTGACTTTGTGGGAGTAGAAGACATTCCCTTCTGTTGTCTTCACTCTGATCCAGTCGGTTCCCGGTATTTGTGTTTTCGTGAGTGGTCTTTCCTTTTGTTTTGAGGACTGGACAGGGAGGGCGTTTTGGAAAGAGGGCAACGGACGCGTATATGTGGATTCTTTGGTTGTTGCATTGTAGTAATATAACTGACCTCCAGGAGCTAATCGGCTAGTAAGAGAGAGAAAGTCTGTGTGTATAGAGTGTGTACCTTGGTGTTCTGACCAGCCTGGAGGGAGAGGGGGAGGTGCAAAGGAAGTAAACGGTGTAGGTAACATACTGAGTTCCAAAAAAGCCCGGTCAAAGCTGGTTATACCGAGGATGCCGGTTTTATTACCATATATGGCTACTCTTTGCCGGCCCCCCCTTCCGAGCCCCTCGATTCAAATCAGATTTCTGTATGTACTTATCAAGTCCCATGATGATCTATTGAAGCTACACTCCCGCTTTCTATAAATACGAGAGCCGTATGACCTTCCACGATGAAGGATCTTGATTTTCTTCCTCCCATTCTTCTAAAGTGCTCGAAGAACAAATGGCTTCTCATGACATTGTCGACTATGAACGCCAAATGACGCGGAGAATTTTGTGGAAGCTTGATTGCCATGTTCTTCCTCCTCTGGCGTTGGTCAGTCCTACATTTGCCCGTGCTTCTTCGTCATGATTGACTGTATGCATTGCGCAACACAGCTGTGGCTTGCCAACTTCATTGATAGAAGTAACGTCGGAAATGCGAGGTTAGTAATTGTATCTGCCCTTATTTTTTGTTTTGTCATCGCTCGAAATAACTTGCAGGATCGCGGGATTGGAGACAGACACTCATCTTCATGGCGATCAGTTCAACACCGTCCTCGCTGGTGCGTGTATTATATTCGCGTACACTATCCGGGTCGCTGATTTCGATTTCACTAGTCTTTTATGCCTCGTGAGGTGCAACTTCCCAGTTGATAACACCCATTTTCTCATACTTTGTCCTACCTATCAAGTTATATGCTTGTCGAAATGCCCTCAAACTGGATTTTGAAGAGGATGGGAGCAAACGTAGGTACCAAGCTTCATGCATCACTCATGCTTTGGCAAATTATCATAATATCCTCTTTCTGATAGCGTTGGCTTCCCATCATCGTGTGGTATGAATTATCAACTTGAAAATCCTTATCACTAACCTGTGCATCCAGTGCTTGGGGAATTGTCACTACGCTCACGGGATTGGTCCACAACTTTGGGGGCATACTCGCTATTCGAATTGTGCTTGGGGCATGCGAGGGCGGGCTGCTTCCTGGAATGGTTGTTTAATTACCTCGACTCGACTTTCTGCCTTTGCTCATACCTCATGCAACTCGTAGATCCTCTATCTGAGTACAATATACAAGCGCCATGAGCTGCAGCTCCGGTGAGTACTAATCCTCAAAGGTCGAGAACATCACAATATTCAACATTTCACAGTGTTGGAATTTTCTATGCTTCTGGTAAGCACCTGTATCTATTGACAGAGTTTCTGACTCTCGCGATAACTGACCCGTGTAGCTTCACTGTCTGGCGCGTTCGGAGGTGCCATATTCCTGATGTTACCCTATGCTCATGCTGATTGCAAACATAACTTAGGTCTTCTTGCCACCGCGATTATCAAGATGGACGGCATCGGTGGCCTTTCTGGCTGGAGATGGATTTTCATTCTCGAAGGAATCTGTACCATCTTATTTTGTCTCGTCGCGGCTATCTTTCTTCCCGCAGACATTGCTTCGGCACGCTTTCTTACAAGCGAAGAACGGGAGTTTGCAGGTACGTCCTAGTACCGGAACTCATTCATCTACAAACAATGACATCCCTGTTCCAGTTGCTCGTTTCAATCTCGATCTTCCGCCAAAGTTAGCACAAGGAACTGATGGCGAGAAGAATAGTGTCGACATTGGCGAGAAAGAGAAGATAGAGGAATATCGAAGGGAAACCATATCTGATGATCTCTCTTCCCCAGGGGCTACTCAAGAAGAAGAACAGTTCGAATGGAGGGAAGTCATGAGGGGTGTGTTTTCAATGATGCTTTGCCAGGACGCCGAAATCTTCAACATGACATTCTCCCACATGTAGGTGTTCTGGACGTGCAAACCTGGTTAACGGCCTTCGCCTATTTTGGTCTCATTGTCAGCCTATACTCGTATTCCCTATTCCTGTAAGCTTCACCTATATTTACTCCCGGCTCGACGTATCGAGTGTTGACTCCTATTTCTAGGCCTACAATTGTGGCCGGGTTGGGGTACACTGGCTCCGAAGCGCAGTTGCATACAGGTAGCTTCTTGTTGATCACGAACACAACCTTTGTTCACTGTGTGCTTGCACAGTCCCCCCATATGTTCCAGCGGTTGTGCTCACAGGTATTCATTTTAATTCCAGCTTCTCAGTTCTACCACGTTCATTCACCCATGAACAATGAATTCAGTGGTCATTGCATTCTTGAGCGACCGGCTCCGCTGGCGTGGACCTTTTATCCTGATATGTCTTCCTGTAGCTATTGTTGGTGAGCAACTTTCCCATGCGCATGAGTACCTCCTTTATGATCAATCAATGCATCCAGGGTATATTGTTGCAATCACTGCAGAGACGGACACTGGACGATACGCCGCTGTCTTTCTCATGGCCACTGGAGTGTATGTCATCTCGTTAAGTTTGACTAGCTAGGTCCAACCGATTTCTCTAGCTATCCTTCTGGACCTTCGATACTGTGAGAGGAACTTCAATCTGTCCTCTTATCAGACTCTTCGACTTGTCATGTAGATCTATCCTCCCTAATAACAGCAATGGTCACTACAAGCGAGCTACGACAACGGCGCTTCAACTTGCGATCGCAAATTGCGGGTGAGTCATACTAGCCTCTACTTTATTTATCTGCTCTCTAATTCACTGAATGTTCTCAGAGGATTTGTAGCAACATTCGCATACACACCCGGTATGTTCACCATATAATTTTGGTTTCCAGTAACTCTTGCTCACTTTCTTGTTTTAGACCAAGCACCAAAGTATATTAGGGGGCATACGATATCTCTCTGTTTCTTGATATTAGCCTGGATTTTAATAGCCGCGAACGTGTACGGAATCGATTATACCTCCTGAGGACTGTTCACTCATCTGTCTATTCTTTTCAGAGCTTATTGTATTTGGGAAAACAAGGCTAGAGCGGAGGGCCGACGTCAGCACAATATCGCACAGTATCAAGAGCTTTGGGATACAGGAAAAACTCGCGCTCCCATAGGTAGCTTCAGATTTACTCTTCTTGAAACAATCGACTTACTTTCGTCAAGGTGATCGCCATCCTGACTTTAGGTTCACCCTGTGAAGTGATTCTTCTTGGCCCTTTGCCACGCAACCCCTCGTATGCAATTGCTGTAAACATGTATATAGAATAGCTGAGGTATTCCTGCTCAGTACGTACTAGTAGAGAAAACGATATATGTCATACTAAATGAAAGGTAGTAGGTGATACATGAGCGTTTGAGGATGTTGTATAAGAAATCTTATGCACAGAATGATATTAAAACTACATTGATCATACATAGAATCTTGGAGAACGATCAGCTTTGGGCGAAGGGGATAGGTTCAGCAACGCACTTCTTATTGATCTGATACAGGAAAAGCTCGAAATTGAATTTGGCCCTGCTGTCAAAGAGGGATATGAAGGATCGTTGCTCATACTTCGCTTGTAGAAGATCTTCCATACGGACATCCTCGGAAGCGATGCGCGAAGGAACTCCAAACGCAGAAGATTCGAGTACGATAGTGAAAACACCGGCAGTGTTCGAAGACATGGTGATATTGAGTTTATCGAATTGACGTGGAGAATATTGATCGATAGACAGTAAGATGCCCTTGTCGTACAGGTATTTTGCTGTGTACAGGAAAGACCCGAATTGAGGACTTTGGCCCGATTTTTGCAGATCCCGGAGATGGAAATATTGTTTTGTGAAGGGTATGACAAAACGTCTTTTGCTGGAAAATTACGCGTTATTGTGTACTCCGGCTGTATTATTTATCAGAACATACCCAGTTTTGCCCCGTTGCATAGTGTTCATTGCAGCATCGACATAGCTATGATAACTGTCAATTTGTTCCTGAAAGTACTTTTTGCGTTCTGCTAAATGCTGCAGCGCTTCATTCATACTCTCCATCTCCTGTTGCCGCTGTATACGTTTGCGATGTTTGCTGCGAACGTCACCGGCAATCGCGTTCAAGATTCCCTGGAAGCCGTCATCACGCGAAACTTTTCCGAGGCTCTCAAGTTTGAGTAGATGTTGAATGGCCATCGCTTTTACAGCAGCAAAGTTCAGTCTAGTCAGAGTTTAGTTCACACAGGACTTTCTACAAGAATAAGATTACCCACAGTCGGATGTCTTCAAGCCGATAAGCAGCATCTGCACCGATAGCAGAAGCTTGTCTTCGAGGAATTTGTCGAGCCTCGTTGGCTATCTCAGCATCCAGAATGTCCTCCCAGATGGCCTCATCCTCTTCAGACACCGGACGAAGCAACGCGCCAAGCAAGTCTTGTGTTGGCTGTACTCGGAGTATCGCCAGAACACCACGCTTAGCTTGAACCCAAAGTGTCTTTTCTTCGGCTAGAGGATCTAGTCCAACGTGAGGCATATTCACGAAATGATACAATTATCTAGAATACCTTCCACGTTCGCAAAACGGTTGGTAAGCGCTAATGTGATAGTCTTATCACGTGCGTTTTTGAGCTCTTCATTGCCAAAGTTAGGGACCCCGTTCAACTCCGTCAGAATAGCTCTGATCGTATCGTCCGGGGCAGGAGCCTGGAAGGTATGAGTGAAGCGAGTAGTAGTATGATTCCAATATACTGACCACGTCGCCGAGATATTGGACTATCAGTGCATGCATCGAGTAGATTTCGTTAGGAGAAATATAAATAGGTTTCGGCGGAACAGTGGCATCCAAGAATTCATGGGCATGAAAAGTTGTCTCCGCGTCGGGTACATCGGCAACTGAAGGATCAGTCAAATCAAAAGGCGAGCAAGCATCGATTGTGTGCATACCTTCGAGCATCCAGCTAGAAAATTGTGAGATGGCCCTTGTAACGAACTCGTTGATTGGCATCATGTTCGGGCTATGGTCGTCAAAAACGACGCCGCTAGTGATCTGGGTTATCACTCGAGATATTTGAGCTAGGTTCTTCCGACTTGAGATATCAACCGTTTTTGACACGATGTCGAATGTTTCCGGTGTGCTATGAAGAGAGAGATACGGTAAACATTAGACTTCTGAATATAGCATTGAACTAACATTATAGCTGGATTGATATATCGATAATACACCATTCTACCGACGCAAGCGGCATATGCTTCCGGAGGCGCATCAGGAAACCTATCCTGTTGAAGGAAAGATATGAACAAGACACCGATGCAGAATCTGGATACGTACGCGAACACAGGCCAAGGTTTCACGAGCAAGATATCTCATGCTGAAGGGCATTTTTTGAGTAGATTGAATGATAGCGGTGACAAAGCGATCGGTCCATAGCTGCAATGCTTGAAGATCTATGTTGCTTGAGTAAGTATAGGTTCTACAGACATGATTCGAACGAACGTCTGATGAAGATGGGCCTCGTAGCGGGATCATCCAAAGCTTCGCGAAAAGTGACATCTTTTGGCTGTGAACTTGGTCTACCAGCCCTCATCTCTTCTAGCTCGATCCTGGAGCGGTGCACCTAGCGAGTAGTTAATAGAAAGTATCAGATTCCGAGAGTGAGCTCACGATTGTGGGGTCAACTTCGAAGTCGAGGTCATCATCCTCCACAATTTGGCGTATCAAATTCTGGAAAGTATCCCGGACATATGTAATCTGTTTAGGTCGAACATAGTGTACTGCAATATTGATATACATTGGATGCCCATCAATGATATCATGAATGGTGCGTGCAGCAGCGATTTCGTTGTATATTGAGGACTAAAGAGCTGGTGAGTAGGTATAGAGATCTTCCATGCTCACAGACTCACCTGGAATAACTTCAGTAACAAGAAATCTTCTCGACGATCTTGACCAAAACCAAACAGTGTCAGAACAGCATTTTCTGTGAAACGCCTATCCTTTTCTGGAGCGTCATCCCTCGAAAGGCGGACAAAGAGTCTACTCAGATACTCTGAATGAGTCTGAAGGTGGTAAAACAGCTGTTGATAAAGTTCCAGCTTGCGCCGAGCCGTCTGATCAAGGGTGTTAGGACCAGCGAACGGGTCTCCATGGGCAGCCAGGAGATTAGTGCGAGCTGCATGAGCTGCAGCACTGTCCGGCCCATGCCCACGCCGAGCTTTCATCACATCCTCGAAACTCTTGATATTCTGCACAACCAAGGCAATCTTGACATCCAGGTCAGTGACGTCACTTTCCAGTGCCTGATTTTCTCGGATGCTTTCCACGACTTTTTTACGGAGTCGTTCAACCTTGATCTCTTCTTGAAAGTCGGTTTCTGAATCATCAAGAAGATGCACAAAGTTCTTGATTGTTCCAACGGTAACATTCTTGCCCATCGTGAGCTGACGATATTGTTCACGAGTCTCTTTTGCTCGGAAGAGAGACTGGATCTTGACCACTTTGCTCAAATTGGCACGGTAGTAGTCCATCTTAGCACGGAATTTCTTGCGCTGTGCCAACCCTCGTAGCATTGCCTGAAGCACCGTTGCAACGTGTTCATTGTCATGGAGGTGGTCCCTCCAGCGATGATACAAATCGCGGACCAGTAAACCTCGGACAACAGCTTGCAAGCCCACAACATCAGGGGCAACGAAGTCAAGTTTCCGTGTCAGTTCGCGATGTCGATTGCGTGCCAAGGCGGCGCGCGCCAGAGACTGCATTCCACCCACGGCTCTAATGGTCTTGACCTCTGACAATGCTTTGCCCAGATTCTCGTGCTTTTGTCGTGCAATACCAGCCCTTGCGCGCGCCTGGAAACCAACAACGAAAGGCGTCGCTTTTCTTAATCCACGAATCAGAAGCAACAGTCGTTTCCTAGCAAGGTACGTCCTGACAGCGGCCTGAATACGAACCACTGTCTGGCTCACGTCTTCCAGTTTCGCCATCTGTTTCCTCATTTGCCTCCGGACCAGCACTCCTCGGCAATAGGCCTGCAATGCGATATAGTGCGGGGAAAGACGAGACAGCAATGCGGCGCGGTGAGCAAATCTTCGCCGAGCTATCACGGCTCTTCCTTGAGCTTGAAAGGCAGCGATGGAAGTCATTACTCGGGGATGCGAAAACGTTCTCGTCAACTCGTTATGGCTTTGGCGAGTTAGTTTTGCACGGGCGATAGATTGCAATCTCACGAAAACTTTTTTGCTGCTTCGGAGAGCTCCTCGGAGACGGCCATAACGCCGTCGTGCAAGCACACCCCGCAGCTGAGCTTGGAGCTTCACAACCGAACGGGACGAGCCAGCTATCCTAGAGAGGTGCAGATGCCAGCTTTTCCGGGCCAGAGTTCCACGCACTCTGGCTTGTAAAGCCACTGCCCATGGTCGAAGATTATTTCGTGCTTTACGTTCCTGCGACATGCGTCTCCTGGTTATCGCAGCTCTGGCCTGTGCCTGCACCTTGACGATATTAGCACCACTGAGCTGGAGATGTCCGTGTAATGCTACTTGAGCCCGACGAGCAAGAAACCCACGGGCAACACACTGAAGAGCGATGATGGACCTTTCGTTCTCCAGAAGTAGACGATCGCGGCCTGTGACAGGGTCTGTATTGAGTAAAGTAAAGAAACTTTGGCCAAAACAAACTCACGTTCGTCTTCAGTCTCAACTTCAACTTCAGGTTCCTCGTTGATCTCCTTTGCTAGTTCGCGTCCAACATTTCCGAAGTTCGGCATAGCAACGCCAGAGTTAGTGAGACCTTTTTGAGTTGCTTGAAGCTGGTCATCAGAGAATTGTAATTGACCAAGGAGGTTGCCAATTCGTTCCGCTAATCCACGACGGGCTAATAAATGACTGAAAAGAGAACTAATGAGTGTATGATGATAGTGAGAATATGAACAACCAACCTAAGTGCGTGTATGCAATATATGACTTTGGGTAAATTTTTCTTCTCGTAGAGATCGGTGAGTTCGAAGATAAAGCACTACAAAGAACATTAGGACTTTGCGACTTCTGAAAGGTGAACACCAATGACCTCTGGTAGCCCTACATGCCGAACGAAATTGAAGAAGTAGTTGATGTTATCGGAATGTCGAAAATCTAATTTGGGCGCCTAAGAGTCACCGTGAATATATGGGCCAAATGCAGGATGTTCGAACGCACCTCATAAATTCGTCTGACAACTCCCTCTCCTTGGAACACTCTCACAAGCTTCGCGAGAACCACGCCATTTCGTAACCCTTCCTCCATCTCTACCACGCCAAATTCAAGCTCCTGGTCCAGACAACCTTCAATCCACTGTTGAGCTTCGCCGACATGGCATAGGTATTCATAGGCCTGTATAAGATGCCGCTGGGTGTCCGCCCAAAGTCCTCTTGTGAGACGAGCTGATGGGAGAGGTACTGGTGCATTGGGTGCCTTATTTCGAGATAGTCGCACCCTTCCTGGGATGCCTACTACCCCGTCATTGTCTGTAACATCTGAGGCAGGCGTTTCGAGCGTTTTAGACCTTCGTGGTGTAGTGTCATAGTTTCCTTCGCGACGCATCGCACGTTTATCCGCTTTCCTAGCAGAAGGTTCCTTTTCTACTTCCTTCTCTTTCTTTTCCTCTACGTGGTCTTCCGTATCACCGCTGGCTATTCGAGGTAAATGCTTTCCAAACCGACGGCCGCCTGCCGAAAGAGTATTGCCGTAGTTTGCCTTCTTTTGCATGTATGAACTTCGGTACGTTGTTGGAAACATGACATTGGAAGAAGACGAGGAAGGTGGTGGTGCGGTGAATGAGGCAGTTGAGGTTGGTGAAGAGATTGGGTTCGGTGATATAGTACCCGTCGATTGGTAATTGAGCTTGTCTCTCTCGGATAAGACTGACGGTCTGCTGTACAGAGAAGTCGGTCGACGCTGAACAGAGGTTGGTGTAGTTATGACAGTCGAGAGTTGATCGAATGAAGTAGTCGAAGGTGTCGAGGGAGAAGTTGTGTAACTCATCGTAGAGTTGTCATTTCTGGAAGAGTTGGCGCGCTTGAGATAGCTAAAATCAACAGTGTTTCGACGAGCAGGAGAAGATTCTTGAGGAAGGGCAGGTGGAGAGGCGGAACGATCGATAACTCCAGCAGATCTGGAAACATGATCATAGGACGGCAAATGAATACGCTGACGAGTGAAGCTCGGTGAGGAGGATGGTGAGTCGGCTTCCACAGTTACACCAGTACTATTTGGTGAAAGGGGAGTTGCAATGATTGGCGATGGCACTGATGAGGTAGTGAAGCGCTTGAGATAGGGAGGCGTTCGTTCTAACGAACTCGATGTCGAAGGCACTGAGGACGAATCCAGACTCTGCTGGAGCTTAGCGAATGATGTGAGCCTCGTAGGTGTATGCGATATAGCAGGACCTTCGTCGATAGCATTTTCTCTCGCGCGGTCTTCCCACTTCCCTCGAACAGCATCCAGACTATTAGCCACACGATGACCGGGAGTCCACCTTGTGTTCACTGATGAGGTAGAAGAGCCTGTATTATTGACCAATATGTTGTTGCTAGACTGTGAATTTGTCCGGGTCAGTGTGCCTTTCGAAGATGAAGATGTCCGTTCAAGAAGTCTGGTTTGATAGGCAAATGGGCCTGAGGTAGAAGTTTGCCGTGAGGACGATGGATTGGATGAGTTGGAGGAGAGAGATTCTGAGCGATGCATGATGGAAAGGATCGTGAAAGTCGTGAAAGGAGAATTGGGTAAGCGGTCGACCGTCGCGTCGCTGGGCAAGAAGCGTAACTGAAGAAGTGCTAACTCGGTTTCCAAAAAAGGTGAATCAAGAAAACGTGCCGAATAATGACAATTACGTCAGTAATGTCAAGTTATACTCTAAGTCCAGCGTCCACACCTGTCCACGCTGTAACTCTCGTCAAAAAGTTATTACTATGATATCTACAAAAAATTATACAAGATTTATAGCTCGTCTACATTGTCTACAGATATAGCCGTGGGTAGAGCTTCTACAGTCTCAAATTCAGGACCAGTGTCAACGTCCTCCTTGGATATGGAAGGTAAGCTATTAATTTATCACAGAAAGCAAAAGCTACAACACTCACGTCTTTCAGCCGGTGGAAGTGTTTCGATAATTTTTCAATCACTAAGCTATACGGTAAATGTTGCGTCAATTTCCTAAACAAGGATGTGATCAGTTGATTTGTCTATCTTGTATATAGTGCGCTTACCGTCGTTGCTGGACATTCAAAGAATGCCGAGCATCCAACGTTGAATCTAAAACATTGGAGGAATGTGCCCCTTCGCTCAAGGAGAGCTTGATTGAGTACTCCTTGTCTGATTTACCTCGCCCATGATTGCGTTCGTAGAGCTCGAAAGTGATATGGGACTGCCGATAACAGTCAGTGTCATTCTACTGTTCCCTCGATTAAATGATATCGACCTACACAATAATCCAGTTCAGGTATGCGGCGATTCGCAATCGGTAATCCAGATGTGAGCACGAGGTTCACCAACGTATGTATATGGCTTTCTTTAGTGAAGTACAGCGTCAGCGAACTTTCGCCATTGTTTCGTGCTGCCTCGAGGTCTCGAACGACGTTCTGGAGTAAAGGCAGAGAGGTGAGAACGCCGATTTCTTCCCTATAATCAACACATTGAGATAATTTTGCAAGTCAGAGTGAAAAAACATACTTCTCATCTGGATCGATCCCATATTCTTGAGGAGCCACGAGGTCGAAAAGAGCCTTCGCGCGACCGTAAAGCTCGTGTAGCCTTCGATCTTGCGGCTGTTGAGGGTCTTGATTTCCTCGTTCATCGAAGATGGAGAATAGGAAAGTTCTATGGTGGAGGGCACAATATTTAATCGTGTCGTATAGCTCCGAAACCTATGATTAGGCTGATCGTTTCAGTGGCACATTTCGACGCAAAGCAACGGACTGGATACCTACCCTTGACGGATCAAACTTCTTCTGTTCAACGTCGCAAAAGTCTTCGAATAGCTTCTCCCATCTTTCTCTGAAGAGCCATGGTTCATCACCACAACACCAGCGCTCTTGAATTTTCCCTATGTCCAAGGTTTCGAAATTTTTGCGCATGATATCTCGAAAAGAACTGAGTAGTTGTATGACTTCCTTCACAACCTCCACAGGCTCTTTTTTCATGCTCTTTGGCCATGTCAGTTCCGGTCGCTTCTCTGGCTCGCCTGGTCGCAACAGGATTTTGAGTCGTTTCTTTACGTCGTCCATGAGGTCCTTCGCTGCGTTTGAATCGTCGAGTAAATCTTTCCGGATGATCAGTTGTATTGGTGCTGAAGTATTCTGCCGACCGAGAACATTCTTATTGTAGTAAAGGTTGTTGGGTGTAGGAGGACCATCAGTAGAAGAGCGGGAAGAGCGAGAACTAGCATTGGAAGCAGAGGAAGAAGCTGTAGAGTAATTTGGTTGGTGATCCAGCAAGGCTGCAGCAAAGATTTCGGCGGACGCAATGACACGTCGTTCTGAGGAGGTGAAGATCTAATTTTGTACGTGAGCGAAGCGAGGCAATGAACTTTTGTTGTATACATACCGTAACGTTCTGCAAAACTTCACGATCTACATCAAAGCTGAGGTAATCAAGAGTCACTGTCAGAAAAAAAACGCACTCATGATAGATATATCTTTCTTCATGTTCTCTCCCAAGTCCCTCGATTGGTACCGAGCTGCATGCGTGAACTGCTAGGATAAGTTTAATGGACATGTTGGCAAAACAATCGACATACCTCGCCACCCCACTTAAAGACCAGCGTGAGTTTCGTGAGCGATCTAGGATGGCCAGCTTGCTTTTTTGAATAGACAGGCTTTAATTGTGCTTTGGTACCTGGCAAATCTATTTTGCTAAATAGAGCGCCATTCAACTGGGTTAATTTCGCAAGTTCTTCGCCACTTGCCCCAAGAGCTTTCGATTCTTCGACCGCACTTGCAATTTTGGTCAGTTGTTCCTTCTCTCGGAGAATGATTTCTTCCGTTTCGCCGTTGAGAAGCTTAACAAAAGGCTGAGTCCATGCTTCACCAATGGGAAAGTTGCTTATAGAATATGAGCCCATGGTAGTAAGTCTTGCAGAGGGATCACCTACAATTTGAGTTTCTGCTTTGGGGTACGATCAGCGTGTCTGAAGACAGTGACATTGGCTTTAAGAAGCCAAGTGGGCGCTTCTTCGATGGTGGTTTCGGTGGCAGGGAGGGCGCGGCTAGGAGACGATGAAACCTGGCTACATAAGGATGCGAGTATTTCGGCCGCCTTATCTTGAAGAGACATGTCAGCACAGAGTAAAACAGATATCCACGACAGATAGGATATACAGCAGGAATACACGCGTAGGCCACGAGCTTCAAACACGATTGAGTATCCTTACCATAGTAAGATTCATTCCCTTTCACAAAACTCCATCCATTTACATCTATGACCTGACTTTTGCGCCCGTTATCACATCTGAGCATATCATAACCGCAAACGCGTTGACCGAACCCTTCGCATATTCGGGAAGCCCATGCCCTTTCTTCATCTGTCAGACGGGTAATGAACCTGGCCAGACGAGGGTTTGAATAGTTTGATGGCCAGTTGAAGTCTGACACACCGGATTTCTTTTCCCTCTGTATTTCTTCTCACTACACCATCGACTACAGGCGATTTTCGCGTTTCGGCGTGAGTATAGTCTTTTCCAACGGTATAAACTTTGATGTCCTCTGAATTGTCGACATCGATGAACTGTTCATAGATATACGAACCATCCGTTCTGGGATGATTCAAACTTGAATCCAGTTCGCTGGATTTGTTTCCAACCTGCAAGATTGGAGCTGACGACAAACTCGAAAAATTTCTGTGCATACCTTACGGAATAAGCGACGACCCCCACCGCCTCGGAAGTAGATGTAGACGTTGTGATCTTCACCACTCACAGGCTTCTCAACAAATGGCTTCTCGAGGACGTTCCCGTCAATGATGATAGCATCTCCGTCCTCTCTGAGGGAAACTTCCGGAGTAACTTTATATCCACCGAGTACGATGCCCAACTTCTGCTTCATGTGGTCGCGCAAAGTGGCATCAATCTGGGGACCACCGTCTCGGGATACTTCGAGACGTCTGGGCGTAGGAACTTTGAGGTGATCTAAAATAGCAGCCACTAATCTTCTGTCCCATAACAGCGCCTGGGGCATAAGGTCGTTGATGCAAAACGGATTCCGAAGTTTGACATAAGATATGGCCTTGTCGAGAGGGAAGTCGGTCGAGAAAAATGAGATGAGGATATCACAACGAGGCCAATTTTCGACATCTGAAAGGCTCAGAATATGCATGTTATCGGGAAGAAAGTCGTGTACCTTCATCTAATATTACTTTATCTCCAAACACTTTTACCTCAATTGTACCTCTAGATCTTTCAACGATCCGTATCAGGATCTCCCTCATGGCCCGGGACCTTGCCTTCACGTCCATTGCGCATACACCCAAAATGACAGGAGCAACAGGTTGGGCAGAACCAGCATCTTGGAATGCATCGTGTGACCCAATAGATGAAGGAGAAGAGGAACGAGTGATAAGAGAGCTGGACCGGGGCGATTGACGCTCTGTAGGAGAGTTGAAAAAGTTTGAAATCCGTGACTGACGGTCCCAAGTTGGCATCCTAGGACTGAGTAACAGTAACTGAAACCAGACTGAAACTTTCTACAGAGAAAAAAAGCGACACGCTCTATTCTCGTGCTGATGACAAAGCATATAAGCGCCCGTTTACTATTGGTCAATAATTGCTCGCACAATTGCCTCGTTATAACGTCACTAAGAGTCGATCACTAATATTTCAATTCAACAACTTTCGCCATTACTTCGCTCTTTTGTTTTGTGACTAACATTCATACCCAAGGTCATGGCCGAGACTCACTCTCCGAGTAACTATAAAGTTCAACCGACAATGGTCAGAGGAAGCTCCAAATCCTACTATCGACACGCAATGGACGCTTCACGCGGCGAGCGAATCACTGTCGTTCACCTGTCGAACCTTCACTGTAGCAGGTAAATAAATATTCCAGAAATTCTTCAAAATATTTCTCATATTTTATCTAGCTGTGTGCAAACTATCGAGCGCGCTCTTGGTCAACTCACACCTCCACCGTCTGTAGTCGAGACCTCTATCGTCTTACAGTCCGTCAAGGTGTACCATGACCCCAAGCTCTCCGTCGCTGCGATACGGAATACCCTGGCTGACTGTGCATTCGACGTCGTATCAGATTCGACGTCGGACCTTGCTGCGACTCTCAACCAGCGACCGTCTTTGCTTTCCGGAAAGTCTTTGAAACATATTCAGAATTGTAAGCTCTGCCAAGAAGAAGCAGCCCAGGATGAAAAACCTTCTCAAAGTCTACTGCCAGCTGTGCCACACGCAGAACAATCTTCGATCCAGGACGTAGGACCATTCAAGGTCACCTTGTCCATTGGAGGCATGACTTGCTCTTCATGTACTAACACCATCACCGAGGTTTGCAAGGAAGTTCCTGGAGTATCTGACTTGGTTGTCAGCTTGCTCGACAATTCAGCTTCAGCCGTTGTGGAAAAACAAGATATTGCCCACGACCTTGCTTCAGCTATTGACGATTGCGGGTTCGAAGCTAACGTTATGACGATCAAACCTCTACAGCATTCATCGAAGCCGACCCAAGGAATGATACGCACCGTCTCCTTCAAGGTAGATGGCATGTATTGCCAGTGAGTATCAGTGAATCGTTTTCACTGCCTCTTGACCTGACGTGAAAAACCCTTTTTAGGCATTGTCCACCCAAGATCAATTCCGCGCTAGAATTCATGAACTCCATAACCATTCTGAAATCAATACAGAGCTACAACGACCCCGTTTTGACGATATCCTATCAGCCGAATCCCGTATCTTTCACTATCCGCCATATCTTGCTACACATGCGGACTTCTAATCCCGAATTCAAATTCAGCGTATACCACCCCCCTACTGTCGAGGAAGTATCGCGTAGGATACAGCGTCTTGAACAACGAAACCTTCTCCTTCGATTACTTTTCACGGTCATCCTCGCCATTCCAACCTTCATCATTGGAATCGTTTACATGTCTCTGGTCCCTGCTGGAAATTCCGCGAAAACATTCTTCATGGAGCCTATGTGGACTGGAAATGCATCTCGCGCACAATGGGCTCTGTTCTTCCTAGCTACCCCAGCGATGTTCTACAGCGCTGGAATCTTCCACCGAAGAAGTATCAAAGAGATCCATGCGCTGTGGAAAAAGGGGAGCACAGTTCCGATAATTAAACGCTTCACAAGATTTGGCAGTATGAATCTCTTGGTCTCCTCTGGAGTTTCCGTTGCATATTTCTCTTCCATTGCTCTTCTTGCTCTGGCTGCAGCTCAGCCGAGATCCCCGGCGGGCCAAGGAGATCAGACCACCTACTTTGATTCTGTCGTTCTCTTGACCATGTTTCTGCTAATAGGTATGTGTTTTTCTTCTTTCCTTTTGTCTATCTGACGTCGAACACGTAGGCCGATATTTGGAATCTTACAGTAAAGCTCGGACTGCAGATGCCATCAACTCTCTTGCATCGCTGAAACCGGCGGAAGCGTATTTGCTCGGTGTCTCCGATGACTGGTCCACTAGGTCGTCTTTTGAGGAGCTGCCAAATTCTATTCAAGAAAAAGGTGCAGGATTTACCAAGGTTGAAAAGATCCCCGTGGATCTCCTTGAGCTTGGCGACATCGTTCGCGTCCCCCATGGTTCTTCTCCGCCTGCAGACGGAATCATTGTCTCTGGGGAATCCGGGGTTTTTGATGAGAGCTCTTTAACTGGAGAGTCCAAGCCCATCAAGAAAGAAAGTGGGGACAAGGTTTATGTGGGCACCATCAATCGTGGAGACGTCGTTCATGTCAGAGTTGTGGATATCAGCGGTGCTACTATGTATGTGATTTGACCAAGAATCTTGCGTGATGGCTAATCTCAACATAGGTTGGACAACATTATGGAAATTGTCCGCGAAGGGCAAACCAGACGTGCGCCTATGGAACGTATTGCCGACATTGTCACGAGTTTCTTCGTTCCAGTGGTCACCTTATTGGCTATCATCACTTGGATTATATGGCTTGCACTTGGAGAGTCCGGAAGGCTTTCTGCAGATAACTTGGCTAACGTGACAGGAGGATGGCGTGAGTAGTCCAAATTAGCTCAGAAGCGGTTTCTTGATCCTCACTACGAATTTCAGCTGTATGGTCGCTTGAATTCGCGATTGCTGTCTTCGTCATCGCTTGTCCGTGTGGAATAGGACTGGCGGCACCTACCGCGCTTCTGGTAGGATCGGGCCTTGCTGCAAAATTTGGAATTCTGGCCCGAGGCGGAGGTGAAGCATTTCAAGAAGCGTCCAGACTAGACGTCTTAGTTTTTGATAAAACGGGTACCATCACCGAGGGAAAGCTCCAGGTTTCCGATGTAAAACACATACCCTCTGATTCATGGGATGAGCAGACAATACTGGGGATGGTAGATGAAATCGAAAGTACTAGCTCACATCCGTTGGCTGTTGCCATTCGAGGATTTTGCCAAAGGAACAACGCTCGACCTCAATCTGGATCCTCTTTTTCAGAAACGGCGGGCAGAGGATTGTCTGCCTCTTTCCAATCGCTTTCTTGCTCGGTTATCATCGGCAATGAACATTGGATGCAAGAGCATGGTGTAACGATAAACGAAGAGCTTCGTGATAGCTCGGACTCTTGGAAATCTGAAGCCAAGAGCGTGGTTTTTGTGGCAGCTCAACGTGTCGCTCAAAACGCATGGGAGTTGTTGGTCATGTTCGGCGTGGCCGATGTTATCAGGCCCGAAGCACCCAATGTTATTTCATGGTGTCTGAAAGCAGGCATTGATCCATGGATGATATCTGGGGATAACGAGAAAACGGCTTTAGCTGTTGCAGCAGCTGTGGGGATTCCTGCTTCTAATGTCATTGCTGGTGTTCTTCCCCAGGCAAAGGCGAGTGATATTTTCCCATCTCCATTCTCAGTTCCTGACATCGTCGCCACGATCAACCAGGCCGAAAAGATACAGTGGTTGCAGAGAGGCCGTCCAGTCTTACCTTCCACAAACAATGCCGAGGAGATGCCTCAGAATCATTTCATCGTTGGTATGGTTGGTGATGGAATCAACGACGCGCCCGTAAGATTTCAATTACATTAGCATGTTGAAACGTCTTTTGTTAATCGTTCCTTCTGATGTAGGCTCTTACCCTCGCAGATGTAGGAATAGCCATAGGCACTGGCAGTGCGTACTAGTGTTTGACCATTTCACCAAAGTCTTGACTCGTCTTCTAGGCGATGTTGCCATCTCTAGTGCTAGTTTCATCCTGCTCTCCGCCGAGCTGCAGGGACTGATCAATCTCATCGGTCTTTCCAAGGCTGTGATTAGAAGGATAAAGTTCAACTTTGTAAGTGAATTGTTGTCGCGCATCTTTCAAGAGAAGTCTTAACGTTCTATGTACACGCAGTTATGGGCGGCGATGTATAATGTAGCTGCGGTACCCATTGCAGCAGGCGTCATCTACCCGGCAGGACACGTTCGTCTTGACCCAGTCTGGGCCTCCCTTGCCATGGCCTTATCGTGCGTGTTTCTCACAGAATGGATACCATTCCGGCACTGATGTCTCCATAGCTCCGTTTCTGTCATATCCAGTTCACTAATGCTAAAGTTATACAAGCCTCCCAGGCCTTGAACTTGAGGCCTTGACAAATCAATTACTTACCATGCCGTTTATCCTATACCGTAGACGTCCTATGATGCACTCATGCATGATCTAATTGATGATTGATTTCGCGTTGTAGAAAGCGATATGATTTGGCATGAAGTTAGGCTGTAGAACAAACTTTGGAGGCACGCAAGAACATTCGGAAAACTGATAAATAAAGCAGATACAAACAACCCAACCCTTCAATAGAGAGAAAGAAAGCGGAAAAGTAGCTGATACCTGCAAGCAAGTAGATTAGCCAAGGACTGTTCAGCTCTGAACAAAGAGAACATCCAGTAGAAAACTATGAAAAATTGGAAGTGACGGGGGTGTCGTAAGCAGAATCTTTTGGAAAAGAAGAGAAAACATGAGTGTCCTGAAAGCCTGCCAGCAACACCATAATACAGTGTTACAAGTATCGCATCAATATAATACTACAAACACCGAGCGGTAACTTGGTGAAACGGTCAGCACGATTAAACAGTTATATCAGTAGATTGAACATGTACCTTAGTTCCGACGTGGAAGGGGAACTGTGACACTGTCTCTGTCAAACCCTAGTGGAAATGACGATAGATCACTGGTGATGGCAAGTGTATCGAGGCTTGCGCGCTGACGCCCACTGAAAGCCGAGGAGGTTGCTACTGAATCCCTCGAGTTGCCTGTGTCTATTTGGAAAGGGAAAGATCCCAGACCAGTCGAAGCGGTGGACAACTGAGAACCTGTTGACATGCCTAAAGTCTTCCTATCTGGGGTAGGCAGTTCGGAACCCGAATCCAACCTTGCAGGATCAGAGTCTGTAGCCGAAAAATTCTGAGTGCTCATCGGTGAAGGAGGAGACACGGTGAATGACTGTTGAGCGAGTGGCGAAAGAGGAGGCGATCTAGCCGGGCGATTCGAGATGGGAGAAGGGGGAACAAAAGGAAACGATTCGAGAATAGAGTCTGCAGTAGCAGACATAGCCGAAGAAGCTGATAATCGCCTGTTCTGAAGTCCACCCTGGGCTTGCGCCTGCGCTTGAGCATGAGCAAGCGCCCTTTGCTGTTGCTCTTCAAAAGTGTTATGTTCTGTATTCGCAGTTGACGGATTCACGAGCTTTCCCATGGTAGTACGTGTCCTGGGAGTCAACACACCCGACTCACTGCTGAGTTGACTCAGACCAAGGTTGACACGAGTAGCGTTAGCAATATCAATAACCGAGCCTGCTTGTGTGCTAACGCTCGAAGGACGACTGTTATCGTCGCTTTTTGACCAAGGGACGCGGTGACCGGTGGGCGCCCAATCTGGGCCAGTATGGAAGGCTGGAGAAGGCTCACCAAAGGTTGTTTGTGAGGCTGCAGGTGAAGACGCCATTGTAGTACGAGTAGAGTGTTTATCGCTGAAGGGATTGCCGCCTTCCTCGGACGTAGTGATGGAAATCGCGTCAGAATGAAGATCAGATGGACCGAAAGACGATGCAGCCAAGGGAGATCGAACGGCCGGTTTCGAAGTTGAAACGCTGGGCTTTAACCCTTCGGCGGTCGTGGGGGAATGACCGGGGGCGTTGACCATCTCAGCTTTGACCACTCCAAGGACTTGGCGTACAGCGCCTTGCTTGGGAGTTATGATCATGGGTGCTTCATTGAGGAAATCACTGGAATAACTCGCACTGGACATGTACGAGTTCCTTGAGATACCCGACACACCCGAGCGCGTGGACATCGAGTAATCTCCTTTCTGCTTGAGCGAGTCATGGGAAACATTCACATGGTCCAAGTTGAGTTCAACGTCCGGGGTACGCGCGGGACGCATTGGCGAAGGGGACCGCGTATGGTCTACCTCAGACGACGCAGCCGCAGAGTGCTGTGTTTCCGGAGTGACAAGCGCAATAGGAATGACATTGGTCCCTTCCGTGCCTGTTGTTTGAATGGAATGAGTGTCCTCAAACGGATTAGAACGCATAGATGTTCTCTGAGTGTTGTTCCCAGAGGTGTGATGGGACGATGATTGAGATTCTGGATCAAGGTCGATGGTTGTATTAGAGTTTGACGAATACACACGAACAGTGTTTAGTTCTGTGGGATGGGCAGACGTAGTGGAATGATGTTTCTCCATTGGGTCTGGACGGTTCAGAACGTCAGCTGCCGCTGCGGGAACATCCTTCACTTCCGGTGTGGGAGGAGTGCTGCGGAAGCGAGGGCTGCGACGATACCAGAAAAAGAGGGCGAAAGCAATCGCCAGAAAAACCAGAGAGCCAATGACGGCGCCAGCCACAGCACCTGCGCTGATACCTCCACCTGAACTGGAAGAACTTTGTGGGATATCTTGACATTCATAATACGCGCACTGTGTGCATGATCTAAGGGAAAAAGTTGAGCTATAAGACAAGATAAGATTGACGCAAAGAGATTGTACTTGTTGATGAAAACGCAGTTCTGGTCTGTGGAACAACTGCAAGAGGGAACGTCGCAGTCTTGGACACAGTCGTCTCTGGCGCCGAGGAGAGCGTTTATATGCATGATAGATAAACTGAGGAAAGAATGTGGAGAGAGTTTGACGAAATAAAGGAAGAATAAAGGATCCTATTACTGATTTCCAGCAGCGTCGAGTGGAGGAAGAGGAAGAAGAAATGAAGTAAACCTCTGGGCTCGGTCGACGTTGGTGTGTAACCAGGGATTTTGTCACGGTCACAGCTCAGATTTTATCCGGAAACAATTGAAAATTCTCAACACTGCTTTCTTTTCTACCATATGGCTCAACATGAAATCATCGACCTCACCCTTCCTTCTTCGCACTCACCCTACGCCTTATCTCTTGATGAAGACCTTCAGATCATGCCACAGCTGAAAAAGCGCAAACTCAGTCGTTCTAGAAATCATAACAAATCCACCAAGAAATCAAGATCAGAATCCCCATTAGACGACTCTGAATTATTCCTTTTCGATTCCAATCCATCTGATGAATTACGGCCGAAGGTATCTCCTCTATCCGAAAAGGACACGCCTAAAGGAACACTTTTGCTGCCAGCACACGTCTCAGTCGTTGGCTCTGTTCCCGTCGAGATCATTGCTCCAGACTTGGAAGACCAGGACTATGTTGAATACCTTGACTACGGAGACCGCGATGTGCGCATTCTTTCTTCCCGCCTTTCTGTTTCCCTCATTTGGACCATATCACAGGAGTTGGAAATACCACGATATTTCCAAGTCGAATCCAACAAACCGAAAGCGCCTAGCGTGAATATATGTAAACGTTGTGGCGCAAAAGGAGAACACAAAACCAAAGAATGTTCTGTAATCATAGTGCGTATATAGATATTGCTCCGAGTGATAGGACCTGAAAGTTTTTATGCGTAGTGCCTCACATGCGGCGTTCGCAATGAACATTCCACGTATTCTTGCCCGATCAGTAAAGTTTGCTTCGTGTGTGGAATGAAAGGTCATCTGAGTGGGGTCAGTTGCCAGTACCATTCTTTCAGTGTATGTCTCTTATGCTTCTGTGCAGAGCTGTCCCAATCGTGGCAAGCATGCAAACACTTACGATGATTGCGATCGGTGTGGCTCTTCCTCTCATGCAACGAATGTACGTACCCCAAAATCTGTTATTGTTTTCGTCCACCGACAATACAAACAGGAATGCCCTACACATTGGCGGATATACCAGTACGTGCCAGATGCAACCCGAATCAGTATAATGCAAGCTCGCCAAGCCAAGAAGTCACGTCCTTTGGGTGCAGGTGGTGAAGGTTATATCGCGGAAGATAGCTGGTGCTATAACTGCGGTGAATGCGGTCATTGGGGGGATGTGCGTGCATTCACTCAACTCCATCCTACCTTCGCATCTCATCCTCGTATAACGTAGGATTGTGAAGTAACAGGTCATGTTCATGACATACCAGATGATACCTCTGCTTTTGGAAACGCCAATCTCTGCGTAGGCCCTTTCTCTGAAATCGAGACGGGCAAGAGTGATCGTGCGTTGCAAGAATGGGAACTAGATGCACCAGAGTGGAATGACTGGGGTGGCCGCGTACCGACCAATGTTGGACGACAGGCCAAGAAAAAGGAGATGGCTAGGATGCGTGCGACGTTTGTAGAAGAGGATGATGAAGATTCTTTCATCGGTCTTGCGAAACTCACCCGCGACGGGTCTAGGAAAAACGTCGGGAAGAGCCCCAAACCGCCAAGTCAGCCGAAGAAGATGCGATTCGAATTAAATGTGAAAGGCGCAGCTAATAAAGCGCCGCCAAGTCTCCTCAATAGGATCACAGATGCAAACACTAAGGGTCCTGGAAGGCCCAAGGACGACGGACTCGGTGGGCATCATCGCTCACACAGCAGTGGGCGTGATAGAGAGAAGCATGGTTACCATGACCGAGATAGACCCAAAGAAGAAAGAAACTCGAAGAGGACCAAGGATCGAGGCAGAGAAGAGCGAGGCCCACGCTACAAAGGAGGGTATTCGAACGGGTTCAGATGATATGTTTGATTCCGGCTCATGCATTCACAGTACTATTCGTATAGACGTACATAGTTCACATTTTCTTGGTTGAGGTTTTGTGAATCGTAAGATCTACGCGGCGAGCCACCATCGCAAATGTGAACAACGTCAACAATACGGTTGCAACGGCCATAGGTTTCCGTAGATGAGCGGTTATCGGTACTCGGTAGGAAACCTAGGAAGAGTGTTACTACGGATCAAGAGGTTCTGTCTCTGTTTGTACTCACGTATATAGGTTTTGCATGTTTGTTAGTGAGGTTTTTGTATTTGAACGTCACCATGGGTCGTCCAATGGTATCAAGATATGTGACATGAGTTGATACATCGTTGGACAGAGCAGGGAATGGCGCAACATAATCAACATCACTTTGGAAAGAGATTGTCAGAATCACGGCTACCTTTGATGACATTGACTACTCACGTAGCGCCCTCTGGTAGAATGATTGATAACTCTGCATCGTTGACCACAGCCCCAGGAATTTCCGTCATCACAGGCACACTGACAATGTACTTTCCTGTTTTCGAATCATAGCTGCCCGAATCACCCAACGATGCATCCCATCCAAGGGTGTATGTGTAATTCCAGCCTCCCATAATGGGGTATCGTGGCTTCAACTCAATGATACTGTTTTGTGTATTCTTTGACCCACGAGCGACCGAAGGAGCGACGCGCAGACGCGAAGTCGAAACATTTCCAATCTGGTCAATGTAATAGGTGTTTCTGATACCAGGTGGAAGTTGGACGGTGAACAAGGGAAGAACGTGAGGAGCGCCTCGACCATAGAATGATTGAGTCTGGTGTTGAAGCCGCGAAAAATGGCCTTTGAGTCTACATAGCAAAGTTTCATGAATCGACTGAACTGCTGAAATGGACAGCTAAGACGTACTGAGGTCCTGCATTGTGAAGAACGATATCATCTTGAATATTGAGATTGGCTCCCCAGTGACTTATTTCTGCTGCACGTTTGAGACTGAGGACCTCTAAGACAGGATAATCATAGTTATAGTGCAACACCACGGGTTGTTGATATCTTGCAAGGAATTCTGGAGTGGCGGACGAAGGAATGTTGTTGTAAGGACCATATGTTACGGTTGCTCCAGACTTGGTCACTGGGCTTTCAAGGGTAAAGGCCTGGACGTTATCCGGTGTGGTATAGGATAAGATACCAGGGGATGAAGACCTGAATAATCGTTAACATCTCAGCTGACGACACAGCCGTGGAAACATACTTGAGCTTGGTGCGTTGGACACTAGTATTGTAAGGACTCAGAACGAAGAGGGAAGTCTCATATTTGAGCGATTGTTTCTCGTCCTGAGCTGCTTCCTTTGGCCACGGCCAGGTAGCGTGAGTCTGCACAGTTTCAAGAACAAGGTTGAGAGTTGCCCCAGCGTCGAGAGGTGTCTCTAGATTGACGTCCAGATTATGGAATTTGCTGCAGGTTCAAGTGTCAGATCACAGGGAAGAACGAGACGAGATCATGGTCATACGAACCTACCAGCCGGTGCACCGCTATAGGTGATAGTCAAAGGATGCTGCTTCCCTTTGACATTCACCTCCAGCCAGCTGGTGTTGAATATCTCTTCTTCTGTGAGAGTGATGGTGTAAACATTAACAGCGTCCTTAAGAGCCTTGAGAGCGAAAGTTGTGGTAACGTGGACCAGAGAGCCGCCGAGGTCAATGGTACGGACGATGGCAGAGTTCTCGAATGGTTGACTGGATGCTGAAGATGAGGCAGCTGCTGCTAAAGCTACTAGAACGCAAGAAATCGCGTTCGACAAACGCAGCATATTTGGTGGAAGAAGTTGAAGATAGAGTTGGGCTATACGTGTCGCTCATGGCGCTTATTTTCTAGCGCTGCTTCATCCTCAAAATCTCACTAAGTGCTACATAAGTTGTTTGAATGCTGAGAGATGCTGAGTGCTCTGTTGTTTTTCGTAAAAGTTGTTTTTGTGACGGTATGCTTGCGCGCGCATCATGGCCACAAGAATAGGTTTGTATTTCTACCAAGCCCACATAGCTCCTGGATTCCGTATCGGTTTGTTTTCCCTCACAGCTGCAGCAGAAACAATCTTCTTCAACTTGTACGCCCGCTCCTTTGCCTTTTTCTCTTCTACCGTCATTCCTTCCTTCAGCACAACGTGCATCTTGGCTTGTTTATGCTTTCGGATACCCATGTGCCCACGTCCTCGAGGTTCTATGCGCTTGACGACCTTTCCTTTATTCACCCATGCCTCGGCTAGTATTACAGTTAGCCATGCAGACGAAATGAGTATGAAGTGATGAAGACGGACCAACGACCAATTTCGATAGGTCGAGATGCTTATACCGAGACGCATGATCTTTTGCGGTAGCTAACATGTTCATGATTCGTTTACTAGCCCGTTTCTCACTGAATTGCATTTGGAGAATTGCATAGTCGACCGGTTTCCCTGATATCTGGTTTCCGAGCATGTTGAGCTTTCGAGGAGAGATTTTGAAGTAAGTCGTAGAATATTTGTGCTGAACAGATGATTGGACGGGTAAGGACTAGAACGGATAGTTGATTATTTCGACACGTACTGAAGTTGCTGCTGCTGGTTTTTTAGACGACTCCGCTTTCTTGGCTTTCGCCGAAACGACGACTGACTTGGAAACGGAATCCTCCGTTTTGGGAGCAACAGACTTGGTCTGTTCGAACAAACTGAGCTGACCCTCTTCTCTTGCCTCTTCTCTTGCAGCCTGGATTTCCTCCTTGGTCTCTTTTATCCGTCGGTCAGCGGAAAGCTTCTGCCTCAGCCAGTTAAGAGGATTGTAGGTGCTTGCACTGTGTCCACGAATATCAGAGCTCTGATTACCGAACGAGAGAGTTTAAATGCAATGCGAACTTTCGAGTTTGTACGAAGCCAGGCTTGACAGTTGGATGCACGATAGATATTGAGCGCGTCACTGAATCATTGTGAGGAGTTTTGAGTACAGAACGTGGATTGTTTCTTACCATTGAGAAGGCCTCTCTGCATCGCAAATGAGAGTATAGGTGAAGGTCTTGATCAAGTCACGTTACAGCCTCAGGCTGTTACAGCAGGTTACAGCGCGTTTCTACTTTTCACCGCTTCACCCACCGTCCACGTACGCCTGCCCTGCCTTCACTTTTACTATTAGGCCTCTTCTTCGCTCACGAAACCGATGTTGGGCACTATATTCTATGTCTCTATACTACTTGTGAATGCCATGGCCGTATTGAGTGAAGACCGATTCCTGGCGCGAAGTACGTGTTCATGATGCGCTACGTTCCGTGTCACTCACTTTCCCTAGTTGGCTGGACTTCTGCTCGCCCTCAAAGTAATCATAACCCAGGCTTCCAAGCCTATGATCAGCCAGGTTTCGGTCAGGAAGTCGGAATTAAAACAAAGATCATAGACCTCATCAGTGCTGTGCGGACATTGTTACGAAGTACGTCTTCGATTTGTCTCCCAACTCAATACAGGCTCTCATATTGTCCACAGTACCGTTGATTGCAGTAAACATTCTGGTCATCTTATACGAGTTGATACTCGGTGGTTAGGGAATATACGATTTTCTTCACTTTCAACTATCATTCTTTTCGCATTTGGAATTGCTTTCGAAAATCATATGCATCCACTAGGAGTTACACGTCGTGTTCAAACCCATGCAAAGTCAATAGGCTACATCCTCGAGGCGTCGGGACTCTACATAAAGCCAAAGTCAAGAACCGTCTATAACCATTTGACAGTCAGGACCGAACTTACCCCTGGAGAAAAGTTAACAATCCATGGCCTCCTTTTGGAAGCATGCAGTCATAGTAAACTCCGGAGTTATTGGCCCTCCCTAGCTGATATATCAACATTGTTCCTTTCCATTTCCAGACACCTGTATCGATTCCTCCTGGCTTTTCTTCCAACATCAACTGAAGTGGAATCTGGTTTGTTCCAGGTGCTTCTTCTGTACCATTGATGATATTGACGGCGTGAATACTCGTCTCGTTGATATATCGCCACAAGCGGCCACGATGAATGTAGAACAGCGGAATTCCACCAGCACCAGTTGTTATCGTCAGATTTCCAACCGTGTCTGGTATGTTTAGTCAGATTGATTGTTGGAGGATCGAGGACGATGGTACTCACTTGGTGGACGAACATTTAGGTGTCTAGCCGCCGACTTTCGGCTGTGACCTTCTCGAAGAGCTTGTAAGGAGGACAATCCAGGTATGAGCGAGCCTATGGAATATTGGCCGGAGAATGTTGGCACGGCTGGAACTATCTCAGCCCAGAACAAGAGCACACATAGGATGATGGCGCGACCGTAGAGGTTCATGACGACTCGAACTCATGGTATCAAGTTTAGCAGCCTTAAGTATTAGACCTATAGGGTGTGTTTTCCCGCAGATGTAGGGCAACGTGTCCTGGATCCAGTCAGTTTGAAGTGATTTCCGAAATTCTACCCAGCTAAATTCCGCGAACAGCCAGTAAGAAAGAAGCGGAATTGCAGAGATGATGATGACTCATGAGAAAGACGTGACCTCAAATTTCGATGAATATGGTCCGTGCGCCGAAATAGATGGCTTTGTTTTCACGTCCTTCTGCGCGAACTTTCACAATTGTCGTTCCCTCACGCTCACTTCGTACTCAAGCTTCGACAGTGGGTCGCCCTCATGGCTCTTTTGAGCCTCATGCACCCAGGATACGGTCATCGAAGAAGTCTTCTTCTCCAACAGAGAAGCCCATCACACAATACAGGTCGAAATATTTCGATCCCTCTTCCAAAAACACCAAAGCTGATGGCAAAGTCCTCCTTGAGCCTCACATACTCTCTGCGCGGTTGAAGAAGCTATGTGATGGAGGTCAAATTGATACAGCTGTCGCCATGCTGAAGAACTCTCCTCTGGATGCCCAGAACGTGCCCGTATGGAATACATTGATCTGGGAGTGTTTGAAAGTAGAACGTTTTCGACTGGCGTACGAGCTTTATACTGATGCATGTCTTCGTGTCTTCTCTTGATCTCAACTCACTGATTTCAAATTCCAGATGAAGCGACGGGGTCATCGGCCCAATACTCGGACTTTTCAAACCCTCATGAATGGTCTATCTCGGATAGAAGATTGGGAGTCACATACAAAACAACTTGTACATGCCCATTCTATCCATCAAGCTTTCATGCGTCACACAGATGCTGTCAAAAAGCATGATTCCTCGAGCGCTGAGCTTTCCCTAACACCAGTTGCTGCCTACATAAAGATCCTTGGCGCAGTGGGCCTTCATCAGGAAATTTTCGATGTGTTCTACAGTCTGGATACGGAAGGTCCTTGTGCGCCCGACCACGTCCTGCTCACCGCCATGTTCCAAGCATTATCCTTGAAGCCTAACACGGACACAGGAGACTTCATTCAAAACGCAGCTACTGCAAAGTTATTGTGGAATCTCACTCTGAAGGCATCACGGAGAAGCAAGTTCCAGATCGACGGGTTTTTGGTCTCTTCTGCGATTCTGGCCCTTGCGCGGGGCCGTGCTGTAGATCAAGACTTTGCCTTCGACCTCGTAGAGAAATATTTTGGCCTCGTTGCACCTGACGGAACTAACGGAATTGATGCATCTGCCACGTCCAAAGAAACCAAGGATACAAGCACTATTCCCCTTCAGCCACAGTCATTTGCTGCCATTTTGACTCTCTGTCGGAATAGCTCTCGACCCCTCCATGCTATCAACTTCTTTGGTGCTGTACTTCAGCGGCCGGAATCTAGAGGTGGACCATCCATCATAGACCGTGCTCATGTTGAGCAAGTTCTACAGTCACTCATTGCCGTCGACATCCCGTCCTCCTCAGAGAAAGCCCTAGAGCTCGTTGAGTGGATGCTCGCTCAAGAAATCAAGCTTCCATCTACCGTTGCCACAAAGATTCGACCTACGTATACGACATACAATCTCCTTGTTTCTCAAATCTGCAGGTTAGAGAACAACTGGCGCGTTGCCGCCAAAGCTTTCGACCTCATGACAGGCTATCATTGTCACGACTTCATGGACGGGATGGAGGAGAGTCGGCCCCGCCTCGATCATCGTTCATTTGGAAAGAACATCCCTCCCACAGCAGAGATACTATCGAGCATGATGCGCATTGCGATTGGCTCTCAGAACAGAGCAAACATTCGTCAGGCTTTACGCTTAATCCACCATGTTGGGATTCAATCGTTGATGCAGCCCTCGCATGCTCTGGAATCGAGAAAAGCATCGAAAGAAAAACATTTCTACGTCTCCAAGTTGGCGCAAGGTGTTCTCGAGGGCATAGAAATTTTATACTCTTCGGATACACCTTCTGATCGACCGCGAGATCATGATATTTTGCGATGGAAGTCGCTTAGGGCTGAAGTCAAAGAAATACTGTCAAGACGGGAAGCGGAGCATGACTTCATACCCAGTATTCGTCAAAAGCCAGTCAGAAATTCCGATGACGGGCGAGGGCAAATGAAGAGGCTGTCGAGATCCAGTTAGAGTGTTACAATTTCATTAGTGATCGACTAATATACTACCCCATTGCATCCTTGACTAAGTCCGTCCAAAACTAAACGATGTTATTGACAAGTAAGGAGCACCCAAATGAACAGATTGACAAAAAGAAAGAATCGGAATGTATGCGAGCTGGCTTGAGAAAGTAACAACGATCAAAGCAGGATATACGATGTAAATGAAAAGATACAGGTCCGTGTGATTATATACGAGTAGGTTCCGTACTCAAGCAATGCTCATTGGACGATCCCCTGATGAGCCCTCTGGCCCGTGGGCCCTCAGGAAAGACGGATTAGGCGTCATCGTTATGTCCTCCTCTAAGGGATGCACTTGTTGAGGAGTTGGCATGGGTGGAGGTGTACCTCCCATACTGATGGGTCGATCGATGGCCCTAGCTTCGTATTGGAATCTCGCACGAGGGGGCGAAAGCTGTTCGTCCTGCATGTTAGGCTGGGGACTATTCAGACTACTAGGACCCGCGATGCTCGAGCTTGTGCTGGGTTGACGAGAGGCTCTCATCGGAGAACGTGGAGGCACAAACGGCTGGTCCTCCGGGCCATCTGATCTCGCAGCTGCGGCAACAAATGGTTGATAAGGGTTATTAGACGGCATCCCCATACTCCTTGGCCGCTCGTCAGAGAATTCACGGAAACCAGGCGATGGAGGACTGAACAGAGCATCCTCAGGAGACATATCCTGGTGGAAACTACGCTGCGAGGGAAGAGTGGCAAGACTTGTCGGACGATCAATTCCTTTGCCTGCTCGGATCGAACCTTCGTACTTCTTGAAATGAGGCGAGGGTGGAACGAACACTGTATCTTCTGTCAATGCCATAGAGATCGGTTCGTAGGTATGAGGCTCGGCCGTGGCAGCACTGTCCCGGGTGTTCAAAGGCATAGGGCTCATTCTACCGAGAGGAGTTCGTGTATTCAAGATACGCTGCCTCTTGTTCTTCTTTGTCCTTCTGCACAGAAGAACGATACCTACAATAGTGAGGGCAAGAAGGACAACGGCGTTGAGTGCGACGATAGCCAAGATGACAGGGAAGTAGGTTCCGATTTTGGCCAGTGTCTCAGCAACTTCGGTAGATAGATCCACAGACGTGACGGAAGAAGCGCTGGCGGTGGCATTGGATTGGTTATAGGTAATCCCCGTTTTAGCGGTACCACCGCGAGCTTTGACGAAATCCCCTGATGCTTCATCTGGGTCGACGAGTGATAACAACTTGAGGAAGGGGTCAATCATCTCTCCATCGGAATTGAAGTCGCCAAAATCATAGACGGAGTACATTGCGCGAAGTACGTTGTCACCAAGCAGCCAGTCACTGAACTTGAATCAGTGGATGATCGTAATATGCTATGGACAGCAACTTACAAGTCGTCACCATCGAAAGAAGTTGGCACGAAAGTTCCAAGACACGTAGAGGAATCGGAAGGATTCTTGATATTGATGTCAAGAGGATGGAGAGGGAAAATTTGACCACTGATTGAACTTAGTTATCAACAAAGTAACGTAAACAAGGCAAGACACTCACCCAAACTGGAGAGCCATGTCAATTTCTGCATCGCATGGTAATACCCATTGACCTATATCAGAACTGTACTGTGCTCCAGAAACTCCACTGTAGATTAATTCGCAAACGTCCTCAGGAGCATAACTAGTGATTGACCGTGAGCATACAGTCATCAAACCAGCGTGTGCCAACTCACGACCACGATGTACCAGTGTCAAGTACGACGACAGCCCTGTTTGACGGTACGTTCGCAACTTGAGTGCTTGGAGAAAGTGTAGATGAACCAATCATGTATGCCTCTAGAAGCACGCTCCAACGTTTCGGCGAAACGACGGGCCAGGTAGGAATTGATGTCTTGTTCGCTACAGCAGTATAAGCAGGATCGTATTCGCCTATTCGGATAGATAAGAGTTGGCCAGAGAAAATGAGGAGGATGTCATACCTATTGAGAAACTTCCTTCTACATCATCACTGTCAGCATCGTCGTCGGAACTGCGTTCAAGGGCAAACGCAATGAAATTGGGTTCGGACGGGTTTTGCATGAAAAGGTTGTACAACAAGCTTCTGCCGCTTGAGGAATCTGAGTTGTTGACAAGGGCATCAATGGTAGAGAGACTGGTGAATCCTAGGCCAGCAATTCCGTCGGCACCATAGCTCAATGCGGGATTGTTAGCTGTTGAGGCGTCCAGGTAGGCTTGGGTGGTGATGTTGATTCTAAAACGCAGTGTCAGTATGAGCTGAGGTGATAGATGGTGTATTTCACGCACCCTGCAAACCCTACACTCGCATAGGAAACAGTGCCATAAGCCCAGCCAATACCATACTATGTAGCAAGTCAGCATCTCTGAAGCTCTTCGGAAGTATTTTGAAAATAATCACAGTGATATTATATGTGGTAGACTGTTCGTGCGTCAAACAAACATGCAATGAGGAATATCATCGAGACGTACAGTTTGTGTCGAATTTGGCAGAGGTGAAGAAGAGCCTTTGATCCAAAGGTCAGAAGATCCAGTGTCTAATTGTATAGGATATTCTGCACAGAAGATTGAGCTAAAGACGCTGGACTGGAACTCTGCATGAACGAACCAACGCCTCCAAGAGTGATCTAAGAACATGAAGTCAGGAAAAGCTGTATGACACCAGCTACTGCGCTACTACTCACGTCCGAAATGTAAATGAGGTCCGATACAGTACTAAACTTAACTTTCAGTCCATGCTCGTCACAGTCGTGAAATTGCGCACCTAATGGTATCATTCGTCGACGCAGCAAAGCTCCCAGTTTGCCTCTTTTGAAGCGAAGAACGCTTAACTTTTCGTACAGGAAATTTCAAAGCTTCGGAAGTAAGGATGAGTGACAACAATGTTGCTGAAACACATTGGAGCCTCATTTTGGACGGATAGCCGGTTGAGACGTAAAGAGCGACGTATAAGGAGAGTAGTTAGGAGAGAGAAAAGAGAGAGTTTCGAGGAAAAGCTAGGGTACACCGCAGCAGACGATGGAAGTGTCCTGCGAACCCCGCAGCCGCGTTGTTGCTGAAACGTTGATTTCTCACCGCGAAGTCCGAACGATCTGATCATAATTTGATGGAGCAAAATTCGACGGTCTCGAGTCTCACAATCCTGATTCCTACATACTCAGGTGCTGGTACCTACTACGAACAATTGGAACCATACAAGAAATCTCAACTAGGTCTTTCCTCTCAGGATTCCCTACCCTTGGCTTCCCACAGCCTGAGGTTGACAACCTCAATTGTGGTTGTGGACCTAGAGTCGTTGCCGCTGTATCAGCGGTAGAAGTCCATCTTCGAAGGCCAGCACAATCGTTATTGTTCAAACTTCAAGGGGCCAAACTTAACGAGGTTGTAGCCAGTGGCTCGGACTCATAGTCAAGGAGTGAAGGCTTATTATTGGGAAAGCGGCCAGCCTAGAGTTGTTGATTTATGATAGTAGACAAAATCGTCTGTACGTACCAGGTGAATGGACAATCAGAAGCCAAAACTGAAAAAGGGGACGATAAGCCTAGCCTAGCCACAGGAGAAGGAACACTGCCAATGTTCCATGAATGATATGGCACAAAAACGACAACCCACATTAACAAGATCGCCACTGTCACAATCATCCTATGCTGTTCCTGTCCGATGTGATTCGTGAAAGAGGGTTCCAGCCCTCGAGCACACCGACACCTTCTACCGAACTCCTGTGCCTACCAAGAGATCAATTCGAGGGGGCAAATGAGTCGATCGGGAAGCGGTAGCAGAACATCGTTAATTGCCAATCGAAAACCAGCACAGCGACAACACCGTCTTCAACCTTCAGGTCTAGCACAACCTGCTCCGAAATGTACGTGGAAACCCCAGCGTTTAACTGTTGGGGGAAACATTGAAGTATTGTTGGAACCAGGAAGACGAATAAATTGAGGTTCAAACGCATTGCGTTTTTGGGGAAAGTAAGTTGTGTGTCCGTGTGCCACGCACCGTTCAGAACCTGTTGAAGTCAAATATCTCGAAGAATGTTGAGATCTCCAGGAATCTGAGTCGTAACAGGCCGTAACGCGCGCTGACTGCTGCTGACTGAATCGTTCTGTGACTGGGGAAGGACCCTAACCTATTAATATGGAAACCCGCACTCAACAACGAGAGTATCACCTAGTATCACCCGAGCAACCGTGAACGGCGACAAGCAGGCATTGTCGGCTTGCAGCTACACTGAAGATCTGATTGGTGAACGGTCTTGAACGGCATATATGTACTCACTGCTGGAACAATTTTGTACGCCGGGATAAGATTGCACTGCCACTACCTCCGGAAGATCGTTGGACGTTGTTTATTTCAAGTTGAATAATTTGACCAATTGAAGCTGAAGAACGGGGCGGGCTCGGAAATGGAATAAGATCTGACAAGCAACGAAAAACACGGCGGTTCTTCACGAACACGTAGGACACGATGAGTACCATCTCGGAAAGGACGTGGTTCGGCGCAGTTATGATTGAACCAACTTTGTATCACGGATTCGTCTTGACCCCCATCATTCGCGGGTTGTCCAGTCGAAGAAAGGACATCGGATTGCTACGGCATTGGCTGGACTGATTGGACACAATAATGAAACTCTGGACTCTGAATCGTAAACAAAATCATCACTAGAGACAAGTCAGAAAGTTAAGACTTAGACAGGTCACCAAGACACGCATGAATGAGTAAGCTAGGATTCCTCATATTGACTTACAGACGATACCATTTCATCACTTGCGCCAAAATTCGTCAATCTTGTTGTGTTCATTGAGTCCTCGTGCTTAGTAGTTCATGATAGATTTATTCTGGAAAAGGTACTCATACCTATTCTTCCTTTGCCTCGATGGCGGCGATGACATTCAAAATCATGGAATGATCTCCGCACGACGTTGATTGGATTGCTTGTGCGATAGGCCAGGAATCAGGATAGGGATGGCTACCGGGACATTGTGGGAGGCTGCGATGAGTAAGACTTTACCTGAGAAAGACAGAGACGGGTTGACTCGATGGCTGGTAGACATTCTACAAAGAGACTAACCCAGCGTGAGAGCGGAATGCAGTCGGATGAATCTTGAGCTTGGTGAATCGATATGTAAGTAAATGATGAGTGAGTCAAGTTGCTGGTTAACGTGAGTCAGCTCCATTGATGGATATCGATGGATGACTACGCAAGACTTCAACGAGGCCGGATGATTTTCAAAAAACGAGGCATACAAAGGTGTTGAGATTGGATATTTTTTTGCCTCCACGGTAGAGCTGTAAAAAGCGTATTAGCTGTAGTAGTACACCTTCTGCGGCTGCGGGGGGAGGGAGAGGTAGGACTCGGCAAAATACGGTGACAAAGCGTTGCTTACGAGACTGTAAGCAAAGGGAACCGGCTCGGCAGGAATTGAGCCGCAGCGAGACTGAATGGAAATTATTACCGAAATGGGGCTAATTATCAGCCGAGTCCCGATAGCAATCGCTCAGTCATCGCGTCACCGAGTCAAACGGAAACTTCACCTTTACTCCCCTTTCCGAAATCAGACACGTACCTGTATATAAATCCCAAATGCTGCGTCTACTTTCCCCCAATTGTTCGCTTCGTCAACAACATGTACGCCAGCGCCAGCTCTCCTAGTAGTTCTTCTTCCTCACCCTCCTCTTCTTCCACCAAATCTTCTCCCGTCCATCATGCTAGCCTTGTCGATCCTGCTATTCACTCCCCGGTTCTACTTCAGCTCATCGACGTTAAGCTTTCTAAAGAACTAATCGGTACGTGAAATAAACCTGCTCTATATCTACCTTCCAACTCATTCCATTTCAGATTATATTGTGGACTGCGTAGCAGACACTGTCGATTTCGCAATGGGTCGACCTCCTCATTCACGAGGAAGAACACAATCTCGTCGTTCTGAATTAGCCAAATTCACCACTTTCGTCTCCGATGTTCTTACGCGGGCAGAAGTCTCTACACCTGTTGTCCTCGCGTCGCTTGCCTATATCGATAGAGCAAAGCCTCATTTGCATATCGCCCTCGAAGAATGGGCCCTAGAGCGAGTTTTCCTTGGCGCACTAATTGTTGCATCAAAGGTTTGTATCTCCCATCCTGTTTTGATTACCTTTACTAACGTTGTCATATCATCTAGTATCTGAACGACTCTACATTGAAGAACGTTCATTGGGCGCTTTGCACCGGTGTCTTTGGCAAACGGGATGTAGGCCGCATAGAGCGAGAGTTTCTTGATGTCTTGGACTGGGAGTTAAACATCTCAGAAGATGATGTCTTGTCTCATCATGCTGGAATCACTGCCGCCATTACACCTTCGCCTTCACCTCCACCTTCTCGTTTCCATCATCACCATCACCACCATCACGACACCACCCACCATGCTCGTAGTCACCATCATCACCGAACTGCATGCCCAGACCTCGAGCCTTCAAGTCCACTCTCCTCAAACGGATCATCTTCACCTCGAACACCATCAACTCTAAACAACTCCCCTGAGTCGTTTACTCCATCGAAAGGATCGATACCTTCAAAACAACCCGAGTCAGGTCTTGCTGACCTCCTGCGATCCTTTCCTGTCCCCTCACATCACACACAAAGATACTTCCCAATACAAGTCTGAACATTGACTTGCTCCGTCATTCCTTGCATATTTTTACTACTTGTCATCACCAAAACAACACCCTCTTTCTCATCTTGTCTGTCTATGCGCGCGCACAATATTTTTGCAGTGCTCTATCATATTTTCGAAGGTTACCTATCTATCTCACTAACTGTATCGTTACAATCTAACACATAATTATACCTCGCTCCATCGCATGTACACCCAGTACTAGTCTCATTGCTGTTGAATACGAATCCAGATATAAATATCACAACTCCAATGACCAAAGAAAAAACATGTTGAACACGTCAACCCATAACTCGTTGTACACCTCTATGCAGACTCCTTCCCATCCGCTATTGCAGCTGAAAAAAATTGTAATCCCAGTAAATTACCATAAATAGTTAATCTTATATCTAATCATACTATCTAATCATATCTTATCTACGTTGAATTTTTTTTAGCTGCAATAGCGACTGGCATAAATTGTATAAGCGCTTGGTGGCCTTGTTTGGTTCCCGCATTCAATTTTATAATGCCCATCTCACAAATGTAAAGATTGAGAGAGCAATTCTCCAGCACAGTACATAACTAACATCCTGTATGACTCTTTGAGCAGATTATGGCCAAAATCTCCATTGTTGAGTGAAATTTAATGGGTGCTACAAGCTGGGACCAAACAAGGCCACCAAGCGCTTATACAATTTATGCCAGTCGCTATTGCAGCTTAAAAAATTTCAACGTAGATAAGATATGATTACATAATATGATTAGATATAAGATTAGCTATTTACGGTAACTGGGATTATAATTTTTTCAGCTGCGATAGCGGATGGGAAGGAGTCTGACCTCTATGGTGATGCAACGTATGACTGTGTTTTCCCTCGACAAATATGCGCCAAACGCTTCCGATGATTCACTTCCGACGCGTTTTCCGCGAAATGTGTAAGCGTTGATGACACCGCAGCGGTTTGCATATCGTCATACAGCTCGAGTCAGCGGTTACATTCCATGCTGATTCTATGTCCTTCTTGATTCTTCCTACCTGACTTAGGCGTCAGGCTTGGGCTCGTAAATAATACCAGATATGTAAGCTTCCTGCTTTGTTCCACCTTCCGGTGTTGCATATGTATGTATTCTGAAAGCCGTTCTGAAGGCTGTCTGTCACCCGCTCGTCACCCGCCCGCGGCCCACCCAAATGTACATAGATCGCCGGAGATTGTTCTCGGTGAATTTTAGGGAGCGTCCTTGAGCCCCCCTCCGGTAGTCAAAATTTTTGGTGAATAGTTTCAAACTGTTTGTCAGAGACCCAGTCCCGACAAACTCTGTTCGGAGAAAGGTCGAGCTCGTAGTGTCTGAAAATAAATCGTTATGTAATTGCAGCTTCCTTTCTAATAATGTCTAGTACTAGCAGTCCTCACCACAGCCTACCTATGGCACAACATGGTCAGTGATCGCATCCGATTGTTTGAACGGGCTTTCAAATTTCTGTCTTTTTCTGTTGACATTGATCGACGAAACGGCTTCCTTGCTGCCTTCCTTACTGCCTTCCTCGAAACACGCGCTCTAGCTAACTTCAAATATGGACTGTCCGGAAAGAAATCAAAATCTTGTAGCGATATATAGCAAAAACATATAAATGGAATAGTTGTTGACTGATTTTCGAACACCAAACACGCCGACGACATACTCCCGAGAGGGAGTTTATCCTGTGTAAACGAGTTGTGCGTCTACTGTGCCTTTCTCCAACTTGCCCTGCAGCACGGCGATGTTTGGATTTCCAAGAGATCCAATCCTCCATTTTTTTCGCGACTTGGCAGAACGGGACAGGACAGGACAGGATCGAGCACGAGTAATTTGCGAACCAGTTCGATTGAAATAAATACTGAAGTTCGGTATGCTTTCGTCGCTGCTGCTTTTTTGGGAGTCATTGATAACGATGTCCCTCTGTTGCTCTGCCTTGATCTGGCGTTCACACACGAGGATCCTGCCATCTGACCTGGTGAAGTGCTACTCGAAGAGGATCTTCTTGTAAGAATTTAATGAATACAACGATTTGCTGCCAAAATCGAAGCGAACCTTTATCTTATCTTATCTCGTAGCCTACTATGGAACCGGCTATGTTTAACCGCCGGATCCCCACATCCCCGCATTCCTCTTCTAAACAGTCTTCATGGCATCCAGAAGAGTTATAACCCGTTTAATCAACGCTTCACAACGTACCTCCTGTCCTTGCCATGGGTGCGCCTCCCACTCTCATCACCAGCAAATGAATGCTGTCAATCAAGTCCGGTCTATGGCCATGCCTGTTCAAACAGTCCAGAAGGAATACGCGTTTGAGGTCTGAAGATTCAACTTCTTCAACTATGACATACTTTTTAAGGCTTTTGATAGGTATCAGGATCCAACTTGAGATTCGGTGACGGTGTTACCGCAGAGGTGGGCATGGATCTGAAGAACATGAAGGCACGGAAGGTGCGGGGAGAAAGCAACAACTCATTTCCATGAGCTTCCAACGAATGACTTCACATAGGTCGGTGTCTTCACAGATCCAACTGTGGCGAAGCTGAAACCCATGGAAACTGTTCGTTCTTGACTTGACTCAACACGTATCCCGACTCCGTTCTCAAGTGAGACACAGGCTCTTCGTTCATTGCAATCACAAGAGGATCTACCGTTTGAAGTGTACGACCAAGTCCTTGCAGAACCGACTGAAGACAGCTGGAAGAAGGCCATTTCTTGGGCGAGAGAACATGATTTCAGTCATTTCCTGGCGTATGTTTCTGTACTTATTGTCTACTTATTGTCTGAGCTGACTTGTCGTTATGCTAGTGTTGGTGGTGGAAGTGTCATAGATACTGCCAAAGCAGCCAATCTGTTAGCTTCTCCATCGTACTCTACCTGCCAAATGCTCACAAGACCGTGTTCACTCTAGTTTCACTGTCTACAAAGATGCAGACCTGATGGACTACATCAATGCGCCTATTGGAAAAGGACTCCCCATCGAACACACTCTTCGACCACTCATTGCCGTACCCACTACAGCCGGGACTGGCTCTGAGACCACAGGCGCAGCTATCGTCGACATAACCTCTCGTTCGTTCAAAACCGGAATTGCCAGTCGCGCTCTCAAGCCCGTTCTTGGAATTGTGGATTCCCAGAATACTGAATCTTGTCCGACCGCCGTACATATCAGTGCTGGACTGGATGTTCTTTTCCACAGTATGGAAAGCTACACCGCTATCCCGTGCGTGTATCGCGTCTCTTCTTTCTTTACACGCACAAGTTCACACCAAAGGGACAATAGTTATACCGAACGTACACCTCGGCCCGCTAACCCAATCAACAGACCAGCATACCAAGGAAGCAATCCCGTTGCTGACATTTTCTCGTTATGGGCTTTACAAACCACGGTGAAGTATCTTCCACGGTTGGCGAAAGACCGAGAAGACGAAGAGGCTAGGAAACAGATGCTGTAAAACTAACGCCATGTCGAAGGTTTGCACACGTTCTGATCATCGGATTTTCTCCAGTCTGGCTGCTTCCTTTGCTGGTATCGGGTTCGGAAACGCAGGAGTCCATCTTTGTCATGGAATGAGTTATCCGGTACGTGTTTTCAAAGAGAGATATCAGCGCCACCACACAGATTCGATTCATTTTCATGTAGATATCTGGGTTGAACAAGCAAGGGCCTAAGTATAAGCACGCAGGGTATGAAGTAGACCATCCTATCATCCCTCACGGTGTCAGGTAGATTTACATGTTTACTTTTCTCAATGGTATAGCTGATTTTTCTCCACTAGCGTCGCCTTGACTGGTCCAGCAGGTCTATCTATGTTCACAACGTTCCCGACTTGCTCTCATGAAACCTTCTAGTCTTCCAGTTCACTTCTCCTTCGTCTCCCGATCGTCACAGACAAGCGTTGGCCATTTTCACCAACACCACCATCTCTGACCCAAGCATCTGTCGTATCCCCGATTCCGAAATTGGTGCACACCTCTTCGAAGCTATTGCGCGTTTCCTAGATGGACTTGGTGTTCCTCGTGGTCTGAAAGCTGTTGGGTAAGAAGTCCTGAATGAACATGTTCGACAGTGCGGAGAATTCAACGATTTGGAATAGGTATCAAAACCAGGACATAGAAAAACTCGTCGAAGGGACGATCCCACAGCGGCGTGTGTTGGATCTGGCGCCTGGAATAGGAGATTTTGTAGGTGAGGACGGAAGATATCATCTCACAAGGATCATAGAGAACTCGATGGAGTATTGAGAAGCGAAGGGAGGTCTGGTTGCGATCTTAGCAAGTAGTGCTCTCAAACTATCTTGAATAAGTTGTGTATCATATTGTACTACTTAACTACTTACCTCTTGCTTCGTGGAAATCAGAGGCGCGTGTGTGACAAGACGCGAACTGTCACATTCGTTACGCAATGAGCGTGATTCAAACTTGTACCAAAACGTTCATGTCTTCGGCGGTAGCCTTATCCCACAACTCCAACCTTGAGACTTGAAATTTTGAAATCTCATCCTGGGCTCAATAACATGACCGTCAGTCTTGCTACGCCCTATAATGCGCAAGTGATCACATCCTTCTAGGACCTCACCTACTGTTATCTGCACATGTCCCAACATGATCTCCAAACATTAGATACATTCGAAACGGCGGAGTATCTCAAAGGGGAACTTTCAGATGAGGGTACGTAGATTGATTGACCGGAGTGACCACCAGTCGTACTGAAGAAATTTCTACCAGAACTCGATATTCCTCAACATATGGTCCCACCAAATCCAGATGACTCCGATAGTGCGTAAAAGCTGCCTCACAGTCATTCATGCTCTCATCGGGATGTCACAGACCTTCCTTCCCATGTTCACCCTTCATATCCTTATGGAAATCCCAGAAGCATTAAACACCCTGCCTCCCGACCCCGACCGCCATATGATCCAACCTCTCGAGCTCTCTTTGAAGACATGGGATATGATGGAAGCGGCGTTGCCGGTACACTCCGTTGGAAAGACTTGGCCCTCGATCAACTACTACCAGTAGACGAGGAAAAGGAAACAGCACAAAAAGCAGCGGAGGCGCGAAAGTTAGCCAGTGGTTCCGGGAATCATAATCCACAAACACAGCAACAGACTGCTGGACTCGCACAAGGAGACGAAACCCTTGATGATGAGGAGGACGAGGATGAGGAGGATGACAGTGAAGAAGATGAGAATGAGGAAGACCTTGAAGAGGAAGAGAGTGGCGAAGAAGATATTGAGGATTGAAGCAGATATCTGAGACTAGCTCTTCGCAAGTATCGCATTTACTAATGAATCTCCGGCATCTTCAGATAGCAAATCTTTGACGTCTCCCTCTTGTTCGAGTGACCAGTCATAAGCATCCAGAAGGACCGTATCTGTAAGAGGTATCGAGCGGGCTGCAAGCACGATGATAAGATTTGTGACCCGGGAGATTGCCATCCGCGTCGAATCATCGATATCCTGTATTCGATATGAGCAGTTGATGCTGTTGAGTCAATTTCCGCATGACACTCACATCGTTCTGGTTGGAATAAACCGCCTCTGCATCAAATGCTTCCTCTCCTTCGCGTTCATTTTCTTTGATATGTTTGCTGACCCAGATGTAGCCATTCAAACCCAGGATGAGATCAACTCCGCACGGTAGAGAAATGAAGTGGGATTTGAGACGTCGAACGAGGATTGGGGGGACAGTTACTAGTTGGCCATTCCGAAGCTATATGAGGATTGAGAAACCGAATGGCGATATTAAGCCCCACCACTGACTTTCCCATAGCTCAGCGATCGAGTATGCAATGACATGGTCCCGTCGCCAAAGAATGCTTGAACTTCAGCTACCAATAAGTCTCCCTCTTCGAAGAAAGTCCGCATCTGCAGTTCGTCACTTTCCAGTTTGCGTCGCTAGAGATCGGTCCATGAACGTTCTGATATAGTCAATGCTGCAATACGAGAGCGTACTTGGACTCCCCCAGGGAGATTGACTGACGAAAGCATAAGGACGGCATCTTGTCTCGAGTTTGCATCTACCTTCCAACGTCGAGGCTGAACCTAGTGACTGTGTGAGCTTTGGCGCAATGAACACAAGTTCTTCGTACTTCTGTTATCCTTCCTACGACCAGATCTCCGACTTCGGGATTATACCTTGAGATTGAGACTCAATCATCAACAAATGGCGGTCGATGATCAGACTTACCTAGTGCGTACAGCACGGACAGTGATGAGCTTGTTGACGCGTTCTACGATCCCGGAGACTGAGGCTATAACCTCTTCGTTATCGACGTACGTGCCATGCCCACTGAAAAGGATTGATTTGAGAATGTGAGTTCACGATATAGATCTCGGCGTACCGCATATATTCTTGGGCTGAGGTCAAAGATTTTCCAGGCCAAGTCAAGTTCGTTCCCCCCGTCCCAAAATCATCCTCATCATCATCCATATCCACGTCCTCGGAGACATTCTTGACAAAATAATCGTCGGTAGGTTGTCGGAAGGATGTGAATTCGAACATGGAAGTTGAGGCAAAACAATGGCGAAATCATGTGCTGAGGAATTTCTTTCGAAAAAACTTTGAACTCAGGCTCTCTCTCAATTTGTAACGTCTACCCTTAACCAAATATGTCCGGAAGACGCAGTGTATTCAGACCCTGTATCGATCTACATGGCGGGCAAGTCAAGCAGATAATCGGAGGAACCCTGTCCGACACCAATCCGAATGATCTCAAGACGAATTTTGTTTCCCAGTTCGTTTCTACCCTTCTCTCATCGAGTAGGAAGATCAAATCGTGCTAACCTTCTCCCTAGGAAATCAGCTGCTGAATTTGCACGTCTCTATAAGGACAATAATCTCGAGGGCGGACATGTTATCAAGCTAGGTCCCGGAAACGATACAGCGGCCAAGGAGGCTCTAGCAGCATGGCCAGGTTAGGTGCAATCCCGTCGCCACAATTTGTCTAACGTTGTCGAAGGTGGTCTTCAGATTGGCGGAGGGATTACCGCCGACAATGCTACGCAGTGGTTAGATGCCGGAGCAAGCAAGGTATTCAAATCTTTGTTCGAATCTCCTTCTATTCATCAGCATCTAGGTGATTGTTACGTCGTACCTCTTTCCGGACTTCAAATTCTCCCTGGAGAGATTAAAACAGATATCTCGCACGGTCGGGAAAGACAGGCTTGTCGTCGATGTTAGGTAAAGATCGAGAACCGCCAAACAGTTACAAGAGCACACTGAAAACTTCCAGATAGCTGTCGGAGAAAAGGGGAAACTTGGCTTGTGGCCATGAACAAATGGCAAGATCTGACAGAAATGGAAGTTTGTCAAGGTTAGTCCAATCGTAGCATGATGAATTCATTTTAAAGGTACCGTCGCAGAATCTTTGGATATCTTGTCTGAATACTGCAGGTACGCCTCCATTCTTCGGTCGATGGCTGCAGACGTCACTAACATGCAACACTTCAGTGAGTTCCTGGTGCATGCAGCAGATGTTGAAGGGCTTTGCCAGGGTATCGACGAGAACCTTGTGAAAAGTGTGTCAATCTTGTCTTTGTTCACATTACGTTTGTCTAACGCTCCGCAGAGCTGGGAGAGTGGTGTCGAATCCCGGTCACTTACGCTGGTGGTGCTAAAGGTGACGATCATTATTGCTTCTATTGATCATGCTCACTATTCACTATTCTCCAGATATATCTGATCTTGATCTCGTCAATCAATTATCGAGTGGACGAGTAGATTTGACGTATGGAAGGTATGGAGCAGCCTTTTCATGTGAGGTTGATTGAAGCTGAGAATGACCTTAGCTCGCTCGATATTTTCGGAGGTTCGCTGGTCAAGTTCGATGATCTAGCAAAGCTATCAAGCTCTCCAAAGTACCTTTTAGATAAACAACCCTAGCCCAACTAATGCTACAAGAATATTCGAAGACAGAACGAATAAGTATAGTGGGTACTGATACGAGTAATAAGACCGAGATAAGTATATGATACCTTCAGTTTTCGACTCGGAAGTAACGACAGCGAATGTGATATGATTTTCATTGTAGAACGAGAGGATGGTGAGAAACAAGAATGACGAACAAACCGAAAATTCCTCTCCATCAAAACAGAATTTTTTGCATGCGCTGACAGTGCGATAGTTCAGGAAGACACCAAAAGGAAATCAGAAAACGACCCTACCAGCCAATGTAGTAGTAGCAGTTCAAGTGGTGCTACTTCCTACTCAAGTGGTGAACCGTCTGTTTCCCATTGCTGGTCGGCGCCACGAAAGTTCCCACTCCTTCAGGGCATTGACAAAACCAGAATTGGGCTTGATGCAAGCCCTTTGACGTTTCACGAGCGCATAAGCAGCGTCGTAAGACATGCCATGGTTGCGTATGAGATATGCAATGACCACAGCGGCAGAACGAGAGATTCCCTGCATTTGAATGATTGACATGAGTAAGAGAATGTGAACAATGAGATCGATAACACCCGACCTGCTGACAATGTACGAGTACATTTCTTCCGCTTCGTAGAGCACGATCAATACTGTTACATGCCTCTTCCAAGTGTGGCTTGAGGTCTGCACTGGTAGTGTCCAGTATTTCGATTTTGAAACTAGTCACCTTCCCGCCGTGCCCATCCGTGTCGGGGAGCGGTGGCAGCCAAGGAGCATCGAGGACTTGGACGAAATGAGAGACCCGGCAGGACCGAAGAAGGTCATAGTCGGTGATAGCGGACATGGAGCCAACATAGAGCGAACCAGCAGCGTGAGATGGAGAGCTGGGAGAAGCTGAAGGAGGAAGCACTAGATGCATTGGAGTGCACATTGCCTGCATTACTTCAGGTGGTACATTGTCAAATCGAATCATCGTGGAATTTTTTTCAACGAGACTCGGTTGGTGAAGCAAGATGCAGTTGGGTCGTTTAAATCGTTTACAGTTCTAGCAAGGATTTGGACATCAAATCGTCAGCCGTGCTTCTGCGAGTCGAAATTTGCAGCCTGGAGTTCTGGATCGATTTGTTGAGATATATGTATAGTGAGTCCAGAGATGTTAATAGTGACACCCACCTATCAGCAAAAAGAGTTCGACCGAAGAGTTCCTCGTTAGAAGACTTGTACGAGAGCTAGGACGAGAACTCAGTTGAGTTTTTGAGTTCTTATCTATTGGTGAAAGAAGAGAGATAAGGCCTAGAACATGGATGAAAAGGATGAAGGAGAAGAGTAAGAGGAGCAAATCCATATGGCGCTCTAGAGCTGGAGCTATGTATGACGCTGATTGATCTTTCGATATCGGATCAAAATACGAGCTTGTGCCATTGGCTCGGCCAATCCTCCACTTTCTCTCTTAATACATCTAACTGCCTTGAGGCCTACCAATTTCTCATATACTCCTTCTTGTCGCACAACTTCTGCCCTGTCCTTGTGCGTTTTCCAAGCTTTCTCGACACGCTTTGTGCTAGATATGCTCCTACGTTTGTTTTCCATTTAGAATTCATCATTGAGTCATACTAGGCTTTCATAGGCACTTCTTAGTAGGCACTGGCAGTCTCAAAACTGACTAGGTACCCGTGCACTGACAGCAAGACGACATCCCGGCCAGCCAGTCTCATAGCAGTGATGTTCTAAGTAGAGTCTCGACAAACTTGATCGCACTAGTAGAAGACATTTCCGTTTTCTGAACAAAAGCCAAGGTATTCTCGAGGAACCACCACTCACCGAGCTATATTTAAGTGTGCCTATCTATTAAACGAAGCTGTTCTAGAGAAACCTTCATAGCCATTTTCCATCTTCTCTCGGCATACTTGTGTGTATCTCGGTATACCACCGAAGTACAGCAGGGGCTCTGATATTTTGCCTGGGATGTTTCGTCCCAGGAAAACGGATGTAGGGGCATCGAACAGCCTGGCTGACATGCTCTCAGCCACTACCTGTCGCCATTCTTCCTCGGCCTCACGCAAAGGCTCAATTCGTGTAAGCCCCTTATTCATCATGTCTTGAATACATGCATTGATCCATTCGCCTTGTATCTCCTTTGTCCAATCACACATCAGGAAAGAAAAGGCACAAGTTTAATTATACTCACAATGCTTGTCGGACCATTCGCGTCAGATGGTGCACCAGGTCCGTAAATGAAGAACATATTGGGGAAGTTGCAGGTCGTCATTCCAAGATAGGTCCGCACACCTTTCGCCCATTTATCAGATATGGATCTCCCATCCGTACCTTCGATATCGATCTGGGTGATTCCTCCTGTCATGGCATCGAAGCCAGTAGCAAGCACGATGATGTCGAATTCACGTTCGCCCCCTGCAGCCGTTGTGATACCCTTTTCGGTAATTTCAACGATGGGATCTTGAGCCAAGTCTACGAGCTCGACGGATGGGAGATTGAAGGTATCATAGTACGTAACCTCTAGACTAGGTCTTTTGGCTCCAATAGGATGGGGAGGTACCTGCGGGGCGAGTATCTCTTGCACTCGGGGCTCTGGACTCGTTCAACCACTTTCGACCTCCAAAACTGATAGAGCTCGTCGTTCGCCTGTCTATTCCATCGCATATCCTGGTAATTGCTTGCATACACTTGCAGACCGCCTGTGCGGTCCCACAAATCCTCATAGAAGAGGAATCTTTCCTCTGCTGTAGCGTCGCTCGAATTTTTGGGGAACGAGGAAAAGTTGTGACCGCCTAGAGTCAGTTTAGCAAGGGCTTCCGACATATCCCTATATTGAGCTCACCCGAGGTTTGCCTGCGCCTCCGATGAATCATGCTGTACACCTTCTGCTTCATCTTCGTCGAGGCATCCGCGTCTAGAGCTTTCTGACGCATAGGGAATGCAATGTTCGGAGTACGTTGGTATACCGTTAGCTGAGAAGCATGAGGGCCGACGTCTTGCACGACTTGGACCCCACTAGCACCAGTCCCTATGACTGCGACACGTTTCCCTTCAACCTCTAGACCGGACTGTGGCCAGCGGGCGGTGTGATAACAGTCACCGCGGAATTTATCCAGTCCTGGTATGTCCGGGATGTAGACTTTCGAGTTGTTGCCGACACAGAGAATGAAAAATCGAGCGCTGATAACAAACCCATTTTGTGATCGGATCAGCCACCTGTCTTCCTCTGCGTTCCATCTAGCTGATACCACCTTGCGATTGAACACGATATCCTTCTTGACATCCCATACTTCGTCTACATGTTGGAAATAGCGACGAAGCTCTTTCCAGTCGGGATATATCTCACTCCATGACCAGTCCTTCCAAATCTTTTCGTCTGAAAACTCATAGACTGGTACGATGGAATCGACTCGAGCGCCTGGGTAGCAGTTATGCCACCATACGCCACCGATGTCTTCTGCGGCCTCGAAGACTTTGACGGAGTATCCTAGTGAGCGGAGATGGTGTAACTCGAATATTCCTGCAAAACCAGCACCCACACATAGGACATCTAAGACGAGATCAGGAGAAGACATGGGTGATAGATAATGATATGGAAGCTGTAATAGTGGATCAGACCGTTGGCCGCTAGTGTCCGCTTGTTATATGCTTGCGCTCAAGCCTCAAAGGCGCTCAACCTCTGGACCGCATTGTGCCATTGGCTAGATGATGGGGAGTATAGACACCTGAACAAGCTCAAAGCTGTAGAAGGCTGTAGACTCCTTGTGCACAGTGGCGATCGTACATACATCGTTTTCGTAACACCCCCCACTGATAAACCTTCTTTCCGTCGGTTTCGGCGTTGGATTGTATCACAAGGGGAAGAATGTGGCATGATACTGTGATAAAGTTATGCATGTTCTTTCCTCCCAAGGGCCAATACGAAGTCATCTTTAGACGCTGAGATGTTCAAAAAATCACAGACTTATCGGTATCGGACTAGACCATTTTTCATCGAATGACAGTGATAGTATGATGAAGGATTTAGTGCTCCTATAACCTGGATTGCCTATCTTTCTCGAGCTCGAGAATCTCCACATTTGCTCAAGAGCCATATTATCCCTCCCGCTTCTCCTTCGTTTTACTATCCGTATTGCTGTTTGACCGTTCCAAAAAAATCCGAGCTCACTTCTGGCAGTGGCTAGATTTCCAGGCCATGCAGAGGTGATTGAATGCCGCAAGAACATCGCAGTAAAAATCCCTTGCAATATCACGACATAGATAAGTTGAAAAAAAGAGCGAGGCGGTAAGGAATAAATAGGTTACACACTACCAATGCCATTGGATTGGTTCTTCAACGACGTTAGAGAAAAACCTTCATACCCATTATCCTTCTTCTTCCAGCACATCTCAGCGTACCTCGGCATGCCCCCGAAATACAACAAAGGCTCTGAGACTTTTCCAGGAATGTTTCTGCCTAGAAAAACAGACGTAGAAGCGTCGAATAATGCGTTTGATACGCTTTCGGAAACGATCTTTTGCCATTCTTCCTCAGCTTCGGGGAGAGGTTCGAGCCGTGTGTACCCCTTGTCTGTCATGTCTTTGATGCAGGCGTTGATCCATTCACCTTGCATTTCCTTTTGGGAAATGAATATTTGCATCACGGGTATGATAAGAGAGAGAGAAAAATGACTTACAATGCACGATGGCCCATTGGACAAGGCTGTCGGGGCGCCGGGTCCATAGAGGAAGAACATATTGGGAAAATGGGCGGACATCATGCCCAAATATGTCCGCACGCTCTTTGTCCACTTATCACGCAATGAGACCCCGTCCGTTCCTTGGATATCTATCTGCGCAATTCCTCCGGACATGGCATCGAAGCCAGTGGCGAGTACGATGACGTCGAATTCACGTTCTTGTCCATCACTGGTCAAGATAGAGTTCGCCGTGACTTTTGTAATGGACGTTTGGGTAAGGTCAACAAGGTCGACATGGGGGAAGTTGAAAGTCTCAAAGTATGAGATTTCCAGGCTCGGTCGTTTGGCACCGACTGGATGCGGGGGCGTCTTTGGAGTGAGTATTTCCTGGAACCGATGATTATGGACCCGTTGTAACACCTTTGATCTCCAGAAATCGTAGAGCTCATCGTTTGCTTTTTGGTTGAGTCGGATGTCTTGATAATTGGCAGCAACCAGTTCGAGGCCCCCGGCGTTGTTCCAGAGATGTTCGTAGAAGATCAGTCGCTCATCTTCTGTGGCGTCGCTCCAATTCTTGGGGAAAAGATCGTATGCATGTCCGCCTTGAGATGGGAGTTTAATCGAGCATTCCACGCGTAATCTTAGCATACTCACCTAGAGTCTGCCTGCGTCTGCGATACACGATGCTGTATAGTCCATCTTTCATTTTCTTTGAGGTCTGTTGATCGATACTCCTTTGTCGCATGGGAAAAGCTATGTTTGGAGTGCGTTGGAACACCGTGAGCTGTGAAGCACGAGGACCGACATCCTGCACGACTTGAACCCCACTTGCACCAGTTCCTATCACTGCGACACGTTTCCCTTCAAGCGATAAGCCTGACTGTGGCCAACGAGCAGTGTGATGACAAGCCCCGCGGAAGCTATCCAGTCCAGGAATGTCCGGGATGTAAATCTTCGAGTTGTTTCCAACACAAAGTAAGAAGAATCGAGCGCTGACGACCGATCCATCCTGTGAAGTAATGACCCATCTATCTTTCTCGGCATCCCAAATCGCTGATGTCACTCTGCGATTAAAAACAATGTCCTTCCGAACGTCCAGTTTCTCGTCTACGTATTGGAAGTAGCGACGGAGCTCTTTCCAATCTGGGTATTTTTCAGTCCACGACCAGTCTTTCCAGAGGTTTTCGTCGGAGAATTCGTAGACTGGTACGATGGAATCGACTCGAGCGCCTGGATAGCAATTATGCCACCATACGCCACCGATGTCTTCTGCGGCCTCGAAGACTTTGACGGAGTATCCTAGTTGACGGAGGTGATATAGCTCGTAGATACCTGCAAAGCCAGCTCCTACGCATAGGACATCGAGCTCTAGTTCTAGTTCAGGAGAAGCCATGCTGAAGGAAAGAAGCTTGAAGGTGAGAAGGCGCGATTATCTTTCTCATGACGAATTTCTTTTGAGAGCTGGACGATCAGATGACAACAATATGCTTGCTTCACCTGCTCAGTCTTTCTGCTGATGTGTATACAGACAAATAACCTGCTTTGGATGAAAAGAAAAGGTAGTGGACGAACTCCGACGAAGTGACTGGAAAAGAAGCTACCGACGGCGATCAAAATTAAATAAATTGATTAGCGACGCCCCTGTCCCCGCCCGTGTTTCTCTGTTCTCAGCTTCGACCTCCTTCGACGTTGAGAACGGAAACATCGTCTCTTCCTACCACCATTCTCTACGCTTCTCTGGGTAACACACTTGGACTTTTTCTTTAGAATTACTGGTGCGAAAAACTCATGACCTTTCTTCATCCAAACAAGTCTAATGTAGTCCTCTCAGAGTTTCTGCGTAACACAACTCACAATTCAACTGTCTTCTTCCAAAGTTCCCTTTTTCGTTTTCGTTTCCTCCTTTGCTCTATAACGGCTCTAGACCCTTATTTGCATGCTCTTTCCTCCTTCGTCGTAATGCTCATCCGTCTCATACCCTCGGCCTCTCAACCGACTGTCCTCTTCAAGCTCATATTCCAAAATCTCCCGGAATCTCTTCAAGCGCCCGCAGCATGGGTTAATCACCTTGCTGCGCTTGACTCGGATGATCTCGAGATTCCCGAATTCATGCATGCCTTGGACAAGGCAGTTGGTGTACAGAGCATCCTCGAAGAGGTCACCTTTGACTTGAATCAACAAAAGATCAAATGTGTCTTCCTCGACGGAGAGACGGAAGAATGGGACGTCTCTTGCTGCTATCAGGGTCTCTCTGATGAACCAAGTCACAGACGGAAAGCCGATTTATACAGAAGATTGGACAGTGTCATCGACGACGTGAACGAAAGCGCAGCTGTCATGGACAGAGAACGGAAACTGGAGAAGCAACAAAGGGAGCAGCGAAGATTGAAGGAAGAGGAAGAAGAAGAAGCCGCGAAGCAGGCAGAAGCCTTGAACAATTCATCTGGGCGAAAGAACAGACCTGGTCACAAGAAACAGCGGTCATTGCTAATGAACCTTGTGTCGTAAGTCTTCGTTGTAAATGGTCTAAGAAGTCACTTGTATCAACTTCCTTGCAGATCTCTCCTTCCTCTCAGTCTGAATTCACCTCGGAGTCCTCGTTCGCCTCTTGCCTGGTCTCCGTCCTTTCCTTCAACTCGATCCACATCTCCAGCTCCTTCTGTTTCCTCCTCTCGCTCTGACGTATCATCCTCTCAAGCGAACTCAGCTCCTCCTACGCTATCTCGTTCAGCGACGATTCCCACCCGTCCAGATGCTCGAAGCCATCGTTCTACATCTTCTCTCCCTTCACCACTCGCTGCTGTCGAGCTTGCATTCCCGGTCGTCATTGTAGCGCCTCCATCACCTCCTCCGTTGTCTCCGCGCGCTCTCAGACGCAGGGCTCGCAGTTCGCTCGTTGATACTTTTCGGTTGTACGTGCTCCCAGAGCTCAACAGAAGAATCCGGTACTCGCATCTCGCAGGTTCTCCGATATGCTCTCCTGTCGCCACCTACGGCACCGATACTTCTGCGCCCTACTATACGTGGATCGTCGGAAGCACACTGAAGCGGGTGGACTTGCGTTTGAGTGAGATTGGTAAGGAACTCAAGGATGAGTTGGACAATTTAGGAATAGACCTGAGCACTTTGCCGCTTGGTGTGTTGGCAGGACTCGGTATGTGTCCTTATCACCGGTGTCTTTCTTCTCTCTGAACGTATTCAAGGCTTAGCATCTATCGCAAACGCAGAATCCTCTCTTTCACCGAGTCGTTCACTACCCAGATCTTTGACGTCTATTTTCGGTGCCCGCGGCGATGAAGACTTGGCCTCTGAGGGTGACTCGACGGACCGTATGGAGAGGCATGATGGTGATAATTTGAGCGAGGTCACCCTTATCGACTCAAACGCTTCGTCTATCGAAACTCCTATCACGTTTCACTACCATACCAGTGATCCTTCTAACGGAAATATCACACTCTCTGCTCATGCTCTTCCGCCCTTCATGTACCTCAAGACATCATCTCTGTCTAATACCTCCACCCCGACTCCCATAGCTCACCCGGAAGTCCATCTACCGGATGGTCTCAACGAACTCCTTGTGCAGCACAATGACTACTCGTCTTTACATCTACGGCTGGCGCATTTACTGCTCGCACATCACACACGATCCGCGGCTGCTGCTGCTGATGTAGCGCAACGGGAGGCCATTTTGGAAGTGCGAGGCCGAAGACGATCTTGGTTAAACGGTGTTCTCAAGACGCATGGGTCCTCAGGTAGCGACACGAACACGTTCTCCGTTTCTTGGAGTGGAGCATTGGCCTCGCCTTTTCGCCCGTCAGGTCTAGGAAGATACTCTTACAGCTCAGACGAATGGGAATGTGACCCGTACAACTACCTGAAAGCACCCCGCATGGCACCCTCGTCTACGTTGGTGACAGAGGTGTACCCGAGCTCTTTCGACCATGCCGATCATGGTTTTGCTTCGCATCTCTCCGGAAGTCGATGGAAGAAGAGCGGCGGTCCAGAGAGCAACGTCAGTCTGTTTCCAGTTTGCGAGAATGAGGAGGACACTATATATGATTCCCCTGGAGCCGTCGCCGTTCAGAAAGGTGGCTTGGGTTATCGTAGGTATCTGGAAGTCGATATTGACGACGATGATGATGATGACGAGGACGGAGAGGAAACTGATGTGGACGCGCTTGTCGATGTTCAGTTTAAAGAGGTGGAAGATGACGATGATGACGATGATCTGCTTCCAGGGCCTTCTCGACCGTTCCTGCATCCTCGCATACTGGATAGCGCAGGCAAACTCAGATCCACGAATATCCCAAGCCATACACCAGTCCGCCCACTCGACACACGATTTTCCAAGGTAGCCTCTGATCCTTTCGATAACCCAGCTCATGATATCTGCACTCCGCTGGTCCTGGTTGCCACTAAGAACGTCTCTAAGCGTATCAAGAGCGAGACCCAGGCTGAGGCACTTTCGGACAATATATCGGAGGTTGCCTTTCCAGAGTAACGGTTCGTTCTCTGCTATATCCGACTTGCCAAGCTCGATCAACCTCTTTCCCTTCCCTCTCGCCTCGTATTCTACACCCCCATGATAATCAAAGTCTTTCTCTGCATTGAATCTTGCATTATTTTAATCTGCTTTACATATCATACCCTCATCCTGGATTCTATCATTCACTCGGTCTCGACGCATTGCTCACTCATCTATCGTATCTATTATCGTTGTTCACATTGCACAGCTCTTTCCAGTTCCAGTTCAAGTCTGTATTATTATCATACTTTGCATTTGCTTTGTTACGCCTTCATTTCACCACCAGACACACGCATCTAATTTCAGTAGTACACATATATCCATCCGTAAATTTCATGTCCTCCTAATTAGCAACCTTCTGTTTTACTTATACCTCGTTTTATTTGTGTTATACCCTATCTTTCTATCCCTAATTGCTCTCCCTTGAATTAAAAATCGCCTTTGTGAGCCTACAAATCTCGGAACTGATAAGTTCTCTTCGTCAATCAATCCAACCTCAACATGATCTTTTCGAAGCTTTTCAGTTTGAACGACTTGAAGCTGTCAGTGTTCGGAGAAAAGGACAGTACATCACCCACGTGACTAACGGCTATGCATGGTCCGTGCGCAATGTCCTAGGGTATATAAGCAAAGCACCATGCATCCTCGTTCCCCATCTCTTGTGCTCGGGCGCGTGGTCGCACCAGTGAGGTTTTTACCGAGGTCGATCTATTTTGCTGATTGCAAATTATACATCCGAACCCGTCTGTTAGCTTCGGCTTTCAGCAATTTTTGGAAATCCCTTCCTGGTGATAACTTCCTTGAAGTTTGAAGGATGTTTCTTGTAATGTAGACGAGCAATCAAAGCATGTACTGTACTTCTTGTTCAATATCCAGTTGAGCATTTTCTGATCTGAATTTTTGGTATTGGAATGTATCCAATCTACATCCCTTGTGAACATTGTGAACAGTCATACTAAGATGAGGAATGGGGCAAGGAAGCCTTGAGGAGAGGACTCCCCATTGTACACTGTAGTCTGTTGCAGTTTCTTCCTTACTACTGTAATCTATCAAGTTCGAAATAATGATCCCTTCCAACTACTAGTAAAGGAAGGGGAAAGGTCACCAACCTTCACTCTACTTATGTAGTCATGTCTGATTGATAGCTAGAGTTAATGTCGAAGAGTAATCAGAAACATGGCAGGCCAGAGTTCATGTTCAGTATTATATGATATGGGAGGGTAGGCCTTGAGGTACTCATTGTCTGGCACCATTTGTTCGCGGTCTATGCATGTAGCCAGCTCTCATGACCGTCTACATATCCAATCGCAGCTTCAGAACCATCATTACAAAAAACCGGTTACATTCCCCGAATTCATATACTGCCGCTATTATTCACCTTAATTCACCCCATCCGCCACCAAATGGCAATTCCTCGTCCATCGGAGTTATTCAGCCAGGAAAAACCTTCAAATGTACCGAGTGCCTTGTCACGATCATCGAACAGCACGAGTGTAGACGGGGTAAAAAGCAAGCACGAGGACTGAGGCGAGTGGTACTTAAAGCCTGAAGGGTCCAACCTATCGAGTTTCTTGGCTTCCCCCTTAACTTTGTTCACCACGATTATTATGGACATCCCCCAGGAAATATTCGACCTATGCATCGACTGGGTCGAAGCCTCCCACCGACCTTTACCGACATTACAATCCTGTGCTCTAGTCTGCAGTTCATGGCTTCCTCGAGCTCGAACCCATCTCTTCCGTCGTCTGGCCATCGACTTTCGGTTCTGCATTGGGGAGGGAACGATGCTCGATCTCATCACCCAACTCCGGCTCCAGATATTCACGAATCCTTCCATCGTCCCACGCGTCAGGGTATTGACTATCCATCTCCGGTATTGCGTGGATAATCAGCTCTCTGATCCAGAAAGTGTATATGAGATGCTTCCCGATATCCCGTTCACTCATTTACAGGAACTGCATCTTAACTTCGGTTGTGCAGTCTTTGATGCGAGGAGTTATCCGTGGCGCCTTTTACGTCTTCTCTGCCTGTTGCAGAGAAACCCTCAGCTAGAATATCTCTCGATGCGGAATTTCGGTATCGACACAGCATCGATGTATGATATTTTGGTGTATCTGGCCACCTATTGCACCTGCCTTAAAACACTCGCCTTGGATGATATCCGGCAGTTCAAGTGGTCGTCAGTTCATGATAACAGCAAGTTCGGTTGGAAACCACTTCCTCGACTGATCTCATTGCAAAAACTCTTGCTATATGATGCGTCCAGCCTGAGACTGATGAACTTCGTCTTTGGGCATGAATTCTTCGATTGGAGCACTTTGGAGACCCTTGCACTCGTGGGATCTCTTGACAGTAGTGGGATCGAAGCATTCGTGAAATCTGAATGTGGGCAAAACATCTCGTTTCTAACACTAGATCTCAGAAACAGTGAGTGGCTTGTCATAACACTTTCTAATCCAAAGAAAAAAAGTGACCATTGCTGTACTCTTCGATATCCCAGGCTCTTACATGCTAGACGAGATCCTGGGTTCTGTGACCCAGCTTCGCAAACTACAACTGCTCCCACCATCCATTGACGATGGAGGGATTCTTCAGCGGACTTTCGAGCAATTGGGGCGTCAGACCAACCTCGGTCAGCTGGCGAGCCTCTATATCTCCAACCCTCTATTAGTCTTCCCTCTTGACTCCCACTTGGTCGAGTTAACAAAAGCAATGCCATCTTTGCGACACATTAGTTTCAATTTCGGGGGTTGGCTCGAGGAAAAAGTGGTTGATCCGGTGGATATGAAGAGTCGGCTTCCGTTGACGAGTGAGACGGGCGTTTTGGATTCGGAGATAGTACATACATAATGGATGTACGAAGTGATAAACGATGATATGCACCAACAACAATCACAGTACATGTGTCGTGCTATGCGAAGGTGTCATGGGTTCTTTCCCTGAGATGAGCACAGGCAACATTCTTGGTGCATCAGGAAGTAGGTGGGCCTCAGACACAGGTGGTGGAGGGTGAGGGTTCTGAGTTCCAGGAGGGGTAGTATACTTGTCATCACTCGTTCTCGCTTCTAGAACACGAGACAGAGAGCAAAACAAAGGTTCTTCCGTGGATGATGCATTCACTTCCATTGGAACATGTTCTCGTCCCTCAATTGCACGAACGATCTGCTTGAAATCGTCTTCGCCGGACCAGACACCACCCGCTATATCAAGAACATCCTCAAACGACTTTGCTTTGACCACAGCTTCTCTGACCCTCTTCTCATCCGCCTTTCCATTCACCTCTGTATGTGCGCTCTTGAATTGAGACACACAGAATTTGGTCAAGCTCCAGTTGTTGTCGAGGTATTTCGCCAGACGAAGATACGCAGGGACGAGGGTGTGGTGGATATCGGTCAGAGGGGTGTTGGAGAAACAGGAAGGGTTGGCTTCAGCTGCGCGAGCTATCATGACTGAGTCTGCACCGGTAGTTTCCCGTACACGTTTTGCGTCCTCTGCACTGATACAATCACCGTTCTCAATCACAGCGATGTCTTTCCCTGTCGCTTTGACGAGGTTGACAATATCCTTCAACCGCTCAATCATAGCTTTATCTCTGTCCCGCATATTTCTCGTCCTGCAGTGAACAGTCAAAGCGTTCACTCCGGTCGCCAATATCCGTCTAACGAGTTCCAATGTGTCTTCTTGGGAGGGTAGTAGCCTGATCTTGGCCGAAAGCGTGATTTCTGGCGGTATCGCTTCTCTCAACGCAACAAGGATAGAGCATAGCAAATCGGGATTGGTGAGTAGCGCGGCACCCATACCACAGTGAGTAGAAAAAGGTTTAGGACAACCGCAGTTGAGGTCGAAGCCGGAGACGTCTCCCAACACCTTTTTCGCCGCTTGGACCGCCAGAGCGGGGTCAGCGGAGCCAATTTGGTAGATGAGGTAGGGTTTTTCGATAGGATGGCTTGTGAAGATGGCACGGTTTTGTTGGCCGTTGTACGAGATGACACCGGTGATAGGATCGACGGCTCGTTCAGAGTGCAGAATAGCTTTATCGACGATCTCTGGTGCCCAGACGAGGGTCGCACCGTGTTTGAGAGCGAAGAGTCTGGTGGGTACTGCATATAATGAGTTATGAATTGCAACTCGAATGATGAAAACGTTCCAACGCACGAGCACCAGAACGGACCATAGGAGCAAGAACTACACCATTCTTGAAGCTCTCAGATGTTAACTGATTTACTGTTTTTGCTCGTTTCGCGCTGCGAGGAGGAGAAGGAGAATGCGAATGTATACGTCTTGACATGATGAAGAGACTACGGGAAGAAGGGATTGAACATGAGATGCGCATAAGAAGATGGGTCGGAGTGTATGTAAGCAATTTACGTCGATCTTCGAGTGACTCAGTCTGCACTCAACTATATGTAGGGGGTTCAGAACGTTCAACATTAGGAGATATTTGGACACCATGTGTATATCTTAGGCTCAAGGCCACATTCAGACATCTACATTACTTTCGGGTTATAATAAAGGACGGTGCAACGACGAACCTACTTTGCCTGCAACATACACTACATTTCACTACTTTGTCAAGTTCAACAACTCCTTTGGCAACTTCGAAACAGTCATGATTCCAAAGACAGTGACACCGATGAAGAAGAAATAGACCAGATAACCGTTCATCACATTGTATTCTTTTGAGATTGAGAAGAGTGACATTGCAAACACAGGGGCAATTGTTTTCGATAGCGTCTTGGCTGTTTGAAGAAGACCGTTGGTCGTCCCGAGCGCGGCTTGGCTTGGTGCCCCGTTGATGACGAACATTTGTGCGGTAGCTTTGGAGGACGGTCAACGAGTCTTGAGCAAACAACATCCAGCAAGTGCTTACCGAACCCCATATTCATGAGGGTATACGATCCGAACTGGATGGCAACCACAACCCAGAAAATCATATCGTCGTTTCCCCCGACTGACCTCTTTGCAAGAATATTGAGGGTGATGAGAGAGGAGAGAATGACCAATGGGCACATCATTCCCATGAGTTGCACTTTCCAAGGCCCAAAGTATCTGATCAACCGTGGTATGCCAAAAGTAGGAAAGAGGATATTGAGGATACCCCATGCCCCTATACAGATGCTTGAGATATTGTAAGAGCTGCTCAGAATCTCCTCGTACCGAGAATTGAGCCCAACTGAAACGAAGTTATACCAAGGCCGCCGCTAGCGATCGACGTAGTGTAAGTGATAGGGATGAGAACAGAGATACTCGTTTCGATGGTGGCGAGAAGGCTATAGCTGAGGATAGGAAACAAGACTTGCGGTGTCATCAAGGAGCGCAACGTTGGGGGTTGTTGAGGAATATTATCTTCTTCGCCAGTGCCAAGGATACTGAACGTTGGTTCAACAACAAACTCATATGAAGATGAAGAAATAAAAGAGCAAGCAGATGGCGAGGCGATCGATCCATATTGATATCCACTGGCAGCGGATTGGGCCAAGCCATCAATGCTTCGAGACGATAAACGTTTCTTGGAGAGAGGTTTCCAGTCTTGACTCTCGGAATGAGATAATTGAGGTGCTGAGACTTGGAATGAGCGTGTCTGATGAATGTAAGCGTTCAGGTACACACGCGTTTCATGGTACGAACGAGTTACTCACTTCTTTCAGACCAAAGAATGCGATAGTGACGAACAAGAGAGAAAGACAGCCACTAACAGCAAGAGGCAAGAAGAATGGGTGCTCTTGAAGCAATAATATTTTGCCCAGGGTATTTGGCCATTGCTTCGCAGGCTCAGATAGTGTACCTCCAAGGAATGGTCTACAAGGCAGTATGAAGACCACAGTAACACGTAGTATAATGTGCATATACTCACCCAATTGTCCCGCCGAGACACCACATCATAGGATTGAACGAGAAGACATCTGCCAGATTGCTGGCGTCTGCAAGCTGAAGCGAAAACGCGTCAAATAACGGCGATAGCAACGTGACGAAATCGACTTACTTCAGCCAAAACCGTTTTAGAGACGCCGATGTTTCCATTGAAGGCTCCTTGAATGCTACGATACATCACCAGTTGCCAGAAGGAGGTCGACAGTCCAAAACCGATAGCACCAAAGAACAGCCCCAGGGGTCCGATCAAGAGTACAGGTCGTCGTCCAAAACGATCCGAAGCCATCCCCCACCTGACGTTGTGAGCGAAGTTCACTTTAGACGGAGTTCGAGGAAAGACGCTATTAGCTTACATGAGGACCGTAACGCATTCGGCGAGGAAAAAGACAGATTCCTGGCGGTCGGTGAGCAAAGGCGAGTTCGCGTTTTCTCCGTCTACTTACGATCATTCCAGCGTAGTAACCCGTCTTCTTTTCATCGCCATGAGTGATTCCAGTGCTCGCCACGAACTGATTGACGAACGGATAGATGACAGTAGCTGCGATAGGCTCAGAGAGTTGAATCAAGAGAACCATAGATACTTGAAGCTTGGGAATTGGAGTGCGTTCAGGTTTTGGCAGTCTACTTGAGTGGTACTCTGTTGGATGAACGGCATTGTGACAAGATATAGTGCTTTGCCTTTGGGCTACGAATGGTTCGCCCTCTTCATCAGCTTGAGCTTGCGATAAAGGTCGCCGTTGACGAATGGTGATGATGGACGCGGTTGAGGCCATGAAAGTGAATAAGAGAGATGTTAAAAGAGGCCGTGTCAAGTGGTCTGAGTTCTTGAGAATCATCGATCGAACTCCTTTATTATTGACGCGTCTGGCGCCAGATAAGAGAGAGCCATAGTGTTCTGTGCAAAGAACATGCAGCCAGTTGGAAGATCCACGAGTTCGTCGCGCTGGCTTTGATCAGAATTGGCATCAGTCGTAGTAGAAAGGTCAGCAAGTCGCGATTCTGCATAACTCATGCTTGTGTGGCGCAAGCGTTACCCGAGTCACATGCAACTGGTACAGTATAATGTCAGCAATTTCCACGGTCCAATTCCATCATCGCAACTTTCTCCGAATTGGATTGAACGAGATATCTTCAAGGTTAGTGTCAATGTTGATCGCGGTCGCGATTATCGAGCTCTAGAGACTCATCTTGTTGTCAACAGACCGCCAATCATGCCCGGAAAAGTCAAGGCCTACGAACTTCAATCCAAGTTTGTCTTTGCAACAGGTTTTTAGCGAGCTGAAAAATTTATCAGCGTCTTAGGTCAAAAAATGACTTGTCGAAACAACTGACGGAGCTGAAGAATGAGCTCCTGACTCTGCGGGTACAGAAGGTTGTCGGTGGATCAGCATCAAAACTCACCAAAATGTGAGTACGATTGTATTTATCGCTCGTTTTCGCAGTCTGAAATATCGATGGCCTTATTAGCAACACCGTCCGCAAGTCGATTGCACGAGTGCTGACGGTCATGAACCAGAAAGCTCGCCAAAACCTACGGGAGTACTACAAAGAAAAGAAGTACCTTCCCCTGGATCTCCGAACGAAGAAGACTCGTGCAATCCGTAGGCGGCTGACCAAGGTTTGGCTGGTTCTCTCTCCATGGCCCTCCTTCGCGCTCACAGGTTGCTCTACAGCACGAGAAATCATTAAAGACGGCGAAACAGATCAAGAAGGACCAGAATTTCCCGATCCGAAAGTATGCTGTCAAGGCATGAGTTTCTGGTGTTTTGGACAGACGGTTTGCGGTGGTCGAGAGGTGTCATGTCAAATGTTTTCTGTATGCTCTTATATGATAACATGCTCATATCCACTATGACCATAACTGCTACGGGACATTCAGAAATATCGTGGTGAGACCGACGCTGAAGATGACTATATAAGGTAACGAAAGTCAGCTCCGCTATTTCAAACGCTCTCCGTTTTCCTTCGTCATCTCATCTCCTCTCACTACCTTCACCAACGTCCATACGCGCTCACTCTTCGGAATACTTCACTCGTTACCGACCATCTGACAATCCACTTCCTGTGCCTCATTGGCTGACAGGCTTTTCTCTTCCTACTCTAACCAAGATGGTAAGTAAATATTCGTTCATTCGTTGGCTAGAACTTCGGATCTATCGGTGTATCATGTATCATTTTCTGAGTTCTCTGTGGATATTTGAGGGCACGTGTGTCTCTGATTTCGAGGCTCTAAATCAATAACAAGAGAGCCATGAGGTCAGAATTTGTTGCCAGGCGCGAGCCCTTCTTCCCTGACCGCCATGGCTCCCAACTCTCGCTTTGGCAAGCGGGCTAGTCTGGACGATGTAGTCTCTAAACCTCAACCTCGAGTACTCACTCGTTCTCCTCCCTCTTCTCCGCAGGCTGAGAAGACCCGACCACGGGAACCCTATCCTATTCCCAGTAGCAATCCAGCTAGCCAATACACTCTGCTCGAGAAATTAGGCACAGGAAGCTTTGGAACCGTCTACAAAGCCATGCATAACGAAACGAAACAGATTGTAGCTATAAAGCAGATTGGTGCGTTCAGCTTGACCTTCAGCTCCAATTGCAGTCATTCAAGAATCGATTCATTGTAGACCTCGAAGACTCTGACGATGATATTTCGGAAATACAACAAGAAATTGCCAGCCTTGCCCAGTGTGACTCTGAATATGTAACACGATACTATGGCTCCTTTGTCGTCGCCTACAAGTTATGGATTATCATGGAATACCTCGCAGGAGGCTCATGTCTAGATCTGCTCAAACCTGGCCCTTTCTCTGAAGCTCACATTGCGGTTATCTGTCGGGAACTTCTACTCGGACTTGATTATCTTCATACAGAAGGAACCATCCACCGAGATATCAAGGCCGCCAACGTCCTCTTATCGTCTTCCGGCAAAGTCAAGCTAGCCGATTTCGGTGTCGCCGCCCAGCTGACCAACACGCTTCGACATACATTTGTGGGGACACCGTTCTGGATGGCTCCGGAAGTCATACGGCAAGCAGGATATGATGCCAAAGCTGACATGTGGAGTCTGGGTATAACTGCGATAGAGATGGCGAGAGGGGAGCCGCCCTTGGCAGAGTATCACCCAATGCGAGTTCTGTTCCTCATTCCGAAAGCGAAGCCTCCAGTCTTAGAGGGCCCATTCTCGGCCGCTTTCAAGGAGTTTGTCAGTCTTTGCCTGACTAAGGATACAAATGCAGTACGTGCCCATCTCACATGCGAGGACATACAATATTAACTGAAGTGCTCACGTCGTTCAGCGTCCCACAGCAAATGAGCTTCTACAGCACCGTTTCATTCGCGGAGCACGGAAAACGTCGTATCTCACAGAACTCATCGAACGATATCAGGACTATCGGGCACGCTCTCCGCAGAAAGGTGCTAATCAAACGTACCAAGAGACGATCAAGAGTAGTATGGGATGGGACGCGAATAGCAGCATACGGAGCGATTGGAACTTCGACACCATCAAAACCTCGTCTATCATGGGCACATTCAGAAACATGGCCAAGGACCTAAACCCTATGTCAGAAGAATATGAAGATGAATTCAACTCTGGATTGCCTAGTACGATAGACACTGCGGGTGCAACGAAAGGCAGTGATCCGATTGCTAATGGGAGGATCGGCTCAAATTTCGACGCAGCACATTCGACGGTAGTCATCAAATCGCCTGTGTCAGAGAAGGACATGGAAACCCTTCTCGTTGAAGCTGCCGAATCCCCTGATTCCTCTGAGCCACTTGTCGACAAATCAGCTCCTCCTCCTGCGTATAGTGGATCAATGAGGAGCAGCAGGAGGTCATCGTATGCCGAGCGCCATGCTATCGATGGGGCAGGAACTGTCATGCGTGAAGCGGACCTTGGTACGGGCGTTGACACGATTCGGCCTGTGAAGAAGGTGGACACAGTGGGTTCGCTGAAAATTTCTGCAGAGCATGTAGGAAGTCTCCGCAGAAACAGTGGAAGCATCAGTGGTCCCAGTTCTCCAACTCTGCATAGACGGGCGGCCAGTGAGATGGGAAGAGCGGGAACGTCGATTGTCGATGAAGTTGTTCTCCCTGTACTACATCAGGTGCGTAATTCCCATTGCCTTGAATAAAATCGCTCAATATGGCGTAGGCTATACGAGATGATATGGATGCTCGCGAGATCGAATCATTGAGCATGTTATCACGAGGGTTCAACGAGCTCAAGGAAGCAAATCCAGAATTGGCTTACAATGTCGTCCTGGATATTCTCTCAGGCCTAAATGAGTACGTTGCATTTCTTAAAGAAATTCCCTTCTCCCGGTCTCATTCACTCTCACGCAGGAGCAACGGCCTGAAGCAACATATACAAACACATCGTAACCTATTTCCACATAGACGGATAACACGGAAGAGTGAAATGACGGCGAAGGGACTGGTCGTCACTGAAGTAGAGGAGGAAGTGGACGCCACATCCTCGTCATCAGCTCCATCAACAACAACAACAGACAGCCCTGCTCCGGCACGAAGATCTCCTATCGCGGAATTATTGTATATGCGTTGGTTGGAAGGACTGAAACTGAAGTGGCCCAGTCTAACATAACAGGACAGCTCGTACAGTCTTCGAAGTGTTGTGCGGAACTCGCTCGAATTTCTTCATACCGATTATCTTTATGTTTCATGAACGCCTTCATCCATATCTATACTCTACTACAGTCACGATATCTGCTCATTTGCTTTCTCGATTATTCTAACGACGTTTACGCTCCTCCTTCCATTCCAGGTTTATTGTGTCTCCTTCATGATCAATGTACACGGATAATGCCTTTGCATCAAGTCATCTGGAGAGTATCCAAGGTACAAACTGGGTTTGCCTGGCAATACTGCATATTAGTTGCCGTACTGGGTGCGTCTTTGCTGCTCTGGGCCCCTTGGCCATAGTTAAACACAACCTCAAAACTCTGGCCATTCAGTTTCTTGTATGCCGCAGCTATTTGGCCTCCTTGACCTATTGTACTTCAGATCAAAAGAACGGGAATATGAATTGAGTTTTACTTACTTGAATTCTGTGAAGCTTTAACACAGCCTATAAGATTCAGAATGAAAATTGGTCAACAAGCCTGGAGAGCGTTACTAGATATGGCTTCTAAACGTGAACTTACGAGTTGAGAACTTTGAAGACGACAGCGTGCTTGCCTCTACCGTACTGGCAAACGGAAACTCGTCGCATGACATCTTGGCGACCCCAGCAGGCCTCTGGTTGTGCAACGATCCACTATACAAGATGTGATATGTGAGCATTGAACCTGAATTTATCATCATGAGAAGGGGATATACCCTGTACCAGTATATCGACTGCTGCATCTGTTCGGACCACTGTTCACCCCACACTGATTACGCTTACGGTTGGCAATACAGGTCGCTTTGTTCGTTTGTCGAGTGAACTCATTCTTGACCTTTAAGCAATTGATACCGTGGCACATATTGTTCTGGGTGAGATAAGCAAGTGAGCAGAGATGAGAAAGAGCCTTATATTTGAGACTCAACTCACACAGACATCAGGAATTACTACACAGTTGAATTCCATTTGTGCAAGGTTTCGAGAGTGTAGCCGTCGAACAACTACCACTTCTCCATCTTCAAAATGAACAGTCCCATTGCCATGTACTTCGCGCACTTCCCTCGTGCTGACAGTATCGCTGTGAGAGGTATTATTAGTTAGCGGTATGATATGGCGAAGAATGATCTCAGATAACTTACAAATCGCAATGAGATGAGCCTTCATTATCCTCCGGCTCTGTATCCGCACAGGATGAAGAGCTTGTGTCGCCTCTCTTGGCGAGACAGCTCGGGGGATCTGGGTAATGCGTTACAGGAATGAACAAACGATATTTTTAGGCACTTACTCGATGGAGTTGTTGGGGAGGCGTCAGTAGGAGGCGAGGAAGATTGGCTTGGGGTCTTGTGTGGCGGAGTGACCCCAGTGGTTGATTTATGAGGATCCATCACCTTAGATTTGCCAGAGGTCACTGCGCTGCTGGTTTGAACATTGTTGGTCTTTTTGACCTATGGGAATGTCAGCAGGGCAGCAACAGCGAGTAAGCCAAGTCCATGTACTTACCGGAAGCACAACAGAATGTACGCAACAAGCTGCAAAGAGAATGAGGAGGAAAAAAGAGATCGACTTGTTTGTCATGACCAGCACAACGAATAGTTGATAACTTGATACGAATGAAGAATACGAGTTGAGAACCAGTCTGAGGTCCTTTCCATCTTTCCATCCTCTTTTTGTACCACTGTATCTTGCAGTAGAGCGCACTAAAGCTGAGCTGGTACGGGTGTTCAGTGCGCACGGGAATAGGAGCTTGAAGCTGGCTAGAGATCAAAATCCATGGCCAGTGTGCCCGGAATAGCTGCTGGGTGAAACTCTTTGCAGTTCTCGCCAGTTCGAGCGCCAATCCCGATTAGATCCTCGTTGCAGTAGGCTTGTTGTTCGAAGAAAACAGCACTGCCATTTTCATACTGACGAGTTTGAAGCGAAAATTTTGGAACAATGAAGTCTTGATGTATTTTATAAACCCCCCCTCTCCCCCCGGCAATAATTTGTGTTAGTATTATATGAGAGATTGTTGGCACTATAAACGAAGATGAAGACACTGTGGTTGGTTCGATTTTCTCTGGAATGGCAATGGAAACATGTTAAGTCTGTTACTTAAGTCAACGAAAATCGGATCCTGGGAATCGACCGACTGTTGATTGCCGCTGGTTGCCGCTCCCGAAGAATTGTGGCATCAATCCTACCCAGTATCATCTGGAGTCTGAAGAGCTTATGAGCTGACATGAGTCGCCTTCGAGCGTAGAGCGTATGGACTCCCTGATAGGTACTAAGGCATACTGATCTGCAAATCTTCTTTCTGCATACTAGTAAGTACCTCCTTTCAGACAGATTATTATACGGCTTCTTATCGAATCCCCGATCTGTGGTAGCTCTTCAAACCTGATAGCACTCAAGCACAGCCTGCCGCCGTGGCCTCCAGACACTGATCTTGCTGCTGTCGTGGTATCCGACATTCCCGACCGCGGTAAATGCGCGCTCAGAAGAAACCACTCAATCGAAGACGCCACATTGGACAAGACCTTCTTTGATCAAGTTCTAAAACACATTCCGAAATTCAAAGTAGCACGAAATCAATCTTGATGAACGCTTTTATCTCTCTACTTTCTTGTGTCATGCCAAATTTATCAGTGTGTATCATTCCTAAGTGATGTACACCAGTGACAGAGGATGCCTACTAGTATACATCAAGTCATCTGGAGAGTATCCTTAGTACAAACCGGGTTCGCCTGGCAATACTGCATATTGGTTGCCGTAGCAGGTGCATCTTTGCTGCTCTGAGTCCCTTGGCCATAGTTAAACACAATCTCGAAGCTCTGGTCATTCAGTTTCTTGTATGCCGCAGCGATTTGGCCTCCTTGACCTAGTATATCTTTAGATGGTATGAACGGGAACATGACCTAAAATGTACTTACTAGAATTCTGGGAAGCATCAACACAGCCTATCATATTCAGAAAAGTGGTCAGCAAGTCTGAAGGTACTACTAGACATGAATCCTAGCCCCTAGGAGTGAACTCACGAGTTGAGAAATTGGAAGGCTGGCTGAGCTTGCTTGCCTCTTTCGTACTGGCAAACGGAAATTCGTCGCATGACATCTTGGCGACGCCAGCAGGTTTCTGGCTATACAATCCACTGTGCAAGATAGAGGTTACAAAACCCGAATCGATCATCATCTTGAGAAAGTCAACGTACTCTGCACCCTTGTATAGGCTACTGCATCTATTCGGACCACTGTTCACCCCACACTGGTTGCGCTTACGGTTGGCCTTACAAGTTGCTTTGTTCGTTTGTCGAGTGAACTGATTCTTGATTTGCAAGCAATTCAGGCCATGGCACATATTGTTCTGGAAGAGAAAACAAAGGAAACTGAGATGGGAGAGCCTTTTGAAATTAGAGATTCAACTCACGCAGACATCTGGAATTCTCTGACAGTTGAATTCCATTTGTGCAAGGTTTCGAGAGCCTAGTCGAACCACCACCACTTCTCCGTCTGCAAAATGAAGAGTCTCGTTCCCATGTATCTCTCGAACTTCTCTCGCGCTGACAGTATCGCTGTGGAACAAATCATGATTCAGTTCTCAATATACGACCATAAGTCATCATTTCGAACTTGCGACTCACAAATCGCAACGAGATGAGCCTCCATTATCCTCTGGCTCTGTATTTGCACAGGACGAAGAGCTTACTTCCCCTTTCTTGACGAGACAGCTTGGGGCATCTGGGAAACGTGTGTTACAGGATGGAACACACAGCATGCTTAGGTACCTACTCGATGGGCTCGATTTGCCAGATGTGCTCGAGGTTGCCGCTGGTGTCGAAGAGGTGTCAGTAGATTTGGAGCTGGATGATGTTGTAGGATGAGAAGATTTGCTTGTGGTCTTGTGTGGTGTAGCTGTAATCTTTGTGGTCTTGTGTGGCACAGTGACACCAGGGGTGGATTTGCCGGAGGTCACTGCGCTGCTGGTTCGAGCATTACCGGCCCTTTTGACCTATGTGAATGTCAGCATTGAGGCAGCAGCGAGGAAGCCAGGAGCACGTACCGGAAGCACGACGGAATGTACGCAGCAAGCTGCGAAAAGAATAATAAGGAAGAAAGAGAAGCACTTGTTTGCCATGGCCAGCACGACGGATAGTTGATATAGATGAAGAATACGATTTGAGAACCAGTCTGAGGTCCTTTCCATCCTTCCATGCTCTTTTTGTACCTCTGTATCTTGCAATACAGTGCACTAAGAAACGATTCGTGCCGGTATGGTTGACATGAACTTTACCTGACTTTGATCATGCTTCAACGAGCTGTGTAGACGGACCGTATGTGTGCGGGAATGAGCTCGAACTTGACGGCTGTAAGTGACAATCCATGGTGTGTCGCGGAACAGCTGTATGAGATTCTTTGCGGTTCAAGCTACTAAGTGTCGTTTCCTAGTTGAATGGGCATTGAAGTTCAAGCTAGATTAGATTACAAGCACCAATCAGATACGTTGCAGTAGGTTTGATTGTTTCGGCTGAAGCATCACTACTTGAGATTGTGATCCATTGAAGTTTTGCATCTCGCCATTGTCATAACCTTGTGTAACTCGAAGCGGGTCGATGAAGGTAAGTCGTTACATTTGAAACTCGCCCCGCTTGAATTTGCGCTAGGGGGCTGTATTATCCGGAGCTGTTACTGACCTGACACTGTTGGCTCCGACGCGAAGGTAACGGTACATGCTGATAGTTTGATTTTTCTTGCACGTACTAGGGAGAGGAAAACATGCTAAGATTTTGAAGATCCTGGGAATGGACGGCCTGATCGCCGGTGATTGCCGGTCCTTGCCGGTCCTTTGGACTTTTGTCTTCACCGACTTACTATCATTACCCCACTTTTTCAAAAAACAACAAAGATGTGCTTCCGAAACAGCACACATCTTCCGGACAGCTACCGGCTTCAAGTACAGTGTAGCATGGTGTATACTTGACCTCGCTATGTATTTTGTCAAGCAGGAAAAGGATGTCAACTAGGGTAATGATAGTAGTACAGGGCCCAGGCTACAGCCATCCATCATGATGCTCTTTCGTCTTCAGCTTCATTGCTTCCAGTGTGGAACATGGATCAGCTACTTGATACTCAAAAATTTGGGTCATCTAGAGTACATACTAGGACCTCCTTGACAGACTATCATACAGTCTTTTACCTAGTCTCGGCCCCGATTTGACAATTTTGCAGTTCTTCAAACTTAGTGCTCAAGTTGCAGTCCAGTGCCGTGGCTCTCAAACACTGATGTTGCTGTTGTGGTCGTATCCGACATCCTCGACCACGATTCATTCGTCTTTGAAAAAGGACCTTTCCAATCAAAGGTTGCTAGATTCGAACAGATTGCTTGCAAAAACACCATTCATTCAATCAGCGGGAACTCAAAAATTTCAGGCTAGGTTGCTATCAACCACCAATCATGAAGCTTTGAAGCCGTGCGCGTCTTATCTTGCCAAACCTTGACTACTACATGAGCACTGGCCTAACGATATTGAACGTTTGAACAGTGAATCTGAGTTGTATCAGAGTCTCCTGTGAGTATTTGTCTTTCTACCTCCGTCTCAAGAAAAATTGCTCGTTCCCCCTTTTCATGCAGTATTGCTGCGATATGCGTCCTCGCCTCAAGACGGAATAATCGCTGCACCGGAATCCAGATTCGCTGACTGACATCCTCAGTTGAGAAGGCCCTACATGTATCATCTTCGTTTGATCTTGATGTAACCTTGTATGATTTAGTAGGTCGTTGAACCCTATCGAGGCTGATAGCAGTTACCCGAATGATAGTTCGGACCGTCTCCACTGGCAGCGGGGCACCGCAATCACTATTTACGTCTCTCGGTGCTCTAAACTACGGAAGCAATGGAGCACTATCCATTATCCATCAACTCTCCGGGAGTTACATCGGAAGTTGGAACACTATTTACCCAAGAAAGAGATGATGTCTTCCATCTCATCTGCCTTAGATCTCACTGTAGCTACGGAAGTAACGCGGCATGCAACCTCGATGACTGTCCGTGAGTTGAAGGTTATCTGGTTTCTGCAAAAACTTCGGGCACCAACTGATCCTAATCCCGTATACTCAAGATTTTTCCAGGCAAACATCGCCTTCTGTTTGGGTACTTGGAGTTCTGCAAAATCCGGTCTGGTAATTTGAGATTCTCCCCTTCAACTTTGAGGAATTTTCCAGTGGGGTGCTTCATCCTGCGACGAAGCAGCACTTGCAGAAACGTTCAACGGGTTTCGGCTTCCTCGATTGTCGAATGAAGAGAATGGCCGTGCAGTCGCAGTAGCGCATGCTGAAAGCCTCGTCCTTCTCATCGTAATTGTCGTCTCGAGCATGTCAAAATGGCAAAGGGTCTACGAAAAGAAGAGTAGTACTGTAACGACAGAAAAGCGGTAAGCGCGTGGTAGTAATGACCCCCATCGTTACAAAAGATAGGTATTAGTATCAATGATATACTCAGATAGCCCACGTATCGTATTAGAGAAATTAAAGAAAGAAGTTCGACAAGACGAGACAAACTGATATATGCACACACAATTCTAGAATAGCAACTGGCAGCAATCGCCACACAGGACAAGGGATATAGCACAAGCAAGAGGTCCAATGAGAACTGAGGAGACAAGACAAAGTGATTCGATGGAGAATCGTTCGAAAGATGTAAAAGACAGATGGTACTAGATGATGCATGCATGAAAAGATGTTGTTGGTTGGCGCAAGGTCCAAGAGATTGTTCCTAGTGGTCATCGTTCGTAACTTTAGAGGATAAAGACACAAGCTGATATGATCAGTCCGTATAGAACGGATTTCTGAGCGCTGAGTCTGCTCCACGTTGAAGAGGCGGAGTTGGACGAGTTGTCTGCCGAGGACGTAGCGCTTTTGCTGGGCGTAGCGCTCTCAGATCTGGGGTTGAGATAATAACTCAGTATTTGACGGACAGGGGCGAATCAACGATGTAAACTCACGTCCTCGAGGTAGATGAGCTGGAAGATGACGAGGTGGTGGACGTACTAGCCGCGCTAGAAGACAAAGTGTTCGATGTCTCTCCGATAATGATGTCGGCTGGCGTAACACTGCCTGTGTTGATACCGATAGCGTTCTGATAAGCACTTTGACCTCCAGCAGCGATTTGAGCCACGGATTGTAAATTCCAGCCGTTAGACTTCATCACCGGATACGCTGCTTCGAAAGCCTGTACGGACTCGTCGGAGAGTTCGTGCTCGAGAATGATGAGGCCAGGAGTCTTGGAACCTGGAAGATTTGGTTCGAGATAAGCTACATACCACCGCGGTCAGGATGTGTCGATGCTTTACCTGTGAGCCATGTAGTCATGGATGAATTGATAGCTTGTGCAGTTGTGCCGCCTGATTCGGTTAAACTCCAGTCCTCCGTGCTAACGAGTTGGTGATCAGGAAGAACAAAAGGGTGCGATTGAGCTGAGTAAGAGCTTACTCCTGGTTCCACAGGATAGTTTCCATGCCCAAAACTTCTTTCGCGATCGCGTTGACCCTCACGTCAGTATCTCCATAGGGGGGTCTCCAGTATTTTGGAAGACGTCCACCTGTCGAGTTGTGGATGAGCATCATAGTCCACGCAAGCTGTCGGATTCGCGTCAAATCGAGAATAAATTGGGATGATAACCGAAGAGTGATATACCTGAGCTAGGACATCCTCATTGTTGAGGGTAGTCATGTATGGATGTGTCCATGTGTGTACAGCGATATCATGTCCAAGCTGAACAGACCGAGTGAACGAGTCGGACTCCCCAATAATGTTCAGACCAATCATAAAGTGGGTGACGGTCTCGTTGTTCGCTTCGAGAAAATCGAGTAACGCAGGGCTCGCCTAGATAGAAGAAATTTTAATTCGATCGATTTTTGACGGTCTAACTCATGGAAGCAGAACACGCGTACTGCTGTAGGACCATCGTCGAAGCCTGTCAGCGAACGAGTTAATTCACAATTCAAACACAGCTCTAAGATCGTTGTTACCAGTGCCAATATAACCATCAGGAGCGTCCCAAATATTTCCAGGAATTCGACATTTGTAAGTTCCGGAACAAATTTCAGCACTTGTAGGATCATATCCATCGGGGTAGACAGGATTGGTGTCTGGCGTTAGGCTACTGGACTGAGGAATGTTGGGAATTTTTCCGGCCTGGACAGCAGCATTTAAGGCAGCAGTCCACTCGGCTGGTAGCTGTGACGCGTCGGGAGTGGAGGAAGGAAACCCGGCTGACCAAGCTGAAGGTGTCGGGCATTTATATCGATATAAAACAGTTGGAGGCATCGAATTTGATACTTACTGGAAGAACCGACCTGAGCATAGGAAACACCGTCTGTGTCCGCATCACGTCTGAATAGCTTGTGTACCGGATGATCTCTAGGATGGAACCACTCGTTAGAGGGCAGACGCTGTGTGCTACGATGTTCGTGATGACTAGAGTGTAAAGAGGGAACAGCGGAAGCAGAAAGAAACAGGGCAGCGGGGAGTAGGAAGGAGAGGAGCATGACGAGGGTTAGAAGGAATGAAAGGAAAGGGGGACCAAACCTGCTACTTGCCTTGTGGATTTCGATTTTTATAATGATTTTTGCAAGTCAATTCGCTTCGGTCAAACTTGCCGCGTTTGTCGATCGTGTAAAGTGCGGAGAAAATTTTTTCAGAGCGCTAAACGTCCCACGCCTGCGAATGATTCCCGTTTTTGGTCAAAAGCCCGCTCTCCTGCATTTCTTCTCATCGCGCCCAACGATAATCCAGAGCCTCAGATAGACGGACAATCGCCTTGCCCGCAGCAGAGAACAACGAAAAACCACTTACGGGAGCACTTACACAAACATGGGCGCCGTTCAACGTCTTGTTTGACAGACATGCGTCGCTAAACTACTTTCATCAATCTAACGATTCTCTTACCTGGGACTTTTCAACATAGCGCTCAAAAAGCGCCGAAAATGAGTGTCCATCCACTGTACACCCGTTCAAGCTCAAGTCTGCTACCTTGAATCTGCTGGAATTCACAGGCAAGATGGTAGCTAGGTACATCCGCGAGGACAACCATTGATAGAACTAGTAAGCTTGTCTAGGAATATCCTCCAAATTTCGAAAAAACCATTCAAATGTCAGACATACGGTCAGTTTAGCCCGTCGCTGTAGGTGTAGCAACTGGACTATCACGATAAGCTGGTCGGAGGACCAACACTCCGTTCTTCAACTGAGCTATCTCCTTCACCATCCCTGTGAACTGGGCCTTCTTTTCTTCGTCCGTGAGGTAAGGAGTAAAATACTGAATACACTCCCTTGTTGAAGCGTTCGCAGTCGGAGTATTCTTCAGCCAATCGATTAGCAGCCGTTCGTCCAACGGACCCTTGGGTACAGCTACCGCCGTTGAGTTTGTGGGTTGGGCTTTTCGCTTCTTCGGTTTCGGTACGCCGTTGCTGGTGGGTGAAGTAGGCGGCGGTGAACCAGCGTCTTCGGCCTTACGCTTTTTGTTTTGCAATTGTCCATTCTGTAGACCATTTACAGCTCCAGGGCTGCCTGCTCTACTGCCAGGAGTAGGAGGGGTCGTAGAAGCCATCATGCCGGAACCAGCGACGGGTGACACAGGATTGTTGGCACGACTAGCCAGAGGGCTACCACTTCGCCCAGCGTTGGTCGGATTTGGCTTCACTTTCGGTACTTTTGGACTCGTAGCGCGTTTGGCGACCACGGAATGTCCACCGAGGCCAGGGACAGGAGAGGTAGCACGAGATCCAGGAGTAGGTCCCACACCGTTGACCTGGGGGGTGGGTTTCGCAGGTTCTGAGCTGGGATTAGGTGATTGCGATGGCGTAGGAGATTTAGATTTTGTTTGGGGCTGAGACTGAACAGCGGGACCAGTCTGAGTGACGACTTCTTCTTCTTCCTCTTCTTCTTCTTGCTGTATTAAGATTCCACATTTGTCAAGAGAAAGCAATGCGTGAAAGCCACGATACGTACCGACGAGGCATAAGGGTTATCTTCTTCTTCGCTCTCGTAAACGTCATTGCCCTCTCGAGTCCGAAGCATTTTTTGCATCTTCTTCGCCTGTTTCGACATCCCTGGCTGTTCTTCCTCCTCGTCCGATTCGTCGATATAACCTTCCCGGGTCTTGTTCGCGTTTTTGTATTCCTTCTTCAATCGTTCCTGGAATCCATCACTAGGTTAAGGTTTGATCGGGACGGAGGCAGTCAGATAAACATACCTCGAGTTCCTTGGTCTCCTGGTCATTCGTATCCTCTGCATCCATCTTCTCCTCGTCATCCGCGAAATCCTCTTCATATACCATTTCATCCATATCACCCTCACCTCCAAACTCTTTCGCACGTCGTTTCGCAGCGCCACTATCCTCCTCATCCTCATCTCCAAACAAGTTGTCTGCACCACTGTCGACAGTCCTCAGCCGCCGGCCACCTGGCCCGAGACTTTGTTGGGCTTGATGGACAAGAGAGCTGTCTCCGACGATTGACTGTCCTTCAGCCTCGGCTTTGAACATGGCAGCGGTAGCGGCTGAAGGGGCCTTGCCATTCCGTTGATGAAGCCAGGTCGAAGGATCCCGCTTCAGACTCTTCTGATACTGTTCGTGTATTCAGTGGTTTCAGACAGAAGGAAACTGGGAAAGAAAAGTGTGGCGAAACATACAGCAGATTCCACAGACGTAGTATCCGTAGGCATGTCATGTTTGAGCTTCTTCTGAAATTTGTAATACCGATGCGAGGGAACGAATTTAAAGACGTCGTTGGCAGCAGGCATTAAGAACGCGTGGGTCGATGCCTTGCCTAGGTCGTCCAGCTGAGCAGTCCAGACTTCTTGACCAGAGAAATCTTCGATGACCCATGGGTATCGCTCCTCTTTCCTCAGATTTCTAATCTCATCGGGAACGATAAACACCTGTCTAGTCTTCTTTTGAAACTTCTTCTTCGCATTCCCGTTCCCTTTGCCTTTGCCTGCACCGCTACCAGAGCCCCCGTTCTCTGTCACTGGCCGACCTTCACTATCGACCATGACTGTCTTTCCGTCTGGACCAATGACAGGCTGGCCGTCGAGGCCCAGCATAGGACGCACAGCCTCCCCAACACCACTCGTCGACGGGTCCTCCCTCCTCAAATCCTTCCTGTTCAACTTTATTGGCTGTTGCCAGCGCATAATATCAACGCTTTTCCTCGAGTCAAACTTCATCACATCATATTTCCACCCGTTGAGTGCCGAAGACATGATTCGAAACTCTTGATGTGGACCTTCGGGTAGCTGTAGGTCAGCCTCGTCGTCGTCAGCATTCGGTTTCGGTGGTGATGGTTTTGGTGACGGTTTTGCTTTGGCTGGAGAGCCCGGCCGTGAGCCATTGGGAGCAGAGCCAGGTGGTGGTGGTGGCCGTGGTGAAGACACCGGCGTGTTTTTCTTGTTCTTTTTTGGATGAAAGAGCAGAGACATGTCGGCTTTGACTTTGGGAGCCATGATGAATAGTGAAGAGCAGTCTGATGAAGACGCGAGAATGATGAAAACTGAAGAGCAAGCAGTCGTCAATCAAACCGGCGGTGGTGGATAGAGTGAGAGTTGGGAAAGTACCATGTGCGACTTGTTTATGTTGCTTGATATGGCTATTTTTCCTTTGTTCTTCAACAATCACTCTTGTGTCACTTCGTTGTTCAAGTTCATAGGTCAAGGAATGCATTATTGGCTGAATACACCGTGTGGACAATAATATACAGGACACTGGTAATAGAACAATATTCTCATTATATCTCGAGCTTATCACCCAGTGCCCCAACAATTGTATACAGCTGCTATCAGACATGAAAAAAACAGGAGATATAAGGTATAATATTCATGATGTAGGGTGAACTTCCGGCCGAGGCATATCTCCGTTCTGCGGCGGTGGTGGGTTCGGCTCACCAGGAGGAGGAAGTATATTTTGAGACGAAGCCGGTCGAGAAAGGGGAGGCTGTGGGTGTGGAGATGGTATTGGATGCTGATGGTGTGAAGGATGTTGTGGATGCTGAGGAACTGGATGGGGCATTGGAGGTGGATGTGGCATTACCCCAGGCGGCAGCGGATATGGAGTGGGTATTGGACCTTGTGCATATACAAGGTGAGGAGGTGGACCAACAAACGGAGGAAGGCCAGCGTTCTGTCGCGTTGCATCCAGCTCGTGCCGCAGCATATCAATCTCTCTAGCCATATCCTGATGGCCTTGTTTCAACTGATTGACAAAATCGATAGCTGAAAGAGCATGATTGAATACGAGCAGTTTCGAAACACGAAAGGATGGACTCACCTTTGCTCAGTATTTCCCATTTACTAGCTTTCATCCCTCTATCTGCAGGCAGCTGATCCCGTAGCTCATCGAATAGATCCTTCATCTCCTTTCTCCTCTTGCGCTCGGCAAGTTTATGCGACACTCGTAATTCGGGAGAGCGGGAATAGGGAGTCGCGCCTGTTTCTTTGCCTGCTTTGGACGAGGAGCTCGAGGAGGCTAATGTATCTGCAGAAGGGTCTTCTGGAGAGGCGGACTGAGTGGTTTCGGCGCGAGTCTGACGCGATGGTGGCCTGGAACGAGAACGAAGGACTCTGGAAGGGCCAGTGGAAGCTAATGGAGATGAAGAAAGGACATTTGGAACAGACATTCTTCGATCCTGGGTGAAATTCATGTGAGGCATGATATGAAGAGGAGAAGGAATTGTTGAAGGGTTTGGATCACCCTCGTGTTGCATGTTGTTCGACTCTGAAGGATGAGGACCGGCGCTTACAGGCCACGCGAAAGTCGTGATTCCGGCCGGGATCCGGCCCTGCGGCGACTCCGCTCCGGGGAATGCCGGTAAATATCCTGACACGGCCGAGAAAATTGAGGAAGTAGAATCTCGCCTGTCATTTGTCCGTGGCCAATGACTTCCTCTTGAATCTACAGAGTTTCTCCGCTCATTCAACGATAATGAAGCAATTCTGCTCGTATCAATTGCTGATCCCCGTCGTTTTGGTGGTGGAAGTTCCATTTCCACTTCAATCCCACTAACTCCTGGTCCTGACAGCTGCGCTTCACCTGGTCCACTTTTATCCATCGACATCTTTCTCTTCACTCCAGCTAATTGCGCTTCTGACCCGGATGTAGACGGTCTTCGAGCTTCTAGGGCCAACCAAAGTGTTCAGTGGGAATTCCGAACATATATCAGAAGCAACATACGCACCTTCCGTGGTTACCATTCCCTCCGTCGCGCGTGAGCTCTCCATCTCCATTGACGGCGACCGTAGAATCTTCCGTAGAGCTGGGTTCTCGCTCATCGTCGCCGTAGCATCTCCAAACACATAAGAAGACGAGGGTCCGACGGTATTAGGAGTCATAGGAGTGGAACTCGTGCTCGCTACTGGTCGAAATATCGGTGAATGCACTGTAGGCAAGGGGGCAGCATGCAACGATGGGTCTGTAATAGACCCTCGTCGTTGATTTTGCTGCAGGTATTCGAGTGGTGCCAGGGGCATCGAAGGTGATTTATTGCTGGGTCTCATCGACGGGGAGTGTGTCGCGCTTTTTGCGGTAGATGTACGGTCTCCTTCATGTCCTACCATCGTCAGTCATAGGCCTTGATTTTTTGAAGAACAAATGAGCACAGAAACTGTCGGATAGATATATGTACTCTTAAGAGCTTCATCGAAAATACCCAGCAACGTGGACTAAAATGCTTACGAAATCGCACTGTAATTTAACCCGATAAGTACATTACGACCAATCAAATCCAGTCGCGTCCAATCCCTTTCGCGCGTTCTCACTCAACTCTATCATTCGACTGTATTTCTGACTATTTCTGGTCCTCCTTCCAACTCCGACTGCATCGTTCCTTAGCAGAGCGTCCCTCTGCTTATCCTCTGCAGCAACCATCTGTCGAATCCAAGGCAGGTATTCCAAGTCGAATGCTGGCCGTCGCAAGATCTGAGATTGTCCTGCTACCACGTTATGTCTAATTTCTTGCACTGTCTCGTCATAACGCACGCGAGCTGTCCTCGCCCTCGTGCTAGAAGTCAATGCACTAGAATCTGCAGAACGTGGACAGGCTTGAGCGCCACGCGAAAGCTCTATGATGGTTGACATGATCAATTCATCGAGATCATGGTATCCGAAATGACTGAAGCCGCCAGACCCCGAGTCATTCGTCTGTACTGTGCGATATCCTAGAACTTCGTCCGCACCATCGTCCGCACTCTCGTGCAGACTCATTTCCTATTTGCAAGCTATTATCAGATATGACAGCAGTCTTCCGCAATCCCGTTTTCACTTACCTTTGGCATGTCTGCAACTTTCCGGGAAAGGTAGCAATCTGCAAAAGAAACTAGTTCCGCATGATTTGCTTCTGAATCACCTATGGAATACGTCTGTCGGACTTGGTAACTGGACGCGTCAGAAGACTCGTTCGCTAATGGACGGTCATCCGGCCAATCCCAATATAACATGTCTTCAAACTCTTGGTCACATTCTATAGTCTCTGAGCATATAATATTCTCAGGACAAGGGCACCAGAGCTGGAGATTGTGAATGGCTCGACGAAGATCTAGACGGGGAGGATCCAGCTCGTGTAGACCAGGACGCTCATAAAACCGTGATAATAAATCACGATGCAACAGGTATCCCTCTGCGCAGCACAAGGCCTGTAGGAACGAAGTAGCGACACTCGTGGAACAAGGCTGTAAATTCAACACAACCTGCAGAGGAAGATCTGAGAGAGGCACCAGAGAAATATCTGATAACACGCTGAATAGATCAATTGAAAGACACCGAATGAATCGTACCATTGCATGTCAGTATCACAGGCCGTTTACAGTCTCTGATTAAACTGATTAGTGAGCCCCAGAAATTCACATCCTCCTTGAACAGGACATCCACTTCTTCTATCAGGATAAGAGATTGCTGAGTTGTGGCTTCATGTTCCTTGGGTGACTTGCTATTATGCTCCTCCACGAACTCGAATTCGGTTACTGAAGTCGAGCGCTTACGGTGATCATTAGAAATCCCGACCTTGCTGCTGTTTCTCTCTGCCCCGCGTGCAAAGGCTGATATGAGCGATTCGTCCGCCGTATTAATCGTTCCTGAATCATGCCCAACCCGAAGTCGCGTCTTTCGCACCAGGTGATTTTTACCCACTTCTCCTATGAGATTGTCAAGATTCGCTCCACTGCGTTTACCCACCCCTGGATAGACCTCGAAGACCTCCCAGCCTAGTTCTTGAGCGCAAGCGTAGACTGTAGCTGTCTTCCCGCTGCTACTTGGACCACTCAGTAGAATAGTGTTAGTGAGATGATCCTGAAAGCTAAAGTTGTGTTCAGGGGTGAGTGGTATTGTTGAGTGACAATTGTTGGGCAAAGGTATCCGCGGAGGTGCATCATCGGTAGATCCTTTTGTCTCTTCCAAGAAATCATCGATAGGCGGAGATTCATCGTCGGACATAGTATCAGAATAGACAATCCAGCTATCGTCGTCGTCGTCTGAATCGATCCTCCGCCTTTTCCTCTTGTCAACGGTCCGGACGACCATTCGACGTTTAGTCCCTCGTTTGTCAACTCCGTTATATTTTGTCTTTCCTCTTCCAGTTCTAACGGAATTCTGGGAAGGAATGTTGACATCGGGTGGAGCAGAAGCATTGATGAAATGAACTTCCAAAGCGCAAAGCCACTGTCGCAAAAAGATCGCCTGCTCTTCATTCCCAAGAACGTGATCAGCTCGAGAAGGGTGCCATTTATCCGACCACAATCTGTGAGAATGGCCCGAAAAAGGGTCAGCCTCAGAGGAGGCAGTTTCGACCAAATGCGCAATGACAGGATGGGATTGCAGATGCTGTGTTGGAATAGTCGTGAGATGAGCAGCTCGGACGATATGAGTTGGAGAAGCATGGAAGCGCAATTCATTTGCATTGTCGCCTGAAGTCTCTTTAGGCAAATTACCTATGACGTGTGACAGAGGACCATGTGTGCTAGTGTTGGTTGTAGCATGACGGCGTAGAGGAAATGAGATTGGGGGTTCATTATAAGTAGTTTGTGGACCTCGGACATGCTGAGATGAAAAGTCTGGAAACGGTGCACCACGATGAGAAACGGGGGTTTTGGAGGAATCCCGAGAAACTGAAGATGGTTCTCTACGGGCCCGAGGCGCGAAAATAGAATATAGCGCCTTAGGAGGGGTTTTGGTTGGCCGTGTATACGATTTGACAGGAGAGTTGTCCACTACAATGGGATCGTCTTCTCGCAGACCCGTGGCATGTTCCACGATCTGTATTTCAGGTGTGAGGAAGCGGTTGCTATTTGAAGCGGATGCTTGAAGTAAAGGCGCGGAAGCCATTTGCTCGGAGCTAGTGGTGGTTTGTTCGGAGAGGAGTGGTATATCTGCGGCTTTATCTATAAAAAACCATCGAAGTTCAGGGTCTTCAATGAAGTTGACGACTTTCAACGATCGTTCGCACCCGTAATTTTGGGATCCCCATTATTGGAAGTTGAATGCTCTGGACATGGGTGACCCTGCACGCTGTCCGTGCTTTCCTCCACGCTGTCCTTCGAGTCTACTAAAATAGTCGTGTCGGACTTTGCTTTCCTGGAAAAGAGGTCGAGGATGCTCTTTTGTCGCAGCTTCTACCGTGATTCAGGACAGACCGTGAATGATGGATCACAAAAACGCACTGGCTTGGATGTCGACGCGACCATCCTCGAAGATTTCGTTTGGTCCGACTGCTTTCTCTCTGCCATTATCTTCTCCGGTCAGCGAGTCTATCGGTGGTAGTACAAAACGGAAGGTGTTGATGAAGTGGTTTGAAGGAGACAAGGATGTACGCCTCTACGCCCCAGTTGACGCCGGCCGGGGAAACGTGAAGCTCACGTGGACACACGTGGACACGCGCTGAAGTATTGCGCCACCACGAACGAGCTTTTTACCATCATGAACAATCACCTAGGTACTGACATTATTGCAGATGAGTCTGCTCCACGAGCTTGGCTCAAATGGTTGTCATCAGAATATCACGGTAATTCTATGATTTTTACAGGTGTGGGTTCTCACTTGACACTGGGGGCAACGTTTTTGAATTCAGAATTGAACGGTAACCACATCGACGTCCTAGAAAATAGTCCAAGTGCCTTGGAATTCGCTCGACTTGTTCAGATATCACGCCCCGTATTGATCAAAGGTCAGTCCAAAACCTATTATAGCTAGATAAATTCACGCTTTCGAAAGGACAGGACCTTGGAGTTTCCAGGTTATCCAATGGCAAGTGGTCCAACGATTATCTGATCAGCGCGATGGGTTCTCGTCTGATATCTGTAGCTGTCACACCAAATGGGTCCGTTAACTCGTTCTCTTTCTTCATTTGGGTTCAACGAAAACATGGATAAGGCGAGCAGATGCTGTAACGTTGGGGCCCGATGGGAAACTATTCTTCACAGAACCTGCTGTGGAGAAAATGACCATGGAATCTCTGCTAGACCATCTCACAGGACATGAAGAGTTCAACGGAGATGACGTGGTATGTGATTATATTTTGGCAAAATTTCAACTCCTATTCATCCCTTGACAGTCAGCGGAAACGTTCTACCTTCAATCTCAAAACGGGAACGTGTATTCCAGTCGCTTTTTCCAAGGACTTGATGATCCTTCTGAGTTTGAACCCCTTCGACAGCGAATACCTAGTGAGGTAAAATGGTGCACTGAAGCATTAGGTTCGTTTATCCTGAGTTTCGCAGGCACACAGACGATCTGATGCCTTTGGCTGCCACCAGACAGACCACCAGATGCTGTTAATATATGGATCGGGGATGGTGGTAGTGTTTCGAGTGTCCACAGTGGTAATTCTTGCTCCCGTCATGAGTACTGATTATCTTAACGCGGGGAAGACAGATCCCTACGAAAACATATACACGGTAGTTCGCGGTGAAAAACATTTTACCCTTTTACCGCCCACAGATGGTTTGTATTTGGATGGTATGTAACTGTAGATCTGATGCTTCCAAATTGCTGAGAGTTACACGGCTTTAGAGCGTTACTATCCACACGCAAGTTACGTGCGAGGGCAAAATGGGGATCTGACCTTACAGCCATCTCCTGGGAACACGCCCCTTGTTCGCTGGTCTTCCAACATGAACCCTCATCTCCCGGGACAATTACCACCTGAAGCGCATCCAATTCACATATCAGTCTCAGAAGGCGAAACCCTATACATCCCCGTTGGTTGGTGGCACCATGTCAGACAATCTGGCACAACAGTAGCTCTGAATTGGTGGTACGACACGGAGATGCGAGGTATGTCATGGGTGATGTTGTCGTATTTGCGGGCTATGAAACATGTTCCATTGGGAAATCCCAAGGACGAAGAAAACAATGAAAGGGTGAATTAGCGGTGATTTGGAGTATGCTACAAAAACAGTTGTATATTACTACAGTCAGAAAATACATCGGGAGCATTCGACGCGAACGGGAATTTTTATGAGAACAGAGATATTTTTAAGATATGGGATTACGGTGTTATGGAGCGTACACCCTCTCTCCTCGGTAAGTGCGGCCGTTCTCATCCAGCAGCTTCTTCAGCTTGCCCGCCGCCTTCCTAACACCTTCGCGGGACTCTTCAAGGCCTTTCCAAGCGCCAGCCGCGCTCCAGCATTCTGAGCATGCCTTAGAAGCGGCATTCATCGTTTCGATGTCCAATTCGCCTCTAGCATGAAGTGCGATAACAACGTCGATTAATCGACTAAAGCCCATGAACCACGTATTGATACCATGTTCTGGGTCCATGGAAGTATCGGTTACGAGGAAAGACGAAGAGAGAGAGATGCATTTCCTCAATTGAGCCTGGTCAATGGATTGATCTCCATCAGGAGTATCCCTGGGCATCCGCTTGAGCATGGAAATGACGAACTTGCCATAGTTGGTGGGGGGGTTCTGTTCAGGCTAATATGGGGGTTGAGAATGAGAGTGAAGAGGATAGATGACACATACCAGAAGCTCAGGGAACTCTGAGTGCAGATCTTCGGCCAAGCCTGTGCTCATGGTGGGGGGTATGGAAAGAGTCAATACATGGATTATATATCGTCAATGGAGTAGAAGTGATTGAGCTCAATCGGAGTCCAAAGTTAACAACCACGGGTCTAGATCTTCTTGGGATCGCGGAAAATGGAATAAGTCACGTTCCGGGCGGGATTTTATTTTTCTTCGGCACCATCGGCAGAAGCTGCTCATCATCCGCCATGGCCAGCTTCGTCAACATTCTCTCTCGTCTTACCCCTCCTCCGTTCACTGCTCCGGACGAGTACGATGGTCTCGAGTTCAGGTGGAAGCTATTTGTCTTTAGGCCCGCTTGTGAGTCCATCGTTGAGCTGTTGAAACTTATGCCGACGCGTAGCAGACTTCAAGAACGAATTGTACCTGCTCGGAGTCATCCTCTTCTATATCGCGTTCTTCTTCGTCGGACAATCTGTGAACTTTAGGAAGGCAGAAAAATGGTATGCTTGTGACTTCTTTGCGTCTCCGAGCATCAGATACATGTTGTACCAGGGTAAATGGTTACCGAAACCTACTCAAGGACCAGTTCTCGAGTCCGCTCGTCAATGGACTCATTCGAGATGGTATAGCTTGCCCCAATCTTGCTTTTTTCTTCTCCTTGAGTAACCGTGATGACAGGGCATTCCGACTTCTTCACCTTCTCCACCGGTAGAAAAAATGTCGCATCCCTACACACGATATTCAGGCTCAAACCGTATCATGACTTGGCCCAAACGATATACCAGACTGTCTGGTCTCTTGTGGACCTTCAATACAACCCCAAGGATGATCTTCAACTGGACTTCAAGCTAATCCCCTCCGCTCTTCCTCATGATTTTGTTTGGGCTGTTGTTGCCAAGGATGAACTGAAGACCATCAGGGATAGTAGATGGGATTTGGTGCGTTATTGAATACGTAACCCGCGTAAACTCAATATTAACTTTCGATGACAGACATTCACCAAGACCTCGGAAAACACTCTCTTGCCTCCTAACATGTCTGTCATGTCAGGTGGGCTTGAGACTCTGTTCTTGCGATTCGTGTCCCTTAATAACTGCTTATGATAGAGTTCGCGGATGTGACGGAAGCCATCTTCAAAAGTACGGCTATCCTGGACGCTTTGAGAGACCCAAAGATCGTCCCGTACTTCCGTTCTTTGGCCGTTTGTATCCCGTGCTTTTACACTATGGGGTTTTAGAGCTGACCTGTCGAAACGCAGGTGACTGATCAACCTCGCGAAAGACCTTCCGAAGTAGCTGAGCCTGAAAAGCACGTTATTCTTTCCTTGGTCTGCCCCTCGCCTTCACACGTCGATGATCTCAATGGTCTGGTTTCTGCACTATTTCCCTTTGTCGATTCGCTCTCGAAGATCAATCTCCGTCCGGAAACGAAAACCAAACTGAGAAAAGTCAGAGAGAATCTGGAGAAGACTTTGAAGGTTGAGGCTGAGCAAGCGAAGAAGGAGGAGGTTTGTTTGTTCTCATGTGCAAAATGTACTTCCTTGTTGATATTCATTCTATGCGTAGATGGAACAAGCACGGGAAGACCAAAAAGCAGCCAAGCGTAAGGCCGAAGAGGAGAGAATATCAAAACTCAGTGCTGCCGAGCAACAGAAGGTCTATCCCTAGTTTATCTTGATTTTCTCTATTTTGCTCAACACATTTCTTGCTAGATACTTGAACGTGAACGTAAGCGTTCGATTCGTAAAAGCCAGGGCAAGTCTATCAGGAAAGCATGATGCTCTACAAACCAGCAGTATGGACTGGGGTACTAGCCTGAGATGCCTATCCTTATTATGGTTGCTTGTAGATTTATAGTACAATATGATTAAGACTTCTTGGTATGCTTCTTGCCTTCAGTGAGAAATGAGAACATGCAAAAGGTATGCGACTGAAAACGTCCTCCCGAATCATAACGATGCCGCCTTCTCCATTGTGGCTTGCATTGAGGGTCTTTCTATTTCCGTTTCGTTATTTTCCTTCGGATTGACCGACGTTGTTGTAAGCGCTTCGTTCCGCACAGTAGTCACGGCGGTCCCCGAAGGACGCCAGTTCGCCCAGCTCGTGAAAAACCTGAGAAGCCACATTGGCTTGATACTTGGATGTTCGATGATGTCTTCATGATCTTCCTGTGGAGGACTGATGAAAACGCCCTCTTCATCAATCCTTTGCTCCTCTTCCACCTCGCTTTCTGTCTTCCCTTCCAAATCGACCAATCTTTCTCGACCGTCCAAAGTCTTTTGAAGCCTGTTGAAACGACCATGCGCGCCATGCACGTCTTGAGGAAGCCGTCGTCCTCCAGTTCCAAATAGCTTTTCCCGCATAGCTAGAACTTTTTGGCGTGGAGGACTAGCAATGCGCCATAGATCTGGGACACGGAACTGTTCGGCTTCGTACCACAGAGTTTTTGTGGCTTGGCTGATCTTCAAGGCATTCGCGTTTTCCATATCAACTTCAGCGAGCGCCTTGAAGTGAGTTTCCAGTTCGGCAAGTTTAGGAAGATGTGCCTCGTAATATTCGCGCATCCGAGCGTTTGTGTCGGATAATCGAGAAGTCAGAATCTTGAGTCTGGTATGAGATCAATCGAAAGACCACAGTAAACGTAAACACGGACCTGCAGCGTGGCAACGACATTCTGTAGATGTTCTGCTCTTCTCCACATTATCAAGTAGTGCCCGCAAAGGTCAACATCGATTCTCATTCGATCGATGGGCAATACCTTGATAGGTATCCGTTGGTCAACATATTCAAGACCATCTTCAGCATCCAGTCCACCAACATCATGCCGGTAAAATGATAACGAGTGGAAGCTTCGCCTCCGCCTGGGTACGATTCCCAACATCTTCCTTGTGGTTCCTTCTTCTCCAATTGCGTCGTGCCCAAGCGTTTTGGACTTCATTCTGTTGCCTGCGTTTTCGACTCGTACGCTACGTCTGCCCGCGATGCTGCTCGAACGACCACGAGACGTAAACGCTTTTTGACCTGCTGAATTGTCATTTGAATTACCGTCTTGACCCGAATGAGCATCATGTGTAGGCCTAGCGGTGGAAGACCGCCTATGGCGTTGATCATAGTCTACGGACAATGCCCCTTGCGATTCTAGATCTTCGCCTTTGCTCAACCGATCTTCGCTCTCTTGCCCTTCGTCAATCACACTTGCGTCGCTGCTGTGACGAGTATGATCACTCATACCCTGCATCTCATCTCTCGCGCTAATTGGATCCGACCAACTCGAGACACGACTGGCATATGGAACGCGGTTTTCTGGCCAGAGGCGTTTAGTGGGATAGCCTTTCCCCAAAGCGAAATGGGCAGCCTCATCGATATTCCTTACTCTGTATCCTCGAAGATTACTCGAGGTAGAAGAAGATTGAGTTTGAGCGCTGGTCTCGCTGCCTCGTTTCAAAGGAGCACCAGAAAACGGCGATCCTAACCTGTTGTTAAGGTAGTCAACCGGCCAGCCTTTGGGTGTCCTTGGATCGTCAGTCCCGGAATCAAACCCTAGGCCATAGCCGGAGCCGTATCCCACTGGAGACACCTGTCCGCTGCTCAAGAGATCGTCGTCATCATCGCCATACAATGGAGGATGCACGTTGGGATTCGAATGCGAGTGTAGATGTGTATGTGATTGAGATGGACTGAGACGTCCAAAGGGTACTGCAAGCTTTCCTGGAGATATATTTTTGGATGCTGAAGGCGAAGCGAGTGGGACGCGGAAGGGTTGTGTGGGTGATGGTGGCCCTCCTGGAACGAAATGTGGAACAGAGGGAGAGCCTGGAGGAGAAGGCGTAGGGGAAATATTCGCAGTGTCGGATTCTGCGTGAGGCATCAGCAGAGATTTATCTGAGTTCTTGGTTCGGGTTTTGGTCAGTTTGTTATCAATTTTGGAGAAGCTGGGGAGATAGAGAAGGTCAATACAAGAGGTACGTTCAGAGGATTCTAGAGTCCCACCCTGCCCAACTTTCTAATTTACCTTTCACTTTGGACCCACTCTTGGCCCATAGTGCACCCAAAGTTTCTGAACCAAGGATACCTGGACCTTCCTCCTCAGTGCTACGCTCGTCAGGCTTATCGGTAGTGGTAACACTCTGTACGGAGCCATATCTGCTCCTGGATTGTACGGCAGATACACTGGATCTTCGCGTGAAAGCAGGAGAATTCACTCCGCCCGCGGGAAGTGTGATTCTTTTCCCAGCCTGCGTGCTATCATTAGCATCGGTATCACCATCACTCCAAAGAGATGGACGGTGTTTGGAATCTTTTGAGGGGTTAGAGGGATGACTACGCCACGAACTGAAACCATCAGAGAGTGCACCATCTCTTTCCGTTGCCAGAGCGTGACGTGAATCAGCAACATGCATACGCTTCTCCCGTTCACGCTCTCTTTCTTCGGTTTTCTCTCGCAGTTTGACAACCAGATTGACTCTGCCTGTCCACAGTCCGAGCACAAGCCCGCCGACTCCACCAATGTTGTCCTTGTCTTTATGTTTCTTGTTTTCTTTGATAGAACCCTTGACTTCCATGATGTCCCTTTCTTCCCCTCTTGAATCCCGTAACTTGTCTGCAGACCGCCCTTTGACTTTGGCCTTGACTTTCCTGGCAGCCTTCGTGAAATCAATGCCATCGGACGAAGACGACGACGAGAGTTTATCAGCTTCTCTTCTTTCTCGTTCTTTCCGCTCTTCCTTCTCCTCCTTTACTTTGCCTTTCTCTCTCTCCTTTCTCTCCTTCTTCTCCCTTTTCTCTTCCCTGGTTCGCCTGTAGCTAATTTCTCCTATGATAAGTTCAATGAACTCCTCTAGATCGGACACAGGCATCAGAATACTGGCAGCGCCGGACGGAGCATTTCCTCCTGTGAGAGTACTGGCCAGTGTGCCAGTCAATCCCGATTTGAAGCTCGATGTGAGAGGAAGAGAGCTTCCTGACAGAATATGGGCGTGAGGTGCCACATTAGACAAGCCAGCGAGGGAGGATAAGCCATCTTTTCCGGTACCGTCATCATCCGGCATATATGATACAGAATCTTTCTTCTTCTCCTTATTGGCTTTCTGCTCTTTGCGCACGGCCCTTCTCAGTTCAGGACTCGTCTTCAAGAGTTTGTTGTCATAAGCAGAGAAGACGTATTCAATCACAGAACGGTTCAGAAAAACCCCATCAGAGGAGCTTCTGTCGCGAGAGGGACTCTCCCTCTGCGCCAAGGTGGGCGGAAAAGCGCGACTGAAGCTTCCTGCGTGTTCGACTACAGGTGAACCATTTAATGCAGAGTAACTGTGGTCTGATAATGACATCAGGGGAGAAGAAACCCCATTTGTTGGCGAAGGGACGGTAAGAGACAGAGTTGGTGTGAGTTTACCGCCCATGGGCTCGGAGGAAAATGGTATACCACCGGGTAAACGACTCGAGCTTGAGATGCTTGTCAGTGGCGGAGGAGAGTTGATCGAATTCGAAGGGGAGGTGATGAATGAATTCGGGGTAGATAGGTTGTTGGATGAGGCAAATCCATGACTATGAGAACTATCAACGGAGGGGCTATTGCCATGCGCCAAGTTGGAAAATTGATCTTTCAGAAAGGCTGGAATAGAGGAAGCAGGGGCGTGAGGAGAGCCTCCGTGACCTGATTGGCTGATACTTTGTCTTGGAGAATGAGACGTACGCGACCCTCCTGAAGACGCTGAGGACATTATTTGAGTGGGACTGAAAGAGTAAAGTGAATTATGTGGTGTGGCATTGCTGGCGGTAATATATGTAGCTAGAGCTCGAGTGAAAAGACGAGGATGCAGAAATGGATCTTTTGGGATAACCTGAAGAATAGAGGGTGAGTTGAACTGACGAAAAACGATCGAGATGTCGTACATTGGTACTGCCACTCAGCCCAACCAATCTATTCCTGACAGCCAATACAAGACTCAACAAGGAAGCTACAGTGTTAGGATCGGCTGTCCGTTCCATTGAATCCAGTCCTTCGACCAGCTGTTCCCCAATTTCTTTGACCCATAAACGGAGTGCCTCCACCGTGAAATCACAGAGTAGACCGTCAAAAGAAGACGGTTTGTAGTATCCAAAGATATGCAGCGAGACTTGCACGAGTTTGACGAGCTCCAGTACTGTGTCATTGAACATTGAAGGTGTTTTGCCTCCTCCTGAAAGATGATTATCTGGAAGGAAATATGTCGAAGTGAAACGATCTTTCGTTGCGTCACTGGGTTCTTCTAATGTTAATCCAGAGCGTCCGCTGCAACCCATTCGGAGGAGATTGATATTGGTGTAGAGCTGAGACCTTACAGATTCGAGATTGCCATCTGGAATCTGCACAATGGTAAAGTCTGACCGGAATTGGGCGAGTGAAGTGACCAGGACAGTACCGTACGGTGTTTCTTTGGGCTTGGCGTTTGCGTGGCGTCTCAGACAAGCAAGAGCAGCATCCCAGTCTGTCTGAGAGGGCGGAGAAAGGGCAGAGACTGTTATCTAGACGACATTCTGGTTACATGGAAGGAAAGAAAGACGGGTGGGGAGGTACCTTGTGTGCTGGATCACCAGTATGCACGACTAATGTTGGGACTTGCTGTCTGTCCAAAACCCAGTTGTCTACCGCATACATCTGGTAGCCTTCGAGCACTATAGCTTCTTGAGTCACGGTCCATCTTTGGAGTACAATTGGCAAGAGCAGCGAGAGAGCCATGAATAAGGCTGCTCAATTCTTATATCGTATCGCATGTCGTATCGTATGGCATAATTTTCTGAGAAACTAGTCCTTTTCTGGAAGTATCTCCGGCCGCATTTCTCTGAGCTGGACTTTCATCGATAGCATGCATCACCTTACATTCATTGAAATTGAAAGCGCTAGACAGCAAATGTAGCCTCCACTTCACATACTGTGCATGAATATGCCTGCTCAACACCTTTCAACAACTCTCAATGGTCAACATGAAGAAAAAAGTGGACCGACACGAAATCCCGGAGATACTTCCAAAAAAGGACTAGTTTCTCAAAAAATTACGCGATACGATACGATATGCGACACGATATAAGAATTGAGCAGCCTTAATGAATGCTGCTTGGCTTGCGGTCATAAATTAAGCATTGAAGATAAGATAACGTACGATAGAATTTGTATATTTCCTCTCGGCCGATTTCTCGAGAATAAAGTTTAAGGTGCGGTTCCAGAGTACTCTTCCTTTTGAGCTCTTTAAGGCTATAACATCAAGATTCCTAGTCAACTTTTGTGACGGTGGCTCGTGAGCGCTGATGGTGATCAAAGGCTGAGATCAAGAAACCCAGAGAATGTATTTTAGCCGCCCATGATTTTTGCTTCTCATGTACCACCACCACCACAATGGACCCTCATTCGATTAGTCTCCTTCTTCGTTGTCCTCTATGCAGTAATACTCTCTCTAATCCTTCAACTTTGCACTGTGGCCACACTATATGCGGCAGCCATCGTTCCTGTACCCTCCATCCTCATCCATACCAGTCTACGAGGAGAAACGACGTTTCGCTGCAGAAGATCATCGACCTCGTTAACCAATATTGCGAGTCTCATTCAAGCAACAGTCCTGCTAGAATAAGAGATCGCGACGACGACGAAGATGAAGACGAAGAGGTTAGTCAGGCACGACCTTACAAAAGAGCTCGCACCGACACTCAGGTCGACGTCGATGATGACGACGAACAGGATGATCTACTTGCTCATCTTCGCTCGGAATCTGTTCGCCAGCAGACTCTTCCTCACAATATACCGATCCTTCCTTCGGAACCCCGTCCTCTGGATAGTTCAGATGTTTTCGAAAAGGACCTAGTTACGGAGCTAACCTGTGAGATTTGTCTTTCTCTGATGTATGCTCCAGTGACTACGCCCTGCCAGCATGTCAGTCTTACAATTTTTTCTTTTCCCGATCCGAGCCTGTTCTGACATAACCATGCATAAAAAAGACGTTTTGTTCGCGCTGTCTCCACCGGTCATTAGATCACAGCGAAGTTTGTCCAATTTGTAGACAGCAGCTCCCTGGTTTCGCTTATTTTCAGAATCACCCTTTAAACGATCTCATGTTGCGGATCAGTATGTTCATACTTCTCATCCCACGAACAGCTGCTCAATGTCCTTTCCAGTTCTTCAAGCTTGCCCGTCGGCATATGAAGACCGAGGTATTGCTATTGAAGCCGAAGAGCACAATGCTCGTCTTAACACCCCAATCTTTGTGTGCAATCTCTCGTTCCCTGGCATGCCCATTCTTCTCCACTTCTTCGAACCCAAGTATCGGCTTATGCTTCGACGGTGCCTTGATTCCCCTTGGCCGTCCTTCGGTATGATCATGTCCTCATCCGCCTCGTCATCGTCGACATCTTCCTCCACTTTGAGCCCCAGTGATCAGATCGAGTACGGTACTATGCTCGAAATTCGTAGTGTCCAAACCTTGCCCGATGGAAGAAGTATGGTTGAAACTTTGGGCGTCTGGAGATTTCGCATTCTAGAACGAGGTCTCATGGACGGATATGTCGTCGGACGAATTGAAAGGATCGATGATATCCCAGATGACGAAGATGTCGATGGATTCGAAGGATTAAATTTACCTGTGGAAGTTTCTCGACCATCGACCTTGCAACTCCTCACATCCAGGCTGGCGTCGATCACCTCTTCGATTTCTTCTGATACACCCCCGAATTCGTCATCGTCGTTCTCTTCTAGCTCAAATATCATCTCCGATTCTCATGAATCCTATCCTTCTTCGTCCTCGCAGGTTTCATCCGTGGTCCTACCTCCGCCGCAACCTCCTCTTCCTCTCACAACTCTGCATCTGGTAGAACATTGTACATCTTTCCTCTCGCAACTGCACACCGCGACCACGCCTTGGGTTGGACAGCGTCTCTCTTATACGCATGGTCCGCCTCCACCTTCAGATCCATCGGACCCCGCCTTTGACGCCGCGACGTTCAGTTTTTACGTCGGAATGATATTGCCGATAGACGAATGGGAAAAGGCGAAACTTCTCCCTGTGCGAAGCGTACGAATGAGGTTGAAGATGTGCGTTTGGTGGATTGAGGGACTGCGGCAACATTGGTGGTTCGAACGGGGTTGTGTAGTGCTTTAGCACCTTACAGCCTTTGCATTCCACCAGCCTTAGCCTGTGTGCAGTGTCTCCTGTGCTGCGGCTGCCCCACGGACATCTTTTCTCTCATGTGTTACTTCTTTGCTCTTTTGCTCTTCTCTTCTTCTGCTGCTGGAAAACAACGGGTTCGCATCTCTGAATTTTTGAAGAAAATAAAATACTCTCTGCTTCGAATGCATGTCGTTCCGTTCCATTAATCGTTTTCTCTGATGCATACATACATGGATGCTCCCTCCCCTCTTCATGCTCCCCCCACTTTTTCTCTTGACGTCACTCAAATTGCTTTCACAATCCCGCATCACATCGACAGTCGGAAAATCGCTGAGTTTTACTTGGTCGATTGAAATTCCCTAACTTCCCTTACATTCCTATCCCGCTGTCAATGAGCGCGCGCCATTCCTCTTGGTGTCGTCAAATTGACGGTGGCTATCCTTTTTCCTCTTTCCTTCTGTTTTCTCCCTTAAGTTTCTTCAACATCTTCTTCCTGCATCTAACTTATACTCATCTATTTGTACCCAGGCTTAATTCTTTATGACACGAAGCCACCCATTCCTGATCTTTCATTTGTATCAATTTCCTGTGTTCATCTGTAGAATCCACTTGTATACCACATGCTGTAGCATTAATGCACTAATATTATCATTTACGAACCCGGACGAGTGATGTGTTACCGAAGCAGAATAAATGATCGTATACCCTCCGACTTCTCGATTTCATCCCGTCCGACGCTCTAGAGCTTGCCACCCTTTCCGTAAGCCCATTTTCTCGATCAACGCAGCTGGCATACAGTACACTGGGTCGATGTCAACTAGCCCAGGATATCCGAGTAAGGAGAGACCTAGCCCCTCAAGTACATTAGCACGCTAAAAAATCTGTCTCCGTCGTTCAAACCCACCTGCCACTCCGAAATGTGTGTGGAAGACGTCAGGAATGTCCCCTGGTCTATCGGCGATACCACCGCCCTCGGTATCCTATTTTACAACTTGTTAATCGAGCTGTGAACGCGAAACGCAAGATTCCTTACCTGAGCTGACAGGATGAAGGATATCAACTTGCCAGAATCGATGTAATGCAATTTGCTCAACATAGAAAGTGAAGATAGGACCCAGAAGCTATAGCAGACCTGGTATCACGTAGTCAGGACTTGGGGGGAAATAGGAGTACCTCAAGAATGGGGACTTACGTCCTCTAATTTCTCCGGCCGTCCATTCAAGCCACCATTAGGTAGCTGTCTTTCAGCCAACCACCAAGAAAGCGCGGGGATATCGATCACATCAAGCCTATCGAGAATCGTTAAAGCCGCGCAACACACAAAAACTAAGACAGAATTCGGATTTTTAATGTTCAGTCGTTCTCCCGAAGAGACACAATTTCTTACCCTGTCCAGCATGACTTTCAGCTCCAATTCGGCAACCGAACCCACCGTCGAAATTTCTACACTGTGCAATATAATTTACAGTCTTTTCAACGTCTAGATCTCCCAGACGGCCTATCAAAGACAGTGCATTCACGGCGATGTAGCTGAATCGTGTGTCGATTTCACCGAAAGAATCACCTGCGAAGACCCCCGATGGTTGTTGAAGCGACAAGATGACTAGCTCAAATTACGAGTTCAGACAGAACAGCTAGAAGAGTACCATAGACATAGAAGCGTACATTTCGCGACGCGATCTATATTTAATCTGTCGATAGCATCCTGAGTGACGAGTATCTGGATGGCACTTAGTGTTGACAAGATATGGGCATCGTGATCTGGGTGAGCCCCAAATCCGCCTAGGGTAGAAAGACAGGTGAGATACTGCAATCAGAACGATCGTTATCCGACTTCTATACCTGTTTCTTCGTCCCAGCAGCTCATAACGTACTCTACCATCTCATCCCGATTCAAAGCCTCCCGGTGTCCCATGATACAAATAGCGGTTAGGCCCCAGTAGATGGCATTCATCCGCAGGTGTGCGGTGAGATGATACATTAAATCATTCTTGTTCTGCCATTGCATTCATGATTTTGCTTGATGTACGGTGCAGCAAGAAGACTTGCCTTTCCAAGGTTTTGAATGTAAGAGATGTGGAGAGGAATGAGCAGAGTATCATTCATTACTTGGGACATGGTGATCGTGGAAGAAAAGTAAATCATTGATCAATCGCTCAAGTTCTCTCAAGTCTCAGCGCCACTTCATGCAACCGTCGCGATAAACACTTCAACATAATTGTACATTGATATTACAACCAGCTTGACTGTCTATGTATATAAGTGAGCCCATTTTTATACAGCTTGTGTTTCGTTCTCGGTGCGTATTCTACTAGTTGACAGCTTCACAAAGAAGCGAGGCTGACTACTGGCCATACATAACCTTCGCTGGCCCGCTTGAAACCGTATTTACTAACAAAGGGATCGAGCTCTTTCGGTCCACGAGAACCATAGGGGTAAGTAACCGGGCGGGGTCGTGGTCCAGCAAGCCCATCGATCCAGTGCAGGATCGGAGTGAAGATCTAGTAATTTTGAGCTTGCGCAACAGGAGCCAAAAAAGAGGGTCTTCACCTTCCAAGCAACATCCAATTCGTCATGACGAACAAAATTAGAGTGGTCGCCTTTCAAGGCATCGAGAATGAGAGCTTCGTATGCCTCGGGAATTTGAGCGTCAATGAACCGTCTCTTGTAAGTCAGGTCCATCTCAGTAGGCATGGCACGAGTATACAACCCAGGAGTCTTCGCGTTCAATTTCAGATACACAGCCTCGGAAGGTTGGATACGGATGACGAGCTCATTCCGTGCGATATCCTTGAAGATACCCTGTGTGACATCCTTGAACTGAATACGAACTTCAACTTTGGCCTCGTTCAGCGCTATCGTGCAGGGAAAAAAGATAAGACAATATTTCACAGGACCTGACAACATTGCATACCTTTACCAGCTTTGAGAATGAAAGGAACACCTTCCCATCTCGGATTGTGAATCCAAAGTGTGGCAGCAGCGAACGTGGGACACACAGAATTGCGAGGGACTGTATCATCGTCAAGGTAGCCGGGTTTGCCGTTGGCGGAAACATATTGGCCGAGAAGCACATCGTCTCTTTCGATAGGTGGAATAGCACGTAGGAGCTTGACCTTTTACAGATGTGAGAAGATGGAATTACGATATGTGGGAGACCGGGGTATCTCACCTTCTCGTCTCGGATATCCTCTGCCGCGAAGGATACCGGACGTTCCATGGCTAGGATACTCAGGACCTGCAGCAAGTCTTGGGATGGCCATATGAGCGATTGGAAGAGGATACACCACGTAGACGTTGCTTACGGTTCTGTAGAATGTCACGAATGATACCGAACTCGTCAAAGTAGCCACCTCTTCCTTCTGTACCGAACGGTTCTTTGAAAGTGATCTGAACGTTGCTGATTGAGTTTTTATCCCAAGCCGCATTCATGGCCACATTCGCAAATCGTAGAACCAACAGGTTCTTGACCATCTCCTTCCCGAGGTAGTGATCGATACGGAAGGTCTCGTCTTCCGTCCAATATTTCTTCAGAGATCCTAACAGCTCGCGGGCGGACTCTGTATCCTTTCCGAAAGGTTTCTCGACAATGATGCGATTGACGCCTCCCTTAGTAACATAACAATGCTCCTTTAGATTTTTTGCGACGGGGATAAAGACGCTGGGAGGAAGTGCAAGATAGAAGAGTCGATTGCACTCTTTGGACTGGTAGTGTGATTCGATTTCTTCCAGATGCGACGTAAGGTTATCGAAGGCACTCCCATCTTCGTAGTCTCCGGCAACATAAGACAGGATTGATTTGAATTCATCAATCGCCTTCGCTAATTCAGGTTCATCGTTAGGATTTTTTATGTATGAGGTGCCGCGCTTGAGAAACTCGGCGTGATCCATTTTAGTACGAGCGTAGCCCACAATCTTTACATCTCTAGGGAGGAAGCCTTGTCGGTAAAGGCCAAAGAGTGCTGGAAGAGTCTAGTATGGGATTAGTATAGCCGCACAGATACTTAGCGACACGAAGAAGTCACTTTTTTCTTTGCAAGATCACCAGATGCACCCAAAACTGCGAAAGGATGTCAACGATGTGGGCGATAACAACAACAACCAGAAGGATCAGTAACTAACCGATAATGATGGTGTTCTCTTTGAGTTCCTCATGGGAAGTCTCCATAGAGGGAATTGTACCAGAGAGAGAGCGTTCGCGAGTCATTGTGGGCGCAGATGAATAAAGCAGTAGTGTTGAAAGAAGAGGAAAGAAACGTTGATTGTGAGAGCAAGATGAACTTGCGCGTCGATTCTGACGAAAGCTGACTTAGCTGAGTGATCCTCGTAAACGCGGTCCGACGGTCCGGAGAATGCCGGGTATTCATTCAGGTTTATGTCGTAAGCACCAATGGTGATGAACGGCGACCAGATTATCGAAGACCTCAGGGATCTCTCTGGACCAGCATACGCAGATTCAGATGCCCAATCACTCCTTATACGCTCATCTGCTCTTGTTTCTTGTCTAAAATCTCTCAATCGTGCCGCAAATACTGCCACAAGAACAAAGAAAGATGAAACCACTGCTGCTAGGCAAGAGATGGACCAATCTCACCTTGGTCTCCAAAATTTGTTGTATGAGAAGCGACATCTAGAGAGGGAGATCGAGAAATGCCGACAATTCGCGTATGCATCATCTTTGTGTCATGGATTGAGCTTATATGCTATGCAGTTCTGTGTACCAGGACATTCCGCTCTATACACTGGAGGAATTCCAGGAACTGGCTCCAGAGGAAGCGAGGACAACTGAGGTCCTTGAAGATGAGCATCAACTCATGTTAAATCGTCTCAGTTTTGAACTTGCTGAACGCCAGCGGTTCGCCATGTTTCCCATATCCGTGTTCTTTTTTCCATCTAACTGTGTCACCAGGCTCGATCTCAAAAGGCGTGAACTACTTCAGGCAAAGGAGGAATTACTAAAGCAGTCCAAGGCAAATACAAACACTCTGGAGGGTGTGAAAGGGCACATTGACACCCTTGTGAAAGTAAGTCTTGTGCAGGCACTTGTGATTTTGCACCCAGGATTTACATATTCTCATCGAACAGACCGCCGCAGAGATTCAGAAGAAGGTGGATGAACTCGTACAACCTTTGCCTATTTCAGAAACTTCCACCACGACGACAACAACGGGCTGAGCTCACTGGGTGCACTCTGTTGCTTGGATTCCAATATTATTTGGATTCTTTTGGATTGGATATCTTGTTATAGCTGCATCTTCGGTTGGTGGCACCAGAATCTTCGAAGTAACTTCCGTGCTGCTTCCGTGGCTGGAATACAAACCTCCTTCCGTTCCGCTACACATCACTCGGTGCATTCGAATATGGTTGACGAACAGAACAAAGAACTATATTTGTCCCTAAGTGCTTGCTATGGGTAGAACCCAGCTGTACAGCTGTAACTAAACTACATGGCAGAATAATCAAAATAAACCCTTTGTCATAATGTGTGAACAGTGTTGAGAAGATAAAAGTGAGAAGATTGGGTACGGTAACGATGTTAAATAGATGTACGAATTGGGAGGTCATAAATCCGGGATTCCAAAGAGAGTCGATCACTCGCTGATGCTTCCGATGTCGCTCATTTCCTCGTCCTCGTCGTCTTCCTGGCCATCGGCAGCAGCGTCTGCAGCTTCCTTTGTTGCATACCGTTGTACATATTCTGCAGGATCGTTCAATCACAACCTGCAACCTTGACCCACATGAAACACAACCCACCTTTCACTTTAGCATCATATTCCTTCGGATGGCGCATGAGAAGCGCAGCAGCTTCGCCATTCAGGGGGTCATTAGGATTCGGGTATCGTAAAAGTTGTGGCAAAAAGACTTCAAATATATTTATCATGTCTGGCAATGGACCCACATCGGATTAGCTGATATATTCTGGTATTTGTTAGCACAATGCACATACCGAACATGGGAGACCACGTTTGATTGATAACATCCAAGCATACTGAACCGCTTCTGTGGAGGAAAGTCTGAATCGAATCTTGTTTTGTATGAAGGGATAGCCATACAGTTCATCGATATTCGGATGAAATATCTTGTTCATGAAGCCTATACTAGGTGACTTATATGGATATTGGTCAGGAAGCTCGACATGGATCTTCCACACTCCGTTTGCGAAGGGGGCTAGATGAACCGGTGAGTCAGTGAATGTTCTTCGAGAACGGGCAGATGACGCACTTTCTTCGGGACCATGGAATCGAACGTAAAATTCCTGCATGTTATCGTTGACTAGCGACACATCGTAGTCAGACATAAGCCTGGATATTTGTGAATGAGATAAGTGTCACAGCGGAGAAAGAGACACATACAGCTTCATAACATCCGTTTCTATGCGACGTTTCGTTTGACCAGCGTAGATATCATTATCAAGTTAGTTCAAAAGGCCAGAATGCTGTCGATAGCAAAGATACTCATCATGATAGAGGCCCGAGGGTGAATGGCTGAGTGGTGCAAGTGGTTGAGGACAAAAGAACCTTAAATAGAAATACCGGGTTCCGTGCCGTATAACTTATCTTGACAACTACCTCCGACAGCATCTTTCCCCGAATATCTACTTTACATACGGAACAGTCAAAAGTACGAATACTCCTCAATGATACAGAGTATGTCGCTATCAGAACAAGGATACGGTCTTTCTCCCCTGGATGCAGCTCCACTGCGACCCGGAAGGGAATGCTCGGACTCCAACCCCGAACCAGTCATTGCTTTCCATCCCAAGGAGATCACTGTGTAAAGAGATTGGATGCTGATTCTGCGATTGTTGACGGGTGTGTACTCACCAACCCACAGAAGACCGAACCCCACTATCAATACTATTTCTTCCTGCATCTGACTCATCGGGTTGGGCCGTTCTTCTCCACGTCGATGATTCATGGCAATCCTGTCAAGGGTTAGGTTTTTTTTGTCTTTGCTTACCGTTGGGGGGCACTTACAAGAACATGAGACCCGATATGCCGAGGATGGCCACAGATGTTTGTGTCAAATGAAACGCATCTTATTCACGATGTTGGTTTCGATGAGGACAGAGATAATTGTGCTGCATCTGGTCGTAGACTCACAAGATGAATTCAAAAATTTTGTGAACATATGCCCAACTGCAAGGGCGATGGCGACTGAAAGGCCATGTTAGGATAATTGCAGCCGTTGCACAGAATAACACTTACTACAACCCGCAGAACGGAGAGGATGATCTTGGAACAACGGCATATCTGAGGACAATGTAGTAATGATGGTGAAAGGGATCTGTTTTTTGTGACGAGAGCACGAGGCAACGAGCGACACGACCAAACCTCGAGGCATGCACGAATTGAGGCTTGAGGGCCGTAATAAGATTGACAATAGTCTGCAGACCCACTCTATACGTTAAATTCATGCCGATTGAAACAAAGTCGTTACGAAAACGTGCATTTCCTCGAGGAATATGTAATTACTAGATGAAGCTGGCGCAAAAATCGTCATAAATAAACTAAACCGGAACCTGCGTCACAGTAGCAGGCCCTCCATTCGCACTGGGTTGAATGATGATAGAGTGACCAGGTTGTTGGGCAATTCCGCTACCAGCTTGTAGAGGATAGCCGTAAGGAACAGCGTATTGGTATTGTTGAGGGTATTGACCCATTTGTCCCATTGGCTGCGTCGTGGTATTGTAAAGTCCAGGCCATTCGCCATACCTTTCAAATTGAGCAGTGACGTTAGTTTATGGCTCATTCTCACATCTAGAAATTCGCGCACCAGCCTAGATTCTGAATAGGCTCATACCAAATGAGATATCGTCCGAATCGTTGCGCTTGGGTGATCAGTTGCATGAGGATGATGAAAGCGAAAGAGCAGAGAACGAAAATCATCCAAGAGAATGCTTGAATGACCTTCATCTCATAGCAATACGATTGAGCAGACACTAATACCACCACTTTAGAACCGAGTAGTGCAAAAACAGGAATTTGCTTACTGCTCCCATTCTTAGTTGGCGTACGTTCACCGGCAAGGGCATCGCACTGGACGTCACCAATAATATCGCTGTATGAGTATCGATCAACCGTGAATAAAGAAGTCAGAGGCAAGAACTAACGTGGACCATGCCCCCATCGCTATCCAAACAGATTAGACAGATCGGTAAATTGCAATATAGTGTAGCTCACCCAGCCAAATTGCCCATAACACAAACAACACTACGGCTTCGACTCGTGGTTGGGACCATTGCAAACTGTCATCCATTCTCAACGATGCAAAATAACAGAACATCTCCACCAAACACCACCCACGTTAACAGGAAGATAAATATTGTGAGTGACGGTATGATAAGCGCGAAGATCGTGAAGTCCTCTACACGATGATCAGCACATGTTGGGGCAAGTTCTCGGAAAAAACATACGATGAAGATGTGGCAGGAATACAGCAGCAAAGTGTGCGTCCAGTCCCAAGACTGCGCCTGTGGTGCATTTATTATGATCTCCAGATAGACACGCGGAAGTTGAAAAATGAGGAACCTGAGAGCAAAAATACACAAACTTTCTCGTTGATCAGGTCACTGTTCCTTGAGGTTCATAGAGCGTTGGCTTACTGTAGAAGGCAAGTCTATAGTTCACAAATCGTACAGTCATGATTCGTGTTCGTGGAGTAACAGAGAAAAAACGCGGACAGAGAGTTCGGAAAGTTTTGTTCGAAATACACGTGTTGGCGATGGACGTTTCCGGCCAATATCTTATCTTATCATTCGACTTTGAAGTGTATAATGTCACTGCCACTCTTCACTGAGTTTGTTTTGCGTAGCCAGCACGTATATTTCACTTTTATTCTACAAGAGATTTACACAAGGCCCAGAAATAAAACGTTAAATCATTAAATATCACCGTCTGTTAGGATTCTTCATTATTCCCTGATCAAAAGACTCCGTCGTGGATGCAAGAAGAGATGACCCAGATGATTGTGGGTCTTCCTTCGGAACATACTTGTCGTTCATTTGCGACTGGTATACTCTTGCTGGATATGTAGTCGGCTCTCGTCTATGTCGGTGCGACTGAGTATGTCCCCGAGAATGCCCTCGAGATTGACTCCTATGTCTAGTCGATCTCCTTGAAGGCTTCTCTGTGAACACGGGGACCACAGTTTCCACAGGAAGTATTCCACTTTGTGAACGTTTGGTACGATCTCTTCGTTTGCTGTATTCGTTGAACCAAGCGCACGATGTGACTGGACCATACCACATGTGTTCGTCGCCCTTGCGATGTCTCCGGAGGGCAAGCAAAAATAGTCCGAGCGCAAATATGAGAACTGCGACAGCATGAATAAGTATGTAATTCAACCGCAATGAGTTCGGAGAATTCGGCTCACGGAGAGTAGCATTGATCAGGGAAAAGGCATTGAGAACACGATACATCGCCTGATACTGCTCCGTGTGAACTGGAGAACAAGAAAAGTCAGTAGACGAATCATGACCAAGCATCGAGGAACGTACAGCTAGCGGAAGAATCGTCTAACACTTGTGTCGACGTGGCGGAAGCAAAACATTCAACATCCGCGGATTGAGAATCAGACGACGCCAGATAGATTCCGAGAGCTAAACAGAAATGAGAGAGCTTCACATGACAGCTCATTCGGCACTCACCTAGCCAAAAGATACCGGCCAGAGCTATAGATGCAAGCTCCAGTCTGGTAGATATTGGATTTCGCTCGCGAAAGAGAAAACTGAAACCCAATCTGTGTGCTCTGATGAGAATCGGACAGAAACTTCCATACGAACATGAACTTGCAGGACAAGGATGATGAAAAGACCGGCACTTCCGACGAACAGTGCGAAGGGTACGAAACGAGCTGTTATCATAGTCAGAAGCTAGAAAGCGAGACAGGATGCTCGACCCACTGAGGTCCGAGGATGCTAGCACTGCTTCAAAGTGACCTGCCATGGCTAGACATATCACAGTGAACAGAATGGCAGCGACTAATATTGGAAACATTCCTTGAGCATTGTCCTGAGACGAGATGCAAACAGACGTACGATAGATTCCACCACGGATGCTATTGAACAATGAAGGCATACGTGATTTCTTCCGGGAGGAGGTTAAAGGGTGGGTGGATGATTTGGAGTCGTTACGCCTTATATCTGAGGGCCTCATGATGAACCGATGTAGAAAGTCGTACACGAGGCAAACATGAACAAGAGGGCAGTTGCTTGATGTGACACTGACTCGGCCTGTGTAATCTTGGAGTTGAGACTACACAGGAGGTATCGCACGAAGAGAGAAGGGGAGGCTCAGCCTTGGTGGGCAAGCTTGAGAATGAGGACCAACGGTAACCAAGATGGTGATGATTTGCTTCCAAGGGAGGTCAACGAAATTTTTTACATCCGCATGGCGGAAAAAAACTTTACGTTATTTTCCTTTTTCGTCCAGAAATTGATGATCGAATGTGATTGGGGCCTATTGGGGCCTGGGCCTGATGCGAGTGTTTGGAGTTACTGTATAAGTACCATCAGTCTACGCGTTCTACAAAAGTATGAGTACAAGTTATCTGTGTGGTTTCATTAATTTCCATGTTCCTTCCGTATATAGTCACTCTCAAGAGCACTCTTTACGAAGTCTAACTCCAGTCTCCACATAGAATCCCAGGCATTCCGGATTTAAAAGAGTGGCGGGATTAATGCTTGAGAGAGGAGCACCGTTGACGATCTTCAACAATCAGTCAGCATACTGCATTTTCAGTTGCAGTGGGACGAACTTTCTTTACAAGGACTTCCACGCGTTTACCGTTAAGAGTATAGGGGATGTGATATGCTTGTATGATCTGAACTCAAGAAAATCATCAACTTGTGCTAATCGTGACTGATCTCACTTACTTTGGCAGGAACATGACGGGGCGTGCGTTTTGTCTTATTTGAGTTCGGATAGCGTCTATCAATGGAGGCGATAGCTCCTCATCGTTATGAAGTTTGACGAACAAGATGACCCGCTCATCAGTACCATTGTCGATACTCTGGCCAATTGCAATACAGTCCTCGATGTGGTCGGCAAAATGAGCATCGATCACATCATAGAGCTCTGCGGAACCGAAGCGTACACCACCAGGATTCCTGTAGAGTGGGATAGAAGTTCACAGGATGATATCAAGAAATAGGATCGGACACACAGTACTCCATCAGAACGTCCTAGCATAACCACCCCACCTGCATTTCCTTGCTTCGATTCTGTGATGAGGACATGATCACCATGATCTAAAAAAACATCATCAACCAGATTGTCCTTTCCAAGAAACCTGTTGAAACAGAACTTACACCAAACGCCATTGGGGCCTGAAAAATAAGCATCCTGAAATCTCTTCTGAGCTGCTTGCACAGCTTCGTCTGACCCAAAACCTGGCAGAGGCCAAAATCCAGCTGGCATGCAGGGGAATGGTTTGACACAGACAAGCTCTCCTTCGACCTCGGGTGGATTAACTGTGCCGTCAGGTCCATATGCTTCAACTGCCATCCCTAGCATCCGGCATTGTATTTCTCCCCTGTAGACGGGTAGCGCAGTATTCATCCCTAACCGTAGAACACGTATTTAAATAAAATGTCGTTAGTGCACAAGCTTGAAATACATACCGGCAAAGAGTGAGCATATATCCGTTCCTCCTGTTTTCGTACTATGAGCACAAATTGAGCAAACAGGTGCTGATCATACCTGTGATAGATCCTAGTAGGATATTGGGGTGTATGTGTTGGTAAACCCAGTCGAAAAGTTGGGGTGCGAGTGGAGATCCTGTAGAATAAATATGTCGTAACGTTTGAAGAGAGTGGTGTTCGCGCGGTTTGTATTTCTTCTGCGGTACGGAGTCGGAAAAGAAATGTGCGAGAACTAGTGAAGACCACTTCTTACCGAAAGATGGTCTATGTATTTTGCGCTGGTTCCAAAAATCGTGATTCCTAACTCGTCTACCAGGTTCCACAAAAACGCCGGGTCCCGCAAGGGGCTGCCATCTGTTGTTGAAGCATACGTGAGACAGCACGATTGAAAATCATACCAAAAAGGCATACCATACAAAACCAAGGTGCAACCGGAAGCTAAACCACCCACCAAGAAATTCCACATCATCCATCCTCTGAAACGTGCCTATTAGCTAGCCAGCCTATGCGGAGATTATGCCCATACGTTGTAGTGTAATAGAAGAATACGTCGTCAGGCCGAAGGTCAGCGCATATAGCGAGCTCTTTTCGAGCCTGAAGCAGCATTCCTCCTGCCCTATGTACAATCGGCCTGAGAACCACCACGATGAGTTTTCATGCCAAGTGAGAGAACTAGCACAAAGTTATCCTACTTTGGGCGACCTAGATAACAGGCAATCATGCATAGATTTCCCAAAAGCAGACCGATATAACTCACCTGTCGTACCTGAGCTGAAGAGAATCCATAAAGGATCGTTGAAAGTTCCGCGGTTCCAGTTTATCTCGCCGTCTACAGAGCGACCGGCTTTCACGAGCTGGCCTTCGCGAACAAAATCCGACCAATCCACCCAGTCTTCGTGCCAAGCAGTCTTGTCGGTATCTGCTAGACCGGTTTGAGCAACGATGACCTCAGGTTTGAACGAAAGCACTTGAGTCAATCCAGACAGAAGCGATTTCAGTTTGGGTATATGGTTGTGCACTTTGGCATTGTATCTGCCAATGGAAGCATTAGTTGTCCAGACAAGTCGCAGATTATTTCTCGTACACCACCGCATCTACAGTGAAAATGAATTTGGGTTGTACTTGTTCAAATCTGGATGAACGTGGTCTTGGGAGGTAGACGTGCCATGGATAACGTTGCAACTTACCGCTCCAGAACACCTTCAGCTCCAAAATCGGCAGCAGCACTTACCCAAATACCTCCGAGGGCTGTTGTGGCAAGGCAGGCAGCGACATTCTCCTGTTGAGCACGAGGTACACATGAGTCCTGACCTAGACTCTGTATAGATTCGAATGACTTACAATGCAGTTTGAAGAGTAGGAAGCAACACGATCCCCAGCTTTGACACCGCGATGTATCAGTGATGATACAAGATCTGCTACCAACTCATACAATTGCGCGTAGGTGCAGTGCTTCAATTTAGGCTTAGCATTTTGTGGGGTAGGTTCCGCTGTCAATGAGAGAAGAGAAGATCACGCCCAGAATGAATAGATATGACTGAGCAGTGGTTCGTGACACTGACTTGCTTGTATGAGGGCGACTTTGCTTAGTGATCGGTGCTGTAGCATATTCTCCGCCCAGTTCAGCTGAGCCTCAGAAAACCAAGGAACGTTTTCCGCCGGTTTAGCATCTTTATCGACAATAAGGTTTCCCTTGTGACCCAGAACCTTCGTTTCGTCCCAAACAGAATCCCAAAAGTCGTCTAGGTGGGCGGTAGACCAGCGATAGAGGTCGGAATAAGAGGATAATGAAAGGCCATATTTCGCATTGATCCGATCCAGGAAGCGGTGAGTTGCTGTGTTGGTGTTGGTAGGTTGATAGAGTGGAAACGATGGAGAAGACATAAGCGAAAGGCCAAGGAGTTGAGACTTGGCAAGTGTGATACGATAAAGAACTTATATGGAGCTCGACACCGCGGTGCGTAATGCCAAGGGACGGACGGCCGTAAGAATCACAGAAGAGAAATTGCAGCCTCAGTTGGAAAGTTGCAGAGGGAAAACGAAGTTTATTTGGAGTGAAAACGATGGAAACTCGATAAGCTCTTGAGGGTACTTTCGCAGAGAAATAAATGAGAGATGAACGAATCCTTTGTCGAGCGTTTGTCGGCAAATCCACAATTGATCGGAAAAGCCACGTGATTAGCCGAAGATAAGTGACTCGATAAAATAATTCTCTTTTTAGTTCTGTCACCCGTCCCCAACCCGTTTCTTTCTTGTTATATAAAAAAGGACATCCCACGTTCATACCACAGCCTACCACTCCAGCTGGTTTATAAAGCCCCTCTATAGCTTTCACTTGTCACCCAATCTCTGACTCTCACTTCGACTTCTCTCTCCTATCAACCTCGAATTATCTCCTTTTATGACAATGGATCGATTCCTTGCACCCCACACTCCTGAAGCTGTCGCATATTTCCATGTCTCGTGAGTCTTATAGTCTAATTACACTTTGTGGACCACACTGACAAGCTTTTGGTACTTTAGGCAAAATTCTGCAGACATCCACAGTCATCACTTGGACCATTTCGACGAGAACCTTGTAGCTTGCAGTGCTTCATACGATGCCTTCGAACGATATCTTAGTGGCGTCGATCTTTTCATTCTACCCAGAACGCGATCTGAACTCGAGAGCATATTGTGCGTTCAAAGCTCAACTACCTGTTTGGTCATGATATACTTATGTCATGTTGTAGGCGAAGATACTCCTATGATAGTATCCACAACGCGATATCGAGTAGTCGGACTACATTACAGCCTGGAGGCTACGGCCGAGTGCGTAAACGCCACAGCTTCGTCTTCCTAAGCACTAACACATTTGGCTATCCAGGTTTGTCACCTCGCGGAACAGTCGATAAGAAATGTACTGAACACAAACGACAATACTGTGATCCTGTTATCCATGCACGTTCCAAACTCTTCTGCCAACAATCATGAGCGAAATGAACGCCCAACTCATACGATCATAACCAAATGACGCGCGCGTTCTTCATGATTCCCACTTTTTTGTTACTTATCTCCGCATCTGTATAGTTTTCCAGCCCGCATCTTGCTAATTATTCACCGTATCAGCTTCTTGTAACACTGTACATTCCTGCCACGTAGTCAGATTGCGTTGTAATGATATATCACTCGCCCACAGCCGTATCTTTTTCATGTTTGAACTTCGCGACGTGAAACTTCGCGGCGAACGTGCGCAGCACCTGACTTAGACGCCCGTTAGCGACAAACGTTTGCTCATCGCAAGCGATAACAAGTAACCTAACCCCTTCGAGTAACCTTCGACCATCCAGCTTTAAATGATGCTCCAAATAGACGACTTCATGGCTGTTCATTAATCAAGTCTCCATTCTGCTCTGAATAATGCTCGTCGGACCTCTTTTTTGTCTGTTCGAGCTGCTTGTCACAGCTGGCACTGGCGCATCACCTGTGCAAAAAGTTTTCGACACTTCAACAGTGAATAGTATGTCACTATCGATTCCTCGACAGAAGCATCCAATTCACCTGACTATTATAGGACCTAGACAACTCCAAGGCCGTTTTCTCCATATAACCGATCTTCATCCTGATCCATTCTACGTCCCCGGAACGTCCATCTCCAAGGCTTGCCACAGAAAGATACCCAAGAACGAAGAGAACCGTGCTGGGTACTATGGCACCCCATATTCGTTCGTGGCTTCACAATCGCCCCGATGTCCTTGAATTTTTACGTTGGCTAAAATTAGCGAATGTGACTCTCCTTTGACGCTCACCAACTATACCTTGGATTTTCTCGAAGATCATTGGGCAGGCGATGTGGATTTTGTCGTATGTCCGTGAAAGTTGACTCCGTGGTGGTGCGGTATTAGAATTCACATACTCAATCGATCGATTTCTCTTCTTAGGGACAGGTGATAATGCACGGTAAGTGTATACTTAAACGCGCTTTCTGCGCTGTTAAGTTCGGGGCTTGACAATGCGGCGTTGTATCATCTCGTATCTATAGACACGAGAACGACCACAAGATACCACGGACGATGAATGAACTCTATGAGATGAACGATGCATTGACGCAAAGGATGAACGACATCTTCACGAGAAGAGGAATACCAGTTATTCCCAGCCTCGGTGAGCATGGCTTCCATGCATTCCGTCTCCCCGCAATTGAAATCGAACCGGTGAAACAGGCAATAATGACATATACCGTAAATCTTTCGAGGCTTTATCTAAATCGTCTTTCTCACTCGACTGATCAACGTTTTCCAGCACATGTACGAACAACCCTAATCGTTTCTTCCGTTGATTCAAGTTGACATCTGTGTCTCCACTGTCCAGAATATTTTCGGGCCAGGTGACCATTATCTGCGCTACCATTCCTTCAAGTCGTTCTGATATGTTCGTCTAGGTCCCAACCACATCACCAATGAATTTCTCGAGATATGGCAGTCCTTCATACCGTTTCCATACCACCAAGTTTTTCGACAAGGGGCTTACTTCGCAGTTGAGGTGGTACCCAATGCACTTGCAGTGATAAGTCTCAATACACTGTATTTTTATGACGCCAATGACGGTGTGTGCTTTTTTGTTGGCGATTTGAGGGTAATTTCTCATGTACTCCGAAGCTGTTTGCGGTTGTAACTATACTTCACCAGAAGATCCTGGAAACCTGGAGTTCGCGTGGCTCGAAAGCCAGTTGAAGTCGTTCCGAAAACGTGGGATGCAGGTGGGGTTGAATATATAATATCGATTCTTTGAATGAAGAAGCTTACATTTATAGGTCTGGGTAACGGGACATGTACCTCCCTCGAACTATTATCCCGAATGTGTAAGTCTCTTGTTCGATGGAAATCTTTGCAGTTCTAATAGAGGTTTCTACTCTAGTACGTACAGTATGTCGATCTGGCATTGAGGTTCCAGGATACGATCGTTGGGCATTTGTATGGGGTGAGTAAATGTCGGTGAAAGTGGAAATACACAAAACTCATTCGTCCGTGGTTCACTGTATATACAGCATAGGAATGCCGATCATGTAAGTCCCGTCGATTGAACTTTCTCATAATGAAATGATGAACCAATCCCGTAGTTCTTCTTCGTTGAAGCCAAGGATATGGAATTGACCAACAAGACCAAACGTGCCTCGAAACGCAGTGATCTCTATGATTCACTGTTGGATGACTTTGCCAAGCTGCCCAAACCTAAGAAGACCGAGCTGGATGAATATGCAGTGATCAACGTATCGCCTTCTGTGGTCCCAAACCCATATCTTCCAACGTTCAGGATCTTCACCTATAACATCACGGGAGTGGATAACGCACTGGTTTTCGGCGGTTCAGATAGACAGATGAACGCGATAAATGTCCGAGCAGAGCGTTCATTCGATCAGCATCAAGAAGAGCAGAGATTTGAACTGTCCGAATGCAAAGACGAACTGTACAGGAATACTAGTTGGGAGTGTCAGCCACCGACGAGTGCTGATGCCCCCTCTCGCGTTTCAAGACTATGGACGCCTTTGGGCTACGCTCAGGTGAGGATCTTGTTTCGATCCTTCATTTAACATGATTCAATGTTCCGTGGATTGAAACAGTATTTCATCCCGCATCTGAAGGATGCGAACAAGTTTGATGATCCTGAATACAAACTGGAGTACACGACAATGGATGCATCGGTTCTCTTACCCAGAGAGGGACAGAACCGGAGTTCGTTCTGGTATCCCATTCCGATGAGAAACCTGCCCAAGTCGATTCAAAATGGGAAGATGAAGGAGAAATATTTCCCATATAATATGGAGGATCTGACGATTAGTTCTTGGCTAGAATTGGCACGTCGTTTGGGAGACAGTAAGGAGAGGAGGTTGAGAGAGAAATTCAAGGAGTACATGTACCTCGGAGGGGGGAATGATAGAATAAATATATTTTAACCCGAGTGGGCCGTAAAGAATAAGAGAGGCCGAGGCCAAGCCCGGCATAAAAAAAGGACAGGAAAGATCAAGGCTTCATCCGAAACGTTTCCTGGACAACGACTATACTGACTGACCTTGATCTGGTTACCAGCGAAATTTCCGTTTAACCTCGAGTCCACCCATAATTCCCTCAAACCGGCCGCGCCAGTCAGCGTTCATTTGAACGTTTTCAGAGTCTTTTTTTTCTCTTTTTCGTTCTCGCCACAAAAACAACACCCTCGTTTTCTCCTTCGTATTCTCCAATCTTGCTTTTCTCAAATCTTCTCGGCTGGACCGTCACAACTCTCATCTCTCCTTAATTCCAACATGGCTGCCGTCAATATGCAGATGATGCAAGCCAATATGCCTCTTGATTTCCTTCCACTTCACTCACACTCGCGCTCAAACTCTGTTTCTTCCTCCTCGACTCACTCGTCTTCCTCTCGGCCACAGTCCTCGCATGGTGTTCATAGAATGGGTATGGGTTTGTCCCAAGAAGAAATCTATCGTGCTAGCTATCATCTCGGTCAGCACAATAACCTTCTCCAACCTGACCCTGTGCGAATCTTTCTTGTTCTTTTTACTTCACTATCTTTTCACTGATCTGTCATCTTCTTAGTCCCCACCAAATCACAATATCGCTAATCCTGCTCTCAAGAACACTCTTCGTCCCAGCCATCTTCGTGCACGAGTCCAAGCTTCCCCCTATCCTCGAGATACAGACAGTGTCCACTCCTCGTCAAGCGAAACTGAGGACATGGCCTTGTTTCTTGGCTCTGCTCCCGAATATCACAATATGAACATGTACGGCGGTGTATCGCCTCAGACTATGGCTCCCAGTCCTGAGGCAAACCATGCCGCGGGAGCGTTCGGCCGCATGACTCTTAGCAATGATCAAACCTTGGAAAAACTGGCTGCAAACGTTCGGGCTGCTACCACTACCAGTGCTTCCGACAGGGCCAAACAAATATTTGTCCAAGCATGGTGCGTTCACCGCTCTATTTGCAATTCAATGATATTGACTTTTTTCCCTCTTTCTCTCACTCAGGTTGACCGCCAACTACGCACAATATCCGGATGGAAATGTTCCTCGACAAGGGCTGTATTTCTCCTACCGCCGAGTCTGCGACCAGTACGGAATCCCTCACATAAACACGGCTACTTTAGGAAAAGCCATTCGATTATGTTTTCCAACGATTAAAACTAGACGTCTTGGGGTTAGAGGAAACAGTAAATACCATTGTAAGCAGTCTATCCGATTGTTCATCATGATTCATAGTTCTCATCAAAATCTGTTTCGATTGTCAGATTGTGGTATACGTCCCGCTACCTCGGCGGAAGCTGAATGGCTCCAGGATTATATACATAAATCCAACAATCATGCGGGACAACCTTCTATAAACGCCGCACGTCAGGCTCAAGACCATTCCGAGGCTTCTCATCGGAGTGAAGAACGTTCGGATGAAGATGACGAGGATGCAGACTCGGAAGGCATTCCTTCTGCTGGTATAACCAAGAGGAATTCCCTTACGCTCTCAGGAGAAGCCAAACAGCCTGTTTTTTCACAGGACTTGAGTGATAAAACACCCACAGCAGCTACTTTACTCTCCCATGCCCAGTCTGCCCACCGTCCTCCGGGTAGTTTCCCACCCCAAGCTTCTATCCGTCGTCATCCCCAAACGGACTCTGGCCTCGCTGTATCTCAAAGCTCTCCATCTTCTTCGGTGCCTTATCTCGCATCGTCTCAGCCTGTATCTGTTCGCCAATTTCCTCATTTCCCTTCTATAGAAGAGGCTGTGGGCTCCAACTCCACGTCCCAGCATAGTATTGCGGCAAGGGAAGTATGGGGTTGGTTCCAGGACCATCTTGATCTCTTGCTGGAAAACGTTAGACAGTTCCGTTTTGATCAATTCGAGATCAATCTCAGAACGTTTTGGTCCAGCTTGGGCGCCCCTCACCGGGAAATCGTCCATGCGCCTGCTATTGCTGGCCTCATGGCTAAAGCGGATGCAATTGTATACGATGTGAGTATTTCGGCGAAGGAAGCGTTGTTTCCGAGAGCACTCTACTTTCCGGTAACGGTGATCATGATTGACTAAATCGCCTTCTTTTACAGGAAATTCTAGAGATACTGCGTTCGCAGATGCTTTCTCCTATACCTCCCGGCTCATTAGTCAATCTTCGACAATTCGCTAACAAGATGGAGAAGATTCTTTTGATGGCACTGAACGATTATGGCAATACCTTTGTAGAGCCCAAGGTTGAGCTCGGGGCGAGATTCGGGCATCTTGTCTGTCAGTGTTCCGCTCTTGCAGCCGTTTTTCCGATCACTCACTCGTTGTTCTTTTCAGTGCGATTCCTGGATATCTATCAAGTCACTCAAGCATTAAGCACAGTTCTCACCAATCAAAAGCAACTTGCTGAGATGCGGCGTTCCTGGCAAAAGGTGGACTTTGAGTCTGTCCGCAATCAGTCTGCTCTTGTGTGCAATTGTCGTCACGAGGATCTAGTGCAACTGTTGGAGGTGGAATTTGTTAGTTTAATGGACAGCCTTCCGAAAAGCAGCGAACCGGTGCGAGAGGTCATGAGCTGGGCTGATAAATGCTGCGAGAGGTTGATGGGCAACGGACGTACGGGACACGGTGAGGAGCGAAGTACGATGAGTTCGCGGAGCGTCCTCATTCGATGGGGTTATGTTACGAGTCAGGTTATGAGGGACTTGGTAAGCGAAACACACCTTGTCTATCTTGAATTTTACTCAAGTTTTCTGTGCACCAGACCATTCGGAGCGATCCTGCTTTCGGTGCATTCCAAATACTCAAGCTGTTCTTGGAGTAAGGTTCATTCTACGTGTTGACATTTCTCGTGCTGATCCTTGATTCAGTGACTGGATTGCAGTGAACGTTCTCCGAAGTGTAGCCCTGTCAACAAACTCAGTTGCTGCGTCGGTAGAGCCGGTCATGCAGCAGCAATTCTTTTCTTTATCGCCAATGGCGGGGCAGGAAAACTTTAACGCAATGGACGTCAGGCCACAACATCTTATGGCGAATACCCCAACAACGTCTAGCATGCTTGCTGCTCTTCAAAATGATCCTTTTCCGGCTGGTTCCTTAGATCCATCTGCGTCGTCGTTTAATTCGGACGCTTATGGCTCACTCTCATACATGGATACTTCTTCAGCTCAAGAAAACTCTCTCCAGAACGTTCAATCCGATCTCTCTTTCCCTGATTTTTCTGGTCCAGGAAACGCTTTTGATGTCCCGAGTGCGTTCTCTCAGGACATGGGCCTGACGGCGTCTGCGACACCTAACAGCGAACCTGACCACACTGGCGATTCGGATGGTGTGAAAACAGAATAGATGTGAACTGATCTGGGTTTCGGACCAATGTAGGAGGTTTAGTTCTCTTTTTCGAACCTTTGTGTTTTCGTCTCGTGTCTATGCTTTGGGTCGTTGTGATTTATTATTACCTTAATCCATCTACTAAATTTCGGTGTGGTATGCTTTTTTCTTTTGCCAAAACGGTACATACGTATATTTTCTTGTGAATCCTCTCCCTCGTTCAGCTCTGTATTCGTACCTTTTGTTCAGCAATTATACCTGTCGTTCTACCCTCGTCGATCCTGTAGCTCGGGGAATTGCTCATTATATATCTATACAATACCAAAACATATAACTCAACTCTAACGAGGCGTGGTTGTCTATTAGGCAATGCCAGTTGGCATGTAGTTTGTCCAGTGGCCACGGTGAGCGACATAGTACCACGGTGAGCTACATAGTATTGCCTTCATGTCTGACTCGGATACATATCACCGAGAGTTCTGTAACTTTCGGAGCTGTCGAGTCAAAGCTATTGTTTCGATGAATTGGCAGAATCGAGAACAATGCGTGATTGCTCACTCAACGATGCCAATTTGCATGTCGCCTGGCCATCTGCCTTCATGCCTGATTCCATTGGGAGATTTACGACTTTTGGGGCTGTCGCTTCCGAGCCAAATAATATTAGATGAAGCCAATTCTCGTTGAATTCACCATATGAAAATAGTGCAAAGAAACTGCCGCATCGGTGAGCGTTTTTATAGCCCGTTGCTGGGGAGAAACCTAGAGTTACGAGATCTAGGCGAAGCTTGAGCACCACTTCATCGATTACCGATCACGATTCGCCCAAAACAAACGGGGTTCGTTGAACTTCTGCACAAGCATTAGGCGAACGGATTTTTTCGTGAATTAAAGGCCGGACCTCATCGGACCAGTACTGTCGGAAGGACGACAGACTCAGGGCGTGGGCAAACCCCCAAGGACTCTCTTTACCTTTTCCTGAAGGCTCGTCACGTACGAGGAGTGTCAAGAATCAATGGTACAAGGCACGGTATCGGGCAAGAACCATACCATATATACGACAGGGGAGAATGAAGCTCTTTTGAGTAGGAGCATTGAGAAGAAATCCACAGATTTGGTACCAAAATACTCAAAGATGTAGAGGCCATAGGAAGCTTGGCAGCACGCACAACTGGACAAGTTCACTGGTGCCCGTAAATCAGACTCACTGCAACTCTTCGACAGGAAGCTTCGATGATGATGAGTTGGTCAGGCGGTGCGAAATATCAGCACCGGTAACGAGTGGCTTCTTGAAGATAGATGATTTTCGCAGCTAGGATACGTAGGATCTACATTTCAGAAATAATCCGAGTGCGACGTACCCACCGTGGCCTGTAGCGACCTTGGAAGTTATCAAAGATTCAGTAGAATGAATATACTGCTGCTCCACCAGATTGTAGAGGATTTTTTGTCTTGAGAAAGTGAGGGGAAAGAGATGAAGTCTAGAACATTGAATGTAATTATAATTTTACTTACAAACACATGGCAATAATTGAACAAGTTGTGTTGTAAACTCTGATTATTGATAACATATATCTAACCCTGCACTCTCATCAATCCTTCTCGTCTTCTTTCTCCCTCTCTTCCTTCCTCTCTTCCACCGACAAAAATATGGGCAATACGAGCAGCACCAGCTCAGCAGCCTCTCCAGGTGGTGTTCAAGTCCACAAATCTTTACGCCATCGCAAAGCTTCTTTGGATCTTCCAGATTTAGCTGCCATGTACGATACCGTCCAGACGCGTTCTTCTCCGTGGTCGATACCCGTCAAAGCCCAAGAAAAAAAGGACACCGTCTACGTACAGCCAAAGACTCACATAGAAAACAATCTGGGCAGACGTGCCCAAGAGAACCAGCCTCACCCACAAACGCCTATCCCTAGTTTCGACTCTTTCCCCCGCACAGTCTCCTTTCACCCAGCCGCTCCGCCTCCATCGAGGACGACGACCTCAGAGACACTAGTCGTCCGTTCATCGCTGCCAATGGCTCTTGATGTCGATGTCATTCCAGAAGCTGTTGAGCCCTCTGTTGGTCTTATCGACCGCAAAATCCACTGGCATGGAAAGGCATCCACCGTATACGTCGTTCATACCGCTGACAATGCCAGTGTGCGGACGTTGATGGATAGAATGTTTGTGTTTTCCATGTGTTCTGGTTCGATGTTCTGATATCTCTGTTATGATCCAGCTCGCCTACGACCTTTTCCACATCAGTAGCTTTTCCACCAGGGACCCATCATATCCGCTTCCTCGTGGATGATCAATGGCGAGTCACAGATGATCTCCCAAAGGCCGTCGACGATGCAGGGAACCTTGCGAATTATATCCACATAGATCCACCTCATGACCCTAACAATCCTCAGACTATTCGCACTACCCCTCCACGTTCCCCTCTTGGAACACAAGTTATCGTCACATCCCTTCCCCCTCTCGAAGGTAACGGCCTCCCCCCTCTTGGTCGGCTCAGCATCGGTCGTAGCTTTTGGAGTTCTAGTACAGAGAACAGCGAACATGATCGGGATTCATCTTCAGCTGAAGAACGAGCAGCTATGTCGAAATACACGCCCCAATGGACTACAGAGATACCGTTAGAACTCTTACAAGCTGCTCGAGAAGAAGAACGGTATCTCGAATATGCGCAGAAAAACCCTCCTAGGCGCCCGGGTGAATCCCAGGTCCAGCAGGGATTCGTGTCTCTCCCGAATATACCACCTGCTCCAGGACTGCCGCGATACCTGGAGAAGCTCATTCTCAACCAAAGCCTGACGCAGACGGTAGGACACGATCGTCGTCACAAAGACAGACGAGGCTCACGGGAGAACATTGAGCGGTCGACTGAAGATTCCCGCTCCGGAGTAGGATTATCACTACCGGTGACGACTGCTAGTGGTACAGACATTGCAGCTGGCTTGGGCGTGAGAGCTAACGAGCTAGCGGGGACAGAGCGGATGCTTCCCGTGATGGAAGCAATCGAAGGAGGTGAATTAGATCCCACTTCGCCACGCGCTGCAGCTGCATTAGCGACTCTGGCCACAATTTCTGACGATTCGTCGGTACTTCCTGTGCCATCTCACGTCGTGCTACACCATGTATGCACAAGCACAATCAAGGAAGGTGTTCTTGCTGTGGCTTCCACTGTGAGATATCGAAAGAAATATCTCACGACAGTGTTCTACAAGCCTGCCTACTAGGGGGGCACACTAAGACCTATAGAGGTGTTGTATGTGGCTCTTGCCTGCTTCATGATTTTACGTGCTATTTCCCGTCTCTATTATCGTCGTGACACCGTTCTATACCATCTATTTATGTAGCATTAGGAATACATGTATATCTACTTATCATCATAGAGTTTGCGCGAGATGCGAGATGTCAGTTGGCCCTGGTTCGACTTCTTGCAATTCGGGAATGGTGCCCGTAGTAGACCTTAGATTACACTTGTTAGATTCCAGAAGAGACCAAGGTTTTCTGTTAGCCACAAACTGCATTCCGGCACCTGGCACAAGGTTGATCATGAAAAACAGCACTAGGTTCATAGCGCAGGGTCTACATTTCTATGATGACCTACGATAGGCAACTCACAATGATTCTCATCCGATTTGTTCATTAAGAGTGTAGAATCATCATACGTCTCTAGTGCAGGTACATTGTTCAAAACAGTATTCAAGGATTGTTGAGCGTTCATAGGAGCTATTCAGAATGCGAAATGCGCAGCATTCTTTCGTGTCCCGAATAGATAAACTGGATCGACATCAGTTTCAAGGTGTTCTGGAATTTCCTGACAGTGGCACGTACCCAAGAGCTGGCTCACAAAAAGCCCGATCGTGACGCCAGACGCTACAGAAATCATGCGCAATGCGAGTGAGAATCCACTGCTGTACTGGTCGGCACTGCTTCGATAGGTTTGAGTGACACCTCCACCTTGGGCGATACCAGATGGAACCAGATACAATACGCCAGTCACCATCGACGTAAACGCAGTTCCTCCGATGATCCGGGAATAGAGGTTCCCTAGCAGTCCAATCACAAACGCTCCCACAGCGGAGACGATGTCAAGCCTTCCAGGTAAAACTTTACTGGCACCTTTATTCGCAGCGTACGAGCAGCAAGAAAATAAGACCATGACCGGGAGCTGGACACTTCGAAGTCGCTGAAGGTTACCAAGAGACGAAAGCGTGGAATACAGTGGCACGAGAAACAACAGGGTCCACCAAGGAGCGTCTTGCTTATACCATTGCCAAGATGGATCTCGAAAACAGCCTGTCAGGAACAAGAATTGTCAGGGTGTTAGTACATCGTCAGAAAGAGAACTACCCTTGACAAGATGTTGTTGCTCGTAACTCAAAGCATCAGCTTGACCAAGAACACCTTGAATGGAAATAAACGGATGGCTTCCGTTGGCCGGCACGAAGCGTCCATGAGTATAGGTCAAATTGGTGGGAACGCTGCTGGCGTAATAAGATTTCCTAGCACGTCTGTCCACTACCAGATAGAAATCGGAGCCAATTGTCAATCCAAAACCCTAGAGTGATTTGTTTCATGGATTTTCGGAACGAAAGGGGAGGTAAAAGCCAACATACCAGAAACAGGGTATAAATTACCGCATACACGATCCTAACGGAGCCACAAAATATATTTTTCGACATGAGTTCGAGCGCGCTAACCACTGTACCAAAATCAATCTGACGACGGTGTTCGCGCAAATACCTGCACTTACGAATCGTGAACCCAGGTAGAATGAGAACCACACCGGCTGAAGAGACCGCACTATAACAAAACCAGTTTCCGGGAATGTTACTCAAAGCCCTTGCTACAAATGCAACAATGATGGACACAGAAATCCTGAAGAGGAGAAATCAGAAATATTAGAGGGAACAAATATTGACCACGCACTCATATACATTCGCATACATGGCACTTTTATGCGCCGCATTCAAGCCTAGGTATTGCAAGACACAGGCACAAAAACCGCTGACCCACATATCAAGGAATGATCCTCCGAAAGATGTAGAGCAAATAACAGATGCGGCGAAGAAAGCGAGGATGCAGCGAAGATATAACGGATAGATAGGGTGTTCTCGTAAAAGCTGCTTGAGAGCTTTAGTCCCTTCTTCTGCGCCTATCTTGTCATGAAGAACGTCGCGATATACCAGGTGTACTCGATGCAATGATGTAAGTGCCACTCGTCCAGTTGCACGCACAAAGTAAGTTCTTGCAGAAGGTGATTCGGGATTACTCTTGATCGATGCGATAATAATGTTAGGAAGGTGAACGAATTCTAGTAGGTGCTCATCAATGTTACGTTTTTGAGGAAATCAGATATGAGCTGACCGGCCTCTGCGCCAAGAATCTTTGCGGCAGCTGAGAGCTGTGAAGTGATTCTATGAGACGGTGCCCCGAACGAAAGCAAAGCTTTAGAAAGTTTGAGGAGGAACTTTTGACGAATCTTGATATCTGTTGAGCAAGATTAGTTTAGTTCTAAGCATATATGCGAGTATATTAACCTTCAACATGTCGTATGATCACTGAGGGTTGATGCGCGCGCTGGATCACAGAAGATATACCTTGCTTGAGGGAGAGTCGCCTGCGGCTGGGTTTTCTATTGAACGAGGTGTATTTGTCCTTTTCTTCATTCCCTTCTCCGACAAGTGTGACTTCTGACGCTTTGCGGTGATCAGGAGAAGAGCTTGGGATAAGCGAGGTAGTTGAATTGAAGATTGAAGAAAGCTTTGAGGTGGGCCCGAGCAGTGTTGAGTCCGACTTGTTTTTTCCTCCTTCAAGATCGCTATCGGTTCGACGAAACTTCGGTGGCGATTTTGCCGCCTTGACTTCAGTATTGCTTGGGTATTTCATTGTCTTTTGAGAAAGGTCAGAGTAAACAGACGATGGGCTTTTCAAGTTATCATGATTTGAACTGGCTTGCGGTGAATGATCAGAAGACGGGCGAGAGGTTTCGTGATGATTCGAGTGCATGATGAGTTGAATGAGTTGAGTGGAACGTTGAGGCTGAAGACTGGTGAGAGTATAATAAAAAGCGAAGAAAGTACCTAACTCAGTTGGGCGCCAATAGGCGCCAATGGACACAAATGAGGATGGTCAAACAGAACCAAACAGACGCCTACACGACCAGCTGCAGACTCTTCAGGTCAGCCTGGAGAATTTCTAACGTATGAACGGCAACGATAGTTTCGAATTATGACAAACAAGTTGAAAAGCAAAATGCAAGGTCAATCCTCGATTCAAATCGGCAATTCTTCGAAAAAAATACCCTGGATACAGTTATACCACGACATAACCTTTACGAATCAGACGCGACTGGAGTCTCGTTAACGACCTCTAATTTGTCCAGGACTTCATCACTTGGGACCGCAAGCGACGACGGTCCGGACACACTAGGAGTCGGAGCTGGATCACTGGGTATTTCGCCTCCGCCATTGGGAGGTGTAACATCAGCGACATCGGGAGACTGGACATTTTTACTTGAACCAGTGAGTCGCTGAATTTCCGCTTCGGCTTTTGCAATATTGGCTGCCGTCTGGCGGGCTTGGTTAGCCTCGAACCAAGCTTTTTTTGTTTTGAGATTTTCGATGACGCGAGGGATATCGGCGTTGGATGTAGGAGGAGGAATCGAAAAGTTTGACAGAGCGGTCAGAGTGGAGAAGGGTAGGTTGAGTGGGGATGAGGTCTCGGCAGGGGCATTGGCTTTGCCTTTCTTCCCTTTGCTCTTGCCTTTCCCGCCAACGAAATAAGACTCCTCATCCTCACCCTTCTTCTTTCGAACAACTGCACCTTCAGGAACGTCTTCGACTTTCCGAAGTTCCAGCTTGGAGACACCAGCCAGTTCCTGCTTCCCCACTAGAGGAACACTCTTCAGCGTACCAGTTTCGCTTGACTTGCCAGAAAAGGATTCAATGAGGGTCTGACAATCCTCGATCTGTGCCTGGTACGCAGGAGCCTCCGCCTCTTCTCTTAATCGTTGCGCAGTTTCCTGCTTCTGTTGCAACTCCTCCGCTGCCCTTTGAGCACGAGCTCTCTCTGCGCGCCGAGCTCGATCCTCGTTGATCTTTGTGAAATAGCGATCATTCGCCTCGCGGTATGTTTGTGTTGACAGGCGTTTCTCGTCATACAAGGCGGTCAGTTGGAGTTGGAGAGAGTCGCGTTCTTCGAAGAGTTTCGACCGGTTGGCATAATGAACATCGTCCTCCTTCTTCAGCTCATCAAGCTCTTGCTTGACTTTATCGTATCTGTCAGACATGGATTTGAAGTCTGGGTCATCGAGTTGTTTCCTGAGGTCGGCGACAGCAGCACGATCGGCGTCAATGGAGTCCTGTTCAGCCTGGAAGCTTTCGAGAGTACGACGATTGCGTTTGCACGAAGTGATCTCGGCGAGGGCACGCTTCTCGTCAGCTAGTTTGAGCGTTCCAGAGTCAACTTGTTTCTCCAAGTTTCTGTGTAAAGTTTCTTCAGTGATATGAAAGCATGATGAAATGTCGCAGACATACTTAATATGCGCATCGAGCTCGGCCGTAGACTTGAAGGCAATTTTACCCTTAGAAGCTTGCAAATCTTTTATCTAGGAAGACGTCAGACCAGTATGAATCAACGCCTTCAGAAGTGATTTACTTTTCTCTTGATAGTTTCGTCGTAGGCCTTTATCTGCTCAAAAACCTTCCCTCTCGAAGTCTTGTTGTTCGACTGTTGTCCACGTATCTGGTCGAGCTCTGCTCTCAAAGCATTTCGCCTTTCGTTACCGGGCCCTCCTTTGGTCACCAGGGATATTTTGTCCTTGACAGCCGTCTGAGAGATGCAAAGCGTGAGGAGTGGGTAATATCCTGTGAGAGTAAAGTTTACATACAACTTTGAGTTGGAGAGCATCAATTTCGCCCTTTAGCCTTTCCTGCTCTGCATCGTAGGCCTTCTTGTCCGGCTTACCACCAGAGGCGGCAGGTGCTTCAGACGTGTCCTTCTTTTCGCTGGCAACCGAGACCGGAGTAGTTGTACCGTTCGTAGGGGCTGCAGAAGCCTTGCCTTTGGTCGCGGAACCGTTGGCAGGCTTTGACTTTGGAGCAGGGGCCATGTAGAGAGAGTGAGAGGTCGGAGAGACAAGAGAAGTAATAGAACGATGAGAGTTGGAGACAAGAAAATTATTACAATTCTGACACGGTCCGTGTGAAGGAATTATACGAGGTACCCGCGCGCCATATGTACTGAAGACTGTAATTCAAAAATAGACGGTGAACAGAACCAAATTATCGAGCTAAATTACTATCTGGTCGTTCATTTTCTCTACTTCCTTATAGCACTCATCATACAACACCTTGTAATCATCATCTTTCTCCTCAGCACCTTCCTTCCGCTTGTTTTTCTTCTTTTGGTCCGGACATATCATGACACAACTTGTCGGTCGTTTTGTTGCACTTGCAAAGCCCAATTCTTCCTTGGACGTGACGAACACGTAGGGTATTTGAGCCTCTTCACTGAGTATAGGAAGATGTGAGATGATGTCAATGGGGCTAATGTCGGCTGCGAGAACAAGCAATCTGAACAATCACAGCGTTTCAGAAATGCACCAGTCATGAACATAACCAACGCACCCTCTCTCTCCTTTTCGTATGCCCTTCACGACTTCCTTGACGCCTCTCTTTACCTGACGAGCTTTGGAAGCTATACAAACGCTTGTGAGTTCATGACCACAGAACGAGATCACGGTTCGAGTAACCTTTTTTGATAGTTTTGTTCAGCTTCTTCAATAGCTTCTTTTGCGCTAGAGGTTTTGCCAGAGGGGAGAGTTCCTCAATGGGTATCACGATTTCTGGCCTTTCTGTTTTGACCTTTTTTGGCGACTGTGACTGATTTGAGCATTGAAGGCAAAGGACATTGGTAGAAAGCACCTTGATATCTTCCATCTCCACATCCTCACCAACATCTGCCTCGCTCTGTTTTCTCTTCTTGTCCTTTTTCTCGATCTTGTCGCCAGCCATGACTTTCGAGTTCACGTTGATGAAATATTCCCACCGTTACTTTCTGCAAAGCGGCCCGCAGACTTTTATCGGCATCTCCTCATCATCTAACTCATAACCCAGGTTTGAACTATTCTCTGTTTAATAGCGTTACTATTAACTAATACCAGTGGAGTTTCCCAAATGTTTCTAGATGTTTTCCAAAGCCATCATTGTAATTCTTGAACGCCTCCCGACTCGCTGGAAAAAAATATCGCCTTTGGGAGACCATGTCGACTCTATCGGCTCAAAAGGGATCTCCATCGCTTGATGCTCACTGACCATGGATTGAGAACGATGACCTAGTGGACGCCTCGTCATTATCGATACTCTCCGGAATTCGACGGCGGACGCGATCGTAAAAGGTCGACATTCGCAATCAAGTGCTTAGTCTGTTCCGGAGATTCGGGAAATGGCCATCGATAGGACGCTTCCAGGCTTTCGTCACTCAAGAAAACTTATGGCGAGATACTCAAACTTTGAAAGAATGGAAGTCCAAAAATGATTCGTTAGTATCTGTTCTCTTCACTTTACTGTATTAGAGGCTTACCATTTTCTCGCTCAGTTCCACCGTTGGTAGTGCCTTGCGGCCCTTTTAACCAGTCGGCACAGTATGTCTGTCCGTGTATTCAACGACCGGGTTTGGGGGAGGGGATGATAGGCTGGTAATTGACACCTGTCTACACCGCGCTTTGAATGTGAAAGTACACCCCCCATACTCTCTCAAAGCACGGTGTCCAGCCTATATCCTCATGACTACCCAATACAAGCACTATGAAGTGCAGGTAGGCCCGCATGCTCCACTCAATGGGACTAGATATCTCGCAGCTGCGTCATGTTATTCAACATATGGATTCTGTTGTATCAAGAGCCCTCTGTTTTGATTGTAGCTGAATAACAAACATGCAAGAGAGACATCTAAAAGTGTAAGACTTCCTTGCTCCAAGCTGGCACTTTTCTTCACGTTCCTATTGATGTATAGAGTTCGATATTCCAATAATCGAATACGAGAACAGTTCTGGATGCTTGACCCATATCACGACGGGATGGATGAAATAGGTCGGCCAGACACGCAACACCAAGGCGTACACGAAAAATGCGATCCCTTGAATTGTGTCGAGGATGACCGTTACATTCTGATCAGATAGGAGGTGAGGAAGAGCGGGTCGAACCTTCAAGGCCGCTTACTTGCAAAGCACCCGACGAAAGTAGCTGACGACCACCCACAGGATTTTCGCGCCGGCTCTATGATTTTCAGTGGACAATTTCACTCTATTCCAACAGTTATGCGAGTCCAGATGCATTTATGGCTGGGCGTCGAATGACAGAGCGACAATTTCATACAGTTCATCATGGCGATTGAAGAACGCGATTTTTTTTGCGATTTCATTCGGAACAGACCAGTCATACTAAGATATTTGTCCTAGGCGAGCACAATATGTCTTAGGCGAGCTTAGATACAAATACTGGCTGACTGCCTTCGAAGCAGCGAACGGTGCGGTCTACATATCCATAAAAAGCGAATTTCCCCTCTTCGACCTCTATTCCATTCACTTTATCAAGATTCCGAGAGTTTCGACTTCCATGTTGTCTTTGTCGAAGTATTGGCACCAAAAGCATTTGACGGTTGCATACTAGCACGCACTGATTGGTTGGGAGCAAATGAATGATCGTGTTTGAAGGTCATCATCGTGCCCCAGATACGTTTGTCCTTTGAGTCGATCGTCAGCTCAATCACGATTTACGGTCGGCGTTCAAGTTGGCATCATGACACAGAAAGAAAGCCGTCGTCATTTCACGAAGGGTAGACGCGTCGTCGCGGTTGTGAAGAGGCAGCCTGGTGTCTTGTTTGGTTCTATTTGACAATCTATCTTCCTTCGCGTCTCATTATATGTGCACAACTTCCCGACGACGTTCAAGTTCCACGCTGCAATTCCTCGCCATTGCCATTGTCAGATTCCAATGATTGCCGCGCATTCATCACGCAAAAAAACCTTTGGCGAGATGATCAAATTCAAGTAATGGAAGTCAAAAAATAATTTGTTAGTATCTGTTCTCTTCACTTTAGTGTATTGGAGGCTTACCATTTTCTCGTTCAGTTCTACTGTCGCTAGTGCCTTACGGCCCTTTTTAACCAGTCGGCACGATATGTCTGTCCGTGTGTTCAACGACTGGGTTTGGGGGAGGGGATGATAGGCTGTTAATTGACACCTGTCTACACCGTGCTTTGAATGTGAAAGTACACCCCCCATACTCTCTCAAAGCACGATGTCCAGCCTATATCCTCACGACTGCCCAACTACAAGCACTCAGTGCAAGTAGGCCCGCATTCTCCACTTATTGGGACTAGGTATCATGCAATTCCGCCGTGTTATCCATTATAGGGCTTCTTTTGCATCTAGAGCTTTCTGGTTTGTTTGAATCTGATCAGCAAGCGTGTGATAGTGATATAAAATGAGTCAATCACTTGAGATATCAATCAGGGCGAGAGTAAGTCTCACAACCACTGAAATATTTGAGCAAGCTCACTACAGGTAGTAGTAAGAAGAGATGTCAATTTGTTCGTCAATGAGCTGTTGAGCTGGCACTGGAAAGCGGCCTCGGGAAATAAGATTAGGTGATAACTCGCCGTCTGAAGGCTGTAGCCACTGATAGCCTCTTCAGGATAAGCTATCGACACTGTCTAGACAGTGACTTCTGTACTTGTGGAATCACGATTTGCTCTCAAACTTGCAGCCGCACGCAACTACAGGCTCTTCGCCTTGCTTTTGTATGGGCATAATAGTGGGTAAGAAACCTTACTAATTTTTCGGAAGTACCATCTTTGCGCTCGAAATTCACGGAAGCTATCAAAGGAACCTCAAATTTTCGGAAGCTGGACATGTTGATCTGTTCCGGTTTATGCAAATCGCACCGTACCAGACCGTACCCTTCTCTCAAAGGTTCATACATACATATCCTATTCAAATGCGAGTCCCATCCTGGTCCCAACCATCATCGTAATTGCCAGATGAACGCTAGCGCTTGGGCGCTAAGTCGCCTGTCTTGGTGCCCGACCAGCGCTTGGCAGAGCTTTCACACCAGCGAAAACGGAGCAAAGTAGAGGTAGAGATAGAGTAGAGGTGGCGCTCTAAGTAGAGAAGTTACAAGGAGCAACACCTCTACTTTCTCAGTTCAAAACCGCTCGCCCCAGTGCCACATTTCGGCCACCACCGGCATTATCATTTACTTGCGCCGCTCGGCGGCGGGTCTCCCGAACGTCTCAACACTACAGGCTGTACCAAGGCTGTACTCACATTCAAGAACATGCATTTGGTCCCATCATCTGTCAGAGACCCTTCTAAGAACTTCGAAACCACTAGCCATCTTTGACTGGTAAATGAGATTGATTTTTGGCGTGTCCGCCATTCGGCATAGTCCCGGTGATTCCGGCGGTGGCGTCAGCTCGGCATATGTTCTACTTTCTACTTCGGCATCTGTTGACTCCGGTTGATTCGGTTTACGGTGGAACTCTACTTAGTACTTTTGAAAGCCATTCTAAAAGTAGAGAGGTGACCTCTACTTCCAAGTATATATCTACCTCTACCTCTACTCTACTTTAACTCTAGTCGTCGCTGGTATGAATGTCCTCGCGCTTGGACCGCTTGCGCGCTTGTTGCTTTCAACCTCTTCATCCATTCCTTCCAAGTCGACTTCTTTGATTCAACACCATGACCAAAGCTACATCATGCTCAACTCAACCCATCAGCCAACACCAACTCACCTTCATATCTTGCCGCCGCTATAGACAAGATCAGAGAATCTAATATACTCAAAGCCGTGCCTATGCTCTATGACTCGGACAACCACTCTGCATTGGAAATATCACGGGCGCCTTACGAGCGTCAGTCCAATACACCTACACTCCTGCTCCTCCACCTCGACGTCCCTCACTTCCTCACTTCCTCACTCCTGAGACAAATACAAGGGCAACGGCACGGGGAAAGGAACACAGGGGCAACGTCTACAAAGGTGACAAACGCAAGGGGAATGAATACGACGGTGACAGATACAAGGCCAAAGGGTGACACCTATTCAACGTCTCTGCCTCAATCTGCCTTGGTGCTCATTGTTTCTCCCCTTCCAGATTCTACTCATCATACTCCCTCTGCTCAAACATGCTCTATACAGCCAGCAGACGCCCAGCCCCTCTTCTAGGCAAGGCTTTGCTGGCTGTGACAACGGCTGCAAATGCCTGCCAACGGCTACCCGCCAGCCGCCTGACCTCAACGCGACAAGTGGAAACCTGTTACCTGGCACCCATTGAGGTCAGGTTCTGGATTGGGTCGGCTCCGAAACCACCAGACACGCCCTGCGCCATACACCACTCATAGGCGTACTGTCGACGGTCATCAGTGCTCTCCCAAGGTGACACCAGGCTGGTTTCAGAACAAGTTTTCTTGCAATTAATTCTTGTTGCTCAATGCCAGATATGATTCTATGAATGTACAATGTTAGTCGGTCATCAGTGTTGAGCTGTGGACACTCCCTGACTACAAAGTCAGAATGAGAACATTGTCAGTCTTGCCTCCACAATGCTGTCGTTGTCGAGCATTGACGCTGTTTTCACGTCGTGACCTGGGCTCGACATTGTTCTCCTCTTGCTGACCTCGATTTTTTGTCTGTCTTTGTCCCGATGTCGCCACTGGAAACCTTGTCACCAATGTAGTTGTGATGGTGAGAGCTGCCCAGGAATCCTGGTGTCGGAATCAATGGACTCGCTTGACACCATCTGGCGCTCAGCGCTCAACAGCGCTAAACGTCACGATGCTCATCGCTCCTGAAATTTGTCAACGCCTTTTAAGTTTTGCCATCACAGTCCATAAGTCTCAAGGCTTAAAATTGGGTCTTTGACGATTCACAAGAGCATCCGATTGTGTAGGGAGTTGTTATGGTGTCCCAGGTACACTTGACTTTCGAATATACCAGCTCGTTCACAATGAGCGCTCACATTGCCACTGTCTTGACAGAGATAAACAACCTAGCGTTCAACGTTCATGTATTGTCGTACCTTGTTCGATGTTATCACGAACAAGGAATCTACGAAGAACATCGACACCTCTTTTGCGCTGGCGCGTCACGGTGTTGACTGAGAACAAGGAACTCGATATGTTGAATGAAGCACTCATGGTACATTGGCCGGTGACCGATCCAGATCCTCTGCTGGTGTCCTCGAGGTGAGCGTGCAGCTCAAGTGTTTCGAGTCTTGTACTACCACTCACGCGGTCACCGAATGGTGAGTTTCTGTCAAGATTGGTAGACCTTCATCGATCACTTAAACCTCTCTGGCATAATGAACATCGGATCGATTGAGGAGGACAGTTTCTTCGGGTTTACTGGGTAAATTGATCGATACCTTTAGAAGTAGGGAGAAAACTCATTCTGTGCGCGTGGATCATTGACTTGATGTCGGTGAACGGCCTAGCTTGAAGACAGATGTGGCGATTAAGTTGCAGACAAGAAGTATAGCAAGGCGATTCGTCTGTCAAAAAATCAATCTAGGCGTGAAGGAATTGGAATAACGGTAAATGTGCTTTCCCCGCCATTGTCATTGCATCGGTTCAAGGTTGGGCGCCGCGCATCTATCGCGCAAAGAATGCTACTACTGTACATAGGGCAAAAATTTCGAAGTCAAAAAACAAGTCCAAAAATAATTTGTTAGTATCTGTTCTCTTCACTTTACTGTATTAGAGGCTTACCATTTTCTCGCTCAGTTCCACCGTTGGTAGTGCCTTGCGGCCCTTTTAACCAGTCGGCACAGTATGTCTGTCCGTGTATTCAACGACCGGGTTTGGGGGAGGGGATGATAGGCTGGTAATTGACACCTGTCTACACCGCGCTTTGAATGTGAAAGTACACCCCCCATACTCTCTCAAAGCACGGTGTCCAGCCTATATCCTCATGACTACCCAATACAAGCACTATGAAGTGCAGGTAGGCCCGCATGCTCCACTCAATGGGACTAGATATCTCGCAGCTGCGTCATGTTATTCAACATATGGATTCTTTAGTATCAAGAGCCCTCTGCTTTGATTGTAGCTGAACAACAGACATGCAACAGAGACATCTAACACTCATTGGTATGGTGGCACATTTAGTACTAAGTCTTTTGAATTTTCAATCAGGGTTATAGAAAGTCCCACAACCCAAGGTTCGAAGACGAGGAGAATCGATACGAGTTACTCAGATAGCAAGATAGCAAGAGCATTCCAGTTTGGGTTTAACACTGAACTATCGAGTGCAAGTAAGCAAACACCTGCAGCGCTGAAAATTGGGGGCCAGGTATGAGTTATACGACGTCTTCATCACAGTGAGTTTTGGGTCCATGATCTGACTCGAAGCCTGTAAATACGATATTGCTTTCATGTTGGACGATAATCAAAGAGGCGTACAAATCTGATCATGTTACATTTCAAGGAGGAACTCATAGTAGGTAAAGGAATAGTTGGGAATGGGCGCGGCAACCGAGTCGAACTAAACTGCGCGACTGCGATATCTCTACATAAATGGAAGAGATAAATTGGAGAACGCTTTAGAGATAGTATGGGATTTATAGAATTGGACGTCGCATATAGGAAGAAACCAATGGAGGATAGGATGATTTGGAAGGGCGTAACTTGAAGCTTGAAAAGTGATCCGAGATCTTGGACGTCGCGATTAAATTTCTGTATAGAAGACATTGATGTCACCCCATCACACAGACGGAGCGTCACGGTAGAGGAATAAACTTACTCGAAACAAAACGTTTGATACCTTTCTTGGCTTTCTTCACGATCGTCACAGTAACACCAAAATTATCTTCTTCACGAGCCCTCTAGGAAAGTCAAGTCAGAATGACGGGTTGTCAAAAGTCGTCATACGTAGAACGCACTTTCTTCGTCTTGGGCTTGGATGGCGAATCAAGTAGCGTTGGAGCTTTCACACTTGAGGCACATGGACGAGGATGGTCGTAACGAACGTATTCGTTTCGCCTGATTGCCTAAGACAAGGAGGAGTGAGATACAAAGGTACGATGAGTATGAACTCAAGGCTGCATACCGTTTCCGGCGAAGCGTTAACGTCTTCGGTGGGCTGCCTATCGATTTTCATCAGGTTCACGAATCGAGACAGATTGATCTCAATTTTCTTACCATCGCCTAAAGAGGTGCCCAAAGTCCTGAAGACACGAGCGCAAGAACTGGCGCAATTCGCCTTCGTTGAGGCTGTGGCACCTTTGCCCGATTCGTATCATCAGTAAATCAACATCCGCCTCGATTTCGACGATGGTCTTCTTGGGATATATGATAGAGTAAACGGTAGGAAGTTGTTTCTTTAGTGATTCCATGGAGAACTATGATAGGGTTCAAATACATGCATGACGTGAAAAGCTGCAAAAACACCACTCACCTTCCGGAATAGATCGTCCGCCCATGGCATAATGAACTGGCTCTCATGCTTGAGCACGCCAAGTACTGCGGCTTTATGCTTGCGTTTCTCAGATCTACGTAAGTACTGCGTTCCGGCATTCAAGGAAGATAGTGTTGGACCGAGAGTTGGAGGTTGATCTCGGACAGCGAATTTGATCGCCTTCATCATCTCCCGCCTTAGCTGCAGGGTATCGCTGATAGGTTTCAATCTAGGGCTTCGTCAGGGAGAAATAGTAAAGGCGAGCTTCGAAATCGCGACATACTTGTTGTCGTTCCGCTTGCGTTTCGAAGGACTAGGCGTCGCCGGCAGTGGTGGCAGAGTAATGGACATTGTACTGGAAGAGATGGATGACGCGAGATAGAATAGAGGAAAGTTGAGCCTCTTCGGGAGATGCGTGTGGTAGAGGGAAGAAAGAAGGAAGGAATAGGGAAGCGTTCACGTAGGAAGTGCTTATATGCACGGACATGTCTCAGTTTTGGCAGCAGGCAAAGAACGATCGTGATTTCTTGGTTTGGTCCTATGCCTATCCAGTAATCGTGTTGCACGTTCTCAAAATACTAGTCTGACTTAGGAGACTAATCGACGATACTCGCAAGCCAGCGAAGAGCAAACATGATATTCGTTTTGAGCGTAAAAGACCAAGATGATACTTCGTTTTGAGCGTAAAAGACCAAGATGATACTTCGCTTTGGCTGGAATCCTGATTCTCTTGATTAGCTTCAAGGGCTTCGTGGTATGTTTCAAGAGAGAGTTTTTGCCTTCTAGTACTTGCTTTGCATGTTTTCCTGTGAGATATCATGAGCGTTGGAAAGAAGGCGAGTTGCGAGTCGCGACCTTTGAATTTGATGGCCGGCATTCTGACTAGTAACCGGCACATTTGCGTTCTGCTTTCATGTCGAACAATGCTCGGAGTCCAAACGTCCAGTCTTTCCCTTCTTCTTCTTCCAGACAGTCTCTTCAGAACACCCAACAATCCAACAAACCTGCTGACTATGTCTACTTTGACCGCACAACAGCTGGCTTTTCAGACCAAGCCCTTCCAAAAGCAAAAGGCGCACAAATGAAGCTAGAGCATTATTATAAAGTAGTCGTGGACGCTGCCATAGAGAGAAATACCAGGTATGTTCTTCTTCATCAATGCCAAAGGTTGATTTCATAAAACACGTTGAAGGCGTGTAGAACTCGAACGTCGGTTGCAAAGTGATACATTAATGCCAGAAGAGCGCAAACAGCGTCACCTCCAACAACTAGGACGGAAGGAATCTACTTTTCTACGGCTACGAAGGACCAAACTCGGATTGGACGATTTCAGGACGGTCAAGGTCATCGGCAAGGGAGCTTTTGGCGAAGTCAGGCTAGTTCAAAAGACCGACACCGGCAAAATATATGCCATGAAGACCCTCAAGAAGGATGAAATGTTAAAGAAAGACCAAGTGCGTTTTCCCCCTCTCTCAAATGCATACCATGCTCACGACGTGTCCAAGCTTGCTCATGTACGCGCCGAGCGCGACGTTTTGGCCGAATCAGATTCTCCTTGGGTCGTCCAACTCTTCTACTCGTTTCAAGACACTTCATACCTATATCTCATCATGGAGTTCCTTCCTGGAGGCGACTTGATGACCATGTTGATCAAATACGATACTTTTTCCGAAGATGTCACCCGATTCTACATGGCTGAATGTGTTTTGGCTATAGAAGCTGTTCATAAGCTTGGTTTCATTCATCGGTGATTGATCTGATCCTGTACTCGTCGCATTTGTTCGCTCACTATTCCATACCCAGCGATATCAAGCCTGATAACATTCTCATGTCTGTCATTTCCAACTTCTGCTGCCGTACAATCTCTTGATAGATTCTCTCTATGCAGTGACAAAGATGGACATATCAAGCTCAGTGATTTCGGCTTGTCCACTGGTTTCCATAAGCAGCACGATTCCACCTACTATCAGCGTCTGTTGGAATCTGCCACCAAGGGATCTCAAACCCCTAGCTCTGCTCAAGCAGCAAGAAACAGCGTCATGGTGAACTCGATCAACCTCACCATCTCCAACAAGGATCAAATCGCAACATGGAAAGCCAACAGACGAAAATTGGTTAGTTCTATCCTCCGTCCACCATACTTGTGCGTCAATTGATCTTTCAACCCAGGCCTATTCGACTGTGGGGACTCCGGATTACATCGCTCCTGAGATCTTCCTGCAGAGAGGATACTCCAACGAGTGTGACTGGTGGTCATTAGGGGCTATCATGTTCGAATGTCTAGTTGGCTACCCACCATTCTGCTCGGAATCTACCCATGAAACGTATCAAAAAATCATGCAATGGCAAGACTATCTCGTGTTTCCCGATGATGTTCACTTGAGTGAAGAAGCCGAAGATATGGTTCGGAGGTATGTCAAGCTGTGTAACACTTCACTCACAGTGATATCTGATCGAGACCTCAATCTCATTAGATTGATCACCAGCGCCGACCGTCGATTGAATGTTGATCAGATAAAACAACATCCATTCTTCTATGGTGTTGACTGGGATTCCATCCGATCTATAGATGCTCGTCAGTACCGCCTTTCTCTTTCTCAGTCCAACTATTGATCTCCTTTCTGTATAGCCTTCGTTCCTCGTCTACGGTCAATAACGGATACTTCGTACTTTCCAACTGATGAAATCGAGCAAGCCCCGGAGGATGCTCCTGCAGATTCCAGCGAGGCTGGCAAGGATCTGGCCTTCCTTGGGTATATCGTTTTGTCCGTGTCTCTCATTGCAACAAAAAGCTGATCCTTGTGTTCAAGGTACACCTTCAAACGCTTTACCATATCTGGACATTGAAAACTTGGAACGGAGGCTCATCAAAAAGGGATTGGATCGTTCCTCCGTGCATCCACTCACCGTTGAAACGCTATAATTTGTGCATTTGGAGGATGATCGATAATGGGTTCATGATTTAGATTTTACGAAGATTTCTTTTTGCTTATCTACTGTGTAAAGACCATTCCCCAATTAATGTACTTTAATGACATGAATTCTAAGCTTAAGCATTACTTACATAGTAGGTACACACAGCGGCGATGGTATCAGGAAAGCGACACTAACGATTGATAGTTTGGCTACAAGGACTGTCACAAATACAACGACTTTCTATCGTTCATCCCGTCCATCTCAAATTCTCAATCGAGCTCGTCATCCCAGCCACCAGGAAGATGGTGATCTCCGTTATGTTGATCACCTGAGGGATTGAAAGATCGATTAGAGGTAGGATTCTGACTGTTGGTAGACTGGCGGGAGGAATGTCCGCCGGATGTTCTGGACGAGTTGGGATTCGAAGAAGATCCACTGCCTAACATTGATCCGAAAAGATGTTGGAAGATGCCTTCACCATTACCTGAACTGGAATTTCGGGAATGGCCATCGTTTGTTGGTGGACTAGGTCCTCTAGGTGGCAAAGGATGATGCTCAGGCTGAGGTACCAGTTGATGTCTACGGTCGAAGTTCAAGAGGCCAGCAGAATCCATACCGACACGGGTTTCTTACCTGCAGACTGGACAAGTTCCAGACGACTTTAACCAAGGAAGTATGCTTTGGGACAGTTTGAATACTGACGCACAGAGAGAGATATCTTGCAAACTCACCAAGGCGAGTGAAATGGGTGGCCTTTTTGGGAAGAATTACATGAGAAAATCTATCAATGACATTTGTTCATGAAAAACCTCACCGCAGGGTAATGTGATGACGACCTGTTCGTCAGGATCCTCTGTTTGCAATTGGCTGAGATTATGTTAAACATGTCCTTCTGGAACGAGAGAAATGGGTATTCACAATTGCTCCTTGCACACTGCGCAATCCTTTTCCAGTGTTTTGGCTGTAAAGCGATGACCTTCATTCAAGCTGTACAACAAATCTCATAGCATGTGACGTACATCCGACCTCTAACACTTCACGGGGTAACTTGTCCATGATTTCTTCTGTGGCTGGTACTGGTCGGGAAGCATTCGAGTTCTCCATGAGATTCGTTATGATCTGGTCCAGAGCTATCAAGATATAAATTCAGAGATCTAGAGATGGGTTACAATGAGAGCGTACCTTCTTGGTTGAAAACATAATCTCCCATCCGCCCTCTTTCTGCAGCATCTCCGGGATCGCCCATGCGAAACATGTCTGCATACGACCCTCGATTACCCATGAGCGCCATGAGATATTGTGCCATCAACGGGCCAGCGATTCCAGGCGTGCGATCGTCGTCGCTCTGGAGGAAGCTGAGCCACATTGTTATCGTCAAGTCAAAGTGTTGACATGGCTGCACTTACTCTGCCATATTGGTGGGCCTCGTAGTTGCATCTCGACCAGTCCTGGCTTCCCCCCTTGTATTTGGGCCACCGATCGAGATGAATGCCGGTCCACCACCGCCACTACTACGAATTTGGAACGAGAATGACTTGAAGGATCGTGAGCGTCAGGTGAGAAGGGAATGATTAATGAGCTACCCCAGGCGTATTTCCATTCTGAGCAGAATCACGGCGTGGAGAGGATGGTCGACTCCGTGGCTCAGGCACTCCCCGACCCATAAGGCTTTGGAAGAGCACTACGGAAGTGTTAGAACAGAATGCGATATCGAGCCAGCTGTGGCGCACTGAGAAAAGGGTCAACACCACCGTCATCCATCGGATCTCCATGGTGAAACTCTCGAGGATCATCTTCCGGATTCTCTATCTGTGAAGCCTCCATGAATCGCTGCACTGAATGTTGTTACTAATGCGGCAAACCTTCTCGACAAAATCGCCATGACACGAAGCGCATATCGGGTCCGGGACCTGTACGAATGATCTGAGTATGTTCGGCAGCTGAGACGACGATGAACGACTACCATGAGAGGGCGCATTTCTGCATTACACTGGTCCAGAGTAATGATTCAGCTATGACAAAAGATAGATCGCAAGGATGAGGTGTATACCTGATGACAAAACCACATGGGCTCCCTGGAAGACATAATGGATTATAGTGAAGTTGATGAAGGATTTTGGAAGTAAAAGTTGAAGACAAAGTGGTAGAAACTGGTCGAAGTTCTCCACTCGGGCTCTGAGTAACCCATGATATCACGCTATCCAGCGCTTAAATCCGGGCCGGACATAGAACATCCATAAGCGCCCTTTATTTTTTGCTACTTGACCACCTTTATCATGTCGACAGGTTATGCGGGTCCCTGGAGCTCTTTGCCAGAACCTCTGACACCATGGATGTATGTGCTCTACCGATGCCTTCTTGGAACTTATATAAACCAAAGCTCAGCCTAGATGCTATAGAATCCATGGGTCATACAAGAATGACTCCCGTACAAGCATCGACAATCCCTCTATTCATGAAACATAAAGACGTCGTTGTTGAAGCTGTAACAGGATCAGGAAAAACATTAGCTTTTGTCATACCGGTGCTGGAAAAACTCATCAGAAGAGAGAGGAGACTACGTCAGAATGATATCGGAGCCCTTATAATCAGTCCTACAAGGTGCGCACATACATCTACGTTGTGAAAATTAGAACATATGTTCATGCGTGCCAATGCAGAGAGCTTGCGACCCAAATACATAGCATATTCTCGGCATTTCTTTCTGCACAACCGTCATCTCAAAATTCTGACCAGGACGGACCATCAATACCCATATACCCGCCCCCTCTACTTCTGGTTTCGTCAAATCAGTCTTCGCCTGCTCAAGACCTAGAACGATTCATGGCATCTGGCTCAGACATAGTCATTGGAACCCCTGGGCGAATATCAGAGTTCCTTTTGGGAAAAGGTCACTCCGTAGTGAACGTGAAAGATCTGGAGGTATTGGTGCTTGATGAGGCCGATAGGTATGTTGTTAGGCTACTATATTGACCTTCTTTAACCGTTAACGATGAACAGGCTGCTAGATCTGGGTTTTCAAGCAACCTTGTCTAAAATACTGAACCACTTGCCAAAACAACGACGTACCGGATTGTTCAGCGCAACCATGACGGATGCCGATGCCATCTCCGAGCTTGTACGCGCAGGACTGCGGAATCCTGCTCGTATAGTGGTCAAAGTCCAATCAAAGAAGTCCGGAGGTCAAAAACAAGTGATCGAAGAGAGAAGAATACCTGCAAAGTACGTTTGCTTCCCCTTTGAGCTTCCCTGTTGTACTGAAACTTATTTCACAGTTTACAGAATTTCTATATCATATGCCGATCATCCGAGAGAACCGTTCAGCTGGCTCGCATACTGTCGCACGAAGTCAAGCAACATGAATCATCTCAGTTTATCGTATATTTTGCAACGGGTGCATGTGTGGATCACTTTTACAACGTAAGATGTTTCCAGTCTCGAAATTCCTTGTATTGATCTTTCTGTTAGATATTACCTTCTGTTCTCCCTCCAGGAGTCAACATCCATTCTTTGCACGGACATTTGACACCATCAGCTCGAACTCGTGCTTTGGCCGCTTTCTCAAAATCGATCAGTACACCCTCTTCTCCATCTATCCTTCTTTGCACAGATGTCGCTGCCCGAGGTCTCGACCTTCCCCATGTGGATGTAGTCATTCAATACGATCCACCTACAGACCCCAAGGTCTTTTCGCATCGCTGTGGTCGTACAGCTCGTGCAGGGCGGAGCGGACGAGCGTACACGTTGTTATCAGACCAGGAAGCAGGTTTTGTGGGTTAGTCCATCTGTCCTGACCCAGGTTTCAATGGTTTATTGATTCATCGTCCTCCAGACTTCATGAGCGTTCGACGAATACCTTTACAAAAACATCCTTATCTGGTTAAGGAAGGCGAGAAAGATGTAGACGATGAATTGCGCGCCGATGATCCCGACATTGAATTCTTCCTCAACACAATTCGGCAAAAGCTTCTCACAGATCGAAGTCTACACGACGATGTACGTATTCTACCTCTCACGCAATCGTTCATCTCTCAAAATCAACGTTCAAAGGCTGCCAAAGCATTTGTATCTTTTGTTCGCGCATACTCCAAACACGAAGCTTCGTATATCTTCCGACTCAAAGACCTCGACATCCCCGGCTTGGCTAAGAGTTTTGGGTTACTCCGTTTGCCGAAAATGCCAGAGCTGAAGAATGTCGATACGGATGATTGGATTGATGCTGAAGTCAATGTACGTCCCAACCATGTCCAGAAACCCCGTTGCTCAACTGCCCTCAGTGGTCCTCCTATGCATATGTTAATAAAGTCCAAGAGGTCAAGCGCTTGGCTGCTCTGGAATCTGCTCCAGAAAACAAAAGGGAGCAAGAACAACGCAAAGCTCAGCGTGCTGAGCAGAAGAAGGCCAATGCTCCATGGAGTTCCAAGGTCAAGAAAGAAGAAGAACGGGAGGTCAGAAAGGAGAAGAAAAAGAGGAAACGACAATGGCTCAAGACACATGCGACTTCTGGAGAAACGCCGGACGACTCAAAACACAGTCACGAAGAAAGCGACGAAGGCGACTGGTTGGAAATAGCGAGAGAAGAACGAATGGCGAAGAAATTACGGCGAGGGGAGATATCGAAGAAAACGTTCGATGCAGAGTTCGGCGATCTATAGGAGTTGTATAATTCATTCTATGTAGCGTTCATAATGGGTGGGGCTTGCAAGAGATTTGCTACTGTTCCTGCACTTTCTTGCACCCTTTTGATCCTCTCGAACAATATTTGGATAGATCTCGTAGCATCTGCTATCATCTGTGCCTCTGGAGGTACAATACTCTCCAGTGCTGAATTTGTTGAATTTGTGGTGATGGCAGGAGGGACGTGAAGGATGGGTAAGGCCCCGACGCCGATATTGACACTATGCAAAGCGTTGAACCGTATGAACGAACAAACGGAATGAATGGAATTGACCTTTTGTCTGCAAGGATCTCAAGTTCCTGCTTGAGGGCTATGATATTTGCTGACAGAGAAAGAAAACGGTGTCTGTACTACAATCCGCAAGACTCATTAGAGAAACAATGCGCACCCTCCGTTTGGGTAGGTGTACTTCCTGGATGATACGCGTTCTGGCTGAGATTGGGAAGTTGATTGTCCTCAAGAGGATGATATTAGCAGAGGACATGCACTCACATCCCCAATAGCGTATTCCTTGCTAGATTTTGCAGATGTAAGATATCCTTCAAGATATCTTGAATGTTGAGTTTGAATGCTTCTATAGAATTAGGATCGGCTTGCATGGACATCGATTGGCCACTGGTGGTAACCGACATTCCCACTATCGAAGGTGTTGTCGACATGGGAAATGCTTCGGTGTGGTTGCGAGGATGAACTGAATGTTGAGCGAAATTCTGCATGGTGGTGGAAAGAGGAAACTAATGCAAGAAGCGCCGGTTACAGAACAAATCGTCAAGCACCGGCAGAGCGTGTAAGATAGGCCTCTTACTGAGCACCCCCTGGTGATCCAAATGATTATGCGACATGTGTATGTACTCTACAACAAGTTATGATACCTAACTAAGAACATTGTACAAACACTTCGAGTCCATCCAATCAGGAATGCTTGCAAGCCTTAAGCACTGAATGCGAATTTAGATGATACAGTATGGGGAGTTGTGATTATGAAGACGTTGAGGCTGTTTCAGCTGGACGAGTTCTCTGTCGTGGACGAAGGAGTGGACGCATCTGAAAGCCATTATCTTGTGAGTTATATAACCAACGTGAAAGGAACCGCACACACCATCTCTCTGAATATTGGCAGCAGAGTAGGTATTCTCGTCAGCTCCGGTGGTTTTATCAGCTGTTTCCCTTTCGGTCTGTGTTTCTTTGGTTTGTCCGAATGAGATTTAGATTCTACAGAAGGTCTAGAAGGTCTAGTAGGACTTTCGAAACGATGAGAAGATGGTGCAGGGCTGGGTGGCAAAGGCTTGGATAGAGCGACGAGGTGCGCGTTTGCATTTCGTGGTAATGGTGGAACAGGTGGCGGAGTCTGTATATCGTGACTTCGCCGAGGTTGATGGTTCATCGATGTCATGGACCGGGATGATTTGAGAGGAAGTGATTCGTGGCGCGGCCGTCTTATATCAGGTGGTCGACTCCCAGATCTTGCATTCGAAGGACGTGGGGGTGGAAGAGGCATTGCAGTCGTGCGCGCGCGCCGCAGATCCACGGCTTTCGGTGGTAGTGGCGGAGGAGTGTCAGTGCTTTCTTCACTGCTGTCTGAGTCTGAGTCCGAGTCCGTCTCATACTCGGTTGATTCATCGTCGTCGTCATCATCTTCGTCTTCACTGTCCTCTTCTGCGTCTTCAGCAGCCATGTCATCTGCAGCACCCTGTACGAGGTCGCCGAAGCTGATTTCTCCCACCACACCATCCACCAAAGCTCTTGTTGCTTGGTCTTCGGCGTCTGCATCACCTTGGCCTTGGGTTCGACCAAATCGTCGCCTAACCTTGTCCTCGTACAGTAGTTTCAGCTTGTAATGATAGAGCGCCACTTTGTCTACCTCTGCGAGGATCGCTGCTCTTTCCGGTCCCATGTGGGGAAGTAGAAATTCCAAGCTAATCGGTTGACCGAGCCCCTCACGCATGAATGTAAGGAATAGCTCAATCCAGCGCATGAGACTGTCGAACAACCCTTCGCCTTTTGAATGCACTTTGTGAACAAAGCTGTAGAACGACTGCTCATGTCGTTGTATGAGGTCGACGAAAGCTTGTACGGTGCGATTCGGATCCTCTTGAGTCACTGTAAAAAGCCCTGTGAAATCAACTAACCTTGGAGTCCCATAAATGAACGTACAATCTTCGCATTGCTCTACAGTCTTTATGAGATCAGTGATGAAATTTTGAAGATCCCCAATCGAATCCGCTATACTAGCTGCGCGATAAACCTGAGCTAATGGAGAGTAGAATATCGAAATGATGTCTTTCAAGAGCTCAGAAGTGAAGCCCTATCGTATGGGTTTGAGTAGGATCCAGGACCGATTGAGCCAAAGTGACGTACTTCAAACACCAAAGCAATCAACTGCTCTCTGTCCTTTAAACGGGAGTACAGATGCCCAAGAACTTTGAGGTCTTCATACAGCCAGGCGTCATCGTCTTGCGGACCGTCATCGTCGTCCGAATCGTCCAAAGTCTCTCGATGCCTCATGTACACTGCGTGGGCCCGGCTTGCCTTAGCTACTCTATGAAGCTGAGCCCTCGAGAGTACTGGTTCCTCTCCCGAGCGCAGGACGACAGTAAGAAGGTTTTGATTTTCTGAGACTGAGGGAATTATTGTTGACGGTTTATGTGCTTTGCCTAGATACACAAGCTTACCTGCGTCAGCCTTGAATGTGTCTTGGATTTCTTTAGGAGCCTCAACGAAACGCTTGATTTTCTCGCACATCACAGGGTCATCGACTTTGGATTTGACAGCCTCAATCTCCTCTTCGAGTTCTTTCACCTCCTCGAACAAGGATCCTGTGAACATCCTGTAGGACATCTGTCGATCAAGCTGAAGGGCAACGCAAAAATCCTGTACCTTTGCGCGAGACTCTTTCCTCCAAAAGGTTGGGCCAAAAACAAGTCTAGCATACCTAGATACGAGAGTAAGACTCAGCGGCATGACGTTTAACCAGCTGGTGGTTGACCTACTTCGAATCATTCCTATTGGATTACTAATTTTAAGTGCAGCTTTCATCATGAAATATGGCATCAATCCATGAAGTCGTTTCAGACTTGCGAATGTTTGAGAGGAATTATCTGAAGCAACTAGCTGCTGAAACACCGTAGAAGCCAAACTGTACTCATGCGTATGAGTGCCTATAGGACCTAGAGCATGACAAAGCTTACGATATTCGAGCCCATTCAAGCACAGCACGAAAGTTTGGGGGCAGGTCGCGCACGTTTGGAGTTTCTTTGATGACGGCAAAAATATGTGTCAGCCCATCTGAAAAGAAATCAATATTGTTTCTGCCAGAAGTTACAGTGAAGCAGTGAAGACCTACCTCGCCCCATAAGGTCACCTTTCATATCCTTTACTGCGCCCCGAAGGCTTTCTACACGAGCGGCGATTTCGCGAGCAAATTTCTTCCGCCCTTCCTCCCTCATCCGATCGGCTTCCTCGCGCCATTGCGCGTCTTCTAACTCTTCCTGATTGAGAGTAGTTGGGCCTGATAGCAGGAAAGACTTCAAGACCGGCGAAGACGCAATGGTAGGAGACGAGAGTAATGAATGCAAATAAGCTCTCAATGTTAGACGGTTCTTCTCCCTGGCCAGTCGAGAAGGATTTGTGCTTGGATGAAATGGTGCAGCATCTGGAAAGTTCCCATCCCATGAAGGAGAGGGGCTTGATATGAATGAAGCACTCATTGGCGAAGTTGTGGATGGTGCATTGACCACTGTCCGATCCTTGGCTGGGGGAGGATTGACATCTTCTTGAGGATGCGCTTTTCGCAACTAGAGAAATTTGTCAGCACAGGGCGGAGACTCGAGGCGATTGTGAGACACGGACTTCGTTAGCCAGCGTTCTGAAGTCGCCATATCGTCTGGAGACAAACCAGTCCGGATAGTTCGATCTACGCGTTCGGATGATGAATTCCTAGCGAGATTTGGGGTTACAAGCTAGCAATGAAAGACACAGATATCCAAACCTCATGAGCTCTGCTTCGTACTCTACCCTTGTCAATCACCGTCCTGACGCTGACGATATTGACTTCAAATATGTCTCTGTGCTTGAGGTTCCGAGCTTCCCGCTTCTTGGCCAAAGCCTCTAGGTGATCGAGGTCTGACTGATTGAGACGGACGACTTCTTCGGGCTCAGCTACCTTGGTTGCTGCTCCCAAGAATAGGGATAGGTTCCGTTCTATTCGTGCAAGAACATTAGCTGACGTCGTCGAGCTATCTGTCTCATGACTATCGTCGAAGACAGATGTAGCGCTGAGATTGCGGGAAAGAAGTGCGCCAAGAAAAGGCTGGAGTTTGTCTGAATAGAAGTTGCTTGGGGCTGAGGCCATGAAGGGAAAGGTAAGGACAAATTGACGAAACATAAACCTGAGGAAAGGTAAATCGATTGGTGGTGCATCCTTTGGAGGAGGATTGAACGGAGGACCTAGATATGAAAAGGTGGAGACATTATTTGGTGCTGAAGCCGTGATATCATCCAGTTCGTGCTCAAATTGAAGTTGTATCAAGGATTTCTTCAGGTAGTGTGTGCGAAGCGGGGTAAGGATTTCATTAGTAGGTTGTAATTCTGAAGGTGGTAGCTGCGACTGGCTTTCAGGAGACGAAGCTCGAGGAATTTCGGGTTCGGAAAGGTCGGGAGGAGGAGGAGCAGATCGCGTTGGACGACGAGGACGGGTAGGAGGGGGAGAAACAACATTAGTGGCCGACATTGACAATGACGACGACGACATGACTGGAACAAGCTGCAATCCGATTCACCTTCGTAATGTCCAAATGTGCCTGCCGAGGTGCCGTTCATTGATTGCCGATAGCGGCGGACGTATCTTCGACTCCTCAGGTGTGCACTGCACTCGAGGAGTTTCTTATCTCTCTTGCAACTCTTTCCTGACCTGTTCAGAATACAGTCACCACAAATTATCATGCATCATGGACTGGGCGTTGTACATCTACCACTTATTTCTACACAAGTCACACAGCTTTAATGCTAAAAATTCACGATGCAACCTGGCAGCAATTACAAGTCAGCACATCCAAATAGTCTTGACTCTTGAAGCTGCAGTTGTACCCGTTAGGGACGATATCATATTTGCTTTTGCTTCTCGGTTGGAAGACTAGTATTTTTTACCTGATGTGAAGGATTAGTGTAAGAATGAAAATAAACCGGCCGAGCCAGGGATTGAACCTGGGCCTCCTGCCTTTCCGGTGCAGTGCTCTACCACTGAGCTACTGGGCCATATTCCAATGGATGTTGGATTCACAATCCTAACACTCCCCCTGAAACCAACATCTACAGCAACTTCTGTGCTTCTATGTCAATTTCAGGACCCCTTGATTGCTCAGCAGGCTTATCTCATCAAACTGGCAGAAATCGCTGCTCTGACTGCGAATCTGTAAGAATGAAAATAAACCGGCCGAGCCAGGGATTGAACCTGGGCCTCCTGCCTTTCCGGTGCAGTGCTCTACCACTGAGCTACTGGGCCATATTCCAATGGATGTTGGATTCACAATCCTAACAATTAGAAATAGGCTGCCACTGCCAGTCTCAGTGTGGGTATGAGCATTGGAAACAGAGTCAGACTCACCATCCAATGTCTCTGTTGTAGTACACTGTTAATCAGCTTCAATCAAACCACATAGCCCTAGATGCAAAGGACGTCCTACACTCGATAACACAATGTAGTTGCAAGATATTTGTTCCCACTACATGGAACACGCGGGCCTACTCGCACTTCATAGTGCTTGTATACGGCAGTTGTGAGGATATAGGTTGGACACTGTGCTTCGAGAAAGTATGGGGGGTGTACTTTCATAGCGAAGCATGGTGTATATAACCAACCTATCATCCCCTCCCCCAAACCCAGTCGTTGAATACACGGACAGACATACTGTGCCGACTGGTTAAAAGGGCCGTAAGGCACTACCAACTGTGGAACTGAGCGAGAAAATGGTAAGTCTCCAATGCACTGAAGTGAAGAGAACAGATACTAATAAATCATTTTTGACTTGCATTCTTAAATTCCCCACTTCTTTACCTCTCGCCGAAGTATGATCTTTGCATAAGGAATGCGTGGCAAGGTCCAAGTTCAACCAACTTGTAGACATTTATCGCCTTGAAGAATTGAATCCGAATGTAGCCACAACATACGCCGCGTGGCGAGTGTGTCCTTTGCCTTCGATCTATCGTCAATGGCGAGATTCAGTCAGTTTCCAAATCGATCTTGTATACATCGTCGACATAGGCAGTGGGCCCTCGGGAGCGATTTATAGCTAGCAAATTGAGAGATACGCGAGGCAGCCTTGATATTCAGATGAAGTTTTCCATTACAAGATGTCACGCCAAAGAGAGAGAGAGAGTCATGGGTTGGACTGAAGCATATGGGTGTCCTTGAACTTTGAAGCCGCTTCCGAGACTGCTAGTCTTGCGCGCCTAAAATTGACGCGCGGACTTTACTCTGCCAGCTGCAGCCAGTACTGCTCACATCATGATTTCGTCCTACTCAGATTCTTGAATGTCAAAAATAACTGGAATATTACCCCCAAGAGTCTTCAATGAATGTCGCTCCCGGGAAATGAGTCCCAGCGGTCTTCCGCTCTCATTCAATAATCTCCGAAATGGCAGAAGTCATAGCATCCAACGTTGACTCTCATGTTTACCACAATCCCTTATCTCCAAGCTCAGCATGATCATCGGACAGATGGCTATCTGAACCCTTACGGTATGTAGAGGTCATCATGGTCCCACTGTAGGCTGATCATCCGACAGATATTTAAACCTCAATCATCAATGTATGCTTCCTGTGAGACTCGAAGGACAACCAACGAGGTCACTCCCCGATAACGAACTTCTTGATCATGGACGGGTCCGGAGGCCCTTCCTCAATAAGATGCTTCATCATTGCCATACCATAAATTGGATAGCGTCCTTCATCTGTCGATACAAACCCAACCCGGATTTTCCTCATGGCTATGAAGCTTCTGAACTATCTATCAGTGTTTTACGCTGTCCTTTCAGTATCGCTCATACTGATCCCTCAGGCCTACTGCGACAGTCGCAGACACTCTAAACGATTGACTGGTGTACCGAATGATCCAACGATCTTCGGAAACGCGCTAAACTATTGGAAAAAGCTCGAAGATGGCTGGGATGTAAGTGACCGTCATGCATCATTTTATACTTTCGATCATTCATGAGTCTTCCTTTAGCTCACTCGAGGAGCTACGACGAACTCGATCACTCTCGCAGTGCCTCAGAATGGCCCAATCGTGATCCAACCCAACGCATCGGCCCTGGTAATCATTGACATGCAAAATTTCTTCCTCCATGAGAGCCTTAACGGAGATCCCAAAGGAAGAGCCATTGTCCGTACGTATCAGTCAAACATCTGAGGAGATAACATTCACCCGAGTTTCCTCCGCGTAGCCACAACTATCACCTTGATTCATGCATTTCGAAACGCAGGTATGCCCGTGCTTTGGACTAATTGGGGGATGACCGATTATGACAGTCAGTCAGCTCGCATACCACTGTATCACGCTATCGAGCTCAAGTTTTCATACAGTCATCAACGCACCTCCTGCATTCATACAAGGTTTTTCTTCAGACGGAACCTCTTTGACGTCTTTTGGTAGTGAGATGGGCATGGTTGTCGTTCCCGAATCAGACCAGTCTGTTGCTGCCACAAGTACTACGTCTGGTCCCAACGTTACTATTGACGCTGGGCGCAAACTTACGAGGGGAGCCTGGAATGCTCAGCCGTGAGTTTTGACCTTCAATACCAACAAGTTATCGGTCTCCCTTATAACGAGCTCTTCCCTCTCAGATGGGGAGACCTCTTCGAAGAACAGGTTGAAGGTGTTGCTAATGGTACTGACTTCTATTTCAACAAGAGTGCGTCTCCTCGTATCTTGACCGACAGAACTGATCATGAAGAACGGTCATATAGATCGTCTCTCTGGAATGTGGGGAGCATCGACACCCATGCAACAATGGCTTCAAGATAACAGCATGACGACGCTGTTCTTCGGAGGAGTCAATATCGATCAGTGTGTATTCGGAACCTTGATAGAGTGCGTGTTTGTCCTTCCAGGATTTGTGTTCCGGATGACATTCAATTCGTGATTTGATTCCAATAGTGCGTACTACAAAGCCTACGATGTAATCATTGTCGACGATATATCGGCCACTACTTCTCCTCTGTTCGCAACTCAGATGGTTGATTACAATGTCGGTTTGGATGGCTGGAGAGCAAATTCTACTGATATACTACCCGGATTGATGAACGCTACTAGAGTGTAGGAATGAGCACCTTCTCGCTCGATTGGGACGATATGTACAGGATATCACAAATAAAGTTGTCAGCACGAAGGAAATTTCTGGGATTCGATATAAGTACCACTTAGTAAACTGAGGCTATGCCGTGGTCATACACTGCCCACAACACAGGACGTGGTCGAGCACACATCAGTGTCTCAAACAATGTGATGAGATATATTATTGCACAGTATCGTAGTATGTACTTATGAGGCAACCAGTCACTACTAGGTTTTGGAAAAGTGATAATATGGACAAAGTAAGTCAAAGTGACGGCCCTATGATAGCAATAGCAAGAGTGAAGAGGATCAGAGACACAGAATGATACACAATTGAAGGGAGATACAACATCAAAATGAAGCACAACGGAGATTTGGGATGTGTCGTGATAAGTGAAGAGAGGTGAAGATAGGACGAACGAAGGAATTTTCATACACTAGATGAAGCACTTCAATGTGCTCTAAATGGAAACATAAATCCGATACAGAGCCGATAATTGTAACCCCTTCCAAACAAGGAGGCACGTATCGAATGCGAGCGAACTGATGTACATACAGAAGTAGCTCATCTGTTGTAGGCGAGCCGTGGAGGATTGGTGATATATCATATGAGAAAGATCGAGTGGGAAACTGGGAGCACAGGATGAAAGAATTATCAGAAAAGTGGTGACTGCGGACGTTGGAATGACGTGAAGACCGGAGGAGACCGAGCGCGATGCGGGGGCGGCGGTGTCCTAGGAGCAGTATAGAAAGAATCAGGGCCTTGGGGAAAGTTTCGAGAATTGAGAGCATGAGGTTTGTTTCTGCAATGTTATCCAATCTTAGCACAGTTTTCCTGCAACAAAAAATGAAAGACTCACGATCGTGAGGGTACAGAAGGAGAAATGTGGAGATGTGATGATACAGCGGAACTAAAGTTTCATGATAAGAACGTTTCAGCGTATCCGGAGTTTGAGAACTCACTTATACAACGAGTTGGGGTTGAATGCAGGTTGGTGGTGGTTTGGCTCGGAGCGAGTCGACCCAGCGCTGGCTGGCAGAGGAAGATCCGAGGATCTATATGCGACAGAAACGTCGAAATTCAGGTGTGATACCGACACTGCCCTCGTATGTGGTACGGTGCGCGCAGGGTGAGACTGAGAGTGAGGAGGGATAGGAGATTGATTTAGCCTCAAATCGTCGCTTTTGGGTCTAGGGAAGTGATGCTGAGATGGATATGCGGGAGATGAGGCGACCGAAAAAGGCACTGAGGTGACGGGAGAGCGGGGTCGATTAGTATCCAGATAAGGATAAGGCGCATTCGTGCGAGACGCTCTTGCACTACTCGGTTCGTCCGGACCTCCATACCACTTCGGCTGGGGTTTCGAGGTTGAGGCTGTTGAAGGGGAAGTATAGGAATGAGAAGCGGATTTTTTGTGAATTCGTAAAGGATGATCGTTAGGAACTGCTTCACGCGGAGGCACCGGTAACCTTCGCACTGCTCTGTGATTGGTGTTCGTAGATTGGGGAGGGTAGTTTCTAACAGATGGTATAGCTTGTTGACCTCCAGAGCTCGCTGCAGCTTCATATCTGTCGTCGTCCCATTCTTCTTCTGTTTCCTCAGAGACAGCTAAGAACTGGATAGCTGAAGAGAGCTTTTTGTCATATTCAGATTCGGAGTAAGCTGGCGGTGGAGATTCTTGGCGGACAAAATCCATGCAATGAAGTGAGGGAAAGGAAAGAAGGAAGTAGACAAAGAAAGAGCGTGGTCAGTGAAGTTGAATAAAGAGGCCGGGCGCTCGATTTTCAATAGCACTCTTTTACCCAGGCACAGCTACACCTAGCTGTATTCCGCGAACCCCGGTTTGTCTGCACATTTTGTTTTCAACATACAAATCTGCAGTTGACCCAGTTTCAAAGAAAGTTTCGCGTGTACTTAGCTTCATTTATCATCAGCGCATCTAGTTGTAAAACAGCAGCTTGTTGGAATTTCCTTCAATTTTCTACGTGCATATCAGGCTCGCAAACCTCCAGTCGGCTCTCCAAGCTTTCCGTGTGGGCTCCGACTCGCTGGATTCGAGAGACAGATATCATGGACTTCTTCATGAGAATCCACTTGAATCTTCTCCCTATCCTCTCACTAATTGACCCTATCTCTGTATGGTTTAACAGCATGGGCTGATGACCAAGCTTGTGCTATACACAAGCTGTACTAGGATATTGTTGTACTTCTCTGGAAGAAGATCGATAGGCATTTGATTTGAACACCGTTCTACCGTGGTCAACGCTTGTGACAGTGCCTACCGAGATATTGCCTAGGAAAAACGTAGGTTTAGCCCCCTGGTCTTCGTTTTCCTGACAAGGACGACCACGAGAGCAACGATGACCTCGCTGTTCCATGAATGATTCTAACTCACATATCTGATCCAGGCAGGTTATAGCCTCACTTCTTCCGGTAGGTCCCTTTCTGATTGATTAAGTGCTTCCCAATTCACATCGGGAAAACATAACTGTGCTAGACCGAGATCGTCTAATCGGGTCATACGGACAATCATCACCAAAGCTTTGGCTACATTCTGGCTCGAACCTTCTCCGAACAGCAATGCCGAGCTTCCGTTGAGTATTGCCCAAGATTCATCATCGATTTCATGCGCAGTATGACCCCAAGCGGCTTTTGTTGTGCGGGGATCACACTGGTTGAAGGAAGCTAGTATGAAACACATGCTTGAGCCTAGGAGAACAGTCCACACAAGTTATAGATAGCTCAGAATATTCGGTACGAAACAAGAGAACGCACATATGCCACTCAGTTCCTGTTCCTTTTCCAGTTCAGGCGGCGGTTGTGTTGGTTTCAGTTCTGACTTCGCACCACCAGCCTTCAGAGCGTTATGGTCTGGTAGAACTTCTCCCACATGGTATAACCTTTGACACGCCGGGCATATTCGACTTGAAGCTCGGCTCTTGTTGTACCATAGAATCTACACGTACCACATATCTCGTTAGCAGGAGCATGAAAGTGTTAAGCTTTAGAACACGCACTAAAGCCAACTCTTCCGGCAGCACCGTTTTGAGCATCTGCAGCACTTCCTGTTGTGCAAATTCGGCACAAAGTGGATTATCGAGAGCCGGAGGTTGCGAGAAATAGCGCGAAGCGAGAAAAGCGCGTGTGTCCCTCACTCTGGGTCCGTTGCCCGGGTCATGAATGTATGGCTCATGAAGCAGAATATTGTGGGGGTCGTTAGGTATCCGATAGTCCTCTACATGTTCGGGAAGATATTGGTGGATGCTGTAGATAGGAGGATCCTGGTGGTCGTAGTGTAGCGTCGTGTCATACGCTTGGGAGGAATTGTCGATGCATGAAGATGATGGTGGAGAATCAGGCGCGGAAACAGTATACTGGGTGTTTGAGTCAAGCAACGCGTTGGTGATGATGAATTTTTGTGGAGATTGAGGCGTAAAATTCACAATGAATTTCTTTCTCTGCTGCGTCTTTCCTGCAGACTTGCGTTTCTTTTTGCCATTGGAAGGGCCGGGCATTGATCTGACGAGGATTGTTTGAAGAAAGGAACCGTGGTAAAGCAAGGCGTCCCGTTGATCATGCCACCGTGATATTCCATAATTCTGAATTTAAATTCACTCTCTGAAAAGGTGAAAAGGTATCAAATATCACATAGTTGTATAGGTATGAACTCTGCCCATAACTGACTACTCTCGTCGTAATCATAAGATGGTGCACAATTAGGTTATGTATTCTGTATCTCGAGCTTCATTATCATGTCCTCTTCAGCGTGATTACACGTTTATGCAACCGGAGGCCAATTCTCTTTGAAAACATACATGTCCTCAGTCACAGGAGTGATTTTGCCGAGTTTACCAAGACGTTCGTCTGCAAACGCGATGTGTCAAGGTGGTGATTATTGAACTGAACAAAGATATCTGCTTACAGGTAGGGTCAGAGTCGACATGATCAAAATGCTTGAGCGGCCACTTTGTTCCGGCTGCTAGTTCGTCCTTCCGTCTCTGTCTTTGGTCATTCTGAGTTGTTCCCTAGCGTTTAGTAACTTAACATGCAATGCGACTGGATAACGCACCTCTATCTTGGATTTCTCTCTGCTAGCCATATCAAAATCACCTTCTCGGATTCCCTTCGCAACCTGTTTCCACAGCTGCCGAGTCTCAAACTCTCCCATTTCACCAGATGTTTGGCCGCCGATGGCAGTGACCTCTTCCTTGGGACCTGTAACGTTATGGAATTCCAATCCTGTCTTTGGACCACTGGTAAATTTGCTGGTTGTATGCCATGTACCCTCAACGACATGGCTTCCAAGTGTTCCACCAAAACCCGGAGCAGGCGTCAATGTGGCCTTGAACGAATGCGTTTTGCCAGAGAAATAGCCCTTGCCCTTGTATTCAATGGCACAGACATATTCCTTGCATATGATCCAAGAAGTTTCGGATAGCTCAATGTATGGGGCACCATACCTGAATATTCGAGAAACTTAGGCTATGATGAATTGGACGAGATTCTGTTGCGCACCAGAGACCATCTATTCTTAATCGAGGAAGTGTAATCAAGTACTCCGCAACATCACCGGAAGGAAGTTTAATCGTCAAAGTGGCGTGTCCAATTTGCTTGACTATGATAGAGCCACCTGAGAAGAGCGAGATTTAGAACCAGTATTATCTACATCATGTATGAACATACCGCTAAAGGACGTCTTCTGCGCGTTATGACCAACAAGCTTCACACCCTTGCTTTTGTTCTCAATGGCGTAGGCAGTGATAGGCGGATGGTGCGAAACTTGTTCCACAAGGAGTTCGGTTTCTCCTCGTCCGTTGACATCAGGCCACTTTCCATAGAATAACCTGGAAGTTGCGCTTAGTGTCTGCAGAGATACCCAAGAAGAACCAGGTAAGAGGCTTACTCTCCAAGAACAGGATTCAATGGTCTATTTTAAGCTTAGTGATATAGCATCGGGGACACGACAAACAGACACACTTCTTCTCCGATCCCATAGATTCATTTCTAGAAGTGTATTGGCCTTTGAGGGTGCTCTGTAAGGGAGGTAAATAAGACATTATGTTCGAGGCGATACGGGCAATGCTCACGATGAACCACTTGACAACAGCGAGCATCCTCTGTTCCTCTGTACCTTGATCTGCGATAGCGGAAAAGAGCTCTGGATGCTCACACCAGTATGCTGCGAATCATAACAAGGATAGATGGCGGAGAGATCGTCAATAAGCGATGTTCGCGGGTTGGTTTGACAGAATGAACACACCGGGAAATTCAGTCAACGATACTGGCGAAAGGATGAATGGCGGACACTAGAAGCGAGAATTGCCGAGTATTGGGAAAACAGCTCAGAATTTTGGTCAATGGCGAGCTTTCAAACGACTTGCCGTCATAGACGATAAATCGCCTGACACTGAAGCAATACTGAAAAGACGCAGGTCAAAACGTGCTCATATCTTCATTCACAAATTCGAGGACTTACCTTTTCAGAAACGAAGCCCAGCTACTTCTTTGAGCGGGGGGAACAGCCTGGACGACGCCCACAATTTGTCAGAACATCTATGAGCTGTACATGAATACACGATAATCACTTCTCCTGCTTGTTCAGCCATTTCGTATGGTGTTAGTTCAGTAGATATAGAAAGAGTGGGCTTGAGAGTGTCGTAGAGTTGATCTGTCAGTGAAGGTTGTTGTACAAGGTAGAAGCAGTGAAGGTGGATCTCCCCATATAATTTTGGCGTCGACGTAATACAAGTCCACGTGGAGATAGGAGCTAATATCCTGCTATCTCTCTGAGAGTCATAGTCATGTCTACTACATATTCATTCGTACATGTCCTTAGAAACTCCTCATAGTATGAACTCGTAGTACACCTATTTGGCGTGGATCAGAAATTTACCGCCTCCAAATTTGTGCCCTGATAAGCAGTGTGAGGAATCATGCTGTCTGAAAATGAGAACGAGACGAACCAGCTTTGGCAGGCGGACGTAGGCATCGGTCCCTGCAGCATGAGATTGAGCGAGAGATGAGCCACTTCTTATACTAGACATACCATATCCGTCCAGACTCTTCAATTCTAATGACCCACCAAAATAGCTGCCACCAGCGCATTGTGAGTATACTCTCTTGTGAGGCGGGAAGCTTGAGCTCACGTTGCAAAGATATTACTCATAGGAAGTCCTATTCCCATCCTGGTATGCTTCCCTACCCCAGCTTCCTTTTCCGGGTCTGATGAGCGTTTCCAGCTCTCAACTTGTTCGTTTACAGTAGCCCATACACCTCGACTATAAGAGCTTGCAGTGCGAAGTGATAGTAAACGGGAATGTTCCATCCGTGCGCTGTTTCGGATATGGGAGAAGGAAAACAGGTCGGATGGATTCTGGACTTGACTTTGCAAAGTGAGTAAACCTCCACCTGTATGTCTGATGAATAGACCGATCCAAATTTGAGATGGGAATACTGGCCTTGGTCTGATATTCGCATACCCACCGCATTATCTCCTGCTGCTATTGTGGCCGTTATCGGTGGCAGCGTTGCGGAACCCGCATGTTTCGATCTCGTAGCCCGCATTGACTGATTTTGGGAGACATCGACATTTAGATGCAGATGTGAATGTAGTGCAAGACCTTACATTCTTGAGAAGCTCGAAGACGATGTACCTGTCGTAGAGTGAGCATATTCACACAAAAGGGATGTTTGCGACGCACTCTAGGTGTTCTCGTATGTACGAAAACCTCATTTCAACATCACCTTCAACAACAACTTCCACTGGTGCCTCAGAATTCCCATCTGAATTTTCAATCTCCAAGGACTGGTTTCTCAGAAGGTTCGCACACTTCTCGATGCTAGCTTTGACATTCAACCCCGTGGCAATGATACCTACTGTGGGATCAGAAGAGTCCCAATGTTGGTGCTTGCCCGCGTATATCTCTGACAAAGCGATATGATGCTGGGCAAGGACACGCCGGGATATCCGAGAGACCAGCATGCGCCGCATAAACGAATCAAGATCGTCGGGTGGTAGATAGGGAGAGGATAATGTCATTCCGAGGGACAAATTGGGTATAACAGTTGCACTGATATGAATTAGCGAAACATCCCGAAGAGCTGAACGAAAAGACACACTGTTCGTCTAGAAGTCCACCTAAGAATTCACAGAAAGCTTCGTTTTCCTTGATGTTGGTTATCGGTGGATACTTCCTGAACCTGAATTGACCTTGAGTATTCACGAGAGAGTCAACAGGACGGACCAGTACTTCTCGAATGCAGACCAATACAACTGAAATGTACTACGATCAGTCATCAATGTCAATGTTCTGGGTCTTTGGATTTTCACCTCATAGACCTTTGCAATTCCTTCTTGGGTCACTACAATGTAGGGCAGTTTTTGGAGATCCCGCAATCGATGTGCTATCCGCACAGGCAACTCGGTCCGGACGTAATTAGCACTCTGTGTTGTGAGGATAGTCAGTTGATGACTGCGGGTGTTGGAGTGAGAGGAATTGCCCACTTTGACCAGCCGTTCTTCATCCATCGAACGACCATAGAAGACCTAAACCATAGTCATTTCATGAGCGATTCTACGGCTCGAATGTATTCACCAGTTGGCGGAGAGTCATTGGCTTTGGTTCTCTGGAGGCATACAGTTCGAGTTGTTTGTTCTGATAGAAGTGTAGAGCAGTCGATTCATATCTTCTGGGACGTTTGAAGGAGTTGAAGGATGGCGTTCCGTATGATTTTATACCGCAGCAGGTCGATAGACGGGACATTGGAAGCAGAGCTGGCACAAGAAAGGAGAGACGATGTTATTCATGTCCAAGTTCTGTTCAGCGTCAAAATGACTCGGGTTCTTGGAATAACACGCGCTGACGGCGCTTCGAAGTTCAAACATTTATGTAAAATTTTCACAGTATTCCTTCAGATTTCAAAGCACCTATGATCAAGAACGCTGAACGTCTATCTCTATCCACCCCAGTCCAGTCTCCTCTTCGTTTCACAGGTATATCCTCAACTCCGTAAACGAAAACATCATCGACCTCGCCAAACGTCTCTCGCTCCTTGGCAAGTGCAGCTTCTTTTTGAGCTCTTTCTTCTTCTTCCCTGTCCCAGAGAACATCTTCCCATTGTGCATCACTAATCGTAACCGCAACCGTCTTCGCATCTGGAACATTGGGTAGAACTGAGGTCAACAGGTTGGACAAGAGTTCCGACGTCCCATCAGCTGCTGGACCGACGTTCAAACCAGGAAGCGGAAGATACTCAGCCTATCGAAATGTTATTGGCATTGAGATACATGTTCAAATATGGTAATCACCTCCAGGAGCATACCCTTTGTTTCTCCACCAGTCATTGTCACAATACCTGCGCGCACGAGCCAGTCAGTTCCGATACCAAACACAGAACCTTCGATGAGAAGTTGGTGTCCGGAAGCTTGACCGCGCTGTGTGGTACTAGTGGATGTCTGACGAACTGGAACCCAACGGGCTTTGATATGGGTCAGAAGTTGTTCAAGTGCACCGGGAGGGTTGAGAGTCAAAAAAGTCGACCGATAATGAGTGGGATGGAAGTTTGCCGGTGCAGTCTTGTCAGCAATCGCCTGCACGACATCGGCGCGCGTGGGAGCTAAAGGGTCCTCGAGAAGCACGAAAACATTGTCGTGCATCTGTAAGGTGAACATGGTACGTTCAGAAGGCAGGTGAACTCCAGGTGTTTGAGTTAGCGTAGATCGATATGATTTGACGGCCAGATTCCAAGGTCCCTTGATTACGCCCTTGAGATAACAGGATCAAATAGAGGTCGTGAGGAGTAGAACAGTGCGCTAACATTATGATTTTCCTGAATATTTTTTCGGATAGCTAGCAAACCATCTGCAGGAGCATTGATCCAGCGAGCTAGCCTAGGGGAGGTAAGAAGTCATGATGGAAGCAACGTCAATGCTATTACCCAGTCAAGCCCATGATACATGGAATCTGCTGAGGGGGTAGAAGGGGTTTCAACAGGTTTCAACTTGAAGCTGTTCAAAGTTAAGCGCCGGTGTGCGTGACAAGCTAAATCACGTGTCTGTGACTGCTCGTTAATTTCGGCAATTCCGAAATCTTGTAATTTTTGCTGTTGTCCTTGTTCTTCATGGTACTCAAACGCAAAGCTTCCTCTAATGCTTTGTCGGACTCCCCCTCGAAGCGCACTCGCTCGAAAGCTGCTCCTTTAACTCCCGCTCTTGACCACGATTCACCTCGCAAAAGTCGCGTCGCTCAACGCTCGGTCCCAGTAATCGATCCTAGTAATGATTCCAGCGACGATGAACTCGATGTTATCAACCAAGATGTACCTGCGACCCCTTCGAGAAGGTCAAAGCGGCTCGTAGGAGTTCCTGTGCTGACGCCTAGTAGCTCACGCAGGCCAGCATTTCCGAAAACGAAAACTATCCAGTTTGTGGACGCAATACCTTCAGAACCTCAGCTTTCTCCGACTAAGAAGATCAAAACTTATGGGAAAGAGAAGAACATTAATCGCTCTGTTAGCTCAACTCCTCAAAAGAGCAAATTGCAGCTCAAAACGCCGTCTCTCACACCTCCTCCCGTTGAACCATTGCCTATTCCCATTGCTTCTCCAGTGCGGTCCCCTTCTAGACGTACCCTCAAGGGTAACTTGCCGCAGCACCTTCATGACTCACTGATGATTCAAAAACGTGCTGTTCTTCACGCGTTGCAAAATCCTCCAACCATCTCGTCGGAAGATGACGAATCCTCCACAAACGAAGCTGCAGTACAACAAGTGAGCGAACTTTTGGATGGAACAGTGATGCGAGGAGAGGGTAATAGCTGCTTACTGCTTGGCCCGCGAGGTAGTGGTAAAACTCAAGTGAGTAAACCTCATTGGGCTGTTATTCTAAACTCACAGCCTTGACAGGCACTGGAGCTATGTATATCTAAACTCAAGGAGAGGCCCATCGTCGTTAGACTGTCAGGACTGGTCCAAACAAATGATCGTTCCGCCATGCGGGAAATTTCTCGTCAGCTGAGTTCCCAAGTCTCCCCAGCACTCTTACCTGAGGAAATTCGAGGAGCCGCCAATGATAAATCCCTCGAAGAAGAAGAAGAAGATAATCCTTTCATCGATACTCCTGTCGAAATGATCGAACTGTCGGTGCCAACCGCTCATATGCATTCACTCATCGCTTGTATCCCCACACTTGGACGGCCTACAGTCGTCATCCTAGACGCATTTGATCTATTCACCAATCACCCACGCCAATCACTGCTTTATTCCCTTCTTGACACTGTCCAAAGCTGCCGCGCGGGACCCAATAGCAAGGGTCTAGCTGTTATAGGCGTGACCACACGTATGGATACGCTTTTGGCATTAGAGAAACGTGTCAAGAGTCGTTTCTCCGGAAGAATGATCAGAACTTCCGCTTCTATCAAGGCTTCACAAGCGAAGAACATTGCAAAGCCAATGTTGACGCCTCATATAAAAGAGGCTGTAGACGAGGATTTCACTGAGATGTGGAATACGAGCGTCAATGAATTCTTGGCAGATTCTAAAACTACCCGCATACTCGAAGAGGCGTGTAGCATCACAGGGGATATAAGATCGCTCGCTCGCTTATTTGTAGGTCTTCGACAACTCAATCTTTTCAACCACGCTGACCGCTTCGTATAGATGTCTGCTGTGATAAACTTGAAACCTACTTCTCCCTGGCTGACCGCCTCCCAACTCGAACTTGCCGCTGAAACCCAACGCATCCGACCGGAATTCCCTTATCTCCATGGTGAGCGTTCTCATTTTGCTGTTTCCTGAGATACCTGACCTCATAATGTGCAGCCTTAAACTATCCCTCGCTGTGTCTTCTCCTCGCCTACTATCAAGCAGAGAATGACGGGTATCCTGCGCTCACATTCGAGATGCTTTATGAATACGTTCGTAATGCCATCCGGGTCTCAACCGTTGCCCCAGTTCAGCTTCACGGTAATAGCATAGGTATGGTGCGATGTTCAAGACAAGTTCTTCGAGTTGTGAGTACCATATATGTGCAATCCATATTCTGACGCTAACCGGTTGGCAATCCCTTGTATTCAGGCTTTCGAACAACTGATTTCTGCTCAAATTTTCGTCTCCTTGTCGGGTCCTACTGTGAACTTGGGAAAAAATTTCCTGAAGTACAGATGCTCTGTAAACCGGGAGGATATCAGGAAGAGCGTGGAGAAAAACGGACACTCAAGTCTAACCAAGTTTTTGAAACGAGCAACAAACTCGCAGTGATTCTTCATTCTTGTATCGCATACACCTTGATAAACGGATGACTGTACTATTATATGTATCATTATGGTTGTAAGTATGATCTCAAAGCCTGTTGAATGTCTATTCTCTACATGGAACCTTTCGTATCAGAGTCCTTGACTATATCGGAGAATGCAGTAAAGTTCAGTAATTAGGTATTCCGTATATGCATGATAACAAACAATTATAGGAAGTTAGTGTCAGAAAGTGAAGCCTTGAGCTTTATACATAGGAGGGGTCGCACTTGATGATGTTGACAGTTTAGAAGTGGAACGAGCAACATGATGCTGGACGATATGATGAAAAGGGGATTTGAAGTTCTTGGAAACAGATTCGAGAGACAAGGAAGTAAAACTTCGAAAAGAGACAGTGTGTTACACGAAATGCTTGCTATGATTCTCGTCCTCGGGATCGATACAAAGTTGTTACCAGGCCAGGCCTACGTTTTGAGCTTCCCTATATCATTCATTCAATCAACTCGACGACATCCAGCCAGTGAGATTCGAACACCTACCTTGGCACAACCTGCGCCACAGTGGGTTGCTGCTGTTCATCCGCTTCTTGTTCCTCATCACTCTCATGCAACGGCGTCAAGGCTGACCCATGCTCATACGCTCCTGGCATAACATGATTCACAGGAACCGCGTCATACCCATCATCACTGGCATAGAACCTCGGACTCTCATACGCACTCATCCTAAAACTCTCCATCCTCACCGCGTCTAGCTCCACCAACCCAAGCTCGAACTCGACCGAGCGCGAAGGCATCATCAGGGTTTTCTTCAGGATCGACTTGGGACTGGTCGTGCCGCGTTCGGAGGCGATATTGAGCGGACTAGTAGTTTTGGTACCAAGTTTGCCGGTATTGACAGGATTGATGGAAACTTTGGATTTTACAGACGCATCAGAACTGAACGAACGCGTTCCGGATTGCGTGGAGTCGACACTGATCCTAGGACTTGGAATGGGAGGGATATCTTCTACTGCAGGTGTCACTAGGGACGATCGTCGAGAACGCCCGGAGGATTTGGATGAGCTCGAAGGTGATTCTGAAGTGGTAGATCGAGAATTTTCAATCAGGGCCTTGAAACTATCCTCCATGAACAAGCTGTCGTCCCACTGGCTAGTCTCTTCTACGAGCTCTTGGATTATCCCAAGCATAGAGTCCACGTTAGGGGAAGATGGGAAGACGGATACAGCACCAGAATCTTGCTCGGATAGTATTTGAGAGGACCGATCTCCGTCTAGCCCTAGTCCAAGACCCCAAGACGAGGGATGTCCAATTCCAAGATTGCTATAATGTTGGTGTTTCTTCGATTCCTCAGGGTGAGCTGTAGGTCCAAAAATGGAATCAGTAGCTGACGAAAGGCTAGGGATCGTAGGAAGATGATCCTTGTCCGCATCCTTGTTCAGATTCGCAAGAGAACCTTCCGGAAGAGTGACAATTCTCAGCGGAGACGGTCCTAACATGGGACTCTTCCGACTCCGAACGGAAGGCGTTCGATTAGGCTGAGGCTGCGCTTTCATTCTGGGGAAGGTAGCAGAATTTTGAGACGGGCGACGCGTTACGGTCGTCGCATTCAGTTCCGAGTCAGGAAGTACGGGAGACGAATTGGCTTCCAAAGTCGAAGGGTGTTGAATCTTGGGAGATAAAGCGTAAGGATACGAGATATGGCTGTGACCATCGGCTGATATTGATTCTGGCAAGTCTGGAAGCGGAGAGAGTAATACGGAAGCTGGTAAAGGCGGCAAAGGAGGTACACAAGAGGACGTTCGACTGGATCTGGACCTTGACCTTGAATGCATTGATGAAGGATTAGGCGAGAATGGTTCAAAGTCCAGGAAGGAAGGTTGATGGAAGAATCCATCTGTAACGAGCCTCAGCCCTGGAGTGGGCAGATAATCAGAACGGCGACTTCTTGAACTCTTAAGACTGGAATGTCTCCTACGACGACTATTGGCATTGTCTGAATCGGTTTGACGCGTCGAAGGAAGCGAATGACGCCGGCCAGACGAATTGGTTCGTGCACTAGCGGGATAAAGCGGCAATGAAGCGTATGGAGGCGGAGCTGGTCGTGAAGTCGCGAGGAGAGTGTTGGAAAAAGCGCGACTATCTGCGGTATCAGAGTACCGAGTAGATCGTCTGAGTCCCCCAAACTCGCTGATGGAGAAACGAGAGACACGGTGTGCTGAATTTTGACTACGGCGAGATTGAAATTGAAGTTGGTTTGAGTAGACGGAAGGACCGTCATATAACGTTTTTACACTAGTCTCCCATGAGGGCGAGCCGAAGAATCCGATGAGAAAAGCAGTCTTGTTAGGCTTGGCGAGTTGCTCAGATTTGTAGAAGAACGAAGTCGATGAACGCTGAGAAGATTGAAGGGAACAGTCTGAAAAGTTGTACGCGATATTGCTTCGTCTGTACCTCATGTACAGGAATTTAGTGATGACAAGGACAGTGGCGGAAACAGCGAGGGCGAGGAGGATTGCGAAAGTTGTTGCACTGGTAGACGAGTTGAGGACATTGATGGGGTATGCATAGACAACCAGAGGTAACGATAGGATCAATGCACAGTGATAGAGGAACATGGCGGTAGAAAGCAAAGATTGAAAAGGTTTTTCGCAGTACATTTATTTTCAGACTAAATCTTTGTTACAACTACAACGTTCTTCACTGTTCTTTAGTACTACTAGTAGTCATCTTCAGAATTGCGCTTCTAGTTGCTTCTTAGCATGGTACTGCGCCTTCTCCTTATCGATGAAGTCGAGCTGTTGCAAAAGACAGTCAATAAAAAGGCCCAGTCAAACTTCGAAGGACACTTACGCCCTTGGTCTCAATCATGCGATCAAGGAATCCACCAGCAAAGGTAGCAAGGAGCTCGTTCCTCGTTGCATGGGAGTCGGGCTCACCGTTCTCCGCACAATGCTTCTCGTAGGCCTTCGCGGCCTGTAATACATAGGGTGAGTTTCATCTAGTTAATAGCGGCCGAAATTTGACGAACCTCGAATGATGCAGCGGCAGCAAGCAGTTCATGAGAGAGCTCGGCTTTGTGAGGAGCGTTGTTGACTGTGTCCCAAGCTTGAGCCTAGTAGATGGGACGATTTGATAAGGCAAGAAGACATCGGGAAAAGCTGGGGCATACCTGCTCAGAGTCGTCAGAGAAGAAGCCCATTATGCGATTGATATAGTTGTCTGATGTGGTTGGATGGGTGTAAGAGGGGAAGATGATAGGGAACAGTCAAATGACTGGAAGCTTTTATATCTGTACTGCGTCCAAAAATATCCAATGACGTGCTAGCCTTTCTGGACCTGTGCGGTCGATGGAGACCAACTGATTTATACTTTGATAATCATGCTCCCCGTTCCCCTGTTTTCCTCACAGCTTTATCATGAATCATGATACCAATGCCATCTGATACCATCAGCCAATTAGCAGATACATGGGCTCCATTCATTCTGCCAACACTGATACATATTCTCATGAAATTCAACTTGAATACCGCCTTCATCAGGGATCTAGCCCAGGTTTCGGTCATCACTTTGTTCTTCTATGCGGATAGTAGTTGACAATTTGATTGATGTTTCAACAACAGCGGTGAGCTATTGCTATACAGTACCAGGACTATAACGCGCTGTAAGAAGGTATAGGAGTCGGACGATGGGTGACTTTGACGCGACTTCCCGGCGTATCATATTCGATATTCAATTTGATTTCGGCTTATTGATTGCCGAGACACGTGCATGGACAGAGAAGTTGCCCAATTTGGAAATTTTAAGCGGAGGGCTCCGAAATTATTTCGCTTCAAGCCTTCAAGGTCGTCGCGTCTTGAATATCCCCGGGCTTTATCTTTTCCTGTAATTCTCATGCGGAAAGTACATGGCAACAGACGAAATGGCCACATCGGTGATATCTCTTCGGTCGACGTCACTGACTGTACCAACCCATTGAATTCTGGCATTTATCTATTCCAGTCAACTTATTGACTGAGCCAACAGCCGTTCTATGTTCAAGAAAGGATCATACAACCATGCTCTCAACGTTTCGAATCATATGTACGCCGTGCTAGCTTGCGAGGATAGAGCTGGACAGAGGAACTTTTAATCATGAAGAATTCATGCGCTCAACTGCATTCCGTCCTCGAAGAACTGTGTGGCCCTGTCTCTGCTCTTCTTCTTATCTGGGCATTTGTGGCGGTTATATGCGCTCTTGGAACGTCCGCGTCACCCGTCAACCTATGGAGATACTTTGGCGAATGGCTCATTGACACAGTCGACACCTGTACTCGAACCTCCGCTATAAATCGAGCCAAAGATACCGTCCGGCACACCCCAAAGTTGCGTCACGGTCTTCCCTCTACCCTCTTCGCTTTCCTCTCTTTCCCAATTTCCCGCATTCTGGCCCAGTCCAGTGCCAACCTAGTCACTGTCACTTTCAACTGTATGTCCTCCACAGTCCTCCACACCGTCATATCATACTACCTGAGATGATGACGCCCGGATTTTTCTTTAGTATTTAATAATCCAGCTACCTTCGACGTCATTTTCGAAGACGACCTTGGAGACAAATTCAACAGTGGCACGTTCACGCAAAAGGACTCGGACAATCCCGGGGTCACCTGTAACGTCGGTCTCTTTTAATGTCAAAACCCCATTCAACGTAGGGCGGAGGCTGGGTGTTCAGCGCTGCAGAATGGCAAGGTGAACCTATCAACTTGTGCAATGCAGGAATCGAGTAAGTTTCGCGTTCTGGGAATGTTACCTCAGATGCTTCAATCTCACCTTCTTTTCCTACCCAGGCTCCAGCTATCAAGGCCAATGTACTCGTTCCGCCAAGTCGGCTTCTCAAGGTGAAATTTGGTCTTGCAATACGGTGAGTCGTGATGATGTTCCCCCACCTCGGAGAATGTCGAAGATCCTGAAATGAGTCCGAATTTCCAGCCAATCAGTTCAGAGTTTCCCGTTGTGGGCCCTTGCGGAGACCCTTCTGGTTTGTAACCTAGGCGCATTCGCTGGTTGTAAGTTATCCTATGTAATCCTTCTACATGACCAGGGTCTCGCCGTCTCGATCTGGTATACTTCTCTTCGATCTGTCTCAGTCCAAATTTTGCCCCGTATCTGTCATGTCGCTCTTTTCAACATGGCGTCGATCCTCATCCCATGCATCAAGTATTCACTGCAATGAAGACCCTGACAGCTTGCATGGTACTCTTCTCCGTTCTCAAGTTCGTACAGTTCACTATCCTAGTAAAGTCCAGAGCCAATTTACTGCTCTGAAGCTATGTAACTTTCAACTTACCAGGCTACTTTCAACTGTATAGTTTTACATAGGTCGTGCTAGGCAGGTGGTAGCGAGTGGTTTGAACATACATAAGGCAATCAATATTTACATGATACATCCTATCAGAATTGATCTCTTGGGGAAGGAATGACGTTGACCCCTGGCGCGTGGCGTTCCGCGGTCAATTTACTTCTTGACCGCTTGCCTTGATGTCAAATACTACGAGCCATAATAGTCGACTAGCAGAGCTCTTGGAACCGGACTACATCGACGAGGCGTGAGTAGTACATTGCTATTCATGATCTTGTACTAATTTGAACGTAGGCATATACAAGCTTACGCAGAAGCTTTGTCTAACGACGAGTTTCATTTACCCGAAGCCAACTCTCCATTACCATCCGGCTCTCCAGTTGTCAGTCACCACGGTAGCGTCCGTGTGCACAAAGTCTCTGCTTTGTCCGATTTTGCACCGATAAACCTTCGTGTCAAAAGGTCAGCATTCGTTAAAGTTGTCGGATTCAATACATACTGAAGTTTCTTGCTGGTTCAGACGGAAGAAGAAAGGAACGTCGAATTCTGTCCTTCGCAAACATGATTGGACATTTCTCTTACTTCGATGGCCACTCTTGGTGAGTAGCAAGCCGTTTGTTCATCGTATCACACTGACTTGTCTGAAGTTCTTTATATTCATCTTTATCTTCATGGAATTCGGGATCTATGTGCTAATAAGACAAGTCGTGAATACAAAAGAATGGATCTTCTCATGTACGGCCACCTTTCCTCCATCCCCAAACACGTCTAGCTCACCATTTTGACTCTTAGGGCGTGGCCAGAAGGGTGTCTTCAGAAAGCGTCTTCGCGGGGCTCGGACATATCAGGTACGTCCTCAATCCGTCGGGAAACAGTGAACACCCAAGGGTCTCAAACTTCTCCCTATCAGGAATGGAAAGATGCCGCTGCGATGCTGGACCGATATCTGCAATTTGACGAATGGAAGAAGATAGACGAGGACACGTTCTATGATTGGAAACTGGTCCGGAAAGTCCGACTGTCCTTGAAAACCTTGCGGGAGAAGAACGACGCAAGAGGCTGTATGGGTGTATTGGAAACTTGCATCAGGGCAAACTTTGCTGGTAAGTAATCGTCCTTAGCATTTACCTTTCAGGTCGATGTTCATCATCTCAAACAGGTATCGAATCTCCGAGGTGAGCGAACAATCAGATCCAATGTTCGACTGAGGCATTGAATGTTGTCTAGGCTCTACAGCGAAGTGAGCTGAGCTGCTTTCGCTACAGGAGCTTATACAGAGAATTGACACTGTACTTCCACAGACCTATATCGGCACGAAAGATTTGATCGAATCCTACTACGACGAACAGGAAAGAGCATTCGAGTTCTTGCGCGAATCCCCGGATATTACCCTTGATGAAAAGAAAAGGTGCGTTTGCCATGTGTATACTTGCTCAGGATACGTCCTCACAGACTCCTGTTTCTACAAGGTTCTTCAAAAGTGCAAACACCAACTATGGAATTTCTGCGCTCTGTCTGTCCGGAGGCGCATCGTTCGGTTACTACCATTTTGGTGTAGTCAAAGCGTTTATCGACTCAGAGAATCTTCTTCCGCGAGTCATAACAGGAACGTCCGCAGGCGGTCTGGTAGCTGCCCTGACCTGTACGAGGACCGACGAGGAACTGAAGACTCTCCTGGTTCCAGAACTGTCTACGAAGCTCACGGCATGTGAAGATTCCTTCAAGGTTTGGGCTAAACGCGCTTGGTCGACTGGGGCACGCTTTGACAGTATTGCGTGAGTGTTTTGTTTGCCCTTCTCGGTAGTCCTTCCTGAGGTTCATCATTGATCTCGAATGTTAGCTGGGCACGTAAATGCGCGTTCTTCACCCGAGGCTCGATGACATTCAAGGAAGCCTACGTTCGCACAGGTCGTGTTTTGAATATCTCCGGTACGTTTCCTATCAAGCTTCTGTAAATCAATCCCCCCTTCCAACACGACATCATTCATGTAGTCGTCCCAGCCGATAGGCACAGTCCGACGAAGTTGCTCAACTATCTCACTGCTCCTGATACTGTCATCTGGTCGGCGTTGCTTGCATCAGCGGCAGTACCTGGAATCCTTAATCCTGTGCCTTTGATGTCAAAGCTCAGAGATGGGAGCATCGTACCCTGGAATTGGGGAAGTAAGTGGAAAGATGGATCATTGAGGGTTAGTTGATGCTTGCTGAACAAATGTTGTTGCAACCCCCATCTGATCTTGTTATCTACAGGTAGACATTCCACTCCAAGCTCTGAACCTATACTTTAATGGTTAGTGATCTCGATATTCTCTACTTACCTTGGTTATTCTGACGGAATGTCCCCAATTGAAATAGTCACACATCCCGTCGTATCTCAAGTCAACCCACATGTACACTTATTCTTCTTTGCCCCTCGAGGCTCAGCTGGTAAACCTGTAGCCCATTCCAAGGGAAAAGGTATGTACCCCGTACCTATGTCTTGTTCGTCCTTACTTGACTTGTCCTCAGGTTGGAGAGGAAACTTTCTTCTCTCTGCTGCGGAACAAGCTCTGAAGCACGAACTCACGAAGAACTTCAGAGGTAGGGAATGACATTATCGAGCGCCACATCAACTAAACAATGACTTATCACAGTAATCCGTGATCTCGAACTTCTACCCCAACTGCTGGGGCAGGATTGGTCCACTCTTTTCCTCCAACGTTTCGATGGCGCCGTCACGTAAGCCAATCCGTTTCTTGTAGTAGTTTCTGGATACTTTTGCTGATTCCTTTGACAGGATACTGCCAAGAACCAGATTTTGGGTAAGTTCATGAAATGGCCCATTCAGCTATCTGGGAGGCTCATATATGCAAAACAGGACTGGTTCCGTATTCTGACCGATCCAGACCCACCAGAATTGGAGAGGATGATGAAAGTGGGTCAGATTGTAACGTTTCCCAAAGTGAGTCTATCTTCGAACACACTTTATGCAGTTGCTCATTTTAATCTAGCTTCATATGATCGAAAACAGAGCCCGTATTGAAAGGCAGATATTTCTTGGTCGACAATTTGTCCGTCGTAAGCTGCAAAGTGCTGGAAGACTAGTCAGCCCAGAAACTCCCGGTCCCGCCTTTTTCTCGTGGCTTCCGGTGACCCCTCCTGCCACTGGAACAGACATGCCGTTATCAGTGGAGACTGATACAGAGACTGCTTATGCGAACGCATCGCGCAAATACTTTCGTCGGAATCGTCACCACTCAAATGGGCAGTTTACGCCTCGTGCGTACAACGTGAGGAGAACCTTTGGTGTCAGAAGTCCGACATCAGAGCTTGTTGATCCCATGTCTACCCCCAACGAACGTACGGAGCCCATGGTGAACAAGATGAACAACATGGACGACCTTCCCTCGGGCCACATGTTAAGACTCTCAACAAATACTATGGCGTCGCCGGAGGACCAGATGAACGAAGATGGCTGGAGTAGTGAAAGCTCGTTTGATGACGACTTGACAGCTCTAGACGAGCACCCAAGGCATAGCTTTTCTTCTTTGCCCCCTTTTCAGAATGCCGACGAGTTACAGCGAGAAGAGTGGTCTGGTTAGATGTCGAGTGATATTTGTAGTTGTAATCTAAGGTATAATATTATGGTACTGTTCTGTATAGCGACAGTTTGCTCTGGGTTTGCGTATACTAATACACACTTGCTCTACTATAGCCCAAGAGCATCTGAGAGCATTCTGAACAGTTGATATGAAAACTGTGAACTAGAATACAAGAAGACGGTGCTGATCGCCTTCCTTTCTTGAACCTTCTGCTGTAATATGCCTGCCCTGCAAGATCTGAATCACATATGTATCGTCTTCCTCGTGCCCCTCTGATAGGCCAACAGAGGACTCTTATCTCACAAAAAGCTTTTTTGCTCGCACTGGCTTTGCTGCACCAACATTACCAGTTTCCTGTTGATACATTCGATACGCCTCTCGGAGATGGTCAGGCGAAAGCGGCCCTGTTTCGCCTCGACGTGCTTGTACTTGACGAGCTAGGGGATAGTTTTGTATTTCCTGTCGTATTTCTTGTATGTCATACACACCTTTCTCCACAATTTCTCCAACAAATACTTTCGCAAAACCAGCGACTATCTGAGCAACTGGTTGTGATGCTTGCTGTCCAGTAACTTGCTGAATTACCTACGGGCAAATCACATCTTAGAACAGGTCAATGTAAACAGTCGAGAAGTTATACTTTTCGAACAGCTTGTTTTGGTAAAGCATGACGTCTGTAAGCCTCAAATCGGTCGTATTGATCTGGACTGAAGTTTTCCATTAAAACTCTGAAAGTGAGGTTCGCACTGTCAGATTTCAGTTCGTGAGATACAAAGCTACGACACACTTTAAATTATCCTTTGATTGACTTTGCCATGATAGTTGTGCAGAGTAATCGTCGTCCGCCATAGCAGGCAGTAGTTCGTCATCTCCTTCTCCCTCATCCTCTCCTCCCAGACCACCAACCCGTGAATAGGATCCAAGTCCCCCTGTGCCTACTACTCCTTCCGACAGTTTGAGCATATTCTGGAGGTTGAGAGAGGCACTGATCCCTGTGGAAGTTGATCCAAGCGAAGAAGTCGATGGCAGCTGTAAGCTCTGACCATAAGCGGAGATTCCTGATGTTATACTCGAACTTGGTCTGGATTGGGAGATGCCTGATGCTGGAAGTACGCTACCACCAGGAGAGCTGGTTCCAGTTCTATTAGTCAAATCCCAGTGGACATGTGGTGTGTATGTAGATGGTGAGAATGCTGGGCTCGATGAGCTCGTCGTGTCAGTGGTATTGACGCGCGGAGAGGCGACACCAGCAAGGATGGCCCCGCGAGGTTTACGACCTCGTTTAGCGCCACTGCCTCGAGGTCGACCAGGTCCTACGTGAGGGGTTACGATTGGAGGTGCAGATGGTTCTGGGCTTGGACTAGTGAAAGCATAAGGTGCGTCTGGTACTTGCGGTGCACTCATTTCGTTGTTGCAGAACGAGTTCGAGGTATGTATAAACAGATATAAATAAATTTGATAAGATAAGGCGTATTACTCACACCGTGGGAGTATTGTTGATCATTGTTCACGAACACCATGGACCAGGAAAGCCCCTCTGCAGACCGTTTCGCTGAAGCCATAGAGCGACGGCTGAGCACGCAGCAATCACAGGCTCCCTCTCCAGCGACTTTGCTCGCCGAGCATGCAAAGCGCCAGAAGTTCAGAAGAATGATAGATCCTGGCATCTTGCGACCAAATCCTGAGCAGGAAGCTGTGGCGTCAATGAAAGTTTGTGTCGGTGTCATCTAGTCTATACCGATTCACTGATATCTATGAAAGATACTCTACAAACTATCAGAGAATCTGATTCGAGAACCAGAAAATCCCAAATTTCAACGCATCAAGTCGACGAATGCGTAGGTGTATTGGCCATGACTCATACTACCAACCTTCGAACCTTGCTATGTTTAGTCAAATACAGAAACATATCATAAATCTAAAGGGCACTGTGGAATTTCTCCGAGAGGTAGAGCTGAAAATTGGATTGCAAGTTATCTCGATGACTGATCAATCGTGGTAACAGTTGGGTTTTCATCCAGAGGTGCGCCATTCAAGCAAACTTTTCTAGCTGCTGGATTGGTACGATTTGTTCATACAGGTCGATAATTGTAAGTACTCAACTTTCCAGTTCATCTCAGGTTCTGAATGTCATCCAGTTCAACCCTTTTTCGTATTCAATCCAAAACGCATGTCGGACCTCGTAATCGGAAGCGCAATGCTCAAGGAGTCTTTGGACCTACAAGAACAGAAGAGAGCGCGGGCGACGGAATCGAAACAGACTGTACAAGAAGCTAGAGCAGAAGTGATTGAAAGAGTACACCTCGCGTTCATGGAAGATCGCAGAACTAAGATGGAATTGGATGAAAGGGAGAAGGAACTCAGGACGGCTCGTGCACAGGTTTCAGCGCGGCAGGGTGTGCAAGAAAGAGCAAGAAGACATTCTACTGACTCTTCGGGTTCAGCGGAATCAGAGGGTTCGGGTCACATTCTGGGTGCTGCGACAGATCAGCCACCACCACCTTACCATTAGTCGCTCTATCTGACTCTCTCTGATTTATAAAACAAGATTTAGGCAGATATGTACAAACATCAGATATTGATATCTCCGGAACAGTCCACAGCTACACTCGTGAAAGATTGTTCCACAACGAGGATAGTATTCGCTGTATAGTCCTTGCGAAATCGCCTGATGCGGTTTCTATATTCCATTTCCAGAGCACAATCCTTGTCAGGAAAGGCCTGTACAAATTTGACACAACGTCCCTCCAAATCTAAATCATGTCTCTCCCCGCGGTTGCCTTCAAGAGTACCCAAATATCGAGTTTCGCATTCTGGGTCACCATACACAGCAATCTCGAACGCATGAGGAAGGGGATATTTTTTCAACTCGATCCAAACGGGGTCCTGATGCTTTGGCTGTGGAACAGAGCTCAAAGCCTCCTTCAAGAATCTCTGCATGGGAAGGGCCACGATAGTATGCGGCACAGCGAGAATGAAGGACAAGATGAACAAGATGAATGTGGGATGCATGATTTTGTTTTTATGGTTGAGTCCAGCTCGAGTAAAGAAAGTTGGAGATGTTGCGGATGCGATGGAGGCCTGCTCTATAGCCTTCCCTTCGTTCAACTCTGCTTTATATGCGATCCGTATGTATTGTATCAGATTATATCCCTCACATAGCCTCAGGCGCCACAGGGAAGGGTCAAGGGCATTATATCTTGTACCGTCGGGTGCCCACTTTCCCCCGTTGTGCTACTCGAACACGGTTTCTTTTTCAGACTTTCTTTTCGAGCTTCAAGCTTGATCATAATAATGGTCAGAGGAAATGTCAGACCACAGTTGAATATATATAGAAAGGACCTCCTATGAGTAGTTCAACTGTGTCGCTTTAGATTTGTTTCTTGGCTCGAACAGGTGTGTGGAATTATTGAGCAATAAAGTACAGGGAGGAATCAATCCTGAAACAATAGATATAGTTGTTATTCACGACCTAGACTGAGCCAGAGACGATGTACGACGTGTAGGAACAGGTGGAAGTCCACCAGTAGGCGGAGGCGGGGGCGGAGGTAAGGGGAATTCTTTCAAGGTTTGAGTGAGAGAGCGTGGTGGTGAGTCAGACTCCGCTGATAACCTTGTTAGATAGAAGATAGGAAACTAGAGATATATGACCTACTTTCTTCGAAAGCCCTGACTCTCCGCAAGACCATGCTGTCTCGCTTCTGATGAACGAATCTTGGCTCGCTGCTAGCACTGGGAGGTAATACAGATCCACGGAGACCCATCGAAGCTGAGCGTTCAAGGGAAGAGGTGGCCACTTCCGATACAGGTTTGAGGCCTGATCTTGGACCCCGCAAGGAAGACGTCCTTGTGGGAGCAGAGGATGATGCTACTCTTCTCAAAGGTGCAGGATTCTGCAAGGGGGCTGAATTTGTAGAAGGTGTGGTCGAGACTCCTGCTCGGATCTGCGAACTGCGCACGGAGACAGGTGCGGTAGATGGAGGGGGTGAGATATTTTCAGATCTAAGAGCGGCTGAAGATTCGTCGTCGTAGATGGACAGACGGAAGTTCGGTCGAGGAGGCAATCCGTACGTAGGCGTTGCAGAGCTAAGAGGACGTTGCGAGATAGACCCGGATCTGACACGTGCACCAACAGGTCGAGGTGGTACTTCGGGGCGAATTGTAGTTCGAAGTTCCCTTTGGCTAATCGATCCACTAGGAGTGGGTACATAGCCGGATTTGAACACTGCAGTGTGTAGCTCAAAATGAGAACGATGCGCTCTCGGAACCTCGACAAACTGTTTTCCTATTCCGCTTAACATCCCGGACGGTGTTGATACGTTGCCATCAGGGAACACCTCGTTATGGAGACTCATATGAGAACGAATGACCCGCTTCTTTGGAACAGCTCTTGTCGGTGTGATGACAGGTATCGCAGAAGGATAAGGTACAATATGAGGATAGACTGCAGGATCTGTGAATGGAGATGAGAATGATGCCACAATGATGCAAATTCACCAGACGTACACAGATCGAACACTCCATATCTTTTAGCAATCACTGCGGTGGTGTCTTTTGTGCTCTCTTGTGTCGGATACAGATCAAAATCCGGGTACTGAGGAGAGGAATACAGTGTAAAGTCTGGGTACTGCCTTGATCTAGAAGCTTTAAGGACTGAAGAATGTTGCGGTTCAAGATCGAGATCCCCAACAGAAGGATACGGGATGACGTGTGGATACACCGAAGGGTCTGCGAAAAGTTAGCTTTCATAATGACATGGCCAAAGGACCATAAAGACTGACACAGATCGATGATAGGATACGCCCATGGTATATGGATAGTAATCCCTGTCGACTCTTTCTCCACGAGTAAAACACTTGCAGTTGCTGCAGATTGAACCGAGGGATCTTTAGATCACGTCAATTTTAGATAGAGTTAAAAATTGACAAGCAAATTTGAACTTACATATTTCGGAGACGCTCAGAGGATATGGTCTATTCTTGATGAGCATGACAGCAGGCTCTACTTGTCGCCGTTGAACCTCCTTGGAAATAACCGAATGCTTCTCTGTCAGCGGTTGATAGATACAGAAATGCGGATAAGTTGCAGTCTCTTCTAGCCGAGATTCATTAGGGTAGAGATCGAAGTGCGGATACACAGAAGGATCTTGATTGGGGATTAATATGCGCTCGTATTTGTCGTTCGATGAAGCATGGGCGCACTCACATATCTTCAATGAAGGATAAGAGCACGGGATTCTGACTGAAACCGGTGGAAGTCGTTCACTGGCATGGGTGTTATCAGACTTCCCAGTGGCCGCTACGGGAGGATCTGGCGATGATGATTGAATAAGTAAGCATCGAGAGTATAATGTTTGCCAACTGGTGGACTCACAGAGTTCAAAATTGGGCCAACCTGAAGCGATATTGACGGGGACCACCCTATTTCCCTGCTGACGACCATCCAACATCAAGTGAATATCCAAGGAGCGTGATTGTGATGCCATGATCGAAGGCTCTGCGGGATAAATATCATCGAAATATGGATATATAGAGGGATCTGATAAAGGCGTCCTCTTAGCCTCAAACTTTAATGACGGTATAGAGACGCACATATTCTCAGCGACGGATAAGAGCACGGGAGACGAACTGATACTAGTGAGGCTGCTTGTCCGGCATACGAGCTCAGAGACTGTCCAATGCTGGCTATCGGTGGATCTACCGTTGAAAACGTATTAGTAGTAGGCTGATAGATGGAGAAACGCGAACGTACAGATCTCAAAAGTAGGCCAAGCCGAAACGACCTTGACGTTGACCAACCTGAGCGAGTGTTGACCTTCATCCACAGCAGGATAGATATCGAGCGATGTTATGTAAGGAGTAGGCTCGACGATTGAAGGCCGGGCGGGATAAAGGTCATCGAAATATGGATACACAGATGGATCTAATGCCATCCTTGGTGAGATGAAGCTTTCATACGAGAAAGGGAAACGCACAAATCTTCAGCATGGGGTAGGAGTACGGAAGACGGACTGATATCGTTGGCGTTGCTAGGCTTGTATATGAAATATCTGGTTGTTCAAACCGTACTGCAGGATCTGGGTGTACAAATGATTTCAGCGAAGTTTGAAACAATCCATAGTGGACGTACATATGTCAAAAACAGGCCAAGCTGAGGCGACTCCAATGTCGATTGCTTTGTTTGACCGCTGGTTTTCGTCGATCGGTGGGTAGATATCGACGGAAGTAAGGTAGGGAGTGCGGTTGACCGAAGAGGGCCCGCCAGGATAGAGATCGAAATGAGGATATACATCCGGATCTAATACCAGTTAGAGTAGAACAAACGAACGTAAATGGCTACTCACAAATCTTCAACGATGGATAAGAGCAAGGAAGGTTGACTGATACTGGTGATGTGATCTCGCCGGTATTCAAGTGAGGCATTGAGTGCCCCGTTGAAGCATCATCAGATGAGTCAAGTCGAGGATCAGCAGCTGTATGCGAGAAGTATGGCCATACTTGGCTCCAAGGAGCAGCAGCAGTCGTATCCACATGTGCTTGGTTATATGGCCATACCTGTTTCCAAGGAACACCTGGCAAAGCAAGGTCCTCCGGATCAAAAGTACGCTGACCCACATCAGGCGTGTGAACATAGAAAGGCGTAACAGGACTAGCCGGCCAAGAAGCAGGACCCCAAGAGGTCGCGGTGGATGGAGTTGGAGGTGGGCTAAAGATAACACGATCACCTAGATGAATAGAACGAGGTCGACCGTAACTGATCGGAGAGGGCGGATATTCAGAAGACGGTCCCCATGACGTGGCTGTCATGGGAGTTGGAGGCGGACTAAAGACAGCACGTTCACCAAGGTCGACCGACGAAACTCTACTGAAGCTCATAGGCGAAGGAGGGTATTCAGATGGAGGACCCCAACTGGTTGCGGTACTTGGAGTTGGGGGACAATCCTCGAACATACGATGTGCGATGTCGGGAGTCATGACCCGTGCATAGCTTGGTATCGGCGATGGCAAAGTATAATCTGAAGGCCCGAAAGAAGTGCATATCGAGGGAGTCATGCACACAGAAGCTTCCATGCGGTTGGCCAAATGGATGGAAGGTAATCGTGGGCCCGATAAAACCGATCCTTCTTCCCAATCATTCGGACCCAGGGATGAGACCGACCACGCAAAATCCTCCAAGTTGAGCTCTTCTACGTCTTCAGTATCAACAACATTGTCCAAAGACATTGTGTTCGGGAGATTAGCAGGTTCGAGGCTAGTTTGGCCTTTGGCAGACAAGGCGCTATGTGTCAAAGAGGCACTAGCGCGCCATGTTTTGACTCGTTTCGCGAGACTGTCTTCGAGCCTGGCAGTTTTTGGTTCATCTTCCTGATAGATTGGAGACAATGCATGGGCTGTGGGAGCAGCAGAGCGTTCGGGGGAGATCTGAGGAGCAGCAGATCGTGCAACCGCACGCAGAGAAGAGTCGAGTCGGTCCACTAATGAAAGCTTCCTTGGCACATGGCGACCGGTACGCGCAACAGATGGAGGAGAGACGGACTCGTTATCTACTTGATCGTCTTGGAAATTGATCTCTACTTCTGTGACCCTACTGTCCCCTCTGAAGTGAGCCAGGGAAGGTGTGGTAGAAGGACCAACAGATGCTGGGACATCTACGTTCTCTCTGTGCGCAGAAGCGATCCAAGCAGCATACCAGCGTGCATGTCGTGTATCGATATCGAATTCGAGCTTTCCAACGATAGGTACTCGGGGAGACGGGATGGAAGGATCGAACACATTGCTCCAAATCATTTGCCATGACTCATCGGAAATTCGGGGAGTTGCGGTTATACCATTCTCAGTGAAATGAAAGTAGAGACATATTCCGGTAGTACTCGGGAAGTTGAACTCCTTTGCGATAGCCGAGAGCTGGCCGTACATCTGTGTGAGCAAATCGAGGGAATTATGAGAAACAGAAGAGATACGTTGCGAAATTGTACTCACTGTGGGGAATAGAGGCAGTAACATTCCCTGTGAAAGACGATGCCGAGGACCAAGAGACAAAGTATGTCCTAATTGACCATGTTCTTGAAGCAAGGTCGGTGGAGGGATAACGACGACAAAGAATTTGGAGCTTCGTTGGACAGCTCTCTCCCGAAGACCTGAACTATGGTATGCCAAGCTTGACACTCTACGAAATCGGGCACCGGCGGGTTCTGGGCTTGGGGAATGGAACGCAGGTTCTGAGTCCACATTGTGAGGCTCTACAGGCATAGCACCAAGGACGGAAATGTTTGTAGGATGCGCTGAGCCCATATGTTCTGACATCGTTTCCGGAGGGCTCACTGGTTCCCTAGGAAACTCGAAGGGGGAAGGCTTGTGAAAGGGAGACGCAGTGAATCGGGACATTACACCAGGTAACGGGGAACCGTAAAAGAGAGAAATACGTTAGAACGAAAGGTGGGAGAGAGAAAAAGGCGGTTGGTTCGGGGCAAAACTGGTTTCTACGTGTCCTGTATTTAAGTGCTCATGAATGATTGGATCAGTGTCAGTTATGAGGCAGTATACCCACCTGAATGATTGGTAACCAACGAAAAAGAGACAGGAAAGAAAATGGACAACCTTTCAGAAATGACTTGTAAGCCACCAGAGCCTGTCTGATCTTGAAACGAAAGAACAAATGAGAAGCAAAGCAGAGGAAGAGATAAAACTGCGCCTAATCATGTTGGTCGTTTCCGAGAACATAGACATCATGACATCGTAACATTGATGAGCAAGAGTATGACCACGTGTTCAATTTCCCTTCCCAAACTCCCAACTCGAACCTGATGGAAGGCCGATTACAACAGGCAGCAGCTTTAGGCCAAAAGGATAAAGGTCCTGCCTTCATTTCACTCATCGTCGAGATTGTCTCTCGATCAGATCAGTCCACTGTCGCCCAGGATTTGCAAACGCTCGTTGGCTTTGTCGTGAACGAGGAATCTGTTGGTCTTGTCGTCGGCAGACAAGTACTCTCTGAACTCGTTAGGATACTCGGAGATGGTACACTGTCGGATCCAGAAGTGCGGAAACGCGTGGTACAAGAGACTATTGAAATCACCCAACCCAAGATAGTCAGTTACGAGGAACAAGTGAGTTTATATGAATGTTTATTGTTGCATGAATACTGACAGTGCATCTGAAGGTCACGAATCTGAGGTTCCAATTAGCAGATATATACGAACTTGAAGAGGAATGGAGCGAGGCTGCTCGAGTCTTGATGGGTATTCAACTAGATTCCAACCAAAGGTACGTTCTTCATTGTTTCGTTCACCGTACGTCTTTGTGAAGAGCCATACAACAGATCTCTCCCAGATGGCGAAAAGATGAGAGTCTACGTACGGATAGTTCGTCTTCTCTTAGAGGAAGAAGATTCTGTGCAAGCTGAATCATACTTCAATCGCGCTCAACTCTTGTTTCATTCCACAACAGACAAAGAAACACTATTACAGTTCAAATTATGTCAAGCTAGGATAAGTGATTACAGTCGGAAATTCTTGGAAGCAGCTAGCCGCTATCACGAGCTCAGCTTTGTAGCGGACATTGATGAAGAAGAACGACGCCACATGCTGTGAGTGACCATACATTGCTTGAATCTCGACCATCACCGTCTTGATGCTATTTTCTTGAAAGGATGGCCGCAGTGACTGCTGCCGTGCTAGCACCAGCAGGGCCTAATCGTTCACGGGTGTTAGCTTCACTATACCGCGATGAGCGAACTACCGAACTTCCTACCTACAACATTCTTTCCAAAATGTTCTTGGACCATATCCTCCGGCCGGCTGAAATCAAAGAGTTCGAAGGCACACTAAAACCCCATCAGCTTGCGAAGATAGCTATATCGTCCAACGATCGAGTGGCTACATCTACCAACGACGAAGATATCGAGAATCCTAGCGATCCCCTCATGAGCACGCGTACTGCCCCTGCTACAGTCCTTGACCGCGCGGTCATGGAGCACAATCTACTTGCCAGTTCAAAAATCTACCACAACATCACTTTCCGAGGTCTCGGTGCACTACTCGATCTAACTCCCGGCGCTGCAGAGAACATGGCTCGGAAGATGATAGAGCAAGGCCGATTGCGCGGTACGATAGATCAAGTGGATAAGCTCATCTGGTTCGAGGGTAATCGCGAAGACGATGATGCCCAAGGAAAGGCAGGCGGGCTAGGGGAAGTTGAGGAAACGGAAGACACGGGGGCTCCTTTCACCAAACGTTGGGACGCGCAAATTCGAATCACTGCCGCAAATGTACGTGGTTCCAGTCCTATCTGAACTGTATCAGGCTGACATAGAATGCCCAGGTGGAGTCCATCGTCCAACAGTTGACAGAACGAGGCCTGATTAGAGTGCCTGCGCAGGCATAGGCAATGCTTGAGAGGTCTGTAGTGATGATACGAAAGCTTTGATAATGTACATACACTCCATAAAAAGGATCGATCTCTGTAATAATTACTCGCGTTTCTTCTTTTTGGCACGATTGGTTTCCAATTCATGCCATTCGCCTTCCAAGGTAGCAAGGCTAGTAGTATAGAATGTGAGGAGGCTGAACACCGTTTGATTTACATATGAGATTCGTACCTGGTAGGTTTTTCAGCCTTGGGCTCTTCCGTCAAGAAATATGGAGCCTCCAATGCTTGAGCGGCAGTAACACGCTTAGATGGGTCATAGTCGAGCAGTTGATCGGCAAGGTCTATAGCTGCGGGAGAAAGCCACCTGTTTCCGAATCATTGGTCTACAAGTGCTTCAAGTGAACAGAGATATGAGACTTACTTGCGAAACAGTTCTCGGAACCGATTTGAGATACCATCTTTAGGTTTCACCATTTCATACCAAGGCAGATTAGCGAAACCCGGCCAGCGTTGAAGTGTCGGCGTGCCAAACACTTTATAGATGGCATCAAGCTGGGATATCTCGTCGTTTCCCTGAAATATAGGTTTCTTCGTGAAAAGTTGCAGCATGATACAACTGACGACGCGAATGAGTACCTGTGACACACCAAAGAGAAGAAGAAAACAGATACCCTGCGCTCCAAATGTCTACTTCCGGCCCATAGACTGTGGCCCCGAATAACAGTTCGGGGGGTCTGTACCACAAAGTGATGACACGATTCGTGTAGTCGGCCTTCCTCCGCTTCTGATAGAACCGAGCTAGACCAAAATCAGCTAGCTTGAGCTCGCCTTGGTTGTTCACAAGGATGTTAGAGCCTTTGATGTCACGATGAATGACTCCTTTGTGGTGAAGATAGCCTAGACCTTGGAACATCTGATGGCAAAGGGATTTGAGGTGAGCTGCAGAGAACTGGAACTGCGTCTGAGCAAGTACGCCCGTTAGATCGTGTTCCATGTACTCGAAAACCATGTACACAGATCCTGGGTTAAGACAGTTAACGGACGACAGAGAGGATAAATCAAGCTACATACCACTCGATACCATCATCTCGTATAGCCTTACAACATTATCATGCCGCAAGGACTGCAAGAGTTTAATTTCGCGCATGGCCGTCACAGGGAAACCGTCCTTCTCAGATTCCATGCGTATACGCTTCAATGCCACATGAGATTTAGTGATCATGTTCTGTGCCTTGTACACCTTCCCAAACGTTCCTTCACCAACTTGCCCAACAATAGAATAGAGTTCTGGCCGGGGCGGTGGTGGAACGGCTGAATCTATATTCGAAGACGATGGAGGAGCACAAGATTCCTCAGGCAGTGGTGTAGGCGTTGGTTCTTGGGACGTCTTTTGGACTCCATGATCAGAAACCGAGGACCGTTTTGGCGACGCGGGCGGTAGTTGGTCTGAGGGTGGTACAAAGGTAGGGGCTTCCGATGTGGTATTGTTTTCCACAGATTCGGAAGGGAAGACCTCCGATCCTCGTGTTTCTGCCTGCTGCTGAGTCGGAGTCGAACCCGAATCTTCATCCTCAATGAACCCAGGGAAAAATTGCTTCAACGAAGATGTGGGCGGTTTGAGAGCGGTATTCCGGATCGGGACGAAAGACCCAGGCGCGGGTATCGTGACCGCCTTAAGAGGCTCAGGACGAGGGGGTAGGTTGGGTGTTACGTTGGTGTAGGGATTCGCGGGAAGAGAAGCAGAAGGTGGAGGGAGCGAAGACGTAGGTTGTGGCGGTCGTTCGGGCAAAGAAGCTGGGAGCGCAGATGATGGTTGCGTTGATGGCGTTGGCGGGAAGGAAGGCGGAGGTGTGTTGTTGGTGAAATGAGCATGAGGAATCTGAGGGGTCCGGGTGGCTCCATAAGTGAGGGTAGGGGGTACCTGATATGAGTAATAATGCGCTGGATATTGCGCCGCATATTGATAAGGATAAGTGTAGGGAGGGTACTGTGTAGGATGTGAGGGAGGAGGCATGTACTGGGACTCTGGTTGAGTAGCGTTATTGACTTGAGCTACTTGAGCAGTCTTCTGCGACTGTGAATCCTGAGCAGCCGCTTGAGCCTGTGCATGTTTCCTTTTGTTTTTCTGAAGAAGGAATGAGAAATCACGAAGGGTATCAGAAAGAAGATACTACCTTCTTGTTTTTGCCACTCTTTTGTGGAGGAGGCACAGGATCTTGATTGACCGGTGTCGGCTTTGGTTCCGCAGAAGGATTTTCGATAGAAGGTGGAGGGGAAATACGGGCAGAATCGGGAGCAGGGACCAAAGGAGCATCGTTGACATCGACAGCGCGTTGTGGACTGGAAGCTCGAGGTTGTCCCAGAGGAGATGGACTCCCAGTTCTACGATTACGTACAGAGTAATCTACAGGTGAAAGACTCCTGCGATAGGGCGCTTTGTCGTTTCGCCTGTGAGATGTCGGAGAGACTGGAGAACGGTTCCCGGCATGAGATGACGGAGGTGATGGTCTGAATTCTGCAGTTGATGGAGGTGGAGACCGCCGAAGTCTTTCTCGATCAGATTCCGGTAGGAACTCTCTCGGTGGGGTTCGATAACGAGGACTAGAGTCCCGTCTGCGACGCTTTGGAGGAGGAGATGAGTCGAAGTGGGTGTAAGTAGGGGAGGGTCGAGTGGATGCACGAAGCTGTGGTCGCGGAGATGGAGTTCGCCTTCGAGAGCGTTGTGAATGATAGGATTCTGCCGGTGACCGAGAACGAGACATAGAGCGGCTGGGTTTTCTGCGGGTCGACCTTTTACGGTGACGCCTATCGTCATAAACGTCTCGGTCTCGTCTTGACCAGCTAATAGAAGAAGGAAACGTTGATTATAGTCTTTTCGAAGAAGATGGTGGGAGAGAAAAACGTACTTGTTCAAATCGTCTTCCTCAATCCAATTTTTGTTGTTACCGTTAGCTCTACTATTAGAATCATTTTTTCTAGAGTGTTTCCTATTGGAAGAGTTCCGGCGACCGTTTTGCTGACCGTAGTTTTGAGAGCGACGAGACCGTTGTGGATTGTCATAACCCCGTTGGGACGAGTTCCAGCTACGACCTTGGTCCCACTGGCGGTCACCAAAATTTTCATCCCAAACCTGCTTCTCATCCTGTTCAGCGCGCCGAGTTTCCCATCCATTATCCTGTTCCGGATGATAGACGGCACGTTCATCCCTCTGCCACCTTGTGTCTGCATCTCGCGAGTTCTGACGATGAGGGGGTTGTTCCGGCTGCATACGGTCCTCATGGTGTCTTGAATCGTCTACCCAAGTCTGCTGCTGCTGCGAAAACGAGCTCGAGGCCGGTGGTTGACGTTGATAGTCGTCTTGATATGAAGAAGAAACATTCGGGTCGTAACGTGGAGGTGGAGGCCATTCTTCACGCTGCGGATGTGGAGGGTAAAGGTCATCATCGTTCACGGGGCGATGATTAGACCACCCAGCATCTGTTTCCCTCGAGTCTAACGCTGCTACAGCCTCGTAGTCATCTCTTCTACCCTTGTTGGAATATCGGTCTTGATAGTTTCCACCATAGTCTGACCGTTGTTGCCAAGAATGATCCTCTACTCTGGACGACAACAAACCCTCTCTAGGTTCGATGTCGAAGGAGTGTCTCCCTGAGTTGGAAAAATTCTCTCTGTATCTATGATCTGATTGTCGAGAACGCGAATAATAGTCGTTTTCACGCGAGTATGTCGACCTGTCGTCGTCCTTGTTGCCTCTTTGTCGCCGTTGGTTGTTACGACCATTGTGCGGCATGGTCAGGTGTAATAAGGCTTGGTTTGGGTTGTGTAGTCGTGCTCAGAAAGTCGCGATGGGTGAACAAACGAACGAGCGTGATGAGAGTGGAAAATTACGAAGCAAAGGGCCAAAACGGAATTACGGAGCAACCCAAATGTGTGGTTTTGACCTTGAAAGCGTCGAAAAGAGCTGGATTCAAATAATGAATCGACAGAATTGGGAAAAAGATCTGGTTGGCGTTTTAAGGACCAGCTAGTCGAATTGAATGATGTTTAACTGAAGCAGTTGCGGTACAACACTGCAAATTAAGATCAATCAATGCTTTCGAGCCAAAACAAAGAAGCAAATGAGTATACCGTTTGTTTACCTCGATAGAATGCAAGCAGAGCAAGATGCAAGGAAGCTTGAGGATGCCAATATAATGAAGATGGACGAGTCCGTGATCAAAAACACGAAAGTCGCGATGATGCAATCGGAAAAAGCGGCGCACTTTCCGAATTCAACAAAACCACTCAAGCTCAAGCTCACGAGCCAACTCATTGTAAACAACCAACTCAAACGTTCATCAAATTTCAAAACATTTTCCATAATAAATAATCTGAAATTAAGCATCCATGCAAAGCGTGAAAGCTCTAGCTACGCTACTAGATTGTATACTCGTACAATTACATGTTGCCCAGTGATGTGCGTGCAAAAGACCAGAGGATGCTAGGACAATGCCATAGAATATAACCTTTAGAAGGATTTATTCAATCCAGAACAACCGTTTACAGCTCATCATGCTTCTCAACCGGCACCGATGCATTTCCAGCCGAGAAATGTGCCTGCGCTTCACCCTCGAGGACAACTGAGGCAAGAGAGTTCTTGGCGTGTTCCTCGACGAAAGCAACAAGAGACTCGAGAGAGCGATCACCCTCGTAGTCAAGGAAGTCCCTCGAACCGGCGGGCTTGAACTTGAGCGTCGGGAAACCGGCAACACGGAAAGGAACAGATGGAGGGAGATCGTTCTCCGTGGCTTCCATTTTAGCAACGACAAGCTTGTCCTTCACGTTAGCGTACTTGTCAGCAAGAAGGTCCCAGGTAGGCTTCAGGCGTTTGCAGTGTCCACACCTAGAACGAGGTAACGTTTGTCAACGGAGATCTCTAGGTGATGGCAGAGAAACTAAAACAAAACCTACCATGAAGCGTAGAATTCGACGAAAACATCCTTCGAGTCGTCGAATACAACCTCTTCGAATTCTTTACCAACGAGGTTGTAAACACTTTCATCCTGAGACTCGGGAACCGGCTGGCTCTTGAGCTCAGGCTTGAGTTCGCCAGCAACGTACTGCTCAGTCCAGGCCTTGACAGACTCAGTAGTGACCTCCTTGTTCTGGTCAAGAGGGTACTTGAGCTGCTTCTCCAAGTCCTGAATAACAAACGATGGCCACTTGGGCTCCTGCAGGTTCAAAGCCTTGGCGTGGTCGCCAAACTTGATAGCATCAATCCACACAAAGTTGACTTTAGACTTGAACTCCTCTGCGACAGGACGAACAGATGCAATGACCTCGTCTTTGTCCGCAGCGGTCGGGTCGAGGAAGACATAGGCAAGAGGTTTTGCGCTCGAAGCGTAGACGGCGTAGTTGTCACTGGAGACCTCGTCGATGACAGGAATGGAGAGGTCACCCATCCAGATCTCAAAGTCTTCGACCTTTGCGTCAGTAATGGGGTAAGGATAAGTCGTACGGGGCTCGTCAAAGGAACGGTAGACGACAACAGCAGGAGGAGTGACGGTTTCGGCGGCCATGACATCCTGGTCAGTCGAAAGACCAAAGAGGAAGTCATCCCGGTGAGCTTCTGCGAGTGCACTGAATGCAGGAGCAGGAGCATCGGTGGTTGAAGACACGTAGGCGATAGCGACAAACTTGTCGGCCGCTTTGAATTCTGCGATGTTGGAAAGAGTGATTTCGGTGACAGCAGGAAGAGATTGTCTGTGATATGTCTAGTGAGTTGGATGAAGAATCAGCAGGTGAAGAAATACAGACTTGATCATGTAACTAATAATTCCATCGGCTTTGCGAGGACCTTGGTATTCCGAAGGAGTGCCATTCTTATAAACCCTCAGTGTCCTGTACTTTTGTAAGTGACACGTATGAGAACCGAAAGGCTAGCTACTGACGGGTATCCTTGGATGCCATTGGCTTGGCACAAATCAGCCTGGTCAACACAGTCGACTTTGGCCACCTTGATGTCCTTGTCCTTGAGCGCAGTGGCTGCCTCTTCGTAATGAGGTGCGAGCGCCTTGCAGTGACCACACCTAGATCAGAGTATTATTATTAGAAAGAAGAAGATTTTATTCAAAGATTCTTACCAAGGTGCAAAAAACTCTACGAGGATGAGAGGCTCGTTATCTACCTTTGCACTGAAGTCAGAGGCAGTGAGAGTGAGGACATCGGAGGCATCCTGAGCTGTAGCATAGGCAGCAAAGGCCACAGCCAATGCGGGCGAAAGAATTGACAATCGCATCGTGGAAGAGGAAGAAAGAAAAAGGTCTGTTTCTACGGCGGCAAGTCCGAAGGGATCTTTATAATCACACTTTGTACTGACGTGTCAGTTTACCAAGCCTAACATTTCCACTCTTACGTGAGCCCGGGGACAGCAAAAACATAATCTTTGCCTCGTTTGGTATCTTTAGCTTCGAACGAATTGTCCGTAGAAAGATCGGAATAGATTATTCTGTCACCGTACAAATCCCCGAGGTTCTACAACTACTCAGACGTGGCTCTTGTATACGTGGAACTACCAGGTTGGACGCCAGTCAACTTCCTCAAACTTACTTTCATGAATTCATGCCATGCACTGTCATTGTACAGCGGAAGGTATAAGGTGCTCTACGTCTGGGCTAAGTCAGGCTCATTTCGAAATATGAGTAGATTCTGCTTGATTTTTCGTAGTAGACAATGAACCAAAGACTCAGCCAATAGTCTCCAACTTGGCAGTGTATGATCTTCGAATATTTCACAAAGGCAGAACTCCATGTAAACAGTTAAACCTCAGGTATGTACTGACCGAGAAAGCTGCTGGGAGCTGTTGTCAGTTGGCATGGGTTTCCTGTTATATGTATAACATCATGATCAGTCTTCATCATTGACAACACATGGAATACACTTACTCAAGATCCAGTGATGAAGACGGCTCCAAATCGCTTTGCTGATAGCATCCGAAAGCGACACAAACCAGAAGGAACACAAACCTTCATGCAACTCTGAATTGTTGAAGGGTTAGTTTGAAAGCTTTTCATATCGCAATGAGCCAGTTTCAAGCAGGTTTAGGATAGATGGAGCATAGTGTGGCCGGGAATCATTGAGATAAAAGGTCTATTGGCGATGTCTACTACAATGTTCCAAGATCGAAATCGCTCCCTTTTTGTCGGCCACTAGGATATGACCTTACGCCAGCCGCAAACGGTCTAGGTGGTGGAAACTCTGCCACAGGAAATATATGTGAACCAGCCATAGGAGGTGGCGAAGGAACTGTGATATAACCAGAAAAAGGTTAGCTATTCTGACTTGACAATCAACAGAAGGGGAAGATGATACAGACTGTTACGTCTAGGTGCTGTAGGACGAGCAAGACTGGACGCTATGCCGTTAGGTGCAGGCCGGGAAGGCGGCACGGGTGTAGAAACAACACGAGGCCTGGCAGCAGGAGGCGGAGGTGGAGGTGGAACATGGCCAGCAGAAGCAGGCGGTGTACTCAGACGCGCTTCACGTGGAGGGGCAGCTGGTGGAGGTTTACGAGCAGGCGGAGGAGGAGGAGGAGATTTTGCAGGCGACGATGGCGACACGATCGCGCTAGATGGTCGAGGTGGTGGTGGTGGTGGACGGCCCGGACCAGTGAAGGCCTGACTTTTCCGAGAAGGTATACTGGGCGGGGGACGAGATAGGGGTGTAACAGGAGTAGCAGGAGAAGCGGTTCGTTGAGGAAGCACTGGAGGAGGAGGAGTAGCACGTGATGGTGGAACAGGACTAGGACTAGGACGAGCAGGAGCAGCAGGAGGCTTACGCGTGGGAAGACTAGGCGCAGCTTGAGCGGGAGGTGCCGGAGCTGCTCTAGGTGGAGGGACGGCACGTGCCGGAGGCGCTGGAACCGATGCTGGTGCTGGTGCTGGTGGTGCACGAACGGGAGGTGCACGTGCTGGCGCCGGTGGTGGCCGCGCAGGAGCTGGCGGTGCACGCGATGGAGGCGCCGGAGGTCCTGTAGATGCTGGTGGTGGTGCTGGAGCTGCTCTTGGGACTGAAGGAGGCTTTCCGAGTGCTGGAGGTTTAGCTGATGACAATGTTTAGCTAGAAACATAGAGCATGCATCCAGCACTCACCTAGATTGCTTTGACCTGCGGGCTTGAGCTTTGGCATTCCTCCAGCAAACAGACCTCCTAATTGAGGAGGACCACCGCCACCCATTCCCAAGCCTGCTGCTGGCCCAGATGATGAGATTCCTGAAGACATTCCACTACCTCCACCTCCCCCATTACTACTGCCTTTTGGTTTCTCCACAGCCGGTGCACTACGATCATTGGTTGTTGCTTTCTTGAGTCTTTTACCAGCCTGGATTTGAGCAAGGAGCTCGGAGGACGCCATGATAAACGGTCGAAAAAGATGATATCAGACAAAGTAGAGAGTTTCCCACGTTCACTCTGAATCCGCTGAACTTTTATGTCGTTTCAAACCACAGCTTTTTAACAATGTTCGCAACCTCCGCAGACATCGAACAGCTGCGCATTGAAGTAACAGATTACAAGGCAATATAGTTGTACATATACAAGCATAGCATCGAACAGGCATCGAATACACGTATGAGTCACCGATAATCATTTGGGCGTCGCAGTCTCTGCTCTTTCCCTCTCTTTCTCCTTTTGTTGTTTTCCTCGATAGTATTCGGAGAAATTCAACCTTACACCCAGAAATCGACAATCCAGATCCGGATGTGTCTGTAGTGCAGCCACAAGCGTTTGCACTTTTTCCGAAAACTGCGATCCATAGTCGTTCACAGGCTGGAGAAGCCGTGAAAGGTTTTCTTCTAATGACGAGTCGGGATCTTGGGGGCCAGTATAAAGGCCTCTGTCGGCATCGAGCTTTCGATCCCGTCGTGAGGATTCTGTGAGGCAGTAGTTGTAAAAGTTGTCCTTCGAAAAGCGTCAGCGACGAAACAGAACAGCCATTTGTTGCTTGTTGCTTACCATTGCGACCTGGAATTGAAGAATGGTCACAAACAAGTCCTTTACTTGATTCATGACGTTCTCCTTCGATTTCCGAATCAGTAAGGCGTAAGCTAATCGTTCAACATCTCTCTTACCTCTCTCCCTGCTTTGGGGCTCAGCAACAAAATCTTCTTGACCAGCCTATCCAAATACGTCCGATGCGCATCAATCATCGCATCCAAATCTCCTTCTCTCTTGTTCAGAAACTCTGCCAGAACCTTCCACGAATACTCGATGACCTCTAAATGGCAATAGGCTTGTAGCTGCTTTATGAAATGGATCATCTCCGCCATCGTAATCCGAATCTTATGCCATGAAGGCTCGAGATCAGGTAGTCTCAAAAACGTAGTCCGAGAGCCACCTGCGACACGCATCCAACCGCGACTGAGCGCACCCTCGATTCGTTTCATCTGCCAGAGGTGGTTGAACAGCTTCAAGTATTTGACCATTGCATCTGGGTGAATGACAGTGTCGATCGGGGCGTCGACTTTGTACTCGAGCGTGAAAACATCCCAACCGATTTCGCCATGCGAGTATTCGAGCATCCGTGCATCTAGCCGACGAAGGACGTCTGGTGGGTCAGATTGGGCGTTGGAAGAGCGGATGGCGGTTTCGAGTGTTGCGGTGAGGTTGTGTCGGTATAATGTGTTGGCTGGACGAGATAGACTCGGCCTGACTAAGAATTAAAACCAGATGTAATCATCATTCAACACGAGCCTCGCACCCTAGAGCGTTCATGAGCTGATCTGCAAAATCCCCATGTCCGAGCATCATGTAGTTCTTTAGCGCGGTCAAATGATTCAGCAGTTTGAATTTCTCGATGAACACGTCAAAGAGACGTTGACTTGCAGTCGAGTATGCGGCGTCTATTGATCGTTCCAGTCCAGCGATATCGCTATATTTGAGAGCTAGATAATTGATGTCGGAAGATTTGAGATGTAATCAAACGACAACTCACATCCACCAGTGTTGCTCATCTTTTCTCTCGTCACGACCCAGTCGCTATCATGGCAGCTATATCGAATGAAATTCAAGCTCTTGCCTGTCGAAAGGATCTGAACGCTTCGTTGAGCAAGACAAGATCACCAGAAGACGTAACTTGAGCTGACCTTACGTCCAAAAGCCTCACCGAGAAACATTGGTAGCATGTCTTGCTGGAATTTGTATTTGGCTTGCCATATTGTCAGACCACCTTGTCTATCGCGGGGATCATCTTGATCCGAAAAAATGAAGCTATCCCCAGCAAGGTGATTGATGTTTCCAGTGAGCGACGAAGGATGCATATACTGCACATGAGCCAAACTCGAATCCATAGCGACAAAGAATTCGTTGAACGGGTCGTAAAGTTCACCTGAGAATAACCACTTGTGTAAGGTCGAAAAGAATGGCTTAGAAACCTAAGAGGAATCTTGAATATAAAGCACGGCATGAGTACAAGGCAAGAAAGCCACCTCTTCCAACAGTTGGTCCGTAAATTTCCGGATGAATGGATCCCCGTTATCAGTATAACTGTGTATGAGATTCACGAGGGCGCCGCCTTGGGATTCTAGACATGAAATCTAAGTCATCTGTTGCAAACACATTTGGTTTGACCACACCTCTAGCGCCCTCAACGCAGACACTCATCATTCGCATTCTCAATCTCCATTCATTGATCCATACATCCAAGCGTCGCAACGTTAGGCATGTCTCCTCATTTCGTAGGTCTGTCGTGTTGGTACCTCCAGAGACGTTGACAGAGGGCATCTGGGATTCCAACGCAGCGATGAGCCGATAATATTCAGTCAACTTGGTCTGTAGATGATGGCATAAACTTTGCTCGATCATCCCAACCCCAGGGGACCCTTCTCGTTCTCGCACAAAAGCGTCTACTCTGGAATAGAGGTATCCGACCTCGGAAAGACGATAAATAAGAGCTCTAGTTGGAGCTGAGATGACGTATCGCTATAATGCCATTGTTAGTCAAAGTACACGAATGTGATCCAACACAAGGCATACTGCATTTTCAATGAACTCCAGTTGATTGCCATCATTCTGCGAAGATAAATGTACGTATTTCCCAGAGATCCCTTGTAAGAGATACAATGTATCTCGTAGTAGCAGATGCTCTGGGATGTGTGGTCGTCCTAAACCAATATTTTAGATGTAATCCGATTGCATCTGGTAGATGATCACCGACCAGATTGTTCACGATATTCCCTCAGCCGTTCCGCTTTTGACTTGCCGAAAGGCGGCGGTAGGGTCTCGGTTTGTTCAACTACAGGTATAGATGGCCTTGCTGGAGGCGGAGGCGCAAGAGAGGGCAGGAAAGGTATTGATGATGATGACGGTTGACGCGAAGAAGACAAGGATTGGAGAAACTGTATGCACGCGTGTTTTCTAGAAAGCACGGTCTAACTTTGGTAGTCAGTCTTCGACAGTAGCTATGAGCAGGGCTTTTCACGCGCACCTGGTCCAATAGACGCGAAAGTAGATTGGTAAACTTGAGAGCAGTGGTTCCAGACGGAGAGGACTGAAGGACTAGATTTTCAGTCAACAGAGATAAATACAGTCCTCAAGTAGCAGTCCGTACGTTGTCTTTTCACGAGATCAGCTAGATGCCCAATGTCGGGTTCATGGCTGTGGCCAATGCGACTGTCAAGGGCGGCAGTTAGTCCAGTCAATGGTTGCTTGTCAACGATCCGGTCTTCACCTTGTCAATATTTCTTGACAGTGAGCAACAAGCTCATTTTTGAGTGGTTCGTCGTTCCTTGATGCTGGTACGATAGAATATACGAGAGATTCTAAAGCTGGTAGTAAACTTGTCGAAGTGGACATCAAAAGAGGGGGGCTTTGATCTCGTGATCTTGTTGCTCACCCTTCTCGAAGTTCTCACGACCTCTCACCTCACGACCTCTTACACGACTCGGACAACTTGATCATGACAAGCTACATAGTCTCCCGAAGGCAGACTCATACGAGACCAGTTCGCTAATCAACTACAAACTCACTGCAACTGCAACGAGTGGACGCCTCACGCCTTACGGCGTAGAGCTAACTAGAACCTCATAGGTTCTGCTTCATTTCTTTGGCTCAACTTGTCTCTTCAATTATCTCAGCGCTGGTATAGTGGCAACATGCATACGAACTCGGTAGTTCTTCTTGGACTGAGTGAGAAAACACTCAGCCGAACCGATCGGTGCGCACAAGATGATGCACAAGATGATGCTCGAGCAATTTGGCGTCGGGGATAGAAAACTTCTGAAAACATGTTCCTTCCATATTGAAGTTGCCCCATAATACCGTCGTATGGTAGAAGGTAGTTTGTGGAGGCGTGTTCGCTCGAACCAAGCAATCTTTTGAATACGATTGGAACCAGAACTTACAGATTCATCATCACCACCTATTTTTCTTACTCACAAGCAGTAATTTTCGTGTATCCGGAAAATATCACTCGACAACGAGTTCGCATTTTGCAATTTCCGATTGTATCAGAAGCACCGCCATAGACTCGAAAGGACGACACGGCGCTCTACTTGTTCTTTCAGAAATCTTCGACCCTTACGAGCGATGCAAGCCAACTCCCGGAAAGCTGTGCACCTCTCAGGCTCGTATTGAAGTCTTCTACATATCGCCCTCGTCCGCTATCGCTGGTCGAGGGTATAAAATGCATCGTTCGACTATCTGGAACTTCACTTCCGTCCGTTCCTCTTGATTTTCGTTGTTCTTTCACAACAACTTTTCAATTCGACTTTCGTGGCAATACTTTCCCTGTTGCTTAAATCTTCTTCTGTGCATTTTCTTGCTCGTTATTGTTCATGATGATGTTCTCCCAAACGCTCGCTCTTGCTCTTTCCACCAACATGCTCACATATATGGTGTATGGTCTTGCTATTGAAGAACGAGCAGACAGTGAGTCCATCTGTTCCTAGTGTGTGCACTATCGTTTTCTCAACATCTTTCGTGGTCCGATTGTGATAGTATTGAGCGGCGCTAGCTCCCTTCTTGGAGAGGCAACCTCACTCGCCGGGGAAGGTGCTTCCATTGGCGATATTACAGCTGCGGCCAACTCCCTCGCAGGGGCAGCAACAGCGCTTGCCGGGGAAGCTACCACCCTCACAGCAGGAATATTCGAGACTGTTATTTGTTCGTTTCTTATTCATACCCTCACATTCTTGACATCCTGGACTAATCCAACAACTTCTAGCTGACGCCGGAAATGTGTTCACCATCATCACCGGCGAAGGCGCAAGCGCAATTACTGTCGCTGAAAGTGCAGTGGGATTGGCGACGTCGTTTGACGGTATCGGAATCACTATCGCGAGTCTGAGCGTCCCGACTCTGAGCATAGACAGCTCTGCTTCGCCTATTATCACCGGCACTGGCAGCATCTCACTTCCGAGTACAAGCACAAGTGCGAGTGCCAGTTCAGCTCAATCGTCATCCGGAGGGTCGAATAATGGTGCCGGCTCTCTCAATGTCGGACCAGGTTTCATGAGCTTCATGCTGCTTGTGGGCGGGGCTGTGATGGGTGGTTTATTGGTATAATTTCACTTTAATGATTCCTCGATCATCATGCACCGACCGTTTTCGAGCCGTCATCAATCTTTTCACGTATTTTACACAGACATCATAATCAAGTTAACTTATGGTTATGCAGAATATCACTTTGAGCTGCCAAACACATGGGCGACGCCACAGCAACGCTTCTAGGATACTGCTTATGCTCATCGCGCGCGATCTCCACGTCCGACGAGGAATCATCGAGGGGGTTGTTCTTTGAAACTCAGAAGCATTGCACCCTATTGCACCCACCACAAGTCTTTTTACCTTTCTGTCTTGATATATAGGAGAGCTTGATGACCTCTAAACGTCAAAACTCTTGTTTGCCGAACGTTCGAGATCAGTTATAGGAACTGCATCTCCTGAAACCCTCGTTGAAAGATGGAAACGAAGTGTTCGGCACACTTATCTTAGGCTCTTTCGACGGTAGAACTCAGTCAGTCATCAAGAAAGGATGCCTTCGATTTTCTATGTTCATCATTTCGAATGACTTCTACGTGCTGGCCGTTCCTTCAGGGGGCCTTTTTGTGGTAAGTTCGGAATCGGGAAAGCTTGAGATAGACGATCATTGTCCCAGTTGTTTGAGCTCATGTCAAGTAAAGCGATATGAAGGCCTATGAAGGCTCAATGATTTCGAAAACTGTCTTCTGCCCGCTTGAATCTCATCATACGGTGACAGACTACGTTTTGACCGATGCCAGTATTCCCTTCTAACCAAACCCACATATGCAACTTTCAGCCTGTTGCCCGTCTCCTGGTGCCTTTGATTGTTCGAACTTTGAAAATTTGAAGTCTTGAGTGCCTTTAGGCACGCCCACCGGCATTATCCCAATTGTTATTCTCCTGCAACTCTGACCTCAGCAATCGTCCATTGATTCAACCCCTTCCTCCCCTGAGATAGGAGCACTCTTTGACGTTCTGTAAGAAGACATGACATATCCGAGCGTTGAGCGGGACTAGAAAGGATCTAGAAGATCAACTGAAGGGAGAAATTGTTTTGGACTTTCAATACCGTTCTACACCTCCGCTCCGCAATCTTTCCACCTTGTCTATGTATTTCCTCGGACACTATGCTTTCAAGTTAGCACAACGGTATAAAAGCAAGGTGAACTTTGACCGAAACTCCAAAGCCACAACACCCACTATGGTTTCTACTAGCTCATTCGCAACCAAGATACTTACCGTCGCCACAATCCTAGGCGGTGCCCTTAGTGCTCGCGCTACTCCTATGAGTTCACGACAGAGCGCTCACGGTGTCCTCTCCGCCCCAACAAATGGCCTAGTGGTTGCCGAAGGAACTTCCTTCCCTTTCGAGTTCCAAGACTCCAACTGGTGCGAGGACGGCTACAGCCAGATCAGCGTCTGGCTCACCGATTATGTCCCGACAACGTCGAACCTCAATTCGACTGGTCAGTTCCCTGAAGGCGAATACGACTATTACTTCGGGTCATTCTTGATTCCGAATTTCGGTGAGGATTCTAGAGCCTGTGCTCTTGCCTTGAGATCATCTTAAGTACTCCTTACTCATGATTCTAGGATTACCTGTCCTTGCGGGGAGTGTGCCTCCTCCTTCGAGCCTCGTTCTTCCGCCATTGACGGGCTTGAATACGGGAGACGAGGTTTACCTCGCTGTTGTTGAAACAGGAACAGCTTGTCCACCGGTATGTGACTTTTCATAATACAACCTATTCAGTACCAATCCTCATACATCAACGAATAGGGCATAAACGTACCCCCGCAATATGAAGTGACCTCTCTTGCCATGACAGTTGGATAGACGTGTTGCTGGTTTGATTGAAATAAACCTCGCAGGTGTTGACCCAGAAGGTAGATCTGTGATGAACGATTGACTTTCAGAAAATAGTCTTCCCGCGACGTATGTAGTAGATAGAAGTTTCTAGAGGATGATATTATAGCCATCGTAACTGCTTCGAAGGTTGTTTCGCATCATCGCATGAAGTTCACTCTAATCCCTTCTAATCCATCCTCACATTGATGTTCGTAATGAGGACGCCCGCATTGCAATCATAACGGTCATATCCGAGTCCTATCATTTTCAGCACAGTGCGGTTCTGATTGTGAGCGAACCTTACCAGTGGCAAGAGTAATGTTGTCTTGGTAGACAGTCCGACCAAGGGAGTTCGACTTGACGAATGAAGCCCTGGGCAAATACCGAAACAGATAGTGGATGTCGATGAACAACCAATTCCCAGCCACCGAGTTGGTAGGACAGAAGATGAGAGGGATAGAACTGGATTTTACACAGAAATTGAGTACCTTTGTAGATCTGGCCATGGAGATACGTTGGGAACTGGCCACACATCAGCCTGCCGGTGGATGAAAGTGTTGAGCTGCTCATGCCTTGAAGTAGTGGTGTATCCAGCTCTGCGAGAGGACAGGAACATCGAGAAGAACCGGCTTCTATTGAACTTGGATATGATACAAACCAGCGAGCTCTAAGTAGATAAGATTTATGTTTTCATCTATTCAAACATTGCAGTAAGCAAGAGCCGGTTCCTTGAATAAATATGTGGAACCGTTGTACCTCAAGCAATGGTGTCTTTTTCATGGATGTATCCGACGCCGAATCCTCCTCGAGATGCGATGGATTCGACTCTGATAAACGGCTTCCAAATCTCTAAGCGATTTTCTGGGATTATTTAGATTGGGCTGATTGGGCTCGAAGCCATGCAAAGAAACCTCTTCGCTGGCAGAACAGCTAGATTGTAGGAGGAATAAATGGATGAGGACTTGTAAGAGCAACAGATGGATCTGCATCGCCTGAGATAGATTGATTTTAGTGGATATTGGCAATATCATGAACGACTTGATGATTGCTGTACCAGTACTGAAATTGGTGGGGTTGTTGGGCTCAGAGAAAGGGATGGGAAGTGTGCAACGGAGTCGAAAAGGCTGCTTATGAGCTATTCAGCACACTACGACCATGAGGCCGGCACACACATACCTCAGCATTCTTTTACGTTGTCCCTAACACTCGCACCCGGATCTCCAGTGTTAGAAATCCTGAAGGTTACCAGCGTATCAATGTCATGACCAAAGATTCCTCGCCGTCCCCATCGGGAACTGGAAATACGTCAAGCCGGACAGAGCCGGACACAGTGATTACGGGGGGAATTTGGTTGTTCAAAAAAACCGGGGAGGCAATTCTCCTTCATTAGTGAAAAATCATAACAGTTCTCGCTGTCGTTCACTGTAGAGTAGCGAGAAAATCTGTTATAAGATATGAACTGGTCAGACTGTGGTCATGGTGGGAGATCAAGCTAGTAAGAGTTGGCAAGCGCTGTTTAGGCGCCCTATACGTATTCGGAATTCCAGCCAACTCACACCATTGGGCAACTGCCAACGAGTCAAATCGTAAGTTTTATGACATCGTCATATATTTCTACCTGCCCAATATTGATGCGACTGGTTATATTTACTGAGTCGAAGGGGCTATATACAGCTGCTAGCACTGCAGCAGCTCTAGACCAACCTCCCAAAGCCTTGAACATTGATCCTTCCAAGCCTGAAGCTGCTTGCCAGTTGCTTGAGCCTTGAAACCCTTGTCTGACATGTAGTCATTTTGATACCACCAACCTAAACCTGAGGGTATGAAGAAAGCGATAGAAGAACGATGCTCATGGGCGGCTATAGGAATGTTCGAATGAGTAGATCCATCCCACTCAATGAGCTGTAGACCTGACAGGTCAAAGACGTCCTTGCTAGCAACGATCTGCGGCGGCGGTAGACGGGTAGTACGGGATGCGGACCAAGCACCTCGGGAAAAGACATTGGCAGCAGCAGCACACACCTCAATCTGAGCCTCATCAACCCGCCGTCGGGCTACAGCTTTTACAACAGAGCCTAGAGCCATCTGCTATGCTGAGCGAGCGTCACGGCGTTTGGCTCGATGCTGAGTCTTTTGCCGTGACTTTCCAGAAGCTTGGGAGGGGGCGGTTGGTGAAAGATGAGACGTCGTCTTGGCTCGTTTCGGAAGAGGACCGTTAGATAGCTCACCCAAGGACAGAAGAAGGGACGCATCAGTGAAGAGCTTGGAAAGGGCTTGAGGGTGTCAAGGACTCGGTCGACTCGAACACGGCGGTGGAATCCTTGCGGCGGGAGGCACAATCTCGTCAGCGTCATCAAGCAGATATGTGTCTTCCTGCAACTTGAGCCCAAAGGTAAGAAGCTGTACAGCGTTGAGACCTGACAGCACGATGTCTGGACCACGGGAGAACCCACTGTATTCCTTCTTACTTCGAAGAACTCGGAACCCATCTAAACGAAGCATAGTCAGCGGCGTGTCTGAAAATCGCAGAAACACACGGAGAAGCGTGCAAAGTCTGCCCCTGAGCATAGCGCGCCACTATGCTTGCCATTCTCCATCTCCCCAAGGACGGGGTGATGGCCATAGCATAGCATAGGGCCGCTGCACCGAGCGTATGAGCATCGGCAGTGCTCACAGCTGAGGTCAAGAGGCAGAGCAAAGGGGAGGAGAGGGTAATTCAGCTTGAAGACTTACATCCTGAAGCCTTGTGAGCCTTGTGAGCCTCCAACTCACGTGAGGGTGAAAGAAGGGCTTGAGGTGAGTGAGGTGGCATGAGAGAAGAATGAAGGTAGATGAGAGAAAGAGAGAAAGAGAGAGCGATAGAGTGACAGAGAGCATGTCACGCTTTTGTTGAAGTGGTTTGTCATCATGCATGACCAGCGCGTTTACTTTGAGCGCTTAGCCTCTACATACTTCAACTCAACGCTGATTCCTGCTCTCAATGTCAAACAACTCTCGACGGCTCAAGCAATCTGTGATAGGATATGAGCTGGTCAGACTGTGGTTATGGTGGGAGATCAAGCTAGTAAGAGTTGGCAAGCGCTGTTCAGGCGCCCTATACGTATTCCAGCCAACTCACACCATTGGGCAACCTGGCCTAAGCCTCCTGGCAACAAACTTCGCCTCGTCTTGAAACTCTTTTTTTTTTTTCTTTTTGCCAAATCTCCACATTCATAGCCTGACATAGCCCATAAGCCAACTTTTTTTTCTGCAAATGTCAGCTACTGCCGAGCCGACGCTCACTCAGCTTTTCTGAATCTACTAGGTTACATCTCTCCGTCGGTATCCCTGCATCTCTGATCCAACGAAGAGACGCTGTGGTATCTCAAAGACTCAAACCTTCTCAAACCACTATCTCAAAACTTCCATCGTCCACCAGAATGACTCGTCTACTACAGCTAGTAAGTCCATCCACAGAACAACGACCTACTGGAACCTCTCTTCATCTGCACGGACCTACCAAATTTCTGACATGAAACTTGAAATTGGAGATGCGAAGGGGGTAGTCATCAGGGAGTATTGGTGCGTTGGAGGGGTTTATCCTGGTTTAGACGTCGTCCGCCTTCAAGTTTCAAAACAAGCCCTGTTTCAAACAAGCTTTTATCCTTCTACGGCGCTCACCTGATGGCATACAAATGCCCAGCAAACACCTTTAAAAGCTCGATCGAGAACAGGATACGTTTCTCACTTCTTCCCAACGAAACAGCTGGTCTGTTCACATTCTCTTCTCTGTTTTCCTGTTTTTGTCCCGCTATTCAACTACTGCATCATGCGCTTCTTTGCTTTCATTTTCTCTTCACTCGCCATCGTTCTACTCATGGCAAGTGCAGCGAATGCTGTCGCAGAAAATGCAGGTGAGTTGCATTGTAATTTTTTTTTGGCCATTTGCAAACTCTTGTTGACAAACATCAATCCGTGCTATGCATTCATTCAGACTTGGCATGTGGACCCCCAAATAACGGACACAAAAAACTCGGCGATGGTTGCGAGTTTTATGGCAGGTCCTATACGAGTGCGACAGCCAAAGTAGAATGGGCAGGAAGTACGTCTCAGATTTCGGTTCAAACATCTGTCTTTTCTGACACCAAGGATATCTTAGCATGCCAAACAAAAAAAGCAGCGGACTCTGAGTATGATTATTTGTCCTGCGATGGCAACCGCGTTGTTTCTCAGAGTAAAAGAATGGTTAGAGTTCGCCGTTAGGAAGGAAGCGCTATTGACTAGCAAACATACGATTGAATGATGATGAGATGATTTTCTACAGAATGCAGAGCCTGAATGAGCGTGAGTGATACGAAGACAACTATCTTGGCCTCGCTAGCCGTCTGCACCGATATAGACCAAGCAGAACCAAGCAGCCTCGTTTCGAAAACGTAGTTCGATAGAATATACAAGCACCATAATATGAGTCCAACGCAGTTACACCAGCGAACCAAAGATACATAGAGTATAACATACGACTCAACGTCACACATCGTGAATCACAAAAGGAAAGTCCATATTCCTAAGCAAAATGGCGCCGTTGCGATCGTTGACCATGGCAATGTTGAAGTACGCCACGAAGACGGTTGCGCTGCGTTACTTGCGACGGATCCATCGTTACCTGAGCCAGCCGACGATGCTGAGGGTGACGGCGAAGACGATGAGGATGATGACAACACGGAGGATGCGGAGGATGTGGAGGATGATGATGAGTCACCAGAGGTATCAGTAGTTGTACTTGCGAGATACGTCCGGATGTAGGAAATATCCCAATAGGCATCGTTGTAGATAGGGTTTCCGCTTCCAATGACGTTGTCGATCTGGGGTTAAGGAAAAAGGTAGATGAGTAGCAGAGACTAGGAGAAGAACAAACGTGCTTACACATTGTCCTGAACATCCCGTCGAGTTGTAGATAGAGGGTACCCCAGCCCTGTATGAGAAATCTCATGAGTATCGAGGATTATGGATAAGAACAAGATTGGTCAATGCATACCATACACCGCAAAGAGTGATATCGAGAACAAGGTTCTGAGGTTGGAAATACTGCGTGATATTACATGCACTCGAAGGATAAGCAGCTGTTGGTGTATCCCAATCAGTGAGGTTCATAGTGGAGGAGCTGTTTGCTTGAGATATCGACGCAGGTATATCCGAACGCTAACAAAAAGACATACGTCCATTAGCCCTTCTCGAAACCAGCGAAAATAAATTCACCTTTCACTTACCGACCAAAACCAACATAAATCCCACTAACGTCCAACTGTGTAGCAAAAACACCTCCACCTGCCTGCGCGAACCCGCTCCCGAACCTATTCGGAATCTGTGATAGGATATGAACTGGTCAGACTGTGGCCATGGTGGGAGATGAAGCCAAGAGTTTGCAAGCGCTGTTTAGGCGCCCTATACGTTCTCATTCCAGCCAGCAACCTAGTCTCCCTAGTCAGACTCGTATATTGACTATCCTTACAGGACCACGCATGACAATCAATGCTTACCAGAAACCTGGCAACTTCGCGAGTCGTCTTAAAACCTCTTTTCACCAAATCTCCATAGATATAGCCTGACCAGTGACCTCCAGTGACATAACCCGTAAGCCAACTTTTTTCTGCAAATGTCAGCTACTGCCGAGCCGACGCTCACTCAGCTTTTCTGAATCTACTAGTAGAGTCTAGGTTATATGGCCTCACCGTCAGTGTCCCTGCATCTCTGATCCAACGAAGAGACGCTGTAGTCTCCCGTAGGCAGACTCATGCAAGACAAGCTTTAGAGGGGCTGTGGTATCTCAAACTATCTCGAAACTTCCATCGTCCACCAGAGCGCCTTGTCTACTAAAGTCCATCCACAGAACAACGATTCTGTTCATCCTCACGCACTCAGCGAATTTGCGGCATGAAACTTGAAATTTGAGATACGAAGGGGGTAACCATCAAGCTCAAGATTCAAGGAGTATTGATGCGTTGGAGGGGTTTATCCTGGTTTATCCTGGCTTATACGGGCTTAAAGTTATAGCCGTCGTGACTCGTCTGCCTTCAAGCTTCAAAACATGCGAAGCAGGCTTCTTACTTCCTGCCTCTCATCGTCGCGCGTACATTCGTCAGGCCCACCCACCCAGCCTTTACAGTCTGCTCAGACTCCAGGCTTGCTCTTTGTGCGCTTGTTGCCCGCGAGCGCAGGGCGAAGCCCCAGCCAAACTCACTCATATTCTCTATACACAGCTTGTATCAGATCTCTTGAGGCTCGGATAGCGGAGCACATATCTGTTCCAAACAAGAGGCTTTTATCCTTTTACGGCGTTCATCTGATGGCATACAAATGTCTCATGTAAAAGCTGGATAGAGGACAGGATACGTTTCTCACTTCCTCCCAACGAAACAGCTGGTCTGTTCACATTCTCTTGTCTCTTCTTTCGTCCGCAAACTCGCTATTCAACCCCTTCATCATGCGCTTCTTTGCTTGCATATCCTTTTCGATTATCTTTGTTCTACTCCTGGCGAGGACAGCAGATGCCATTGCGGAGACCTCATGTAAGTTGCATTTTAATCAAACGGGCCAGTGGCATCTAACAAACACATGTTCAGTGCTGGCATGTAATGGTCCAAACAACTCTGATCACCATGAGGGCAGTAGCTGCAAGTACTATGGCGTCTCAGGACAGACAGACCCAGAGGACGATAAAGTTGTTTATGAAGGAAGTAAGTCTCAGCCTGCTGTTTGTATTTTTTCAAGAATCTCTTTTCTGACTGGTCCATTCGTGATTTCAGCATGCGTCAAGGCATATCCGGATGCACCTGCTGGCGGTGACTATGCGTCTGCGATACTATGTGGGGACTCGCATATTGAAGACAGCAATAATAATAGGAAGAGAATGGTTGAGGTCGAGGACGTTGTTCCTAAGAAAAAGAGAATGGTTAGGGTTCGCCGAAGCGCTATCGACTAGCAAACATACAGTACTATTGAATAATGATTTTCTACAAAATGCAGAGCCTCGATGAGCGTGAGTGACATGACAGCTAGTTAACCAGAAGGGACAACTACCTAGCCGTCTGCGACTCTACATCTATAGTCCAGAGTTAGCAGTCGCACTGCTTTGGCCTCGCTAGCCGTCTGCATCGATAGACCAAGCAGCCTCGTTTCATAAACATTGTTCGATAAAATATACAAACACCATAATATGAGTCCAACGCAGTTACACCAGCGAAGCAAAGATACATACAGTATAACATACGAGTACACATAACAACCCGGACTCAACGTCACACATCGTGAATCACAAAAGCAAAGTCCATATTCCTAAGCAAAGTGGCGCCGTTGCGATCGTTGACCATGGCAATACTGAAGTACACCACGAAAACGGTTGCGCTGCGTTACTTGCGACAGATCCATCGTTACCTGAGCTAGCCGACGATGCTGAGGGTGACGGCGAAGACGATGAGGATGATGACAACACGGAGGATGCGGAGGATGTGGAGGATGATGATGAGTCACCAGAGGTATCAGTAGTTGTACTTGCGAGATACGTCCGGATGTAGGAAATATCCCAATAGGCATCGTTGTAGATAGGGTTTCCGCTTCCAATGACGTTGTCGATCTGGGGTTCAGGAAAAAGGCAGATGAGTAGCAGAGACTAGGAGAAGAACAAACGTGCTTACACATTGTCCTGAACATCCCGTCGAGTTGTAGATAGAGGGTACCCCAGCCCTGTATGAGAAATCTCATGAGTATCGAGGAGTATGAATAAGAACAAGATTGGTCAAAGCATACCATACACCGCAAAGAGTGATATCGAGAACAAGGTTCTGAGGTTGAAAATACTGCGTGATATTACATGCACTCGAAGGATAAGCAGCTGTTGGTGTACCCCAATCAGTGAGGTTCATAGTGGAGGAGCTGTTTGCTTGAGATATTGACGCAGGTATATCCGAGCGCTAACAAAAAGACATACGTCCATTAGCCCTTCTCGAAGCCAGCGGTGATACATACATCTTTCACTTACCGACCAAAACCACATATAGATCCCACTAACGTCCAACTGTGTAGCAAAAACACCTCCACCTGCCTGGGCGAACCCGCTCCCGAAACTATTCGGCTTCGTTTCCTGAACCAAACACCCTTGACCCGTCGAGCAATCGGTTTGGAGCGTGTTCCCTGACTGGAACGAGTTGGACGCAAGGTAACAGCCGGGAGTGGTATGGAGCGCGTATTGGTTGGCTTGGAGGTTGTTGATAGCTTCTATAATGTCGATCTCACCAGCAAGTGGCCAGAGGAGGCCGGTGCCGAGGGTCCAGAATGAGGGCCAGACGGAACAGCCGTAGGGGATATGGGAGACGTCGATGACGATGAGGCTCCCAAGGGGATAGGCATCCTTGGTGGTTAGTTTGACCTGATAGAAGGGGGATAAAAAAAAACGAAGAAAGAAGTAAAACATTATTTCTACGTACAGAATTTCTATTGACTGTTGTGGCGGCAGGTATGTTTGTTGTATTATCGACTTTGATGATAGCATGTCCTGTAGCTGGATCGATGTATGTGAGTCCTTGAGAGGTGCCAGTGTTCTGGTCAACATAAGTGACGTTTCCTGGAAGAGAGTTAGAGACTGGGAGATCAATGAGAGAAGACTGACCCCAAGTAGTGTTATCTATATAGCCGTAGTAATCCCATGCTGAGAAAAAGTCAGTCCCTGAGTATTCACGCACGGGAAGATAGATAGCAAGAGAGAGCGAAAAAAATCCAGATAGCAGGAGGCCCTTCAGCATCACCATAAGCATTGGGTGGCACAGAACTTGAGCGAAAAAGAGAAAAACAAAGGGAGGGGTTTATAACACGTTGAAATTAGTGATCCCATCTCTGATGGTTGAAAGATAACATTCAGGATGTAGAAGAGTACACGGAAGATGCAAACCGTGGTGGGATTCCATCGCGTGAATATTTTCTTCCGACTCCTCCATGAGTACCCGGCTCACAAGGCGAAACCAACCAGATCCTGAACTCTCTTCTCTCTCTAAACTTGACTGTTTAATCCTTGCTCAATCCGTATACGAATTCGGTGCTTCATCATGGTCTGCAGTGGCAAAACTGCTTTCAAAGCATCCTCTCCTCCAACATCCAAAGTCGTTCTTCACTGCTCAGGTCGGTCAAGCAAATCTGCTGAATGACCCTAATTCAAAATTTCTCGCTAGACATGTGAAGCGTTGTACAAGCAAATGAGGAATGATGCTGCTTTGGAAATGCAAGTATCCAGGCTTACATTGCAAACAACATGCTGATTTACATCCCAGAACAGACGAGGACAATGAGAGACACTGTACGCGTCCGCCCAAACCTCGAACGTTCAATGGTTAACATTGATTCCAGCTCCGCTCAATCGCAAGCTTGCACAGATATACTACGAGGCTCGCGTTCTCGAACTCAGAGATTTGATTAGTGTCGAGGAGCAGAAGTTCAAGTGCGTCGGTAGTTCTCATCGAGGAGAATCCCTGACACCTCTATCGTCGCCAGGAAGGTATTGTCGGAAATAGAAGAGCTAAAGAACAATGCCAAAACTGCCCCTCCAGTGCGTATCCATCAGACTATTAATTAATCATTATCAACCGTCCAACCAGGACGAAACCAAAATGGACCTCGATCCCGAGGAAGAAGCGGCAGCTCCTGAGAGCGAAGTCATGGACAAGAGCAAAGGAGAGATGGAAGAAGTCGAGTCCTTGGCTATCCCAAATGACCAAAACACACCCGCACCTCTGGATGAAACATTGGGAAACGAGATCACACAACAGGATGCTGCTGAGGCATTCATCGACAACACAGAAGATGACGTCTCTCGTGCCAGTCAGGCCACTACACCTCATGAATGGACCGCGGAGCCCGAACAAGACCAGAACGAAGCTGTCGACCAAGAGGGTGTTAATTCGGGAGATGAGCCACTCCAAAAGGCACGTCGGGCAAGTGAGTAGTCATTAATCGAGATAAACAGCGAATTCGAGATATCCTAATGGTCGTTTTAGAAGCAGCTAAACGCCAACGCAAGGCCAGTACTCCTCTTCCAACCAGGAAAAGTCGTCGCTCGCAAAGAACTCCTGTGCTCGATGCAGATGCAGATATGGCACCAGAAGCGACTGATAACACCACGGAAGAGTTGGTGCAAACACCAGGAACAGTCGATGGAGAGGCTTCTCCCGCACCAGACGAGGTCTCAAGGCGTCAAGGTGTGTGCTTTGACTGTTCCATCCGTTTTACATTATATCCAAATTCTCACATCGAATCTAGGTAAACGCAGGGCTTCATTCTCAGATGACAACCCACGAGAAACAAGGCGTTTACGCGCTGATTCGGAGCTCATAGATGATGAAGACGGTACGTGGTGTACTCGTATACAATCAATGCACCGTATCAATCGCAATTGCTGTATCCTAGAGCTTCCCTCCTCATCTCGACCACGCCGCCAGGATACTCAAGCTTCGAAGCGTTTCCAAAATGTCATCGGCATGCTTCATTCCCAAATATCTGCTCACCGAAATGGTGCCATCTTCCACAACCCCATCAAAAACTCGGAAGCGCCAGATTATCACGAAATCGTCAAGCGACCTATGGATCTCAAGACTATCAAGTCCAAGATAAAGGATGGCGCTATCTCGAACTCGTTGGAGTTTCAGCGGGATATCTACCTGATGTTCGCCAACGCAATGATGTACAACAGGCCTGGATCTGATGTGTATAACATGACAGAAGATGTACGCATACCAAGGATACTGCTTTCTTGTTGACAATAGCTCATAACATATACAGATGATGCTGGAATGTGAAGGATATATACAGACTTTCCGTCAATCCGAAGGATTTGTACGAGGTACTCAGCGCTAATGTACATATGGAAACTCGAATGAAAGAGTTACGGAAGGATTCATAAATTTGTCCTGAGCTCAGAACCACGGATAGTACATCTCGCCCATCTTCGTCAACTGGATAGGATTTGTAGCTGCAGAAATCGTGCTCGTCACGGTCTGAAGCGCTGGCACATTGCCCAATGCTGCCTAGTTGTCCAAATACAGTCAGTTATACTACTAATGTAGGACCAAATAAACTAAGAACCCACTTGTTCGCGATCCACCTTACACGCCATGGACTCTGCACGATTCACTGCCGCATCGATGCACAGGTTGACGGCTTGACGGAATCCCTGGTCAACAGTTACAGGGCGACCACGCTGTATAAGCCAGCTGCATATCTCGTCGCGAGCGAAGAGACGAAGGGGAGTATCCATTGCATACTGTGAAAACCATCAGCGAAACGTTTTACATGAGTAGCGAAAGTGAGCGCTTACCTCAGTCTCTGTCAAAGCACGACCCATTGCCATAAGACTAGGAGCGAAGATGCCCTCGGTGACGATAGGACCAAAGAAGGTTTGGAAAGCAGGTGTAAAGCGGAATGGAACGATGTCGCTTGTAGCAAATATGGGTGTTTGCATTGCCATTCCTGTTATGACAATCAACAAAACACGATACACGAACCTCAACCTCAATCTCAGGTCTTACCTGCCAGCAGCTCAGTCATGGCAACTTGCCCGGTAGAACGGGAAACGACAAATCGAGCAGGTTGACGGCTTGACATGAAGAAGACGAAGGTCATGAAGCTGTTAGCAGCATGTTGGAGAGCGAATTGCTTTCGCATTCGCCACAGCGAGCTGGGGCCATCCATTGTGCGTATCATGTACTTGTGAAATGAGCGATGGTGGTTCACAAAACTAAGTTGCGGACCTACCCTATTCAGGACATCATCTGGGACCATCTTGCTAGAAATTTCATCAATGACACTCTTCTTCAAGGCCAGATAATCAGTTTTGTTGAACTGAGCAATTTCGTCAGATGAGTTTCCAGATTGAGAGCGAAAATCCATACAGGGCGTCCAGATTGCTTCCATTCCCGTACCAGCTTTTTGACCTTTTCACAAGAGTAGAGAGTGGGATCTTCTCGCTGGATGCCCATCGATTCGCAATGCAGTTCGTAAATATCCGAAAGCGGTATATATGACGAGTCCAACTGATACAATCGTATGTTCGGACTACATGAGACTGCGGCTGGTAGATGGAAGTTGAGGTTTCTCTTCCGAGTTTCCTTCTTCCGGGAGAAAACCCTATGTCAATGAACAATCAGATATCGTAATTCACTTGTGCGCAATCATGTCTGCCTACCCGTTGAACGTTCGACACACTTGGGAAACTCTCTCCTCACGACGGAAGGTTCGATGGTAAGGGAGTTGCACAATGAAGGGAATGTGAGAATTGTCACTGCCATGGATGGTGATGCGCTTCCAGCAACAACCTTGGGATCGCGTATTCTCGAATTTTGGTACGAGTTTCTGAATCTTGATGAAGTTTTGATTGTTGTCTTTGTCCTGTAACAGCCGTGAGATTGTATTGAAACACTCACTATATCACCTTCGTACCTCTGTATATTGCCCAGGAACGTCTAGCTCATCTACCTTACTGTATTGGAATTCAGTGAGGTAGTGGCTTAGACTATCGAGAGGCTGGACTCGTGGACGGCTGTCAAGAAGCACTTCGTATTTGTCCCGCCACTGTTGTAACCGTTGAATGTACTCATAGTGAGTGAGTTTAGTAGCGATGAAGTCTTCTTCGTATTGTTTCTATGAGGTGTCAAGCAAATCATTCAGACGGTGATTCATTAGGCTTTCATTGGTCTCATACCTTTACTTGAGCATGAGATATTCCTTGTGCTAAGCGATGCAAGTTCTGCATTGTTGAACTAGTGAGCTGACCGTCGTCGTCGGTTTGGTTGACTCGGACAATGTGGTGCTGGACGAGAATGAGTGTTGCAACTATCAAACGGATGGAAAAGACCATACCTGTAACGCGTCTTGCAAGAGCATTGATATGTGTCGATATATATCTTCCTCGTGGTTCGGTTTGAATCGAGTGATTATCTGGTCAACCAATGTTTCAAGACTCAAAATGAGAAGAGGGAATGAAGTTTTCAGATTTTGGACTAGCTCTTCCACGCAGTCCCAAGTCGGACGATGTACGGCAGAATCTACTACGAACTGTTGCCCATTCTGAGGGGCAGCAGCACTTTGCGCGTTTTCAGTGGAGGGCAATGAAGTCTGTGAGCCGTTCGGGTCCGATCCTGTCCCAGGAACGTCGCTCCCATTAGTAGACGAAGACTCAGAGGCTCGAACAGGTGTTGTTTGAGTTTGAGGCATGGCGGGGCGAGCCACCATTCTCTTGGTGCTCAACACTTCTTCGCGGGTAGTCCTCAGATTGAAGAACAAAGCCTAGAACAATGAGATTTGGATCAGCATATGAATCAAGATATGAATTAATGCAATGCACCTGGGGGTAAAGTCTGGCCAGATTGAGCAGAACGTAACGAGCCTGTTTCACTTCGCGGTGCGAAAGAGAAGAACAGAGTTGAGGAATTAAGGTAATCCAGAACCAGAACGCAGCTTCCCCTTTATAGGTATCGAAGGCGCGGGAGACAGTGAAAGTATTATCATCTATGCTCAGAAGCCATAGCACGCGGGCGAGAAGAGGTCGGCTTTTCCCACTTTTGTAGAGACCTGCGGCTTGGAGATAGCAACTGACTGCGTTACCTGCATATGATAGATCTTTGGAATGCTCTTTGAACATACGATCGTTCCATCGTCCCCACTCAGCCCATGCCTTTGCTTGGTTCATGTCCAGCTGAACGGCCTGGCCAAAAGCAGCATTTGCATCATCGTGCCGATCAAAACGAGCATGGAACAATCCCTTGAGAGTGAAGAATTCAGCCTTTTGAGATACGGAGAAATATACGAGATTCGTATTATTGATGACTTCCAGGCCAGCTTGTAAATCATTAGGCTTCTGATAATAGCATCGAGCCTGTTCGCGAAGCTTGAGGAATGCCTCCGAAATCTCGATATTAGGCAACGTGTATATCTTTGCAAGAGCCGTATGACAAACATCGAGGAGGTCATGTTTCCTGGCGACATGAGCAAAGCGGTTGATTATCCACGCGGTTTCATGGTATCCTCGATATCCTGCTGTATTCGTATTAGCAGCCCCGCTCTGCGTAGAGGGCGTTATGAGTGGAATATAGGCGTTATTGATTGAATGGAATACGTTCTGTCTCCAGGCCACAAGATCGCTCCAGATACTGATATCGTCGTGGAGATTTGGGAGACGCTCTCTCCAGGCTTGCAAAACCATCTTGAGTTCCGAAGATTTCTTCTCTAGGTTCTGAGCATTAGTTGCAGCCAGGGACCCAAAGATCTGCACAGCCTCTTGCAGTTCAACAAATTGTTGGAAGTGCTGTAGTAAAGGGACGTGTGCGGGAGACAGATGTGGAGGTAACGAAACCCACTTCCGAAGTGCCAATTGCATGGCATCTTCAAGAATGACTGTGAACTCGGAGTTCTTCTCAAGGGGTGACGGCAACTTCAGCAATGCAAGGAAAGCTTCGAAGACTCGCCTACGTGGAGTAGGCGCTTCGGGTAATTGAGCGATATGATCTTCAAGGGCCTCTCGGTTCTCCAGCCAGTCTTTTACCCGCCACGCGCTCTCCAAGATCAAATCATGATTCCCTTCGTTTCGACCGAGTTCATACAAAAGCTCCCATTGTTGGAGTTTCTCTGCTGAGAGAATCCAATGATCTTCCCACAAACAGTACTCCTGTTCAGTGTAAGGTATGGCGCCACTTCGTGCACGTTGCTGTGCTGTCTCGTAAGCGTTCATTGCCTGATCCCACATACCGTTCTGTTCTAGGGCAATCGCATTATTCGTTTCCGGCTGGAGACAGCGCCGTCGCCACAGGCCATAGAACATGTCATCTTCAGCAAGTTCAGAATACACATCAGCAAGAGAGTCCAGGGCATTATCTCGGAGCGTCAATTCGTCGTCCTTCAAATATTCCAGCGAGTCTGTAAGAATCTCCAATGAGATATACCATGCGCCATATGTTTTCGCAAGATATTTGATGAGGTGAGGAGGGAGAACCACAGGTGGCACGCATGCATGTAGACCAGTGAGCAGAGTCTGAATAACGTTAGGCCTCATCTCGGCTTGTTTGATGTGATACTCCCTACTAAGTAGATTGATCATATGCTGCGTCAAGTCCCCTTGTTCCCGCCGTGAAAGGCATGCCCAAGCGGCAGGGAAGACAGATACCCACATATCGTGAATCCCCTGAGGTGTGGCCGATACTAGACGCAGCATTGGGCGTACTAAGTCCTGAGTTTTTGGGCGGGAGACAGCTGAGATTACCGGCCTACGCTCGTGTGATGGAGTGGCATCCTGATCAGCGGCACCGAGAAAGAGATGAAGCGCGATGTGAAGCCAGTTATGATCAGCGACAGATTCCCAGCTCTGAACTGCGCAAATATACATCAAACGGCTGAAGAGTGACCGAGGTACGCTGACATCTAGGAGATCCAAGAAACGTTCCCGGAGCGAGAAATCAGTGGAGCGACATCCGACAAAGAACAACGGTTCTAGACGAGCGGTCAAATCGCTTCGCCGTAGAGAAGGCTCTGTGTAAATTTCATACACGAGTTCAAGGAAAGCGTTGAACAGAGAATCACTCTTGTGCTCGAAATGTACCATTTTGAGTAGTAGAGAGGCCTTTTCCTTCATCGTAGGGTAGATTTCCCGCTTCACGAGACACCAAGATTTGAGTAGATCCAGGATATAACGGCAGAGAGCGGTATTCTTGGACTTTTCCATCATGATGACCAGGTTGCTTATGAGCCATTTCCTCTGCTCTCCGAGGAACGCTACCGACATTTCGCAGATGTCCAGAACCGAGACGAGAAGCCGGGAGCTTGTGTCCATGACATGCACAATGGTGGTGGTAGATACATGCTCCTTCAGAATTTTCCCAAGGAGCCTCATTAGGTGCGGACTGAAATGCTCGATACGTTCTGGATTCACTTGAACAACCGATTTCAGCATCATCAAAACACCACGAAGCGAAGTGGTGTTCCGCAATCCGTCGTTGATAGAGGTGTAAATCCAGGAATGGAACTCGCCCATTTCACCTTGAGGATCTTCATCCTCTTTGGGAAGAGGATACATATGAGCAAGGCGATCGAAGATTGGATGAAGAGCATCATGGAGACCGTATTCTTCAGTCAGCAGGCCTTTGCGGACAAGTTTTTGCAGTACAACCCCGTTAGAGTTCCACCACTGTTCACTCTGCTCGGATGCTATCACTTGAAGTACTCTGGCTGATGCCACGGCTGAGGCTAGAGCTGGTTCCGTGTTCATATCGCCCTAGCAAGGGGTCAATAAAGAATGTTGAAAATCCAACCCTCACATACCATTTCGAGTGCGCGCGAGAAAAAGCGCATACCAAAAACAACATCCGTCCAACCCTTGGGCCCTACCATTCGTTGAAGTAATGACAAGGCTCTAGGAACCAATGTCGCTCGGCCTGGAGGATCATTGATTATGGTGGATAGTCGCACCAAATAGCTGACCATGTTCTCTCTATAACCTAAAGGCGTCAACCAGATGTCTTTTGCATCAGGGTTTTCCCTTTCTTGAAGGGCTTGTTGCTCCCAGTCGAAGATTACTTGGAGAATATCGATGGACAGAAGACGGGTCTCGTAATTGCTTGTTGACATCAAACCAAGCTTATTGAGAGAGTTCACCATGTATGTGATGAAAAGTCGGCGCACAGGGTAATAAAGAGTAGGCTGTTTGATCATGAGATGATAGACGGCAAGCGTTTGTGAAAAATCATCAGCCAATAATCGCCGCGCCGTTACCGCCCACTTTGGATAACCGTTCTCCGCAGGTTCATTGGGAAGTGACGGAGCAAGGACAGCCAATGCCTCTTGTCGAAGCGCCGCACGACCTTCCGCTTGTGGGGCTCGAAGAAGTTCACTCCAAGTCCGCAGGATAAATTTAGCAGGCGTTTGGAAAGCAGCAAAGAAGCGAGCGTTCAGAAGAAAGGCAGTCTGCTTCACGATTGGATCGTCGGAGGATCCAACAAAATGCCAAGCACATTTGAGGATATCTTTTTGAACATGGCTCACTAATGAAGGAAAATGTTGGACTAGGATAGTAGTGAGATGCAACAGCTCGATTTTGAACATGTCATCAGTCTCTGTGAAGGGATTTCCCTCCAGAATGCGGCGCCAAATGAGGCTGTGGAGACGATCGATGAATGAGGTGTCCAAAAGATGCTGCTTGGAGGAGTTTCGTTGTGCATGGACGAGCAGTGTGGGGGATACGATATAGCGGATAAAGTATGCTTTATGAGACGAAGAGCAGGTACTCGTTTCGAACCAGGTCAGGAAGCGGAGGAGTAGGTTTCGCTGGAAGATGGTGTCGCTGCTGAGTGCGACATGTTGATATAGAAAATGTGTCGTTCGGACCGTGTCAATTTCGAGGTTGCGGGTATAGATTGCAACGAGCGCGAAGATGAGATCTATTCGAGGGGAAGCTTTGAGTGCTGAACAGAAAATTGACATCATCAAGTTGTGACGTTGTATGACCTCTCGCTCGGGTTGTCGCATCCCTGTGTCCCACAAAGCAAGCAACGATTCCATCACGTTGGCATGGTCTAAAATCCAACAATGATCGAGCTCAGCCAGATCTGCGAAGAGCGAAAGAGCTGGGATTATGTGATCGTTACTGTGTATACCAATGGCCAGAATGGTGTTCGTACGAGATGCGAGGACACGCTGTACGTTCGGAGCAAGCTGAGCCTGAAGGATGCTTCTCAAAGTTCTCAGATGTCGAGGAAGGTGTAGATTGTCAATGAAGAACTGCACTCCTTCATCCGGGTATCTATCCAGATATTTGGCCAGTGGTTCGGAGAAAGGACTTTGACCGGAGAAATGCATCTGGGCCTCTGTTTGGACAATAGCATTCACAAGGTTATCGAGGAATATATTAGCCGCAGCGGGTAAGAGATGGAAGATATTTGCAAGCCGGACAAGCTTTGTAATGCCTTCGTTCTCACCTAAGGGTGATCTGGATGATGCCTGCAGCATTTGAGGATCGGCAACAAAACGAAAATGATCGAGTAGCTTGTGCCCTATTTCAACCTTGAAGTAATTGGTCAAGAGCTCCAACAGCCGAGCCAAACCCTCCAGCCCAGGGACAGACAAACGCTTGGGGTCAGCCAAGTTCATCAAGATAGGGCGTAATCCAGTTTGCAAAAGCTCTTTTGGTAACCTGCTTTGATGAGCTAGGACCATTCTGAGGCCCTCATGAGCGACGTCCTTGACTTCAGAGGAAGGAGAATATAAAGATTTGAAGTACACTCCAGTCACTCTGAGAATTGAGCGTTAATCTTCGGAAAGACACAAGGGAGATCACTATACCATACCTTTGCCTCGTCTGAGGGTGTTTCTGGAAGAAATCTGTCATAGGCATGGAAGCAGTCAACAATTTGATACAGGACACCCGAAGTTTGGTCATCTCGATCATGCCCTGCCTCGGATTACTTCTGCCAAGCAAGGCCGCATCTTCAGCATCAGCCAAAGCAAGAGTTTCGTGAAGAAGCCGGAGTAACTCGTCGTTGAGATCCAGTAAAGGAGGAGTCAAGCTGACGCAGTATCGTACAACCTCAATCAGCCCAATCTGGATGGGAAATGTCAAAGCTCGTAGAGGTTTTGTGAAGATACCAATGAGCATTCGTTCCCGATGAGGTAGCAGCAGATCAACGGCGGGTCTTCCGCTTATCTGCACCAGGAAGTCGATACAAGCTTGGGAGGCTTGACGAACGACGGGTATCGCACTCTGAAGCTCGGGGAAGAAAACACCGACTAGAGCGATGAGCTTATTTCTAGTCTGCGGTTGAGTCGCAGCATCTGAATGAAAGTCGATATCGGAGCTTCCAATCCTTAAAACCTCCTTCAGAACTTCGATGATACCATCCACGTCTTCAGGTAGATCCGCTGGGAGGTCCTTCAAGATATGCAGCAAGGTACGGACGAGATCAATTTCGCGTTCGCGTACCCACCTGGTACCAATTTCTGGAGCTTCTGTCATCATCCTGATACAGGCACATCCAGCGATTTTTCGGGACCAGGAATCATCTAAGCACAGGGCAGTGAACCTGTTGGTTAGTTGATGCAGAATGAGATATACGTCCTGCATGTTGAAGTTATCGCGCTTTGCCTGGGCTACCAAATCCTGGACGATAGAAGCAATCAAACTGCGAGCTTTGTTAGCTTGATCAGCGGGAAGACGAGCCAGAGTATGGGGGAGTGCGTCCATATAAGAGGATAACAATGTAGAGGCTCGATATGACGAAGTTTCGCGTGAAGGTTCCTTCTTGAGTTCCGCCTCGAACACAGCTTGAGAGAGTTTTCTGATGAAAGTCTCGGCTTTCTCCTGGGTTTCGTCTATATGGACTGCATCAAGCGCACCCTCGAAGGCCCTGACAAAGAGTTCTTCGGCCTTGCGCCCTCTGACGCCCTAGATATAGAAGTGTCAGTACGATACATTGCAGAAATTGGGCGCTGAACTCACTTGGTCCACGAGAGAAGACAAAACTGCCTCTACGAAATCATACGCAGGAACCGCCGTTGTTGTGGATCCTTTTGCTAAGTTCTGGCGAGCCAAGACTACTCCAGGCTGCATAGGAATTTGTTGATCAACGCCGAGGAATGCAATAGTCATTGTAGGATCATCCGAGTGATGTTTGTATTCCAAAGCAGGCTCTTTCGCTAGGAGCTTGCGGTTGCGCCCACCAAGCTTCCCCAGGATACGGATAGTGGTGTGCGCGAGGTGATGGTTTGCAGGCAACGGCTTCAAATGACTGGAGAGGGCATCCATTAGTTCCCTCAGAACAATGTTGAGTGTGGGGTCCAGGAAGTCAGGGGTGAGGTTGTCGATGCAGAGCTCTAAGGTTCGTAATCCTTGAGCTACAAGTTCAGGTCCTCCTCGCAGAGCAACAGCCAAAGGTTGCATAAGATAGGTCAGATATGGAAGAAGGTGAGTCAAACGCAGTGGGACCGTAAGGCAGAGTTCGACTATCATATCACGAGTGGGTCCTTCTGATGAGAGAAATTGTCGGTTGAGACACTCGAGCATTTCTGGTAATAGTGGAAGGACCTCTTTATACAAGAGCTCAAAGCGTCCGCCGCCACCACCAATCGACCGGAAAAGTGCCCTGAGGAGGAGAAAGTAGTGAGTCGGTTTTGATGCTTTCACTGCTAATGGGAAACAGTCCATGAGCAACTTTGCCAGATGAGAAGCCAAGATGGGCTCGTTGGTTTGAGGGAACAAGGTTATGGAGCCGAATGTCATTTTGAACCAGCGGATCGTCGCGGCTGCGGTAAGATCATCGTATTCGCCGAGCAACGGTAATCTGTCTACCAGGAATTTGAGAACTATGGCCAGGAGTGTCGGGGAGCAGGTGTCTTTCTGGAAAAGGACCTGGCAAATGTTCAAGAGGATGATCTTCTTTTGAGCAAAACCAAAGAAGAAATCAATCTTCTGCGTCCAAACCTCTTGGAAGACATGTGGATTGACTTCTATGAGGATGGGAGCGAACCAATCTATGACATCCACCGGTTCATTAGGGCGGTCCAGTTCGAAGTATGTCATGCATCGAATGCAGCCTTCAAACATCCTACATATAAGAGTCCCGTCTGGTGCAGGGCCTTCGCATTTCTTAAGCGTCGCGAGGCATACTCGAAACCCGTGCAACAGTGTGCGAAACAGAAGGCGGGATTCTAAAGGCACAGTCAGCGTCATTCGTCAAGAACGTAGTGCCATATTTACCCATCATGATCTCCTCAGGTTTTTCTAACGCATACACAGCGCCGCCCACTGGTCGAGCCTTTTCGATATAGGCGTCGTTGATGATGACCGCGTCCGTATCTTTTGCTTTCTCTGCCGCTGCAGCGATCTCTTCGTGTATCACGGTCAAAGCTTCCAAACGGTCAAGGCAAGTATTGAACGTCAAAGATATGAGGTACGCAGCATTTTGAGGTGTGTCTTTGGTTACAATAGCGTCGCTGAGACCTATCAAAACCTTCGCGAACAGTGTATGAAGATTGTTGCCGAGTGCGGAATTATGGAGAAGCCTTGAATACATATGGACGATTTTTGTCAGTTGGGAGCTGTTGAGTTCAGGCTTAAGGTGATGGAACAGATCGGCAGTAGCAGTGTACGTCTGGGCTCTATGGAATAATCAATTGCTGTCCCATAACATTTGATACACCACACACCGAAGCATTTCCTTGCTAGTAAGACTTTCTCCAACTAGAAGACGCTCGTTGAGCAACTTATCCAAATGTGGAATCAAAGCTCGTCGGTAAGGTGTAGCCATCAGATGTCGAAAGACGACGATGAGTTCCTACAAAACGATTGAGCAAGAGCACAGTGATTTTATGAGATAATCGTGACCTTTCGCAACATTATCGCACTGGCTGGACAGTCCTGTTGTAACCGAAGGGCATGCAGTATAAGGCGATCCCCGTAACTGTCGCTTTGTTCTGGGGTGTGTCGCATAACGAAAGCGAGATACGAGAGCATCTGTGAACGAATGAGTACAAGAATTCTCGAAGAACAAATAAAGACGCGCCTTGATCTGTGCACTAAGGAGGTCGTGATAAAGCGTAGTGTTTTTGACGGTTGGTGACATTCCAGCCCAGATGGATCCCATAGCCTCCGCATCTAGACGTGCTTTACTCTGTGCAGGTGATTCGACGTCCAGGAGATTGAAGGAGGACTGGATAGTAGCCTTGATGTTGGATGCTATCTGGCCACGAGAAGCTTGAGAGAACAAGGCCATGTCTAAACTCATTTCGGCTACAACTTTGGGACTATCCATCCCAAGGAAAGCCTCATTAGGCTCAATGATGACTGAATCTTCTGCGAGGTACTTGTTCGCAACGACCTCCATTCGATGTTGAGATTCTTGGAATATGGTGGTGAAGTTGGCCATGTTCTCCTCCGTGATGCATCTGTAGTTTTTGACTAGATCCATATAGACTTTGCAAGCCAGTATGACATTGTCTTCGTTGTCGGTTCGGAGAAGGTGATGAATGCAATCGATGATAGAGGCAGATTGAGCTCGTGCAGGCTCTCCAACAGGTATACGAACTAGGATTTCCAACAGAGCTTTTCGGAATTGGTATTCGGAAGCATCCTTGCGAAACACAGGCTCTCCAGTGCGAAGAAGATCAAGAAGCGTAGGAATCAGCCATGGTAAAACACGGAGGGTGTCTATATCCCGTATTGTGTCGAGCAAGTCTCGGATTTCGCATGCAACCGCATTTTTTGTGGATAGATCTAATGCGCCACAAATTGTTAGATGGAAAATGCTACCAGGATGAGTACACACCTATACTCGGGTCGGCAATGCGTGCAGCCCGTTGTTCAAGATCAGCCGTAGAGGCTATGTACGCGGACACGTCCGCCCCAGTATTAGCAGCCATCCGGACGGATAATCCAAATAGAGAGGCGCGAAGCCTTGCTTAGTGGAACTTGAAGTTAACAGAGGGAGATCTAGGTCACGTGGAGTTTTTACATAATCGATACAAAGTCTCGGAGGCGTCACTGCGCTACTTTAACCTCAACGACCATCATGGTTCTATTCTCGGTCACTGCTGCTACTCTGCTGTCCCTTCCGTTCGTCTATGGCGATGTCCACAGGGTCAAGCTCAACAAGATACAACCCGCTCTCGCAAATCCAGAGCTTGAGGCACTTCACCTTGCGGAGAAGTATGGTGCTCCTCAACGCCCTCTTGCAGGTTTCGGCGGTGCGGGTCGACCTCTTAGACAGGGTGAAGACGATCTTCTCTGGACTCAAGAAGTAATCAAGGGTGGTCACGGCATTCCTCTCAGCAGTTTGTTCTCTTTGTTGCCCATTCGCCTTCTCTGGTTGGCTGAAACTTTGGTCGTCAGACTACATGAATGCACAATATTTTGCACCTATCACTATAGGGAATCCCCCTCAAGAGGTGACAATACGTCTTGTGCTGATCAAAGATTAAAGCTGACTTACTTTATTTCGCAGTTCAAGGTTATCTTCGATACCGGGTGTGTATTGAATCGCGTCATTCAGCAACCGCCTGTTTCGCTGAATATTGTATCATGTTCAGTTCCAGTAACCTCTGGGTCCCAAGCGCCAAGTGTACCTCAATCGCTTGCTTCCTTCATGCGAAATACGACTCTTCCCAGTCTTCAACCTACAAGGAAAATGGCACTACTTTCAGCATTCAGTATGGTTCCGGGTCTATGGAGGGATATGTCTCGTCTGATCACCTTACTATTGGGGACATCACAATCCCCAATCAACTATTCGCTGAAGCAACTAAGGAACCTGGGCTTGCCTTTGCTTTTGGAAAGTATGTCATCTTCTGCCGCAAGTCATGCTCTACGACTGACCAATCACATCAGGTTTGACGGTATTCTAGGGCTCGCATATGATACTATTGCTGTCAACCATATCCCTCCTCCATTCTATAGTATGGTCGACCAGAAGCTTGTAGACGAACCTGTCTTCTCTTTCAGACTTGGCTCTTCGGAAAGCGACGGCGGTGAACTCATGTTCGGTGGTGTCGATAGCAACGCATACACGGGGAAGCTTACATACGTCCCCATTCGCCGCAAGGCTTACTGGGAGGTTGAATTAGAAATGATTAGTTTCGGCGACGAGGATGTTGAGCTGGAGAATACTGGTGCAGCCATTGATACTGGTTGGTATCAGTCTGTTCTTGCACTCGAGTCTTCTTTCTCATCAGCCTCCATGCAGGAACCTCATTGATTGCCCTTCCGACTGATATGGCGGATATGATGAATGCCCAAATTGGTGCTACCAAGTCCTGGAACGGCCAATACACGGTAGACTGTGATAAGGTAATACTTGGTGAACCTCGTAAGACCATGAGCTTATCTTTTCCCGCCAGGTTCCTTCATTGCCTGATCTCACCTTCTACTTCGGTGGAGAGGCTTTCCCTATCAAGGGTACCGATTACGTCCTCGAAGTTTCTGGCACCTGCATGTCTGCATTCACTGGTCTGGATATTAACATGCCTGGTGGCGCCTCGCTTTGGATAGTTGGTAAGTGTTTCTCTTGGGGTTTTGAACATCTCGAGGCTGATTTGCCTGCTCAGGTGATGTCTTTTTGCGCAAGTATTATACTGTGTATGATCTGGGCCGAGATGCTGTCGGTTTCGCCAAGTCAACATAAGTGGAGAGGGAAATGTTTCCGGACGTTCAATCACATAGTACAATATTCCTGTTCTACATATATGCTGTTCTCTTGTCTGTATTGTAATGACCTCGCCGGAAGTAAGTAGACCATATTCCGATATTCATGACATATTTTTGAATGAACCATTCGTGCATTCGAATTATATTATCTTGTACCTCAAGACTCAACTTGCATGTCTCGATGGGCTTCAATTCCTACTCTAGTTCTTTCTCGACGGACCCTTATTTGAATCTGCCTATTCCTACTTTCTCTCTATCAACGCGGATTCAGAAAAGGGCATTGAGTAGATCTCTTGCGCGGACTTGGGATAGAGTCCAAGTACTCGGTGATAACAGAAACTATGGACATGCTGGGTTAGTGACATTCAATTCATGCAAACACATTGTGACTCTCAAAGGACAGATGCGTTAACGCCCTCCACTGGGCGCGGGGAGGAGAACTTTTGCTCAGTGCAGGAGATGATACTACGTATGCTCTCAAATAATGGCACCCCACTGCAGCGAAATATTGATACACTCCATCCAGAGTGCAGATCTGGAAATCGGATCCAACAAACACCTTGGACGACTATCCGTTCGTATGTCGCACTGTAATCCATACCGGACATTCAGCCAATATTTTTAATACCGCAATGCTCCCTTCTTCCAATCGAATGTAAGCAAAGCGACCTCGAAATCCGCTTAGACTTCCATCTTACTTCCTGCGACAGTGTCACAGTCGCTGGGGACAGACAAGTTCGCGTGTTCGATCTCGGGAAGAACCTTGGAAGAGTCCCCAGTGCTATTGGAGAAAATGTCCGGCCCCATGAGTATTATGCTTCGCAAGCAATGACTAACACTCTGCGGTGCCATGAGGATCGGGTCAAGCGAATCGTCACGGAGGAGAGTCCCGACCGATTCCTCACAGTTTCGGAGGCAAGTATTTATATTCTTCTTTCGCCTTGAGAAGTGTCACTCGAGCTTGTTCTACAAGGATGGCACAGTCCGTCAACATGATCTACGCACCCAGCATGTATGTCGAAATCAATGTCCTACTCCGTTGCTGCAAGTTCACCACGAACTCTCGACACTCGCTACATCCGGTTACTATTGTGTTGTCGCTGGAGATTCTCCCTATGTTAGTCGTCTTCCAAACCTCTCTGAACGATGCGCTCTAATTCTGCAAATCTGACAGGGTTATCTGTTTGATAGACGTTTCACAGGACGCAAGCAGGATGTGCATACTCAAGGACTCATCACATCTTGTGTTCGCCGTTTTGGGCGCGCTGAACAACGGAAAACTAGTAGATATGCTAGAGAGCACATCACTGGAGCCCGAATGTCGGCAGAGAATGGACATGAAGTGCGTCTTATAGTATAGATCTTCGACTTCCGAATACACGCTGAATTTCATGGGTCTCCGCAGGTCCTGCTCTCATATTCTGCCGACGGGGTGTATCTGTTCTCAACTCTAGATGACCCAGAAAGTAGTGATGGTATTTCATCTTCATCGTCTTCCATTATTTCTCCGAATCTCAAACGCCGGAGACACCACCGCGAAACTCATTCCGCAGAGTCTTCTCCACTCACAGAAGGTCATGCCATGGATATCAATGAATGGTCAACGCATGCACCACAAGAAGATACAGATGACGATCAAGACGAGGATGAGAATGAAGACGAAGAGCGGCCAGAGTTTTATCCTTGGGTTGACACAGTGAGACCTCTTCGACGTTTTTCTGGAGCTCGAAACGTAGAAACCGTGAAAGATGGTACGAAGAAATTCGACTGTTTCTATCAACATCAATGTACTCAGACATTCTGCGCAGTCAACTTCCTTGGTCCCCGCGATGAATATGTCACATCGGGGTCTGACGATGGCAATTTCTTTGTATGGCACAAAAACACAGGGAGACTACACGGTCTATACGAAGGCGATGGTACTGTCAGAATGCTCGATATGCAATATCATGCTAATACCGCTGGTGTATAGGTAGTGTGGTGAACGTCATCGAAGGACACCCTCATCTTCCTCTCGTGGCAGTGAGCGGAATCGATTATACTATCAAGGTAAGGAATGCATTACACTCAGGCATATACACCGTTTCATCTTCCCAGCTGTTTGCACCTGTCAATGGTGAAAGCAAATTCTCTCGGATGTCTAATGCCGAGTCCATTATGGAGAAAAACCGTATGAACTTCCGCAGTAGCGGAATTCGGCGAAGAATGAATTTTATCGGGATGCTAGAAGCTTTGGGACAAGGAGAGGATATCAACGCCAACTGTGTCAATCAATGAGTACTCTATCATTTCTCTATGTGCGGCAATACTTTCGTTCGTTTATACCGCATATGCTGAGCTCCTGCGCTCATCAGATGTACTTCAGTATACGAATATCGAGCCTACATATGTCATGTGTGTATGGTGGAGAAAATATACTACGGTACATTGCTGCGATAGTGCTATATCGACACTCAATGTCCGACACTCAGGCTCCAATTCGAGTCTATGAGTTCATGGCAGGAGATGCAGGGGAAAGTTATTGATACGTTGGTGTTACAGGTTGCAGATCAACAGTGCTCGCAGTGGATGGTGACATTAATTCCTAGTCAGGAATCTTCAATCATGCAGACAAATGACTGGAAAAGCCCACGAAAAAACTGCTTTGCGAGTTAGGCAAAGGAAATGATCATGACGGTGTTTCGAAAGGATTCGAATGTTGAACAGGAGACTCGGAACGATTAATAGCAGTCCATCTTGGAAAAGATGATTGCCTGTTGCGGGTTCGATTCCTCTGTGCAGGAGCGCCTCCAGCATCCCTGTCGGTAGACCAGTCAACGATTCCTGACCCGGATGACCAGTTCCCTTGGTTACGGGCGATAGGATACTGAGACTGTCTGTGGGATGTTTGGGTTACTATGGTGAGTTTAGGGCGAAGGGGTCTGAGGGTCCGTCTGGGCAGTGCCAAATCTGGGGTCATAATAACACCCCGTACAAAGGATGGAGCATAACTCGTCCTTGCTGAAATCTTCTCTAATGTCGCTTGATGGATCACAGCTTCGCGAATGCTGCGTGCTGTCCCGGAGTCAATCGTTTGACTACTACGCGTTGTGCCATTTCGCGCAATCCGCTGATCCTCCTTTGGGTTTAACAAAGGTGTGAGCCTGCCCGGTGAAAGAGCGCAATACGGGTAATAGTTAGCCCCGAAGTGATCTGGGATAGAGAAGCGCCGGATATCCTCTTGTGTTGAAAATGGGTATTTCGAGCTCGGCACTGGAGACGGATGTACTATATTTTCTGCTGAATCAAGTCTCTTTTCTGTGTGATCCCACTGATCTTTAACCGTTTCGTGGCTAAATGCAACTTCAGGATGATCAGTACATAGTCCGTTATCGTCCCGGTGACATGTGTAACTTACGCAAGACCAACATTCCGCCTAAACCGTAGGGAACAAACTCCCCCAGCGTATTAGTGACAATCGCAGAAGGTACAAAGGTCAGCAATTCCAGCATCACAAGTGATATTGCTCTTAAGACTCTAATGTCGGCGACATACGGCAATAGTCGCCTATTGCCAAATCGCCGACGTGGGAGCAAAAACCATAGACGGATGATAACAAAAGTCTCCAGGAGAAAGTAGATAGAAGTCATAACCACCGACGTTGGGAAAAAGCTGCGCACATATCACGATCACCACGTTGTTATATTCAGCTAGTATGATGAGAACTGACTGTTTTCGTAAACAGAGCGCCGAGGTAGTACCAAGTTGGTCTACAGATCTGTATTGACCCATGGTGATTGGAACTGAGCTTGAGCGGGGAAACATATTCTTACTGGGTTACACCTCCAGCCAGCGCGGCGTTGGCAAACACGAAAACTAAAATGACCAATTTGTGTATCATCTCGGATGGAGCAGAACTTGTTACGCACCCAGTCCGATGAACATCCATATCAATGAGATTCTCAACTCCCATAGGTTCATCCCTAAGTCGCGAAGTGCAAGAAGAAGCGCAAACAAGCCCATCAAACGTGCGACGTCCAGCGACAGAAGACTCCAAACGACGAGGAAATCTTGAAAGGTGGGGAGTTCTAAGACTTAGGAACAAAGTCAGAACTCAGGATTGACTGACCACATAAATCTGTATGCTGATGAAATGACAGTAGAGAGCCGAAGCTGGTAAGACTGCCTGAATTGAACGAAACGAGAAGCATTGTGATAAGGATTTGTTGAGCATTGTCGCCCGATTCGGACTCCTCATCGGATGCAAGATCAACTTTCGAGCGAGGAGAGTGCGCAAAGTATTTGGACGTTTTGCTAGCATGAGAGAGACGTGTCAATGCTACTAACAACGACCACAATCTCACGAAAATCCTTTTCACATGCATGGAACGCACGAGAGCGAAAAATGAGGCGTAAAATACCCATCCGAGAAGGAAAGCGGACACGGGCTGACTACCATTCAGGAGCAATCGGATTCAGTACATCTTGTCCGGATTATTAGAAGTACAGACTCACTAATCTGGGTGCTTCATAAACTGTGCAGACCCTTGAGGGGTTTCAGGCGTTGCTAGCGACATATGTACTAGTTAGTCCAGGATGATACCTGACCTACAATGAATTGACGAGTGAAAAGAAGAAGACCGGGTCGAAGTTTTGAATCCGCAATCCACAGGACTCGGAGCGGGACTGGCCTCGCAGTTGTGAGGAGAAAGGACGAGAAGATAAAAATGAAGGCCTTTGCTTCCAATCCCTTCATATCATGACCGGTGTCAGGTGGGAAATTTAGCCAGACCTTACAAGTACCTCGTAACCAGGACAGCTATCCAAAGATGATCATACACCTTGTGATAAGTATGAATGTTTAGTGAAGCTAACTGCACCGAAAAAAGACGCTCTTGGCGGCTCAAGCTGAACGCTGACATCGCTTTTGGTATAGGACGTTATTGCATCATCGATTGTTCCCTGTTGGCAATGGGCATTGCAGAAGATTGATCATTGCAGACTGTCAGAGAAAGGGATCAATATCAGATACATATCATCAAGCAGTTGAACTCATACAACCGATTTGATCATGACATTCATTTTCTCAATGAATAATGAGTTGAACTGCAGTCTTTCATTGATGGACAGACAGAACAACTAGAGCTCTCAGGTGCAAACTTGTGCACATGTATGATATTCGTACCATCTCTATCATCTTGTGATCATACTATTTCTCCCCGGACCAACTCCAATCCAACGTACCGGCACCTTCAAAAAGCTTTCAATATATTCGACGTATGTTTTGCATTCTTGTGGCAGGCTTTGATAATCTGTAACAGATGCAATGGATGATTTCCACCCTGGGAGCTTCACGTATTCAACTTGGACTTTGGCAAGAATGTCAAGATCAGCTTCCAATTTGATATTTGAGTCAGTTCAATGATCGAAATTACAAGCAAGAGAATGTTTCTGACCAGGAAAACCAGGTAGTTCTTTGCCATCAACGAGATATTTGACGCCAATCTGAATTTCGTCCAAGTCGTCAAGAACGTCAAGTTTGGTGAGGTTGAGTGAGTCATAACCGTTGACTAGACTAGAATGTTTCATAACGACGAGGTCGAGCCATCCACATCTCCTTCTGCGACCTGTTGTGGTACCATACTCACGCCCGACCTCTTGTAGATGCACTCCAATGTCCTTGAAATTTGTGCAAGATAAGTGGACAGCATATATCGATCAATATGAAATATCAAACATTGAGCTGTTCTGTAGGAAATGGGCCACCGCCAACGCGAGTTGTGTATGCTTTGATGACTCCGATGGTATGCCCAATCAGCTTTGGGGGAATAGCAAGACCCGTACAGACACCTCCAATACCGGTTGAAGAAGATGTGACGAAGGGGTACGTTCCATAATCGATATCAAGCATAAGCGCATTTGCACCTTCGACAAGAACCTTCTTGCCACTGGATAGAGCTTGGTGGAGGAATACCACACTATCAATCACATAAGGGCGTAATCGTTCAGCCAGGACCTAGATTATACACTCAAATCGCATGCAGTATTTAAATCGTCAAAATCTCCGTACCTTGTAACGCTCAATTTCTCCTTCAGTGTCATATTCGAAGTTACCATAGCGTTTAAAGCGGCCTTCCACAAGCTTGCGGAACTTCGATGCAAAGGTTTCGTGGTCGAATAGATGATGAACGCGGAGACCCGAGCGGGAAGCCTTTCCTGAATAAGCTGGACCAATACCTTTCTTCGTGGTACCGATGCTGACAGCAAGCTAATGTTATTAGAGTTTTTGAGTTTGCCACGGATCCACTAACCTTGAGCCACCTAGCTCGACTTCCTTCAAGCCATCCACGATCTGATGGAAGTCGAAGACCAGTTGTGCACGGTCAGAGATGAAGAGTCGCTTCGAGCAGTCAAGGCCTATATTCGAAGGAATGATTGAAGTTTGTGCTGTAAGTCTCGGGCGAAAACCCACCTTGATTTTGAAGCGCATCTAGCTCCTGAAAAAATGAAGGCAGGTGCACGACAAGGCCTGAGCCAAGGAGACCCGTACATCGAGGGTTGACGAGGCCTGAGGAATTGTGTAAGAGGTGTTCAATCTCCCGCCACAGTTTTGCCAAACGTACCACTAGGCAGCAGATGGAACGCAAACGTCTTTTCTACTTGCTCGGGACCAATAGGAACGACGATAGTATGTCCGGCGTTATTTCCGCCAGCGCAGCGAGCACAGATGTCGAACTCAGCGGAAAGGATGTCTACAAGTTTGCCTTTGCCCTCGTCACCCCATTGAGCACCCAATACAACAGTGGCTTCGACAAAATCAGCATCAGGCGCATTTACCGTAGCATTTGTCGACGCACCGCTCATCAGGAGAACTTGTTGCTAACTCAAACCAGTAGTAGGATGTAGTATCGATAAGAGAAGCACAGACTTCGGAGTCATCATGAATTTTTAATCTTATCTATTTTGATGGTTTCCCACGGCATTCATCCGTTATTATTTACGACGACCATGGCTCGATTCGACTCCAAACCGCTCAATCCCTCGAAACTGAACAGAGCTGTTCAAAAGAATCCTGCGCTTTTTGGGATACCTTTTATCTTACTCATGGTTGCTGCTTCATATGGAATGTCGACTTTCACTCAGACTCGCTACGATTTACATGACCATAAGGTCAAGCAGGTGCGCTGTGGATTTTTGTGCCGGTCAGAATGTAGAACGACTCGATATCTGCAGATGACTAAGGCGCAGGAACTTGGACTAGACAAACAGAAAAAGAAGTTCGATATACGGGAGGAATATTTTGTGAGTGGGCGGAATTTGGATATAACTTGTTCGGAGCGGTTACGACGTGATTTCAGAAACTCAGTTCAAAAGCGGAAGACGATTGGGAACCCAAGAGAATTCAAAGACCGAAGGGTCTACCAGAGTGGGGTGTACCACCGACCGAACCTCCAGAATACAAAAAATCTTAAGTTGCTTTCATTTCAATCGTCTGTCCACACAATTAAGGATCATGCATTATGTATCACCGGCGACCGCAAGACGATACATACTCCCATAACACGCACTGTTAAGAACTGTCCAGAGGCTGTTCTGAACAGTGACACCATCACCATCTACATCATGCAAAACCTCCAATCCGTGTTCATTGGCGTGTATGTTGTGGCAATGTCAGGGCATGTTGTCATTCACGATGAACGTGAAGACGGACTCTCATCATTCGACACAATTGTAGACCTTTACAAGCATCGATCCTCATACCACAGAAATACAACATCGTTTAAAGTAAGAGATAAATCAAAGCTTCACTTCTTTCAATCCGTCTTTCCAGAACGTGAAGTAAGCTGACCAGGAGTCAATTTTGATTTAGAACCACGAAGGTGTAATCAGAGAACTTACGAGTAATTCCATCTTCCTATAAGTGAAAGTAAGTCAAGAGATCGATATGGGTCATATGGACCAGACATACCCTGTAATTTAGGAGGGCTACCATGCCATCGGGATTCATTCCTTCTCCGGTATACTGGGGTTAAGTGATATGAAGCTTGCTTTCGACTGAGAAAATAGAGAGGCTCTTACGAATTCATAATCTTTGAAGTTGGCGACAAGCTTCTTGGCAAAAGCGGCCGCACCCTTCTCAAAAGCCTCGACACGATCTGGGTGAGACTCTAGCAGGTGTGACTTTACTGCCTTCATGTAGCCCTGATACCGCAAGTAAGTATTCATGTCGGTTATTCGTGGCAGCACGTAACGAACCTTGAGGTATGTCAAGTAGGATTTCTTGTCGAATGAAGTGGATTGAAGGCGGAACGAGTGAACAACATTGTTGACCTGGGTCGCACCGTCTTCGAGGGCATCCTCTGCGTCTTCAGCAGAAGGGTTTGCACCTGTTCAGCAGAATATCGGGGTCAAACGCATCGAAAGGAGATGGAATTGGAACGGACCGATGTCGACATCAGCTCCAGCCTTGACAGTAATCAGTTGGCAATCGACTTCATAGACGATGTCGTCAACAAGTTTTCTAGACATAACACGGCGATAAATGTGAAATTGTGAACTAGTTGCATGTAGGAGCAAACTCACAGAGGGAAAGCATCGGAGAACATCTCATCTCCGGATAAGACATCACTGTAGAGTAACATGAGGGTCGAAGGTGCTGAAAGGCGGAGGATCTGGTTATCGGAGCAAGAGGTACAGTAGAGAAAGCAGATGAAGGTGTTTTGGGTCGCAAAAAAAAGCAGAGGCGCGATCGATATGCTTACGTGATGCTACGCACGTGGCCATCATCAGAAAAAATTTGTCCGGCCGAAAAAGCCGATGAAATGGACTACCAACCGGTCATTGTCAAAGTACATCCTCGACCATCCAACTTCAAATCTAGTCCTGAGGCAAGATATTGGCGACAATTCAAACATCCCGTATTCGTCAAGGAATACGCTCCAGTTACAGCAGTTCATTTTTCTCCAGCCAAACCACATCGATATGCCGTCACGGCAGCTACCAGAGTCCAGCTGTACGCACCTCGGACCCAGAAGGTCACAAAAACAATTTCTAGATTCAAGGATGTTGCCAGGAGTGGTAGCATACGCGCGGATGGAAAGCTACTCGTTGCTGGAGACGACACAGGTCTAATTCAAGTAGGGTTTTTTCTTGCAAACTTCTATGTACGCGGTCTGAAATCTGTAACCTAGGTTTTCGACATAAACTCACGAGCCATTCTCCGAACATTCGACTCGCACAAACAACCTGTCCATGTCACAAAATTCTCGTTCTTAGCCCCTACACAAATCCTTTCCTGCTCTGACGATACAACAGTCAGGATTTGGGATGTTCCTGCTCAATCTTGTATAACCACATTCACCTCTCATACCGATTATGTTCGTACCGGACAGCCTTCTACATCGAGTCCCCATCTCTATTTGACCGGTTCTTACGATGCTACTGTGCGTCTGTTCGATTCCAGGTCTGGTCAATGCGAGATGGTAATGAGTCCAGCAGGAGGCAGCAGTTCCAGCTCTGTGCCGGTAGAACAAGTCTTAATGTTCCCGTCAGGAACAGTCGCTGTATCCTCCGCAGGACCTATACTTCGTGTTTGGGATCTTGTCGCTGGGGGGCGCTGTCTACGAGCTTTGTCTAATCATCAGAAGACCGTCACAGCTCTAGCCTTCGATAGTACCGCAAGCCGATTGCTTTCTGGCGGACTTGATCAAATGGTTAAGGTGTACGACGTGAGTACGTACAAGGTTGCCCATACAATGAGATATCCAGCTCCAGTATTATGTTTAGCAGTCTCGGTATGCATTTTGAATTTCTTCACTACCGCACTGTCACTCACTTGGATATCTACTCTAGCCCGATGAAACACACATCGCCGCAGGAATGACTGATGGTACATTGTCTGTACGAAGACGAACCCCAAAAGCTTCGGAAGCCCAGTCTGACGCCTCCCTTGCTGCAACTATCCTCCGTTCTGGCACATTCGAAACTTTCCTTGGAGGTGCTATGCCCGCTATTGGACAAGGCACGATCAAGGGAAAGGTGAAAGCAAAACCTTTCGGTGACCTGAACGAATTCCGGATAGAGAGTCGGAGGGCAAAACGGCTGAAAAGCTACGACAAGCTTCTGAAAAACTTCAAATATTCCGCTGCACTGGACTCTGTGCTTCGCAAAGTGCGTGATGCAGTGTCACTTTTTCCGATTATCACATCCTGAACACTGTTTTCAGAATGTACCCCCAACTACAACATTTGCGTTGATACAGGAGTTGATTCATCGTGACGGGCTTCGAATTGCGCTAGCTGGTCGGGACGACGTGTTATTAGAACCTATTCTACGAGTGTTGGTCAAGTACGTCACAGATCCACGCTTTGGGGAGATGGTCTGTGATGTTGCAGGGCTTGTGATACGTGAGTTCTCTAGCGCGCACTCACATTAATCAGGAAGTCTGACTTGACCCTCAGAGATGTATACTCCTATCCTGGGCCAATCTCCATTGATCGACACTCTATTCCTACGGCTCCGCAAGAAGGTCCAGGCTGAACTGCGTTTCCAAAAAGAAATTCAAAGAACCAAAGGTGCCTTGGATATGATATTTTCAGCAGTAGCTTCGACGAATATTCCACCACGATGATATTTCAACATTGAGATAGTTTTAATAAGTAACGCTGATTTCACATAATCATTGTCATTGATCACCGGGCTCGAGTGCATGTATGAGTTCTTGAAGTATATCCTTTTGTGAAGGAGAGTCTTCATTGGCGGTATTCGGGTCATCCCCTACATTGTCGTGATATATCCGCAGAGTTTTCACGATGTCTTTCAGCGATAGACTTTTCCTTCTCAGCATTTGTGTTAAATGTCCGCGAATCTAAAGAATGAAAGTTGAGTGGATGAAGTGATTGAACGATTGAGACATACGCCATCATCTTCCATAGCGATCCATGCAAGGATGTAATCAACGATCTGAAGAGTGAAGAGTCCCCCGTCTAAGCGAAGGAGATACCAGGATTCTTCGTGTTCTTCTGACACTTCCTCGCCTTCTTCGGCTAGAGCCTGAATAAATATGGTTGGCGAAGAAGTTGGAGAGGAAACAAGTCGTTCACCTTCTTCTGGTTCTCTACTTCAGCGTCAACCACTTCAAGTCGAGAGAGTGCGTTTTCCCGAATATCCAAAAGTTTATCGACTTTTTCGTAGTTTTTTTCGACAAATTTGGCCAAAAGACGTATTCGTTCAGATGAATCTGAGGGTAGATTTGAAAATAAGGAAGATATAATTCCTAATATGTGTGAAGCGTCTTCTGATGCGGGTAGGAGAGCAGCTGCTTTGGTTTTCTTTGTTCCCTGGCAAGAAAGACTGTAAATATATGGGAAGGTGGGAACGGATAAACATACTTTGCCCATGAGAGCAGAGAACAAAGTTTTCAAGCCTGAAGCATCGACGAATGCTTGACAGGTCGCTGTACCTGCAGGTCCTGACATGGCATAATCCAGAGTTTTGATGGACCTTGACCGCGAGTCCATTTTCTCCCTATAAACATCTCAGCGTCATGGGAAATCATCCTAATCCGAAGAAGGGCTGACTTCATGAGCAAGACCATCAGGTCGGGACCTTCAGCCTCCACAAATAGAGCCTTATTAGTAGGCTCATTCATTGCAGAGCATAAAGAATCAAAAACGTTCTCCATGAACTCCAGTTCATCTGCGTCAACAGGATTTCTTCGGCGGTATTGCTGTAGGGAACATTAAGACATTTGCATTGTACGGGATATTGTATATATACTCACCGAGACAACCTTTAGTAGTACCTCTATACCATTTTTTCTTCCCAGCTCCAAACGGTTCGTCTGATTGTCTTGAAGAAGGATCGACAGCAACTCAGCTGCGTATCCTCTATTTTCGTCATTCTTCTTTGATTGGATTCGTTCGAGAAGCCAAGCAATAAGATTTGTTTTAGATACCAAGTCAGTAGCAAGAGAAGGGTTGAAGCCAATGATATTCTCGAAAAACCCTTTGTTTCACTGAATCAGACTGCATAGGAATGTAACTCAAATTATCTCACCTAGTATGTGAAATACACCCTGTCGGTCTGAATCTTCTTCTTCATTCAACCGTTTCAAATTACCGACAAGAAGGTCCAGTATGGAATTTTCCAACTAGATATGAAATCAGACGAGTTTGGGCCTTTCAACATTATGATCGCTCACCAACGCGTCAATGAGTAGTTTGAGAGCAGCGGCATTATCCTCATTCTCGTCTTCATCACCCTCCGCTTCCAAGCCGACATCTTCGTCAGTGAGTTCGTGAAATACTTCCACCACATCAATCACAATATCCATGTTCTCGTGACTGAGTAACCCGACGAGCAGCACAATGGTCCCAGAGCGTACAAGCTCAGAATACGCGAGTGAAGGCATTTGAGCCAATGGAAGGAGGGATTTCAGAGCACTGTCAAGGTCGGCCTCTGACTCGATAAATCTAATACTTGCATTTAGTTCTCGTCCTCGATGAGTGTCAGAATAATTGTCCTACTTTGACGGGTCGTTTGGATATTTAGAACGTTGATCTTGATTCTTGGTAATTGCACGTTCAAATTTGAGTAGGGTTCTCCGTATACCTGTTATTGTGAGTTCATCGGACTAGAAGAGCTTTACATTTAGCAACTTACATGTCAGATCACCGACACCAGCAGCATTCAGAACTCACCTCAGCCAGAGCCTCATCACCGGCGCGTTCGAATATATTCAAGATATCTTTCTGTTCACTTGTCAATCCACCACCGTAGAATCTTCCATCTTCATCCTCTTCCATGAAATAGTCTGCGTCTCCACCAGGGGCAAAATTCCGATCGTCGTCGTCGTCGATTGCGTCCTCCACTGTAGCACGCATCTGGTTCTTCGCTTCATCATTCGTTGAAGGGACTTGAGCATTGATAGCAGACACTTCCGGGTCCATTCTCATCTTCTTCAACATCTCCGGACTTGGATTGGCTGGCATCTTTCGTTTGTTCCCACTTGCAGGAAATTTTGGGACCTTGAAGCGTATTAGCCTGAGAGTAGCTTGAAGAAATAAGAATTCATGCCTTGAATAGACTGTCTATATCCATGGTGGTAGTAATTTGAAGGTATGGAGCTGGATCATGCACGAGTGCCGACTCATTGACGCGCGCGAAATCACACGTGATCTCATCCACGCCTCCCCATGAAATTTAAATTGAATTTCCCTTTGTCTTCTCACTTTCTTTGTTTCTGTCAGTATGAGTGGCAGACGCAACAATGTAAGAGGTCCCACCTCAGCTCTCACAGACTTTTTGAGGGTGAGTATCGAGATACAACATCTTGTCTGGTTTCCCACTGAGATTGCTATAGGAGCAAAATATCACAGCGACAACTGTAGCGGCTCGTGTTGCAACTCAGAATCAGCCTGTCGCAGGTCCTAGTACTGCACAGGCTAATCATGCATTTGATAATGCTGATAATGCACAAGAAGCTAGAGGATCAAGCAGAAGTCGAAGGCGTAGAACAGCAAACAGAGTAGGTTTCATCTGTTGTTGTATGCTGTATGTATTATTAAAGGCACTCTGTCAGGATTATGATTCAGATGATCTGGACGATCCGGAAGCCCCAGTTACAAAGAAGAGGAAGGCGAACAGCTCGGTAGCTAAAGACAAAGCAAAAAAATTGACCAAGAAAGATGACGATCACGAGGACGAGGACGAGGATAACGATCCATACACATTATTGTCAAAGATGGGAGCCAACCCTAGACCTGCAAACGGTAGCATCGAGAAATGCGCTGAATGCGATAAGGAATTTTCCGTGGTATGTTCTCTCCATCTTGCGTACTCAGGAGTTGTTGATCACAAAGAACGCAGAGTCAGTATACGATAGCAGCAGCTAATGGACCTGGTTATCTGTGTCATTCATGCGCCAAAAAGCTGGGGAATGATCCGTTCAAGAAGCCTACTGCTCCTAGAAAGCGAACGAAGGCGGCTGACAAACGCAATATCGTGTATTTTGAAGAGCGTCGTTTCCCGACCCTGGTATCCTTATGCATCAATGTTTGTTGTTCAAAATTTTCGATGGTCTTTTGATTCTTGCTGAATTTCAACTTCCAGATCGTCTCGACGCATATTGACGATATTGAAGCGTTCGGGGATATCGGTGCGTTGAACATGGAAGCCATTTCTAAGGCTATGTCCAAGAAACGTAGTCTGTACGTTTTCTTGCATTGAACTCCTCATTATAGATATACTCACGCGAAGCACATAATCAGTAACTCGGAGAATGTGAATCTATTCTACGGCGCAGGAAATACTTCACTTACCCTCTATGATGTGACAAGTGAGTTGTGTCACCTTCCGAAATGCATTCGATATATAGATACTCGCACATAGAGCTGTCCCCTGCTGCACTCATCACACTAGGGCATCTCAATCCTAATCTCACTAGTCTTCGTCTTGACTTCTGTGGATTGATATCTGACGAAGTCATCAACTCGTGGTGCACCTCGCTTCCCAATCTGGTGCAACTTGAGCTACTTGGCCCATTCCTCGTCCGTGCTCCGGCCTGGGTTGCATTTTTCAGATCCCACCCACAGTTGAACACTTTTCTCATCACACAAAGCCCGCGATTCAATCTCGAATGCCTCGACGCTCTGATCGACAGTAGTTCAAAGACGCTAACCAGGTTGGGCCTGAGGGAGGTCGGCTTGCTGTCTGATGATTTTCTGGAACCAATCGGGCTGTTATCAGGCCATCTTACTTATCTGGACATCAGCGAACCTTCCATTTCCTGCAGCAACACGGCAGTCATTAAACTTCTCAAAAAGGCGGGGTTTACACTTACGCACCTTAACCTGTCTGGGCACATCGGGCTCACTGATGAGGTACTTCAATGCGGTCTCCTTCCGCATGTCAACACCCTTGATCACCTCATGCTCTCAAATCTTCCCCTGCTCACTGACGAGGGCGTGGCTCGCTTCTTTTCGCAATGGTCCAATCCGCCTTTGACTTCGGTGGAATCGTCTCGCAATCCGGCATTATCGTCCAAATCTCTTACGGAATTGCTCAACCATTCCGGGGAAGGGTTACAATATTTGAATATCAACGGCTGGAAAGACGTCGGCGCGACCGCACTCGGGAACATAGCGACACAAGCCAGGAATCTACGAAGTATAGATCTTGGTTGGTGTCGCCAGGTTGACGATTTCATCATGAAATCCATATTGGATAGTTGCAAGAGTTGGCTCGCCGAAGTGAAAGTTTGGGGTTGCAACAAAGTTGAAGGCAAATGGGTTACTAGCGGGACACGAACCAAAGCAAAGGTTTCTGGCATTGAACGTGCACGTACTAGTTTTTAAGCATGTTTTGATTATGTCTTACATATATTTCTCTCTTTTCCACCTACACTATCATTCGCGCCACCTTGTAAACCTTCACCTCGCCCATATGTTAGTCCAGTCTGAGCAGCAGTGTGCATTGGTCAAGCAAGGTTCACTCTTCTACAATCATTTTCCATGTTACAAAAGTTATTCAGATGTTCTATCTTCTTGCAGTTGAGTTCTACTTCGGAGATTCCAATCTGCCTTACGACAAGTAACAACACGATCTCATCCTCGTCTTGACGTTCCTGACCTCTCGAATTCATAGGCATATGTGGAAGCTCCATACGAACTATCCTGGACATTGGGTGCCTATATCTGAAATAGCAACGTTTAAGAAGATGCAGCAATATGTTCAACGAAAAGACGGGCTGAGATGGATCGCCGAAAGCTTGAAGGCCAGTCAGCTTCTTGAGGTGGACAGGTCCTATACCAAAGTCAGACGGAAGACGGAGGTGAAGCAGCTCGAGGGCCAGTTCGAACGCTCTTTACATGTTGTGGGTCAATTCGCCTCAGTGTACCCAAGTAAATTCACTCGCTTTGAACCCAGGCTGGCTTTGGAACCACAGAAACCCCCGATCTTCATTCTCGAATCATCAAATTCTTCGAGAGTTACGCTCCTACGAACGAGGTCCGAATGCAAAGAACTCATCCCGACAAATTCTTTCGAGGATCGGTTTTTGTTGAATTCTGCAGTCTATCTGGTGTCGACGCCTTTTTGAATGCCAACCCGAAGCCGTTATGGAAAGGCGTTGAACTGATCATCATGCCCAAGACCGACTATATCGAGACGAAGAAGAAAGAGAAGGGTCTAGCTTCGGATACCGTGAAACCGGATATGGTGCGCACCTTCAACGCGTTCAGAATTCCTGTCAGTCGAGGCGGTCTAGCAGCCGAAGACAATCCATCTAAGCCAGTATGGTTCGAGCACCGGGGGAAGAAATTGACCGTCAACCGGAACGACAATGGAAACGGTTGGGTAGACCCAGAAAGTGTTCCGTTCCTACCTGGAAGTATGCTCGTGTTCGAAGGCGTCGGGACAAACAGTTTTTCTTGGAACGATATCAAGGTACATGCATTGCAGATCGACGATTCCTCTTTGACACCACTGACCCTTTTGCTCCCTTTTGAAGATTCCCTTGAAAGTCATTTACCATGGACGCATCCCCTTCATCACTCACACTGTCGGGCAGGATTTCGGCTTCATTGGCTTTAGCTGGCAGCTCACAGCTCAAGACATTCTGTTTGTACGATACTTGGTGCAGAGGATTGGCGGTCGCAAGATAAAGTGGTCTCGAGCACATAGTTGGTCATTTCTCCTTTCCCCATAACCCTTCCTAACTTTTCGCTTTCAATCGTCGCAATCGTCGCCATCAATCATATTTCTTCAAAACAGTTGAAGACGAAAGAGAATTGCAAATCCGTCGAGCTCAAAGCAAAGCGCGTGCTGCTTTACGTTATGCTGACAACTATCCTCTCCGTGCTCATAACTTTGGGCATGGTGCTAAGAGAGCCCGTAGGAGCAATGTGGGCAATGGGTACAAACCAGTACTGGTCCAACGGCGGGTTACTCGCAGTATGACCAAGGCGTTGGAGGATATCAAAGCTGACTTGAGTGAAGATGAACAAGATGAACTCGATATGACATCTCTGGAAGATCAGACTTCGTCGCTATGCCTCTACTCTGACGATCCACGCGATACCACCAGTAACGTGTCGACGTCCAAGAGAAAAGCTGAAAGCTCTGTAACACACGATTCTTCACCCCAGCGAAAACGTGTGCGGATGTTCTCACCTAGCGACAGTGATATAGCCGAAGAACTCGCAGTTTTCAAACTCCTAAGCGTAGAAGAGCCTCAACCACCTCAACCATCATCTACTGCCAGCGGGTCAGCAGGACCGCGGTCGAAGAAGGACTTGGTCAAAAGAAATTCTACACTCTCCGTTCGTACAAGCCGAGCAGACAAGGAAAACCAAGACATCGCAAATCAAAGGAACTTGCAATCGGACGACAAAGGCAAGAGAAAGCGGACGATTACGGTTGACAGTGACGGAGAGCGAGGTTCGAAAGGCCGGAAAGCTCTGAAACAGTCAGATGGCACCCATTTCCCCTGATAGTACACCACTTCTTTATACCTAGCTATACGAATACGTTGTTTTGTTCATTTGATAATCTGTTTTGTACCACTGGAACACGAGATACATGTAAAGCCTCATAAATTCAGCACCATTGGTACTGAGCAACTCTATCACAAATTAGGCCATGAAAGTCAAACCTAGATTACTACTGTCATCAACTTCCATCCCGCCCGCAGTGCTACCTCCTAGATGTCTCGCAAGCTTTCGATCTCTCTTCCTCTCTTTCTTCGCCAGCATCTTATTCAACCGCCTGTTCATCGGGTTACTCTTACCCATCGCCTGCAGCACATGCTCATCAGGAGGGGCATCATACGAGGGGATGAGGTGTGATTTGCGATGCCGTTTTGATTGACGTTGGTACGTTTTGGATTCTTCCTGTGCTTGTAGAGGGCCTGTTGATATCGAAGGGGAAGGAGAACGAGCACGTTTTCCTAGAGAGGTCCGTCTTGAAGCTAGCTCTGATGCGGAAATTGTTCTAAAGCACGAAAGAGAGGTCATCAGTCGTGTATATGATACACCTATGTGAAACCGACTCAACTCGTCGCCTTCCTGCATCCCATCATCCTCGTTCCTTTGACCAAAAGTCTCATTTGCATCCAAGGCCATTCCATCCTCGTCGTTCCCACCTTCTGTATCCATGTTCACATCCGGACTCCCATCAATCTGCTCACCGAATGCACCAGCATCAGCTGCACCGAACAACCCCTCCAACCGAAATGGTTCCGAGAACGAAGACAATATCTGTGCATGACCGACGTTCTCTGCTCCGGGTGCGATGATTTGTCCGGACTGGTCTTGGGCAGATGGATTTGGAGCGGCAGATGGACCAGGGATGGAAGATGCCATCGATGAAGGTATAGTTGACGGGATGGATGAAGGGTGGATCGTAGGTGGGATAGAGTAATACGGTATTTTTTGATGATTCCAGTCGGTTATGACTTGACGAGCGGCAGATGTCACATCGGGTGTTCCTCCCTAAGGAAGTTGTGGCATGAGTAAGACTGTACCAGGTATACAACTAGGTTGGTGTACCTTTAACAATCTGCCACTGCTGAGTGCAAGCATTGTTAGAAATTCCAGAGTATCGTTATAATCAGGCAGCGAATATATTTTGCGCATCGTTTCCTTGTCAGTTCGAATCAGAATTTCCTCCACTATGAGTACACGCAGACGGTCAGTAAGACCCGTCTTGAAAATCTAAAAAAGAAAACGACTTGCCCACAGCAATCGGGTCATCCACATCTTCGACCTTGACGACGTTTCGCAGCAGGACGCTTCCCTTCTTCTGACCTTTGAACTCTTCGTCGTCATCATCAAAAACGACGCCGGGCGAATCAACTATCCGCATCCCGCGTTCAAGCTGAACGGATTGAAGCTCTTTGGTGTGACCAGGCTGTGCAGCTACAGCACAGACCTACATACAGAGCGATAACGGTCAGATCTCTCATGATAGTGAGGGGGGAAAAACCAAGGCACCTTGTTTCTCTTCAAACTATTGATCAAGCTACTCTTGCCTACATTCGGATAACCAACAACACCGATCGTGACACTTCCTGATTTGGGTTTGTACGCCTTGAGGAGTTTTAAAAGTGAAGGTGCGGTTGAGGAAGATATGTTTGTTCGTTGATGCTGGGCAGAGGATGGAGATAAGAATGGTAAAGTGGGTGTATTGTGTCGCAGGTATTTGAGCCATGCTTGTGCGTTATCACGAGGGATGAGATCTGAGCGATAGCGATGGAATGAGGGACGTCTCGACGTGATTAATGGTTGATGGATACTTACCGACCTTGTTCAACACGAAAACTAATTTCTTCCCTTCACTCTCCCTTCTCCTCACTTCCTCCTCTACGAGCCGACTTCGACAACCCTCCGGATCCCTGGCATCCAATACAAGTATGATAATGTCTGCTTGATCGATGACTTTGTGTAGAGTTTTCAGGTAGTGTTTACGGATTTGTTCTTGAGTCTTTCCGGAACCCGAGGATGAAGCCTGGCTTTGTTCTGACGGGTGAGAAATGTCAGCCTCTGTGGCACTGTTCGCGAGCTGAGCTAGTGAGGATAGCGTAGGTTCTGAAGCCATGACAGAGTCGGGATCTGATTTATGGGCTGGAAATTTCTGCAAAAAGAGTAGTCAGGCATGAGTGGCGAGGAAGAATGATGGGGTGGAATGATGAAAGACACACATGTTGTGCACGTTGACGTAGCTCATTCCGTTGCTTTAAATCTGGAAGCTTTGGAATTCCAGGATCTTTCTTGAGTTCTGGGGAATGATTTTTGAGAGGCAACGAAAAGTCGAGATCGGAGGCTGCGTACTTGATCTCAATGGAACTTCAGATTTCCTATGCTCTTAGCAAAGAAAGTATTTCAGTCTATGTAGGAAGAAAAGATGAAGGAGATAGTACTCACTAGTTCTGCCCATTGGCATGATGGAGAAGAAAAGATCAAGGACGATGGTACAAGGACAATAAGGGTCGTGGGAAATTGAAAGCCCTCAGCCTCCAACTTGAGGACACAGTAGCAGCTTCATCAAATCCCTCATCTCTATGGATCATCCGATACACCTTCATCATGTTCTGCGAGTTTTATGCTGTCCAACATATATACAGCACTGCTCCATCGACATCTAGTCTAGAAATACTCGACAAATCCCCCAACAGTACCCCTGCTCAGGATGAAAACTCGCTTGCTCCTGCTCTTTGGCATTGCTGTGACACCTTATGCGCTGGCGTGTCCCCTCATTGTGTGTGATTCCTCCAGGATATATCCAAACGTTTTAGGCTCATCTTTTACTTCTCCAGATGTTCCCCTCCGCACTCAATAGCTCATACTCAGAAGCCAGTCTGATGGAGCGGTCGATGGACGCGACTCTTCTGCCCAAACTCCGAGCACGTACTTCCCCACCCCCGACGGTCAAAGTGTCTTTCCAAGACTGGGATCAGGAGTCCGGGGACACTAAAGATGCGTCCAAGATCAATCCCAACAGGAAAGAGCCCCATGATTCTGCTCCAAATTCCGTCTATGTTCCCTATGTTCCTGCTGAAATCAAACTCGCTCTTCAGACCCTCCTGAAAACTTTTCTGCGATCCTCGTCCGAGCTCGAGTTGGAGTATAAGAACGATTTCCCATACGATCTCAAATCTCTCCCGAAAGGCGGTTCTAATATGCTCGTCGATATCGGAGGCGACTCATACCATGTCCAGATCAATGAGCATTGGATAGCTGGGATCTACGACGCAGACTATTTCTCGGGAGAGTCCGTCTCCAGCTTGGTGGTTTACCCAGCTCACTTCATAGTAAATGGGATTCGGTGGATACCGATCCAGAACATTCAGAAAGGGAAGAAGAGATTTAGGGGAGGGTCTCAAAGCCCCGAGAGGTCAGCGAAGAAGATCAATACGGAGCGTCACGGTTGATCCTAGATCGACCGAAGCTCATTGGCGGGAATTAACTTCGGTTCGATCTCTACCATGAGCAAACGCGCGTCCTGGTCCAATGCTTGTGGCCAGTCTGACGGGATCTTTGGAGTCTCATGGACATCCTTCAGGTTGAGTAGTATTTATACAGTTTCGCCGTTCCTTTCGCGTTCTCTTTTCTAAAGCTGTCGTTCCACATATGTCATACAGCCTCTTCAAGCTTGAGTCTGCTTGGGTAGTAGTGGCTCTATCTTTCTGCTTCTCTTTGGAGCCTCCTCTATATAGTGGCTTTCTTCTTCGCTTTTAATTTAGCCTGCTGCCTTTTGATGCGTTCGCGATCTATATGTGTGATATCATCGATAGAAATTTTGGTTTCGCCACCAGAACATTCAAAGCTTGGAAAGTCTGGATTGTTCAGCAAGATTGTCTAGATTGAGAGCAGCTCGGACCCTCCTGCATCCTGGAGCTACGAGAGGCTACGAGTCTGACTCGGGAGACCAGTGGTATGATTGTTTGACAAACCCGCCCCTCAGCCTTAGTACGTGCTGATCTTCGTCCCAGTGTCGAGGTAAGAATAAAAACCCTCATCTGTATGTATCATCCGATGGATCCTGATGGATCCCGGCTACTACAGATGATGGTCTCAACTTCATCATGATAGAGTCTGCGGGTGTTACGCTATTGAAATGTATACTTACAGGGAGGAATTCCTCGTCTATTCATTCTACTTTCGCCCTGCCATCGACACCTAGTCTACTTGCTATTCACCCATACGTTGGAAGAGTCAATAACGTTCAACAATGCCCCCGTTCGGAAGGATGTTTGGCTTGCTACTGCCACTCCTCATTGAGACACCCTATGTGCTGGCGTGTCCTCTCGCTGTGCGTGACTCCGCTAGTGTATACCTAACACAGGTTGTATACTCACGTTTTGCTTCCCCAGATATTCCCCTCCGTACTCAATAGCTCATACTCAGAAGCCAGTTTGATGGAGCGGTCGATGGACCCGATTCTGCCCAAACTCCGAGCACGTAAAACCCCACCCCCGATGGTCGAAGTGACTTTCCAAGTCTGGAATAATAATGACATGAACGAAAATGCGCCCAAGATCAATCCCGACAAGGAAAAGTTCCATGATCCTGCTCCAAATTCCGTCTATGTTCCCTATGTTCCTGCTGAAATCAAACTCGCTCTTCAGACCCTCCTGAAAACTTTCCTGCGATCCTCGTCCGAGCTCGAGTTGGAGTATAAGAACGATTTCCCATACGATCTCAAATCTCTCCCGAAAGGCGGTTCTAATATGCTCGTCAACATCCGAGGCGACTTATTTCATGTCCAGATCAATGAGCATTGGATAGCTGGGCTCTACGACGCAGAGTATTCCGAAGATTTTGTCTCTAGCTTGGTGGTTTACCCAGCTTACTTCATCGTTGATGGAGTCCGCAGAGGAGCCCCAGAAGGTCGAACACCGCACGTACCAGATGGTGTCAAACAGCTTGTAGAAGACGTTATCCCAGAAGAATACAAGAAAAACCCTGATGCTAACCCTGGCAGCCACGGAATCTTCTTGAGCGAATTTTCCCCTTTCAAGCGTGCATATCTCGATTTCAAGAATGACTTTCCGGAAGGAGGTGACGAGACCACGTTCAGCTTCGTCTTTAAAAGTTTGAGGGGGACTGTTAGTGCGGAAGTTATAAATGGGTTTCGGTGGAGGGACAAGGAAAGCATACCAAGCCAGAACATTCAGCAAGGGAAGAAGAGAGTTAGGGAAGGGTCTCAAAGCCCCAAGAGGCCACTGGCAGCGAAGAAGACCAAGCTGGAGTCGTCGAACGTTATTCCTGACCCGGTACATCGACCGAAGCCCCTCGTTGAAGGGCATTAACCTCGGTTCGCCACGAGCAATCGCGCGTCCAGGCCAAAGGCTTGCGGCCAGTCTAACGGGATCTTCGGAATCTCATGGACATCCTTCACATTGAGTAGCATTCATACAGTTTCGCCGTTCCGTTCTCTTTTTAAAGCTATCGTCTCACATACAGCCTCTTCAAGCTTGGGTAGCACACGTTTTCTACTTTGTCCTCCAGTATTTATACATTTTCATCGTTCATTTCGCATTCTCTTTCATAAAATTATCGTCTCACATACGGCCTCTTCGAGCTTTAACATTGGCACTTGAGGCAGCTTGATCAGCGACTAGGCATGCACATTATCATCAGCGATACCAACGATGTAATCAGAGGCCCGGTAGTTCGTCAGTCATTGCATCCTGAAATGTGTTATACTATCAACGATTTCCGCTACGATATATGTATAACCTAACCTTCATTCACGACTTTTTGGCGTAGAAGCCACCGTTCAAAGAACTGCCCAGAAAACATAAACATACTAACGTACAGCAACCTTATCAATAAGGTTTGTGACGATTTTTCTTCAAATCCTTCTCCAGTTGACGAGCCTTGCGATGACCAATCTCTACAGGACGAATAGCAGTATCATCGGCCCTTCGAAGCTTAACAGGCCGATTACCCACGTATTTTCCTGGAGAAAGCCGCATGAGTATTTTCAACGATGAAAAAACAAAGAGTTCGCACCATCCATTTCTTTCCACGCCTTCAGGAAGTCTTCAGGATCAGAAAATGCTACAAATCCGTATTTGGCCTGATTCGAGTGGTAAATCACACATAATTCGCAAAAAGAACACAAAGTTCACCTTTTGACTCAATCTATCGCGGATAACTCGTGCTTTCTGGAACGAGGTGTACTTGTTGAACGCATTGGCCAAAACGTCATCTGAGACGTCATTACTGAGATCACCGACGAAAAGTCTGAACCAAGCTGCAAGAGCCGACATCAGACAGGCAGAAAGGCGTTATCGTTCAGGTCGACTCACAAGGATTCCACTCCAGCAACGTCTGATCTTCCCAAACTTTGCCTCCTCCTTTCCTCAGAACAGTGGTCCGCTTGCCACCTTTCGCTAGCTTCCCGCCGGAGCCACCTCGTTTATCGATCATCGCACCGGGAACATAAACACTTTGTTGAGCCAAGATACCGACATCGTATTCGTAAGCGTTGGCGGGAACCGGGGCACTGTGACCAGAAGAAGACCCAGCAGCGGGGTAGGAAGGGCCAGCGTAGGGCTTGTGATAAGGATTGTCGTATTGGTTGTAGTAGGAATTCGAGTAGTCCATGGTGAAAGATGGAGTCAAAAGGCGTACACAGTAACTGTAACGCCTTGTGACAAAACGAGAAAACGAGTTTTCAACTTCAGTTTTGATTGGTTGACGCAGCTATGCACAGGCGCTCGGGCCGAGGGCCTGCGCGAGCCGTTGCCGTTGCGAAAATTTGAGCAAACCGCAAAGGCCGAATCCTCAACTCCTCCTCAAGCCCAAGGTGAGTTACATTTTGTCCTCGACACGGTCTTCAGAAGCCCATCGTAGAGCGATGAACGAAGTTTGAATGAATATGTGCTGTTGTTCGCTGTGCAATGGGCTGGATTCGAATGAAGATAGTAGGATGGACTCATAGCTGACTTCATTTCAAGATGCCGTTCGTCAAAAAGATCAAGTCAGACGCCTACTTCTCTCGTTTCCAAGTCAAGTACCGCAGAAGAAGAGAGGGAAAGACTGATTGTGAGTTTCTCCCGAATCCTGAACTTCGATTGTAACTGATCTCGTTTATAGACTATGCCCGCAAGAGGCTCACCACCCAAGCTAAGAACAAGTAGTACGTCCACAATGGATACCTATATCCGTCCAATCCTCATATTGTATCAAGCAATGCTCCCAAGTATCGCCTCGTTGTGCGATTCACCAACAAGGACATCATTGTCCAGATCGCATATGCACGGTTACAGGGTGATTTCATTCTGGCCGCCGCACATTCGAAGGAGCTACCACGCTATGGCATCAACCATGGGCTGACTAACTGGACTGCTGGTATGAAACCTTGTCTTCTCTTAGATTTGCGTCTCTGATGAAGATATAGCCTATGCTACTGGTCTTCTATGCGCCCGCCGTGCATTGACCAAGCTTGGACTAGCTGACAAGTATCAGGGTGTCGCAGAGCCGGACGGTGAATTCACGGTGACCGAGGCGCTCGATGAGGAAGATGCCCCACGGCCGTTCAAGTGTTTCCTCGACGTCGGTCTGAAGCGCACTTCGACTGGTTCGCGTGTGTTCGGTGCTATGAAGGGTGCATCAGATGGGGGTATCTATATCCCCCATTCAGAAAAACGTTTCCCTGGGTACGACCCAGAGTCCAAGGAGCTCGATGCCGAGGTGTTGAAGAAGTACATATTCGGTGGACACGTTGCAGAGTACATGGAATCATTGGAAGAGGAGGATGACGAACGGTCAGTCAAATTTCTATTCAAGCTCTTCCTGATATTCAATGTAACTAATTCCATCTGATTGTCGATTAGTTTCAAGAAGCAGTTCTCGACATACCTCGCAGACGGCATTGGCTCTGAGGACATTGAGGAGATCTACACCAATGCATACGCAGCTATCCGCGAAGACCCCACCTTCAAGCCCACGGAAAAGACCAAGGACTGGAAAGCGGAGAGTAAAAAATACGCTACGCCCAGACTCACCCTCGCCCAGCGCAAGGAGAAAATCAATGCCAGGATCGAGGAGTTCCATGCAGGTGGTGGCGACGACGAGTAGAGGATTTTTCAGGTACCCTGCGTCTGGATTATGCTTCACATTGTTATATGTATATGTCTTCCTGCATGCCAACTATGATCGTCGTGATTCCATTGGAGACAACAAACAATTACTCGTTCAGTGCATTACCAATGACATATCGTACCCATTCTATCAAACCCTTTTGGGTGTTTGACGCTTTATACGTCTCTATAGAGGGATGTTTCGGGTCATCGTGGTTCAGTCGTGTTGCTGTACATATGATCTCGAACTTGTCACCAAAGGCTATCTCGAAATTTCTGCAACTACGATGAGAATGCAAAATGCAGGCATGAATGAGACAAAACATACAGGACGCAACCCTCCCAGCGCCCGACACATCGATTCAAGTCGACGAACCAAATTCCACCCATATCGTTACATATTCGCCGTCCTACTTCACTTATGCGTTCAAGGAAGAAGCGTTCAACCTCGTCTGAGAGTAGTTCGCAAAGTTGAGGCATAGAAGAAATAGAAACCGTTGCCTGCGCAAGATGAGCAGTCAAAGCAGATGGTGATACTAATGTCAACCGCAGATTGTGGCTACGTGCAAATGAATGAATCAGAAAGGTACTTTGGTCATAAAATTCTCAAATCTCACCGATTATCAATTCGGAGAGTACACACACCACTCAACGGAGGTGCCTCGTTATCGTCAATTATTTTGACTAGCTCACTGCCGATTTCTCCTACTGGATTGAAACGGAGTGTTGAGGGTATTCCTGCATCATTCAAAGCAGTTTGTACTATAATCAACTGCGACTGTATCCGTTCACAGAAGACTTGATACTGCAATTGGTCGATGACTGGCTGTAATACGTGTAGATTCGCTTGTGCTGGATCCGGAACGAAAGCGCCAATACTACTATGATTCGAAGAAGAATTGGTCCCAAGCCGTCGAGACCTGATGTGTGCATGTCGTCGTAGGAGAAGGGTGAGTAGATAGTGGTATATGAGATCGGATTTAGCTTGATTAGCAGGGTTTTGAGAAGATGATGTCCCCAACGAGAATGCATCGGCATCAACCTACAAGGCAAAATAAGCACAATGACCATTGACATCATCGTTACATACCAGTTCGAACTTGAGTTCCAAACCTTGTGTAACATCCACAAGCACAAGCCTTTCTGAAACCCGAGCAGATGCAGTAGGAAATGTTCCTGCTTCGTGAACCAGAATTGAAAAAATTTCCTGTTCGATGACCGCACGTTGAGCATCTCTCAAACGCTCATCTAGGGTAGGTGTGTGATCCTCAGGCGCTTTTTTGAGAGCGTTATGAGAATAGACCATATTGCCAGTTGCGTCTGGACTGCCAATAGAGACTCGAAGGCGAATACTAGAGCGTTGGGGTAGAACCAAAGAGTCTGTCTCAGAGATACTGTGAGCCATATGGGCGATGGCGCTTCTTCGAAAAATCGGAGGTGCTGTAAGTGCAAAGAAAATTCAGTAAGATCTCATCAGATGCAGGGTGAACATACATTCTTCAAGCCCATACGAAATCATGAAGTCCTTTGACGTCTTGTCTGCGCCTTTACCAGCGGCTGACCCCGGAGGAAGAGGCGCAGGGATGAGTCCCCAGTTGCCACGGCGTATTTTGAGCGCGTCAATCCAATATTTCTCATTCAGCAGCACTCCACGTTCCATTCTTGAAGCTACAGATTTGAAGAGATTAGCAGCTTTCCTTAAAGCTTCATCTTTCCCTCCTATAGCGAGCTGCGCGTCAAAAGCTCGCACAGAGATGATTGAAGGTGGTTTGGTGACTGAAGTAGCGGATAATGGAGGAAGGGACACCGGTGGTTGTTGGGGTTCCGGCGCAGCGATGGAATGTAAGATCGATGGTAATGAAGTAGATGAGGCATCTGAGGAAGTCAAGACAGATGATAGAAGATCTCTTGCCAGAGTCATTTCTCCTAACGCAATGCTGGTGATGCTCTAGTTCAGAAGTTGAGTGTCATCGTGCATGAATTACTCACTATAGTTGCGGCATGACCTCCATTTTCAGTTTATACAGCTCATCCTTGGTCATTGTGTGACCACCCTCGTCTTCGGCGGCAGCATCCTCGGGTTCGTCTGCTTGTTTGGTGGTTGTGTCCACAGAGGGAAGAACGCCAGCTTGCAGAGAACCGTCTTTCAGGCGTTCGAAGAAATCCAGCCCACGTTCCTCGAATATTCTTTGAAGATTTCTTCCAAGTACTTCAGCCGGAGTTTCCTTGCTGACAAGACTTGGTTAACGAGCAGAAGGTGAGGAGAACATAAGCCTACGGCTCATAGTGTAGGACGCCATCTGGAGCGATATCGAAAAGGACAGGAATTGGATCGCCGTTGTCATTCTTATATGGCCTTTCGAGAGAGAGCTTGGTTTGCTTCCAGCTGGGCTCGTTCATGTTGCTGGATAAGATAAGCGAAAGTGATAAGTCGGTGATAACATGCAAGTAATTTAGCCGCCGAAATATCAAGCTGAACACTTTCTCCGGACTCCCACCTTCTTTTGAGAGGATAAGCTATCCTTTCCCTCCTTTGGTCTTTTACTCGACCACATCACTCGGAATTTCTCTCCATTGGATCCTTGACCAGTACCGATATCTGATATCGGTCTGTCCTGAGTTTGGCCTCGCCAGAAAAGTACGCCGTGCTTCCTTTGGGACGTCAAAGGCGCTCTCACAATTCGTCTACGTAGACATATCTTGGGGCTTGGTTCACCATCTTCAACAACCATGGGATCCGCCGCCACATCTAGGTTACCGATGATGAAGAATCCATATTCAAGTCCTGCACCTCCTGTCACTTCTACAAAACGAAAGAAAGCAGACGATGATGAACTAAATGGGACCAGCAAGAAGCGCAACCGCGTGAGGTTGGTTATTGTCTACCCCCCACGCTTCCTAAACAGTCCACTAATTCTGTTTTGGCATAGCTTCAGTTGTTCAGAGTGTCACAGGAAAGTTGTATTTTTCGAGTCGAAGTCGGAGAACTAACATTCATTCCGCATCTTACAGGAGAAAACAGAAAGTACGCCAACTTCCCAGTATCAAACACTCCTTTGTGCTGATATTCCTCCCAGTGTGATCGTCAAATGCCTTGCTCGCATGTATGTCCCTTCACTGATAAAAGAAATTGCTTCGAATTCATTTGTCTGCTAGTGTATAGCGCGTAAAGTTCCCGAGCTCTGCAAAGCTTATACTCCAGGGAAATCAGACCAAGACCTCAGTCTTCGTATTGCTCGCTTGGAACAAATCATAGAACTGGCTCTGCCGCAGTTCTCTGACCTAGAATCTTCTACTTACAACATTCCAGAAAGGCATCGTTCCATGTCAATGACAGAAGAGGATGTAAACTCCCAGCAGGAGGATCACGATGCTAGCGGAGGGGCTTTTCAAAGCGGCAAGTGGTATGGAAATAGTGCATCAGGCAGTATTGCACCTGCGTCAGTGCTCGAGCAAGTCAGTTGATGGTGCTGTCTGAATATTGCTTCATCTCAATAATTCTCTAGCTTCAAAACGCTGTAATGCCTCCAAAAGAAGTTAGTTCATCGCCGTCTCATCAAATTACATTCCCTGAACCAGAATTCTCCTTAGGCTTCTATCAACAACACTATTCAACCTGTTGTACCCGTTCTAGAACCATCTGCAGCAGATAATCTAAGGACCTTGGTACAAGAATGTGGAGTTTCACCACACAAGATCCCAGAGATTCTTCAAGAACTACCTCCTCTGAGAACATCTGATGCACTCATCAATTACTATTTCACTTCACTGTACGGGTCCTATTCTTTCAGTGGATCTGAAACACGTTGACAAGAATGCCAGAAACTGGACGCGTTACGCCATATCCGAACCGGAATTCCGTTCAGCTTACACTGCAGTCTGCGCTCATGGCAGTCACGGCCTCAGTGCTACCAACCCTAATGATGTCCGGTTCCTCCCTCTTCTTTTCGTGGTGCTTGCTATCTCTGCCCGACTTGCACCTGAGGATTTGGCTGGAGATGCTCGTCAGAGAAGGTTAACATCCTTAAGATATTATTGGTCATGTAAGTACATATTCTTGTCCCGTTTCGAACATGTTCCTCACCGATGGCAGCGCGAAGATCTCTTTTGATCGCAGCTGCCATACAACCCGACTCCCTAGATATTGTCCTAACACGTCTACTTGTGAGCATACTCAGTTCACCGTTTAAATAATCCAATTGATTGCAAAACAGAGTGCTCGCTTTCTGACATTCGACCGACGTATCACCGAATGCTGGAGTCAGCTAGGTGCTGCTGTTCGAACTGCCGAGGCTTTGGGCTTACATCGTGATGGAGCCTCGATGGGGATGGAACCTGCTATAGTCGAATATCGTCGTCGAATATGGTAAATTCTGATTATATCCATCGTTAACGGTGTTCTCATCACTCTGCAGGTCGTATCTCTATCACGCAGACCGCTCATACGCTCTTGTCTTGGGCAGACCCCACTCTATACAAGATGACTACACTTCAACATTACCGCCTTCTAATATAGATGACGATTCTCCTGCCGCCCTCAAACAAGTACCTTCCCCTTTGTCAACCCCTACCCGCATGACATGTATCATTCTGCGCCACCAGCTAGCCAGTATTATAGGCCACATCGTCCACCACTTTCAGAAAGTCCGTTCCCCGAGCCATTATTCTGAAGTCTGCGTGCTGGACGATGAAATACTTCGTTACGTCACCAATCTACCTCCACATTATTCTCTCAATCCCGACACCTCGCTTGACGAGGAAAAACCTTACATTCCTGTCCATCGTTTCCTGCTAATCACAGAAATACTCTTTGTGAGGACTAGTCTCCATCGCCCATACATACTTCGTCGTCTGAGCTCAGATCGCTATGCGCGCTCACGAGCGGCTTGTTTCGAATCCGCGGTCAAGGATTTCCAGGTTCGCCAAGCATTTCGAGAGACGGCAACGGAAGAAGTACGCATCTCTTTGGGGAACGCATATAGAGAATTCCAAACTGCCATGATCAGTGGGATATACCTTGTCATTTATCCCAATGGCGAAGACGCAAATGCCATGCACACCATCCTCGATACATTCGTCGCTGATCACGATGGCCTACGGGAAATAGACGAAACCACGCGCAGAGAGCTCAAGACCATAGAATTTCTGAAAAGTAAAGCTCTAGAACGGGGCAAGCCGGATTCTACACCCATTAGTAACGGAGACGTCGCCAACGGTGCCCCGACGACACCTGACAATGCCGCGCAGCTGCTGCTGAACATTCACCGTTCACCTCCTGCGGTCGGTTCTCCGAAAGCACCATTTCCATCCTTATTCAATCTTGATGCAGAAAGAACTAATCCATTGGCACTATATAACTACAATGGCAGCAGTGCTGGGACAACTCAGCATCTGACGCAATCAGCTGCATATCAACGTCTGCAACATCCAGCAGAATACTCTCCTGCTGCTTCATCTAGTCCCGCTGCAGAAGAATCTGAATCAACTGCTCAGATTTTATTTGATCACTGGTACAACACGGTCAGCAACGCACCTTTGGAGAGTCTCAATGCCCCTTTGGCTTGGGGAGGTCAAGGTGGAGCAGACCTCTCGGGATGGGCAGCGCAAGCTGCCGCAGGATCATCGGTTCAGCAGTTAACTGGGGCTGTGAACGGGGCGGTTAATGGCTCGGAAAACCAAGATTGGAGCTTTTATTGGGAGGAGTTAGTCAACCAAATACCGCAAGCTATGCCCCAAGCTCGAACTGAGTAATTTACTGAACGATTCTCTCTACGATCACTAGTGACTATATCTACGTGTATCCAAGTACTTGATGTAAGCTGGAGTTGATTTGTGTACTTACTTACTATTAGTATCCGTTCCTGGCGTCTTCTTCTCTAACCTTATTGAACATGAGCAACAGTTCCCACCACTGGAGCGTTGACTTCCTCCGTCATGAGCATTCTAACGCAGCGTCGAAACGCGTATTGATAATCTTAAATCAACCTTTCTCTTTTGCTCTCTTGCAACGTCTCTGGAATTCCACATGCTGGCACTGTTGCGCCGATGGTGGAGCTAACCGATTACTGGATACGCTGCGTCAGCAAAGTTTGGATGAATCTTCGTACGAATAACACTCGATCCAGTGATGTTTTATTATGAATATCATCGCCAGTTATCTTCCCGACTTGGTCAAAGGCGATCTTGATTCTCTGCGGCCAGATGTACGCAAGTACTATGAATCCAAAGTCTGTCCCTCTATCGCCTGAAAATCGTGCTACCAACATTCTTACGCGGCCTCCAGGGTGTCATGGTGGAGGAAGATGACGATCAGGACTCTACAGATTTCATGAAATGCGTTTCTGCAATCATAGAGAGAGAGAAGAAAGTTGAAGGAATCAGTGTACGTCGAGGTTTCTCAGCGATCTGCGCAATTACAGACAGCGATGTTTACAGCAATACGAAATCGTTGTTCTTGGAGGATTAGCAGGACGTCTTGACCAGACGGTCCATACACTTTCCTATCTGCATAAACTTCGTAAAGTTCGTGAACGTGTATACGTCGCGACTGATGATAACATATGTTGGGTGCTCGATAGCGTAGGATCTATTCGGACTTCCTTCCTTCCAGGTGCTCATCGACAGTTTTTGCTCAGGGGGAACATGTCATAGAAATAGACCACACAATTCTCGGTGTTACATGTGGGCTTCTACCTGTCGGTATCGAAAGCACCATTCTCTCGACCTCTGGATTACGATGGAATCTTGGTAGGTCTTTGTGAATGCTTGCTCGTCGATTATTTCTGTATACTGAATACGGCACCCGAAGCCAACCATCCCTCTTCTTTTGACGGTCTTGTTTCATCTTCCAATCATTTAGTTCCTAGCGAGAATGTTTGGGTGAGGACCTCCAGTCCTATACTGTGGACTGTGGAGTTGCGAAACGGCTGGTTCGAGAATTCATGAGTTCTTGGATGGAGAAGGCTTTTCGGAACGATGGAGCTTCTGCGCGACTGATTTGTACAACGTTGGTAGAAGAATTGAACAAACTACAACGTATGCTCTTATTTCTGACAAGATCATCTAGCTCAAGGCTATGATAACGAGGACAAAAACTACACTGAATTTGGTACCGAATGCTTGACTCCAACCGCTATGAGCACCATTCCCGTTCTGATTCTGATAAGCTGCAAATGCCGTTCCAGTTGCATACGCACTTGTTGTCGTCGGTGACGATGGGATTGCAATCGTCGGAGTAGCCTGTCTTTCAATACTGGTAGCGCTCATTCTCGCCTTGCGCATTCTTGTATAGCTGGTGCTGGAAGTTGATTCGCTGGCGATGCCCATGATTCTGACGGAAGGGCTGGAAGTTGCTATCGCTGTGCTAGTCGGGGCAGCCAACGTGCCCAAACCCCAAGGAATAGCGTCTCCATTAGGCTGAGTAGAATTCATCGGCGAGGATGATTCTCCGGAAGGCGAGGCAATCTAGAGACAGTTGAGATCGTAAGTTGAACATGAAGGGCAGTGTGAAATAGAGAGTTTACCGTGAAACGAGTAGTCCATTTGGAATTTGTCGTGTCGTTTCCATTCGTGAACTACTCGGATGATGTATGTTTCATGCTTGATACGGGACGCGAAACGCTTAAGGTTATACCACGTACCTGGTAAAAATATATCGCCGAGTAAGGATCCACATCGGGACATGTCCAGTTCAAGGGAGAAAGGGTACTATCTGAGCCATCCAAACCGCTGGCAACTGTGGTTACGAGTTGCATCTGGGTGTTGGAACCGGACATGAGTGCTTTGAAAAAAAAGAAAATTGAGGACCCCGAAATCAGCGAGAGCTAGATGGCAGCGTCGCTCACAGATAGAGAAATTTGACCAATCCTCGCCCGTCTCCCACTGGATTGTACAAGGCGATCCCGCGTTGAACTTGTCGCCGGGGCCTGGTGCGGTGGGAGTTATACCGTCGCTCGCGACAACGATCGAAGCATGAAGCATAAGAGCGAGATAGATGAAGTGATGCATTATCTCCAGGATGTAGCAAGGCCAATATCTAGTAGAGATGTGTTGTCGGTACCAGACCGATGGTGAACGAGTTGTTGAAAAATCAAAATCGAGGAAGCGCCGTTTTATAGGGGCGAGAATTAGACGCCGAGTATGAGGTAAGGATTTTCCCGTTTTGGTATGCAGTTCAGCAGCTGCAACGGCCCTTCTCTTTCCACTCGTCATGCAGACTATCAATCGTTTTCTCTACGGGCCTACTCCAGAGGAAAAGGTCCGTGCATGGCAAGCAAAACTTCGACAAGAAAGTCGTAAGCTAGATAGGGATATGAGGCAGGTTGGATCAGAAGTACTCGTCAACTCTACGAATGCTTAAAGTTTATATCAGCTAGAGGTGGAAACCAGTAAAGCAAGAACAACTGTGAAACAGTTGGCGAAGAAAGGCGATGTGAAATCTGCACGTATCTTGGCTCGAGAGGTTGTTAGGTCACAGCGGCAAAAGGACCGTTTGTCTGTGAGCAAGGCGAGATTGGGGTCAATTGGGACGCAGCTACAGCATCAAATGGGTACGTGCTTGTATTCGTGGATAGTTGAAACATGCTAACATTATCCCTCAAAAGCCATGGCGAAGGTGACCGGCTCACTTCAGAAATCGACTGAGATCATGAAGCTATCGAACTCGCTTGTTAAATTGCCTCAAATCAGTCAATCTATGCGAGAAATGAGTATGGAAATGACAAAGGTATAGCAAAAGACTTTCAATTCTTGCAAGGTGTCAACATGATTTTCATTAGGCTGGTATTCTGGAGGAGATGATGGAAGACACACTAGCATTGGATGATGACGAGGAACTGGAAGAAGAAGCTGATGCTGAGGTGGACCAAGTCCTGTTCCAGCTAACTGATGGAAAGTTAGGGCAGGCAGGTAGCGTGAGCGCTGAACTTCCAGTATGGTTTCCCTCTTCATCTCCAAGTATGATTACTAAAGTTTACTTTTCATAGTCAACGGAGCAGTCAGTGGAGGATGAAGAAATAGAGCGGAACCTGGAGAAATACCGGGAACAGTTGAATGGCATACTGAGCGGATGAATTTAACTGTACATGCTGCACCTCTTCTTGGTTTTTTATACGGAATACCTTAGCGTCGAATAATATCTATTTGAGAATAACGAGCTGTGAGTCGTAACTTGAAAGGTACTTGGGTGTAAAGGCCGAAAGCGCCGAAATTAACTCCGAATAAGCCGAACTGCGTCATTTCCCACGCATGGGTTTTTCGGAAGGACCGGAATCTGGCTAACACCCAACTTCAAACTTTCATCACTCTCTTTATCCCTAAAAAATGCTGCCTTCAAGATCAATAGCAGGTATTGCGCAGGGCGCATTCAAGCGCTCTCAAGTTCGTCGTTATTTTTGTCTCAATATCCCACTATTGACTCTTTGTAGGCTATTAGACGTTACGCTTCTGCCTCTCCGACAGCAGCTTTCGCTGGTCAAAAGGGTAGCAATGTATGTGCTCGGTTCTGTCTCAAATGGTCAACCTACCAATTGAATTCATGTAGGGAAAATACACTGTCACTCTTATTCCTGGAGATGGTACGAAGGTCTTGAATAATGAAAGTGACGGTCCTGACTTTTCGCGAAGGTATTGGTCCTGAAATCAGCGAGGCTGTCAAGGATATCTACGCCGCCGCGGGCGTGCGTCCTCTCTTTGCTCCAACGCTGTATGCTCTTATCAATTCACTCACCAGGTGCCAATCCAATGGGAAGAAGTCAGTGTGACACCCATACTGAAAGGAGGAAAAACCGTGATTCCTGATAGTGCCATCGAATCAGTGAAGCGTAACACGGTCGCCTTGAAAGGTGCGAAGGTCAATAGTATGAAATGAATGTTTTCTGAAATTACTGTGTCTCCAGGACCCTTGGCTACACCCAGTAAGCCGACCTCTTCTCCCTTATCCTACAGAATACTCAATTGGCCGTGAACAGTCGGAAAAGGACATGTTTCCTTGAACTTAACTCTCCGTCGCACCTTCAACTTGTTTGCCAACGTAAGACCTTGTATCTCGATTGCGGGCTTCAAGACGCCATACGATGATGTCAATACTGTTCTCATTCGTGAAAACACTGAAGGAGAGTATTCTGGGATCGAACACGAGGTATTTCAATGTTCCAACACGTTCTATTGTTACAAAAGACTTAACATCGCGTTCAGGTCGTTAACGGTGTCGTGCAATCCATCAAACTCATTACTTGGGAAGCCTCCGAACGTGTCGCGCGTTACGCCTTCCACTACGCGCAATCACAAGGCAGAAATCGTGTCACTGCTGTGCACAAAGCCAATATCATGTACGCATGGATACGATATTCTGTCTATCGCTGTTCTCAAACTTCTCTTCAGGAAAATGTCTGATGGGATGTTCTTGTCGGCTTGCCGAGAAGTTTCTAAGGATTTCCCCGGTATCCAGTACGACGAAGATCTTTTGGATCGTGTTTGTCTCCAGGTAATCTCAAGAGTCTCCTGTACTCGATTTCGATGCCAACCCCTATACTCTGTAGATTGTTCAAAACCCCAAGCCTTATGCTGACCGTGTCATGGTGATGCCCAACCTGTATGGTGACATCCTTTCTGATATGTGTGCTGGCCTCATTGGTGGATTGGGTCTTACACCTTCTGGAAACATTGGCCGTGTGAGTACATACACCATGATTTCAAGTAACATCGATATTAACAGCGTCGTTGCTGAAGGACGCGTCCATCTTCGAAGCTGTGCATGGATCAGCTCCTGACATTGCTGGTAGGCTACATCCATTGTTCTATTCGGTGTTGACATTGCGATAATGACCATAAACAAACAAGGCAAAGGATTGGCTAATCCCACAGCCCTTCTGCTGTCGTCTTTGATGATGTTGAGGTACGATTCGTCCGTCCGCGCGCGCGGTTATACTGATTGTCCCCGTATCAGACACATGAACCTTGACGAGTACGCTGCTAAAATCGAGAAAGCGGCACTAACGGTACGCGTTTAGATTCGTGATGCGGCGCAGTCAGATATCCTAACCATTATCCTCAGACAATTGCGGAAGGCAAAGCTATCACGGGTGATCTGGGGGGAAAGGCTTCCACTAGAGAATACACTAAAGCTATTATTCAGAAGCTGTAATGACAAGTATATAGCACTTGTGACTTAGTGTAAAGTAACGTAGAGCTGTCGCGATTTTGTTGAATCGTGCGGAAGGGTAATTATATGTCATTCCCGTATTGTCTCGTATTGTGCGCTTTTTTGGATGCCGCAGTTATACCAATGAGTGTGGGAAAAATCTCATTGATGGTGTTGCGTCTCCAACGACATAACTTCACTCTTACATTCCTCAACCGATAAGCTCCCAGCATTCCTTCCCTCACAAGCCCTACAGGGCAAAGCCAACCAAATTCCTACATTGTAACCAACTTAAAGGTATGTTGGTAGTTGAGCATCTTTATCTCTTGTTCACTGAGCGTCATCAACCTCAGAAATTCCAAAAGCGCAAAAAAACGTCGAAAAACCTATCTCATCTCATTTTTTCTCTTCACGAACGACATGACCGACGAAGTCACGCCTCAAGCTCACCTTCCTGCGAAGAAGGACGACAAGAAACCCACTTCTTCATCCAACAATCGTAATGTCAAGCGGAATGTTTCAAATTCCGCAAGCTCTAAATCAACTGGCAATACGAACAATAGCCAGGGAAATCCTCGACCTGCATCCAGGGGCAGCAACAAGAAGACCGCTCAGGCCACAGAGTCTGGTTCCGAGTCCGCTACTCGTAAGGGCTCAGACACCGGTAAAAAACCTGAGCAGCAGCAACGCAAGAGTAGCGGTGCTGGGAATCGTCAGCAGGGCCATCGCAAAGCCTCTGCCTCTCAGGCCGGCCGACGGGATGCGAAATCTTCCCCTGCTCCTCCTCAGAACAAGGAATCGAGTGACGCACTTTCTTCCCTCCAGCGGGTAATAGCCGATCTTAAAACTACCTCACCCCAGCCTCCCGCTAACAATAACACCGGCTCCATGGGTATTGCTGCGACCTCTAACCTTCCGGTCAACGCCCCCGTCTTCCAACCAGGCAGCACGTACGCTGGTATGGCCGGTAATCTTGACCCCAAACACCGCAAAGTTCAGTCTCTCGGCGCTTCGGGTCTGTCCGGCAATTTCAACTCTTTTTCTCCCAATCTTGGCTCGATGATGGAAGATGCTGAAGACGCATCTGGCATGTCTCTCGAGGAAGGTGAAATTCCGAGTAATTTCTATACGTCTCCTGGACATCAAATGCGTTCTCAATCCCAAAGCTTCACTGCCCCTCGATTCGCCGCGTTGGCTGCGCAACAGGAGCAGAGTGACCAGATTGGTCCATCCGGTCGTCCTCAGCTCGCTCCTAACTTCATGTTCGGCGGCGGTGCAAAGAAACAATCACGTACCGGAGCTATGGGGCCTCCCATCAACGAAGACATCGGCTTCCAATTCCCTCAGCAGCAACCGAATTACGCATCGGACATGCCTGCACATGAGTCTGCTCATAAGAAGTCGGATAGTGCAGAAATTACGGGCATAATGGCCGAACAGGTACTATCTTGCTTATCTTATGTTTATAATATAGCTGAATCTGTGTTTAGATTGCACTTCAGAATCAGATTGAGTTACTTCAACAGCAGCAACAAGCGTTGTACCAACAACAACTTGCTTCGAATCAAGTTTTGTCCTTCCAAACCCCTGGTCTTGTTCCTAACCGTCACCGGCGTGTACAAAGTACTGCACCGGGAGTAGGGGCTGGAGCATCTTACAATCCGCCACAAAACTCTTTGGGTCAATTCAACAATCTTGGTAGTCTGGGTCTCGGCCTTGACGGTCAGAATCAAGGCATCCCTAGAGGACATGGTCGTCGACACAGTGTAAACGTCGTAAACAAGTCTGGCCCCGGCGCTTCCATCAGTGGTTTCAATGTTAACGATGGCTTTGACGATGGTTTCGTTCCACCTTCCAATTTCAACGGCCATTCTCGCCAGGTGTCCCGCGCTGATAATAGTTGGCGCATCAGTAAGTAGAGCGATGGATTTGCTGTCATAGTTCTTTCTCAACTTACTTTCCCCCGTAGATGGCGGTGTTGGCGGTATTCAAAACACTCCATTCACTTCAGACCTTGCACAAGCTCAGGCACAACTCCAGAGTTTGCAGCAATTCCGTGCTGCAGCTGGAGGGCATCACCAAAAGATGGCGTCGTTCAGCTTTCCAAACATGTTGCCCAACATGATGGCCGCGAACATGATGGGCATGGGCCTTGGAGGTATCAATCTACTTCAACAACAACAACAACAATTCCAGTCTCAGCTACAACAGCAATCTAATCAACCACAGCGTAAATCTCTATTCGCTCCCTACCTCCCTCAGGCGTCACTCCCTCCCCTTCTCGCTGCTGGCAAGCTTGTTGTCGGCATTCTTCGTGTAAATAAACGAAACAGGTCAGATGCGTATGTTGCGACCGAAGTACTGGATGCGGACATCTACATCTGTGGTTCCAAAGATAGGAATCGTGCCTTGGAAGGTGACATTGTTGCTGTTGAGTTGCTTGATGTCGATGAAGTGTGGGGCACGAAGAAAGAAAAAGAAGAAAAAAAGAGGAAGAAGGAAGAGAACGCCGCTTACGACGTCAAATCTACCGCTGGTCGCAAGGACGACAAAAAGAAAGATGATGTTGAGGTCGAAGGTCAAGGCTTACTTCTCTTTGAGGATGAAGAGTAATTGTCGTCTTACTTTCTTAATTCGTCTGGCACTAATAAATGTTTCAGAGTCACAGACGACGTGAAACCCCAGTTCGCTGGCCATGTCGTTGCTGTGGTAGAACGTATGCCTGGCCAATTGTTCTCTGGAACCCTCGGTCTTCTACGTCCTTCCTCTGCCGCTACCAAGGAAAAGCAAGAGGCTGAACGTCGCGAACGTGAAGGAGACAAAGGCGATGAGCCCAGGCGTGCACCTATTGAACGTCCTAAAATTGTCTGGTTCAAGCCCACTGATAAGCGAGTTCCGCTTATCGCTATCCCCACCGAGCAGGCACCCCCTGATTTCGTACAGAACTCGGATGCCTATGTGAACAAGCTCTTCGTTGCTTGTATCAAGCGCCACGCAAGTCATTTGTCCTAATTACTTGTACCGAAGTAACTGATCAGCGTGCATTTGATAGCCCATTAGTTCTTTACATCCTTTCGGTACTCTGGTCGAGGAACTCGGCCCCATTGGTGATATTGAAGTGGAAACTAGTGCACTTTTGAAAGACTGTAATTTCCCAACCGAAGATTTCACTGAGAACGTTTTGAAATGTCTACCGCCAATACCTTGGACGTAAGTGCAATCATGTCATGTCGCAGAGTCTCTCTAACAGCGTCTCGAATCCATACAGTATTCCCGAACACGAATTCGAGGTCCGAAAAGACCTTCGTGAAACTCGGGTCTTCACCATTGATCCTGCTACCGCCAAAGATTTGGATGATGCGTTATCCATCAAGCTGACTGAAGATGGAAATTACGAAGTCGGCGTCCACATTACCGATGTCTCCTACTTCGTCAAAACAAATACTGCTTTGGATCGGGACGCTCGCAAACGGGCTACCAGTGTTTACCTCGTTCAACGCTCCGTCCCTATGCTTCCTCCTGCTCTCAGTGAACAGCTTTGCAGCCTTGTCCCTGGTCATGATCGCCTGGCTTTCTCTGTTGTCTTCACCCTCAGTAAGGATGCTAAACTCATCAATAAATGGTTTGGAAAGACTATCATTCGGTATGTTTCATTTTGTGATGACCTTGACCCTCAACCAATACGCTTCCCTATAATCGTAGAACTGCTACTCAACTTTCGTATGAAGACGCTCAAAATGTCATTGAAGGCAAAACACTCGGCGAGGTTCCCGTCACTCCTGAGCATAATGCTATTGACATCGAACACGATATCAAAATTCTGCATGGCCTTGCGAAGAAGTTGCGCCAAGAGCGATATAACAACGGCGCTTTGGTGTTAGAATCTCTTCAGTTGCAATTCAAGCTGGATGACACTGGAATTCCAATTGACTGCTGGCAACGTGAGCGAAATGACGCTCAAGAATTGATTGAAGAGGTAAATTCGGAGACACTTACCAATTTTCAACACACTAAGATACTTGATTTCAGTTCATGCTTCTCACCAACTTGTCGGTCGCTCAACATGTCGCCGTTCATTTACCAGAGCAAGCCTTGCTTCGTCGGCATGATAATCCCCTTGAACGACGCCTTGTAAGTCCTTTTACATCACTTTCCTTCCGTCTGCATAGATAACATTCCCTCATCATAGAACACATTTTTGGAACGTGCCGAGCGCCTTGGCTATCAAATGGATACTTCGAGCTCCGGCGCCATGATGCGCTCCTTCGACAGCATACGTGATCCCACTGCCAGAAGATTGTTGGAACTGCTATCTTTCAAAGCTACTCAACGTGCGAAGTACTTCTGTAGCGGAATGCTCGATATCGCCAAATACCAGCATTATGCCTTGAACGTTCCTTTGTACACCCACTTCACTTCACCATTACGACGATATGCTGATCTCCTTGTTCATCGTCAACTCGAGTCAATCCTTCAAGGAGGGGGTCAGTCATTCATTCTGTACCGCGTACATGTTGCTTACTACAGTTCTCCTTAGCTGATCCTAAATTCGTCATGGATCGTGATGCTGTGGCTAAGGTAGCCCAGCAATGTAACATGTAGGAGAAATTGCTACCGCACGTTTTCACTGGCTTATCTTTCCATGTAGCAAACGGGACTGTGCTTCTCTGGCACAGGAGCAATCGACGCACCTATACTTATGTGTGCTCATTTCTGACCTCACACAACGCTATGGTCCTGTTATTCGTCAAGCCAAAGTTGTCAACGTGCTAGACGCTGCCTTCGACGTTCTTGTTCCCGAGTTTGGAATCGAAAAGCGTGTTCATGTTGACCAAATGCCGATCGACGTAAGTTTACTCATTCTTGTGATTTTTTACTAAACCATAATCTAAAACACATCCCAACCCGACCAGAATCATGTCTACGACGAACACACGCATACACTTCAGATCTATTGGTCGAACAAAGATGTGATAACCTGGTTGGCTGAAAACAGTGACGACGAACATTTGAGGAAAATCAAACAAAATGCTGAGCAACACGCGCTCAAGATGGAAGTCACCTCCCGATCAGTCCATGACGAAAAAGCTCTGTTCGATGAGGACGATGCTGAAGAGGATGAGGTTATTCTTGGTCGTGCCAACCAATCTGCAGAGCCAGAGACGTCAAAGCAGAGGCTGTTGTCGATCGCTAAGCCTGCGCCTGTTTTCGAGGGCCTTAGAAATGGACCTTCTGGTCACAAGATTCAAGACATTCGTGAATTGATGACTGTCCCTGTTAGTATTCTATGTCCTTGTATGCTCTCTGGGTATTAATTTGCTTTTTAGGTCATCGTCACCGCTGACTTGACCAAGAGTCCTCCTGTCATAAAGGTGTATAGTGTGAACCCTTATGCGGAGCACAAGAATTGAAGCCTGAGCAGCCTTGCCGCTCCTCGATAATGTCCTCCTGAACCTTGTATTTTTACCTATAGTCCTTCAAATTTGTCTGACTTCATTCTTTCACTGTCCTCTCTCCTTATCCGCAATCACTTTGATCAGGTTCATGCTCTTGGGCTGTTCTGTCGGCTCACATATAATACGGATTCCTCGAACATAAGTACACACTAGTGAACCCGTTCATGCTGCGTAGCTTGTATTTTATCGTGTACATTGTCCTTCTGAGTTCGATATCGAGAGAAATTTATGCCTTTACGACTCGTCGAATGAGATGAAAGCGAATACATTATTGAGACTTATCAAAGACTGATCGATACGAGCTTTACAGTAAGTAATGAGTGGATACATGTAAAGTGGTGAAGGAAGGGAATGATGGAATGTAATGAGACAAGATTGGAGATAACAAGAACATAGTGTAACAACTAGATCCAGCCAGCTGGAGGGGAACACATTAAATCTCTCCGCCGCGCTCCTCTTGTACTAGTACTGGAACCAGAATTGCGGCCATCCTTCCACGACTCAGGCGTAGGAGGTGAACGTTTGCTAGCGGGTTGTACTTGAGACTGAAAATCAGAATACTCTTTCACCATCGGCGCGCGGTCATCGGATATCGTACTAAGCTCCCTCGCTCGAACATGAGAAGGTGAATGAGTGGAACGATCGAGGAGCGTGTTCATACTAGACAGCGAAGTATGCTGACTATCCATGCCATATCCTGCACTGCTGGAGTTAGAGTTTTGTCCACGGGAATGCGTGCGAGGCAAACGAGGCTGCAGCACGGGCTGTCTTTGACGGATTTCGTCCGAGCAGAGCTTATAGAGGTCCTCGAGATCGAGATAGGATGCTTCGTCGCGGAGTTCCAAGAGTGCCTCAAGCCGGCTCTGGGAGTTCGCCGGATGAAGCTGCACGGCTCTTGGGAGAGTCTCGGGAGCATCCGCACTTCCGACAGGAGAACGGAGATAGCTTAATAAGTGCAGGTATCTGGAAGTAATTGCAGTTCAATGAGGGTATCAATGGTCAAATGAACGGAGGGCCACTCACGGTGCACTGGGTCGATCGAGGAATATATGAATATTGACAGGTGTCTGTGGGAGAAGACCCTGTGAAACGAGGTGTTCCCGATAGGATAACATATCGTCGCTAGCCGTAGAATATACCGACGATGCGTCAGAATCCCGCCGCGGCCTTGGTAATAGAGCAAGTAGGCAATTAGCCAGATGAGAAGGGCGTGAAGTTAATGTCTTGAACGTGGTTTTGTACGAGGTAGTAGAGGTTTCGAGAGTCACCAGGACAGCAGAAGGATCAGCCACTCCTGTAGGTACATCGGACATCAGAACCGGCTCAAATGGTGGTTGTGGAGACTGAGCAACATGCGCAGGAAGTGCTGGTACACGGAGGACGTCGGAGCTGGATTTGTATTTGTATTTGAGAGATGATCTAAGGCTAGAAGCCGATGGGGCGGGAGGAAGAGGAACGGGTGCTGAAGGCGGAGTTGGCCAAGACATCCCTGCAGACGCAGTGAGCATATCATCGTTATCCTCGTCATAGTCATCATCTTCTGGGCCCACATATGATTCAGGAGGGTCGATTGGAATGGCTGGAAGTGGGGGACTTTCCAGCGGCTTTGATCCAGAGGTAGCAGAACGGTGTAAAGTTGGTCTGGGCGGAACGGGAGTAGGTGAAGAAGAGGAGCGTTGCATCAAAGGTTTATTGTCGACGCCAGAGTTATGCAAAGCTTCCTCTGGGGTTCTTACCACTGTAGCGCCCGATCCAAGAGGACCGTGCCGAGCACTGGACACTAGTTCAATGCTTCTGGCCGGTTTGTGCTGCTTTGAATCTGCAGCTGGAGGAGGTACGTTCCTGTTCCCTTTGTAGAAAGAGGAGAGTGAAGACTGTGTAGAGTGTCGTGAAAGCCAGCCCATAGTGTTCGAGAGAGTGAGAGAATGTTTGCGGCTGCGAGAAGATTTGAGAGAGAGATTGGAGGTAGAACGCGAGTTCATTAAGGAAAACGATGTAGGAGGAGCGTGTAAGTCGTGAGGATGAGAGTTTGTGGCGAGCATGATGGACAAGTAAGAAATAAGGCCATCTTCATCGCAGACCTTTTTGTTCTAGCTAGAAATCAATTGAGATGAAAGAACAAAGAGAAGCTTTGACTCATCACGTGCTTGTATCATTGTCCCTTTCCGCTCATTGTACTGTACTTTGTTTTTTTTATCAAAGTTCTTTTTACCCATGGACGTCACTGCTAAATTTCAAAATTCTATCCCTTACACTCTACAGTCGGTGTCGCCTGCTCTCGCTGCTTTACACACTCGAAGAATCCGTAAAATATCGACAGAGCCAACAAATACTGATTCCCAGGCTCATCATTGCGCTCAATGCGGGTTCTATTTGTTCGATGGTGACAGCAGCACCAGGATTGTTCGAATCAAAAGACGACGAACAGATGCACCTACACGCATACACAACGGTAGCAGCAGTTCAAGGGCACGACAATCTACGTGTTTGCAATGCGGCTGGGTAAATGTCACTTATTTCGACCTAGACTCAGAGCCGGCATCTTTGTTCCCCATACGGAAGCCTTCCTTATCCTCCAAAGCAGACGATTCAAAACGGCCTCATCATGATCTTGCAACCGTCAACGCTATTCCAGAAACAGACGCTCCTCATATTGGTTTTCACGCGCTATCAGCGCAACAACAGCCTACCTCACCTCAGCTTGTCAACTCTTCGCGATCTAGTGCCAAATCCGACTCTATCTCTGTCCCTGTCAAATCCAAATCACGACCAAAGAAAAAGAGCGGTCTGCACGAGATGTTGGCCCAGAACAGAGCCAAAGAGGAGAAGGCGAAAAATGCTTCGAGCAACGGTCAAACAAATCTTGCAGCGTTTTTGGAGTCTCTATAATTGTATGTGCGATTCAACCGATGAACATGCCCCAAAAGAATACTGACGGACGATCTAGTATTAACCATATATAATATACTTCTCTCACAATATGACCCAAGCCGACAGGAAATCTCAACTCTGCTCGACCACAGTGCCTTGACTGCTGTTTCTCTTCTCCTCTTCCCCCAAGTTCTCTTTCTCCGCTAACTCGGTGAATGGAGGTATAAACCTTCCCGGCCAGAACGGGAGATAGACTACAATCGCGATGAAAAGCGGAAGGGTATCGAGTCCGTAAAAGAACGGCTCAGAGGTAGCGAGGCGTCCCTGGAAGCCTTCCGATAGTTCAATAGTCCTATACACCGAACGAATCTGGGAATAACAGAAAGCATTAATCGTCAAATTGCCATAACAAAAACAACGTCCACGTACTAGAATCCCTATACAGCTTACAATCATAATTCCAGCAAGCGCGCGCCAGTCTTTGTACCAAACAAGTGTCTGGTCTTTCATGTAGATCACATGTTGGTACCTTCGAACGCGATACAGGAAGACCAAGAAAATGCAAGTGAAGACCAAGAATGAGAGCAGTTGTAAAGCGAGCCCTGTCAGAAACACCTGTGAACGTCGTGAGCAAGGTCGATATTTAATGACATTCCATCGACATCGTCTACTGACTCTGGATCCAGCGAGAGCAAGAGGTTCGTCATTTGCAGATATTGACATAGCACCTCCTATTGCCTATCCAAATCCGTTGAAATTTGAGGATGAGTTCATGAAGGTTAAGGGAGCAGGCTAATCACACACCTGGATCAAGAATGTAGTGATATCCGAAGAAATGAAGGTCAAAGTGATTCGACGTGGTGTGACGAGCAAGTAGTTGTCGCATCGAAGATAGCGTGCTAAACGACCCAAAAGCACGTATTCGGCCGCAATAAATGCGCAGGGCTGTGGAATTGCTTCGACCGAGCAGTTCAGACGCAGAGGACAGATCTAAAACACACTGAAAGGACCACGAATAGATACTCCACGATATATATTCCTTTGGACTCAGGATGTGAATGAAGTCCAAAACGTGTTCCGATCCCGAATGCAAATGCTAAAGACTCTTTCAGTCGTTCTTCTATTCGAAAATGGGGTCCAACTCACTGTAAGCTCCAATGGTCATAGACAACATAAACTTCCCTCCCCATTTCCATATACACATTGATTGTGCTATTGCAACGAAAAGAACGAGACCTGATCATACGGTGAGAACGATGAAACCGTCAAAAAAATATAAAAGCTTCAAGTCACTGAACTGAAAGCGATGGCGGTCAGAGTATTAGAGGCGATATAGCGTAATGGATTATATGGATCGTCTCTTGGATCGGCAAAAGGGTCTGCAGGCCGTGGTAATGTTGTTTTCTGGGTGGCCAAGACAGAGACTGCTATGGACAAAATCCACAGCAGCCTAAGGCTAGGAGGGTGGTACATGGGTGTTGGAAGGAAAAGAGCGTGAATGCTAGTTCATTCGGATCCGTTGTCCTCGATATCTCTGTCATTATCGTGCTTGAATATATGCACGGCTCAGGCACGGCTCGAAGCTCACGGCTGTCTTTTCCCGCGAGTCAACAACGAACAGTCAGCAAAGCGTGCCATGTGTGAATTGACGGTGACTCCTCGGATTTTTCAAAGCACGTATCATCGTTGAAGTCAAAGCAGTCCTATTCGTCCTCTAGCTTATTTCTTGGGTGCCCATAAATCATATAACTCCTTGTCAGCCGGGTCAAAACATGTGAGTATCGAAGGATCGGAGCGAATGATAGGTTTCCTCGTGCCGATGATGTTCGAGTTCGAGGAAGGGAACATACCCCGCAGTGATGTGCGGGAGGCTTCTTGAGCTAATGTGTGAAGACTGGTGCTCAAGATGTTGTTGGAAGATCCAGAGAGTGTGGACGAGGGTGAAGAACTTTCATTAGACTGCAGAATTGAGGGTGAATGGAAGAGTTCGGGAAAGCCAGCGTGGTTTTCTTACATTTGTGCTCTTATTCTTTTGATTGGCAAATGGACTTCCAGGATTTGACGACATGCTCGCGGGGCGCGCGTGAGGTTTGTGAACGAACAAGTTCAAGTTGTGTCTGAGTCAACATGTCAGACGAGGAAGGAAGAACCCGTGAGAACTAATCACGTGGTATTGATGCAAGCTGTTGTCGTGAAGTCAGTGGCGAAAGTACTTTCCCTTTGTATTTCCATTATCCTTGCATCTGTCCTTCGGTCCTTCTTTGCCATCATGAATATTTTCAGAAGCTGTATGATTTTGCTTTCGATACTGAGGATATCCATACTGATCTCTTTTCTGCAGTGATTGGCAAAGTTTGGCGTTCGTCACCGTGTCTATCTTCTTTTCCCTTGATCGTTTATTAATTGGTGGCTTAATATGCAGAGGATCCAAATGCTGCTGAAGGTTCGTCGCTTCTCACAGGATATTTGTCGCGTTTGCCTCATTCTACGCTTCCCAAGTTGTCAAGATTTCAACAGGTCAACTGTATATCCTCCGACCGGGTAATATTCGCACTGATAGAGAGTGCATGTACGTGCAACCTATTCTACGATGATAGCAATGATCTGATACCATTGCAAAGTTTCAATGAAGCCATGGCGACAATCCGTCGCGTCCCAAACATGGAACATAACTTTCAGCTTGTTATCACCAGAGTTTACGAAGAAGGCGATCAGGAGCTTTTGGAAGATGAGGAAGAGAGTGAGTATGAGAAAAATCTCTGATCTGACTGATCTCATTGCTCTCCAGCCGACGAAGAACGCGTATATCTTATCAGCCAAGAACTTGAATTCCGAACCGACAAGACAAACGAAGGTGAACCCAACTTTGTGTGGCGAGACCTAGCTGGCGATGTGGACGAGTTTTACGAATTTGTCGCAACCGGCATCAACGAACCGACGAAAGCATTCTTTGAGACTTGCATGTATAGGGCGATGTACGAGCGCAAATACATGCGCACCGCGGATAGTATCAATGAACCAGATCTAGAAGAGTTTGTCTACAAGTGCGTTTGTCCTCTGACTCTCATCTGAACTTGCGTCTGATACGCGATAAGACCTTCAACTAGGAAGAAACCTCCCCCAAGGCGTAAAGTTACCCGAGCTCCCTCCACTTCATCTGTGGAAGAGGTGAAACCTCCACCGCCAACCAACACAACTTCCCCTAAAGGCAAAGAGAAAGCTTCCGTGGTCAAGCAATTCCCTGGAACCCCGGTGTACGAAATAGAGGAGGTTGAGCTTTACCACTGGGAGGGTGAAGAAGGCTTCGTCAATCAAGGAATCTTCTCAGCTCATATCGTCAAGACCGGCCAATTTGATTATTCCTTATGCGCGTCTACTGATGACGCGGGTATCTTACTGGACCATAAATTTACCTCTAGCATGAACCCCAAGTTCAATCCCCGAATGCGATCGGTCACCTGGAATCATGTCAAAGAAGGCCAAGATGTGAGCAGCTGGTTGTTTGCTTTTCATTCGGAGGAGGAATACAGGAGGTTTTGCGAGAAGTATATGGAATGTGGATGGGAGACACTCAACCAGATGCCTTTCAACAAGATCAAAGAAGAGGATAAGAGATATGTGATGAGCTCGACCAACGAGGATGTAGAGATGCTGGATATCGAGGATGAGGAAGAAGATGAAGAGGAAGTCTTGTCTGAATTAGATCCTGATGGTATGTGCAATCTTGACTGACCCAATCTCCCCTTCGTTAACTGAGGTATTCACAGAAGAAAGTGAGTCCGAAGAAGAGGACGACTATGACGAAGAAGAAGATCCACAGCGACTAACAGGCGACAGCAATTCTCAGCTCACCGTCGGTTATCGAGGAGACAATGCCTTTGTTGTCCGCGGTAACAACATTGGTGTCTTCCGACATAATCCAGATGCTGGTTCGATGATATATGCTTCTTCGTTGAGTAGGATACAGACACCGAAAGAAAAACAAGCGTTTAAACCTGAGAATGTAAGTCAAAATGCTTCGCGTATCCCCGTCATTCTAAACTGTTCGTTCAAGGTTATGCTGCACGATCAAGATACGAAGATGATAATGATGAATCCTGCAAATCCGCATTCGCTATACCAGGCAGACCTCGAGTATGGAAAAATTGTCGAAGAATGGAAAGTCCACGACGATATTGCCGTCAGCCACATCGCACCAACAGATAAATTTGCACCCACCACACACGAGCAAACGCTCGTTGGAGCATCACATAACGCTCTATTCCGCATCGATCCCCGTGTTTCAGGTACGAAGATGGTCGATAGTCAATACAAGCAATATGCCGGCAAGAACAAGTTCTCGGGCGTGGCGACTACTGCATCTGGAAAGCTAGCTGTCGCGAGCGAAAAGGGGGACATACGTCTGTTTGATTCTATCGGAAAGAACGCAAAGACGGCTCTGCCTCCGTTGGGTGATCCTATCATTGGTATCGATGCCACCGCAGATGGCCGCTGGATAGTCGCGACAACGAAGACGTACTTGCTGCTTATTGATACCTTAATTGGGGAAGGCAAATATCAAGGGAGCTTAGGCTTCGATCGCAGTTTCCCCGCCACAGCGAAACCTATCCCGCGTCGGCTCCGACTTCGTAACGAACATGCTGCGTACATGAACCATGAGATTTCTTTCACGCCTGCAAGGTGAACATCGAGTGGAAAAAATCCCGCCTTGCTTGATTTTGCTCACCTTGCAACTTTTTAGGTTTAATACTGGGGAGGGTCAAGAAGAGAACGCCATTGTGACATCTACCGGGGTGTTCGTAATCGCCTGGGACTTTGCCAAAGTCAAGAAGGGGTTGCTTGATCGATATGAAATTAAGAAATACGAGGACACGGTCGTTCAGGATAACTTTAGGTTCGGGGATGACAAACAGATTGTATGTTCCTTATCATCGTTGCTCTCTGAAATGTACTTACGATGGTCGATCAGATTGTTGCATTGAAGAACAATGTTCTCCAAGTGAACAAGAAGGCTTTGAAGAAACCTACCCGTCAGTCTCTAGGTGTGGGGGCAAGCAGGTCAAGTATTGTGAATGCCCCATTCTGAACGGATGATGAGTGTGTGTATATGTAATTTTCTCTGCCGGTCATTTACATGGGAACCCAAGTTCCTTTCCTCAATTCATAATTTTGGTTATTCTGTAATATTTAGCAATAGCTATATTCCTTAAGAGCTATATTCCTTTCTCGAAGTTACCTGTTCACGTTGGCCAACAGAGTTTCTCGTGTTCAGGCACTGCGTCTGTTAGTAGACCCCAGTTTAATGCATTCTTACGAGACGACTGACGCAACGAGATGATCTTCATGGATCGTTTGCTATCGTTCGGTGCTGATTGAATTGAGTGGCTGATAGATGTCGCGACAAAAATGAATTCCCTGAGACTGGGATTCGGAACATTTGAGAACCCTGAAAACAAATATACGGGACGCTGTTGGACGCTCTAATGAGCTAAAAGCATCAGCAACGTCACTTCCTCCATGCTACATGCTTAACTCATGGTTGCAGTATGGAAGGCGTGATAGCCTGTCTCAAATGAAACGATAGAAAGGCCCATGGATATCTGGAAAATGTCAAACCTTGACAGAAACCCTTCTGCTCAGAAAGAGGCTGAATATATCCGAACGATGAGGTATTACATTGGTCTAAAAGCTGTTTAAGACTATTCACTAAATAGATACAGATAGTGATATCTGAGGGGAACAAGCCGTTAATCGATGTCGTCCAATGCACCGAAAAGAGCCGACTTACTAATAGTTCGAAGGCAAGTCGCCCAAGCAAACAAGGTCCTAGTGTATCGGAACAGAGAACTTTGAGCTATTGACCTTGGATGAATTGTCCTGGTGATGACCATCTCTGGAGTGTACATAACGCCCGATTCCTAGATGCCAACAAATACGAGGCACCATTAAAGTAAGTCCTAGCCCGATGGTCGTCCATAACATTGGACTCCATTTTCTGAAATTCCATTTGTCTTCACCTAACGCCCATATAGTCACGTAGAGGTGTAATATATCGCCGAAGAGAAGCGGAGCAAGGAGGGAAAAGACAATCTTTTCCTGTATTGCTGGATAGGAACCGAGATGATTGCGGGCGGCTGAAAGAACAAAGTGGTTGATGACGCCGACAAGAAAACAAACGTGTGCGAGTTGTATCACGGTCTGGAAGAAGCGAAATATATATCATGTTGTGATGAGCTCGGATCGGTACTCACGACCAGACCAGCGCGAGATAATTCAGCCTGTGCGCGATGAGATCAGCGCACGAAACGAGTGCAGCGCATACAAGGAAGCTTACTGGAGGAGGGCTGTCTGCAGGCCAAGGCGCTTGTCCTTCGAATGTCTGGTATAATATCACTGAATAAGTAGATCATGGGTTGATCTCACGATAACTCACGGTCTTTGGATCCCTTTCGCGATGAAGAAAGATGAGGACGAGCAGATATGTCGAAGAGGATCACTCACGATGAGGCACCAATAAAGCCGAGAAGACAGAGCAAAGGCTCGTAGCAGGCAAAAATGGCGTAGTAAAGATGAGGAATTGCGGAAGTGGGTCTGTTGGAGGACTTCATTATGGATAATTGAATGAGCAAAGGAATGTGGGTAGATATATAGAGGACGGTCAAGAGATAAGAGGAAAGAGTTGAGGCAAGCACATGAGAAGTCAAATTAAAAGGTCCATCACCAATTTCAGTCAAACTTCTCATCAGCCAATTTTCACGTAATAATTCTATTTCCCACGGTACAAAATATATATACATTGCTTTTTTCCCTTTTTCTATCTTCATCTTACATCCGAGGTCATCTTGTAAACCAAGGAACACCAGGTCAAAAATTCTTAACCATCTTGGTGTACCTAATGGCAAGGACCAAGAGAACTTTCGCTCATGCGGAATGAAGATTATAATGCTCTTTTTGTCTCCTTTTTCTCTTGCATTAGAGCTTCGCTTTTTTCTAACATTCCGCCACGTACAAGTTCCGTAGAATTGGAGACGTATCAGAGATGTATCAGTATACAATCCGTTGGCACCTGGTCCATCCCCTTCTTTCGGTACTTTTGCGAATAAGAAATGAAATCACAATGTTTAGGCAGTACTTTTAAAGAAGTCTCGAGTCTGCAGATACTCCTTGTGCTCCTCTCGATGCCCCAAGACCTTAGAATCAACACTTCGACGCCAGAGCGGAAGGCCGATCTTCAGCCAGTGTAAAAAGTTTTCCCATAGGTGGAAGAAACACGTCAGCACGATGTGAACGGAGAATGACATGGTCATAGTCAAAGAAGGTACCGGTCAAATCCAACTCAGTCAATCACAACAACAAAAACTACAAAATGTTTACGCACCCATCCTATCCCAGCGTAAAATGCATCCAACAGTACGTTCTGGTGTGGCGTTGCGCCCATAGTCGAAGAACGAAAGATATTCGAGAGCATATCCGGTGCAATGTGGAAATCTCCTCTCCGAACGCCTATCACCGAAAGCGAAAAAGTCAGCGTCGGGAGTTCACCGGTTACAAGAATGACAGTTTGATCACCGTCAATCAGCTCTTTCGCGAGCACGTCCGGAGCCGTTGGCCTGTCGGTTGATTCAATCTCCAGCGTAATCTTGGGTTTGGTCCGATTTTCTTCTTCGTATCCCGGACTGTCGATGTTTCCAGGGAACATGATGTGAACAGACGAGTTGTAAAGGATGAGTTCCGAGCGAAGGGTTTCCGCGAGACCTGCACTTCTCGATGAGAACGCGTAGCGGAAGAAGGGAGTTTGTAGTGGAAAGTACCTCGAAGCGCGTGTTTTCCAGGCGCGTATGTCGAGTAGCCAATCAATGACATGTACCCAAGAAGAGAGCTGGTGAATACGAGTTTTCCTTGTGTCTGTTTGCGCGCAAGATGCTTTGCGTATGCCTTCGATTACACCGACATTACTAAGTGGCCTTTTCCAGGCGGTAAGAACGACTCACCAGAGCAGTGTACGCCTGTATCCAGTATGTATTATCCATCCCCTTCTGCATTGACTTGGCGTCTTCCTCCACAAAGAACCCTGGTGTAGCTGCTCCTGCACACAGAAACACCGCGTCTGGATATTTGTGGTCATGGTCTTCGGACGCTGCTTCTAAAGCTGCTTGTGATGCCTCAGGATCAGTTAGGGAGTATGAATAAGAGCGTAAAATTTGATTGGGGTTTTGACGGTTTGTCTGTAGAAGGATTGAGGGGCCAAGAACGCGACGCGTGTATATGTGAACGGACCTCAATTTCTGCTAGTGCTTTTGCTAAACGCTCTTCATTTCGGGCCACGATGGTAACGTGAGCACCTCTTCCTGTGAGCGCGACCGCAAGAGCAAGCCCGAGTCCGGAAGATCCTCCAGTAACATAGCAAAACTGTTGAAACAAACCCAGTTGGAATCAATTGGATGATTCTCAGAATCTGTGTAACGCGTACCTGGCCCCGGGGATCCCACTTTTTCGTTGGCCACATAGCCCAGAAAGCAATCAATAGTGTAGAGAGAGTCAAAGAGAGCACGCTGTTTGCGAGTCCGAGAATATGCAACATTCAATACTGTCCTTTCCTCGTACTCCGTACTAGTCAATGTTCAACGTAAAAGTGGCGCACGCGCTTATCTGGCGCTTATTAAATGGCGGTAAATGCACAAAATATCTTTTGCTGAATTTCGTTTTTTCATACCGGTCTCATAATGCATGTACTACAAGGCTTGTACAACGACTCGTTCAATCTCTGTATCCCCTATCGTTTCATCTAGCGTCATTTCATCTCCTTCTCCCACTACTTCTGCTTCTGTTTCCGCGTTTCCAATTACAGATTCTGTGGGTTCCTCTACTATGACCACTTCGCTGCCATCCTGCTCCGCTTTCTTATCTCGTACAGAAGGGGGTACCTCTTTTCCGAACACACGAAGACTCAAGGCACTAAAGTCCGTGTCAGTTTCACGTTAGATGATCATGAGGGGAAAGAGATATTTACTTCTTGGCCTTCTTGTCTACCATGAGTGCAACGGAAACGCCTGACTTCCAGATAGGCACAAGGAGATCATGCGTGAGCCTTGGGATAAGAATGAGGTGGGGGATTTTGTACAACAACTAAAACTTTTCACGCACGATGCTTCATCGAGCTCTCCCGGGGGGAACCTGAAAACATGGCATCCCAACTCTAAAAATACAAGGAAGGATTTATTCAGTGCACGAGGTACCCTTTGATGAAAGCAAAGCCTACCCAGACTGTCCAGCAGTGGTTGGAAGGACTCTTCGAAAGACGTGCAGAGTGGGTAGTGCGACATCACCAGGTGTTTCAAGACACTCATGTTACCAGTTACGATCGATGAAGGATCGAGATATGGTAGTACGACAGGCAACCCCTCTCCTAGAATTCTGTATTGAGCTTCTATAGCCTTCCCTCCTTCTTGCTTCGTGAACACTTTGGTCCCAGCCGCAGTAAGCCGTATTTTAGTGAAATCATTCGCGAGAATGATATCTTTGATCAAATCATTGGTCAGGTACATCGAACGCACTACATCGCCTTCTGGATTGCGCACGAGCACGTTTGTTGATGGAAATTCGTCCGTCAGACGTAGACGTGAGCTAGATGCAGATGATTGTTTCATTAGCAAATCATCAGGTAAGACGCTGGAAAGAAAGAAAGTCAGGAAGGCTTGGGTAGAAACTAGTCTTACATGCAAGAGAGGAGCGTTGGATCCCGCGGGGACAAGAAAGTATACGGCATTTCTTTGAAGGAACCATTACCGCTACCAGTAGTGCCGCCGCCGCCTCCTTCACCAGAAATTGACGATTCTTCAACGCCGGACGTGGATTCAATATGAACAGGTGTGCTACTGTCCTCGAGTCGGGGCTTCTTGGTTTCTGTTTCAGAAGGGGCTTCGTGATCAGCCGTTCGTTTCTTTTCCCTGTGATATACAATGTTAGTATCAATTCCGTGAGCACTGGCGTGAAGTGGCTGATATACCTCACTTGAGCACCCGCTTTACCCACTGAAGGCTTTCGTTCCAGAACACCTACGAAGAAACCACCGGAGTCCTGTAGATGTGGGTATATTCTCATACTGACAAAAAAAAAGTCTAGTTATTTTATCTATAGCAGATGCACAGAATGATCAGATTTACCATCGTTCGAGGTTCAATTCATCGACATTGGAAGGAGGCCAATGGCCCGGTGTCAGCTTCGTGGATGCTGCTCCTTGTGGGTCAGCAGCAAGAAATGCTTCGTACGTCTCATAGGTAGAAGACACTGATTTATCGGCTGTGGGTCTCCATGAGCTCATCCCAGGTCTGCGCTGAAGCTCGGGAAGATTCGATGAAACGTCGACCAAGCAAAATTCTGGGCACGCATTTGAATAACTGACAAAGATGAGATGCCATTCGCTTGCTCACCTGGATTACTCTGGAGGGCAGCGGCGATGACAGCTTCGTTTTCTACCGGGTTGATTGAGCAAGTAGAATAGACTATTCGACCATCTGCTTTGAGCATCTTCATTGCGCGCTGGAGAATCCGCAACTGTAATCTGAGGATATCTTCAAATTCGATACAGTTGCATCGTTCTCTCAAAGAATTTATCCGTACCCGTGGAGACCATTACCATCATTAGGTGACCAGTGTTTCCAGATTCCTATGTTTTTTCTAAGCGTTCCATCACCACTGCAGGGTACATCACACAAGATGCGATCGAATAATAGCTGTTCTTTTTTGCTTGCGCCATTAGAAGCTGGAAGTCGGATTGAAGGATAGTTCGAGGCATCGAGGTTGGTGACCATAAATGCAGGGCTAGGTAACCGTGCTGATTGATGTATAAGTAGATGGGTACGCTTGTAGTCGCTATCATTAGCGACTAGTAAGCCGGAGGGGATAGAAGATGAAGTAAGTGTATCCTGAGCATGTAGAGCTTCGAGAAGTTGGGCTGTCTGAAATAGTTGAGACAGGAGGAAACGACTGAGAGATCCCCATACCTTCGAACCAGGAGCAGCACACATATCCATCACCTACGAGGAAGAGGGATCACCAACATATCAAAAGCGTGCTTTTGTGAACGCACAATATGATGAGGTTCGACGTCAAGGAATAGCGGAGGCAGCATGCTGACTGCTTCTTGTCTCGATATATTGCCCTAGTATGAACAACACTCAAGAAGCTGCACATTATCGTCAAAAGACAAGACTTACAACTTCCGTTTCAAAGACGAGGAAGGAATGGAATTTTTTGAACTCGGGTGACTTTCTGAGCACTTTTTTGGGCACGTTGAATTGCCATGCTAGTCCATCAGGATACCTGTTAGTGTGTAAACTGAGAACATGGAGAAGATACAGCGGGGATATGAATCACCATGGGAGTTGTACCGGAGGAGGAAGGGTCTGATCTTCGAAGGTGACATTGCTTAATGAAGGGACATGTACATCCTTAATGGTTTCATTCAACGACTTCGCTATCCTGTAGGCCGCGTCTTCAAGGAATCCAAACACTGTTGGGAGGAAACGCACGCACTGTCTGCTCCCAGCGACTCTGAAAGTTGTAGGCAAAGGGGATCTGAGCGCCTCTAGAAAATCCATCCATTCATCATCCGGTACTATTTTCTGTGCTTTATAGTAAGCAAAGAAACGATCGTTCTTCATGTCAGCTTTTTCGATAAGATCTGTGCGGTATTCGTCGGATTTGGGTTGCTTGCCACGACCGCCACCGCGACCTCCCCTCTTCTAGGTTCTCATTAATGCAAGAGTAGTAAAAATGAACTGGTTTGTAGACTGACTCTTCCTCTGCCCATCGTGGTCAACTAGAAAACAAAATTATAGAATAAGCGCCCAAACTTGTCTGCTTCCATCGTGCACCTTGAATGAAAAGAAATCTTGCTTTGGTTTCGTACAGCAGCTCTGACGAAGAAAGCGACTCAAAACAGGCATCGAAAAGCGTAGTTCACAAGAAGAAGTGAGTGATATCTCTATAGTCTAGCTGCGCGCTAACCGTTGTCCAGAAAATTACCTAGTCTATCATCGTCTTTGATCGTGCAAACACCCAAAGATGATCCTGCATTACATCAAGGCCGAATACGCAGTACACCTCACGTAGACGGTCAATGGGCGTCGCATGTATACGTGTCTATCAAGGTTCAAAAACGTTCTGCCATGTATAATCTTGTGTCCGACGCTCTGAAGACTGCCAAGGGTATTGAGCCTGCTTTACACGATCTTAACGAAATCGAGCAAAAGCCCGATAATGACCTGGACTTGCATGTGTCTTTGTCAAGACCCATCTTTCTACGCTCACACCAACGGAACGATCTGAAGCGAGAAGTAAGAATTCTAGCTGAGAAAACCAGTAGGTAAGTCCTTGTATCCATCATCGTATGAACACTGGTCTGATCATATTAGATAGCTTCAAAGTCTCATTCACCACGTTCTCAGTGTTGACCAATGATGAGCAAACTAGGACGTTCCTAACCTTGGACATAGGCTCGGGACATCCAGAGGTCTGTGTCCAGTGCTGTGACTCCTTTTGCTATTCGCTCATTTCATTAAAGCTCAAGTTGTTGTCAAATGGTCTGTTACCTTTTCTCGCCACATTGCGCCAAAAAGAATACTATGCCGAACCACGCTTCCATGCGTCCTTGGCATGGGCTCTTCTCATTACTCCATGTGCTAAGAACACAAACATGGAGACGGATAACATTTCTCAGGAGGAAAATCTTCAACCGCCAGTTCACAATAGCCCGCCATCAACACAACCCCCTTCTACAGACGCTTTTCGAAGGATACATCGACTTCCCGCATCTTTGGTCGCGACACTCAATGAACAATATGCTTCACGACTTTCATCCAGGTCTTGTAGTGCCTCCGATGTACACGATATCTGTGTGAAGATCGGCAAAGATGTGTTTTCGTGGAAGCTACAGGGCTGAATCACATCCGGACTATGTAAAATGACCAAATTATAGAGGAAGATTGCGCTATACGTACTTACTGGAATGATGATAATAAGATAGCCTTCAATCTATGTGAAAGAGCACACGAGCTGCTTTCTAACGTTCCCTGACAGTAAGGAAGGACCCATGATGATCAAGAATAGCAACTGCCCCGCTCCCCAGCTCATTAGGACATATCGGGGTCGTTCCCATCCTTTTAATCCGCGAATCTCGACAGCAAACGTACTGACGGTCGTTAGGCATCCGCAAAAACCATCATCCAGACCTTGAATAAGAGAACACCCATTAGGTGATATTGGTTTGTTGGTAATAGATTGGATAACATGGAATGCCGCGAGAAGACCTGTCCCGGTGGAATTAGCTGCAAAGGTTCCAAGCGGAAAACTGATCAGGAGAGGATTGAGTAGGGTAGAGAGAATGTAGCGAGTGAGAGTTCCGGGAAAGGAGAACAAGAGTGCAGCGGTAGCTTGATGTCGATACGAGGCTGGGAGGAGAAAATATGCTGGGAGAGTAGCGGCGTAGGTCAATACAGATAAGGTGGATATCATGTAGCGTACAGTTCTTGAAGGAGGTGGAAGCGTCGGAAGAAAAGGGTAGATTACTCGAGCGATGTAAGAGCCAAAAAGGACAGATGCTAAGGATATGGCCAGCGTGAAGACTGTTTTTCCAAGGCCGTCCATGAACTGAAAACAGTCATCCAATGAATCTCTTGCACCAAGCAAAGGCGTACATCTCGAAGACCACCGTGGTCAGCTCCTTGACTGTTTAACCATGAGTTGAAAACGTCTAATTGCCAGCTTGAAAAAGTCGTAAGAGAGCCGCAGAAGCCTGGATTTTCGTAAGACAAATCAAAGAAACTCTTGCTCTGCTAGGTTTTCTTCACCTGTGGTTAATGCAGTATACAACGGAGGATAACTATCGATCCGGGCACATATATTAGACACCGCGTTTGAAAACAAGGGTACTATACTCACAAGTTACCCAGAGGCTCCTTTAACTCCAGCCCGAAACCCATTACGAAGCATCCCAATCCTTGGACGTAGGCCAAAGGGAAGATACTCTGGCCATTATAAGTTGCAAGCGCCACCAATCCTAATCTCGCCAAAACTCCGAAAATCGAAGCAGGCATGAGAAGAAAAAGGACATGAGGCGCAAATGGGTGATATGTTCTCGTCCGATGAAGTTCATGATCATGATGACTGCTTTGCCGGCTAGGTGGAGGTTGATCTACAGTTGCGACAGATACTTCTGAGCCAACATCGTGCACAGAAGTACGAATTTCTCTATGAGAGTTTCGCCTCGCGGCCAGGCCGTCCTTGTGTTTGTGGCCCACTGTCCTGAGAGGAAACATCTAAAGGAGCGAGAGAAGTCCGAGAGAAGTGTGGTTTCGCGGCAAAGAAGGTCATTCGCCCTCTTCAACGCTGTTCACTCAATTCAAGTCAATAATTGCGTCGGAAAACGCCACTGGGACCGGGACCGTTTCTTAAAATATCCCGGACTGCATACGATTAGATTTAAATTCCAGAATTCATTATATATTGTACATGGTCACAGCAAAGCAATAGGTAGCAATAGGTAGCCTGAACACATCTAGAACGTATCAATGAGCGACTTTAACCATGAATTACTCTCAATTCGAGGTAGGAACTTGTCAACATGAGCTTTCAGCTGCTCGAGCTGTTGCTCCGGCGAGACTTCTTCTTCATCCATAACAATATCCTCTCCATCAGTGGCTGATGCCCAAGAACGAAGAAAATCTTCAACGATTTTGATACCTTCGTCCGTTACCTCCGGTGGTATGTCCACATCCATATCTTTGTCGTCTGCAGGACAATAAAATCGGTTCAGCATCTTGGCGACATGCGGTAAACACAAGTTTACTTACCACCTCCGAAGTCTTCTAGTTCATCAGCTTTGCTTTTCGCAAGCTGCTGCACATCAGTACCAGATCTGCTTGGAAGGAAAACGAGTTTACCTTTACAACGCTTTCTGGGAAATTGGCTAGCTCCGCAACATGTATACCAAAGCTCTGGTCAGAGATACCTGATCTTTAGTGAGACTTCGGAACTCTTTCCAAGAAAATAAACGCTGATACCAGGCTCAACCTTGTACAGCAAGGTGATTTCTCGTTTTTCATCTGCTGATTTTTCCCCTACGTGAGCAACTACGTGTAGATTCTTGACATGAGGAAGCTGCTGGTCTAACGCGGTAAGCTCGTGGAAGTGAGTGGCGAAGAGGCAGAAGGCGTGAATTTCGGATGCGATATGTCTATCACAAAACGGTCAGGCGCGTGTTGAGTAATTGACCAGAAAAGCAGGACAGACTCTGAGATGGCCCAAGCCAGGCCGAACCCATCGTACGTTGACGTTCCTGTTTAGGCAACATGAGAGCATGCAATAGTCAGGATGAGAATTATTGCACACCTCTCCCTAGTTCGTCGATGATAATCAGGGAATTTTTCGTCGCCGACTATCTCAATGTGATGAACAACTGCCGGTGTAGACGCAGGATATACCTACCCGAAGGATAGTTGCTGTCTCCAACATTTCAGCCATGAATGTTGAAACGCCCTTCAACTGGCTATCTCCTGCTCCAACACGACAGAGTATAGAATCAAAAATAGGAATTTTGGCTTCGGAACAGGGCACAAAGCAGCCAACTTGTGCCATCAGAGAGATGACTCCTACTTGACGGATGTATGTAGATTTTCCACCCATGTTGGGCCCAGCTATGAGTGGGATTAAACATCAGTGTGGCTTTCAGGAAACAACGGCTTACTTATGATCTGAAATTCGCTCTGATCTACGAAACAATCAGTGAAGTAAAATCTATGGTATGCATTCTTGTACCTTTGATCATCTCTACATCGTTTGCTATGAAGGAGACATCGTCCTGAACTTCGAGACAGGGATGGCGGGCATCACGTAGGACAAGGTTTCCTTCACCTTCAGAAGAGTTTTCGTCATTCTCACTACTGAAGATTCCCGAGTCACTCACCACTGGGCAACATTTCGGGTTTCACATAGACCTCTGGAGCGTTGACGGATACATGAGCGAAGCTGAATGGCATTAGACTTTGAAATTCATACAAGGTCAAAGGAAAGTGCCCACCTGATGACTACATCTAGTTGGGCAAGGAGATTGTTGAGAGACTCCAGAACAGGTGTATATGTGGCTTGAAAGACATTAGCCACAATCGGACCATTGTTACAATTCACTCACAAGCAATATCTACAACCTCTTTCACAAATCCACTCTGCATTCTGGTATACTTATTTGAATATTCTTGGTAATCTTCAGCGAGACGCTTCAGTGCTTTCGTGGTAAAAAAAACGCCGCTTTTGATCGTCCCCAATTCTATGTACTTCTTCGTGGATAGACCTTTCGCGTCCTGTTTACATGTTGAGCGGTTCCATCAGCGCGAGAATTACGAGAAGATCTACATTCTTCGTCAGCCTGAAGCAGTAACCGTAAGTTGCATTATTCTCAAGATGCAGCTTCTTGTCTAGCTGCATATTCAGATCGTCGCCGACCTCTCGATGTTCGTCGTCCAGACCATCTCGAACCTGATCATCATCAATATCGATCTGAACAGTGATTTGGTGGAGAAGTTTCACACCTCAGTGAGCTTTTCCGCGAGGTCCTGTAGCCGAGGGTCGTAGTCAGGTTTGATCACATAATTGTGTTTGTCAAGTTCTTTCAGGTCAAGAGTTTGTTCAACCATGTCTGAGTACTTAGAGAGGCTGTCTTTATGCTCCTGGAACCATGATGAGGATATGAAGGCAGGCGCCATATACAGACTCACTCTCAATTTCTGTAAGCACATTTCTTCTAGTAAATTGTAGTATTCATTTTCTTCCGTTTGCATGCCTTCCAAAGCTTCGATCATCCCTGGTAGCTGAATTTCCGTCAATAAACGATATCATCACGGAGACTAATGATTACCTTTAGCACGACCTGATATACTCGTACCACATCCTCCAGGCTTGCTTGAGACCGCTGGAATCTCTTACTTAGTCGGTGCAAGTCCGGCATATATCTCAAATATTCGTCCTAAAACGAATATTAGCGCCAGACCGAGTCAATTCCTGCTCTACTTACTTGTAACGTTCGACGAGAATTCGTATCGTCAACAAACATCTGAACCAAGTTCTGACGGTTGACTGGAGCAGAACCCACAGTTAGATTGAACATCAAAATGACGATGAGAGCGTACTGATTTCGTGAAGGTTTACCAATGGTTGCTTGAGCCAAGTTCCAAGAAGTCTCATGCCTTGAGCTGTCTTACATTTGTTCAACAAACCAAGTAATGTCGTATTTCTTGTTGTAGTTCCACCGTTTCCTGGGGTTTCTGTAAGGTTGAGTGCCCTCAACGCACTGGCATCGAGACGCATGTATTGTCCCAAGTCATGCGTTCGAATTGAGAAGGCATTATGGTTGGAAGGGTCAGATAGGAGAGATAAATATGTGATGAGCGCTGATAAAGCAGAAGGAGCTGTTGGAAGAGCAAGTTGTGCTAGACAGGTTCCTCAGAATGATACACAGTTATCAATAGTATCAAACATACGAATGGTGACAGAGGCATCAGCAGAGGTACCCTCTGTTGCAGATGGCATAGCAGCAGCCGAAAGCAAACGAGGTAAATCATCTGCCACATTTTTTGTCGAAAATTCACTTGGCTTCCGCTCTGTGACAACGACGCCACAACGATCAAGGACCGCTTTGAGTTTTCTGAGGTCTACATCACGATCCGTGTTGCCTGAAGCTGTACCAGTCGGAAGGATGGCCTCCTTCACTGATAGTTGAATGATCAGAGACTGACGAATCATTGAGTCTGAATGCTCCTGAAGTGCAAGAGCGAACAAAGCATACCTCTGTGTTGGAGAAAAGATCGTTGTCGACGAAATCCGCAACTCCGAGCTCACGTACACTGGTATCTGCAAACGCTATACCAACTGTTTTTGATCTCGTCTTGTCACCCGATGAAGCTGCTACCGAGGCAATCTTGATTGACATCACTATTGGTGCAGTGGTGAGGTCGGTGTCAACAAATAATAGATCTTCGACTGCTTGGAGATTGCCAGGGGAGGCCTGGATCAGATCAGTATTAGGCTGTCCAGCACAAGCTTATGGTATGCACCTCTTTATCCAGTATGAACTTCGAAACCCTCTTCCCCTGTCCACTTTCCGGCACCCATATCTCGACCTTGAGTTGCTTGATAGTCAAAGCATCCCTCAACAACATCTGTGCAACGGTAGTCTTCATCGTTACACTCGGTAGACCCGCAGCTCTTCCTCCTGCTCCAAGATATTTGATTACCGAGTTCGTGTGATAGACATGAGTGGCGACAAAAAGGGCATCTGGACCATAGACAGCGTAATATGCGTCAGTGCCTGTGCGATGAAAAAGTCGTAGGGTCCCCGTCTCTGGAGATTTCTGGGGCAGTTTATTGAAGAAAGATATAAAACCGGGGTCAGTTACGGTGTCAGTCTGCTCTTTCTCCTTGTCGTACATCATGGTGCTGTGGCCACTGGCAGTTCTGACGGTTTCACTGTCAGAGTTGAGCGCGAAATTTTGATTCGTGCGTCACGATTTGTCACCTCACATGATGTGACTACTCGTTTCTCGGACCGGATAAGAACGGATACTCGCTGGAAGACTTGACCAGTGACACTCACCAGCATTCCTTCGTTCAATGGCCAGCGTCACTACCCATGATTCTTCCGAGCAAACTTCCTGGCTGCTATACAATTGTACATGCGGAACAGAAGTAATGAAGGAACGTGAAAAATCATCACCGGTCCGTTTGCTGGAAACCTGATCACTCTGCTGCTGTTCATCCGTGGCAAGCTCATTCTGAGAAGTAGTCGTTTGCGTTGAACTGCCCGGCTTATGTTGAGCTAAAAGCGGTTGGAGCTTTCCAAAGTGGACTCAAATCACCGAAGACTCAATGTTGTATCGACAGCCTAAAATTGCTTACCACTGACTCAAACGCTTGCTTTCATCCATCCTCCTCAATCACCTGGAAAACATTCGCCGATTTTCGCATATACATCGCAGCGGGTCTTTTGTACGGTGGTATACGGTCCGTCCTTCATGACAACGCCTTTTGACTTGGTCGTCTGGTTCAGGCTGAGGCATGGGGCCGCACATCGCACACCAATTAGCCAAGTTTTCTCGAGATTTATCCAGTTATCAAGTTATAAACCAACTTCAACCAAGGAACACCTGCAAATTTCCGCAGCGAGCTATGCTTTCTTCTTTCTTCATTGGCGTTCTCCTACTTCTGGGCTTGCAAGTCCAGACGGTTTGGTCCTTTATCGAGTGCAGTGTTCTTGACTATGGTACGTTCAGGGATATCTGTATACGTGGCAAACTCATCAAAGAACGTCGATAAAGGGGCTGTTGCTGATAATTCCACCGATCTTGGTCCTGCTTTAACCAAGACGTGGCAAGAGTGTGTTATACCTCAAGTCACTACTACTGTCGCAACGGACGTCCTCCTATACGTCCCAGCGGGAAATTACCTCCTTGCGTGAGATACTGCTGTTCACAGTTATGACCGAATAACTACTAAGCGTGGTCTTGCCCAGATCCACTGTTACATTCGATGGCGCCGAGAACTGGAATTTGCACATCGCAGGAGAAATCTTCTTACCATTCAATCCTGATTTGACCGGGACGATGCTCACTTTCGAGGTGAGGACTATTGAGATTGTCGGAAGCGACTTATCAACTGGATCTTATAGAACTGCGAAAACATTCTTCTCAATGGCCCAGGCGCGATTTACGGTAGGCATCCAGCCTTGCATTCTCAGATAGAAATGCATTCGCTGATGATCATGTTCAGGCAATGGGTACCGTTACCGTCCAGGCGGCGACGTGAGCGTATTCCAGCTTCGTTCTGCAACTAGTTAGCCTGATGATTGTGATATCGTCCAGCTCACCCTTTATCCCAGCCGACCACGTCTCATTCGTTTCCAGACCTGCAATAAGTACCGTCTACTTTTCAAAAACTCTTGACCAAAATCTTACAACGAGTTCCAGCTGCGAAATAACTCAGATTTACCTCTACGATGCCCCAATGTTCCATGTAACAATGATTGGTACGAGAATATCAACATGACCCCGCCGAGTCTGCCTAACGAGGAGAATTATCATCCAGGTGATAAGTTAGTGATCCTCCTTGATCAAGCGTTGAAGTATCTCAACTGACATTACCACGTAGCAATGTAGCCCACGACATGGCTATCATCGCTTCTCACATTGGTAAATCCTTAATTATCCTGAATTGCTACCGTCCTCCTCATCCCTCGTTCAACCTTCCAGGAGAAACTGATGGCTTTGATATGAGCGGTAACAACAACTACGTGCACGACGTTTCGGTTGAGGTCAGTACCAGAATAAATGATGATTGATCTTCCTGACCCTCGTCTTGCTTATCATTCTATATAGAATGGAGGTATGCCCCCTCATCATCATTGCGGGTGCATGCTGCTCACATCTCCTTTTAAGATGAATGTGTCACTGTCAAGACACCAACCAATGTGAGTACAACACAATGACTTTCAAAGTCGCAGTGTAATCTAAAAATACATGTAACAGGGATTCGTCGCTGAGAGAATCACCTGCAAATGGACTGCTGGTCAATTTGTCAAGTCGTCCATGTTAAGTCCACATTGATAACTTTCGTGTATAGGATGCAACATAGGCTCTTTTGGTTCCGGGGCAACAGGAGTCGACGTACAGGTTCGTCATTCTCGTGATTCTCTCAAGTGCGTAGATCAGTGACTGTTCTCTGCAGAATGTATACTATAGCGACGTGACGATCTCAAACTCTGACGCGGGTGTAATGATCAAGAGTTACCCCAACTGTCAAGGGACTGTGAAGAACGTCACTTATACCGGTTTCACACTCGTGAGTTTTCTCCTCTGTCCTCCTGATTTCTGCTTTCCGCTCAATCTACCTCAATAGAGCGCGGCTGCGTATCCCATCTGTGTGTACTTTTGTTCTTCCCTCGAGGTCTGAACAGTTCTTTGAAGCGTGAGTGCGAATTTTGTAGACATCAGTGCTTTCTGGGAGGTATGAAGCTATTAACACCCAAAAGTCCAACGTCTGATGAATGATCATGCATAGGGCGGAACCGATGACACTGGAACTTTGGAGATCTCAGATGTGACGTTCGAAAACTTCCAGGTGCGTGTTCTATCAGGTTTTACCTCAAGGAGCAACGACTGATAATATTCATCAGGGAACTGGAACTCCTACTCGTCCTGCGGTACTTTTGGACTGTAATAAAGCCACGCCATGCGAGAACATTGCTGTGAATACCCAATACTTTTCCAAACTCTAGAATCATCTGACACACTTCATCTATCCAGTTCAGTGATATTTCTCTATCCGACACCAAAGCCAACAGCTTCACCAATGCTTGCGGAACGGGTTTGAGTGGATTGGAAGGCTGTTAAGGTTACCGGAGGGGTGGTTCGTACGCGTAATCAGCTATGCTGCACAACGAAACCTTGTTTGTCGGAATGATGATACCCACTTTTCAATATTCTGAAAAGCTAAGGGTCTAACTTAAGGCTCTTCTTGTCTGTCTCAATTTTTTTCAACATGTTAAGTGTGTACATTCGTCTTAACCAGTTTTTGCCTTGAGGTGCTTCCACACCAATGATGCCAGCGCCACCCCAATTCCAGTGATAGCAATTTCTAGACCAACATATCGTGTCATCCCTACGCTGACACCGGCACCGCCCCATACAGCTCCAGTCACCCTCCCAAGGTAGTTACTATACTGAACCATCACCGAAGACATTCCATTCCATCTCACTGTTGCCGGTAACTGCTTGCTCAGCAGACTCATCGTGACAGTACTTGCAATGTTGAATCCCAACGCAACGGCGAACCAACAAATGAAAAACGCTGGAGCAGATCCAACACCGATCTGACTTGATACCCAGTTGTTCGAGCCTCCCGAAGCGGTCTTGTCTAGGCTCAGCAGAACTAAAAATATTACGAGTGCAGCCCCGCCTAAGCTAGCGCCGAACATCAGGGTGTACCGATCTTGAACTCGTCGGACGAGGAAAACATTGATGATAAAAAATGGGAAACAGGCCAAGGCGCCGATGGCGAGGAAATTACCGGCAGCGAATGGGGTGAAGTTGAGATGTGGATTGACAGATCCATCTGCATGAGCGAGAACTAGCTTCAGTAACATGAAACCTGTAATTCGCAGTACTGTACGTACAAACAGGTATGTTGGCTTCCCATGCTCCAAGGATGAAGAACGAGGCCATTGCAAACCAGCATATGCAAATTACCGAAGCCCACTGCCCAAGTTCCAGTCTGTCGTTATGTACATTTGACGGTGTTGGTGAGCGAGGGGGTACAGTAGAAAGAGAAGGAGGAGAAGGAGGAGAAGGATGGGTATGATGACGATACGAGGTCCCCGAAGCATTGACTGGGTCTTCACTAGAGCGATCTTCCATTAGCTGCACAGGGCCTTTCTCCACGAGTTCAATATTTTCAGGAGAGTTCTCGGTATTGGAATCCTCGATTAGTGGGACATCCTCAAACCAAATCTGGACTGCGACCCAGTAGACAGCCCAAACTCCTGCCAAAACCCAAGCCGGACTAGTGAAGCCGTTCCAGACGTTCCCAGTTCCCTTCCCAAACCCAACATACTTGTAGAAGATCCCACCCAATAGAGGACCCAATCCCATACCAACACCATTCCCCACCATAAGCCAGCTTGCAAGTAATGTCCTCCTTCTGATTCCTACGATTCGCGGGTCAGAGCAAAACCGTTTGCAGTACATCCACATCGCAAAGCCCATTCCGCTGGTTATCCGTCCCAAGAGGATTAGATATAGCCAGTTTGCCTTGTATGCACTTCCATATAGCACCATACCGGATATAGACGCAGTGCAACATATGTTCAAAGCCAGACCATAGCCACCTACAAACAGGGGATTAGTAGACTTCGAAGCCGCAAGCAACTGGTTCGGAAACACCTCTATCATATTTCATAAGAGGAATGAGAGTGAGTCCAGAAAAGACAGTAGGTATACCGATAACGACACCTGCACATTCATGATTATCAGAACCAGATACGTCCGATAGGATAGAAGAACTTTGACAAACCGCTGAACGTTGAAGTACCACCTAGATGTAAAGCGTACTCGTTTGATGAGGAGACGATGATGAAGAAAGATATCTGTCGTAAGTACTATCAGTATCTCTATATATCAGCGAGCTTGCAGATGGCAACCTGAAGAAGTGCATTGGCCAGCAGAATGATGACTAGTGAAGAACGCTTTGGTAGCTTCAACTCGGGATCCGAATCCTCTTCTGAATTCAAGGTGCGTTGGTCATTATCGGCATTTTCATCCAAAGCTGTCACGGAAGGAGCTGTTTTAAACTTGGTCTGCACAACTGCAGCGATCATGGTTGTTGTCCAGAAGGTGCAGATGTCGGGGGGAAACGAGAAGTCAATTTTTAAGTAATTGCCTTTGACCTCGGAGATTGATCCTATATGTTCCCGTATACAGATGCTAGCACCAGAAACTTTCCTTATATTTGAACATTGCAACTAGTAGTAAAACATGCGATAGAGTATGAATCTGGCTTGATGCAGACGAATAATGAAAGGCTGCGAAACAAATATGCATCTGAAATGAAATTCAACTAGATGATACAGACATCATGGATGAAGATTGTAGAACATTAAGGAGATTGCAAGTATAACGGATAAATTTAACCAAGGAACGATGAGAAAGATCCAGCGTTTCGAACGAAAGAGGGTGACAAAGTAACAAAGGAAAGGGTATGAACTGAACTAAGTTGCACGAATAAACAAGAGCTCGGTACATGGCAATGATGATCAGTGATGGTTAGGTCGAGATTAAGACAGCGTGAGTGTGGTAGAATAAACATCAGTTGGATCAAGATGGTGTTCGTGTCGTCAAGAATTCGTGAGCAATCGCTGCCGCCCCAGATAGGCGTGCAGTACAAGATAGATGAAGGCAAGGTGAAGAGCGGATGATGAGAAAGGCGATTGATGCGTAGCAACGAGGAAAACGTATGACCGGGGGTAGAGACTATGAAGGCAAGATACCCTCCTCCCGCTCACGCAACCTCTGTTTTTCATCAACCAGCTCGTCCAATTTCCGCATCCTGTCGCTTTTGTCTCTCTCTTCTCTGGTTCTAGATTTCGACGGTAACCGGACCTTCCATTCTTTCATCCAGGTCCACCGTGATACACGCCTCTCGTCCTGTTCTGATTGTGCAGACAGCTGAGCTGACATTGATACGACTTTTTCCGGTTCCATTGGAGCTGGTACCGTTTCCCGAACGGAATCGGAAGATGATGTGACGGAGGTGCTGATTAATGACTTTAAGTGGTCTCTTGCCAAAATAGGAGCTAGAGACAAGAACGACAAAAAGACTAGCTTGATGATGATTTCTGGTGACATGAGGAGAGATGAGACGGTCTGTGATGTCGCTGAGGGTGCGTAAGCGACTGTTTGTAAGATATCCCCAATCTGCGGAATGTATCCGTGAGTGTCAAGATTCACATTAAAACGCCCAAAAGCATACCTGGCAAGTGACTGCTGTCCAGGGTAAGGTACCGATGAATGAGCCCAGCATGCAGTCCCACACGGGGACGCCACAGACACCGCAAGCGATATTAATACCTGACCATGGCACAACACCGACGAGCCTCAACACAGAAAGCCTGACCCAAGCACCTGAGGATTGAGTCTTGGATGATATTGATTTGACTTCTGTTTCGGAACCGGATGAAGTCGATGAAACCGGTTTGCCTGCATCGCCTTCGAGCGCCGCGCGCGTCATGTCCAGAACGCGCGGAAGAAAACGCATAATGAGTGGCGCAAGTGGAGCTGCTAACAGCGATGCACAGAGGGAGCCTATTGTCGTGAGGATGGTCAATAGGATAGTGGCGAACACTGGTGAAAACAATGCGCCAGCTAGGACATTCCATATCACGCTCCCTGGTATTGACCAAGCGTGTTTCCATACTGCGGTGAGCGCTAGTACACCGACAACGTGAGCAAGAGGTATCCATCCACTCTCTGAATATCTATGCAAATCTTTGCCTAACTCGGCAAGGTCCGTGAGTGTTTTAGGCCATGAGAATGATATAGGTAAACTTGAGAGGGCTAGGAGGACGAGGACGGTGGATAGAGGGAAAAGACATATAACGAAGACAATGGGCGCGTGCATCTTGGAAAATCATGAGGTTTTGAACTCCAGAAGTATAAAGAAAAAGACTGACAGACGGCCACTGATTTCGCGGAGAAGTTTTTGGGGTAAGGACATCACCAAAACTTGACTTGGTGGCTGATGCCGGTAGAGGAAGAGCGTAGATGTCTCCGGTTTCGTCTGGAGTTGACGGCGAAGACCAATCTGGTAAAAGTACGTGCTTCGACTCGAGATGAAGCCACTGCAGCACGGTTGACAAAGCCATGAGGAACATTGAAGGCTGAGAAGTATCGCTAGGGGAAGAGCACTGAGGAATTGAAGGAGTTGCAGGAACTGGCTTCAGCTGAGTGCTTGAGCGTCTCCGGCCGAGTGACTTGAGCGTGAGGGCTGGACGAAGAGTAGTAGACGATGCTCTATTTCTTGAGATTGGCGGGGGAGCTAAAGAAGACATTAGCAAGGAAGGCAAGAAATATATGCAAGTTGGAATTTTTGATCATCCCGACGACGCGAATTCCCGGCGGACTAAGCGTGATTACTCATCTTCGTTCCCGGGCGGCTGACAACTCAACGCTTCGTAAGATTATTCTTTTTCTCTCACCTTACGGCTCTAGGCCGGTTCCAGATATCTATCTTTTCTTCGTCCTTTTCTGAAAACTCTTCAGCTGACAATAAAGGCTCTCATCTGGACCTCCAGGAAAAGATAAGACGTGAGGCTAACTCAAAAACCACCTCGCTGGTGGTAACAACAATCCGATGAAACAAGTTCCATCAGATGAAGCAGCCGCTCAAATATCTCCACAAAACAACCTTGAGTTCGAAGTTATAAGTAGCGAGCTTCCCAGTTAACGAGATGCTGATTGGACGAATAACTGCGAACAGATGGCAACCGCCATTCACTGCCATACCCTCTCATCAAAGTCAAAATATCGGTGTTGACTTTTTTCATTCCATATACTTCGGTCCAACAGCATATCCACCTTCAATACAGTCGGCATGGATCAACTCGGAGATTGCATAGACGATGAGGTTCATAATACAGAGACACTGATGCATATGTTGAGTAGCCATCCACGGGAGGGGGAACGACCATATGAATTTACAGCTTTGCACATAACAGCACTCTAGTGAGCCGCCCTTCTCGACTCCTGGATGATCGTTCCCAACTCTTCGAGTTTGCGCTTCGAGCGGAGGAGGGTACCCAGCTGTTAAGAAAGAATCAGCGATAGTAACTGACATAGTCGGAACGCATCGCGTACCCTTTTCTTTGTGAGCTTACGAGCCTTCTTGTCCTGTAAGAGTAGATGAGAGAATGATAATCAGTCACCGATACGAAATGGAAGAGAAGGGACAATTCTGGGCAAGGGTATATGTATCACAACAGCACTTCAACACCAGTGCACAAGAATGATCAACGTTCCCTCGTATGCCATGATTCACTCACTTTTGAGTTCCTGAGCAACTCCATCACTCTTCTCTCATAGGCGGAGAAACCAGCAACCTCCCGGATGACAGACCTCACAAATTTGGTCTTCGTCGACTGAATACCCTTGCGCTGTGAGGGGCGCACGCTTTTGGGGATAGGTGTTGTTGGGTGGCCTTTGTTGAGGCCGACTCTCAGATCTACGTTCGAAATTGAATTATCGTGGTTTATGAATGAACGCGAACGATTGCAAACAGCGTGGAATAAGATTCAGACGAGGGGGCGCAGGCAATTGAGATCAGCAACGATAAATGCAAGTAGGAAGACACAGACTCACTGCTTCGGGCCATGGTCTTGAGGTTGCTGAAATTTCTTCAGGTAGTTTGCTGGTAGATAGAGAAGAGCGAGTCTTGTGACTCTGGAGCTATATAGTTTCCCACGACAGTGATTCTCAGGCGCCTACTAGGCGCTTAACAATCTTCAATCAGGATTCAGCGCTCAAGCGCTCAACGTCAACTCAAGACGTTGACTTCAAGTGAAGAAAAATAGGAGACTCTATCAACTTGAGTATACTGTGTAGTAGAAATGGAAGCCTTGGTTCAAACAGAATAACAGTATAAATATGCAGTAAGGTATAAAGGAGACCACAATGAATAGCTCAAATTCAAGGCCAACGTCGAAGATTAATCACGAATATCATCGGCGAGATTGTTCAAGCTGCCAAGCCGACAGCGGGCGACCATTGTCTAATAACACGCAACTTTCCGTCACCGATAGAAGTATTCATCTTTGGAAGACTGATAGCTGTAATCACAGGGCGCGCACTTGGATTTGAGGTTGGTGTTGTTCGTGCCGATCCAGTTGGTGCATCTGCATGCTGCCGGCCCGTTGAAAGAGGCTTCACGGGTTTCTCTTCTTCCTCCTCTTCTTCCTCCTCATCGTCGTCGTCATCGTCATTCGCGTCCTATGAATTGACAGAAAATTCAGCGATTTATGAGACAATGAGTGTTTTGGGCGTACCGGATCGAAATCTTCCATCTGTCTGTCCTCCTCCTCCTCTTCGTCCTCATCGTAGTCGTCATCTTCATCATCTATCCATCGTCCTCTCCAGTCTACCATATCCAGCTCCTCCGGACTTTCGGGCCGCAGCCTGAGCCATTGCATCCGAGGCCCACACTTGGCCCGTTCGCTGACTTTAAAACCATAGATACGGGGCACGTAGACATATCCCGCGGCGCGTTTTTGCCCTCCGTGAGGGTTCGGATTCACAAAGGTGGGAGTGGAGTGTGTCATGGAACTCGTGCTAAGACGAGGCGAGTTGGACATCGATGAGCTTGGAGGTGCTTTCCAAAATGGAGCGGGTGCCAATTCGCGGTATGTTTGGAAGAAAAGATGAGCAAAAGTCGTGCCAAAGAACGCACCTGGAATCAACATGCATGAGTAAGCATTGATGTAGAGCAGTCAAACCTACCATCAACGCCTTGATATCTGCTACTCGGTGGAACGTAGATATCGTTGCAGTTCGGACAGAACAGTTTTACAGTATCGAGCCCATACATATCTGACCTTCCGCAAGGAACAACGTTGGTGCCTAAACAGTACACTCTTGGACACGAGCCAAAGACTCCTGCTTCATATTTGTCAACCTAAAGATAGACCGAGTGAGCAGAGTCAAATCTGGGATTGCATCAAGAGTTACCATCGCCGCCAGACCAACTCTGGTTAGGATATATCGTTGATGGACCAGACCATATAGCATTTCCGCCGAGGATTCAACGATGGATACATCCGGTATCTTCGAGGTATCTTCATCTATCCAACAGATAAACTAAACGCGTTACTCATGGCATGGGGTCCTTGAAACATACCAGGTTCAACGTCTAGGACCATCTCCATCGCTTCTTTCCAGAACGGCACCAACGTGTTTAGTCCTGTGAGGTTGAAGTCGTCTTCGATAAAGTCTTCGGTGACTTCACAGAAATACTCGTGCCCAGGCAGAGAGCAGAACCAGCTAATCCAGGTCAATGTAGAAGTAGGTGTTGACGATGCTGAACGATTTCAGGGATGCGATGAGATTCTGTGGCAGGAGGCCCAGAAGGACACGCACTGTAGCCGTCTTCCTGCTCCTCAGCTTCTTCCATGATTTCGTCTCCTTCTCCAGTCCCGCTGATAGCCTCTTCTTCTTCAAACTCAGCTTGTTCAGACGCGTTCATCGTTTCTATGATAAGCGGCCAAGTGATGGTGGGTGGTAGTCGGGAAAGAAGAGAAATTGAGAACTTTCGACCGTTGACCGTCGAAGTCTCGAAGAGAAGCTAATTCAAAGTCCGCCATATCTTATCAGAATTCATTGATGATACACTACGGCAGAACCTATAATATACCTGCGATACATATAAGGAAATCAAAAAGGAATATAGTTAATAATAATCGTTGTGAGAATCGCTCGATATATATACCATATGCCGCACGAACCCGGCAATGAAAAATAATAAGATTATCATTCCGAGGTCCATGCGATCCCGGCCTTGAAAATGAATATCCCTATCCCGTGTGAAAGCTACTGGATATCTCAGGAATAGAATGTCCGGTATCCGGAGAAACCGAGAACGAAATTTACTATATATATCCATTTATGGATCAAAGGAAAACGATAAGACTTATCGGGGGCAAAAAATATTATTATTCCTTATCAATATCGCTCGAAAAAGCTTATCTTATTTGCCTGAGAAACAAAATGGACGCTGAATGGTCATTGATCGGGAGTTGATTCGACATTCGTCGGACGAAGTGGCAGTCGACCGTTGGGCAATGAAAGGGACGCTTCGTAGGGAGTCGAAGCGGTCGCTCATCCGATCGGTTCTGGGCAAGTACATGATTCAGGAGACATATACACCAAGGTTTGTGACATTGCGTTTTATTTTGTCTTCCCTTTCCATTCGACTCTGTTTCTGTTCATCGTCTACGTATACCCAGTCCTCTCTCTTTTATCCCATCCACCCTTTATGGCCCCGTCCTCCCTCTCAGCGCCAAGCTTTTGTTCCCGTTATGCCTGCAATCTTGATTGAACATCAGGGTGTTCAAGCGCACGAAAACGATTACATACCAGGCTTCTACGTTGCATGGCCTTTTTCAGAGATCTACTCTTGAATATGATGCCTTGCAGTCTAATAACTGCCTTAACAGAGGAGCATATTGAGTAAATGGAGCACGTATCTTACGGCGGTCGTAACATTCTCAGGTTTTGTAGGCTGATGCGCAGTTCAAATTCGGGACTAGTGATTATGCTGAATCAATACATCTGATAGTACGAGTGCCCATGTCCTTATAACTAATACAGAAGTTCAGTCAAAAGTTTTGAAAACGTTAAGGACACATACCTCACACTCCCGCAGCCATATTTAGCACCGGAAGAATGATCGCCCTCCAAGCGGCCAACCCTCTCATAGGAAAAGTGAAAATTTCGATGTGATCCCTGCGACCTAATAGTTCGGAGCGTTTGTAAGTGGAGCATCTCTCAGTGGAGATAATACCACGTACAATGGGGACAATGAAGTCGAGGCCTATCGGTACACTGCATCTCCAGTAAAATGTGTGCTAACGACTCTGAGGAAAGATTAGAAAACTGCAGATGAACAAAATCGACTTTACCCATTCTGCGTCGCCTCGTAACGGCGATTGGAGGCATCCACACCCTTGCACCACAAGGGCAGCTCCTATTCCATTCTGCTTGACGTCTAGTAAAGTCCCTCGTCATGCCGATCTTCCATCGGCAACCATCGTCCAGGAAGGCGTAGATGAAGCCTGGGCCATCCGCGGGCGACGTTGGGCGTAATATCCGCGACGCGTATACAGCGCGCAATCTGGAACGAGACCGTTTCGCCATCTTGGGATGGAAAATCGGCGGTGGATTCGAAGGGGCGTGAGACGGAGATATTAAGGGAACTCGAAAAGAGGATGTGGGGGATAAGCCACCATCCTTGGACGTGTGGGGAACAAATGAAGGAAGGACTTGCATACCTTTGCGGACGACGTGATCAGTTTAAAGATCAAACTTGAAGCGGGTGTTAGACGAGGATGTTGAGAAAACTTGAGAAGGCGCGTAGACCGATGACGATGGTAAGTTGTTGGATGGGCGAAAAAAGGATTTGAGAAATATTTACCGGTTGCAGTCGATGGAACCAGTCCGAACGAAGATAAATCGATGTTAGGCAACACAGTTCCGAACGGGGTACAAGCCACTATCCTTGGATGCGTGGGGAAAGAATGAGGGAAGAACTTGCATACCTTTGCAGACGACGTGATCAGTTTGAAGATCAAATTTGAAGCAAGTGTTAGTAGTGTTTGGCTCGGGTCGGGTCGGGTGCTCCTAGAGCCAACCCGACCCGGGACCCGGCCAAACCCGTACCCGAGACCCCGGGTGTCGGGTACCCGACCTTGGCGGGTGCCGGGTTTTTCAAAGTCGGGTTGTGGTCGGGTTGCAGTCGGGTCTCCTTGATAGAATGCTGCAAGAGCTAGCAGAGCCTTGCCTATGGAGGGGCTGGGCTTCTGCTGGCTCTTGCAGGAGCTTCAGAGCACATGTTATACACCAATGATCTTCATATAATTCACTATTCTAGCTCATACAAACCACTTCTGTTAGGAGAATAAGATGCAAGAGAGCGGGGATGCGAGAGTGCGAGGATGTGAGGGAGCGAGGATGCAAGAGAGCGAGGATGCGAGGGAGCGAGGATGCGAGGGAGCGAGGATGCGAGGGAGCGAGGATGCGAGAGAGCGGGGATGCGAGAGAGCAAGGAATGGGCTCATATGACTATAACGTGTGCGTGCTTGTGCTCCCTGTCCTCATTTATGTTGTTGCTGATTCGTCGCCGTTGCTGCTTTGTCGCTGTTGCCGCTTTGTCATTGTTGCCGCTTCATCGTTGTTGTCGCTTCATCGTTGTTGTCGCTTCATCGTTGTCGTCGCTTCATCGTTATCGTTGCTTCGTCCTTGTTGCTTTGTCATTGTCGTCGCTTCGTCATTGTCGTCGCTTCGTCATAGGGTGTTCAAAGGACTGGAGGAAGAAGTGGGGGTGGAGGCAGAAGAAGGTGTTGTTTACTTGAGACCTCGAGTCTTGTCAAAGCGTAGTAAGTTATGAGGTGAAAATGGCAGATTGCACATGGATTTGAGCTCACGTTTCATTGACAAGTCACCTTGCGTTGCCTCATTCCTTGAGGTATTCCTTGTTGCTCGTCATTTCGTCGCTTCGTTGGTTCAACGTCCGTTATTTCGTCGCTTCGTTGGTTCAACGTCCGTCATTTCGTCGCTTCGTTGGTTCAACGTTTCATCGTTTCATCATTCCGTTGCCTCGTCGTTTCGTTGTTTTGTTGCCTCGTTCCTCGGTGTGAGGTTGAGATGGAGATAGAGGAGAGGGAGAGAGAGATAGAGGAGAGGAAGAGGGAGAAAGGAGAGCTTGTGAGGGAGTGAGTAGTGTGGTTGAGAACAAAGTGTGCCTGTGAGATGGGAGCATATAAAAGGATAGGTACAGTTCAATTTGAGGAGCAACGTACGTGTATTCACCGCCATGTCTTTGTCACTTTCTGGTATTCATCGTCCTTCCTTGGTCTGTCTTCTCCTTCCCTGCTCCGTCTTCTCCTTCCCTGTTCCGCCTTCTCCTTCTCCTTCTCCTTCTCTTTGTCCTTGTCCTCTCCCAGTCTTGAATGTGGCCCCGGTGATCCCGATATGTTGAGAACGAGGTGGTGAGAGGAAGAGGGATGAAAGAGAAGATGCGTGTGAATCCAGAATAAAGGTACAGTTTGTGTTTAGATGCCGCTCTGCCGCCTAAGCACTAGCTCGGCAAACAAGAAGCCGGGTATAGTAAACTGTGTTAGACGGCGATATTGAGCAAACTTGAGAAGGCGCGTAGAGCGATTACGATGGTAACTTGTCGGATGGGCGAAGAAGGGATTTGAGAAAGATTTATCGGTTGCAGTCGATGGAATCAGTCCGGATGAAGATGAAAATTGATGCTAGGCAAGTGATTTCATTGAAGACAAAGCAAGAGCAGTCAAAAACAAAGCCTAAACGAGCCCGGCCTCGAAGATTGTCATATACCCCAATGGCTGCGAGCTCGAGTCTCACAAAGGAAATTATCTGTCTCGACATCATTGATTGATTGGTTGAACCGTTTTTTCGAATTACATACACTTGTATGCATGAGAAACCACCGCTGTGTCCTCATTTGGGCGCAGTCTTGATGAAGCAAAGGAGGGTTTCCCGAAAAAAGAGGTTTTCGGATTTCCTTCAGGGTAACATCAGTTCAAGTATTTTTTCAAGGAGCATTTAACGGTGTTTCTGAGTGCTTGAAAGCCTCAGTTTGTGTACGCGCGCCTTGTCGACTGTTGTTTCTCGTTTCAATCTGTTTCTCTTTTCCATCAAGGTTCTATTCGAGGAAGAGGTTTACGCGTCATGAGCAAGTTGAAGGGGCTAGTTCAATCGATTCACCTATAATATACTCCATGATGTTGGTAATACTTTGTCAAATGACAGACGCACAATCGGAGTCCATCCCTTTTCGAGGAATATCCGAATGTCCTAATCATGTTGCCCTTGTTGATTCTTTGGAGGACAAAAACTTGGTGCGATGGTGGCAGTTCAAATCGAAGACGGGCGTTCATGCCACGTGCACCGCGAATTCCATTGAGACCGGCGACAGATGATGCAATTTTTGATCCCATATGAGCTTGATCGGGATTCAGAAACCTTCTGCCTGAATCTCTACGGAGGAACGTGGTTCGTCTTCCCTTGAGTATTGGTCAGTCACTTCCTATCATCGAGGGTTTAACATGACAGACCAAGGTTCATTAGCCCAACAGCTTCATGGCAACCTCAAGGGCCCGGAATTGATCCAACTCCTGTTATTAGAACGAGTCACTTTTTTTACAACGACTGTGCTCCAATAAGATGAAAGTTGGAGTGTCCTATCTGTCACAGAACACTAGGTCAAGATTGAAATGGGAGGGAGGGAGGGAGGGAGGGAAAATTTCGAGTTGCGAGTTGAATGACAGCGAGGAGGCATGTATGGAATTTCAGCACACATCGATTATCATTGCGAAAATGCAACAGTGCTAGTCGATGTTACTGAGATTTGACAACCGCCAGATGCTTCGACGACCTAAATCTTTCGATCCTCCTCCGAACCAAAATATCAAAACACAACTGGTACGATGAGTCGTGATGTTTGTAATTCTTCGTCAGGCCGACGAATTGAGTTCTGATCATCGGTATGATTCTGTTCAGTCAAAGGCAACAAACGTACTCCGAGTCTCTCGTCCAAGTTCGTACTAATTCTGACATAGCGGAAGTTGGGCGGCCGGCATAGGTCTTCGAACGTTTCTCGTACAAGTCGAGGGTAGTTTCAAGACTGCTCAAGACGACAAAGTGCCAACTGAAAATACGAAAGTGAAGAACGTCCCCTGTAGAGTGAGTTAGTTCTCCACTTCAGTGGAGAGCATAAACTTTGTGCTGACCATATTTCTTACTAGCCCATCTGCCCATGACTGCCCATATTTCAGAGTTGGGCACTTCGTTGCCTACAATAGGCTTCGGGGATGGACCTGCCAACGACGATGCAAGTGAACACCAGTTCCACTAACGATTGTTAGTTGGACTAACCAGGGGGATAATTGCCACTCACAGAGTCCCTGTATCGACCAGAACGCCATAACCATAACCTACGGGAAGGATGTATTCAAACAGATCCCAAGGATATCAATGATTAGAACATGCATCCCGCGTCTACACTAAGGAGTCCGCACTTCAGTGAACCTTAGCTAGCTCGTGAACTTGAAACACTTCGAGCTTGAACTCGAAGGCTTAGTTAAACTCACTATCTCCCCATTTCTATCTTGTAACTACACCACTTGAAATCACTCGATCACTATCGTTCGTTGAAACCGGGTTCTATTAGTCTCTATATATCCCAGTACCGTAGTAGCGGTATTGTAACTTCTACTCTGGCTCAACTTGCCAGCAAACACCAGGATCTCAATGATCCAACATTTCCCTGTACGCTTGAGAGCGATATTCAACGTCGCAATAGAAGGGTTCAGGTGCACTGTAGCTAGAGATTCAGTAATTTCGAAGCAAGAAAGAGAAGATCGGACTGACGAGGCAAGGCCTTGCATGAACGGGATGTGCAATGCATCAATTGGCTTGCCGTCGACCATAGTGCACGATTTTATATTGCAAGTAGCAATTGTGCGAGCAAGAGTTAGCCAAAGCGAAACATCTCCAACGTGTTGACCAGGGCAGTTCCTATGATTCATTATGAGAAAAGTATCAAGCAATTTGAGGGGATCAGGCAAACCTGCGACCAAGTCCGAAAGTCAGCTTGCGAGGGTCGGGAGGAGGGGATTCGACCATAAAACGATCGGGATTGAAGACCTCGGGTTCGGCGTAATGAGCGGGGTCACGGAGCATGAGCCTATAGTTATTTGAGCTTATATCACTTGAAGTCTACCTTAAGTGTAAGTATGTACCAGATGTTAGCATAGACTGTGCAGCCTTTCGGAATGAAATACCCCTTGTAATTGTCATCGTTGGTTGTCGCATGGAACAGAAGTGGGGCGGCGGGATGGAAACGATGGACTTCCTTGAGAATAGATTCGATGTAAGGCAGTTCGGAGCGATGTTCGATATAGTAGGCAAAGCCTCGGTACCAACAACCGCATCAATTTCGGCTTGACCTTTCCGTTGGATTTCGGGATGTGAGGAGAGCAAAAGGAAACAGAGGGCGACAAAACCCGAAGTCGTTTCCGTTCCAGCTGTACCAAGAATATATGTAGGTGAAATGTCGGAATAATAAACTTAGAATGACATACCGGCATAGAAACTGTTAGCAGCACAAGCAACAATATCGTCTCGATCTGAACGATGGGGAATAAGTTCTTCGGTGTTCTCGAGGAAATGGGTTGCAAAGGAGGGCACAGCTTCTCCCGTGGACTGGTAATAAGAAAAACTGTTCAGCCACATCTGAGTAGTTCAATACTGAGTGCGTACCATCTGTTGACGAATCAATTGGATAGGTGTCTTGATCAGCTCGTTGGTCTTCATATGCGTCTCGGACGCCCATCTTTTGAAGTGCGCGCCGGGGAACCAAGCAGGAACGAATCGCACTAGTAGCAAGACGATCATTAATGACTTCTCATTGTTCTCAACCTTCCATGAAATCCAAATGACTCACGGATAGGGAACGAGTTGACAAGCCAACGGCTTGGCTGGCCACCTTGGTTCTGGATTACGAGAAGCTCATCAGCGATCTGAGCAAATTCTTCCTTCTTATCCGTAGGGATATCGCCATAGGCAAGTCGAATCGCAATCGATCCAGCGTATCTGTCAATCGTTCGATGAGAACTGCAGGAAAAATAAACCAAATCGAGTTACCTTCTGGCCATTATGCTCATTGTATCCTTGGAGCCAACGACTTTCTTGAGGAAGTTGTTGGTTTCTGCGCGTTGGATATGGAAGTGTTTCTTGGCGATATCCGGGTTGAGCCATGCACGGAGGAGACGACGATATATCTCGAGACGATTCCCAGGTTGAGAGAACAGGACAGAACCGTTTCATCAGCAAAATAGCACAAATAAATAATGGGAATACAACATGTAACAGACATTATAACTGGTTGTAACAATGTTCACACATTTATTGGTGTAATAATGGAGCCATAACATGCTGAAATGTGTGATAACAAGCTGCAAGGATTGCGGTTCATTATTGCAAGTAGGATCAGATTATCACAGTGTTATTGCACGAATATAATGACTCTGAGTTCATATTGTCGCTTTATTTTATAATGATATCGATCACTGATATACATATCTGGATTCTGCACACCAACGTCAAAAGTTAAACATTGACATAGTTCGAAGATTCTGTCTATGACATCTTACAGGCATCTTATTGCCTTCACATCTAAGAGCGCTATCATTCAGGTATGATCTGGTATGATGCATGGAGGAGACAGCCTGGCATTTTCTATCTCAAAAGATTCAGGTAGTCCAAGTTTTTCAGCCGGAGTCAACATCCTCCTTCAAGTCCCATCCTATGTTTGCTGGCGAAGAAACGATGTATAAAGAGTTGCGTGTCATAGTCGGAATCAAGGCAATTCGTGGCGTAGGAGAACTCGAAACTTGTCGAGGAGGCGAGTTGGTCTTTCGCGTTGTTGCTATCTAGTGGTCGTAATCATCTACCCGGTACATGTACTGGAAGGTAACTACGGGGCAGAGGGAGAACGTCATTCTTCGGAGGGGTGCGAGGTCCTTGATGCTATTGTTATTGAGCGCTACTACCAGCTGTTGCACGGAAATCGATTGATGATGTAGAAGATGCTCTCGAGGGAGACGTCGCTCGGTGTATGTCGTTTACACGGAGTGGTACACGGTCTACAGGCCGTTGGGCTTTGGATATGCCTGGTGATTAAGACGAACAACATAAGGAAGGAGAACGGCTTCTCGTTCGTGTGAGGTAATGGTGAGAACCGGGAGAAGAAGAAAATCTGTCGAGGTTGAAAAAGAGGGTACCCGGCTACAATGGGTGATGAGTGTTTGGTAGCCGGGTGGAACTCCATTCTTGATGCGGGTGAAGAGCGTCAGGCGGCCATAAACACCAGCAGAGCCTTGCCTAGATGAGGGGCTGGGCGTCTGCTGGGTTCTCCATGCCATAGAGAGAAGGGAGAACGACGGACGTCTTATCCTGCAGAGCATGGCATAGGGATGTTACAGCTTTTCCAGACATTAGACTTCTGACCTGATTACAACGCGCTGATTGGACATACCTATTCCTCATATCGTTCCTCGTATCATTTATACGCCCTGTACTAACCCTTCACCTAATTTCCAAACCTCACCATATTGACACGAAGCCGGATGCAAGGCAGACATTGAACTCAAGCGTGAGTTAGATGAGAGGAATAAGGAGGCTAAGTCATGAAATTGAAAGCTGGTTGTTGGAAGTGAATGGGCAGACAACGTGCGCGAGGCTTGCTCTACGCCGCTAGAACGTGCTGTTCTGGTTGATGAACAAGGAGGTGACTTCATCGACTTGTGATTTTCGCCGTAATTTGTCACGTGGTTCGCGTCGCGACGCGCCTATAAACATTCCGTCATCGTTTTACTTCTTCTTCTCATACTCTCATCATGACTTGACCGCCAAAGCAAAGGCCTTTGATGCATCAACTTGCCATATCCGATATTGCTGTTGCTCTCTTCTCGGACCTCAGTCCCAGAATACTTGCCTTCAAATCCCAGTTGCTACATACCCAGACGGATATCGAACCTCAAGTGCTCGAAGAATGAAATAAAGAGGCTCTCCTCAGGGTTTTCTTCCCAATGGTATGATGGAGGACGAGGACAGCGAAAGACGAACTTCCGAACGCGGTTGTCGAGACAGAGGTCGAGGTTAAGTAAGCATCCCAGATGTGTCTTCCATTGATCCAGCCCCGCTGAAATACCTACTTGTTAAACTCGCGTCCCGGATGTGCCTGCTGCTCATGGGAGAACTCGGCGGCATTCGTCAATTTGGTCTCCGATCAATGGTCCCTCTCTCTTTGCATCGTACGTGCATCAATCTTGAGTTGATTGTATGCTCTCAACCTGACGAGTTTGGTCGGAAGAACACCGCGATGAACGAAACATGGGCTCTTGCTTGTTGCGAATCCGTCAAGATCTCTCTTTGAGATCGTCCTTTCTCCATCAAGGTTCAAAAGCTTTGGACATTGGATTGTGCGTGCATGTCCCTATCCCCCAATTGACTTCACACCCTCATCTCAGTGCAAGCACAACCTCAGATCCGTTATGTTCAATTAGTCAATTGGGTTTGATTGACATGGATGTTCAAAGTGATTCGTAGGCGACGGCCAGCAGCAAGGGCATGCTCCGTACTATCTTATGACCATCGGTGAGTTCGTCTGAATCTCGCTTGGCAAATTTCCCTCACTCACCATCATTTCCACTCTATATGTGCATTTCTCGATCTCTTCAGCCAACTTCGCCTTTGCCTTCGCAATTGGACGGCTCCCGACTCGAATTGTGCAGCACTGCCGCTTCCTGGTGACGTTTCTGTTGGTGGAAGATGGCGTCGACGCTGGAGAGGAGGACCGAAAGATTATCCATTGAAAGAATTGCATCAAGATGCCTTCAGCTAAGTATGGCATATCCCATTGACCGAATACATCTACAAGCTGAAGGTGCATAACAAGTTGTCGTTGTTTGAAAGCTTGTTGATCATGCATCTTCTAGGATAGCCTACAAGTCAAAGGTGCGTAATAAGTTGTCATCACTTCGGAAAGGTTATTGATCATGCCTCTACTAGGATACCCTCGGGATTATAATGGGGTTATGATATTTGTGCTATTTTGCTGATGATTGCATTGTATACACCAAGCAATCGCGACTTGTACACAAAATGACTTGTTCTCATCAGCCTGTTTAAATCTCCTCGCACGATCTTCACGAGCCTTGTCTTTTCATCCCACTGGCAACTCGTTAAGCCCAGCCATCTATTTTGCTGTCAGTAGTAGCTGAGAAACATAGTGCAAAATTTGGTAGACAGAATGGGGAGTCCTGTCATGACTTGTTCAGCAATAAACACATTTTCATCTTCTCTCGTTCGTGAGTACTATCATGGACGACTTGGTCCGAGCATTGTCCGAGCGATTACATTGAGATCTTCATCCTAACTTTTACGCTATAATGAGGTAGGTAGGTTGCTTTCAAGAGATAGTCATACAACAAGAGCTTTTGAGCTTTTTGCAATACAAAGGTGAGTATATACAAGGTAGTATCTGTACAATGTATTATCCTACATGACGACAAGGCTGATCATGTAGAGAATATCCTGAAAAGTATTTGTCAAAACCAGCGAAGCCCAGACAGGGTGGTAAGTGAGTACGAAGATACGTCTCTTCATCCTCGCTTTCGAGTGTAGAAGGATAGACACGCATGGTCAAAGAGAAGAGGCCCTGGTAAGCTACAGGATGATAGCTTCAGCAAAGTGCGAATGGAAGACGAAGACCTGTAGAAAACTCACTCTTGAGTTTGATTAAGCACTTTCAGTGAAATCTGCACCCGGATACACAAGCTCCATGTCCATCCAGTCTAAATCAGAGTCTTCTTGATCTCCATTGGCTTCTTTAAGGTCGAAGTTTTCGATAACGTCCTCATCGAACATCTCTCCGTCAGGAAGGGCACAATAGGGACGGATACAGGCGAATGACAAGAACGGAGAAGCAAGCTCGGACGTTCCAGTTGCCTCCCTCTGGAGCGCTGCAAAGGACCATTGCTGATGGGGTTGAGAAGATCGTTTGAATCTAGTTCCTGGTGAATCGATGGCTGGACATTCCGAAGTGGAGGAATCACGTTCTGTGACAATCGCGTTGACTTCGTCTTTAGAACGTTTCATTCTAGTTCCTGGTAAATCGATGGTTGTACACTCCGAAGTGGAGGAATCATGTTCTGTGAGAATCGCGTCAACTTCGTCTTCAGAGATTGTGGTATCCGCGCGGTTATGGAGATTGCGAATGAAACGCGTATTTGAGTTACGAATAATGACGAACTCCTGAGGGAGTGGACGCTGAGCTAGTATGGTTTTCAAAGAGACGGAGGGAATGGGTGATTCGACATAGCCTGACCGGTCGACGACGAATAGACGTATCAATTCCTCTTCGATATTCGACTTGTCATCCCCAACCTCATCCGTTTCACCCGTAGACACCTGTTCCAACACCCAGGAACCTGGAACATATATTTGCTCCTCTTGATTCTCATCTTCGCGACGTATCCGTTTACTTTTTCTGCTCCCAACTGGATTTCCTCTAGTCCGCTTCCGACTACGACGTTTGGGTGAATTGACTTTGGGAGTCGCGTTGACAGCTGACATTGTCAAAACTAGTCCAGACATGTTATACAAAACAGAGATAGAGGGATTGCCATGTTACTTACCTTTTTTTGTATCTCGGAGCAATTCGTTCCTTGTAAACTCAACTTTTCTCGGTCGAACCAGCTTGATCACGAAGGTAATAAGGCAAGAGTTATGAGAGCGCTTAGCGCCGACTTCCAAATATGTACGTCTAGATACTCACTACAATCACCAAGACTCAGTACAGATACTGGCCTTCAGCGCTCAGCCTCAAAGCTTCAAAGCTTCAAGCTTCAAGCTTCAAGTTCCTACCAACGATCACACAATGCTCTGTGTCTAGCGTTAGTCCTGCTCGTCGTCCGATAGTCGTCCGATCATCACCTTTGAATCTTTGTGTATGTATGACGTCAGTCAGGCCATCGTTCCTTCTGTCGTTGCTCTCACCTCACACCTCTATCCGCAGAAACTATCGTGACATCTCAATTTGTTTCTATCAAACTTCAACCTCAATGTTTAGCTCTCAATCAGCGACTTCGACAGCGGTCAAGATTGTTGAAGACTTGAAAATATCTGCACAAAGGTTTGCCGTTTCTCTTTGGACAAAGGCTCATATAAACAAAGCGCCTCGACTTTATAAAGCAGTGTGCTTCCTCGAACTTGCTTTCGTTCTTTCATTCACGCCTTCTTGTCGAACCCAACAGAATCTAATACTACTGTCTAACACCGGTGAATGATTAGATGTACTACCTAATACTCAAACTCATTTGTCCTTTGCTTTGTAGCCACTTTGCTTATCGTCGAACCAACTTCCTCGTCGAACCACCTTACCCTCTCACGATCTCTTTCAAGTGATCGCATACCACTCTCTCTTTGTGCGCGACCCAGGCATACATAATTGTCACCCACTCAAAGACCCTCTCAATTTTCCGCCGTTCGCGATTTTGCCAACATGCCACTGTATTCACCCGTCAAGACACCCAGATGGAGATACGGCAAAAGATATAATCGCAACAGAACCCGCACTTACCCACCACCTTCGTCTGATGACGAGCTCACTGTATCACCATCCAACGACCAGGCTTTGAGCGAAACACATACCGAGCACGAATGCACACAAGAAACATTTTGCTCTTCAGCCCACGTTGACAGCGATGCCATCGACGACAAACCAGAGGTATCTTACATATCACTACTGCCGCTCCAGTATTCCTGTCCTGACTATTCCGTACCAGAAACTTGTACTTAAACCCGAGGAAATGCTTCGAGCTCGGCTTCGACAGGTCCGGAAGGAATTAACGGTAAGTTGTGTGTGTATCTCAGCATTCGAATGATCGATCCGTTCTTCTTGCACAGGGTAGGAAGCAATTATTGCGAAAAGCTGAGCAACGTTTGCAGAGGTTGCGCCAGAAAGCCAAGAGTAGGAACAGCTGCCCTCTCTGTGGCAATATCTTTAACTCGCCCCACAAGTGAGTTGTTGGCGATACCATGCTACCTAGTCATTGACACAGGATCACTCAGTCTTGCCTGTGGGCACGTCTTTTGCGCGAGGTGCATCTCAGAATATGCCGAGGCTTCTGTGCGCCAGGAGAAGAATGTCTGTTGCCCTGTGCGGACCTGTCGCAAATACATCGGTGCCTTCACTCCTGTCATCTCGTACCATATCAAGAACGATGTTGCGGATATGCTCAAGGATCAAGGACTTGAGTCCCCAGCCCAAGACCGTCTTCAATGGCCAACAAAGCTCCACACTATCCCGACTCCGCTTCCTTTCCCGCTCAGGAATGACTAGCTCTTATAACTAATTACTTTCTAGTCGAAAAAAGTAATTCTGTATCAGATATAGGAGACGAGCATAATGTACCGTTAGACTTATAATATATCGTATCGATTTTGATTCCCGCACTTGCGCGATTCCCAACTTGAGTTGCGGGAAGCTTTCAGTTTGCGACCGATTTGAGAGACCTATGTGCTGGAAAGTATAGCAGTTCGGAGCGTGCGATCAACGAACGATATACTCAGCAGCAGGTCTTTTCAGAAATCAGGTTTCAACAGGTGTTACTTTTCAGGTTGGTGCAATGGCTATAGGCTCTCTTGGCAATGCATGTTTTCAGCTCGAAGCTACCTAGTGCTACAAATCGGTGAATCCGTATACAAAACTTCATTCTTGACACGATGAATGATTCAAAGTTCAAATGGTGGGACGGCTTGTGTCACTGTGAATCATCACTGATAACTTCAAATATTCACGCAGTCGATGAGGCAAGAATCTTTGAACCAGGCTGATATTCACATACTTATTGCCAGCGCGCCTTCTATATGTTCTGACAGATTATTTCGATGCTCACACCTGCTCACACTAACAGGCTTACTCGAATACAAATCTCATATGCTTTGACATTCAACAACCTAAAAGAGCATATCGACGCTACAAGGACAGTTGTTACAAGACATCCGAACCATCGGAGTCGCCTATTTCCTCGATTTGGAGCGTTTCCGCAATCAGCGCAGTTTGAGCTAGCAAGAGGTCGAAGTATTGGTCTTGGTCATATTCATATGGATTAGCTACTCCAGGTGCTCCTCGTAGATCTGTCATGGACGCTTGGCGTTTCAGCATGACATGAGACTAGCACAGTCAGAACATTAGAGACTATGGGCAAATAGTTAGAGGTAAAAATCCTACCTGGTCAACATCAACGTGTGGCTTAAAGTCTGACTGATACGATTGGGCAACTGCTCGGGCTACTCCAGGTGAACCTCGTAGATCTGCGGTCGATGCTTGACGTTTGAGCGTGAGCTGGGCCGAGCGCAACAGAAACATTGAACAAGAGTCGAGAGTCGCAAGGATGTGAAACCGTACCTGGTTATCATCTAGTTCTGGGTTGGACTCATACGGTTTGACTACGGTTCGAACGCCAGGTGATCCTCGTGAGTCTGCGGTTGGTAGTTGACGTTTGAGCATGAGCGGAGCCTAGCATAACCATGACGAAACATGAAACAAAATGTAGACACAAGCCTAGTACTTGAACTGTACCTGGTCAACATGGTCAACAGCTTGGTCTAGGTCCGGGACAGCTCGAGCTACTCCAGGTGATCCTCGTAATTCTGCCATCAATACTTGTTGTTGTAGCATGAGCTGGACCTAGGATAACCAGAAACATGAAATGTAAGAAGAGAGGCAAGGGTTTACAAACCGTACCTGGTCGGAATCTTGGTCTGCATCGGACTCAAATAGTTGAACGGTGGCTCGAGTTGATCCAGGCGATCCTCGTATATCTGCCGTCGATGATTGATGTTTCAGCGTGAGCTGAGCCTAGCACAACCATACATGAAACAAAATCAGACGAGAGACGCGAGGATGTAAAAAACATACCTGAGGGACGTAAGTGAGAAGCAGGGAATAAAGCCCATTCAACATCAACAACAATCCAACAGTCGCCAAAATATATTGTGCAATAGAGCCTCCACGCTTGAAAGTGCGGTACGAATTCTTTGACTCAGTATTAGCAGACTTCGCACTGGGAGAGGAGTGCTGTTTTCCATAAATCAACACATCAGCAGGAGTTTCCATTGCGGACCCAGCGATGGCGATCATATACCCATCTTTGGACGTGCACGCCTACAAAGGAATTGGGACTGATCACAACTGAATCAAAGAACACTCACAGCAACAGGCTGCACCAGGCCACCTTTGGGGTAACTGAGACGCTGTACTTCATTGCCGCTGGTGATGTTGAAAACGACGGCATACCCACTATCCGTACCTCCTACCAGAGCGACCCCATCTTCAGCGAATGCAGCAACCTTGGGGAAACGGATTACAGGATCTGGACCTGAAAAGCACTTGACATATTCGAGATTATCAAGACGTAACATCTGGAAATCTTGACCAGTGAAGGCAACGAAAAAAGTACTCGAGTCATCGGTGCAGACAGTGCCCCTGGTGAAACATAAGAAGATGATATAAAGATTGAGCACGAGCTTATCTCTACATGGGATCAGGTCCATATTTCTGGTTCGATTTGAGATGCCCAGTTTTGTCGTCAAGCCTCATTCTAAGGAGCATAGTGATAAGTGTTTTGCGCCGATGAATGTAACTGAACAGCGAACACTCACACTCCACCGCCGTCGATTTCGAACACGTAGATATCTGCGGTTCTTTTGCAGAACTTTGCTGCGATGAGGTTGAAGTCATCGAGCAAAACCGAGTATATCTCTTTCAGCTCGCTCGCAGAGGACAATGAATAGACAGTAACTCGGGTATCAGCGGTCGCAACCACAATGCGAGCAAGTCTTCCCATGGATATTTCTTCCTGATAAACGTCGATGGAAAGCACCTGAAAGCCCGTAGACGCAGGAATGACCTGTATAACCGTGCTGAAGGCCTACAGAGAAGAAGGTCAGAATTGAAACCGTAATGCTTCGAGTTCACATTCAGCACCTTGTGATTGTCGGTCCACTGCAACATGGACAATGTACCCTCCTGCGACCCGACAAAAAGGACATGCCGATCGGTTTGCTCGAAGTGTACCCAAGCAGAGGCTGTACAAACATTGCGTGGATTGCGAGGATTGTACACGTTGCTGGATACTGGTATAGCATCAAAGGTTTCCAGATCCCATATTGCTATGCCGCCGTACCCTGAGGCGAATAAATCAGTACACGGAGCAAGGCTGTTGTGATTCGTTACTCACCAGTTGCAGCTATAAATTTCGCTTGAGGAGAGAATGAGAGAGAGATGACAGCATCTCGAGCACCTTGTAAGGTAGTAAGACATCGATACAACATGGGACTATGATTCGATGAGTGAGAGTGGTCCATATTGGTAAGAAGAGTGAGAGGGTCGATGATCTTCACGCAGCGGTTAAGAGGCTACACGTTCGAGTGGCTTTGTTTTCAAGCTAACGGCTCGGCACCATTGAAGTCCGTCGCATCCAGAACAAAGAACAAAGAAAACGTCTTCAAAGACAATCTTTTGCTTATCTTATCTTACCGGTAGCGTCGCGCGCGCGACAATCTGACTTTCACTTTGGCGAGGAGAGAAAAAGTTGATATGAACGCAATGACTATACGATTATGGTACATTCATAGTTATGATACATTCAGGTAGTGGTAGAGATTCAAAAACGGGACACCTATCGTTTCTTTACATGCCATGTGTCTAATCCGCATCTCGAAAGTTTTTCGAGGGTGTTGTTGTAAACGCAGACATTCACCGGATGACTTCCAGGATAGATTTTCAGGAGAATTGATATGATGATGTTCCCCGGTTTGATCAAACGGGTCCTAACCTGAACGTTGTATGAAATAGATTAATATGGTTTCATAGACATATCTTAAGAAGTCATACCAATTTCACTCGACCGCGGTCGCGGTATACACCCAAGATTAACGAGTGAAAATCCTGCAACAGTTTCGCCGTAATTAGGCGAGTTGCTGCATAAGCTGGTAGGCGATAGTCCATGCTCTTCATTATACATTGTAAGATGTCTAATGCTGCAGCCCATCCTCCTTTAGTCAAAGTACAACGAGGCTGGCAAGATTGGCTCCTCAGCATTGCCTCATCGACGCTGAAGAAGATACCGAATGAGAGTGATATTGAATAAACAAAAAATGTTTGCATACCTCAGTGTTTCTCCGGTGTCTGCATTGATCAACACCCCACATTAACATTACCGCAAAAAAGACAGACTCGCGGGCTATCTGATTCAGTTGGCTTCATGTCACGTCGGTGTAGTTGACCATAGGTGGTGATGGTGGTGGAGGGGCGTGATAGCGGGGATACGACTCGGACTCCAAGGTTAAGGGTTTGACCTAGGATCTCCACCGGAACCGTCTGAGCAGTGTCGAAAGGCGAGCTTGAATTGAGTGCCGCACAGTCACAGCAATGCACGGTGTGTGATAGAACGTGTCCGGTTCAGAATCAGCGTCAACCCCCCCTGATCAGAATAAAGACTGGTGGGCAAGTACTATGGTCTGAACGTGAGAGGTCTTCCAGGAAGAGAAACAGTGTTTTGTGATAGAGATTGAGATAGAGGAGAAGGAGAGAGAAAGATCAACTAGAGAGAGACGTTCGGCCTGAATCATAATGATAATGGAATAAATCTGTACGACACTGAACAACATCGAAACGTACGCTGTTAAATGTTCGCTCAGTGTGTCCTGATTCCGGAAGAAATTCGAAGAGATATCCGAAGATTACGCAGTGTTTCAGCCAATGATGTTGAATAACTCCTTCGCTGGTCGGTATAATGTAGGAAGGTGAACTGGAGTCGACGCGGGCGGCGGGAGGATGCCCGGCAGCCGCACATTACGAAAACAATTTTTGATCATGGATATTTATAAGCAATTCTGAAGGTCTTCTTCTGAGTCATTGACGCCGTCACTTTCTGGTACGATTTCAGAGCCGCTGTCCGAGTCCAGTTATGAATTCTCATTGAGTACAAATTTTGATTTCAATATCTGGCGAGGCCCATGTTATGCGAAATATTAGTATCTACCCAAAACCTCAAGGATCTGCCTCGTTATTCAGGGCCGTCGCTTGTCCTTTTTACTGACCATCTTGCTCTTATCATTCTTTGTAGTCAATCCAAATCAACAAGCTCCTGTCATGTCGCCTCCTCACACCCATACGGTAACCATCGTCGCCAAAAACGACAACGACAACGATATATATCCTGTCTGCGTTGGCCAGTGTACTTACTCCAACAGCCTTCGCGAGTCGCGGCATCGTTTTATCAACAGCCGCCTCCCCCCACCAGGGTACCATCTCCCTCCCAAATTTCTCAAACAGAAACTCTCACAGTCGTCCCAAGTCTCATCTGGACCATCTGTTTCCTCTTCACCATCTGTTTCCTCTTCACCATCTTTTCCTGCTCCAAGCCCCTCCGACATAAGCCAACCAATTCCAAAACAAAGAGGTCGGCCTCCCAATGGCTCTGCGCCGCGTCACGGTCCTGGTACCGCTGGCCCGTCGACATCCAGAGATTTCACACCTCTGTTTCTAGGAACAGAACATTACCCAAGTTCTAAGGTATGTGATTCTTCATACCGTGTTTGACCACGGCTTTTACACGCTCTTTCAAGGGTGCGGAGATATCTTCTTCAATATCCTAGATGACATGGAACTCCAGCAGGACCCGTACCTTTAGGTACACCCTCGCATCCCAGCGGTCGCGGCGCACAAGGAGAATCGAATCAGTCAATTGTATCTCCCCCCATCCCCTGCACAGGCGCAGCGACCATGCTTGTACCGAGGATCAGCACGTGTTGGATGCCTTTGATTGGTCGGGCTGGAGGAGATGGGGGGTTCTGGTCTCTCAGTGGTAGAGGAAGGTAGAGGATTTGCTAGTAATAAACGTTTGGATACCTCTCCTTCCTTCACGGTCAGCTATTGCGGTACATTTTGTGTCCTTGGTAGGCTTGTCAAATGTCGGTTCTTGTCAAACTTCGGTAGGATTTTGATGTTCCAACGACGCTTTGAGATAGGCCATGTATCATAATCCGATAAGCGTCCGATGAGTTTCCGATCATGAGTTGTTAAGTCCTGACGCGAATGGTCCTGGTGCCAGGTCTAATGAATATTATAAGCACGTATTGGCCGCTAAACAACGGTTTGAGCAGACGTTCTGTTGCACCTGGTTACATCCTCCTTTTTTCAATCAATTTGGCTTGCCGCGAAAAACTGCTCACTGAGAAACTTAGTTCACTCGGATGATTGATAGGTGTGAAAGATTTATAACATTGCGACATTATCAACTACGATATGGCCTGCTAATAACGGGATTCTCTGCGCATGAAGAAGCTCGCCGAACACTATCAGAATCCAATGTCCTTGTGGGTCTTATCAAGCGGAAATGGAAGAGTGGTAGGAGAAGACTTGAACGCTGAAGGCCATTTAAAACGTTTGGTACGACGTTTACCAAAGGCTTTGGGGCTTTGATTCTGGACCTTTGCTGCCATGTCACCGACATCACGTTTAACGTGGTGTGCGACAATGGGAGTGAAACGACCAAAAACAACGCGACAAGCAGGGCAAAACCCATTCTTCTTTTTGCCAGAGCGAGTCCTGGCATGTCCTGCTATACAGTCTCCGCAAAACACGTGGCCACAAGGAAGACTAGATGAGGACGTCGTAAGTACTAGAATGAATAGGCAAAAAATATGGCACACCTGCGGGGATTCGTGTATATATCGAAGCAGATATTGCACGTGTTGCGTTCTTCAGCAGCAGTACGAATTTCTTGCAAGTCTTCTTCCGCCTCACGCAAACGCGCATTGGTATTCTGTATGATGAAAACAATCAATGACGAGAGAGATACACAACGATCATGATCATATTACCTCCAGTTCATTCTCGATCTCTTGAATTTGATCTTGGAGTTTCTCTTCCTTGCTGAGCACGGGGGCCTTTGGTGATTATTCAGATTTAGAAAGACCGACGAGATGAAGGATGATCTACACCTCTGCAAGCTGGACCACATCTTCCTCGTCCACTGAAGACGCTGGAATGGTCGCACCAGATGTTAGAGAGCCGGATGAGTGCGAAGAGCTGTGGAGTTTGTTTGTATCCACCATTGTAGGAGTTTTGAGAGGCGAATACGGCGAAAGATTGACGAAACCGCGAGCGGCGGCAATCTGAGATGAACTATCGATGGGTGGCATCTATTTGTAGAGTGAATATCGAGGTGAAACAGTGATGGGATGCAGTCTCTCACTTGAATGAAGACTGTGAAAGAGTAAGTTGGATCGACAATCGGGAGAGTGACTACGAAGCAATAAGCCTGAATACCAAGAACCACTGATATGAGTGGGAGAAAGGAAGTTGTTTGGCTGACGAAGCTGGAAACCTTTTAGAATCAGTAAGATGCTTTGTTGACTATTGGCAGTTCTTTGTACAGACCCCAAAAATATTTCTTTGTGCGGAGATTTTGTTTGAAACGATCATCCGCCGAATCAGATTTCGAGGAGTCATAGAGATCAAGAGACCATGTTGATGGTTACTGCGGATATCTGAGATGAAGTTGGAGGCGGGGAAGGTGAGTTGAGAAAAGAGAGGCCATCATGCATCAACGTCAACAGTAATAAAGAGGATCGAGCGTTGATCGAGCGCGATGTGACGGACCACGGTCCCCCGGGACCGTTGAAATTGACGCCCGTAATTGACGCCAATGGCAAAGACCATCTATTCTTTTTAGACAATGCTCTTTGATTCATCCATGCATGAGTCTTTGTGCGTAGCGAGCCTTGTATAAATAGTGAGTTGCTGAGTGTCGTTTACAGTATCCTTCTTCACCATTATGAACCCAGGTAATCCTGCCAATACGAAGTCTCGTCCTACTACAGTCTCCATCCGCAGAACTCCCTACGATCGCGTTGAATTACACTCTTCTTCTTCAACCCCTCAGTCCGTATCAGCTGATCGCCGCCTTCTTAACTCGCCTGGAGCTTTGAGAGCTCCCCGAACAAGTGCTCGGGCATCTCCTTATCACCGCAGTCGCTCACTTTCGCCAGACCCCAGCTTCCAGGCCTCGTTGCTCGTCTCAAACGAGAGAAAAAGGGATTCGAGGGATTCTCACCTCAGAAACCGTGTTACGCCGGTGCTGCTTCCTTCTACCCAACCCCGCATATTCTCAAGTCAAGTTCTCACTGGTAGTTCGAACGCTTCGGAGTCAGTGGCACCGAATGTTGTCATGAACTCTAATGAAGAGGAGGATATAAGTTTGCCAGAGGATAAAATACCAAAGCCCCCAGGTGAAGCCGGTAAACCGAGTCGAGGAGGGTATAATTTGCGCGTCCAGTTAGGATGGGTAGATACCAGGTTCGATGATGTTGAGGTCCGTAATTCATGTCTACTTTCCTTGACGTTTCTCAATTTTACCTCTGCTTCAGAACTTCATGAACGAAATCGTTGGAAAGAAGTTGGACTGTGCGCAATCATTCGGCGAACAATCTCTTTCGGACATCAACGAAGTTCAAAATTTGGTGAGTCAAAGTTTTCGTGTTACGAGCCCAAATCTGATGACCTGTCTCATGCATAAGGCTTCGAAGAAATTTCCGTTTCTCAAAGAGTACCTTAACAATTGGGTTGTCGATGATTTCATCAAATCTGCCCTGAAGCGACACAAGAAGGTTCTTCCGAAAGGATCTTTGACGGCAAGAACCCGAAGAAAACAATATATGGAAACGTCGGAGGACTGAAAGAGACCGGGAATTCTATCGCCTTGAGGATTTTAATCTTCGTGAAGTATTCGATGTGGGTATCCGTATATACGTAGTATAATAATACTGTATGTTGTTTTCCAATGTGGTCAGACTCTTTTTTTCTCGAAAACCTCCATTGGGCATCACAGACACCACGCACGTTTCCCAGCTGGGACTAGATGATACGTCTCCTGCTGGATCGAGTACAGTTCTGTGTAAAGGTGGGCTTGACATTTCCCCACAAATGATCACTACGTGTGCGTTTTCTTCGTTTTGGTGAAGTTTGCCTCGTGCGCTATCCGAAGGACATCAAAACAATGAGTGGAAAAGCCCTTTGCCTGAGCTTCTTGCGCGCGCTCTCAATTCGGCAGATTGCTATTTGGAAGTAATATATGAGAAGTAGACTCTGAGTATATTTTTGGGAAAGAGCTGAGCATGGAATGTTCGATGCGAGTACATTAGATTTTTGCACGAGTTGCGAGATGGTTCCAGTATTCATTGGTATGTATTCTAAACATCAGTATATTCGTGCTACTCATTATCGCCAATCTTTATGAATAGATGAAAAATGGTAAATATTCGGTGAATGTCTACAAAATATGGAAAATATCATGGAGTCTCGTGTTGCTGAGGGAGCATGTTGAATTATTTCGATGGACGATCGTTCTGTGGCAAAATGAAAGGCGGTCGGGCACGATGAAGAGATTCACTGACTTTGATCGGCTTCAACGCATATTTACGCTGAATCATTGATTGAGGCAGCCCCTTCGCATTCGCATGACTGACGCTCCTCTGAGGCTTCCCATATGGCAAAGTTGTATTTGTGTGTATGGCTTGGTACTGGGCCACTTCGCTCTGTAATTGCAGGTTTTGATTCCGTAATTCTTTATTGAGATCGAGCGCGACAGTCAGTTTCTCCTTGATTTCGGATTCTTCATTTGACTAGAGCAAATGGCTTCAGTGAGACGACTCAAATCCTTTGAAAGAATTTACTGCATTGATCTGCTCGAGAGCTTTCTGATAGTGTTAGATCTCTTGGGCCGCGTCAATGTGGACTTGTTTCAATGCTGCCTGTTGACTCGTCGCCCCAAGTATCAATGGTGTAGAAAACATATCGCACCGTCTGAACATCATGACTACTCTGTAGTTCCTCGAAACGGCTCTGCATTCAGAAATGGTGAGTACACAGTTCCGGTTCCAAATAATACTTGCCCTCAAGACTCTGTCCCGTCGATCATTCCGAAGATCGTTCAAGCTTGCGCGCAGCGTGTCCAACTGATCCTGTTCGGTATATTTGTTAATATGTTATGGATGAATGAAACATCATGAAACAGGCCCTACCTGAAGATGGGTTTGAGTCTGTTCGTGGTCGCTGTCTTTCTCATGAATCAATGTTTCGAGTGTTCGAATTTGGCGGTCCCGAGAATTGAGTCGAATTTCGAGTTCTTCGTAGCCGCTCTGGTGAGTGTAGAGGGTCAGGGAGGTCACATTCTATGCTGATGTACCCAACTTGTAGACGCCTCAGACTTTCCTCAGTACTGTGTATCTTGAGTTGAGAAGCCTGGTTGGCCTAGACGATATCAGGCTGAGGGAAGATCAGCAAATTTCAATAGTCTTACTTTCTGTGCTTCCGCGAGTGAGAGCTGAAGTTTTGTGATCGAGACTTGAGATTTAGCCAGCCACAGGATACAGTAAAGCTTTTGTAAAAAAGACTGATAAGTTATCGGGTACCTATTGCAAATAGTTGTGATAACCCGGAGGGGGTCCCGGAAATGGCCCCAGGGGGTGGTCATGCCTGTCACCACCTGTCACATATGGCTTATATTTACTGTTTTGGGTAATTAATAATCATCCAGATATTAAATAAGCAGTACATTTTCAAAAAAACTCGAAAATTCATAAAAATTCATAAAAAAACCTAAAATGGCCTGATTAGGTCAGATCAGGATATGTAAGCAAATAACCTCATATGATAAAAAATGATATAGGGCCAATGTAGGTACTAAAAATAGCCCAAAAAATCAATAAGAATGCAAAAAAAATTAGGGATGGTATAGAGCCTATTGCAGGCCCAGGCACATCAAAATTACCAAAAAAGGAAAAAATTGATTATGATCTCATCTTGTAGCAAAAAATCTGAAAAAGATTCTAAAAATAGTCAAAAAATTCAGGGGTGCCTTGTTGGCCCTGAAAACACAAAATAAAAAAAAATACGCGACAAGTGTAAAAATTTTCATCACTCCAAATCATCCCAAATCCACTATACAGTCAGTATATATGATGTATATGCTATATTTAGCATCCTAGTACCTTTATTGGGCTAAAAATAGAACTTGATCTTATCTGATAGCAAAAAATCTGAAAAAATCATAAAAAATACTCAAAAAATTCAGGGGTGCCTCATTGGCTCCGAAAATGCAAAATAAAAAAATTTATATGACATAATTGAAAAACAATATCACTCCAAATCATACCAAATCCACTACACAGTCAGTATATGTCATGTATATGCCATTTATAGCACCCCTAGTACCCTCAATCACTTATATCACTCAAGAATCATACCAAACTGAATAATTTGGGAAGTAAATATATTGTACATGATATTTTTAGCACACCTAGTACCCTTGATAACTTAGAACAATTTATATTACTCAATATTCCCAGTACACTTAGCACTTATCACACCTAACACACTAAAACTCATAACAGTACTTATATGTATTATACTTAACACAGTTGACAATGAAAATACTGTAAACAGTGTTATCAGTTATTATACTTAACACACTTGACAGTCAAAAAGTCGGAACAATTGTTATACTATAACACACTCATAACAACGAGTTTTGGGTGCTTATGGGTGCTTATTTGGTGTTTTTGAGTCGAAATTCATTAATAGCACACTCAATAATTTTTGTGTGGGCTCTATATTGTGTAAGGATGTTGTTTATATCATAATACACTTGATACAGTTCGGAGAACTCAAGATTACAGCCTGTGGAACAGGCTATATTGTGATCTTTTGTGATATAACAGTGTTTTATGTAAATGTCAGTGCATACACCCATGTTGTGAAGTCAAACTGCTACTGAGTCATGAGAAGAGTCATCCTACAACCTATTCTATCTTTATGTGATACAGCCAGGAGATCTGTAATGGGGGTCATTGAATATGACATCTATTGTTACATGTAAGTGTAGACATCTATAGTGTACATGAAACATGTACATGTATATCACAGAGTCCAATAGTCATAGTGAGTATCTGAACCATGTCCATACACTTCTAGTAGACTTGTAGGAGTGATTCCCTCATCAACCACCATCAGTATACTTGCATTACATGGACATATGCATTGACATTTACATAAAACACTGTTATATTTCAAAAGATCACAATATAGCCAGTCCCACAGGCTGTAATCTTGAGTTCTCCGAACTGTATCAAGTGTATTATGATATAAACAACATCCTTACACAATATAGAGCCCAGACAAAAATTATTGAGTGTGCTATCAATAAATTTCGACTCAAAAACACCAAATAAGCGCCCATAAGCACCCAAAACTCGTTGTTATGAGTGTGTTATAGTATAACAATTGTTCCAACTTTTTGACTGTCAAGTGTGTTAAGTATAATGACTGATAACACTGTTTACAGTATTTTCATTGTCAACTGTATTAAGTATAATACATATAAGTACTGTTATGAGTTTTAGTGTGTTAGGTGTGATAAGTGCTAAGTGTACTGGGAATATTGAGTAATATAAATTGTTCTAAGTTATCAAGGGTACTAGGTGTGCTAAAAATATCATGTACAATATATTTACTCCCCATATTATTCAGTTTGGTATGATTCTTGAGTGATATAAGTGATTGAGGGTACTAGGGGTGCTATAAATGGCATATACATGACATATACTGACTGTGTAGTGGATTTGATATGATTTGGAGTGATATTGTTTTTCAATTGTGTCGTGTAAATTTTTTTATTTTGCATTTTCGGGGCCAATGAGGCACCCCTGAATTTTTTGAGTATTTTTAATGATTTTTTCAGATTTTTTGCTATCAGATAAGATCAAGTTCTATTTTTAGTCCAATAAAGGTACTAGGATGCTAAATATAGCATATACATCATATATACTAACTGTATAGTGGATTTGGGATGATTTGGAGTGATGAAAATTTTTACACTTGTCGCGTATTTTTTTTTATTTTGCGTTTTCAGGGCCAACAAGGCACCCCTGAATTTTTTGACTATTTTTAGGATCTTTTTCAGATTTTTTGCTACAAGATGAGATCATAATCAATTTTTTCCTTTTTTGGTAATTTTGATGTGCCTGGGCCTGCAATAGGCTCTATACCATCCCTAATTTTTTTTCTGCATTTTTATTGATTTTTTGGGCTATTTTTAGTACCTACATTGGCCCTATATCATTTTTTATCATATGAGGTTATTTGCTTACATATCCTGATCTGACCTAATCAGGCCATTTTAGGTTTTTTATGAATTTTTATGAATTTTCGAGTTTTTTTGAAAATGTACTGCTTATTTAATATCTGGATGATTATTAATTACCCAAAACAGTAAATATAAGCCATATGTGACAGGTGGTGACAGGCATGACCACCCCCCGGGGCCATTTCCGGGACCCCCTCCGGGTTATCACAACTATTTGCAATAGGTACCCGATAACTTATCGGTACTTTTTACAAAAGTTTTACAGTATCAGCTGGAACGGGGGGAAGTGGTGCGGGAGGAAGAAGAGCCCCTAGCAGAGAAGGAAGACCGAATCGCAATAGTGGTGGCGGTGGAGGTGGAGGTGGAGGTGGAAGAGGTGGCAGTGGCGGTGGTGGTGGAGGTGGAAGAGGTGGCAGTGGCGGTGGCGGTGGAGGTGGAAGAGGTGGCAGTGGAGGTTCAGGTGGCGGTGGCGATGGTGGTAGAAGCGGTGGTGGTAGTGGTAGTGGAAGTGGAAGTGGAAGTGGAAGTGGAGGTAGGGGTATGGATGGAGGTGAAGAAGAAGAGGAGGAAGAACGAGATCCTTCAAATGACAAACCGGACGACTCCGATATGAACAAGATAGAGAGTAATGAGCACAAGGTTGCGGAAAAGTGGAGTTTGAAGCCCGTGCTGGAGTACTACACTGAGGACGAGATCAGGGCTAACATCAATGTATGTTTCTGCTTCCAGGAGTTCTGTATTTTCTTTTCGTGTGTCTGATGCTTCTTGTTGGCTAGAATCTCACTCGCGAATTATACCAAACCGCATTGGGCATCAACCAAAACAATTACGAGGTGGTCGGCATACGAAATCCGTCGGACGAATGCCTGCAGGCTCACTCGAATGGCGATAACGGAGCTGGTCCCATGCTAGTGAATACTAGTCTTCATTGGAAGGGTCTCTCGGCAGCGCAGATGAGAAAGTCTCTCTGGAATAACGCCCTCCTCGGTAAACTCAGTCGAGAAGCGAGGCGGATACACGCAGGGACTCCGGATGGACGGTTTGGAAAGAAGGTTGAGTGGAAGGACTTATTTTACGACAGGTTTTCGAAGTTCTACAAGACGATAGAAAATCATCGTCAGCTTCCAGGGGAGACGCCGGAGGCCAGAGAAAAGCGGTTATTGGACTCTTACGACAAACGCCAAATGTCCAGTAAGATCTCGGGGCTTCGTCATGGGGTGAGTGAAAACCCTTCTCACGTTAACATTGACTTAACCCGACACTGCAGAAATACCAAAATAGGTTGAAAACCGCTGCTGTCATGCTCGAAGTTGCTCAACAAGTCCAAGACGATGAGATGGAAACATTTTGGTCATATGTAGAGGAGGCGGTTGGAATACTGGGGGAGCGCGGCATGTCTGACGAGGAAGATGGCGAAGAAGACGTTATAATCGACGGCGTTTCGACCAAACAGGACGTGAAGTTGGTGAAAATACTCTGGTTCAGACACCAGTCATTCAGGTCGCTCTTCGAGAAGGTGGACCAAACACCGAAAACTGAACCTCAAATTTTCACACAACAGGGTCGATATCAACTCAAACGAGTTCGCTCTAATATCATCGACAATCGCGAGCCACCCCCTGGGTACCCGAAACAGATCTTCCATGGCGAATATCTCCAGAATCTCCTTCCGCACCAGTTACAGGACCTCAAATTCAAGAAGATGCCTGGGTTCGTTGTACAAGAGCACGAGGATTAAGGATAATTCTCTAATCTTCATACTATGTTCTTGTAACACTAGACAGCAGTCAGTAAATCATGATCAAGTGTTCTATATGCTACAAATGGACGTGAAGAACATGGAATAAGGCCCATCAAAAAATCCACGCTATATGTACAATAAGACAAATGAACAGATGAGTTTTTTTTTCTATCAGCTTCGACTTTCGCTTTGCCGTTGTACAACATCTAGAACAAAGGTATTGAAAATTCTGTCTTGATCAACCCAGGATTAGCCTACACGCTGATGCCATTGAAGATCGTCATTGTACCACATTGTAATTTGAAGGACAAACTTGGTACGTCCTTCTCCAGTGTCTGATGATGGGTATGCTCATCGATTATTCCCGAAAGCCAGATTACCATGTCCACCTCCGGAAAGGGTAGGAAACGTGCAAATAACTACGGAGAATTTTTGGCAAAGTCGATCGCCAGAGAATCGGCCCCGCCCACGGAAGGCAATACCACCTTCACTCTATCATCGAGATCAGGAGCCACGTCACCGTCTTCGAACCCTATTCAACGTGCGCTCAGAAGAGAAAAGAAAAGTCAAGGTCTTGATTCTCCCAATGCGCCGGTAGATTATGGGTTAAGCATCATGGCGGCGAGTACACTGCAACGCGAAGCGGTGCCTTCTACAACCTCCTTGGATGATCCTGCTATTCTGGAAGGTTTGACTGTGAGTTCTTCTAACTCTTTAGAATTTCCCTGTATGAAGACGAATCATAGGGTGCGCTGGATTCAACGACGGAGCAACTTAATCGCAACATGATCGAGGGAGATGACGGAGACAATCTCTCTAGTGAGATGAGTCGGTTACAGATTACTGGGGAGGTTGCGAAGAAAGCTCTCAGAGCTGTCGATCGTCTCAAGGGTGTCATCTCCGAAACTCAGCAGTGTCTTGAAGGACTTGCTCATGATTTGTCCCCCGACATAATTCATCGTACCTTGAACCGCGCCGAGCAGAAGCTTGACTATGTTTCTGGTCGAGTAGGATCGATCACGAACGAAGCTGCGAGTGTTCAGGTTACGGAGGTTGTGAAGGACGTGGCGACTCTAAGGAGCACTCTGGAGATTTGGAAAAGAGAATACCCGGATACCTCGTCTCCTGTCAGAATCAACAATAGTATGTGTATTCTTCACTTTGTGTGATGCTGATATTGATCATGCATTCAAGAGGATGCATTTACAGATTTGGCAGATCAATGGAACACTCCGACGCTGATAGCTTTCACCATAGCTCTAGTTATTCGCATTTTTGAAGGGACTGCAAGGCGAGCATCTAATGTGTTGCTGAAGTTGCTCAAAGTGTACGGCCTATCGATGACATTGTTGGCTGGGCAGCCCAATATTTTCCAGAAGAAGGCGCTCAACGATATCCCGGACTCGATCGGCACTCTCGAGAAGAAATTGAATCTTCAGATTCAAAGCGTTCCTCACGCAGTGTGTCCACGCTGCAGCTTCACACATCCACCAACTTATATGCAAGGATCTCAAAAGCCCGTTTATCCTACTCATTGCACTGAACGCCTCACGAAGCTCTCTGAAGTGTGCGGAGCAGAATTACTGTCGGACTCAGGCAAACCTCTCAAAACTTATCATCACTATTCCTTTCACGAATGGTTCGGCCGTTTCATCGCGCAACCCGGCATCGAACAATACGGCAATAAATTCTGTGTCGACGTTTCGAGTTCTCCCGATTCTCCCGATGTAGTGCAAAGTTTCAGAGATGGTACTTTTGTGCGTACGTTCCGTACAGAAGACGGGGAATTATTCATATCAGATCGCGGAAAGGAGGGGCGATGGCTGTTTCTTCTACATGCAGACTCTTTCAACGTCGAGGGCAATCGAATTCGCGGAAAATCCAGTTCAACAGGTGTCACTTGTTTAGCTTGCCTGAATCTCCCCCTCTCCATGCGGTACGATCCTGCCTGGTTATACGTCCCTGGTATTGTTCAGGGTCTGCACGAGCCTGACGCGAAACATAGTGAGAACCGGCATTACTGGCGTCTCCTTGTCACCGAACTCGCTGCGGCATATTCTCGTGGGCTTCAGCCTTACCACACACATCAAAGTCACGAAAATGGCGAAGAACAATACGCGTGCATTCATCGGGCTGCAGTCGGAGGGGAAACCCTGGATTTCAAAGCAGCGCGTCCTTGGGGAGGACTCTTGGATGTAACGTCTCATCATACTTGCTTTATATGCAAATGTTGGCATATAGTACACATCGGGAGGACGGATTATACCCAATGGGAAGTTGCCGACATAGACTATCTCAGGAAAGGCGCTCATGCATGGCTTCATGCGGAAACACCAGAACGCCGCATCGAAATAGAGTCTTTCTTTGGTACACGTTACTCTGAGCTATGGCACTTACCCTATTGGAATCCGGTCGAACAGTTACTCGTCGACCCTATGCACACTATGTATTTGATCCTGCAGCAGCGATTCTTCCGCGATGCACTTGGTCTGGACAATCCGCCTCTGCCTTTTGCACTCAGGTGGGACAGGAAGTTAAAGTTAGCCAACACTGGGCCAAAGCCCATAACATTCAGAGCGGATCATGGAGGGCTACATAATGGTACAGGATAGGTAAGGATGTAGCTACATACCACTACATATATACAAACAATGAGAACATACATGATATGAGGGAGAGGAGGGAGGGTGAAGGAAAAACAGGTAGATCAAGGTTAGATCTATGTAGATAAGAGTCAGTACAATGTAGAGGCTTATCAGACATGATCAGAGCGCACTGAGACACCAAAAACCCAAGATCTAACAAAGGAATCAACTTCTACAGTGTCTGATCACCTTAGATCTGTCTGGATGTGCTTTGGTATCTGTTCAGTGTCTTGATGGTGAAAAATGCGAAATTTCATACCAGATTCCTGTATCTGAGACACCTCTGGAAGGCCTGTAGTCTGTACAGATGGAGGAATGTGCTGGATAGTGAAATCAGAGCTCAAATAGAGCAAGGGGACATGCAGGCAGCCTCACCCAGGTCAGAGATGGTGGGGGAAGGAAAGAAAGAATGGGAGATCAAAAACTGATGATGAAACTCGCTTTTACAGGCCTCTGCTCAGACCTCTGGCACCTGTAACAGCCACCATCAGGACCAGATCAACCCCATCATGATATGCCTGATGCATGTGAAGATGGGACCATGTGCAGCTATCAGCTGATGATCCAAGCGCCCCATAGGCGCTGAGATTGTCCGAAATATGTCCAGAGACCCATGTGATGTGTCTAGGCATGGTCCAGAGTGATCTAAAGGCTCTGGGAGTGAAATAACACTCAAGTCCGCTTTTTGTGTTTTGAGTGTGCAACTTGAAATGACGATTGCGGGAGAACCAGTGAGCCAAATGCCATCAAATTTGTTCTCATCCCGAAGAGGACATGGAGCCGCACATTTTTACTTAAGACACCTAAGGGATCCATCCAGAACTGCGTGGTGTAGAGCCAAATGTAAATCAAAAGCTCTATCAGAAGATTCTGAGCACTTTGGTGAAAAAGTGTGCATAACTCCACACAGACTGGGTATCATCACTAGGTCATAGTGGACAACTTGTAGGGGCAATAGAGCTCTGTATGCGTGCACAGTATAGTGGCAAGAGCTCTTGAGGATAGCCAGCAATTAAGTGTATTCATGTACACATTAGGTATGATGAAGGTGAAGACCTTCATGTACATACCTGTTGTGATGAATAGTGCACTATAGTTGCTGGGAGATGATCTGTTGTTTGCAGAGGCCTGCAGAAAGGCTCCCTACCCTTGGAATCCGCCTTCATGTCGACCTCTGCCTTTTGCACTCAGGTGGGACAGGAAGTTAAAGTTAGCCAACACTGGGCCAAAGCCCATAACATTCAGAGCGGATCATGGAGGGCTATAAATTGCTATGAGATGTTGTTGAGGGGTGGATGGTGGTGAGAGAAAATGTGAATGAAACGCGAGGTAAATGGTTGTATATCAGATTGGATGGTGTTACAATGATACTATTGTAGAGTGTCAAGATCTTTGGGCTTGTTTGAGTGAAGCTAGTTGTAATTCTGCCCTTACTGTAGGATTGTCTCTGATATATATTTTCCAAGCTGTAGAAGACCAACGTCCCAAAGCCATAATCACAGATTCTGAAAGACCAAGTCTGGCATAAAAAGTTGCACCACCAGCTCTAAGTGAATGTCCACCAAACTCCCTACCAACATAAGCAAAGAACCTGGATTCAAACCAGGATCTAGTGGGGAGTGTTCCATCTTCACAGAGGAACAATGCAGGCCTGGCTCCATGCAGTTTGTCTCTGATAGTACAGTATTCCTTGAGTAGAGACACAGGACTAGCCACTGCTTGATTACTTTGGAGAATATCTGTTCCATGGTAAAAAGGATCACTCTTGTGATAAGGCAAATGATAACCAGCTCTGCCATTCTCAAACTTGAGAGAAGCTCGCTTGATTACCTTACGCCAGTCACGCAGATCATGCTGATTAGGAACAGTAAGTTCACCAATGCGGTGACAGCCATAGAAGCCACAGCTCATGAGAGTAGCAAACAGAAGATCATCATAGGAGAGATGACGAGAGTCATAGAAGAGTTGGATATGAGATATTTGAAGAGGAGGTTTCCTCTTGACTGGATCAGCTCTAACTTTCTTGGATCCTCTGATTGTAGCTTGAACCAGAGGATGAGCACGAGACTCATCAAAGTGAGGGTAGAGTTGTTTGAGAAAGTGACGAGCACCAGAGAGATATTTGGGTCCAGAGGCAATGTGTCTGGATGTGTAGGCAATGTATCTGGAGAGTGTAGATGGAGTAGGATCCAGATCAAGCTTGTGTGAGGTGCAGAAGTGGATGTAATCCCTAGCACCTGTAGTATAGTTCTGTTTAGTAGACTTTTCAATGGCATGGGCTTGAAGGAATAACACCAAGTCATCTAACTTGTTCAAGTCCATAGGAGGGTGAGCAGAGCGCCCTTGTCTCTTTCTCTGCTCACCCATGGCCTCTAAAAGGACTCTCTCCATCGCGCCGGCAGTAGCTCTCTTGGAGGCTCAAAAGTGCGGACGCGGTAGGAGGGAAACTGGAGCTTGAAGTCATCCAGTAAAAGTCTAGATAGAAGATCTGCCTTGATGTTATCCTTGCCAGGAATGTGACGAACTCTGATGTCAATACCAGTCTTGAGAACTATACCAGCAATAGCAAGAAGGATGGAGTTGTGAGATGATTCTTTGACTGCAAGAGAGCTGAGCACTTGAACAGAGTCCAAACTATCAGAGAAGAATAGAGCTCTCTTGGGTGGACTAGGTTTGGAAGCAATGTGATGTAGGCCAGATAGAATAGCTAGTAACTCTCTGAAGAAGATATCAACAATTGGGCTCCCAGGAGTAGGATGCACTTGATAGCAAAACCCATTACTAGCATAGACAAAGGAGAGACCTATGTTGCTTGCATCAGTCCAGCACACAAAGTCTGCATCACTGTCACTCCATGCTTGGGCATCTACAAATCGTATCCCAATGGCAGATTTGAGCATGTCAGAGAACCAAGTCAGGTCTCTATGCACTTCACCATTGATAGGGATATGACGAAATTGAAGTGTTTTGCCACTCATTTTGCGATACATTTCTGTGAGAGCAGGCCTGGCCCATGGAAGAACATTAAGTGACCAGTTCAAAGAACCTGTGAGGTGCTGCCAGTCTCTGAGTGCAGCTTTACGATTGGGAGATGAGAGGAATGTGTGGATGGCTTCTACAAGTCCATCAATGGACTCTTGGGTCAAAGAGATGGAGCCTTTCATGATATCTGTCAAGAAGCCAATGATCAAGAGCCAGACTCCCCAGTCTTGTTTTCTGTCTTCATATGGGCAGTCAATCATGTCCCAAAAGACTAGAAGCTGTACTTGTCTCTTGGGATACTTCTTGCCATGAAAGGTGATGAGATTCCTCTTGAAGTCCCATCCAAAGAAATCATCCATGTAGACATGTAGATTAGGGATTCCTAGCTTCTCAGTTCCAAACCAACAAAGGAGTGCTGATACAGAGCACCAACAGCGAGGAGAGGTTCTAGTTCCAAAGACCAGTCTCCTGACAATATGAAATCTTCCTTCAACAGATACAACTTGGCACAGTTGCCAGAGAGGATGAGCAGGGAGATTGAGGAAAGCTTTAGCTACATCACTCTTGAATAGTACAAGCTCCTCATTAGGGTGCTCTTTAATAACATCATTGAGCACCTGGCCAAAAGTGTGCATGTCATCATATTTGACTTTGGCCTCATCCCTAGGTATACCATCATTGAGACCTGATGCAGTTTGGTCCATGACAATTCTGGCTTTCCCCTTCTGCCAGACTACAAACATAGGGGAAACCTTCATGCCAGGTAATAGTATAAAATCTTCTGGTAGTGCTTCTGACCACCTCCCAGCAGCAACCTCCTGATCTCTGTGAGCTTTCAGAGCAGCAATGTCTATTTCCTCAGTGACATAGTTCTCTACTTTCTGCTTGCATTCCTCTTCCCACTCTGCTTCATAGAAAGGCCAGAATCCTTCTCTCAGTGAGCGGATTACAGAAGCAACAAAGGGCTGATTAGGATGAGTGGATAAGAGGAGTTCCAAGCGATCCACATTGAAAGGAGTTTCAACTTTGATATAACTAGACATAGAGTGCAAAGTAGCAAGAATTTGAGGATTGTTCAAGAGATGTTCAGGAGGTGAAGGTAGAGGAGGTGCAGTCATAGTAGATGTGATACTGGGAGGAATGATATTACAAGAAGAACTAGAGGAAGACCAAAGATAACCACGTCTAAAACGTGGGTTTGAAGCGGATTGAGAAGAGTCCAGAGCATGCTTTGTACCTGCCAGAGATTTAGGCCCTTGAAGAGCGCTTTCTACTCTTTCTGCGACGCTTTTGGAGCTGGTCATAACAGGATTGATTGTCAATGGCTCTGTGCTGTTCCCCACACTCACTGCAGTAGCCATGCTTCCTGTTATTAGGACAGGGTTCTGAACACCTCTTCTCATTCCAAAGGATGCAAGGTGTGTCACGACGCTTTGAACTGGGAGAGGAAGATGATGAACTACCACCAGAAGGCCTCTTCCTAGCAGATAACAACTCTTTGAGCAGAAGAGTGTGGAAGCTCTCTGGATTGCCCAGATCAAATGGAGTATTGGCAGCCTTCTGCCTAGCTTCTTTATCAACTCTGATTGCCACGGATGGATCATAAGGTGAAGATCTGAAGTACTCCATAATTTGAGATTTGTATGTCTCCAGCTCAATTTTTCTATGTGGGTAAACCTTGAGCAATGGAGCAGTCCATGCATCAAAAACTCGGAGCCATTGAGACTCAGAAGTGACAGGCACAGACTTGAGTACTTGGTCCTTACGAACCAGCTTGTACTCTGAGCCAAAGTCTCTGCTATCATCATAGGTAGCTGAAGAGAAGCTAACCAGTGCAGCATAAACTTTGTCAAAGTCAACAAAGCGATCCTTGACAATGAGGCGCAACAGAGAGACAGGGAGAGGGTCAGAGAAAGGCTGAGCAGCCAACAGTGATACCACAGGGTCCAGATTGCTCTCAGCAGCAAACAGATTCTTGAGCTCCCAAGTTTTCTGCACATGAGCAGGAAGAGAAGAGGGACCTGATAGATGGGCCAAGTGAGGAGCAGCTTCAAGAAGTGCAGCAGGAAGCATTGAAGCAGTAGGAGTAGGTTTGACAGGAGAGGCAAGAAGCCTAGCCAAGGCATCTCTCCCAGCCTGTAGAATAGGCTCTGGATCTTGAGGAGCAGCACCAGAGTCAAGCTGGGCTTGCTCATTATCCAGGTCTTGAATCTGAGCTTGCATGCTAGCCCAAGCAGCCTCATTGACAGCAGCCTCATGAGAGACAGCATTCTGATCAGCTGAAATAGCAGCCTCCTTCCCTTTGAGTTTGTCTCTCTTGAACTGATTGGTCTCTCTCTGAATATCCATGATCTGAGACACATAATCTTGGGATACAACAGGATCATTGGATGAGATATCTCTAATAGCCCTAAAGGCTTCCATAGCATTGAGCTCCTCATTTCTGAACTGTTCAACAACTTCCTGCAGAGTCCTGGCTTGTTCACTGACTGCCTGAAACTCCAGAGCTTGCTCAGGGTCATCAGAGAGCCTGGCAGCAAGGGAGGGAGGAGGTGACAAGTGGGGAGTAGCAGAGGAGGTTGGAACATCAGAGGGATGAGGAGACACAGACCTGAAGTGGACATGAGCTCTACCCTGTTTAGAGGAGCTAGAAGCGCCCATGGAGCGCCCAGGAAGTGAGCTAGAGGTGATCTGAGAGTGAGAGGACATGTTAGAGGACTTTTGAGAAGAAGGGAGCAACTTTGATCTGGCCTGATCTGGCCTGATCTGATCAGATAAGGGTTTGAGGCGAGTTTGTGCAGGATTGAGGGAGTTAGAGGCCTCAGAAGCACTCTGATCTGCTCTGATCTTGGTGGATAAGGACTTGGGGAGAGTTTGAGCAAGATCAAGGTGTCTGAAGGGCTTAGATGAGGCCTGATCAGCATGGATCTGGCTAGATTTGGACATGGAGGGTGTAGCAGCATGGATAGCAAGAGGATCTGGTGATTCAGGGCGATGGGGAGCCATACAGAGTGTTGAGATGAAGATGGTGCTCAGGGAGAGCAGGAGGATGAAGGAAAAACAGGTAGATCAAGGTTAGATCTATGTAGATAAGAGTCAGTACAATGTAGAGGCTTATCAGACATGATCAGAGCGCACTGAGACACCAAAAACCCAAGATCTAACAAAGGAATCAACTTCTACAGTGTCTGATCACCTTAGATCTGTCTGGATGTGCTTTGGTATCTGTTCAGTGTCTTGATGGTGAAAAATGCGAAATTTCATACCAGATTCCTGTATCTGAGACACCTCTGGAAGGCCTGTAGTCTGTACAGATGGAGGAATGTGCTGGATAGTGAAATCAGAGCTCAAATAGAGCAAGGGGACATGCAGGCAGCCTCACCCAGGTCAGAGATGGTGGGGGAAGGAAAGGAAGAATGGGAGATCAAAAACTGATGATGAAACTCGCTTTTACAGGCCTCTGCTCAGACCTCTGGCACCTGTAACAGCCACCATCAGGACCAGATCAACCCCATCATGATATGCCTGATGCATGTGAAGATGGGACCATGTGCAGCTATCAGCTGATGATCCAAGCGCCCCATAGGCGCTGAGATTGTCCGAAATATGTCCAGAGACCCATGTGATGTGTCTAGGCATGGTCCAGAGTGATCTAAAGGCTCTGGGAGTGAAATAACACTCAAGTCCGCTTTTTGTGTTTTGAGTGTGCAACTTGAAATGACGATTGCGGGAGAACCAGTGAGCCAAATGCCATCAAATTTGTTCTCATCCCGAAGAGGACATGGAGCCGCACATTTTTACTTAAGACACCTAAGGGATCCATCCAGAACTGCGTGGTGTAGAGCCAAATGTAAATCAAAAGCTCTATCAGAAGATTCTGAGCACTTTGGTGAAAAAGTGTGCATAACTCCACACAGACTGGGTATCATCACTAGGTCATAGTGGACAACTTGTAGGGGCAATAGAGCTCTGTATGCGTGCACAGTATAGTGGCAAGAGCTCTTGAGGATAGCCAGCAATTAAGTGTATTCATGTACACATTAGGTATGATGAAGGTGAAGACCTTCATGTACATACCTGTTGTGATGAATAGTGCACTATAGTTGCTGGGAGATGATCTGTTGTTTGCAGAGGCCTGCAGAAAGGCTCCCTACCCTTGGAATCCGCCTTCATGTCGAGAAAACTTCAGCGACAACGATGGTGATAGTGATGGCAAGGAGGACATCAACAAGAGCACTCGGAAAAAGAAAAGCAAGGACGTACACATATCATTCTATCACAACTTCACACCTCCACCCCATCCTTCTACTATCACTCCGTTTGGACAACCTCCTGCTACATCGAACAGTCAACTCCGCAATAGCATACAGCTCGTTATCTCCGAACCACTGCCTCGGAATCAGTATCTCTCGACCGTCGATTGGAATGACCTCACTCCTGTCGAACAAGCTGCTCGTGAATCCAGGAAACAATCTCTTCTTCCCATAATTGAGAATGATCCTCGAGCTCTTCAAGGTGTCTATGACCTGCATGAACTTCTCTCTTCCACTGCACCCGCAGCAGATGCAGAAAGGAAAGCGTTTCAAAAGCAGCTTTCGAATCATAAGTGGCATGTTTTAGCTTATGTTTGCAATGACTTGATGGAGTTTCCAATTGATATCGCACACAAAGTGAAGTCTCAGACCTCCATGAGTATGCGGGATGCAACGAAGCGTCTATTAGCAGGTGCGCTGGCTGAATGGGTGAGTGATCAGGACGAGGACTTGAGTTGATAGCTGACATGATTGATTGTTCTTAGCGCTGCGGGCGCATTCAAGCTAATCGCTTCAGCTGGCCTCGTTTTGTACCCAATAACAAGCCAGCCCCTTCCATTCCCTGGTTGCCTTTACATGATCTTCATGAGGACCAAACACAGTTCAACCACCTTCACACATTCACTCAGCAAGATCGATCTGAGCTTCTATCAGAATTGACGAAACAGCTCAATCTGCACAGCACACTATCCATTGGGCATATTCATCGGTATCTAACCCAGCCTTTAATGGACGGTTCAACTGTGAACCTGCGAACGAACCTCCACAGAATGCCTTTCAGCTCATTGGCTTTCGTATGCATAGATATCGGCCGTCTTCCTGTCGGAAAGTTCGGAAAGCCAGAACTCGTACAAGAACTGATGGAATGGGTACGTCTGACGTTGTCAAGTTGCACCATTCATTCCTGACATGAAGTACTAAGCGTATGACCAAGCCTTCGGAGCCTCTAGTACCAGCCAAAGTCGATTCCGCCAAAGTTTTACGTAGAGTTCAAAAGGCAGTGTGAGAGGTCACTACTCCTTCTTGGGTGACCCGTCCGCCACCAAATGTTGGTCTAGCTCGAGCGGGAACGTTAAAGGCCGATCATTGGCGGGTGCTGTTTTCGATTCACCTTCCTCTGGCTTTGATTAGTCTATGGCAATCTGGTTCCCCGATTCTAGCGAATGACGCGAACACAATGGTCTCGACATGAAGGCGGATTCCAAGGGTAGGGAGCCTTTCTGCAGGCCTCTGCAAACAACAGATCATCTCCCAGTAATTATAGTGCACTATTCATCACAACAGGTATGTACATGAAGGTCTTCACCTTCATCATACCTAATGTGTACATGAATACACTTAATTGCTGGCTACCTCTCAAGTGCTCTTGCCACTATACTGTGTACGCATACAGAGCTCTATTGTCCCTACAAGTTGTCCACTATAACCCTATGATGATACTCACTCTGTGTTGAGTTATTCATATTTTTTCAGAATGCTTTAATAAAGCTTTTGAAATATTTTCTATTCTACACAAAGCATTCCTGGACCAAACCTATAGTTGTCTTAGATGGAAATATACAGTTTGATGTCCTCTTCAAGATGCAAATAATTTTGAAGGCATTTGGTCTAGTGGTTCTCCTGCAATCCTCATTTTAAAATGCACACTCAAAACACTTGTGTGTTATTTCATTCCCAGAGCCTTTATATCACTTAGCACCATGCCTAGACTCATCACATGGATTCCTGGACATATTTCGGACATTTCCAGCGCTTATAGGGCGCCTGGATCATCAGCTGATAGCTGTACATGATCCCATCTTCACATGCATCAGGCAATTGATCATGGGGCTGTTTTAAATTGATGTGGCTGTTACAGGTGCCAGAGGTCTGAGCAGAGGCCTGTAAAAGCGAGTTGAAACATCAATTTTTGATCTCCCATTCTTCCTTTCCTTCCCCCACCATCTCTGACCTGGGTGAGGCTGCCTGCATGTTCCCTAGCTCTTTCTGAGCTCTAATTTCACTGTCCAGTACATTCCTACATCTGTACAGACTACAGGCCTTCCAGAGGTGTCTCAGATACAGGAATCTGGTATGAAATTTCGCATTTTTCACCATCAAGACACTGAACAGATACCAAAGCACATCCAGACAGATCTAAGGTGATCAGACACTCTAGGAGTTGATTCCTTTGTTAGATCTTGGGTTTTTGGTGTCTCAGTGCGCTCTGATCATGTCTGATAAGCCTCTACATAGTACTGACTCTTATCTACATAGATCTAACCTTGATCTGCCTGTTTTTCCTTCAATCTCCTGCTCTCTCTGAGCACCATCTTCATCTCAACAATCTATATGGCTCCTCATCACTCTGAATCATCAGATCCTCATGCTTTCCATGGTTCTACACCCTCCAAGTCAAAATCTAGTCAGATCCAGCATGATCAGACCTCATCCAAGCCATTCCAACACATCAATTTTGCTCAAGCTCTTCCCAAACTTTCATCCAGCAAGACCAGAGCTAATCAGACTGCATCCCAGGCCTCTAGACCACTCATTCTTGATCATGTTCTTCTCCCTCCTTCATCTGACCAGATCAGGCCAGACCAGGCCAGATCAAAGTCACTCTCTTCTTCTCTCAAGTCCTCTAACAAGCATTCTGACTCCCAGATCACACCCAGCTTACCTTCCCAGTACTCCAAGGGCACCTCTAGCTCCTCTAGGCAGTCTGAAACCCATGTTCACTTCAGGTCTGTTTCTCCTCACTCCCAGAATGTTCCATCCTCCTCTGCTGCTCCTCACTTGTCACCCTCTCTCTCCCTTGCTGACAGGCTCTCTGATGACCCTGTGCAGGCTCTGGAGTTTGAGACAGTTGGTGAACAAGCCAGGGCTCTTCAGGAGGTTGTTGAACAGTTCAGAAATGAGGAGATCAATGCTATGGATGCCTTTAGGGCTGTTAGAGATCTCTCTTTCAATGATGCTGTTATATCCCAAGACTATGTGTCTCAGATCATAGATATCCAGAGAGAGACTAATAAGTTTAAGAGAGATCAGAGAGCTAAGCTCAAAGGGAAGAAGACTGCTGTCTCAGCAGATCAGAATGATGTCTCTCATGAAGAAGCTGTCAATGAAGCTGCCTGGGCTAGCATGCAGACTCAGATTCAGGATCTGGATGATGAGCAAGCCCAGCTTGAATCTGGTGCTTCTCCTCAAGATCCAGAGCCTATTCTACAGGCTGGGAGAGATGCCTTGGCTAGACTTCTTGCCTCTCCTGTCAAACCTGCTTCAACTGCTTCAATGCTTCCTGCTGCACTTCTTGAAGCTGCTCCTCACTTGGCACATCTATCAGGCCCCTCATCTCTTCCTGCTCATGTGCAAAAAACTTGGGAACTCAAGAACCTCTTTGCTGCTGAAAGCAATCTTGACCCAGTTGTATCTCTACTTGCTGCTCAACCTTTCTCTGATCCTCTCCCTGTCTCTTTGCTTCGCCTCATTGTCAAGGATTGCTTTGTTGACTTTGACAAAGTCTATGCTGCACTGGTCAGCTTTTCCTCATCTACCTATGATGATAGCAGAGATTTTGGGTCAGAATACAAGCTGGTTCGTAAGGATCAAGTTCTCAAGTCTATGCCTGTCACTTCTGAGTCTCAATGGCTCCGAGTTTTTGATGCATGGACTGCTCCTTTGCTCAAGGTTTATCCACATCGCAAAGATGAGCTGGAGACATACAAAGCACAAATTATGGAGTATTTCAGATCCTCACCTTATGATCCATCTGTGGCTATCAGGGTTGATAAAGAAGCTAGGCAGAAAGCTGCCAACACTCCATTTGACCTGGGCAATCCAGAGAGCTTCCACACTCTTCTTCTCAAAGAGTTGTTATCTGCTAGAAAGAGGCCTTCTGGTGGTAGCCAATCTTCTTCCTCATCCAGCTCAAAGCGTCGTGACACACCTTGCATCCTTTGGAATGAGAAGAGGTGTTCAGAGCCCTGTCCTAATAACAGGAAGCATGGCTACTGCAGTGAGTGTGGAGAACAGCACAGAGCCATTGACAATCAGTCCTGCTATGACCAGCTCCAGAAGCGTCGCAGAGAGAGTAGAAAGCGCTCTTCAAGGGCCTAAATCTCTGGCTGGTACAAAGCATTTATTGGATACATCTGAATCTACTTCTAATCCACGTTTTAGACGTGGTTATTTATGGTCTTCTACTAGTTCTTCTTGTAACATCATTCCTCCCAGTTATCACATCTACTATGACTGCACCTCCTCTACCTTCACCTCCTGAACATCTCTTGAATAATCCCCAAATTTTTGCTACTCTACAATCTATGTCTGGTTACATCAAAGTTGAAACTCCATTCAATGTGGATCGTTTGGAACTCCTCTTATCTTCTCATCCTAACCAACCTTTTGTTGCTTCTGTTATTCGTTCATTGAGAGAAGGGTTCTGGCCTTTCTATGAAGCAGAGTGGGAAGAGGAATGCAGACAAAAAGTTGATAACTATGTGACTGAACCAGTAGACATTGCAGCACTTAGAGCTCACAGAGATCAGGAGGTAGCTGCTGGAAGGTGGTCAGAAGCACTACCAGAAGATTTTGTACTATTGCCTGGCATGAAAGTTTCCCCTATGTTTGTAGTCTGGCAGAAGGGGAAAGCTAGAGTTGTCATGGATCAAACTGCATCAGGTCTCAATGATGGTATTCCTAGAGAGGAGGCCAAAGTGAAATATGATGATATGCACACCTTTGGTCAGGTGCTCAATGATGTTATCAAAGAGCACCCTAATGAGGAGCTTGTGCTATTCAAGAGTGATGTGGCTAAAGCCTTCCTCAATCTCCCTGCTCATCCTCTCTGGCAACTTTGTCAAGTTGTTTCTGTTGATGGAAGATTTCACATTGTTAGGAGACTGGTCTTTGGGACTAGAACCTCTCCTCGCTGTTGGTGCTCTGTGTCTGCACTGCTCTGTTGGTTTGGGACTGAGAAGCTAGGAATCCCTAATCTACATGTTTACATGGATGACTTCTTTGGCTGGGACTTCAAGAGGAATCTAATTACCTTTCATGGCAAGAAATATCCCAAGAGACAAGTACAGCTTCTAGTCTTTTGGGACATGATTGATTGCCCTTATGAAGATAGAAAACAAGACTGGGGAGTCTGGCTTTTGATCATAGGCTTCTTAACAGATATCATGAAAGGCTCCATCTCTTTGACTCAGGAATCCATAGATGGACTTGTAGAAGCTATTCATACATTCCTCTCATCTCCCAATCGCAAAGCTGCACTCAGAGACTGGCAGCATCTAACAGGTTCTCTAAACTGGTCACTTAATGTTCTTCCATGGGCTAGACCTGCTCTTACAGAAATGTATCGCAAAATGAGTGGGAAGACACTTCAATTTCGTCACATCCCTATCAATGGTGAAGTGCATAGAGACCTGACCTGGTTCTCTGACATGCTCAAGTCTGCCATTGGGATACGATTTGTAGATGCCCAAGCATGGAGTGATAGTGAAGCAGACTTTGTGAGCTGGACTGATGCAAGCAACATAGGCCTATCCTTTGTCTATGCCAGTAATGGCTTTTGTTATCAGGTGCATGCAACTCCTGGCAGCCCCATTGTAGACATCTTCTTCAGAGAGCTGCTAGCTATTTTATCTGGCCTACATCACATTGCTTCCAAGCCTAGTCCACCCAAGAGAGTCCTATTCTTCTCTGATAGTTTGGACTCTGTCCAAGTTCTCAGTTCTCTTGCAGTCAAAGAATCATCACATAACTCCATCCTCCTTGCTATTGCAGGTATAGTTCTAAAACTGGTATTGACATCAGAGTTCGTCATATTCCTGGCAAAGACAACATTAAGGCAGATCTTCTGTCTAGACTTCTACTGGATGACTTCAAGCTCCAGTTTCCCTCCTACCGCGTTCGCACTTTTGAGCCTCCAAGAGAGCTACTGCCGGCGCGATGGAGAGAGTCCTTTTAGAGGCCATGGGTGAGCAGAGGAAGAGACAAGGTCACTCTGCTCACCCTCCTATGGACTTGAACAAGTTAGATGATTTGGTGTTATTCCTTCAAGCCCATGCCATTGAGAAGTCTACCAAACAGAACTATACTACAGGTGCTAAAGATTATATCAGGTTCTGCACCTCTCATAATCTGGATCTGGATCCCACCCCATCCACACTCTCCAGATACATTGCCTACACATCCAGACATATTGCCTCTGGACCCAAATATCTCTCTGGTGCTCGTCACTTTCTCAAACAACTCTATCCTCACTTTGATGAATCTCGTGCTCATCCTCTGGTTCAAGCTACAATCAGAGGCTCCAAGAAAGTTAGAGCTGACCCAGTCAAGAGGAAGCCTCCTCTTCAAATTTCTCATATCCAACTCTTCTATGACTCTCGTCATCTCTCCTATGATGATCTTCTGTTTGCTACTCTATCGAGTTGTGGCTTCTATGGTTGTCACCGCATTGGTGAACTCACTGTTCCTAATCAGTATGACTTGCGTGACTGGCGTAAGGTGATCAAGCGTGCTTCTCTCAAGTTTGAGAATGGCAGAGCTGGTTATCATTTGCCTTATCACAAAAGTGATCCTTTCTATCATGGAACAGATATTCTTCAAAGTCATCAAGCAGTGGCTAGTCCTGTGTCTCTACTGAAGGAATACTGTGCTATCAGAGACAAACTACATGGAGCCAGGCCTGCATTGTTCCTCTGTGAAGATGGGACACTCCCCACTAGATCCTGGTTTGAATCCAGGTTCTTTGCTTATGTTGTTAGGGAGTTTGGTGGACATTCACTAAGAGCTGGTGGTGCGACTTTTTATGCCAGACTTGGACTTTCAGAATCTGTGATAATGGCTTTAGGACGTTGGTCTTCTTCAGCTTGGAAAATATATATCAGAGACAATCCTACAGTAAGGGCAGAATTACAGCTAGCTTCTCTCAAACAAGCCCAAAAATCTTGAAACTGTACTATAGTACTTTTGTAACATCATCCTATCTGATATACAACCATTTACCTCGCGTCTCATTCACATTTTCTTTCACCACCATCCACCCCTCAACAACATTTCATAGCAATTATAGCCCTCCATGATCCGCTTTGAATGTTATGGGCTTTGGCCCAGTGTTGGCTAACTTTAACTTCCTGTCCCACCTGAGTGCAAAAGGCAGAGGTCGACATGAAGGCGGATTCCAAGGGTAGGGAGCCTTTCTGCAGGCCTCTGCAAACAACAGATCATCTCCCAGTAATTATAGTGCACTATTCATCACAACAGGTATGTACATGAAGGTCTTCACCTTCATCATACCTAATGTGTACATGAATACACTTAATTGCTGGCTACCTCTCAAGTGCTCTTGCCACTATACTGTGTACGCATACAGAGCTCTATTGTCCCTACAAGTTGTCCACTATAACCCTATGATGATACTCACTCTGTGTTGAGTTATTCATATTTTTTCAGAATGCTTTAATAAAGCTTTTGAAATATTTTCTATTCTACACAAAGCATTCCTGGACCAAACCTATAGTTGTCTTAGATGGAAATATACAGTTTGATGTCCTCTTCAAGATGCAAATAATTTTGAAGGCATTTGGTCTAGTGGTTCTCCTGCAATCCTCATTTTAAAATGCACACTCAAAACACTTGTGTGTTATTTCATTCCCAGAGCCTTTATATCACTTAGCACCATGCCTAGACTCATCACATGGATTCCTGGACATATTTCGGACATTTCCAGCGCTTATAGGGCGCCTGGATCATCAGCTGATAGCTGTACATGATCCCATCTTCACATGCATCAGGCAATTGATCATGGGGCTGTTTTAAATTGATGTGGCTGTTACAGGTGCCAGAGGTCTGAGCAGAGGCCTGTAAAAGCGAGTTGAAACATCAATTTTTGATCTCCCATTCTTCCTTTCCTTCCCCCACCATCTCTGACCTGGGTGAGGCTGCCTGCATGTTCCCTAGCTCTTTCTGAGCTCTAATTTCACTGTCCAGTACATTCCTACATCTGTACAGACTACAGGCCTTCCAGAGGTGTCTCAGATACAGGAATCTGGTATGAAATTTCGCATTTTTCACCATCAAGACACTGAACAGATACCAAAGCACATCCAGACAGATCTAAGGTGATCAGACACTCTAGGAGTTGATTCCTTTGTTAGATCTTGGGTTTTTGGTGTCTCAGTGCGCTCTGATCATGTCTGATAAGCCTCTACATAGTACTGACTCTTATCTACATAGATCTAACCTTGATCTGCCTGTTTTTCCTTCACCCTCCCTCCTCTCCCTCATATCATGTATGTTCTCATTGTTTGTAAATATGTAGTTGTATGTAGCTACATCCTTACCTATCCTGTACCATTATGTAGCCCTCCATGATCCGCTTTGAATGTTATGGGCTTTGGCCCAGTGTTGGCTAACTTTAACTTCCTGTCCCACCTGAGTGCAAAAGGCAGAGGTCGGTCCTCAAAACATCCATGCATTTGACCTGTGCATCGATTGTTATGACTCGTAACAACCTGTCCCCAGATCGTCTTGACTTGTTCAGGCAATCACTAGCTGCACACGTAGAAGGTCTGAAACAAGATTTTCCTGGTTTTCTGCTTCCTTCGCACCATCTTGCTTTCCATATCTATGACTTCATGAAGTCTTTTGGCAACGTCCGCGACTGGTGGAATTTCTCATTTGAGAACTTGATCGGAAAACTACAAAGGATTCCAACAAATCATAAGACGGGTGAATAGATTCCTGTTCCTTATAATTCCTTCGTCCACTGAAAACACACATGTACATAGGTGAATTCGAACTAACCTTACTGCAATCCTTTTGTAGTGGAGGAATCTTCCGGCAATGGCTCATGCGGCCTGATTGTCCCGATCTCCTCAAATTCTGCGCAAATCTCTTAGATAAAGCTTACGGCTACGACAAACGCAGCCAACCTGCTCAGGATGACGACGAAGATTCGGATCACTTCAATGTCGACCAGTTGCTCGGACGGAGTGGTTCTTATCCTAGTCCTTTGGATAAACGCGAGAAAGTATCCATCAAATTGCCCATCAAGCTCGCGAGGATGATTGGAAATTCCAATCCGACGTGCTATTCCCAAGTTCCAGCTCCAAAAGGGTTCTATGGAACTCAACGTTCTATTGCCATTGGAAATAGTTATGTGTGTTACCGACCCAAAGACGTTCAACCGAGCGACTGGGTTTCAGGGCAGATACAGTACATTTTCGATTGGGAAGGGGTGACGACTATGGCTATAACAAGGAGTAAGCCTTATGTTGGACCATTCCCCGACCCATTCGCCCAATGGGTGGCAGCTGGATTCGAAGCACGATCAGTCTCTTCTTCCTTTTCGGAAAAGTATGACATTGTGGCGATTAACTCCATCCTGGGACACGCAGCAAGGTGGGAGCTCTCCTCAGATGTAGCAGTAGTCCTGTCTCTGACGCGAGTGAGTACTTTCGTCTCTGGAATGGATACCTTGTCATTGCTTACACTTGCTTGCACTTGTCCTACAGGACTGACTCATCACATTAACCGATGGCCTAGGTTCGGTGTCTGATGTTCGATCTGAGCTTCAGAGAATCTTGGGTCTTTACTGCTATGACTTTAGATCCTAGAGCTAACTTGTTTCCTCATTCCGATCATTGCCCGATTAATGTTCATGAGAATCAGAAGAAACCCTTTGTTCGCGTTCTAATTCTCTGTGTGCGTTCACCCGTAAGAATGGTCACGGAAATCCCCCATGGTCGTTGGTTGACCGGTTGAATGACACATCATACTTTGAGGAGATTTGGTGATGGTTGCTTAAGTATGATCGTTTGGATATGAACTTTCGCGGGTCTGAAAATGTTGGACGCCAAGAGAAAAACTGAAAATTGTCTGCATTCAAGAATGGCGACGTCGACTAAAGAAAAAGTGTATACGATACATAAAAGACAGTGAACAATACGCCAAGGTAGAGCTAGCTACCTACGGACATCTATGAGGTATATGGAGAGTTATAGTTGAGACCGTAAAGATTGATTGTACCACTACTCGCTGATATCGTTCTCAAGCGGAAAGGGAGGTTCAGAATGCTCGGTTTTGTAATTTACAGGCCAAACCAAAGCCTGCTGAACAGGTTCCTCAATTCCAAAGACCTTCCGAAAAGTCGCAACATCCTCTTTGATATGATAAGAGGGGACAGGGGTGAAGCGGCCAACTAACTCCCGACATTTAGGGCAGTAAGGATTTTTCTTCTTGTCGAGGCGAAGAGCCGCATAGTCGCTGATGCAGCCTGCACAGAATGCATGACCACAGGCGAAACTGATTTCGAATCCATGAATACCATAGCTTGATCTCATGAATGAAACAACGACTGACCTGTGCGGATTATTGATCAACTCATAACAGATTTCACAAGTATTGCGTTCCTGTGCAGCGTCACGAAGGATAGCGAGTTGTTCCTGAGCTTTCTGTAAAATCATCAGACGATTAGCGTCAGTGCGGTGAGCATTGAGGTACACACAGCTAGATCTTTCTGGGCCTTCCGGAGATCTCGTTTCAAAGCTTCGGTTGTGCTGAGTACAGGAGCCTTTGGAGAAATTTAGTCACAGGTGAGTGTGAAGGAGATGAGTGGCACCTTGTCTAAACATACAATCTCGTCATCGTCATCGTCGTCAGAGACGACTATTGGTTCTAAATTCGGATTGGTTTTCTTTGGCGAAGAACCACCTTGGTTGGCGTCTGACAACGGTTGAAGTTGCTCAGAGTGGCGAGATCGATCGTATTTCGTTCCATACTTCCTAATAACTTTGGTAGGAGAATACGGGGGATCGTTCGCGAAGCCACGGGCCCTATTGATCGAAGTAGAACTCCCCGCGGTTGGCATCTGCAAGTTATAAGATCAGGGTTATCTTGGAAGCGAGAAGTCATGGATGCGTACTATGACCAGAAAATCGTCTCCATATGAAAGATTATAGTATAAGCGGAAGATTATACTGAAAGACAAAATTTGAGTGAGGAGAAATGAGAGATGGAGCATACGGTACTCACAGAAGAAGGCAACTGAACTGGGAGAAGCTGAACGTCTGATGTCCGAGTTGAGAGAAAGCAGATGAGTGGCAGGTGGAACTGATGTCCGAGTGAGAGAAAGCAGATGAGTGGCAGGTGGAAAGAGACTTGGACGCTACAAGAAAGCCCAAAGATCATGACCATGTTGGGAGCACAAACCGTGAAAGCTCACTGAGACGACCAGAAAAATGAGTCCGCTTGATAGACGTTCAAGTGAATATAAGCGGAAAGTTATCCTAGGCATGAACAATGACAGGTGAGTGAGCCACATCGAGGAAAGGTTGAAATATCACTGACGGCGAAGGGAGCTAGAAGAACGCGATAATACGCCCATTTTGCGTGCAGGCATGCAATGGCCTAATTTTAACGATTAGAGCCTTGTAGAGTACTAAAGGACTGTAGTGAGCCCGAGCTGACAGTCAAACTTGTATCATGTTAATGCCAGGACGTCAGATCCAGACAGGAAAACACATCCTGACGAATAATAAGAGTTAACACTCGAGTCCCTTGGTCGGGGAGTCCTTCAAGACAAAGCCACCTCTGATATGAGCTATCAAGGGATTATCAACTTAGTTTTCAACGCCTAACGGCCAACTGAGTATGATACTGCACCGAGACGAGCTTAGAACCAATAGATCTATTCGTATTACCAGTGGGGATGGATTATTCAAGGCCCAGACTCGACAGATCTGTTCACTTAGATCGAGTTTCGGGATGGATCAGGTCGCAGGAATGTGACTAAACGGAGAAACAACCAAAGTGTATCATCCCAGTTACATGTGGACGTTTCCTAAATGGGAAATAGACGCCTGAGATGTACAGCTTTGACCAGGAGTGTTGCAAGGGTAGATCTTTCGACTTCACCATTGTTAAACCTCTGGATCTATTCGATATATGCATATCGTTGGAAAACTAGAAGCCAAACGAACCTATTGGGACAGGTTTCCCCCCTTTATATGTACTCCCATTCAGTTGGAGAGGCATACAACCGTTCACATAGCGGAATCAAATGAGGAAACGTTTGAGTTACCTGTGCAGGAGCTTATCCGTGCCCTTTAACCACCAGCATGTGGATGGACGCACAGACCAGGTCCGGATTCGAAGGTCAGGCAACTAGATCTCGACGAAGGACCACCAGAAATGGACATTTTACTTGTTTTTATCCTTTTCACTCTCTGTTTCTCTGGTGTTTGTATCGTTTCTCGTCCTATCTTTCCTTATTTGTATCAGATCTCGGACTCCGTTCTCTCAAATCTATAGATCTATTCCATAAAATAGTAAATTGGCTACAGATCTATTCGTAGAAGTACTTAAGGACGTAGCCTACAAAAATATATTTAGGTTTTGTGCCCAGTTTCTCTGACTAGCTAACCTTTGCTCTCATACGTGAGGAGTAAAGGCTTTGTAAGCCGGGCGGTCTTCGAAAGTGGTTGTGAAATTCTCATCTCGTTAGGCCCGATATCTTGTCAGTTGATAAAGTCTCAGCTAGATTTGAATCGAAGGTAGACTCCTATCGTGGAGATACAGAGGGCTTGGTTCTCGGTTGTTCCAAGTGAGCGTTCAGAGTTTCGGTGGCTCTGATCAAGCAGACGTGTGGTGATCGGTGATCCATACGAGCTGTGGAAGGTTTCCTGTGATCAGTGATCAGTAGATCTTCAACCTGGTTCTGATAGTATTTGTGTGGTCATAAAGTCTGATCTATACAAGTTCTCTCGTTCCTTGTAAACCCTTTGAGTGGATCACTCACCCCCTTCGAGTCCAGATCAAAAGATCTGTACTTCCGTGTCACTTCGCTCTGTTGACCTGTATTGCGGATCCAGTAGATCTTTTAAGACTACCAGTTCGTTCTAAGGTATAAGATCGTGCGGAATCTCTGACAACGCCCCACACCTCGCTTAAATACATTTGACAAACGACATAAGAAGTATATTGGTGATCAGTGTTCAGTGATAAAGTCACTAGGCCATTAGATCTATCCAACGAAGCATTAAATTGCACCCTTCATATCCTCGTTATCTGGAGCCCACCGCGAGGGGTGGAATCTATATTTTGGAACGAACTCGAGAGATCTATCGATTTCTCAAACCATTGCCTTAGGTCGAACTTTGTTTGATCTTAAAAATAGCTCCAAGGGAGTCTCGGACGTCGAAGAACGCAGGTTCTTTAGATTACTTTGATCCAGAGGTGCAAGCCCCGGATAAAAGAAAACGTGTTACAAAGAACCTACGGTTCCTGTCTACGATCCGAAGAACCTCGGACGAGCAAAGAGCAATCCAGATAACGGGACTGCTGCTAGATCTGCTTCTGAAGTTCCAAGAACGAACAGATCTGGTGTAGTGCAAGGAAGCAGTAGACGTCAGGCAGTTACTGCTGAACCAGTCGATTTGACTAGTTTGAATCCTACATTACCAAACTCTATTCTTTTGACTTGCAACGTATCGTGTTTGGGAACAGAATACCAAATATAACGATGAGTACTACACAAAATGATCAAAATGCACAAGGTGCAAACGAGGCCCCAGTGGATATCCTCAAACTGTTGGGACCTCCTGCGTTGTCTCCTGAAGAGCAAGGGGAATACAACAATGCGAAGTTCCCTGCCACTCATAAAACGGCTATGATCTTGGATCTAGCTGATCTGATCCAAATGCCTGAATGGATGAGGTTCTGTCTAACGACGTTCCAAGCCACGGGTGTGACCTCTGAGAAGGTGAAGATGCAAAGGATCTTTGGATGGATGACCCTCCAGACGAAGCAGGCCTTAGAGCATCTCCCTGGAGCGGAGGAAGGAAAGGAAGATGCAGATCAATTCCTTCGAGCCATGATTGAGCGGTTCCCGTCTATCTTTGGCAAACCCCTGGGTTCCAAGAAAGCTATGCTGGAATTGGTTCAGAGGTTTCGACCATTGAGAGTCGAGGATGGATCTGAGCTGTTGATCTATTGCATGTTGTTCGAAGTCGAGGCCAAATAAGTTGTTGAAACCGCCTCCGGCGATT